>PUFA01000026.1:3898928-5198571 GCA_003508835.1 Eonycteris spelaea | reverse complement strand
TCCTCAGCTCTGGGTTCATTTTATCGTTGGCCTTAAGGAAGAGAGAAAGATGTGTTTATAGGGGTAGTTGGTCCTGATTGTTACTATCATCCCAATTCAACTCTGAATTTTAAACTCCACTGCCATGAGTTTATTTCTACAGATCAGTGACTGGGTCAAAGAGAAAGAGGAAATACACACACACGCGCTCGCGCATGCACTGATACACCAGTTTGAAAAATCCCAGAAGCTCTCAACATGTATTCTTGAATTTAAATACTTATTTGTATCAAAAATCATTCTTAAGTTTATTTACTATTCTGACTCGATAACAAGCTTTCCAACTAGTAATCCCTCTAGCAGGCTGTGGCACCCTCCTGGATGACCCACTGTCCATCGCCTTGTAAAGCCGTGCCAATGGGAGAGACAGAGTGTTTTGCTCACCTGGGCTGTTAGGTTCCTGAGGAGAATGTCCTTGGTGATACTTTTAACATAAGTTGGTTATCTGTATGCAAACTATATTACGTTGCTGTGAATAACGTTTTTCCAAGAGCCAGATGTTTGCTTTCTGCTAGACGTATAGATGCAGGCTGATACTGAAATAACCACTTGGTTTATGTTTTTTCTTCTATCTTTCTGTCTTAATTCTGTTTGTGTGCTAGTGTGTGACAGGTTCTCTTTATTTAGTTATGTTTGTGTATAAAAGTACGTTCTATGATATTTCTAAAATATGATGAATTCTAGGCTTTCTTTCTGCAATTGTTATCCATTATACATTTTATCCATTGCAATAATAGTTCAGATGTAGAGAAGAATCTCAATATAATCATGAGGCATTTTGATAAGCTCAGTGATCATGTATCTTGAGCATCTTTTCAGCCTTCGTCATACATCTGCTCTTTCCCTCTCTTACCATCTCCCTCGCTCAGCACTCTGCACTCAAACAGCCTATGCAGACTGTGCAGAAACTGTAATGATCAATGAGAATATTAATATTATCTATAAGATTAAAAACAAACCAGTGACCAGCTATCCTGGACATTCATATTTGAGAGCAATTTCTTCTAAGTAGGACAATGTGCAATTAATGAACAATATCTTCAGTAATACCTTTATAATAAACAGTGCTGAGTTTCATGTAAGTGTGTCTATAGTTCACAATAAGAGCCATTGGCTCAAACTCAGTGCCAAATCCATTAAAAGTTATTAATCAGAATGCACTATAATGATAGTGTAACTCTCAAGTGACCTGACTTTACTTATTGATAGATTTTTTAATACTTCATACTGTGCATCCATCCAGCAAGCCTCTGTTAAATATTGTTTCTCTCAGCATAGCTTGCTTTTGAATGCTTCATAAACTAGAAAAGCAGTATTTAAGAACTGAATTTCTGATGAGTTCCCATGTCAATCCAATTTAGGTGCATTTTTATTTTTCCCACACAATGTAGGCTTGACTATATTCATCACCAAGTAGAGTGTAAAAGGAAAGAAAAATATGTGAGAATATAAGTAAATACCCACAAATACTTATATGGTGAATTTACCTTAAATCTCACATGTAGCAAATGCTTTAAAATTTATCAGAGGCAGAGAGAAGAGTGGACAATGAGAAACTTCAATTTGTGTCGTAACTTTACTGATCCTAGATTTATTTCAGTTGCAACATATTAGAACTTTAAAGCCTTGTTTTATTTATTGGAACACAAGGAGGATGTTTAATTATTTGAGAATACCAACTAATGCTTCACTAGTAAATTTAAGTTTAAAGTGACACATTTGGAACTGCCTCTGATATCAAAATTAAAACTATGGTGAGTGTGAAGTAGTATATTCTCTTTTCTTTAGGGTCCAGATGGGTCAAATCATGGAACTATAAAAAGCTCCACCACTCTTGAGTCCTTTACATCTTTAAGAATGTCAGAATTTTTTGCAATCTCTCCAAAATACAGTAGTTTTGTATTTGCTGTCTTGGTGGGGATGCTTATTTCAAAGCTTTGTTTTGGTATTCCCCACTATGTTAGCTAGTACACCACAGGCCAACACCCAATGTAGAGGTTGTTTTGATTTACAAGATATTTATTCCAGTAATCATTTGGATACCAGGAAAATGGCTGTCATCTGCCCATGGTCCCACTAGATGGTCTGTGATAAGGACCTTGGCTAGGACTCTATTTCCTCCTGGTTTCTATATGCCCCCACCTTAAAGTCTCTGGGTCTCAGTGTCAATGTCAACTTGGACCTGAGTCCAGCAGTTCACAAAATGCTCGGAACTCCCCATTCTCCTGGTATACAGCAAACTCAAGTACGTTGCCATAGGTCAATTTGAGAATGTACTGTGGGGATCGAGAGTATGAACCTTTGTTGTAGTTTTATAGGATTCTTTTTCCAAGGAATCTCATCTCTTCTGTAGTCACTGGATTCTAGGACTAAAACCTGGCTCTGATTAAGAAATTGGGCAAGGGATCATGACTGTATAGGTTGAACAATGCCCTTTTTGGGTACCCGTCTAAGCCACCAGAGATTCTCTTTTTGTTAAATATATTTATAATTCTCTGTAGATCAGCTCTGCTCCTTTTGGCCACTTGAATCTTTCTATGAATTATAATCATTCCTACCTGGATGCTGAAGCTACCTGGACTTCGGCGGGGTGAGGAATATTATTGTACTCATTGATATTAGTGACTTTAATTCTGTCATGGGCTCTCCTACTGTCAACCCTGGCAAATAGAAGAGAGACATTAATGACTTTGGTGCCCTCTCAACCTGAACAATCATAGTCACCTTGTGACACACTGTACTCTTCAAGTCCTCCAGTTGCATGTTAAGTGTCAGGTGTATATCTTTATCGTTCATCTGAGCATTTTAATCGACTCTTTTTTACCCTCTTCTATAGAAAGTCTGTCCCATGAACCTTATTTAAAGCAGTTTATCATGATTACTATTTTTTCTAGGAAATATGTTTTAACCATTAGATCTTATTACACAGTCTAACTTAGCTTTATCTACCACCAGTGATGAGATCCTTATTGCCACGTAGGTGACAGATGGTGCAACTCCAAACCTTGCCTCATGGTCTTTTTTATCAGAAAATGTCTGATACCAACTGTCACAGATTTGGTTCCCCAAAAAGCAGTTTCTATTGAATTTAGCCTATAGGATGATTGTCAAGGAGTACCTAAGGGATCGGCACCTGTGGAAGTGAGAGGAGAAAGCAAAAAGCAAAGGGAGGATTCTGGCTTCAATGCAAACACAATTACAGGGAGTTCTAGGGGAGTTAAATCTCCCTTCGGCGTTGTCTCGAATTGGGCCAGAATAACCAGGGCTTAATAATCATGCACTGACACTGGTCACCTTTCCTGAGAAATGGCTCTCTGTAGCTAAGTCAGTCTCTGAAATCACTGATAGCAAAAGAATATCTGGTGAGAGCATCCTCAGCACCTAGAGTATCAACACTCCTTGATGTGGGATCTGGGAAGTATATTACGGTATCTGTCACAGTAGGTGTTCTTAGCCTTTTCAAGCCACAGTTTCTCCAAAATGAGGATAAGTAAATTAAACAGGTTGGAACTGTTAGGGAAATTAAGATTCACTTTGATCTTTATCTATAGAATTTATACTCAATTTCAGTGTAATAAGTCATCCAGTCTATGTATGATTCTTCATATCTTAAAAATACACTACCTACTTCCAATTATTTCTTACTTTTTATGTTTTAATAATTAGTCTTTCCTTGGTGATAATAATTGCTCTTTCATAAATTTTCATCATGTTAATGAGTATTTTAAATTTAAATTCTGTCCCCATTGATTTTGGGTATTTGATAGGATTATATAAAATAATCCATGTAAATACATATTTATTGAGTGCTTCTTACCTTATATAGTATGCTGTTATTAGTTATATTATTTTTTCAATGAACAGCTAATTTAGATCTTGGGCCATAAACCATTCATTGTTTTCTTTTACCGAATATTTCCTTGTTTATTCTTTATCATCCATGAACTTGACTGCATACAAGATAATAGCATAAAAGAGGGCTCACTAGCTTTTTTTTTTTTTTTTTTTTTTTTACTTAAGTTATGCTTTCATTCAGTAAGGGTGTTTGAGTGTTTAATGATCTATCTTTACTGATTTCTGTCTGTCAGTCTCGACCCATCACTGACAATCCAAAGTTGAAGAGTGCAAATTTCTGTTCCTGATGATAATAGTGCTATTATATTCTGGTGAGAGAGGCAGATGAGTAAATCATTGACAATAATGCACTGTGATTAGTGCTATGGTTTAATAATATTCATTTAAGGTATTTTAAAAAAATATAGAACTCATTTACACTTCCACAAATCAAAGTATACATACATATGCCAACCTCCAACTTTTCTGTTTACCTTTACAAAAAATAAAGATTCTTCAATCTTTAAATATTTGATGAATTGCTTTGAAATTATATTTTTAAATTATATATATATATATGTTTATATATATAATATTGTATGAGGAAGTATGTATTTTTCTTAGGGTTTATTAAGGACAAAATCAGAAAACTTTTTCTTTTTAATTCACACTGTTGTTTCCCCCTCCAAAAATGTTTGTGTGATTTTATGTCTATGTAAAATATAAAGTGCTATATATAATATATGAAATATGAAATGCTGTGTGTATTATATACATATAAAATATGAAATACTAAACATTTTTTAACAAGTGGAGTTTATTAAAAAGTGGTGAATGAAGAGAGATTTTCTTTAAATTTCAGTATTATTAGTTAGTTTAGTTGTTTATTTTTAATGTATTTGGTTTTGGAAGGTCTTTTGGATTGATAAAAAATAACAATAATGCAACTGTTTTAAAATGTTTAACATGGAGAGAGCGTTATAGGAAAATCAGTGAAGTATAGAACTAAGAATTAAAACTCGCTTCCATGTGAATTTATGCTATTTATTTATAGACATGACAATTTCAATTTCTTTATAAACGTGGTTGAATGCAAGATATATCACAAAGATCTCTGGAAAATGTAAGGCTTATAGAGATTTAGAGTCCAAACTGTGTAATTCTACTTAGTTTTAAATTAAAACCTGGATTGTCAACAACCTTTTTACTAGTATAAGATGAAGACTCTTTATAGGGAACCAGTTGAAGACCAATGTGATTTTACCTTGATCTGCAGATCTTTAGCTTGTCACTAAGAAGTAGACTGAATTGTGTCATAACAATGCCAGATAATTTTGTTTACAACAAACAAAAATCTCTGTAAAATTAACTTTCTTTATCATATTTATTATTTGATGTAGAATTTCAATTGGATTTTAGATATGTGCTTTTATTTGAAAACAGTAATTTCACTTGAACTTTTTTCTAATTATAGTGTCTAATGATCTCAGCATTTATATTAACCCTTAAGAAGCAATTAGGTTCTTGATAATAAACAGTGAAAATGATGGACAATACATTTTAAATCAAAACACAAAGCAATCCTCAAGGAATAAACATCCCTCTTTTTAAAAAAAAAAAAAAAAAATTCCAGTTTCAGATTCCCCAACTTTGTTAATGGTTTCCACTTTCTATAATATATAATCTCATTTCTCACCAGTTAAATATACATATCTCTAAAATGTATTTCTCCCTCTTTGTCATAGCTCTTGTCTTAGTTCAGACTCTCATAAATTCTCCCTCGATTTACTGCCATAGCCTCCAAACTAGTCTCCCTGCCTTTTTCTTCCTCTACTTCAACATAAATCAGATCATACCCTGCTATGCATAATACCTTTCAGAAACTCTATGATCTACTGACAACATCCTATACTACTATATAACTTCTGTCATAATCTGTGGCATTTTCAATTATTTTTCTTTGTGAGTCCTGATGTTGAGACACATTAAACTACCAACAGTCTCTGTTCTTACTGTACCTTCCGACTACCCAACAATGATTTTTAGAAAAGTTACCTAATGTAGCTACACCTCAATTTTCTCATTTGTGAAAGTTATAAAATGTATTCGACTCATAGACTTTTGGAGAATACTAAACAAATGCTACTACTACTAGCATAATATTAAGTCTGACAAAATACAGTAGTAACTATTTAGTAAGGCATGACTTAGTGCCATATACTATTCTAAAATTTTATGTATCTTTACCCAGAGTTCCCCAAATATTCCATTGTCTCTCACATCTTGATGCTTTTCAACAGATTGTATCTTCCTTATAAAGTGATTTTCTATATTTATTTACATGGAAGTCCAATATCTCCTTCCCAAGAAACTCAAACATCTCTTGCTCTGTAAGACTTTGCTCGGTGCTTTGTGATGCTTCTCTCTGATTCCATGATGTTTTTATTATTTTTTAATCTTTTTTTTTTTCTCTCCACATTTTGTTGGAGCTACTTTGTTCAAGAATTAGACTGTGTGCTTCTTTGAGAAAGAGAGATACTATTTCTTACCTCTGTATTCCTAGTGCCTAGTTTAGTGCTTAGCATAGAATGGATAATCAGTAATATTGTATGCATAAATGATTAACTGCATGAATAAATATGATATAAAGCCCACATCTTCAGCAAATATTATAAAAATTTCTTGAATTTAATTTCTTTTTGTTGAAATCAAGAGAAATACAAAAGTAAAGTCCGTTTTGTTCAACAGTTATGGTTGAGGTTTCATCTAAGAAAAAGTACTTTTAGTTATACCATATTACTATGCTAATTGCCTGATATTTATGAGGTATTTCATAAAAATTCAGAGAAATCATACTTAACAAAAAATATTATTCTCACCCCTCACAACAAACAGAAGGGCCTTGAACATAATCACAACCTCAATTTCTATCTTTTTCATATATACCTTCCAACCTAAGAAAAGGCTACATGAATATAATTTTTATTCATTTTTATATAACATTAAGCTTATAGAGACCAAAACTATGTAGTGCATCAGATGACCAGTTTATGGCCTTTGTTGTTTCTGTTTGCTTAAACACGTTTAGATATTAGCAAAGGAATTTTAAGAGTTGATCAAACATTGCAGAAGTGTACATTGGTAAAAAAATAAAAAGAAAAGAAGTCAACTGGAGGTATTCAAATATTTAAATGTACTAATCCATTTACTGACCAGTTCTGTTTATAGGAAACTATATTACAGAAAGAGTTGCATTAGCACATTAGCACATAAGGATGTACTTATTAAGTATGTTTATGGAAGCAGCGTTTGACAAAATTATCTGGGACAACCTAAATATATATTAGATCAGGAACTATTAAATCAAAGACTTCCTTTTTTGTTTTGTTCATTTATCTCACCCCTAGGAAATAAAGCTTGCCTCTCACTTCAGTGATAAAAATTGTCTAGAAAATAAACCCAAGGTTAAACATACCAAAAAATGAAAGTTTCTCAATGAGTGCTTGAGCAGGGTCCTCGTAATTCTTATATTCTTAGACAAATCCAGAGCAAGGGCTGGGTGAACAGAAGGCAACTCCAAACACATCACTTTTTTTTTTTTTTTGCATAAAATAACACTACAAAGGAAACAATCTGAAAAATCCAGAGATACTGCACTGAGAATTGGGGTGGGGAGGAGAGAGGCAAAGGGACAGAGAGAAATGGGGAGGATTAATTGATTGGAATTTTTCCCCTCACACCAAAAACTTTATCTGCTATTTCTGTGTCTAATTAGTATCCATGGTCCACACTTAGTGCCCTTCTTTTTAAGAGAAAAACAAGGCCAAAGACATGGTGATGGTGAACCTAAATTTCTAGCTGAATCCAGCAAACTTGTCATTCATTATCAGTATTGGTGTGGGATTGAGTCCATGAGGTTCACGCTCCTTTCAAACATGATACATTTCTATTCTCATTATTGAAAAAAAAATGTATATTTTAAAAAGTTTGTAGCGAAATAAATTATTTAAATTCTACTTAATTTCCGTTTTCCATCATAAACTTCTCTTACCATCTCACTTCCATCATCCTTCACTCCCAGAATGTTCTGTTGGTGGGGGCTCTACTGGGATTTAGGGCTTGAGTTAAATCTTGACAACCACAGATCATCAGAGTGAAATGGTTTCCACAATAATTAATCTCTCTTACATTTTTTGTATTTGCTTTACAAGTATAAATGAGGGGTACTATTCACTAGCAAAGAAAAAATATACGGAAGTCATTCATAATATGTGGATGTGGAAAAGTAAGGGTGATTCAAGGAAACCTCTATTGCATTAAATAATATAATCGATTTAGTAAGTATGAGTATCTTCAGAGTCATTATATTTTACCACAAAAATCTGTATTGTTGCAGGAATTATTGTGATCAGTGCTGATTTTGCTTTTTTCTCAGGATGATGACTCCAAATTTGTATTATTCTTACTGCTTAAGGAATGTTAGATTCATTTAAGTAGCCCGTTATCCTACTAAGCTTGACCAACAATAGACAGTAAGTAAAATAGGAAAGAAATATAAAATTATGGTAGTTATTTTGGATTGTGAAATATCCAAGTAAGAACACATTTTTAAATGTTGTAATGATTTTTTTAAGAGCTTGGTTATTTGCAATGCAAATAGATAAAGTTGGCTAAATTATGTCTTCCTCAAAATTTTATTTGCAAATTTATATATTCCATTAAGAAGACAAACACCAAAAGGGTGAGCAAGGCCTTTCATGATGTAAAAAATAAATCAGTTGCATAAATATGTTGGAGAATATCTAATGTGGAGCAGAACTCTTCTAACATCCTCAGTTCTCGTTTCCACAGTGTCTCAGTCTGACCACAACAGTGATCAAGCTCTGACAAAACTAATGGAATCTCCAGGCTAAAATCAAGTCAATTTTCAGTCCAGGTCATATTTAAAGTGTCGTCCTTCCAGTATAATGGAGGAAATCTAAGTCCTTGCTTCAGGCTCTAACCAAATACCACACATCATGATATACTGGAGATAGTCCCAATGTATGCCTATTATTGTAAAGTGGTGTTAAATAGCACTCTCATTCACTCTTTAGATTCTCTTTGTTTTGTCCATAAATGGTCCATTGACACTTACTCTACTTTGAGTGCATATTAATAGTGTATATTGGGAGAAAAATAATAGGAAAGAGTGGGCATTACTACAGGATAGGTAAGTTCAAGCTTCAGAGACATCATTGCTTACTGTATGACACTTGGTGAGATTAAATAATTTTTCCCTGTATATGTTGTTTAATTTCTCTCTCACGATGAAAACATGCCTGATAGTGTGGCAGGAGCTCATTAATTGGTGGTTCCTCCTTTCAATGTATGCATTCATCTCCTGTTAGTCTTTTTAATTTTTTTGACTCTTGAAAATATGCCAGCATTGAACATGGCAATGCACTAAGAGATTCTCTTTAACTTCTTTTTTATACTTGTCATAATTTCAAAGTTTGTATCCTTTTGAGAGCTATTAGTAGTGAGAGTTTGCATAGCGAATGATACAGTTACTTTAATACTACAGAGTTTGGGACAATAATCCTGCAATGATATAAATCACTTATTTATATTATTTAGCAATTACTTTTTAAATTTGATTTGTTTAAATCATATTATTTATCTGGGTGACTTTAATAGACATTCCTATAATTTTTTAAAATCCTATACTATTTCCTCTGAAAATACATCTTTGAGTGTATTCCATAAATAGTGAAAGAGGTTCTCCTGTAAAATGCTAGATAGCAAACTGAGTGATTGCTTTAGGTAGATTTTATTTATACTAATTAGCATAATGATAAAAGAGAATTGATATCTGTGTCAGCAACCTATAATTCTAATTCTAAAACCCCACTATACTTTGAGAATTTCACTGAGAATGGCACATGCTTAAAGTATATTTGCCTGTTGATTAAACATCTAAATCCAAATTAAGTCTGTTAAAACATTCTATTAGAATTTATATCCATTCTTCATCATTCTTCATGCATTTTCAGAATATAACTTGCATGTGAAATCCATGAAATATAACACATATAGATGTATGTGACATTATAAAATAGATTCATTACAACATATAGTGTATGGTTTAAGTTATTTAGATATGAGTGTATTTTCTTCTCAGGAAAAAAAAACAAAAAACAAAAACAAAAACCAAAAACTCCAGAAACAAAATTAACTGGACCATCTCTATGAATTTGACAAAAAACTATGATGACAGACTTTTAAAATCTGCTTTATTTTTAGCTAACCCTGAAATCAAGGCACTTATTTTTGATAATTCCATTTTAAAATATGTTTGCAGTCAGAAAGATTTAAAAGTCAAAAACAATTTTGCATTTTATGTGTTCTGTTTAGTGCTTCTAATAATTCGTGCATGCTATTTGGTAAATCATAAGTGAATTTTCTCTGGTGTAACCTAGAGTTCATTCTACATATCAATTAGATTGAAACATTATTTATAAGTGTGTACTTTAATTAATTTGTAAACATGTTTAGCACCATCTTCTAAATTTATTGTCCTGAACATTTTGTTGTGTTTAGTTTCAAGATTTTTTCTGAGGTTTTTTAAATACGATTAGATTAAATATTATACACTTTATCATATTAAAAACAGAAATTCAAATACTGTATAGATATCCCCAAATAATACAAGATTCATTCCCTTGAATACTGTTATACCTTGAGACTTCTCTATATAGGAATGTGCAAGTCTGTATATATGTGTGTAAATATAAGTGCAACATTTGTACTAAGGATAGGATTGGAAGTGGAAGAGGTGTCATTCTAAATTCTCTACCTTAAAAAATTATCATTTTTCAAAAACTGCACATATACACACACAACAGTAAATCTGTCAACAATATCTGCACAGATAAAAATGTTGACATTGCATATTTAAAAAAATATATTTTGAAAGTAGACCATATTTATCCCCTGCATCTATATTTAACTTTTAAATTATGTTAGAGATATCTTGTAATCTGTGTCTGAAAAAATTATGGCCTTCGAGAGTCTCAATCAGTGGTTTTCCAACTAGTGATATGATAATGGTATTACTAATAGAAATAAATATAGAAAAGGAGACAAGAATTTGGGGTTAAGGTAACTGGTTTTCGATGTGATAGAAATAGGCCTAATTTAGGAGGCTGGAAAGTATTTCACTCCTATTTATGCTAAAGATAGGTTGTTTGACCTGGGCAATGTCATGTCTCTGTTCTGCCTCAGCATCCTCATGTGTAAAAGGAGATATTAAAATATAAAGGCTATGAAAGCACCAAAATTTCCTCAGTCAGTGATTTATCATTGGTCAGTAATTACGTGTAGTGGGCACATGGGTGTACTCTTTTCTGTTTCTCTGTGACTACTTAATACCTCTGAGTCAGTCTCATTTTCATGGCTAGATTCTGAAAGGTAATCGATAATAAGTAGGAATTGCTAATGAATCTACCATGCAACCCATTAAGTATTTTGCTGATGCAGCAGTTTTTACTTAATATCATTAATAATATTATTTTAGTATCAGGAGATTTGATGAAGCGAGCAGTATCCATCCTCAAAAGCTGCCAAATTCTGTAGCTCTGATTTTATATATACATGAAATAGTTCATATACATATGTGTATGTATAAATATATATGATTGAAAGCATCTTATTCTATGTTTCGAATTTGGATAGAAATTCAGGATTAGAACATCAGCGAGTTAAAAAATTCCTTTTCTACACAGCATTTTAGTTTTGTACAATGTTACTGCTCTGTACATATCTGCTTGAAGTCTCATAAGGCAGAAACTGAGCTGCCTACACAGTAACCAGTCTCTATTTCACCTATATCAGCTGAACTCAGATTTATTCAGGGAGCAATATCCCTCCCTGAAAGGGCCCCTGGTTTCCCTTGTAATCAAGGTTGATAATGTGGCCTAATTCTAGCCAGAGTGATATCCAAGGAACACATGTCATAGGAGTTAAATAAAGCATTTTAAGAGAACACTCAGTTGTCATGCAGCTTTCCCCTTGCACCCCTGTCCATCTTCAGGGCAATAACTTAGATGTGATAGTCTCTTCTACGTGATCACAGGTGACAGGCCTCAGTATCTGCTCCTATGTTCTTTAGCCATGGAATCAACTACTGCCTAACTCCAGAACTCCTGTTATCTGAGAAAAACAACAACAACAACAACAACAATAAACTTGTACTTTATTAAGCTAATGTCAATTTTTTATGCCATGCAAAACTCATTCATAAATGATGGCTGCATAGATAATTAATAGGTATATCTGATGAAGAAATAGAAAAGTACAATATCTGAATAACTTCTGAAACACAGGAAGTTGTGCATTAAATCGTATGTTTTGAGTATATTGGAAACATTTTGCAGATACATTGCTACTCAAATTTGAGAGAAGTTCTGAGATAGGAAATCATCATAAGCCATCTGTAGTATAAAATTATGTTTCAAAAGTTGTACCATCAAATGTAGGTGTTAAGAAAGGATACAGTAGAAAAGAAACAGGATAAATTGTACTTCATTACAATTCTGTCTCCCTAGCCAGGTTTGAGACTCACACCCAAAGAACATGATCAACATCAAGTTCTGCCAAATTAAAAGATGACCAAATTAAAAGATGTAATTAGCACTCAATGACTGACAAAAACATTCAAGGCATTGTGTTTAGAACTTTACAGAAGAACAATAAAGAGAAAGGTTTTAACTTACCTATTTATGCAACAAATCTTTTTCAAATGCTGTTCATTTGTTTGGTAAGATCCTTAGAATTTAAGCTAATATACTTTTTTTAATCTACATGTTTTCAGAACTACATTATAAACTCTATATCAGGTTAATATATTCACAGAAGGATTTCTTTCCATGATTTCGAAGACTACTAGGACAGATAGCTAGAATCTAGTCTTGACTATTCAAGAATTAGCTGGCTGATTTGAGGCCAGATGTTCACTCTTTTAAGCTTTGTTTTTCTTATGTTTAAAATAAGAATAATGATACCAAGTTTACAAGATTTCTGTAAGGTAAAATGGTTTAGCATACACAATTATCAGAATAAATTGCCAAATGAATATATAGAACAGTGAGGGAGAACAAAGAGTTAATCTCTACTAAGCACTGCTAAGAACCCCAAATTTATTATTAAAACCCTTCCGAACACATTATTAAAACCATTTCATTCTGTTACCCCTCCACACATCTAGAATTCTGATTTAATAATGCTGAGAAAGGAAACCTCAGAGGGTTCCTAATGGGAAGATTATAAGAGCTCACTCTTTTATACTTAGTATCACTGATTTGTTGTTATTGGTGTTTTCCAACTTATTTGGTTGATTTTAATAGTATGATGATACAAGGCTGGATTTTAGAATTTGTAACTACATTAATTTCTTGATTATGGGGGATTTTGTGACTGCTGATGCTTAAGTTATAAAGTTATTTCTCTTCATTTTTTTCTTTTTCTCTTCCCCTTATTCCTCTTTCCCTCTTTTATGATGTGATTTGGGTTCATATAATTATCATTTATTCTGTGAAATAAGAATTAGAATTTTATGTATTTAGTAACTTTAAAACCAATTTTAGGCTTACAAATTCAGTATGTGGAATATGCTATAAGATTCTGTCTTATACTCTGAAAAAGAAATCAATGCCACGATGAACAACCAACTAAATAAAATGATGAGGCTCTTATTCTAAATTAAAAGAAACTAAAGAGATACAATTACCAAATACAATATGTGACACTTGGTAGGATAATGGATTAAAAGAAAAAAAAATGTACGAAAAATATCTTGGAGACAGTTTGACAAGTGAAATGTAGGCTTTAACTGGACTATCCTATTGAAATTTTGTTAATGTTTTTAGGTATGATAATGCCATTTTGATTGTGTATGAGGATGCCTTTATGTTAGGAGATGCACGTTGAAGTATTTTGGAATGAATTTTCATGACAATATCAATGTAATTTCAAATTGTTCAGAAAAAAGTTACACATGGAAATAAAGAGAATGTGGCAGGGTATTAATATTTAAAGTAGAGAATCTACATAAAGTACATGGCTGTTCATTCTGTTTTTTAAAAAAAATTTGTTGATTTTTTTTTCAAAATAGTTTAGAAACATTTTTTTTTTGACTGAACATCAATCCTATATATAAATATAGAGGTTAGAGTACGAAGATAAATAAAAGAAGTCATCCTGATAAAATCAGTATTTCAGTGTCTTTAAAAAGACACTTATAAATTACTTATAAATTATACTACCTACTGCAGTTACTAGAAAATGGAACTTTGTTCTCTCTTGAAGAAGAAAGCATTGAATGAACAAAAAAATTATTTAAGAGAACAATATCATGAAAACGTATTCTTTTTATGGGCTGATAACTCAGTTATTCCATACAGCTTGCTAGGTAGGAGACATACGTTTTAACCCTACATTTGTTCCTACGTTAATAGTAGTTTCATTTGCTCTCTGTATCAGTGCCTGTTCTTTCTGTTGGCCCCACCCTCATCCCTTTCCCCTTCCACCTGCTCCAGACCCCAGGAGACTGGCTTAAATCAGAGATTCACTTTGCCCTCTGCCTTTCAGCTGGATTTGGGTAAAGAGCATTGTGAGGAGATCTGAGAGAAGAGTAAGATCTGGGTATTGATTCCATAGCTGCCTCCTGATGAATGGCAATAACCTGAGTTTACACATCTCATCTGGAGGGCCTAGGGAAGAAGAATATTTGCTTGTCACTTCCTAGCATCTGGTGGCTCCTGGCAATCTGGATTGTAGAAAGAACACTACTTAAATCGCTGGATGCATGGTCTCTGTGAATCTGTCCTCTTTCTGTAAGGATACCAGTGATTGGATTTAGGTCCCACACTAGTCTAATATATCTCATCTTAATGAATTATTTCTCCAAATGCCTTCTTTTCAAGTAAGGTCACATTCTCAGGTTATAGGTGGGCATTTTGAGGGAACACTGTTAAACCCTCTACAACCTACTATTTCTGATTTTCAAGCAACAGCCTTTTCAAAGTGAATAACAGCTTTGTTCTCCCTTCTCTTTTTCATTTTAAACATAGTATTAACCTATTTCATTAAACAGAGTTACAGTCTAACAGGCACCATGATGTTACATGTATATGCTGATTTTCCAGCAACCTTGGGCCAGGGCAGCAAGATCCTAGTTTCTAAAGCTCCCCCACCCTCCCCGGACTACGCCTTCACAGGGACATAGCAGCATATCGGTGACCTCAGGCCATAACTGTAGAAAAATTCATCCTCTGCAAGTGACCCAGGTGAAGATTTCATTTCCTCACCAAAACATATTTTATTCTTTCCTTCACCCCCAACCTATTTCATATTCTCTCCCCTCTTTCCCCCTGTGTTTCTTGATTCTCTCTCATGTAACCAGACATCTTAATGAGGAACTACTGTGACCGCTTTGATTTTGTGCCTGAAGTGTACAATGGAAATAATTTTATATCACATTTGATGTTCTAAGGATGTCTAGGCACCAGTAATAAGTCTACCTTATTGTATTGAGTCTGTATTCTGAGATAAGAATTATGGCTCAGGCAATATGGGTGCTTTACATGAATGATGTTAAGAAAGCCTCACAATAACTCTACAATAATAGGTAGTATTAGTATCACCTGTTATAAAAATGGGGAAACTGAAGCTCATAGTATTAAATGTTTTGTTCATGATCACACATCTAGTAAATTGCCCAACTGATATATGAACCTAAGCTGTACACAGAAAATGCTCTTAACCTATAAGAAGTTCTTCTCCCAAAATTCAAATCAAGAAGGTTCACACTCTAAGAACTGCTCTCCATCTGCTTGAGTCCAATACAGTATCTGGTTCTGGTTGGAGAAGAGGAAGCAGAAATCAACACTTCTAGGTGTCACCGTCTTTCTTCCAAAACACTTGGAAAATGATGGTTATAAGATCTTTGCGGTATCTTATTTATGGGTTTGTTTATTTTATATAAAACATCTCTAAGTCAGAGGATGCCTTCATATTGTTTGATCTACAACAGCCAAATCGCAGGCCAAAGCCTGAGTTATGAAAAATCAAGAATAAAACTATTATTCTTTGTCACTGTTCTTAGCTTTAGAGCTGAATTCACTTGGTCCATCTTTTTCCCCTTGGCTAAAAAGCAGTGATTTCTGGTCTACTAGGAAACTTACCGTGTTGTTTCAGATCCCAACTTGGTGGCATCCTCAAAGGTCACTTATGTTTCCAGTATCTCCTGTAGCATTTGTGTGGAGGCCTTTGTCACTGTCTTGATTTCTGCATGTACTACCATTAAAGACAGGGCCCCTACTATCTTTCCTTGAGCAGGTAGGTGGCATTATGCCATGACTCAAGTTTGAGATGTTAAGATGACTGAGCCATATCTCCTCTCATACACAGTTTGGGCTTCAGCAAAACCTACTCCCTCTGTTTGTACATCACTCCCCTCTGGTTGCTCAAAATTCCAAAGCATACTAGACTCTTCCAGATATATACCCTCCTTTATCGAAAATAAGTTAGAATGACAGGTTTGTCCTCATGTCTGTCTTTCCTCGGTGCTGGTTTCCTTTGTCCATATTCTTTTCCCAGTTCTTTCTGAGTGATTTCATTAGTTCCTGGGGTTTCATCTGCCATGCCTATATAGATATTTTCCAAATCTCCACCTCATTCCTTCTTCAAGATTCTGGACTTGCATCTTTATATTTATTGGTACTTTTAATCCATTCAATTCAAATGTGAAATCTGTTCTTCCCTTGTAACTACCTTCTTATAAGTTAATGATTTCTTATTAATGAATTAATGATTTTCTCATCATCTCTTGCTAAGAACATTGCAATTTATAATGATCTCCAAAATGGTACCACTTCTAAATTCTATTGAAATCCATCAGAATTGTTTTCCTAAAGAAGCAGCACAAATCAGTTCAGCAACATTTTCTCTTTGTCTGTGTCTGCATCTGTTCCTTCCCTGTTGTTCATTACAATAAACTGTTGTGATCACAACATCAACCCAGGTGCATCCCTTTTTGGAACTCAAAGTCCTCTTTCAAGTTCATGTGTTTGTCAGCAGAAATCTGTTCCTTTCTTGCCATTGTAGAACAGAGGTCCCCATTCTCTGGCAGTCCGTCAGTCAGGGGCTGCTCTCATCTCCTAGAGGCCTGCCACATGCCTCTTATGACATATTTGGTCATGCAAGAGAATCATTCTTTAAAGTTTTCACTTGATTAGGTCAGGGTCACTGAGAATAATCTACCTTTTAATTAATTAAAATCAACTGATTTGTGACCTTAATTACACTTTCAATATCTCTTCACCTTTCTAAATTCTATTAGTTAGAACCAATTCACAGATTCTACTGCACTAAAGAAGAGACAATTATACAAGTGTGTGACTCACTAGGGGTCACGTCAGTTCTACTGGGTCCGCCACACAGTGGAATATCACAGTAATGTTTTCTGAGTAGTCTATTCATTGACATCTATTAAACCTATGTGTTCCTCTAAAAAACAGAATGGCATGTTTTTCTTAACATTAAATTCTTTCACCATTATTTCTCTTCCAACACAGTTTCATTAATTTGAAAACCTGCCAAAGTGGATACATATTATGTAATCTCATTCTACCCTGGAGTGAGCTAAAAGCATCATTTAGGCTAAGTTTCCAACTATAGATAGATACTCTTTCTTAAAAAAATTATTTCTATCTCCTTGACCCTCACTTTAAATAGTCATCGTAAATTATTTTTTTTCTATTTTTTAAAAAATACATCTCTTCTGATTGAATAAAAAATTGTTTTGTGAAAAATCCATTAATTTTTCTTTCCTATCTCAAACAGTAGGATATCCAGTGCACGTTTTATCATACGTTATAATAAGCACCACCTCAAACAACCAAAGAAATTCGTGGTGATTGTTATGTCTCAAAAGATTCCATTTTTGAAAAGTTAACATTTCTTTCACTTTCATCTTGCATCTTTAACTAAGCTTTTTTGCTGTTAATTAAAGTTATAGGTCAAACAAATGAAACTACTAATGAAGAAAAAGAAGGAAATCTTGTCTGATTTTGTGGGCTGTGTTGATTACATTCTCTAGATAATGTTTCTTAAAGCTTCTCTTAAGGACTTCTGTTAAAAATCCCCATTGATGTCTATGACTGTCAACATTATTTTTCCCAAACTTAGGTTTTGGATTATTAGATTTTTGTGAAAAATTGTTTTTGTTTTGTTTTTAATTTAAAATACATTTCAGGGATATGGTGAGTGTAAAAATCTTGGGCTTTGGACTATAAAAACGCCTGGCCTAATTTCCAGTTATGCCTTTAATACTCATGATTTGGGTAAACTAACTGAAAAGCTTCAACTTTATAAGATACAATTCTGGGAAGTTTTTACTGTTTACTCTTCAGATAGAATGGATGATTAATTAAAATGTTTTAAATTTTGAATCCACCATTTTGAAAGTACATAATATAGACATTGTACATGTATTATAAGTTAAGACTTAGCAATTAAGCTAAATATAAATATTGATTGAATGATGACTGAAAGCTCTGCCCCTTAATTATATATCATTGTTTCAAAGAAACTAGGTGGACTCATTGTTAACTACCTTAAAACTGGGAATATTGGTATTTCCCCCAAATATAAAATAGGTGGAAAAGGAAAACAATCAAATTTAATTCTTGTTGCTTGTGTTGTACATCCCCAAATATTCAAATACATATATTACCTCAATGTTGAAATATGTTTTATCTATCTATCTACCTATTTATTTGTTTATTTAAATTCTTCTTTTTCGACATTTTTAATATATCATTTTTTTCACAAAACATTTATAATAGCTTACCAAAATAATATAATTTTCTTAAAAAATATAAATTGTTACAAAAGGGAGAAAAATTTAACAAAGGCTCTCTCCAGAGTTGACCTTTCTGGGTTCAAATATCTCCTTTACTCCTTGCTGCATTTATAATCGGTGCAAACATTGTAACTTCACTAAACCTCAGTTTCCTATTTTGTAATATGTGAGCCAGAGCAAATATCCTTCCTAGGGTATTTGAAGATTAAATGAGTTATTGCTTATAAAATGATTAACATAGAGCACGGTAATTTAATATAAGTTTGATACATGTTAGTTGTTGTTATTATATTATTACTGCCAAGGTAAGGGAGGGTAAAATGCAGGCATATGGCCTAGCCATAGCGATTTCTTGAACTACTAAAGTAACCCCAAATTTGTTTCTAAGCTTCCTAGTAATCAATATCATAGGAAAGCATTTTTTGCCAGTTGTGCTAAGAACCTATAATTTCTATCATGAGAGCAAAACTCTTCTTGCAACTTATCTCTCAAATTCTTTTCTCAAGTAATGCTTCTTTTGGGAGCACACAGAGAAATGTAGAAGTTAATGTGTTTGGCAACAACTCTCCAGCAAATTCCAAAGCAGATTTTCTAGTGCTCATTCATATCACTGCTGGAAGTGGGTTGTATGATGCTAAATCACAGTTTAGTAAAAGCCATTCAACAGGGGGTATACATTATATAATGAGCCAGTGTATGCTCTAAGATTAAGTATATATATCAGGCAGTTTGCAGGCTCAGAAACTTTAGGGTGTATTAGAGTCGCCTTAAGTATTCAAGTCCTCAGGCCAAGTCCTCAGTGACTCTGATTCGATTTTTTTAAAGTAGGGCCTAGGGATCTTCAGGTTAAGTAAGAACCTAGGTGATTCTGATGCAGGTGGTCCAAGAAACAATCACTTTCAAAAGTGTGTGTGTGTATGTGTGTGTGTGTGTGTGTGTGTGTGTGTGTGTGTGCTACAAAAAGCTCTAGACATATTAGATAACTAAGCCAAAGATAATTCAAGTAAATTTATGTTTGAAAACCCTATAGAGCATGTCATCCTCTTAAAATATCAAATTGAACCATAGTATATTAAAGGGCCTGAGGTGTTCTTCATTAGAGAAATAAATTTATCTTTATTTAACATAATGTTCCACAATTAACATTTGTCCACAAAACCATTTTAGCAACTAACAACTATTAATGCCTGTTGCAAACACCGTTGGTGCCTGCTCTGATCCTCTCTGCTGGGCTGGTGCCTCATCCCCTAGAATCTGGGAGTGTTGACTGCAAATATAGCTTTCCCACTTCTAGAAGGCTGTCTCTCAGAAATGCCTAGATGGTTACACCCAGCAGAGTGCTGGATCCAGCTCATACCAGCTTGTGAGCTCAAACTGTGTTCTTCCCAATTCAGCATCCAGTGATGTCAAGTGTTGCTAGCTTGAGATCAGTCATAGCGGAATATTTGTATCATGAAAATCATCAAAGTCTACAAATCAAAGACTTTTTTTTTTTGAGAGTCGGTTGTTAAACATTTACCTGAACACCAGTTACCTGAACACCTGTAGCCAAAAACCGACTGATCCTGGGGGTACAGAAGTCTAACTACTTTGCCTCAACTTCTCCAAACTTTGTGCTGCCCTTCACATTCCAGAGCTTCTGTGAGACCAGGCTGAAGCTGGACTCCAAGCAAAACTGCATCTTTCCTTTGCTGTGCCCCGCCCCCCCCACCCTATTCTGTTTCTCTCAGTCCCCTTTATATACAGAACTATGCTAAAATAATTGCCCCACTTGCTGAGAAATCATATGTCAGGATCTGCTTCTAGACCACTGACCTGAGACGGTCCCCTATTGGATTTAGTGTTGTATAAAGCACACGCTCAGAAAAGCTAAAACAAAAGGCTCGAGTTCTGTATCTGTGACATGCCATCCCTCTGTGAATAAGACTTACTTCAATCACACCTTTGTTGATTTGAATAAGAGCTGAGCAGCATGTGTAGCCCATTTGCCTGTGGATATCTTGAGTGTTGGAAATTTGCCTCATTCAATTTTCTCTGTATCCTTTATGGTCCTCACGAGCGTTGTGAATACCCAAAATGTTTTCTCAAACTGTTCTGACAATGCCTGGCAAGGGCATACTATTAGGCAGTATGGCTTGTTATTTTAGAGCATAGACTCTTGTTCATGAAACCAGATTCAATTTCATCATTTGTTTGACCTGGGGCAAGCAAGTTTGCCTATTTGCAAAATAGATATTAATGCACTTACGTGAAATGTCTGCTTTGAGAATTACTTTCCTTTGCGAAATGGCGTAAAATCATTCAGCTCAAATGTTTTTATGAGTGTTCAATGTGATAAATACTATTTAACTTGGTAACTGGTAGTAAGAGCCTTAATTTTTAGCAGGTATTACTATCTAGCACAATGACTGGCACATTGTGGGCATTTAAGAAAGTTCCTTTGGAAATTTGTTGAATATTTAGATAATAAGCTAACTTCAAACTCTTTCAAAGAGACAATAATTTACTTGTAGCTAAATTATTTTCCCTGTTTAAATAACCCAGAGGACCCTTCAGATCCTCTGTGGAAAAAGGCAAAACATTGAATAACAATAAACAGACTTCTACAGGCAATATTGTTGGTGCTTTAATTGGCCTAAGAAATAGTGTAAAGAATGCAGGCAGAATGTAACACAGGAACCGATTCCTAAGGAAAATGCTTTCTACTTGCATAAGTCTCATATTAAAAATGGTGATATCCCTATGTTGATTATATCTATCAGGGACTATAGAAACTTTCTTCTTTTGGTTTATGCCAAAATTCGCCTGTAGAAATGCTCATTTGGTTTGTGAGAAATGGAAAACCCCTGTCCGCCCCCCCCCCCCACACACACACTCCTTTCTTATTATGTTCATAGAAGTTTCGAAAAGCTTGAAGCCAGGTTATGTCAAGTCAAGTAGGGAGAGGGTGTTTTTCCAAAGATTAAGAAACACAGCATTGTGCCTGTTGGATCAGACAAACTAATCCCAAGAGGTATTTAGCGAAACTACTTGAAAGGAGGGAGGGGCCACTTTCTATTGCTTTTAAAGGGAACTTTTTACAGGAAATCTTCCCTCGGCAAGAAATTTGAAAGCACTGTATGGGTAATTCCTTCTTATTCCTTCTCTCTCCTCTCCTCTCCTCTCCTCTCCTCCCTCCTCCCTCCTCCCTCCCTCCTCCCTCCCTCCCTCCCTCTCTCTCTCTCTCTCTCTCTCTCTCTCTCTCTCTCCCCCCTCCCCCCCACACACATCTCTACCTCTTACAATGATTCTCTCTGCAGTAACTACTTAATTGTATTACCATAGTCAGGTCATCTGAACTTCCTATGTTTTATTTCTTCATCTGAAACCATGAGGATAAAAATAGCATCCTTCTTAAAAAGAGAGAAGTTTTTAGAGAACTGAAAAAAATACCCCACTCATGCTCAGTATGGTAAGTCTGCTCCAACCTGCTCACTCACCTTACTCTCAGACAACCTTGAGACACAACATTTGTGTGGAGAATGAGGTAGAGTTGAGTTCTAGTATCTGCTCCGCCAAGTCTGAAATTAAACCTGATCAGGCCCACTCCCACTAGTTGAATATTGGCTTGTTAAAAGAGCTTACCATATATATTCATCTTTAAGCATCAATAGAACCATGTCATGTCTTAGATATGTCAAAATTGAGGCAGAGGTTTGTTAAGTAAACATTATTTTTTCTCTAAAAATCAGATCCTGAGTTCTAACTCAGGTCTGTTATACATTATTTTTGGTTGACGGTGTTTGCTACATAGTCTCAAAAACTACCATTAGACATGAATTTATGCAAATACATCTAGATCCATTATTTGTTATATTTGGGCTACGGGCTTCAGGTTTTTCCAAAGGCAGTGTCTTTACACTAACGTCATCTCATCAATTCATAATTTTCAATGAGAAAAAAATGGTAAACAGTGGGAAGATGCGCATATCAATTTTACCTCCTAACCTGTGTGTGCCATTTTCTCACAAGGTTTTTTTTTAGAAGGTAGTTAATTTAGCCTGCACTTTTTCAGATAAAGAAATAAAGTACGGAATTTTAACTAACTCGACTAAGATTATACAAATAAGATTAAGGCCTAGGACTTGATTTATGACCTATTTCTACCTCTTTGTGATGATATTTGCATTATAGGATGTTGCTCTCAATTATCCTCTAGTATTTTGGGGGGAAAAATGGTACTCAGTGATCATGTCACCCTGATGGATTATATAGGCAGAGTTTATGCAGATTTTGTAAGCCTAATATGATAAGAAAGTACTCTCCTTTGAAGAAGAAATTACTGAGTCACTAATTTAAAATTTTATGATCTGGTACCAAAGCTATAATAACACTGAAATTTTCAGGCTAAAGAAAAAATCATGAGGGCAATAATTGTGTCATTTTCAAGATAGTAGGCTATTTCAAAAGCCCCAAGCCAGATGTATTTTACCTTTGATCATATAAACGTTGAAAATAAGTTTTACCCTGTTATGCGCGGGTATAATCATTCTCTCTCTCAAGCCTTCTCTTCACTCTGCCCTTTTTTTATTTCAGAAACTAACATTCAGTGCCATTTAACGTTTCTATAAACAGGCCTCTAGGTTTTTGTGTCAGGTGTCTCTCTGCCTAGATTGTCACCACCCAACTTCTTCTCTACCTAGTTAACAGATATGTTTAAGCAGATTATTGTTTAGATGCAGTGTGACAGTAGTCCAACTTGAAGTGTATGAAATAACAAAGAGATATATTATCATGTATAATAAGAAGTCTGGAAGTATCAGGATCCAGACTTGGTTAAAATATATTGGTTCAGTGGATATCATCAAGGACTCAGGTTCTTACCCCTTTCTTAAGGAGAATATACTGAGGATAGCAATGTTTTTTCAAGGTCCCAAGATGAAAGTCCCAATTCAAGTGCCATATGCCACAAACGAGGAACTATTCCTTTTTGAATATTGCATTTAAGGAGTAAGAAAAACCTTTTCTAGAAGCCTCTTCACAACTTCGAAGTCAGGTCTCATTGTCCAGAATTATGATACATGTCAGGACCTAAGTCTGTCATTGATAATGGAGATGGCCCCACCATAACTGCCTTAGACAGGTTTTAATTTACCCAGTGAAGCTGGGGCTATGGCTAGAACTGCCTCCCCTGGACAACTTGACTGTAGATAATTAAATCAACGATAGTTCCTTAAATAAGAAGATAGGATGAGCGGGGAGTGCAGATTGCTATCTGGGTAGGAAACAAAACTTCTTGGTCACTGCATTTTACAAAGAAGTTAAAATGTGAAGTTCTCTCTAGTCAGACCGGACCAGGTTAATGATATCCTTTTCTGTCTGCACCGTATATCGACCTTGTACGTACCTTTACTGCTGTAATTATCCTATTGCATTATACAAAGTACAATTGAATGCGGATCTCTCCTCCTGATGGCAAAAGAGGCATTTCATTCATCTTCATAGCCACAACACCTAACAGTGATGGGCACATAATTGGCGCTCAGTGAGTGCTTATTAAATATAAATTGAATACAGCATTTATGATACTTTAAAAGTATTTTCATTCTGCTTATTTAAAAAAAATCACATTATAAATGATAGTTAAGAAATTGCAGCAACATGAAAACGCACTACAAAATGGGAAAAAGAAAAATATAGATTTCAGCCAATGGTGATTATAAAACAAGTATAGCACAATATTAATAATAGAATCCATATGGTAGGTACACATTTGTTCATTATAAAATTCTTTCAGATTTTCTATTTTGCAATTTTTATAGTAAAGTCTTGGAAAATATAATATTTAAAACTTTTTTTTGTTTGTTTGTTTGGTTATAATTGCAATAACTATTTTGGGAACATATAAAACAAAACATGTAGAAAAATAAGCAGTCAATTAGTCAGCATGATGAATTTGTGGGGTTTGATTTTTCTTTTCATTTTAATTTTACTATGTGGTTTGGGGAGGTATTTTTTTCTTTTCTTTTTTTTTTCTTTCTTTCTTTCTTTTTTTTTTACATAAAGAAGCCACATTGAATGCTATCATAATGAGTCTGGAAGTACAGATTTTTTTTTTTTTTTGGTTAAAAACTAATTTATACAGAGAAAACTAAAAGAAAATGTACGTAGCAACACATAAAAATTTAGTATAATTAACCATATAGAGAAACTTCAAATTGCATTTATAAAGCAAGATCTCACATCTGGATTTAATCATTTCTATAATAAAAGTCACAAAGATGAGAAAATGTAGAAGCAAAATGGCAATGGAAGATACTCATTACTTCCAATGTTTTTTCCTAATTCAGTTTTTATTATATAAAAGATTCAAAGTATATTAGTTTAATAAACATTTATTGATCATGTATTGTATTCCAGCCAGTGTGCCCTTCAATCTTTGAATTGTGTCTAAAATTCTCCATCTGTGGGTAACCAAGGGAAGAATGAAATTATTCAATAAGGCTGAGCAGTATAAAGTTCCCTCTGTCTATTATTTTTTTCGTTTTTTTCTAATACGAGACTGACATCCAGCCAGTATCAATTCTATTTAATTCTCTCCGGTCTATTTATTCACTGATGGCACATATAACTTTGCACCTAAGAGCCAAGTATAGAATTTACGACACCTGGAAAGCAGATGTGTCCAGCTAATGGCATCTCCCTTCTGCTCACCACGACCTCTCCAGTATGAAGGGCACATTTCTGCAGCTGAGACTCACCTCTAAGGTGGAAGAAAGCCCCTTCTGGTAGAGGAAATGAGATTGATAATGCAGAAGTGATCCTGCCATAAAATTAGTGCCACAATTAACAGATTAATGACTGTAATGTAGGATTTGGCTTACAGAAATGGAGAGGGGAGAATAAGCTCACTCTAAATCACACCTGTTCCTGACACTGGTACTTACCATTCCATGTTACCATTTAAGTGCCTCCCCCAACCCAAGGATATATATTTTTGTTTGTTTTTTGTGCATTTGGTGTTATAAATATGAATTTATAGAAACACATTAAATTTTATATGGGAGAGGGAGGAGAGATGCTGCTGCTGCTAATGATGATAATGATTGTATTAGTTTCCTGTTGCTGCTGTAACAAAATACCACAAACTCATTGGTTTAAAACAACGCAAATTGATTACATAACATTCTGGAGATCAGAAGAATGAAATGGTTCTCAGGATAAAATTCAAAGTGTTGCCCAGGCTATTTTTTTCTGGAAACTCTAGAAGAAAATCCTTTTCCTTGTGTTTTCAAACTTGTAGAGACTGCCCACCTCCCTGGTCATTTGTCATTTGTTTACAGCATTTGTCTCATATGGTATACACTTTAAAAATATAATTTTCTCCTTTAACAGGTAAGGAAACTAGGATCCTGAGGACTAATATATTTTCAGTGGGAGGATGATAATTTTTATCTAAATATATCTAATGATAAACCACCTTCTATGCTTGAATCATTACAATCTAACCCACAACTGATTTTTCATACCATATGAACTCAGCTTTGAAAAATAAGGAAAACAATGCAAAAAATTTCAAACATCCTCAACAGAGAAAAACAAACTTGTTGGCAGACATTTATATGAAAGAGGTAATCTCTGATTAGTGGACATCAAGTTGTGTCTTTTGTCTCCTTAAATGCTGCTGGCAAGAAGACTCCTGCAAATGAGCTAGTAGCCAAATGATGAATTCACTAATTTATTCAACAACATTAAGCAGCCAAAGCTATATGTCAAACAGAGCCTCATTTGCCGAAAATGATGGGCCAAACGTGTTTCGGCTTCTTTGTGGAGCCTTTGCATGAACTGGGAAAGCAAAAATTTATCAAATAGCCAAATAGGTATTATCCTTTGACCCTGGAATGTGCAGTAGGGCAGGGATCGATCAATGTGGGGGTGGAGTGAAAAAAAAGACTTCCCTGAAGTGAAATTAGAAACTAGCTAGGAATTGACCCGGCTAAGATGGACAGGTAGAACTTCCCACTTGAGAGAACAGAGTGGGCAAAAGGTGAGGGAAGTTGGGATTTTCAATTAGGACACAAGTGTGGATAGAGGAGATGAACAAAATTCTCTCCTAGAGAACAAAAATTAGCACTGGGCAGGCAGGTTTGCACTCAGCGCAAAGGTGTTTAAGGACAGGAGGGCAATGAGCATGTCGTCACATGACAAGACATTTCAGGAAGGTCTAGGTTGCTCTGAGTACCATGTGAGACCCAGCCTTTCCCTGAGAACCACTGGCATACCAGATTCAGACAGAGCAAGGCTCTTGTCACGTCAGACTATTTTATTAGGTTAGATCTTGAAACATGTGCTCCATCCCATGATGCTGAGTTTGGTGTTTGACTTCATTGCTCCCCGGGAGATCAGGCCTTCGGGGGCATCAAAAGGGCCACGTTAATCACTTAGGTAATTTACAGCTGTTGTAACATACTGGCACCCTAGCGCCTTACAGAGTTAGCTTTCACCACATTGAAAGGGGAATGATGGTAATTAAAAATGGCATTTCCAATTAGTGGGAGGTTAATTAGTGAGTGGCTGGAAGGACTGAGGAGCCCAGGTCTCATTTCCCAATCAGCTGCTCCCTTGCAACTGGCTCCAGGGCTCTCCACTTTTGTCTTGCCTCCAGGGTAGCTATGGACCTTGAGGCAAGTTCCTACAGTGTACTTGATGGCAAAATAACTTTTGATGAGCAGAGCAGCTGATGTGGTCTTAGAATCTCAGTGTTTGGTATGAAAAAGCTATAAGACTGAATGAACCGCATGACAACTCTGGTTCAACACACTTGCACAACTCAGCGAAGAGAAATAGGCTTCTGAGAATCCAAAGTTGCCAGTGTACTTTATTTCTATGAAAATTCTCAAGCTTCTCTCCGAGCCTGTTTGTTTTTGTTTTACAGACAGTTAAAGCTATTGTGATTATTTGGTAGCGATATAAAAGTAAGTGACACCAGATTAGCAACAGAGATAAATGACTACTAGCCCATATTCTGACAATAGAGAGGAGTGAGTTAAAAGACAAAAATCATTATGAGTAAACTCATGAAAATCAAAAAAGGAAGTAATTTTTTTAAAGTAACAAAAAATCAAGAATTAGTTAATAATGGGAGCCTCTCCCTATTTCAAAAGCAGAAAATGGTTATGCATTTCTCTTTGCTGCCTAGTTTGTAATAATCTTCTGTATTTTGTCTTTGCAAGACGACTCAGGATTATCATTAAATTTATTTTTACCTATATATTAGGCTGAAAATGTTTCTGTAAGACTTCACACACTGGATTATCTTCTTAATCATCAAATGTTTAACACAGAGAAGGACTATGGGTATGTGTGTTCATGTCTGTGCAATGCAGTGTAGCATTACTTGTCTTCTTAATTATCAAAAATTTGTCATAATGGAAAACTAATCCTTGTGACCCCCTTTCAATAAGTAAAGTTTGGATAGCATAGAAGCTATACTATATAGACATCTATTCTCTATAGGATACACTTTGTAAATTTAAGAAATCAAAATTTTTAAAGGTCAATGAACGTTTCCATTTTTTTTTTTTTTTAGGACAGAATCATTTTTAACATTACACAGACCTTCTGAAAGTAACTCAAGAGCTATTAGGGAAAATTTGGTGGGAGAGAGGAAGGTCCCCATGTACCAATGAACCAAAATGTGTCTTTTAAATGTGTTTGTATAATGGCTCTCTATTTAATATCCAGTAGGGGAAAAGTGTTCAGATAATTGTTTTTAAATGTATTTGATTAATTGCTTAAGAGAAGGAGAATTTTAGGTTAAGGACATATTATGTGTCAGCTACTTTATCTTAGATAGCCTGTAGCACAACCTTGCCAGTAACAGCAGCCTGTTTCACAGATTTAAAAAACTGAGGCATAGAGATTAAATATTTTGTTGCAAGTCAGACTGCTCTATCTACCATTCTTAAGGATTAAGTTTATTAAATGTCATTATGGATGTTTAACAAAGATAGACTTCTCCATTCATATTGTTGGCCTTACTAATTTTCATTTCTCATATTTTTTACCAAATGCAAAAGTTGTCTTTGACACTGGTGGTTTTGAGAGACTCTTCTTTTATTTGAAGCGTAAAATCTTTCTGTACAGCCCTTGTTAATTGTTGTTAAAAGGATATAGGTATCCACTACACATATTTCATCCCTTGATTGGAAGAGTGATGGTTATTTTTCCAAGTCTGAAGATGATCTGTGATGATGTAAATTTATCAGCCAAAACTATTAAGCATTGGTAATTCCGTTAGTGTCCTCTTTGCTGTTGTAACAAATTATCACAAACTTGTTGGCTGAGAGCCACACAAATATATTATCTCACAGTCCTGTAGGTTAGAACTCCAAAATCCAGTGAGTCTCATCAGGCTAAAACCAAGGCGGTGGCTGGCCTGGGCTCCTTCTGGTATTCTCTTCTTGTATTTGGTTTCCTTGCTATTACCTGCTTCCTTGCTTTTACCTTGCTTTTACCATACTTCTGGGCTCTTGGATCTCTTCCATCTTCAAAGTCTGCAACATGCTTCTCTCTGACCTTTCTTCTGTAATCACATCTCCCTCTGATTATAGCCTGTTGCAGATACTTTGCTTTTACAGATTCCTGATTAGGTTGGGCCCACCAAGACAATCTCAGATACTCTCCCATCTCAAGTCCTTCTCCTTAATTAAATCTACGGAGTTCCTTTTGCCATACAAAGTAGTTGTTTCGTGGGTTCTGGTTCAGAATAGACATCTAATATTCTCCTTTCTATAGTTAGGGCAGGGGTGTCAGAGCATTCATCTGCAGGTAACAGCACATGGGATGCAATGAAAAAAACCCACAGGGACAATGAATTTACTGTAAACCAAGAAGGAAGGAGTCAGGCAATTCCAAATTCATGCAGTGGCATAACAGTGCCATCAAGGGCCTGGGTCCTTTTGTCATGGTGTTGTGCCATGCTCAGTTGTAACTGTCATGCTGAGCTCTTGACTAAATCACAAGGATATCGCCTTGACTACAACTCCAGTGTCTCAAATAAATATGTGCGAAACAAGAAAAAAAGGAGAAGAGGTATTCTAAATGGTCTTTTCTGATTCATGTGTGTTGGTTTTTTTAATTTTAATTTTTATTTTTTTGCCAAAATGAAAGAAAAATCTGTCACAGAAATTCCCATAGAAGATACTATTTTCTTCATATTGACCCAAACTGTACCATTAGGCCACATCTATCTTCAAGAAAGAATGGTAAAGGAGACTGAGATTACTGTGTTAAACCAATCATGATTCATACTTACCTTTCTAGAATATTTTTCTGATTGGTTACTGACTCACATCCATTTCTGTTGGCAAGAAATAAGGAGGGGAATGGTTCTTGAGTGCAGCTAATGGCATCTGTCATGAGGGCATATTGGGTATTACACCTGTTTTTCAAGGTTACTATGGCAGCAAAGTGAATACGTCTTAGTTACCTAATATCAGTTACTGTGCCAGATGCAGGTATTCACTGAACAATTAATGCAGTTTTAATTCACCATGAATTTGGTGTCCTTTTGTTCTCCAAGAGATAGCTGCAATAACATAAAACATTCTAACATAATGTTTAGCATATGATATAGGATAATGCCATGTGTTACAATAACGATTATTATAAAACTTATTAAACCAGTTAATCATGTATACGTATATATACATGACACACTGAAATATACTTTTCACCTTGCCCTATCGTAGTCCAATAAAGATTTACATTTCTTATATAACTGGCTCTCACATAATTGAACTAAAGCTTGAAAAAAATATATATTCACTATGTCTCAACAGTCTTAAATTCTCTTAGGTATGGTAAGAGCTAGCTGGTGAATTCTCAGCATTCTAGAAGGAGGTGTGACAGGCTGTGCGATCAGAACGCCAGGCTCCGTGCCTTCAGCCCACCACCTAATATCTGTCTTAACATCAGCAGCTGTTGCATCTGCCCTGGCCTTAGTTTTTCATCTTTAAATTGGGAGTAATCATAATACTTAGTCTCATTTTATACTAATTAAATAACATAATCTTAAAGGATCTTAAAATATTTTTAAAAAAGTAGGATCTCACTATATGTTGATTTTATTTCTTAGAATGTGAAATAATTAAAATATAAGATGTTCACCAATGAGTGTTAAGAGGCAAGAAACAGTTCAGTAAAGTGATTATGAGCAAAATCTTGAGGTCAATTAACTCTGTTACCCTTTTTAATTTACTCAAATTTGCAAAGCCTCAGTTTTCATATTTTAGAATGGGTATATTGACCATACCTACTTCTTCAGGTTATTCTGAGTGTTATACGAGTCCTTTTATGTAATGTGCTTAATTAAAACAATGACTAATCGAGAAAAATCACTCAGTAAGTATTAGGTGCTATTATTTGTATTTATGAAGGATAGAGATTAGAGAGAATATTCCAATGGAAAAAATCACCAGTGTGTCCCCTCTTCCTCTGGTGGGCGGGAGAGGTCTTCTGAGAACAATTTAGGCAGCTGGAATTTGGCAAGCAAGTTATATCATCTTAAAGATCTGTAGGAAAAAAGCTAAAGGTGAAAAATAAAACACTAAGTGATGGGTTGGTGGTGGTGGTGGTAGCAGTAGTAGCAGTGGAAGAAGAACAACAACAAAGAGAGCAAGGGGCACATTGAGTGTGACCTCCACTACAAACCTTGCTTCACTGTAGGTGGGTTTCGCATGAGCCAGATCTGTCTCGCCTTGAAATAGAGCCCAAGCAGTCTGTATAAATAAGCAAGGCCACCGAGCCTGCTGAGGATTGGGGTGTCTTTATGTGGGATTGATAAGTGGCCATTTTAGGAATTGCAGTTTGGGTTCTGCATATGGGCTGGGGGTATACTAAGGAACCCCGGAAATTATTCACCGTAATAAAAACCAGTGTTTGGATATTTGGCAAATTAAGACATTTCCAATACAAATTATAATAGCTGATGTAAGAATATTTTGACCTATTCCCCATATCTCAGCTGTACTGCAGAAGTAATTAGCTGCCTAAAAGGAATAAGAGAAGGAGTGGAGGAATAAAAACAAGATGAATGGTTTTTGAAAAAAGAAAGAAAAAGAAAACCAAACCAAAACCAAAAACCAAAATAGCCTCCTCCCACTGGCAGCAGACTCTAGATTTAGGCTAGATTTGAAAAAGTAGGGAAATAACTACTTGCAATTCACATTTATAAGATAAAATCTTGGGGTTTTCTTATTTATTACCCAAAAGTTTACTTAAAAGTATTGAATATACCAACCTTGAGTAGGTCAACAAAGTAGGTCAACAAAACACATCTGTGGCACCTTTGGTCTGCCAGGTTATAACTCCTGGATTAATGTTTTGGGTTCTGTGTTGACCTGTGTGACAAGAACATGGGCCGTTCTTTGTTTGCAAACTCTTTGTTGAACCAGTGACTTTCTGATTGTGGGAAACTCTAATACCAATAAATAGAATGGAAGGGTACAAGGGTTATGCTCTCTCTTCTGCTATATAATATTATCTTAGATATTCTGAATTATTCCCCAATTTGGAAACCAGCTCCAAAATTTGGTAGTAGAACAATTTGCTTGATTTATCTTTTAAAAATTGCAGTGGCATTTTTACTCTTTTACAGAACCATTTACTTTGCCCTTGGGTGCCAACACGATGTGTCCTTTAAATATATAAATATGATGAACTGGTTGAATAGAACATTTCTTTCTCCACAAAATAATGACTTCTGTATTAACACTTAAGCCTCCAGGCAAGTAATATATCATTTCTTCATTAATGTGGGGACTTCCCTATGGCAAATGAATGTCAGGTATCAAGCATTTATCGTGAACAAACCTCCTCATGATGGAAAGTCACATGCTCAGTGACAGTGTCATTCCTACCTTTTCTCTTTGGACTATTTTAAACTGGACCAATTTTACTTTGTAATGGGAGAGACAAGTAAGAACTTTTACAAGAGTCATAAACTTTTCCTAATGATATCACAACATAATAGGAAAGCTAAAAGAATGCTGGCTTAGGAGCTAGTCAATTTTTAGTTTGAATATTGCATTCAGTATTGAAAAGCTGTGTGACTCTTGGCAAGCCACCTATCTTCTACTAGCTTGCTATGCATTTATATGAGGTTAATTATCAAAAGAGAATGATGGCCCGGGTTCTAGTCACTGGCACATATTAGGTTTATAATGAATTTGTGAGTTCATTTTCTTCTATATTTGATTTTGATTATATCGAAACGAGCATCAGATATAAAAAGGTTAAAAATAAAAACGGAAATAAATAGCAATTTTAAAAGACTCTTTGAAAAACAAAGTTCCTTCTTGCTACTTCTTGAATTTCCTCATAGCCATGGCTCCTTCTATCTTAAAAAGTTCAAAAAATATTTACTGTGCTCGGAAGGTGTCCAATCAATATAAGCTTTGAGTTCGTACTCAGCTGTGTAAGTAAGAGCGTATAACTTTTATTTTGAACTCATGGTGTCTTGATTTATAGTATTAAATAGACCAAATAATATTTTTATAAGGATGGATAATAAGAGGAGAAGTGCAGAAAAAACACTTAGTGATAAAAGTTAATTCCATTTTTTAAATGCGAAGTAGTATGCGAAAAGTTGTGGACATGGGTATTCCTTTTGATACCTGACACTTATGAATTTAAAGTAAGAAGAGTAAGTTAAGAGAGTTACGGTACAAAGAACTGAAGCTTTGGCTTCAAAGTGAGTGAGTAGGAGTCATATTCTAATTATTTACACTGTGCATTTGATCCCTGGCTTCGCTGAGTCCTCATTTCCACACTTATCAAACACGATATAGAAATCTACTAGGTAGACAAAAATATGAAGTAAGATTCAATAATAGACATTCAATGTGTGTATTTTAATAAAATGGTTGCTAAAAATATTTACTAATTGTTCCATATATTTATGGCATACAATTACAACTCTTATTTTTCTAGTAGGTCGAACCTCTAATCCAGTTTCCTTTTCTCAAGAGTTCTCCCTTTTAAACTGTCTCAAACCCTCAAGATTTGCTCTGTTCAAATTGGATCCCATTCTCTTCCAATGGCAGGTTATAGAGAAAAGTCTGTTCAGTTAATTACTATTAACAGCGTTTGCTACTGCACAGGGTCACAACTGAATGATGGTCCTGCACATTCTGATAGATGATGTTTGTCTGTTTACTGGTCCGATCCCTATGCAGACTGTAATGAATGCCCAGGAGAAGGTGATAACATGCCCACAGTACTAGCTGGGTCTAAAGTGTCCCAAAACACTCATTAAAGCTCTTACCAACCCATTTTCCTTGTTGTCATCGTTGTTGACATAAATAGCAACCTTCCAGAAACATTGGGTCAAAGCAAGAGCTACTAACTCATGCTGTTCTTGCTAGAACAAGAGATAAGAGAGACACTCTAAACACAACAGAATTTACTATTCTCTTCTCCCAAACAATGACAACTACTTGCTTTAGTTTTGCCTAAACAGGAAATAAATGAAAAGAAACACAAGGAAAAAAATAACTATTCTAGTTGTAGTCTGTCTACTGCTTTTGTGAGTGAAAAACTGTCACTTTAAGCAACACAGAAAGTGCATCTGTCTCAACCTTCACTTTGGCAGACATTCTATGAGATGGGAAAGTATTGCAACAATAGTCAGAGCAAAATCCATGGTCATCCAGTGCCTCAAAGAATGGAGGTCAGCATGAGAGAACTGTGCATTACTCATTTTCTGAAGGCAGTGTTGCACAGTGATTAAGGATATGTGCTTTGTAGGCACGTCTGTGCATGAAGCCAGCTCTTCTAAATCAATTATTGAGTGATCAAGATGAAGAAAAAAGCAAAGACCTGAATGTCATGGTCTGGAGACCAAATTATACCCTCTCTTCAGTGGAAAAGCAATGAAGAGTTTTAAGTTGAGAAAGTAAGTACATGACAGGATTTGTGCTTTAGAAAGCTCACTTTATTATCATTGTTTTATGTCATCTGTGACTGGAAATTTCAAGGTCAATTTTCTTCACCTATATATTATGATCTTGAGGGTGGATGATGACTTATCTTCCTAAATCCCAATCAAAAAACTATCAATTGCACTTGAATGTTTTTCTTGACTTGAAGAACAGTGTTTTCTGTAGTCTCATGTATATATTGTGACTGTCTTGCTTCTGTCACTGGCATTTTTCCTTCTATTGCCAATTGTAATAATGCCCAGAGAGCTCAACAATGCATTAAAATTTTGGTAAATTAGATTTTTTTTCACTATTAATTATACTGCCACTTTCATTCCAATGATGCTTAACTGGTTCTTTGGTATTTAGAAGGGGGTAAAAAGCACATGCACAGAAACTGCTATATATTTCATACTTGATTTTATAGGAACATTACGATGTAGTTCAAGCTGGTATATATGCTATAATTATATAAATTAAATGTCAGTGTCATTCTACCTGACATAATGAAATGCAACTTTAAAGGAGGGAAGTAGCATCATTTAAGAGGATTGAAACCTTGTGTGAACATATGGATTCATATTGCTCTAGTTATAGATAGAAAGATTGAGGCCAAGGAGATAAAGTAAGTGACAGTAGGTGGGAGAGAATCCAAAGTCACTGATTTCTAGTCCAGTGCCCCTTGCATTATACTTTCCCAAAATTCTTCAAAATTTCATATGCATTAGCAGAAGAAACCAAAGCAGCTCATCAGCGGTAACTACTCCTGTATCTATATAGGCTTTGTGTTTATAGGTCAACTTTACTTTCCTTATGGCCTTATTTCTTTCTGAAATGAACTTTGCAGTTTCTATTAGCTCCTCTGTACAAGCTCTTTTCTAGGCATTCAACAAAATTTGTGGAAAATATACACAGATGAGAAAAATAAGATTATAAATAAAGGAATAAAAGAGCTTTTACTTTAATAATCAGCCTTGGCCCACACATATTAATTATCTGTGGAAAAACATTTTTAAAATGTCTAACTTCTAACCTAAGATCTGTAAAATTAAAAAAAAGTAGTTATTAAGGCAGGTAATTTTAGTAGTGAAATACTTTATTTTGTTTACCCGAGACCATTTTATCTTTCAGATAAACTATTGAATCACTTTGAAAAGATTCTAAGAAAATTCACAATGCCATTTACTGGAGAATTACATCATTTTTTTAGATTAATCTGAGAAGAATTGGCTTATTTATAATATTTTTGTTTCACATTTAGAAGCACACATTGTCTCTCTAATTAATAAAATTGACCTTTTATATTGCTCCATAAAGTCTTATTTTATTTTTAGAACCAGATTATTAAATTTAATTAAACTTATTACTAAGCTTTATTTTGAGGTTTTTATATTTTATGTCTGAGTGAAATCTCATTATTATGTAATCAATTTTTTTTATTTTAATATGTAAAAATGTTATATTTTAAGCAAACTTTATTATTTTAATATTCTTTCTCCAGTAGATTATCTGTGTTTATCTGGTAGAGGATGATATTATTAGCAGATTATGTAAATGTAGTCTCTATGTTTCTTGTCTAGTCACTCATGCTATAGAGTTAGTAAACTCCACTTTTCAAGCCCTACCTTTTAATTATTTTAAAGAAACCATCCTAAAGATGTATTTTTTCAATCCAGACTTTCATTTAAGTGAGTATTGATGACTTCTGCTACACCAAGCTTATCACCTATTGGAAAATCTCAATTTAGCACAAGATTTCTTTCACCTACTGAAACATAGTAATACGTAAATTGTTTCCAAGGAAAGATGAGTGTCCAAAATAGTTTTAATTGAGTCAAGAATACATGTAAATGTACCTGTTCATTTGCTAAATGTATCATTTGTAAGCCAGGTGCTGTGCGGGCAGTAGAGCAGGTATATGTCATGCAAAGAAACAAAATGCTTTACATATCTTCAAGTTGTTTACATATGTGACTTGACTGTCCTGCAAGGATGCCCTAGGTGTCTCAACATAGCTGCACAGAAGAATAACCCACATGGCTTTAAAGTAATACCTACTGACTTGAGGTTTCACCCTGAGAAGATATGATTTAATTGCTCTGCATTGGGGCCTGGATATCCTGAGATTCGGTACCTTTACTAGACTTTATTTGGGGCAGAGCAGTTGGGGTTTATAAGAAAATTGAGTGGGAAGTTCAGAGTTTTCATAGACTCCTCATTCTGCCCTCTGTCTATCCAGGTTCGTTACCATTTTAGGGGAGGGTAGTCAGGATTAAATTTGTGCTTTGCAAAAAAGTCCTTTTCTTATGAAATGTGAACATATAGAAAAAGTTATGATTTTTCAATATCATTGTCATGCCCTTGCACGTGAAACATCTTGGAAGGACAAAGGAGAGTTAATAAACTCTAGAATTCTCTTTCCTCCTTCTACTGCATATTGGGAAGAAAATATGTCAAGATACCAGCAAGTGCTTAGAATTTAGAACATATAAATAAGGGTGTTGATTTTGTTGCTCTTTACTTTTCTAATTTTAAGAATCCTTATGCTATTGAAAATACTTGTGGCAATTGGCACTTGTTAAAGAAAGGCACTTCATGTTAAAATAACCATAGATGGAGTTTAGCAGGGAAGAAATAGTGTCTAATCTTCTATTTTAAATGATTTCACCAGATTCTCTATCTTAAAAAAAAAATTCATATTAGATTTAATATTCATCATTAGTTCAAATAGTAGCTATTGTGTATAATCAGTATAAGGATAAAGAAATATAGAGCAGAGATAACAAAAATAAGAATTGACATTATCCCTGGCGATTTTATGGCAAATGATCCTTTATTTTTACTATTCCATGACAATATAGTGACATACATTAAGTTTAAGGCCAAAGTAAGAGTCCACCCACTTTCTAGGATTGTGTCTGTATCAGTTTCCCAAGGCAACTGTAACAAATTACCAGGAATGGTGTGTCTTAAAACTAAGGCGCTATATTCTCTCACCATTCTGGAGGCTGGAAGCCTGAAATGAAGGTGTCATCAGGGTCACGATCTCTCTGGAGACTGTAAGGGACAATCTTTTCCATGCTTTCCACTTAGTTTCTGGTGTTTGCCAGCAACTGCTGGCTTATAGAAGCATCACTCCAGTCTCTGCCTCTGTTGCAACATCATGTTCGTTCTCTGTGTGGATGTCTGTCTCTGTCTTTTCTTATAAGGACAACAGTTATATTGGAATAAAGGCCCATCCCATTCCAGTAGGACTTCATTTTAACTGTTTACATCTCTGACACCATTTCCAAATAAGATCACATTCTGAGGTCCAGGAAGGACAGCTCTTTTAGATAAATTTCATAGTTTTATATGTTGTTCTAGACAAAACGTTTATATCTTCATCCTCCAATTTATATGTTGAAGCCTTAACCACCAGTGTGATAGTATTTTGAGATGAGGCTTTGGGGAGGTAATTAGGGTTAGGTGAGATCATGAGGGTGAGGCCACATACAAGCAATGAGGAAAAGCCATGTGAGCACACAGCAAGAAGGGTCCATCCCTTCTTGGGGGAATCCCAGAGGGAGCCTTCACCAGAACTGACCTTGAACCAGAACCCTGATCTCAGACTTTCAGCCCCTAGAAATGTGAAAAAATAAATTTTGTTACAGCTGCCTGAGCTAAGACATTTTCAATACATATTTTATAAATGAGAAAACAATCCTGCCTTCCTTTATGATTGTTGGGGAGTGCATGAAATAAACATGTTTGTTAAAATGAACCTATACAAATATTGAGGGATCCTTTAGTGACTAGATCTAGGGTGTGTGCTAGATATTTAAAGATAAGGAAGAGAAGAGCCCTTCATTTGAAGTTATGAAAGTCAGTGTTCATAATTTTCCTAGACCCCGGTTTCCCCATTTTAAAGAGAAACACTGAATTATTCCAAAGAGGAGTAGTGAGCATTAAAGAGATGATATATTACAGAGTACCTGTCACACAGTCGGTGCTTCATTTATGCTAATTTCCTCTCATTAAATATTAATTTTAGCATGAATATTAATGTATTTTTTTGCTTCATAGGTAGTTTTTAATTTTTTCCATTCTATATTCACATACACATCAAAATATAACACATTTATGGTCTTAGTCCTTGAATTTCAGGACATATTGTCCAGTCTCATGCTATTCTATAGTATTTCATTGCCTATAGATTTAAGTTCAAAGTGTTTGTATTGACATTTAAGAAACACTTTAATCTAATCCCAAGGTAACTTTTATACCTTATTTATTAAAATCTTTCTCTTCAGAAAACCTAAGACTCGTATTATTCCTCAGCCTTTCCTCTATTTCTATAACCCATGACTTTTATTCGGCCCCCATTCCACCTTAAATGCTTCCCCTTGGTAAAATTTGTAACATGTGCTTTAGTATTCCAACCCCGAGCAAGGCAACTGTAATTCCTTTCTGAAGCTTGAGAAACTCAGGTAATGAAACAAAGAAATATAATTCCATGAAGCTGGGATCGAGGAAGCACAGTACCTGGGAGTCAAATAATCAAGACTTTAATGGAGACATGTTCGATTTCTAATCTCAAGAAGGAGGATGTAGGGAAATAGAAGGCATAGTGAGGACAGTCTACCTGCAAAGAGTACAACACGTGTAAAGTCTCTGCACATGAAGAGATATTTGGGACTTTTTTTTTTTTAAGTTGTAAGATGTATTCTGACTAGAGCAAAAAAAAAAAAAAAAACTGGTGGAGAAAAAGTAGAAAGTCATAAGTGATGAGTATGTGTGTTCCATGCTGTTGAGTCAGTTCCAGGTCCTGGTGACCCTCCTAATGAGTGATGTTTACAGTGTCCTGTCTTCAAGCCCTGCTCAGCTCCCATAGACGCATGCCTCTGGCTTCTTTTGTGGAGCCATTCCATCTCATATTTGGTTTTATCTTTTCCTGCTGCCTTCTGTTTTTCCCAAAATTATTCTTTTCCAAAGAACCCTACCTTTTCATGATGTGCTCAAAGTAGGACAGCTCCAGTTTTGTCATTTCTGCCTCCAGTGATGTTCCAGGCATAATTTGCTGTAGGATCCACTTGTCCATCTTTCTGGTGAGAGAGTTCTCCTCCAAGATCATATTTCAAATGAATCATTTTTTTTTCCTGTCAGCCTTTTACATTCATAAAAAAGTAAATGTGAATATGAGGGTGTGCATGATTTAGCCTTGGTCTTTAATAACATACCTTTGTTCTTGGTGATCTTTCTGAATTCTTCTCTTGCTACTCTTTCAAGTCACAGCCTCCTCTTGATTTCTTGGCTGCAGTCTCCATTTGAATTGATAACAACTAAAGTAAACAAACTCTTTAACAGCGCCAATGTCTTCATTTTCTATGTTAAAGTGTATACTTCTTCTGTAGTCATAATTTTTGTCTTCCTGATTTTTCAGTGCAGTTCTGCCTTGGAATGTTCTTTTGTTTTCATCAGAAGTCCTTTCAAATCATTGGTACTCTCTTCCAGTACGATTGGTGTCATCTGCATATCTTACATTATTGATATTCCTTACACCAGTTTTCATTCCTTCCTCTGTCTCACCTAGTTTTTTTTTTAATATGATGTGTTCTGCATACAGATTAAACAATAGGGATATAAAGTGCACATTCCTCTGATGCCTTTGCCAAATGAAATCATTATGTCTCTCCATATTCTGTCCTGACAGTGGCTTCCTGTCCACAATGCAGGTTACAAAGATGGATGATCAAGTACAGAGGCATGCCCATTTCCTTCAGAGCAACCTATAGCTTTTAATGTTTCACGTAGTTAAACGCTTTACTGTAGTTAATAAAACATACATTAACCTTCTGAAATTCTTTGGAGCACTTTTGTATCCAACAAATGTTCGCAATTAGATCTTGAATGCCTCTTTCTTTTCTGAATCCAGCTTGGACATCTGGCATTTCTTGTTCTGTATAAGGTAAAAGCCTTTGTTGTATCACCTAGAGCATCACTTTACTTGCATGGGAACTTAGATCAATAGTCCTATAGCTACTGCAGTCTCCAACATCTCCTTTCTTCAAAATTGGTATGGTCTCTGACTGTGCTATCCTGAACAAGCCCAGTCCTGTCTGATCTTGGAAGCTAAGCAGGGTCAGGGCTAGTTAGTACTTGGGTGGGAGACAACCTAGGAAGATCAGGTGCTGTAAGCATAAAAATTTTTAAAAATAAGGGATTGTAATCTGACAAGGTCCTTGCAATCTGCGAGGTTAACCAAACGTTGCCTTGCCAAAAAAAAAAAAAAAAAAAAAAAAAAAAAAAGTTGGGATGATTTTTTTTTAATGTTTCTAGTCTGTAAGCCATAGTTTTGTTTTCCATATTTGTTGAATATTTGTTGACATATTCTTGTTAGAATTTTGACAGGTTCAATATCTGTAGCTTGAAATAATTCTGTTGATATTTCTTCTACTGCTGGTAATTTATTTCTTCCCGATATGTTCAGAAAAGCTTTCACTTCACTTTCTAGAATTACAGGTTCTTCCTCATAGGAATCTTCCTCAAGTTTATCTGTCATCCTTTGGTCTCTTCTGTACAGATTTTCAGTATACTGTTTCTACCCTCCGTTTATTTATCTTGGTCAGATAATGTGCTTACTTGGTTGTTCAGCATTTCTAGTCTAGGTTTGAATTTTCCTTTTATTTCTTGAATCTTCTGTAGAGATCTCTTGTTTTTCATTTTTCATTGTTCTCTTTTATCTCTTTATGTTGACTATTATCACTACATGATAGTTCTTGAAAAACTGAGTTCAGGATTCTAATCCTGCTTTTGTCACCATTTATTTTTGCCTCTCTTCTGTCTTTAACAATTGTTAATGTTTTCTCCCCTCATCTTTTTTATTCTTTCTTTTCTACCTCCAACATTGTCCTAAAAAGCAAATAAACCATTAAAGTATAAGCAGCATGGTAAGTCAAATTAAAGTTTGCTTTTCTGTATTCTGTATTAATGAGGAGCTATTTTTTTCTCTGACTAATTAGCATACAGCTTAGCCAGATTCCTTCTTGTTGCAACTCTGACCATTTTGTATTCTTCTCTTCATTCTTCTGCGCTCAGTAACAAGCTGACTTCTACATTACTCAATAAATACTTGGTAGGTAGTGTTATAGTATTAATGAATGCCAAAGTTATTCCAAAAAAATTCAGCTGCATTTCCTTTTAGTCTACTTGGTGATCATTCTCCAAAGACGTAGGTGAGAAAAATCAAATGTCAGTACACATTCTTACATCAAGTAAGAATGCTCCTTTAAAAATTTGATGAGTGGTCAAATTAAGTTGGCCAAATATATCTGTCTTCTCATTGAAGAAAGGCATCTATAGAGCCAACATCCTCAAACGTTTCAAGTGACAATTTGAAACAGCTTTATACACCTTTCAATTAAAATTCTCATTTGATAAATTGAAACACACTATCTGATTTGCAACAAAGAGAAGTCAATAAATCTCTTTGATATGAATAGCAGTGAGTCAACTCTGAGAAAATAATGTTTGCATAAATAGGCTGGTATCCAAATAGGGCCCTAATAATATTTCAAATGGAAGGATAAGCCTAAACAAACACACACAAAATAGATAAAAAGGTAATAAAATATAATTTCACTTTCCTCAGAGAAAAGAAAAAGTGCTAAACCAAATTAAAAAGAAGAATATGATTGAGGGTTTGCGTTAGAATTAATAAAAGGAAAACACCAATATCCAAAGTTGTATATGCTATCATAAACTTTATATCGGTGGTACTTAGATTTTATTTGCTTGCTATGCCTGCATTCTTGCTGAGATATTTTCCCTGAGTTCAGTTATATTGGAAAGTAAGATTATATTGCTATTGAGTTCATTTTCCTAGTATATAATACCAAACTGGGTTGCAATATCTGACAGATTTATGACTATTTGCTGAGACATATTTTATAAAATGGCAGAATAGAAGGCATTTTTTTTTTCAGTCTGCTCTCCATAGCAAACCTTCTTTGAAAAAAAGTAGTTTTTAAGGAGGAGTATATTACAAATTTTTTCAAAGAATTTTTTGTCTTTGGTAAAGTGTATTTCTGAATAATATGTTGTAAAATAATGTATTTTAGATGAAACACACACAGTTCATTGTTTATCCTATAGGGAAAGACTTCTTCCTGTCCCTGCTAAATGTGCGAGTTCATGGGTATATAAAAATAGAATGCACTTGGCAATGAAAGTTACAGGCTGATTGATGATACTCATTGTCAAACAATTGATAGCTAGCAAGGAATTATAGCGACCTTGTAGGAGAGCATAACTAATTCAGGAGCCCCTGAAATATGTTAAGCAGACTAGCTTCTTTCTTTGGGGTACCTGGGTCACTTAAATGGGGGAATGTATGTCTTTAATTTCCTTGGGAGAAAAACTGTAATCACCTCTAAGCAAGTAAGGAAATGAGGAATTTCAAGGCAGTTTCTTAGGTTGCATAATGGATTATATAAGGTATAGTCTCAGCCAAACTTGAGATCAAATTGGGAGTTTACCACTTACTAGCTAAAGGAGCTTGGGCGCACTGCAGTTTTTTCATCGGAAATAAAAATGCATTTTTCACAGACTTGTTGCAAGAACTGGACATAATAATGTGTTTGTATGAGTGGATAGCAGAACTCTCAGCCAATGGGCTTAAGAATCAAATGGGAAAGAACCATCTAGGATCATTCAGATATATATGGGGGTGGTGGTTGTTGTTGTTGTTGTTGTTGTTGTTGTTATGTGTTTGCATCCTTAAGATCTTTTTTAAAAATAAAGAGTTTTTTTTTTTTTAACCATTGTTAACTCCTGTTTAGTAAATGATGAATTTGGATAGTGATTTGATGCAAATATGGATGTATTGCTCAGGAGACTTGGAAGCCAGGGATGGGAGAAAAAGATGGGAATTATCAGCTTCCAGATGAGACTGGAAGCCACAGGAGTCCTTCAAATGCGTCTGGGTGAGATGATATGCCATGAGAAGTTGCCCGAGAAAGGTGCTCAGTAAAGGGTACTAAATGAATCTGAAAGCTGATTATTTTGGATTTGAAGGTGGCAAGTCCTCATTGGTGCTCAGTGGCCCTTTGGTAATCTTCATAACAGAAGCCACAACGTACTTACTCAGGGCACTGAGAAAGGGTGAAGGCTGGCCAAGCTAATTTGGTTGCACTCAGCCAGTAAAACCACTAGTAAGGGATGAGCATAGCACCCTGCAATGGTGATAGGAATCATTACCAAATTGTCTCATCTTGAAAGGATGGCATTTGTTCTTATAAATTAACTATTTCAGAAATGCACTAAGAAATTTATTTTGAGTGTTCACTTTGGACAATGGAAGGCAAGTTTTACATTGTTGAAAAACTCATCTTCAAGAGTTTGTCACCAAAATAGACTGTATAATTGGAAAGGATTGTCATATCAAGCTTGGCGGTAGGAGAGAAAATGTTGTTCAAGTTGGGGGTCGGTGTATACCGTCTCCATGAGTCATGACGTAGACTCTGAATAAAACACTTTTGGTACTAGTCTTTCATTCTGTCTAATGGAAGGCACTTATTAAGCATCAGCATTCTGAAATTACAGATATTAGTAAGATCCATTAAAACAAAAACAAAATTGAGAGGAATAGGTAGGAGAAATTCAGGTGATTCCAACAAGTGTAACAATTTTATCTTTTTAAAGAACATTGCACAGTCTAAATGTATCTGAATATGAGGAAGCTCTGTAAGACCTTTGAAATTTCTGTTTTCCTCTCATTTAGAAAATGATGTGTACAATGTATGCTTTCAGTAAACCTAAACAAAGGTCAGCACCTACTCCACCAGCAGCACCACCACTGTGGAGACAGAGAGGTAAAGAGAATTTTGCCATACGAGTGTCAGCTGAAAAAATAAATCTAATTGCCATCTCAAAAGTGTTCTTTTCAGTGCTTCTTAGCTTTTTTCTATATAATTTTCTATCTCTTTCATGGATAAAATAATATTTTTTTCAGATAAAATTTCTTTTCAAGAATCTTTCCAAGTCTTTTGCTTCTGCAAGAATAAAGTATAGCTAATGATTGTTTAATTTATGATTGCAAGTTTATTTTATTTTCATTTTTATTGGAAATACATGTCTTGCTGAAAAACTAGTAACTAGGAGCTCAAACTCACATGCAAATTAATATAATAATTATAATAATAGTTTGTGGATTTTGAGCACCTATATTTTTCTGGACCTTTGTTCCATGTTATATGTGCAATATCTCCTTGCTTGGTTGTTGTAGGTTTTTATTGGAATTTAATTACTATCCCCATTTTGTAGAAAAGAATATGGAGGCTAAACATGAATAGATGACTTTCCCCTGAACTTTTAGCTTGTAAATGAGAGGTATAACACTTTCTTTAGTTAAAATTCCTTTCTGTAGCATAATAGCAACTCTCACTTGGAAATAAACTTACTTGGTTAATTTTAATTTTTTTTTTTAGCAGAAGATTTTTTTTTTCTTTTAATAACGTGTCTTCCTTTGACTGCATATTCTGAAAGGCCAGTATTCACTGGACTACTTTAAAAAAAAAAAAAAAACTAATTTTCAATTATTTCCTGTTGTGCCAAATATTTTTTCCACAGTGAACAGTTTACACAGAATGAGTAAGTGAAGGTCCTCAGGGCTCTGGGAAACTTAACATCTCTGAACCACCGTTTCCTCAACTATGAAAAGGAGGTGAGAATAGAAGTCATCTCTTAGAGCTGTAGTTAGGATTAAGTGAATGGACAAATGTAAAGCCTCTAGCATAGTGCTGGGGATGTTGTATATGCCCAATAATATTAGGTTCATTATTTTTTCATGTGGCAGGCGATTAAAAAAAGGGAGCAGTTAAGTAGCTTAATTAATATCAACCAATTAATTGGTTACATGGCCACAGATCGTTTGATGAGTGTTTAATGTATATTATCATATCTCATGCTCACAGCGATTAATTTAGGTAGGAATGTAGTCCTATTTGATAAGAAGCTGCTGAGATCCAGGGAGGTTCAGCCCAAGTCTTATGACTAGTATGTGCCAGAGCTGGGGTATGAATTTCAGCTCCATAAACATTTCAGTTAGGATGCTTTCTGAATCAAGTAATAGAAAACCCAAATCAATGGGCTTAAACTGTGAGGAACTATATTGGTACACATCATTGGAACTCTAGAAGTAGGCAACGTTTTACTGCTCACCTAATCCATGTGCTCTGACTCCATTTTATGTGTACTCTCGTCGTCGTTATCTTCCTGGTATCAATGCCATGTTGTGTCAGAAAATATGAGACTACAGCAGTTCAAGGCTACGGATCTGTTGTGACAACATGTAAAAGGGGAGAACGTGCCTCTCCTAGCCTTTCAAGCAATATTCACTTAAATTAGACCTATTAGCCCTTATGTGTCCCTGCACCATAGCTGTATCCAAGGAAATGAAAGTTGTTGATGAGCTTAGGGCTTTGACTGGACCTTAAGAATAAATCCCTGCTTAACCTCACACACACACACACACACACACACACACACACACACACACAATTAAACAGACAAAAAATTTTGAGAGATTACTGTTTCTTTTTCAAGAAGAGCTGTTTAAATAAACAAGAAGCAACCATGCTAGTTCTCCAAATGTTTAACCTTCGTCAGCTCTTATGATAGACTCTTGCATCAAAAAAGAAATATGGAAAGTCAGGTCAATATTTACAGAAAACAGGAGAACACAGTTTTTGAACTAGTGGACCCAGCGTCTGTTGCCTGTCTGTTGCATGGCTTTAGTGAAATGGCTTAACATCTTTGACCCTCTGTTTCTACATCCACAAAATGTGTTTCCATGAGGACTGATTCTGATGATCAAAGATACTAAGCAAAGATGCGTTACTATTGGGGATCAGAATTAGGACTCAGAGGTAAAGAAAGAAGGCTGTTGAATTTTTTGGACTGAAATTATATCTAGACTTTATCACATACTGGCTACATGGGCTCACATCATGTTCCTAAAGTTCTTTATGCCATTTATTTAAAAAATTGAACAAGCAAACAAATAAAACAAACACAACAACCTCAGGTTTGATGTGAGGATACTATGATATAATACATGGTTTCAAATCATTTAACCCAGTGTCTGGCTCAGAGAATGCAGCCCATAGATAATTTTGTTATTATTAATATTTGTACCAAAGTACAATTTTTTGACATTACAGAGTTTATTATCCAATTGGAGAAAGATAATAGTAACAAATAAAATATGTTGCAAGAATATTATAGGCATTACAAGATGTAATTTTGCAGTATTTTCTCCTTGAGGGGTTAGACACTTCAAGGAGGAGGTAAAAATAAGTTGTGCAGGGATATATACAAGGTCCTCCTTTGAGAGGGAACAGCATGCAGAAAGCCTCGGGGGTGTGAGGAAACAAGACGATTAAGTTAGACAACTCATAGCGTGGATGAGAACACCGGCTTTCATAGCAAGTCTGCACCGTCTTATCCAAAGCAAAGATGTTCTGGTGCAGACCTAGCCTGAGAAAGGAAAAGTGACAGTGAAAACAGATTTTCTCCTTATAATGTGTCAGGGAACTTGGAGTAGATTAAATCCTCGTAGGAAGGCAATAGAGAGGCTCGACAGCTATTTTGACAGAGCTGAAATAGAGCCAGGAGCCCATTACTTTAATACTCAGAGAAACCAGACTGATCGGCATCAGAGCCATTTCAGGAAAGGTGGGCAGATTGATGATATGGTCCCAGGTGACATCTTAGAGCAACAGCAGGCTTTCAATCCTGGGCAGACTTCCAAATGACACCCACATTATCTAAACATACTACAAATTCCCCAGGCTCCTGCCATATATATATATATATATCATATATATCATATATATATAGTGACATATATATATATATACACATATACATATCATATATATAGTGACACTATATATAGTGTCAAGAGATAAGCACATAGTAGGCACTCAGTTCATTTTTATTTATTAACTTATAAACAGCAATGCAAGATGGGTTAATTTATATTGGGATTTGAAGAACAGATTATTATGTGTGTGATGCAATATAATATTTCCTAGAAAAAATTATGTATTGTCTCCAAATTAGCTGGCTTCCATTCTACTCTTTTTTTCACTCATTTCACAAGTAATAGAATAGACAAAGATCCAGGAATTCTAATCTAAAAGGACATGAATCTAGGGTCAAAAACGGAGATGAAATTTGAGTAAAGGTAAAGATGAACATCCACTCACATGTAAGAGAGTTAATGAGAAAGTAGACGGTGTGCTCTGAAATTTCAGGATGTAACTACACAAGCATAAAAAAAAGACTGTTGCTGACAAACATTAGAGCCCCTGGCCTAAACGGGGGTTGCCCATTCCAGCCAATTAATATTCCACTCAAATTGGTAAAGATTCATTGGAAGTAGGATTCTTCACCATGCAAATATGTCAACGCCATCCCTTGTTTAAGAGACCCAGTAATACCCGTGGCCTTTCAGCATAAAAATCTATCTTCCTTTGCAAGGCATACATCTCTTCAACATTTTCTTCCCATTTTTCCTTTTAGGAATATCTCCTCCTCCACGCCCCGTCTGTCCATCACCCACCCCATACACTGTATCCTGTGCTCCAGTCATGTTGAACAATTTATAATTACTAAAAAGAATTGTGCAGTTCACACTTCCTTAATCATGAATATGCTACTGTACTCAGAGTATTGGCTATTCTCCTCACCTGCTTGTTTCTCTAGATCTCTCAGACTCATTCTTTCTTTTCTTCTACATCAGCTCTGGGATTCCTTCCTATGCCAAGGTTGATGAGATATTTACTCTTCCTTTGCTTTTACTCATGAATGCCTTTATTCATTGATTCATTGGTCCACTCATTAACAAATATTTGCAATTCACTGTCCTATGCCCACCTGAGAGAGCATTTAGTAAGTCAGATATCCTCGGCTTTACTCTCTATAGCACTTATCAATTACTATTTAAATTGGCTATTGGTACTGGGGAAAAGACCATTGGTGGTGAATTCTCAAGAATAGGAGCCCTGTATTATTCATTTTGACATACATAATGCCCTATGCCTGGGTGCTAGAAGTGGAATCCATAACAATTCATTGGGGAAACGAGTGCACAAATTAATAAATGAAAATAGACTATATTAGATTCATAGGGCTGCCATGACAAAGTGTCACATGAGTGATCTAAAACATTTCTGGCTTAAAGAGAATGTATTATTTCATAGTTCTGGGAGCTAGAAGTGTGAAATTAGGGTGTCGGCAGGGCCATGGTCTCTCCGAAAGGCTCAAGGGAAGAATCTGTTCCTTGCTTTTCTCTTAATTTATGGCATTTGTCATCAGCTGTTGGTGGTCTTTGACTTGCAGCTGCATAATTTCAGTCTCTGCCTCTGACCTCGCATGGCATTCTTCCTCTGGTGTGTATTTCTCTCTGTGTCTCTCTTCTTCTTAGAAGGAAACCGGTCCTAATGAGTTAAGGGTCCACCCAACACCAGTGTGGATTTGCATTCTTTATGTTGTGCAGAAGTAGTTTCAAATACATATATAGCGAGTAATCTATCTTAATTTTATTATAGTATATAGTGAATAGTTAAAATTGGTCATCACTATTTGGCTTTCCAGATTATCTAAATCTGAGTAAGAAAAATGAATCTTGAGAAAGTGGTATCAAAAGGAAGATGATGAATGGAGTCCACATATTAACTAATGTGTGTACAAGGAAGATTGCATGCCTAAACCATTTATTTTTACATACATAACTGATGTACATGTACATACACATGTATATATAGATAGATGTTTTAAAAAGTTAATTTATGTAATTTTTTAGCACCTGTTGGGTATAGTTTACTTCCTCTTGCCTCATTCCTGCCTCCTTTTAGTTCTTCCTTGCACTACGCAGGAAATGCTTCATAGTGGTGCCTAAAACTCTGTGATCCTTTAGTAATGAATTGGAATTTGTTGCATGGAGATAAAGAGCCATGGAAAGCCAGTCCTGTGGGGAATTGTAGATTTGTCTGGCATCTAATCAATAGACTCCAAACATCTTATAATATTAGAGATACAGGATAGCATCAACTTTCCTTCATCCTTGGATGATTCATTTATTTCACTGTAGGTACCAGCTTGATTTGATTATAGCTTGTGATCTTTTTATTTTTGGTAAGAGTCTTATTATGATTGTGACCAATCTCAATATGTACCATGATTAATTAATAATGCCTGTCATGTGTTAAGTGGGATTTTTGGGGTGCAAGTAACATAAACTGCCTCTGTGAAAAGGACTTTGTAGCAAGGGTATAGCGCAGCAGTCCCCAACATTTTTGGCACCAGGGACCCGTGCTTCTATGGGAATCTGAGATGGAGCTGAGGCAGTGATGCTAGCGCTGGGGAGCGGCTGCAAACACAGATGAAACTTTGCTCACATGTGTGCTGCTCACCTCCTGCTGTGTGGCCCGGTTCATAGCAGGCCATGGATTGGTACCAGTCCGTGGCCCAGGGGGTTGGAGACCCCTGATATAGAGTATCTCCCAGAATGGAAGAAATGGCTGAAGAACCTGGTCGGACCCAGGGAATTCTTAAGAATCCAGGTAGCAGAAAGTAAATGGCAGAATTGCGACAATTAAGGGACACCAAATAATTTTTTTTTCTATGCATATTAATTCTTCTGGAGTTCCAGAGTTCTAGGAGAGAGAAATTGAGTGTCCATGCTTCTGTTTATACTCAGTTCTTCTTTGAGGAGAACATAAAACTTGGCAGCTGCTCGACATGGGGGTGAGGTAGATTCTCCCCACCCCTACCCCCACCCCTCCAAAATAGGGTACTGTTACCAGAGTAAGAAAGGAATGGGTAATGCGAGGTCAAACCAGTAACATCCAGTGTATGGACCTGAACAAGGGAATGGAAGGTGCTGCCCTCCTTACCTCCTTCCACAATCACCTTACAATTGAAAAGCGAAGCCCAAGAAGGAAGAAGTGAAACTGTAGTTAGTGAAAGTAAACTAAAAACTGATTCACTCTTCTGTTAAGGTCACACAAATATGAATTACAGTTCCTCTCCCCAAACACTACAATGTCCCAAGGAGTAACTTGGGTAATAGGGGAATCTGATTCAATACACTTAATTTGAGAATTTATGAGGTAGAGTTTGAAATCAATAAACATTTAGACCTTTCTATCAAATGTTAAGTTTTTTCAATATATTCTAGCTCAAACAAACTTAGGATGAAGAAGATTAAGGCAAACCCTTAAGCCATGCTCATATCTAAATTATATTGCTTGTTAATATTAGAAACAAACTTCTAAAAATAACCCAAGTAGAGATAATTTTGCCCATTTTAAAGATTGGTAAGAAATAGGTATTATTTAGAAATGTTTCCTAAAGTCAGAACCTAATTTTAAAAATTTTACCTTGCGTCTGATTACACACACACACACACACACACACACACACACACCACATTTCCTTTTATGTGATGAAAACACAGAAGACTGTTTTCTGTCTACACTATCAAAGGCCAAATATTGTATTTGATATGGCAAAATTTTTCATATTAGACTGAAGCAATGAGCATTAATAAATACCATGTCGATATTTTATTTTCAATTTTTGACCTCATCATTTTTGTCCAGAAGGCCAATTATGCTTCTTTTAGATAGAAGGTCTTGAAATTGTAGAATTAAATCTGAGTTATAATATAGAAGGATTCAATGAAAATTGTCTCAATACTGGGAAGCAATAGTTTGTCTTCTCACACCCTCATTGTTCTGAATTTTTTCACTGCTCTGCTTTTCTCCTCATTCAAGTTGTGCTTTAAAAATATATATGTATATTGTTTGGGAATAATGAGAAAACTTTGCTCCTACCAATTGGCCTGAAAATTAAAAAAAAAAAAAAGATACGAAAGTACATTTTTTTCAGTTCAAAAAACCTCTAATGAGACAGATGAAATATGAATTGCTTCTAATGAGCTTAGAATTGCATATACTTCCCTTGGTTTATTTTTAAGTGTTCATAGATATTTTTTGTTGTGCTTATTATAAAACAAGAAGTGGCCACTAGGCTGTGATAAACCAATTTGGAGAATTAAAGTGCTGAACTTGAATGGTTTCATTAAATTCTAAGTCATGAGCTGAAATCAGAATTTTAAAAGCTTTTTTTTTTCTGTTTACACAAGACACCACAACATTTATGCAGGCAGAAAGTAGCACCAATTAATACCGACCGTGCTCATGAGGTTTAGAAGTACTCAGCAATGCTCTTTCACCGTACTTCACACCACCCCTTCCACAACAAGGCAAACTCATGCTTAATGTCATTAAATCTAGAACCCCATAATACCTCAAGTCTACTTCTTGGCCAGTATTCATTTTATGGATATTTAAAAAAGTAAACTCTTACATGCCTTATTTAATATGTTACTCCTAGGGAGTTTTTAGAAAAAACAGTTTATCAAATTGAAAGGGAATTGATCATTGCAATGTCTCTGTTTCTTATATAAGATGAAACAATTACAGTAATATTATTTGTATGCAAACAGCAGCATTAGTTAATTAGTGGTGCTACTTAGAAATTATGGGTTTCTCAAAAAACTGCAGGGTGTAATAAAATAGAATAGAAGATCATTAACTTTCAGTAATGAAGCTCAGGGAAAATAAGCCAGCCTGGCCTTTCTTTAACCCACATGAGCAAATTAAAATACATAATCTGAATATGAGTACATAACACTTAAATTAAATGCAAATATAAATTTAATATATTTGAACACATGAACATATTTAAATTTCTATCAAACACACCAACAGAGTATCTTAGCATCCTCGTTTCATCTATTGCCATACTTATATGGGGATCGGATTGGCTCGGGCATTATTTACAGCTGGATATGAATATGTAAGACAGTTGAACTGTTTCATGAGTGTTACAAGCCTGTCTTAATTATTATTCTTTCCACAGATATAGTTATACATTGTAAATGTATATTTTCTCCCCGGAATAGAAAAACATTGATTCTGGGCCTTTTCTTCTGTATGATTTTGAAGTCTGTCTCTTTCCCTACACTCATTTGAGAAATTGTAAAGAACCATGCACCAGTATTCTGGAACTAATATCAGTACTTGAAAAACAATTCTGTTGTTACAGTTGCTCATTAATCCCCACTGTTGACGTATACGACAGTGAACCTGGAGCTTGTTACGTAATTTCATATGGCTTATTTTCTCACCTCCAAAAATGGCACACCTAATACAGAGAGATGAAAGAGGATATAATTAGATGGGGAATGTGGAGTGATTAATACATGCCTGAGCGAGTCGGGCACTGAATCGAAGTCAGTTACTGTCTGTTTCCTTCTTAATATGCTGATATCTGCAAACCACAGGCTCTTCTTTCACATTGCTGAAGAAGAAGAAAAAAAAGCAAAAAAAAAAAAAAAAAAAAACGATCGCGCCATTTGTCCTTTAGTTGAGTACAAAGTGTACCCATTGTGTCTGGTGGATTGTCACTATAAGAACTCAAAAACTTAAGAAATCTTTTCAGGAACCTGAATGACCCAAAACACACCCCTGGGGGTATTGTTTTCATTCCGTTTTGCTTTTTAAAGACTTATGTTGATATTTAGGTCCCCAAGTCTCCTTGAATACATCCGCACACAAAATACCTTTTAAGAGAATGGTTCCTGAGGAGACAGGAGGGAGGGCTCCGAGTAGGGGAAGTGCCCTTGGCCAGGGGCGCCCCGTTTCTCCCCGCGCAGACATCGCTCTGCGCCCCTCGTCCGGCATCTGTCACGTTGCTAAGTCAGAGGTCCGTGATATACTTTGGTACTTGAGGAATTACCCTCACCCCTGGGACGCCTCTAATAAGAAGGATAAAAAACACCAGAAAATAGACTTCCAAAGTGGACTCCACAGCACGCCATTCGTTTCTGTTATAATAAGCTTCCACCGTCAAAACTGCTACAGTGGGAAATTGTGTGCAGAGGGAGAATCTGGACGGCACAGACTGATGTCTGCATACTCAGACAGCTAGACAAGGGGAAATGAGGAAAAGGAAAAGGAAAACAGATAAACGTTGGTTCTGAAATTAAATGGAAACACCGTAATATATATTTTTTTCTACTAAGTTTATAGAAGACACACAGGCATCTCAGCTGGGAAATAATGAGCCTTAAACATTAACCTGCGTGTGAATCTATGGAGTAGGGCAAAGGTCTCATTCGTGTAAAAGGAAGGCTGGGGGAAGGAGCAGAAACAGGCCCTAGTTTGCACTGTTTTTTCAATCTGCTTTTACATATTCTATGGTAATCGAAGAATCCTTACTCACCCTTTCATATGACAGGTTATATATATGACCTCCTTTAGGTTTTTTTTTCTTTTTCTAATGATACATTATTTGGATATTTAATTAATGAATGTATGCCTGGCTTTTGTGCTAAATAGGATATAAGCTTGGCCTTTAAAACTTTTGTAATGAAGACTGTTGGCAGAACAATTAGCATTTAGAAGCCAGAATGACCTTAGCACTGTGCGCCATTGTGATTCCTTGGCCTCTATATAGGCATATCAGGAGCTGCTTTAGATGCCAAGATAAAAAAGCTTTCAGCTTTAGCCAAAGGACATTGGATAATAGTGTGAGACTTGGGCAGTGAAACATAAAGGACAGACTGGTGTGATTATGTTTGATTTGTGTTGACTCAGAAACTGAGTAAGGTCCCTCAGACCTGAGAGTACAGGCAAATGAGGATAGAAATGGCCTGTCAGGTTTGTCTACTTTGTAAGCTGTGCTATTTAAAACCTAATTTCAGCACAGTCTTTCTCCCAGTGAGATTCTCTTAAATTTTGTGTTACAAGGTTTATTTATTAACAATAAAACAAAATAGGATATCTGGAAAGAAATATTTGCTTTCATTATGAAATAGGCTATTGTTGGTTTTAATTTAAAACATGCATCATGAGTCTCATAGTTTTGCCAGATCCTCTGCTTATCACTGGAGATACAAAGATGAAAAAATACCTTCTGCCTTCTGTGTATGTGCATGTAGGTAAACTATGCGGAGTTAGAATGTACCAGAACTAAGCATAGAATGAAACTGACAGGTTGTACTTACCTCTGCAGATATATATGATAATATATATATATATATATATATATATATATATATATATCATGGTTTTGCATAGTTTAAAAATCTTAAGTCTTATATATAAAAACCTGATATAAAATCTTATACTTAGAGCAGTGAAACTAGTCTATATGATTCTAATGGTGGATACGTATCATTATAAATTTGCCCAAACCTGTAGACTATACAACACCAAGAGTGAATTCTAACCTGAACAGTAGATTCTGGGTGAAAACGATGTGTGGAAGTAGGTTCATGAGTTGTAACAAATGTACCACTCTGGTCCAGGACATGAATAATGGGGAGGCTGTACACGTGCACATAAAGGGTTCACAATCCATTCATAGTTGCGTTTATTGATATTTATTTTATTATTATGATGGTGATGATTACTAGCTTAAAGTTTTCACTAACTTGTTGATCAAATCTAATGTATTGTTTGGATGTTTTATTAAAAATAGATAGATACAGATAAATGGTTTTAAAAAGAAGAGCAATTAAGCATTTCATGAAAGCAAGTCTCTCAGACTTCAAATAGAAGTATAGTTAAACCTGGAGAAGACACTATGACAGCAAACAAAAGGAACATTTAACTTAATTGGCAAAGGATAGACAGTGAAAGCTATTTCATTTGGCCATCTTGTAGCAGGTGGCATTCGTATACTTGAAAGTGAATTTAAGCTGGGTGATATTGCATAATTAAAGCAACACATAAAATAAACCATCAGTAATAGGTCCTGGGTGCAGACACTTGTTTTAAGACAAGGGTTCTGTGACATGTGATGTAAATTCTTACATGTCTTTTACATTTTCTTTATAAATTTTGTTTGAATTCCTGGTAGGTGTGGTCGCTAAGGAGCAAAAAAGGTGAATATGGAGGATTTTTCTACACTCTATATTTTTCATGAACACTCACACTACCACAAGTCTTATAAGGAGTCGGTATAGGTAGGGGAAAAAAAAGGTGTAGGCAAGTGTTCACATTTGATTTCTTGGACCAAATAAACAATTTAGGTATTAAACCACTTGCCTATGATGCCAAGGAAATGCTGCTGAGTTGAGAAGGAAAAATGCCCAAGGTCTGATATACCATGAATTTAACTCTAATTAACTGATTGATTTTGAATTCATAAATTAAAGTGGGCATGCACATCTCTTTAAGTGAAAGTGGCTACTTCAGTGAAAAATAATTATTTTAATTTTACGGTTATCTTAATCACCCAATAATGTATTCTGACTAAAGAGAAAATCCTTCTAATGATTCTACTTATGATTTTATTTCAAGAGACCATGGGACCAAGAAGTACACTACTTATCAAGCAAAAACTGGGGTTTTTATTTGCCCTCATAAAAATTTCATGAATTTGACAAATATTACTTAGGTTTCTTTTTTCACCCAAATTCATGCAAAGCAAACACAGTTTCAGCCAGCTGTAAACTTAATGAACAGTCTGCAGAGTTCTAAATTAGGAAGGTGCCCAACTTGGAAACAATTCAACAGGAAGTCACGCTGATAAGTCAGCACAAATGGGTGTATTTCTGGACTGGTTTGTTGGGGGACATTTGGGGGGATTAAATGATTTTCATTTGTTTTATGTAAATTTATTTTCAGCAATTACTGACAAAACCTGGAAGAAATACCACTTTACATATTTTCAAAAAAAAATCATCAATTTTGATTTTGTCAAGGATTTATCAAGGAGGCAGAGGCAGGGGCATTTGGAGATCACACACCAAGCTTTAATATACTTTAATTTTAAGAACCAAATTTATATGTTGAGACAGGTACTTATTGAAATAACAACAAAAACTATCTCTGTAGGATTTCTGAAACAGTTATTGGTGATTTTGCTAATCGTGTTTAAGGTTAGTATGAGGGAACATCATAAAATGAAGTGTAATTGGCAAACACATTCAGGCCTGAGGAATTCTCTAATAACAGCTAACTTTATTGAGCATGTAGTCTACTATGATAAAGTCCATTATTTACTCTACTTTATAAATAAATAAACTGATGCCCAGTTGGGTTAAGTAACTTGCTCCAAACCACGTGACCTGAAAGAACAACTTGTAAAAAACCAACCCAAAGTAGAAGAGTCATGATTAGAACAGAATCTGATTTTGAATGTATGCAGGTGAGCATATTCTCTGCTATCCCTATTTTATACTGACCAGATCAAGGAGATTCTTTCAGTCTATAGCTTTTCAATCAGAAAAGAAAACCTTGCTCCAGAATTGCAAGAGAAGTAGCAATAAGTAAAATGAACATGGACAAAGATTTAACATGAATTTTAGAGAGTGTGTAATTGTTGAAAATAAAGAGAGAATAATAGATTTTTGTACTTCAGTGACTCTAGGGACATTGTGAATATTAAATCTATCCATCCATGTCTTCCACACTTCGACCACTGCCTGAATTAAAGTAAATTCCTAACAATCCAAATGAATATATTTTGAGATAATTTAAATGGAAAGGTTTTTTTTTTTTTTAATAGAAGTTGTTAAACTACAAGTTGAATTCTTCTTAACAACTTTAGATGGAAAATCAGTAAAGCTTATAAATATGAATGATCTCTAAAGTGTACTTTTGCAAGGAGGGCATTTTCAGGGGACAACACATGGCAGGCATGAACACCATCACTGCCCAGTGGCTTCATCCTCAAAGGCAGATGTCTTTCTGAATGTTGAGACTGAGATCCCTGCCTCACAAGCCAGACATTTCCGGTAGCTGCCCCTGGATGCTTGTTGCAGGGTCGAACTGCAGAGCCAGTAGGTCTCCCAGATTTTCTGAAATACTTGCTAAATTCTGAACAGAACATGTGTCAGGGAAAAGCAGTTTTGTGGAACTGTGGGCGTACTCTGCTTTCTTGGGGATAAGATTATTTGGCAAAGAGGATAGAGAGAACAGAGTAGAGAGAACACAGCAGTCAGTCAATCCAGTCTTTTCTTTTAGCCCTGGCCATACTCACTACCTGTGATACGTGCGTCAGAATCCATCTCTATGAAACTTGGTGTAGCAAAGATCATCAGTGTCCTCTTTCTCTTATTCCTTTGACCAGTGACATCTTACTGTCATCAGGTGAAATCCTGATAGAGCACATTTGGTGGAATCCTGAGGAGCACATTCAAGCAGTGACAAATGAGAGTTGGTTTGTAACTACCAAGTTTCTTGCCTGTAGGTTTTACATAACTTACCAAAGATCTTAGCAGGATTTGACTGCCTCCCATAGGGTAAGGCTTACCTGCCTACAAGCAATGCGAATCTGTTCATTTACAGACCATTTTGGTTTTCTTTCCTTCCTTGTCTCATGTTTCTTTTCCCATACCAGAGCTTTCTGGGATCAACACCTACATAAATTATTAAAACATGAATCCTTTTTTCAGGCTCTACTTCAGATGAAATATGACTTAAAGTAGATTTTCATATCTAAAAATTTCACTAATCAGAATTCCTAGTTTTGGCTCCAGCATGTGAAAAGTTGGGAATTGGTCAGTTCCAACCTTATAACAAGAGAAAAACTGAAATACCTGAATTTCAGCTACTTTTGAGGGGCCCTTCAGAGATCAGAAGTCACAGGGAGAATTGTCACTCCAAAATCTGGAGAGAGAGGCACATTGAGTGAGTCTGCTTAATTGGAACAGATATTTCTGAAGCTGTGACTAGTAAGAACACTGAAGTCTTGATTTTGAAGACTTGATAAAGGCCAAGTGTAATCTAATAAGAATAAATAACTCCTGGGTACCGCAGCTTTAAGAGGGTGCCTATACCTTTGAAAGCATTACCTCCAGGGATCCGAGCAGGTTCTCACAGTGAAGAACCAAGTACAAGTCCCTCATAGAGAGGTGGGAGAAAAAAGTCTTGTGAAATATGCCCAGCATTTTTCATAACAGGTCTATACTTTATGGGAAAAGACTATTAGAGCCTTATTCTCCTGGAGAGAAGGTATTTCTCCAACTTCAGTTCACTCTAACCTTCCTGCCTCACTCAAGGGTAGAGGAAACTACAAAACACTTGTAAAGCTTATATCCCAGAGATAAGCTTACTGAAAAACTGAGGTTTAGACATCAAATTATACAATATTTTCTTCTTCTAGGTGAGCTTAGGTTGGGTGATGACTTTTTAGATGTGGGATCAAAAGCATGATATAAGAAGAAAAAAAATAAGTTGAATTTTATTAAAATTAAAATATATCCCTCTATATAAAAACATGGTTTGGAAGTGAAAAGACAAGCCCAGATAGGGAGATAAGACAAAACACATATCAAATAAAGGTATTTTGTTTAAAATACATATAGAAATATTGAAACTCAATAATAAGAAAACAAACAACCCAGTTAAAATAGACAATGGATCTGAACAGGCATCTCACAAAAGGATATCCATAGATAGCAAATAAACATGAAAATATGTTCAACATCATCTGTCTTTAGGAAATGCATATTAAAAGAACAAACCCTTAGAATTGCTAAAATCCAAAAACTTACACTGTCAATTTTTGGTGAAAAGATGGAGTAACAAGCCAATGAGAATATAAAATAGAGCAGACACGTGGGAACACTGGCAGCTTCTTACAAAGCTAAATATAGTCTTGGCATATAATTCGGCAATTACCCTCCTAGTTATGTATGTAACTGATCTGAAAACTTGTGTGTACACAAAACTTGCACGCAAAGTTTTATAGCTGCTTAATGCATAATCACCAAGAACTGGAAGCAACCAATATATCCTTTAATAACTGAATGGATAAACAAACTTTGATATAGTCATACAATGGAATATTATTCAACAATAAAAAGAAATGAACTATCTTGCCCTGCAAAGACATGGATAAACTCAAATGCATATTATTAAGTGAAAGAAGCCAGTCTGAAAAGACTGCATAATATATATATTCCAATTATATGCAAATCTATAGATACAGTGAAAGGGCTTCAAATATAGGGGGGGTTAGGGTTGAACAGATGAAGCTCAGGGAAATTCTAGGGCAAAAGACTCTTCTGTGTGTTGCTAAAACCCATCTGTTAAAATCCCCAAAACTTTATAAAATAGGAAAATTAAAAATTAGTAATAGTAATAAGCAGATTAATATAGGCCAATTAAATATAAGAAGTCAGAGGTTTTTGTGCTAGAATGCAGCATATGACAAACAGAACTGCATCACAAATATATGAAACAACCTTAATATAGGCGAGTGGAGTCTGTAAGACTAAAGGTAAAGAGAGTGTACATAAGCACTGTACTCCAGTTAACAGAGACATTTGCCACAGGAGTATGCATTCCCAAATTGGATGCACCTATACACATATACTGGGGTTGAACAATTAAGGAAATGGATGGTATAAGCCAAGTTCCGTACTGTTTGAGTGATGGTTTACAGGTAAGCAAGGGTAGGAAACCAGAATGATTCATGTTGTAATGGATTAGAGTTGGAGACCTTAGTATGAACTCATGTTTAGCTTAATATAAATACAGATGTTAACATAAATAACTTTATAGATATGGGTATATACATGTGTCAAAATGTACACATATTTTCTTGCACTGTCAGTTGAGAGGGCCTCAAACAATGTCATCCAGAAGCAATGAGCAATCCCACATGCAGATGGAATCGTTCTTCAATAAAACACACCAGGATTTCTTGGAAAAATGCCTGATTTTAGGACTGGGCTGAGAATTATATAACATTACTGTTTAGAAAAGCGAAACATCCGTGTCTCTCCTTTACTCTCACACTACTACCAAACTCACGATACTTCTAACATCGGATGTACTAGGGTTTTTCCCCACACCAAGCAATGCTCTGACACCAGCTGGATGTTCTTCAGTTCAACTCAGTTCTGACATTGTTGACCTGATCCCACATCAGATCACATACAAGGGCTCAGACATACAAGACTGCAAATCCCCCACCCCACGAAAAGTCCAGGTTTTTACTGACAGACTGTAGATGGGAGGTTCCAAGGACATTTTCTCTTGGGCTCAATAAATTTGCTGGAATGGCTCACAGAACTCAGATAAACAGTGTACTTACTACCAGTTTACTTATTACCAGTTTACTGTAAAAAGATATAACTCAGGAACAGCCAGATAGAAGAGATACATAAGGCAAAATATAGGGTAAGGGGTGCAGAGCTTTCATACCCTCGTTGAAAGTGATATTATCCCAGAACCTCTAAGTGTTCACCAATAGGGAAGCTCTCTGAACGCCAAGGTTTGGGGTTTTATGGAAGTTTTATTTAATAAGCATTATTGATTAACTCATTGGCCATTGGAGATTGATTCAACCTCCAGCTATTCCCTTCTCCCCAGAGTTCAGGAGGTGAGAATGAATATTCCAAATCCTTAATCACAAGATTGGTTCCCCTGGCAACCAGCAGTCATCAGTAGGTGCTTTCTAAAAGTCACCTCATTAAAATAACAAAAGATACCTTTTTTTTTTTAATCACTTTCATCACTTAGGAAATTCCAAGGGCTTTAGGAACTTGTGCCAGGAACCAGACTAAGACAAAAATGTGTATATTGTTTTATTATAAATCAATATCACAATGAGCCTGCAGTGTTTTATAGTGAAGAGGATTAAGGGAGTAGATATACAAGCACATTGATGGGAGTAGGTCAAAAAACAGGCCAATTGAAAGTATTTGAAATAACCAAAGCTGGAAAAATGTAAGCAACAAAATAGTTTTAGATTATAAGTTGTCATAAAATGAAAATATGTATTGAGTCAACATTGATATGAAAAAAGGATTGAATAAATAAATAAACAAGGGAAGAGAGGTAGAAATATCTCTTCTGCAGAATTCCAAATAGCTTGTATAGGTACTTCTTCCCCAAGGAGGTGGAATCCAGTTCCTTACTCTTCCTGTGTGGGCTCTTCATAGCGACTTCCTTCTAAAGAGGTGGGGGGCGGGCTAACTTCCCACTGGAAAAACCTGACATACGTCACCTGAGGCAGATAGTCAGATGATCAACGTCCAAATAGACAGTGATGTCATGTTAATCATAGGTACCTTCGATACGATGTGATTAAAATGAAAGTTTATCTCCATGATTTCCCCCCACAAAAAACCCCATACTTCAGTCTAATTATGAGAAAGACATAATAAGGCAAATGCCAGTTGAGGAGGGTTCCACAAAATACCTGACCAGTATTTCTTGTTCTTTAAAAACAAGATAAGTCTAAGAAACTCTTAAAGCCAAAATAAACCTAAGAAGGTACCAAATTTAATGTGGTATCCTAGATGGGGTCCTAGAACAGAAAAGGGACATTGATAAAAATTAAGGCAATCTGAATAAAACATGAACTTTAGGTTACAGTTAGTGTATCAGTATTGGTTCATTCATTGTAACAGATATGTGTGCTTACCAATGTACAGTGTTAATAGTGGGGAAAATTGGCTTTGGAGTATATGGGGACTCTTCGCATTGTCTACACGATTTTACTGTAAATCTAAATTGTTCTAAAATTTTAAAATTTTATTGAAAAATTTTCTAATAATCCTACCTTTGGCAAACATGTTCACTTATTATCTGTTTCATTGTCATAAGCCTCAAACAGTGTCCTCAAGTCCCTTAGTTCCTTCGTTTTCTCTCCTTCCCTTCTTCCCTTCTTTCCTCCTTGGCACTGGAGAAATAATGTATCTATTTTTCCATGTAGAAAAATTCTTATTTGGTCTGTTTGCAAAAGTTATATCTGTTGTTCTTAGAAATGTCATTTAATATGACTGTATAAAGCCATATATGTGTGTATATATATAATGAAATTGCTAGAGATTTGACATATTCTGGTATAATCTTTTCAATAATAATTCCAAGTATTACCTAAATATGTTATATATCACAGAAATTATGAAAAGTTCTTTGTCAATGGCATTCTAATGAATTCTCATCAGATCTTTAACCCTTTGTCAAGGGACATATGAGAAAGGTGTTCGTTATTATTTAATCCATAATCACTCCTTACGTTGTGCTCTTCTTAGATAAAGGTACATTTAGAATAAATTGGACATAGGCTTGTTTGAGCCATGGGAATCAATAGAATAGCCATTCCTTTGTGATGGCTTGGTTGGAAGAGGCCCCAGTGGAGGTATTTAAAGTCACTAGGTCACTATTAAGTAGTCTTCAATCTCCATGAGTTTCTCTCTCTCTCTCTCTCTCTCTCTCTCTCTCTCTCTCTCTCTCTCTCTCTCTCTCTCTCTCTCGTTCTCTCTCCCCCAGCTCCTCTCTCTTTCTCCACCCCTCCTCCCACTCACTTCACCTTCTCTCATCTGTTTAAAACATGTCCTTCCAATTTGGAAATTATCGGTGTATCTCTTAACCAGAAATTCTTAATAAAAAGTTTTCACAGTAAATACTGAATGGATAGATGAATGCATATTCCTGAGCTATTAGATGACATTAGACCAACTTACTGGCTTGCCCAGAAATTTGCCAGTTTCAGCATTAAATGTCTTGCATCTTGAGAAACCCCTCAGTCCTTGGCAGAGCAGGGCAGTTATTCACCTGGTGGAAAATATTACTGCTGGATGGGAAATGACTTTAGATGTCAAAATGGAAGAAACAGTGGGACCAAGGAAAGGAAAGCAAAAGTTAGCTGTTCAGTTTCTGAGAATTCTGTCTTATGCAGCCTCATGATTCTTGGTAGAAAACAGAAACCGGTATGCATGTGTCTTATTTCATAATGCTATTCAGATTGCCTATTGAGAAGAAGAATTCAAAACTTCTTAGAAAAACAATAGATAAAACACAAACCGACAGTTATTTTTGCTACCCTTAGCATCAATAATTGAATAAATACGTTGGAAACAGGATTGTGCAAGCTATTTGTCAATTAGAGTTACTTAGGCAGACCTTTTATTGATGAGAATTAATAAAGCCAATTGAAGCTCAGCATTATATTCTAATCAAAGCTATGTTTCTAAATATCTTTTAACCTTTGCAAATTTCAGAGAATATATTCTGGTTACATAATTGCATAGTTTATTTTAATCATTTGAAGCTAAATGCAGTATCATTGAGCAATACAAGAAAGAAATATCAAGCACAACGAAATTCTTAAAATTATATCATCTTAAGAAAACTTCCTTTTAAAAAAAGATCACAGAAAATTTAACGTTTTAGTTTTCTTGATTAAACAACATTATGCATATGTTCTTGTTGTTTATGAAGCACATATACTATTACTAAAATCGCTGCTTGAATTTAGGAAACTGATGACAATTAAGCTCATAAAAATTTAATGCCATAAAACCTCAGTGCAGAATACATAGTTAGGGTCTAGCTTCTCAGAAAAACCACATTAAGCTTGAAAAAGAAATTACATTTAGTGTTGCCTGCTAATTTTGAATAGGCAGTTTCTCTTGAGCAAACATGTAGTTCTTCTCTCACAGCCATAGTGAAAATAATTGTGTTATTAAAATATCAGGACAGGCTAAGGTCACCAGGAAGGATGAGGTGAAAGTTCTTGAGAGAGAATTGAGATAACGAAGCCGTTTCTTCCACGGCAGTACCATTGTGTAACCTCATTTTGGATGTTCGATGTGGAGTCATGCAGAACGGGCAGGAAACTGACAGGATTTGGGGAATAGGATCTTTTGTGATGAAGCAGACCTGGACAGTTTAGTTTTACAGAAGTGCTTTTATTTCCCCACACAAATAGCAAAATGCACAAAAGGTGAAATTCTCGCTTTGCTTACTATTTTTCCATAAAGTGTGAACAGATGACTTGATTCTGCAGCCAGTTGTGAGTTGCAGGGAACTACACAAAGGATTTTTTTAAAAATAACTATTAAGTAATGATGTATGTAACCTTTCCCTTCCATTGGAGATTGGATCGAAATGTTAAAATTCTGTATAAATAATGTCATCAGCATCATTGTCATCATTATCATTGCTATGAGGTTTTGAAGAAAGAGATATTACACTAATAGAAAAAGGAAAAAAAGAAATGTTGTATAAACATCATTTATAAGGAAGATTGTAGTAATTAGAACTACTCAAATATGTCCCTTTCCTGTGAAGGTGACATAGTCTCATTTCTTCACTTTATACCATGGGCCAGACCCTCGGCTAAGCATATTCTACACATGAAATATTCAATTACAGCACTTAGATAAAAATATGAATATTCTCATTCCTCAGATTGGGAAAGTATTTCGAAAGGTTTTTATTTCCCCAAAGTTGTACATGTGGCAGATATGCTATTTAAGTAAAGTTTACTTTATCCAATGCAGATTCTTAGCAGTTATATTTAACTCTTTTACTAGGTCATTCAGGGCAATAAAAATCAGAAATGAAGATAAAACTATTTCTTTGGCTAGAAAGTGGAATTTGTCAATCTCCCAAGTTCCCTCCATATTGATTCTATTACATCTTATGGGTGGATGAAGTTTAATATGAAATAGGACCTACAGTCGTTTCCTTGGCCAAGGTACGTTCTCCACAAACTCTGAATTCCCTGAGAGTACAACGACCTCTTACTTAAGTTTATAACCACAATATGATGTAAATGGTAGATGCCTGAAACATATCATTTGGAAAATCTCAACAACAAATGTATAAAATAGAACTGGCTTGAGAAGACAACATCCAGGGCATCTTGCTGCATTCTCTCCTCTCTGTTTGCATTTCCTTTTGTCATCTTGTCCACCTCTGCATTTTTTATTTACATAGCAAAACCTTTCCTTGTCATTCTTCCTTTGAAGATTTCCCCTAGCAATCCCAGCTTTCTGTTCTACTCTCCTAACTTGCATACAATACAGCTATTCTGCGCTTTGCATCGTGTTTTAGGTGTGAGGTTGTTATCCGCAGGGACACAGTCGGGCTCTGAAGTCAGAGATACTTGCAGTTGAATCTAGGCCTATTGCTCAGTCGCCCTTGATTTCATTACTTTAATACGTTGAGCCTTGGTCTCTTCAACCAGCATTCTTTCTTCAGATGGTTGAGGATTAAACCCTCTATACCACACTGCTAGACAATTAGCTGGAAACATTGGGGAGCAGTGGTGGCAGTAGAGTTAGCATTTTAACTCCAATCAAAATCTGAACTGCGAGCCTCAACTTCAGGCTTCCAGTAGGACGTTCTGTTATGATAGGTATGTTCTATACCTGTTCTATTTAATATGGTCAACATATTGTGCACTTTAAATATGACTAAACGAGAGTAAGGAAATGAATGTTTAATTTTATTTAATAAATATCTTTAAAAACTACACAGGGCTATTGGCTGCTCTGCTAGACAGCACACCTCTGGAGGACAAGGGAGTGTAGATATTACTTTTTATTTCTGGCACCCAGCACCATGTTTCTTGACACAGAGCCAGTTTTTTAGAACACTCTGTGGACTGTGGAAAGAAACGATATGTATGATGATTAAGAAAACACTGTGTTATCTATAACAAATTTCATTTTCATCTGTTCTGTAAAGAGTGTCTTTGATGGCCATCGGTCTTCAATAAGTGTATACTTTATTCCTCGTTGACACTTTTCCCCATTGTCTGTATTCTCTCTAAGTATCCTCTTCTAGAAACCCTTCACAGGCTCATAAACAAATCCCATAAGCTATACCGGGCACCTTATTATAGCCTCAAGAAGCAGAGGACCTCACGTGGTTCACTTCTCAAGAGGAAGGCATGTGGTATGTAGCAACAGGATGTTTGCAATTAGCTGGATTCAGGTTGTAATTCAACTCAGGCACTTTTCAGCTGAGCAGTCTGGGACCAATTGCTCCTCAGTTTCCTCAACATAAAGTAGGCAGAATACCTTACCAACTGCAAGGAGTCTTAGCGAGCATTAAATCAGCCAAGTATTCCAATTTGCTGAAGACAGAAGATAACTCATGTGTGATCTCTTTCCTCTGCATTTCATTATGTCCATCATACAGTTCTTGTTTGAATACGTGTTTTATCCTCCTTTTGTCTAATTGGCACCTCCATTCTGGTTCTCATAGTGAAGTGGATTCTCTTTCTCCTAATGGAGCGCTTTTAATATCTTCCTTCCCACAATACCTGAGGAGAAGTTTCATGTCCTCCTTTGCCGTGTCTCTTGACTTTAAACTATTGTCTTTTTCCTCTTCCCCTGAAAAGGTAGCATTTTCTTCTATATCAATTAATCTCTCCTATTTTTTCCCCACTACTTGATCTGTCTTTGCTTCTTTTCTGAGGTTCTTTCTTTCCAATGGACAGAGGCAGCAGGAAAGAAAAAGGCTAATATGATGAAAGAGTTTATCTTGGGGAAGCATGGCATATGTAATCTACATAGCATTAGTTAAACTCCTCACAAACCTCATAGTTTGCATTTCAGAAGTGGTGAAGTCATTTCCCCAGGTTGGAAGTGGAGCTGGGATTTGAACTCTGTCTTTTTTGCTTCTGAGCCCAGGCTCTTTCCATGCGGATGCCCTGCTTTTTGTCCTCAGCTCCCCTCTACTGGAGCTACTGGTCAGGCTCTCACTTAGAGTGATGCAGCTGCAACTGTCAAGAGAAGGGGAAGGAAGCTGAGCCAAGCAGCTCAGCATGAAGAACGATAATAACCTGACTTAGATTTAAATAATGATAACCCCTCAGGGACAGGTTTCTAGCCTGGAGAGTGATTATGCAAATGAACTCTCTGTGTGTTTCGAAAGTAACATTTTGAATGGAAACCAAACACATTCAATGACTTCAGTGTTGATGACTGTTTTAAGCTGGCTTCATAAAAAGGCATTCCACTGAGCCTGCCTTTTCTGCCTTTTTTCAAAAACACACAGCCAAGGGGAAAGGGCAAGTGAGCTAGAATTTAATGACTCCTCTAATGTGCCAAACACTGCCTTAGGCACTTGTACATATGCTATTTTATTTAATCCTAGCAAACGCCATGAGCAGTGGATTTTTCTAGCCCCATATTTTTTACATTAAGAAACTAGGTAAGGGCAATAGTTAGTGCCTAATTATGTACCAGATACACATTATCTCAAAAAAAAAAAAACATTAAGAAAAACTTTTAGGTAGGTGAAATGATACCATTTTATAGATGAGATATTAATGTCAAAATTACCCAATGTAAATAAAATGGCTAGTGAATTAAAATTTTAGACTATCAACATCTAGATAACTCTTAACCATTTTTCTTAATGCTTATAGGGTGCTTAAGAGTTTCTTTGAGAGGACTTCAGTTAATTAAAATATTTAACCATTCTACCAGAAATTAAATATTCTTTTTAAATTGGCCACACAGATTAACAAACACATCAAATATGTTTTCTTCAGGCTAGAATAATATCAGCTCTGGGTAAAACATTGATAAATTAAGCTAAGCATGAACTCATTATGAATCATACCTTCCTTTTGTTAGTAAAAACCTATTAAGTACTTATTTTTTTTAAGAGATGAAGTCAATGATCCCCAACTTTTCACCATCAAGGACTCTCCTATTAATCCCCTTATGTTATTCACCATACCTGTGGAGTTTTATTCTTGCAAAGAATATGTTACTTTCCTGTATCAGGTAATGCACATACTGCAATAATAAAGAATACACCACAGAACTATGGCCTTTAAAGAATAAATTAACACTGAATCCCAAGCTCATACAAATAATAAAATCCAGTGCTCTCTCTTCAATGTCAAGTTGCTTCTGGGCATTTTTCTACCCATGGGCAGTTCTCTCTCCAAAATTAATTGTATATCACTTTTTGATAACCTCAATCATCATCTCATTTCCACTAAACTTATAGTTTCTGGTTGTATTAGTTCAAAGGCTTTCAGATTGATCCTGTGTGGCACCATCTGCAAATTCAATTACTATACTGTTTACTCAGTCTATCAGATCATTAATAAAGGAAGAAAAGAAAACAAACAGGCTTACACTGGTCTTGCCGTGCCCCCCTGCCTAGAACCCCTCAGATCCAGACACAGTCATTTATCACTAGTCCATATTTATGTTCCAGGAGCTGACCTTGCTCTGTGGACAGGGCTGACATCCAAGTGTGCCTCCATTTGTCTTATGAGCTAAGGTCATGGGAAGAGCCATATGAGGCACTTCAGTTAATCCAAGACTAACAACCCCTCACAACTTTATGGTGTTTAAAATTGACAATCACATTACTTTATTTACACATTCTAAATCTTCCAGAACCTACCATAGGCACTGATCTGTAAGCTCCCTGAGACTAGAAGCTGTGGATATTTGTGAATCTCCAGTAAATTTTCAGTAACTAGTGCAGGGCTTGACATATATCTTTATTTGACACCTACTTTGTTAAATTAATGCTACCAAAAATGGCCATTCTCTTTAAGGAGTAATAATCTAGTGGTAAGGTTGAGCTATATAAGCTGACATGACAATAGATATTTATTTAATTAGCAATTAATACTATAACCATCAAAAGTAATTCATTTCTTAGTTTTCCCAATTACAAATAGGTAAAAAGTGACTCATTTGTGGTCACTCGATATTATACTCACATGCATACTAAAATATACTCGTATCTTTGAAGAATGAGCTAAAAAGTCATCTCTGCCCCAAAACTTTAATAGTTTATAATCTGGTCTCATAATATCTCACTTATATTTCTACTTTATCACATAAGAAACACACACACATGTGAAGTAGAGTTTTATGTTTTATTCTGCCAGATTCTGAATGTGAGTTGAGTTTGCATCTTCCTTGGTTTAATCCTGGTGCCTCGCACACCCCCTTGAATAGAGTTAACCATCTAATAAATTAATCAAGTGAGTAGTTCTAGGACTGGAGCTAATCTTTCTGTGTCCAAGTCCAGGACTCTCTCCACCATACCACAGTTGTCATCTCATTTCCGTTTTACTAGTCTACAGCAAATGTTTAGACATGTCCTTTCATGCTCTTGGATTCTTTCCTATTTCATCAGTATTTGGCTTAGGAATTAAACTGTTTGTAAAACGTGTATTTTTAATTACTTTATAAAGTTATTCTGAGATTAATCAGCATGTGTTTGCTCTGCAATGTGTACTTCTGATGCTTTGATGCCTCACAATTTAAGGAACTTCTGTGGTGGGAGCAGGAATATTAATAAAGTTTATGTCATGGGTTCTGGACTAGACATACCCAAAGCTCCAAACATTTGTCTTTCAGTCTTATAATCTGTCCCCTGGTCACAAATCAAAAGGGAAATAGCTAACAGTCAGATTTCCACACTTCTTTTTAAATTACCGACAACAAACAATATTTACCATGTGACAAATTAGAACTCGGAAGACTTTCACAAAATGATTTAGAATTGAATGGCAGCCACATCAGATAATTTTTATCTGGCATAAGTATATTCTATTTTGCATGTCAGCATAGGCCATTTTCAACAGTCATTTGTTACCTGGATTTTAATTGTTTGCTTTATAGGGTATCTTAGTTGGTTAGACCTTCATCCTAAGGAATCCATGATTATGACATGTTAAACTCAAAGGCTACTGCCAACAGAGGCAGGGATCAGACTATATATATTCCCTGATCCAAAACCTTGGAGATTCTGCAGTTTTAAACACTTTTCAAATGATTCTGATAGTAACATCTGGGAGTTCATAATAAATTCAGATGTCCTTCAGCTGTAAATCTGAAGCCTGGGACTAAGTGAGTAGGAATAATACATTGAGAGACAGACAGAGCTGGAGGCAGAAGTGAAATTAGACCTGTGGAACTTTCAAAAAATGCCCAAGACAAGACCCACTACGATCAATTCAATCAGAATTTCCTGAGAGACCTGGACAACTCTATTTTTCAGATTTTTTTCTAGGTGATTCTAATTTTCAGTGAGGCTGCAACCCATTGAATAAGACCTGAATTACTGATTCTCATTCTTGTACTCTGTGCACAAGAAATATATCCTTTTATCTTTAGCCACCTGCCTGATACTTTTACTCACCAAACCCTGTCAATAAAGAGAAGGATAATAGGTCTATATGTTTTACAAACTATAAACATTTGGACTGCCCTCTTGGTATTTTGTGAGGTGATAATGATAAGACACAAATTGAAAATCAAATAACATTGATAAATGTGGCAAAGAAATCACTTTCCTTTAAATTCTTTCTAAAAATTTTTGTGATGTCAAAGGTAGAGTTCATTTGAAGGTAGCATGATGTTAAATCTCTTACTTGCCAATCTTTTTTTTTTTTTTTTTTTTGTATGAAGCAGAAAAAGCAGAAGAAAGAAGGGGCAAACATGAGGTTCAGAGACTTGACACACAGAAGAGTTAAGCTAGAAGTGTGTGTGTGTGTGTGTGTGTGTGTGTGTGTGTGTGTGTGAGTGATACATTGTATTTATTTCCATAGCTACTTTCAGCTTAAAGGAAGAAAGTAACATGGTAATAATAAAAATGTTTTCTTTTCAAAATAACTATTAACAATATACTTTAGGAAATGTATTTTAATGGCATCAATATTAATTGTCTTACACAGTGTCACACTTATAGGCTTTCAAAGAATCGTAGCAAGAATAACAATGATTGTTATTACTGACATGCTGTGCATGCATCAAAGCCTTTGACACCTCATTCAAGGACTGTCTTGTTTGTTGTACCAAGGAGTGTGTGAAAGGCTCTTAAAGCGAATCTTCTGTTCCAGCGATTTTTGTGATAATCCCACCATATGTTACTATTTGGAAAAATTGGTAGAAGGATGAAAATATCAAAGTAGGCATATGTTTTTATGAAAGTTTCCGAAAAGTGTATTTATTGTGACTTATGTCTAAATGAGATTCCCAGCAGCTGAATGAAAATGCAAATGAGTTGTTTTTGTTGCGAAGACAGACATTCCATGAAACAGGGTATCAGTCATCTTGGAAGCACCTGTTTTTGTTTCAAGCCTTGTGGCAACCAACATGACCATGCTTAGAGCTGGAGGGAATGAGCACACAGGAGTTTCAGACAGAGCGGAAGTGCGAGGAGCAGTCCCACCTTTCCTGCTCAGGGCTCACGTGCCTTCCACTCTCTCTGATTAGAGCTCTTTCTTCTGTTCAGGGCTCCTTTCCTCCTAACTTGCATTTCTGAGCAGCTCCTCCCGTAATTTTGAAATCAAGTGTGTGGGAACTACTGACCCAGTCTAAACTCCCTCATCTATGGGAAATAAATCAGTGTCCCCTCCTCATTCACGCTTCAGAAGGAAAGCCTTCCTGAGGCTGCCCTGTGGGACCTCTCAGCATAGAGATTTAGATCACCCTGTCTTCCTTCACTTTCATAGGACTGATAACAATGATAATAAACCACAAAGAAACAAGCACCTGAATTCCCATGTCAGTGCGGAAGATCACTCTTTTTACTGAATTTTAAGTTTTTCAAGGACAAAAACCATGTTTATCCCAGTAGCCCCGTAGCCTTCCTAGAATAGTTTGTGATACCTCATAGCCACATGGTGTTTTCCAAATGAATTCCACAGGGACCATGAAAATAAAAGGACGTTATGTTGGAAAGTGCTTTGGGCTTTCTAAAATGTTAGAAGAAATCAAGTACAAGGGGCTACTAATAAAAGGGACAGTCGCTACTCTCCTTCCGGATATCATAGCCATGTATGAGTGAGGGCCAAATGGTGACAGATACTGATGTTTCAAAGTATTAAATAAACCCAGATTTGTGTGTAAAATCTCATGATTTTTAAATGTTGATAACCGTTCCTGTTTGTGTTTTGAACACTGTGAGGCCAGCAAGGTGTGATGTCCAAACCCGAGCAAAAACAGTTGGCTTTGATCCAAAAACCATAGAGTGAAACCTTACTACTATTGTGCTGAGCAGAGCTGGTCTGTTTTTTTTGTTTCCTTTTTAAAAAAAAAAATATTTTTCCCCCAACTGGCAAAGGAAGTCTGGAGTGACTGACTCTATGCCTCTTTTGGAAATCTTGCTCTAGGACATGGCTAATGTAAGGGGACATTTCAGCCAGAGAGCAGGACAGTCACATTTACCTCCAACCCCTAGTGGAGCTAGCAGTAGAAATTTCATTCACAGTTATTTTTCTAATAAGAAAATCAATGTAGCCAAGTTGAGTAAGCTTTTTGAGCAATGTTCCTTAAATGCATTACAGTGTAAAAGGTATAATAAGATAATCAGGTCATGCAAAAGAGTCTGTTTATTATGACTAGTAAGTATTCGATGAAAATAATTTCTAACAAAATGATGTAATTCCTATTTGAAATTATATTGTTAGGTTTCCTCTTTTTTTATAGACACAAAGTACAGACATTCTGCAAATTTTAAAGTATTCTGCAGACAATGAGATATGGGCTCAGTTATTTTTATTATGGTCTAACACCACTTCTAATATACTTTACCTGGAGAATAATTATCAATTCAAATGTTTTTAGGACAGGTGGGGAATTTTCAGTTGAAGCCCATGTATCCTTTTGAGAGGAAATGACAGCAAGGAAATGTCATGTAACAATTACTAAAAAGCATTATTCCCTATTTTGTTAGTACTTTTGATTCTTAACCAACACAGTGAAATAGGATAAATAATCACCTGTTTCAGGTAGAAAAATAAAGGCTCAGAGAGATTAAGCAACTTGCCTAATATCACAAAGGAAACTAGAAATCAAGCTAAAATCCAGCCTTCTCCCTTCTCTCATTGTGCTCTTCCCTTCCTTCCTGAACCACATGGTAAAACCCATGCATCTATTTTTTTTTAAACCCATTTATCTTAAAGAGGGTGGGTAGTAAGAATCAAGGGCTCAGAAATAGAGAATTAGGTACAAAACTGATTTAGTATCAGAAGACTTGTCATAAGAAAATACAAATTAAAATTTAAAAAAACCCACACAAACGACAAACATTACAAAACCCATGAAAAAAATAACAATATTTATATCAAATAACTATCTGGCACAGATCTGTACAACTTTTTTTCCCAGTTTTTTACTACATACTCTTTGCCTCTTTATTGGTTATGATTTTTGTAGGATGATTTTTATTAGAGAGAATAGAAAAATTAAATCAATCTTTTCTCTAGAATGGTTAATAATTTTTAGAAAAATATTGATAATTACAAAATCTTTTTATTTTACAACTCTTATCAGTAATATGTAAATATTTAGATTTATTGTCAAATTTTAGGGAAACTATCAAGTTTCTTTTACATATGAGCTTTAGATTTCTAATTTTTTCCTGTGCAGCAACTAAACAAATTCTTTTTAAAATGAAAATGCATGGGTCATATGGAAATCTATAGGTTGTGTTATTAGTCTACTTCTGACATGAAAGAACTTCCTTTTTTAGCTAGATACTACTGAGAACTGAATCCTTTACTTTTCATTGGGCATATCTGATGGTTGGACAACATTTCCACAGACTAGCCTCTACATTAGAATTTTTCAAACTTGCTTCTCCTCCATTATCCATATAATTCTGCTACCTGGCACGTTCATATCACCCATAGGTGACAGGGCCTCTAGATTTTCACTTCCTTGACACAACCCTAGCTGAGTTGGCATAGCAGACAGAAAGAGGATTCCCAGAAGCCACTCCAATCCCAGCACAGCCAACAATAATTAAAACCAGACAGAGAAGCAGCTGAAAATCACATAAATATAGCCTTTTAAACCAAAATTAAATATATTCTCAACTCAACTTCCCCTTAACCAGATTCCCATGTCAAATGCTAGTTTCATGAAAATACCATCAAAATAATCTGTTAATAAGCTGAGGGAGAAATTTTTGTATAGATGAGAGTTTGGAGTCTAATGTAAGGTGAATCTTTCAGTACATGGTTTCATTAAGATTAAATAGGATTATTACATAATAGCTTAAGATTGATGGACAGAAGAAGGTGAGATATTTGAAACCAATTCAAAGACTCTTTGGAAGTGAACCACATATCCTTAATTGTATGGTTTGATGTTCACGTAAATGTTGTTTTGGGAATGATCTTGAAAGTAACAAAGTAATTTGCAACTTTTACCTGCCTGGGCAAGAGTTTCCTAGAATATTAAAGTCAAGTTATTGAAGAGTAAAGTCACATTTTGACAGATGTACAAACAGGAAGGTGGTGGTGTGGATAGTTTGGGCTTGTACCCCAAATATCTTCCCATAGCCTCTCTGATAACACCTGTAGGAAGGAAGTCAAACTGAACAGAGAAAATACTCTGAACATTTGTGGTGTAAATTGTTACTTGAATTTTTTTACAAAAATATATGTTCATGTGACCATGTTGTCCAAAGCCAAGCTTTTAGTTTCATAGCATATCCTCCTTTTAGGAAGGAATTCCTGGACTACTGCATCATTTCTCCCCTTTCATCCTGATTAAATATTAAACTTTACCCGTAGTCTAATGCAGGTAAATGGAGGAACAAACTTGAGCAAGACTGCACTAACCCAAGAGAATGGTCCTAGGGGAGCCTCCATTCTGATTCCGTGATGCTAACCCAGAACCATCACTCATAACTCTTTATTCTTATTCTTGCCCTGCCCCCTTAATGAGTATATTATTTTTCTGGTAACGTGAGCACTTCAGTAATCAATGCCATTTAGCATGCTGAATAGATATGAGTAATTCCATTACTTATTAATGATGAAAAATTACTAGGATGAAACATGTTTTTCAGCATATTTTCCGATGGTTTGTGGAAAGATTGCCTTTTGTTTGGCTACTAAAGCACCTTATTCATTTCCTCTGCAGCAGCAGGAGGGAGATGATATTACATATATACACACACACACACACACACACACACACATATATATATATACAGTATATGTATGCACATATATACACATATACGTGAGCAAATACATATATTCCTCTCATTTTAATTTTACTAATAATATTAATTTAAAAAGCATTGCATTTCCTAACTTGCTATGACTCCTTCAAAAAATATTTGTATGTGTTTTGTAAAATTCAAAATGAAAGCTGAATTGTTTTGTTTTATTTAATTAATTAATTCACTTGTTGGAAAGCACAATCTTTTTTATGTCTAAGCAGGAATTATGAGCGAATTTGTATTAAAAGCAGACTCTAGCTGCCTGGAATGCTTTAAGTCATCTAGTTTGCTAGCTCACTTTATCTCGTAAGATTTAAGTAAAACCAGCTTAAATCCTCATCTGTCCTGTAGCTGGGATGTCTCCAGGAATTTTAGAGAACTAGTATTTTACTTTGTCACCTCCTGTTCTAATTTCCATTTTCCCTAACTCCTTAAATTCAGTCAAGTCTTAACCCCTACTGCCCCTTTTTAGCCCTTTGGCTTCTCAGTTGAGCAAGTCAGAACTTTTCCTGTTTTTATAAAGAGCCACACAAAATTCGTTGAGAAGAGTTTGGTGTACAATTCAATATTTACTGAAATTTTAATTGCGTCATCATTGATGATGGTATGTGCTGTGTAGGCTGTGCATGTGTGCTCTGTGTGTGTGTGTGTGTGTGTGTGTGTGTGTGCGCGCGCGCGCGCACGCATGCACAGGATTGGGGATGGTGAATGGTGAGTGAGGGCTATAGTTTGATGTTGCAGAGAATATTAAACAATTAGACAACTCTATCTAAAGCTATATGGTTTTTGGCTCTTCTGGCTACCCTGTCACCCTAAACTAACTCATCAGCCACATTTTCAGGCTCTTTTCTTGACCCTCATTTCCTTCTCATGCTGGTTACCTGCCATTTATCCCCTGACTATTGTTATACTACTGAGCCGTTTTATGTCCTCCTCCTTCACATTAAGACATGGGATGAATTATGAAGGGCTATATTTTGTGAGCAATGCACTGTATAAAGGAGTTTCTCTAAACGGAATTCCATTTGCCTCAGAGATAGATTGTCACTTCTTCAGAGGGAAAGGAGTAAAATTGGTTGTTGTTTAACGGGAGACACACACAAACACACAGACATTTGCTTTGCACCACAGGAAGGCAGAGAGGTAGAGGCCAATCTAGGCCTCCAGCCTCCCTGTCCATGGTCCTAAATTGTCACTGGATGCCCTAGAACACACCAAGGAAACACTTCCTTCTTTTATATCACTTTAGACTACTTTTAAAAAACCTAGTTTAACATATTGTGTTAAAATTTGTGTTACAACCCTTGAACACATTATAAATAGTTATCTCTACTGTTAGCCATAGATTGATGATTGTCATAATATCCCTATATCTGTAAAATTCTAGCTTTGACTGCAACTCTCTTAATTTTACACGTGAGTTCATTTTCCAGCACCGTAACTTACTGGCTACATGGAAACATATGGTAATCCAGGTGTAAGCACTTCTGGAAAACTGCCGAAGCAGCTGAATCCCCACTTGGCATTCTACTTTTGGCCTGTAATCAGACTCTCCCCAAACTGGACCACTTTGGATGTTGAGGAATACATAATTGTGTTAAGGCTCTTAGTATTTCTTGGATCTGGATGATAATAAGAATCACTTGAGCTGTGAAGGAGAGACTTTAAAAACAAAATGAAAAAAATGGGTTATCAGTTCCCACTCACAGAGATTTCTGGGCTCTACACGTATTCTATTGAATCAGTATCACAATTTCAAAAACAGTCCCCAATGATTTGAAAACTACATATCAGGCACTTACCAGGCACCAGAAAGCTCATTGTTTCTACTCTCTGGATAGTTTTTAAGTAACCAATTCCCTTTCCATCATTTTAATTTAGGGAAATAATAAATTATTTCATTAATGTTCTTCTCCAGTTTTCATCCAAAATTGTTCAATACTAATCCCTTGCATGTGTCCTACTCTTTAATTTACAGCAACGACAATAAGGGGCATGGTCTTTGGAGGCAAATCCTAGTCCAACCTCAGCAAGTTTCTCACTTATTTGTACCCTCATTGTTCTCAGTGAGGGGCAAATGTAATTCTCTCACAAGGGGTATATTTGATGATTAAATATAAATGCGCAATCCCATATTTCCCTACAACAGACATTTTGATAAATAATAGTCTCCTTTCTTTGTTGGCAGAGTTTTGGACAAGTCAATTACCCATTTTAGTGAATATAATAAAAAGGTCAGTATACTACCTGAGCTTTCTTTTGCTAAAAATTATAGAATATTAAAATTATAGGATATTAAATATCCAGTCTTCCTATACTTTCATAAGCCACCAGTAAGTTTACTTAATGTTCCAAAATGTCAAGGCTCATATTTAAGCTATGTAAATAAGGTAGTAAAAATATAGTTAATGAATTCTTGTCATTCATATGTTTATAATGTAAAATAACCAATTATGGAAGTTGTATAATCTCAGCTGCAGAAAAACATCAAAGATTAAGCACCAAAACTCCTCAGGAAAAAAAAAAAAAAGCATTAAGTTTTACCCCAGGCATTATGGAAATAAAACAAAAAAACAATAAGTCAACAACAAGAACAAAATAATGGCTTAGGGGACACAAGTAAATCTTATAAATAAATTGTTCTCCCCTCAAATTAAATAAGATTATTAGGCACCAAGTGGTGTATTTATTATTTTGATACATTTCCAATATGAAATACTGACTAAAATGCAATTAATTTTCATTCATTATCCTTTGCTCACTAGAAAGTTCCCAGGACCATATCTCTGATACAGTGGTTGAAGAAATTCTAAGTTAGATTTGCTTTCTAGCAAATTATAACGAATCAAAGGAATTGTTTTGTTGAAGACCTAATCCATTGGTTCTTGGACTCAGAGTTTATATGTCATTCTCCTTGAGCCATTAGAACTCATGACTCAAACTAGATTAAAAAAAAAAAAAAAAGATGTGACTTCTTGGTTCTCCCAGAAGACTTAGAAAATAACCTAATTCCAGAAAAAAAAATATATAAAAAATTATGAACACATATGGAGTGCAGAGCATGTTATACCCACTGACTCATGTCTCCGCAGATTGGGGAATCCTCTCCTTTGGTTTCCTTCCTCTCTTCCCCTTACGTCACCTGAGGCATTTCTGTCACTCTGCCATCTCTCCCTCTAGAGCCCAATTTTCGTTCTAGAAGTTGATCTTGGTCTCCCTTACATATTGATCCCGTATTATCCTGGCAATCAATAAAACATCCTTATTTTTTTGTCCCTAGAGAATTCATAGATTTTTTTTTTTTCTGCATTTTTTAGAGTGACTTACACACAGGATAAACAAATTTTCCTTCACTAACATTTCTCAGGGAACAATTCAATATTAAGAAAAGAACTCCTAAGGTCTATCTATCTTATCAATGGGTTCCATGGAGAATGTGTGTGTGGCGGGGGCGGAGGTGGAGAGTGAGAGAAGGGTTATGGAGTAGTAATCTCTTGCTGTCAAACACCTGTACTTGATGTGAAATTCTAGTCACAGAAATCCCTTATAAAATGAATTCACTACTTGGGTAAAATCTCTCTCTCTCTCTCTCTCTCTCTCTCTCTCTCTCTCTCTCTCTCTCTCTCTCTCTCTCTCTCTCTCTCACACACACACACACACACACAGAGTACAGTGTTTGAGAAATGCCCTGTTTTAAATAATTGATTTGGTGGAATACTTAGACACTTTGCCACAAGGTGGGGCAAAAAGGATAAGTGCAGACTAGGGGAAGGAAACATGCTGGAGCTATATTCTTGCTTACCGCTGGTAATACAAATCCCATAAATATTTTATTTGACTCTTTGTTTCTGATAAATAAAACCCTCATTTGGAATGACATTTGATTCCTTGTCCTCCAGCATTTGCCTGAGTCCCTATTTTCTGCCTCTAGTGAGTAAAGAAACAGCCCTAAGGTCTGTAAACCAATTTACATGACAATAAAAACATCACCTTCAAGACAGAGACTCTTGGGGGGGGGGCTTTGGTTAAGAAAAGGGGGGGAGCAGTTCATTCATAAACTTCAGAGACTGGGAGGTGCGTACCAAGGGAATGTTAAGTATCTGAACAGGGAAGTTCTTATAGCTCATCAGCTCCCTGATTTGGTATGCTCTGTCACCACTGCCAACGCAGCTGCTGGGGACGCTGCCAAAGATGGGGGCATGGAAGAGGATGGGACTGCAGTGGGGTGAAATATTTCACACAACTTGGCGCCGTCTGCCATTCTCTTAATCTGTGTTCAGAAAGGAGGGGGCTGACTGGATGTCGGCAGTGTCTCAGACAGCCAAGTTTTTTGTCGATATAATCATAAAAACATGCTGAATCTGTTTTACTAAAAACATGAGGGAGTAAAGAACGTTCCATATATGTTTAAAATTTAAAATATTTTATATTAACATATAGTTAGCATACAATATATCAGCTTCAGAGTGATTTGACATTTATGTATCTTACCATGTGATCACCACAATAAATCTAATAATCATTTGTCCCTGTACAAAGTTATTACAGCATTATTGACTATTATCCCTGTGCTTTATGTTACATCTCTCAGACTTACTGATTTTATAACTGGAAATTTGTACCTTTTACTGCCGTTCACCTTTTCACTTGTCCCTGCCCCACCCTTGCCATCTGGCAACTATCTATTTGTTCTCTGTATCTATGATTCTGTTTTTGTTTTATTTATTCATTTTTTAAAGATTCCACATATAAGTGAAATCAGCCAGTATCTTTCTCAGTTCTACTTATCTCACTCAAGAGAATACCCTGTAGATTCATCCATATTGTCACAGATGGCAAGATTTCATTCTTTTTTCATTGCTGAGTAATATTCCACTATATCTGCATGTGTTTATATATACACATATCTCTCTATATATACATATAATACGCACACACATATATATATATATACAAACACATTACTCTATCAATGGCCATATGTGTTTTTAGCCGTGTTTGCAGGGATCTTAAACCAACTCAAAAACTAACTTCTATTATTTCAGCGCACCGTTATAATTCACTTGGTTGTAAGAGTCTGCCAGGATAATGAAGGACTATGCAGACTTCTCAGTGAGCAGAGGGGTATGGGTAATGCAATTGATTCTACATATGAACCTTGTAAAGTGAGAAAGAGAAAGAGGTTGCCAGATTTTACCAACCAATTAGGACACATTTTTGGCTACTCATTTCTTTTCCACTGTATTGATGAAAATTATGAATGATGCTTCTGGATTATATTCTTCCTTATATAAGAGTAATCTTGAAATTTTTCTTCCAGCAGCTAGAGTTAAAGTTAGCAAAGACAAATTGTGAGGGAATGGGCATATTTGTAATTTGAAGGAGAGATAGATTTGAGGTTTGTGGGGAGAAGTAGACAAGGGGCTTAGGAATGTTTTTGGCCTCTGTAGATTAAGGGAGATAAACCAATGAATCATCTGTCTGCCCTTCATTCTTAGGGACAGCATGTGCTTAAATGTTAGCACTCAGATCCAGAGCTAGAGATGGAGTCAGGAGTTGCTTCTTTCTTTTTCTCCCCCGGACGGGTCTCTGAGGCACAAGCTGGAAGATGTTTGTAAACCTAGACATGTGTGTGTGGTACCTCACACGCATCCTGCCACAGTGGTCATCACCAAAATTGCTCTTGTTTCTCCTGGTCCTTAGGATCACGAAGAAATGCATCTGATGCTTTGACCTTAATTAGCTATCAATGCTCTTCTTCCCAAACCAAAAGTAGCCAGTTGACTGGCTGAGTCTTTGGAGAGTTCTGAATCCCATCTTTATATCTTACAGATACATAAGCATAATCAAATTTAACTGTACACCTAACTGTTTTCTTCTCTGGAATTAATAATAATATCTGTATCTCAGGAGTTTGTGTATGGGAGTGCATGTGTGTGTCTGTGTGTGAAAACAAACTATTAAGCATATATATAGATAAACCTCGGAAAGCATTTCTTCTTTCGAGCCCTCCCAAATGGTTTCATTTAGTTCTATTAAAATGTTCACGTGAAAACAAACTAGTAACTAACTAGGTCCCCTCCCTCATTTCCTCTCTCGCACCTTCCTTCCTTCCTCACTCTTCTTCCTCCCTCTCTTCCTTCCTTCTTCCGTCCCTCTTCTCCTTTCCTTTTTTAAGAAGGGAATTACCCAGTAACCATTTCAAAGAATTGTATCAATTTTATAGAAAAACTTATACCAGAAAATCTCAGCAACTCTGATGTATGTGTACTAGTTCCCTCAGTTTGCTGTAGGAATAAGACAGACACACACAAATGAAATTCAACAGCAACATGAGTCTAAATAGTTTACAATGAGCCTTCCTTGAGCTCTGACACAGAGGCATTCAGTCATTCTGCCTTGATTACAAAATAATTCTGAAGCAATACCATTGCTATTTTTACATAACCTGGGATGAAATTATTTTTCTTCTTTAGTTATTAAATTTAATTGATAGATTCATACTATTTAAATGCTTTATCAACCCCTTCATCCTGTCATTTTTAACAATTCAAAGGCGTTTTAAAATTTAATGCTATTAAATCAGAACCAACACTGACTCATTTTTAGCTTATTTATTTTCCAGTGTGCTGTGGAAACACCGTGTTGTTTGAATGAATAGACTGCAACATCACCTTTTGTTTGCTGATAACATTATTTTACCTAAAACAGTAGATGTTGTTGTGAACAGTTAATTGCTTATGTCATCAGCTGTCAAATTAGTACATTTTATGGAGCTTTTATCTTGATTAAAATTTTCTTCAGACGATAATTAAAATCTCATTCACTAGTCTTTGTTGTAATGAATTATCTAACAGTCAAAGTTGCAAAAACATCTCTAAACATCCTTGGTTTGATTTGCTTTCTTTACTTATTAAATGCCACAGCGACTTAATTCAGTATATGGTGAATCCAAATTCTGTGATTATTACTAAAAAAAAAAAAAAAAAAAAAAAAAAAAAAAAAAAAAAAAGACTACAGAGGAGTTCAAATGAAGAACTATGAAAAAATATATATATTTTGAAATATATATGGAAAAATATGGTCATTCTCAACATCCTAATTTTTGGTTAATTTCAAGGTATATATACAAAAATATTAAAATCTAGAAAGTTTTCTAAATGAAATTAAATTATTATTTTTGTTTTTACATTGTGACATAAGCCTTTCACTAAGTTTTCATGCCCACCACACCCTTTGGCAAAATAGAATTACTACCTAACATGAGGAGATTATTGCATGAGATGGTTTTGCTACTGATGATAGTATGTACCAATATACTATCAATATATCCATATGTTGCATTTATAAGATGATACATATATTTTATATACTATATCACTTAGTTGTATCCAATGAAACACCTGAGATGTATGTTTTTATTATGTTCAATTTGCAGGTATTGAACTTAAGGCTTAAAAATATTCAGTGAATTTCCCAAAGTCACACTGAAAGTGAAATAACTGAGATTCAAACCACAGCCAATGTGGTATCAAACTTAGTCTACCAAACAGGAATCCTAGGGCACCCAGTCTCTCCATTCTGCTATGTTCAGGGCACAGGGTGAATGCTTTTAAAGGTTATTCCCTTCTTTCACATTCCTAGGAAATCTTACCAACAGTTTATTTCCATTGATCTATGCAAGCTACGAAGAAACTGTTTCTATCCTTAAGATTTTGCATTTACTTCTACTTCCCTGGATCTAAGCTTTAGATAGCATGCTATGGTTAAGGTTATTTTAGACTGTACGAGATGTTCCCCACTCCCTGCTCCCCTACCTCTTACCCCTGCCTTTTCTCCCCTTCCTCCCTAATACGTAGGTTTAATTCTCCTAGCAATAATTACTGCAGTATGATTGAACTTGAAGTTCAGCTTCTCATCTTCAATTTGGAGCTTATTGACAAACTCCTTTGCCGAAGCACTTAAAGTTTCCCATCTATCAAAGCCCACTCTATGCCACCTTTCAAGATCACCTTCGAATGAGTTTCTTATTTAGGGAATAAGCACAGTTTTTTTTTTTAAGACCCCCCCACCCCCGAGAAACTGTTCAGCCCTTAGATAAAGGAGGATATTAGGAAAATAAGTTGGCAGTTATTTTTTTCTGTGTGTAGAAATGGAGCTATATTTTGAGCTAGGGAGATGCAAAAAGAAAACATTTACAGAGTATTGCTGATGATCATAAAAACCTAAATACTTAAAATGCAAACTGGAGTAATAAAAACTTTAAAAATGCAGCACTGTCAGCAAATTAGGGAAGACCACTCCAACGAAAATTTCTTAAATCTTTTTTAACAGTTTCATTGAGATGTAATTCACATAACATACATTTTCCCCATATTGTGTAAAATTTCATAGTTTTTATTCACTGCTTTATGCAACCATCAATCACTAAAGTCAATTTAAGAGCATTTTTATCACCCCAAAGAGAAACTTCCATACTGATAAACAGTGATGAATTAACTTTATCCAAAAAGAGTCTAGCTTTCCCTTTCAGCAACTGGGAGGTGACTTCTAGGTCCCTAAAATGCTCTGCTTCATAGGAGTGTCTGCCTGGGGACTGTAACCACTGGACAGTCTATCAACGTGATTTATGATGGGGAATTTGGATATGCCATATCATTTCCAACTTCCAGGGGAACTAGAGACTCAAAGTATTAGCCTGAACCTTCAGTGGGTCTGGATGGAGAGTGAAAGCCAGCCATGCAGTCAGTATGAGATCAAGCCACAATAACAACTTTAGGCACCAAAGCTTGGGTGAGCTCCCCTGGGTAGCAGCAGTCTTTGAGTCTTGTCCTACACCATAGCCAGAAGGAGGTAAGACCATCCAGAAATCTAAGGAGAGAATGATGGAGAGCTGCTCATTTGGACCAGTTCCAGACTTTGCCATTTTCATCTCTTCCTTTAGCTGATATTAATGTATTTCCCTTCGTTACAACTATAATCATAAGTATAGTGTTTTGGGGGTTCTGTGATTCATTTTAGCAAACTATCAAACTTGAGGGTGGTAGTGGGAACCTCCAAATTTGTAGTCCACTGTTCTGAAGTGAGGGTGGTTCAGAAACCCGCCCCTCCCTCAAATTTGAAACTGATGTCTGAATCTTAGGGTCACTCTTGTGGGAACTATTCCCTCAGACCGGGAAGTGTGTCTAACTCATTATACTTCTTGATTTCCCTGAAGCCCTCTCCACAGTCCAGACTTTGAAAACTACGAATCTGCCTTTCGTCTTTATAGTTTTACAAATGAAATCGTACAATAGGTGGTCTTTATGACTGTATTCTATTAATTAGCATACTATTTTTAATGTTTATGCAAGTTGTAGCATATATTCATTTTTCATTTCTGTTCATGGCTAAATAATATTCCATTGAATGAATATATCACTTTTCATTTATCCATTCATTAGTTTATAAACATTTAGGCTGTTTACATATTTCAAATATTCTGAATAGTATTGCTATAAACATTTCAGTACCAGTTTTTGTTTGAATACCTATTTTCATGTCTTTTGGGTATATGCTAGATCTGGAATTACTAGGTCATAGAATTTTATGTTTAGCTTAGCAAGGGACTGCCAAACACTTTTCCACAGTAGCTGCATCATTTTCCATTCTCCCCCGCTATGTGTGATGGTTATAATTCTTCCACATCTTAGACAACATTTACTACTTTCCATCATTTTGGTTATAGCCACCCTATGGTCATGAAGTGATATCTTATAGTTTTGGTTTACATTTTCCTAATGAGTAATGATGTTCAGCATCTTTTCACATACTTGCTGGCATTTGTATATCTTCTTTGGAGAAATTTTTATTTCCAGCCTTTGCTCATTTTAAAATTGGGTGTTCTTCTCTTTGTTGTAAAGTTCTTTTTATATAACTTATACACTAAACCCTTATCAGAACTTTGATTTTCAAATATTATCTCATACTTTATAGGTCATTATTTCACTTTCTTTGTAGTGTCTTTTGAAGTACAAGAATTTTTAACTATGATGAAGTCTATTTTTTTTCTTACACTTGTACTTTTATTGTTATAGATAAGAAAGCTTTGCCTAAGACCATAAAAATTCACTCTTATAGTCTCTTTTAATAATTTTATAGTTTTAGCTTTTACTTTTTAAGACCCTTTTTCAATTAATTTTTATGTATGGTAGAGGACTTCTTCTTGTTTTTTAGTTTTGTTTGTTTGTCTGTTTGTTTTTGTATGTGAATATCTAGTTGTCCCAGCACTATTTGTTGAAAACATTACTCATCCCTCATTAGATTGTCTTGGCATCCTTGTTGAAAATCAATTGACCATAAATATAAAGGTTTGTTTCTGGACTCTCAGTTCTATTCCATTGATCTATATGTCTCTCTTCATTCCAGCACCATGCTGTCTTGATTATTCTACCTTTGCAGTAAAATAGAAATATGCAAGTACAACTCTATTCTCTTTTTAAAGAGTGTTTGACTATTCCAAGTAAAATCTCTAAATCTTAACAGTTATGAGGAACTTACTCTGTGAACGTGTGGGTGGACAGTAGATGCAAAAGACATTGTGACCTACCACAAACATCCATATCTACCTCTCTCCTCATAAATATACAGTTCCAGCTAGACTATAAGTTATAAGAAGACAGGGATGACTAGATCTGATTTATTTTTAGATCTACAGATTTTACCTAAACTTTTCTATTATATTAACTCGTTTCTCTGAGTTCAAAGGGAGAAAATCTTATAACTGAGTAGGAGGTTATTGAAGATTTTATGTAAGTAGTGATATGTCACCTGCATTTTAAAAGACTACCAAGATTTTGGTGGGATGAAGAAACAGCTTGAGCCAGAATATAGGGAAAACAGCCCATCAAAAAGAAAAAAAAAATAACTGTTTCTCTTCACTTTTGACACCAAATGTGTTTTTACAGTAAACAATTCTCCAATTTTTGGAGGACATCAATAGGATGCCCTACAATGTAGTTCATTCTGATATTACCTAGAGTTAATTCACACCCCACAGGTTAAGGGCTTGGTCCCGTAACACTGCCCCCAACTTCATATGTCAAACCCAAGTCCCAGGTGGTCAGTTGTCACCTATACTTTTGACCAACTGGCTATAAATTGGGGCATTCCCACAACCTCATTCATAGGTTTAATAATTTGACAAAATGACTCACAGAACTCAGGGTAAGGTTTTACTCACTATTACTGGTTTATTAGACATGATTTGCACAAATACAAGTGAACAACCTGATGAAGAAGTATGTAGAGTGAGGTCCCGAAGTGACTGAGTGCAAGAGTTTCTATCTCTGTGGAGTTTGGAGTATGCTACCCTCCTGATGTGTAGATGTGTTCACTAACCTGGAAGCCCTCTAAACTCAGTCATTTAGGGTTTTGAGGGAGGTTCCATTACAGAGGCATGTTTGGTTAAATCATTTGCCATTGGTGATTAAACTCAACCTCCAGCTCCTCTTCACTTTCAGGAGGTCAGAGAGAGGTAGTGTTAAAAGTACAACCTTCTAATCACATGAATAGTTTCTATTTAAAGCAGTTCCATTGGCCAAGAAAGAGTCACTTCATCAGCATAGAGTCAGGCATGGTTAAAAGGTGATTATTATGAATAACAGAATAGTCCTCTCACTCCTAATACTCAAGAAATTCCAAGGGCCTTAGGGGCTCTGTGCCAGAAACCAAAGATGAAGACCAAACCTATATTTCTTATTATATCTTAATATCATACTACCCGAGAATGATGAAGTAGCTGAAGCTAAGATGTCTAGCAAGACAGATAAGATGTAAAAGAAATATAAATAGTCCCGAAAGTCAATAGGTTTACTGTTTTATGAGGAAATGCAATATAACAAAATAGCTATTTAATATTTGCAAATCATAGACAGGAAAGGTAACTGATACTTATTGAGTTCCTACTATGACATTGTCTTAACAAATAGCTTGTGAGATAAATATGAACAACTTTGTATATATGAGGATAATAAGGCTTAGAGGTATAAATTACATAAGGTCAGGTTACATAAAAAATGCCCAAACTTGGATTATGACCCAGGTTTCTGACCCCAGAGCCCAAGTTCTTTCAAATGAACTGTGATGTTTGAGAAGATAACCAATGAATAACAAGTGCCACAGATTCGTTGTGAAGAATTTAATGTGAGAGGCATGGGTTGGAAATATATTGACCTAGAAACTGGATCTCTTTAATGGAACATTGTGTGGTAGGACATGTAACTGATATTTGATAGTTTTTTGTTTTTTTTTTAGGATCGAAGTTTGCTTTATCGAACTTAACTTTTTTTAATTTTTCAATTACAGTTAACATTTAATATTATATTACTTTCAGGTACACAGCATAGTTACACCTTTATATAATTTATGAGATGTTCCCTTCAATTAGTCTGGTCCCCAGGTGTCACCATACGTAGTTATCACAATATTATTGACTATATTCCCTATGCTGTACTTTATACCCCATGACTGTTTTGTAACTACCAATTAATAATTCTTAATTCTTTCACCTTTAGGCAATTTGACACATAATAGATTTTAGTACTTCATTATAAACTACCAGTAACATTTGTTTTGTTTCATATAGTAAATCCTGTCCCCCTGGTCTTCTATATCACCCCTCCTTTCAATAGAATACAATCATTGGAAATAACTGAAAATCGAGAAAAAAATGAAATTTTAATATTAAAATGTTTTTTATTCTATGTGCTCAGAGAAAAAATAATGAAACAATAGGAAAATGTTCTAAAACCACTAAAAATATACTCAGTTAATTACTACACTGTTGATTGCAATGTAAAGGAGAATCTATTTTATTTTTTCAAAATTAAATATAGCTCATGAGATATCTTTCATAGATTTTGTTACTTAGGGGTGCAATAATTGTCAAGAAAGTAAAAGAAAATGGATAGTGTGTTTTGACATTTTTCTTCCAAGAAGGGGAACATTATTAATCACCCCTGTGGATATTTTGATGCTTTGCAGACTAAGAAAGTCTTCAGCGATTGTGTGTAATTTGTGGCATACCCTAAATTAACAGTAATCTCTATGTGGATGTATCCTTTGTACTAAGGTAATTTCTCACTTCCTCGGTTATTTAATTGTACTTTGAACAGTTTTGGCAGGCAACTCATTATGTATTCTCCTCACTGTATTTTTTTTTTATACAAAGTCACATTGAAATGAAATGGATATATGCACCATTGGCTTTAATAGGATTTTGCATTGTAAGAATAATATACAGGTACAGCGTACTGCAGAGAAATATCTTGTGGAGTAAGAATAACAGGATTATTGTGGAATTCCACAGCCATATAACTCAACAGGCAGTCATCCTACAGGTTATGGTTTTCTTTACAGGGACATAGAAAACTGAAGGCCAAGTGGTTTTAACAAGACTGCATATGTAATATTCCTTTTAGAAAGTACTAGCTGGGATACTTTGTCAATGCAAAATTGAATTTATGTAATGCAAAAGAGTTAAGGAAACCATAAAAACTTTGTACTGTATCCAAAGTCATTTCTTGATAGGCGAGAACCCCATTTAACAAAGATTTCTCTGTAAGTACAATTTCTAAGCGATTTTGTAGTAATGTTCAGACCTTAATAAAGTATAAGAAGTCTGAGCCAATTGACTTTCTTCTGAGGCTAAAAATGAGCCAAAAAATGATCATGATGGAGCAAATCCGTTATTTTGGGAATTAGCATTTATTGAACAACTTGTCAGCATCTATCAGGATGAACACACAAGAGGTGGTAAAGAATCATAATTAAATGCATGTGCTCCTGAGTCAGGTCTCTCTGGCTCCAGTCTACATAGTTGGCATTATGCAGATGAATTAACCTTTTAGGTTCATGACCACAAAACTGGCATAGCAGTAGCGTATAATTCATAGTGTTCTTAGGAAGAATAAATAAACTGTGACAAATGAAAAGAAGTTGGAATAGAGGCCAATATACAGTAGGCTCTCCATATTTCCTATTATAATTCCCCAAATATTCACCATAGAATACTAGTGCCACAAAAGCCTAAACTGTAATAATACGTACAATCTAGTAAACAAATAGCATAATACAGTGGTCAAATTAGTTTATGAATTTCTGGTGGAGGATGGTATATGAACCAATTACTCATGTATAGTCAGATGGTAAAGGCTCTGAAAATTACTGCTGAAAGGAGAAATGTTTACCTTTTCCAAGTGAAAGGTGCTAAAATAAACATAGGCAAGAAGATAAATATTTAATGACATTTTATCATCTTTTGCATACCAAATTGCTGTTTATGTACGGTATCATTTATTGTACGTAGACTAAAATTTTTCAAAGAATGTTTTCTAGACCATTAATTAGCAAGGTTCTTGTGAGAAAATGGCCATATACTCAAATAATTCTGGGAAAAAAAGCTGTTTTAAATAAAAGTTAAAAGACTTTTACATTTCAGCTTCCAGTGTATCTCCCAATAGCTTAGTGGCTGTCTCTGGACAGTGGTTTTCAAGCTCTGGAATGTGGGATTGAGAGAATGGAAAATGACAAATTGTGGATGGAAACAGAGAGGAATGCTGCTTTGACTAGCGATGCTTCTTTCATGCAGTCCGCTTCTTGTAGTGAGATACATGTGAAATATTGTATTGTCTTCTGGGCAGTGTTCTTTCAAGAGGCAGGTCACGATCTGTTGAAAGTGGAAATTCTTTGCCAGCCATCAGTTCATCTTTCTGCCTTTAAATTTTAGGTAAGCTTTTAGAAGGATACTTCTGCTTCATTTTCTCCGCCTGTTTACACCTATCCTCCACCATTATTTCTCTGAAACTATTCCCATTAGTCACCAGAGAGCCACCCAGTACCAGATTATACAGAAATCGCCTTAGTTTTCCCTTGATTTGAATTCTCCACCACCATCATTTCTATTTGAAAATGAGTGACCAGAAATTTTAGTAGTAAATCATGTTTCTAGAATCCACTCTTTTATCTTATTTTCCTTTAAAGATCTGTTTCCTCAGTTTTCTTCTAGTATTATCCTCTTCTCAAAGTGATACACCAAAACTTCAATTAATATCTAAAGACTGTTCCAGTCTATGGCCATCCTACCCTGAATAAGCCCGATCCTGTTAGATCTCAGAAGCTAAGCAGGGACAGGCCTGGTTAGTATTTGGATGGGAGATCACCTAGGAAGACCAGGGGCTATAGGCTAAAAAGTAAAGGATTTTAAGCTGATAAGGTCCTTGAAATCTCTGAGGTCAACCAAGGGTGGCCTCACCCCCAAAAATAACAATAATAATAAAAATATCTAACAGTTGTTCCATCTCAAATCTATACCTCTAGGTTTGGCATTTCCTAAGTAGGTTAACCCTCTGTACCCATACCACGTCCTCAAGAAAATTTAAATTTAACATGTCCTTAGATAGACTCATCTTCTTCACTTTTTCTCTTTTCATTATAGTTACCCAAGTAAAAAATGCACCAATAAGCCTGATTCTTTATCTTTTCTTATTTATGTATAGAGCCAGTGACAAAACCTTGTCTTTTCTATCTCTTTGCTGTCTCCCAATCTACTATTCCTACTATACTAATTGGACACATGATTCAGCACTTGGCTGAACCATGTTCTTTATTTCACTTCTATCAGTTTTAAAACTCTACACTCCATTATAGACATTTCTTTCAAATTTCCCATTCTAGAATACACATTGAAATATACCCTTCTATTTCTTAATATCAGTCAGTGACTCCCCAGTGTCTACAAGATAACACTGTCATATATTGCCTAAAACTCAATGTCTTTGCTATGTTTCTTTCTACCTTCTAGATGAGACTCATTACCTAGAAGTTCTCACCATTTTTCTAGACTCATACCTGATGCTTCATCCATTTTACACAGACCTAGCTTTCTCCCACCTTTCCCGTTGCGTATACGTATTCTCTTCTCTTCCTGGAGAAGTTTTGCACCACTTTTTCACTTAGCAAACATTTGTTTCTCATCTCAACACAAATTCTGTCTCTACTCTATGACTCAGGAAATCATGGCAGCAGACTGTAGGTCCACTTCCGTTTGCCCCCACTACATACTCTATACTCATGAAGATCTGGTTTACCTTTATGCCTATGAGAACATATATGCTGTGAGTGCATTGGCTATTTTTTAAAAGTTTTTATTCTTAGAATCTAGCATGGCCATAATAGAATTTAAAAAAAAAATACATGCACAAATAAATTTTTTAAAAAAATACTCTCATCGAAAGAGGTATTTACATAGAAGAAAACTTCAAAGAGAGCTACTGTGACTTCTAATTTAAGATGTACATCATATACTATATTGAGTACAGTACTTTCTTTAAAGAATAATTTTCCTTGGCTATAATGAGTTTCATGTCTATAGAGCTAATGATCTAGTAGACACTTGTTGAGGATGCTATAGAACTGATTGAAGTCTTTTCCAGTATATTAAAAATTCACTAGCTCTCCAAAAGATTATGTTTGATGGTACACAGATGGGAGAATTTATGTATTTCCTTTTGCACTTACTTTATCTTTATGACAAGGAATATTAGGTCTTTTATTTACTCTAGTAATATAAAATTTCCTTTTCATATCTATTTTTATGTAAAAGCAAATCAATAAATAAATTATGAATTCATACGACTACAGGTAGTTTAAGGACAGAGGAAAAAAAAGGAAAGATTATACAAGATGTACATGTTTGGATCACAGCATGTTAGAAATCAAATAAAAAATGCAAAAAAAAAAAAACTGACTTTTGAAGTCCCTTAAACTGTTCTGTAATTCTAAACATTTCTTTTTTATGTAAGGCTTAATACCCTATTTTGCAGGTAGGATTCTAATGTCAGTATGAATATTAAGCTCATTACCTAGTTCAACTCTTGTTTTCTAAACCCTTACATTTAAATGGCTAATACCTACATTAAAAGAATTCATCTTGAAGTCTTATTGATTCAATTCATTTTTAGTAAGATGGAAAAAAATATCTTCACATAATTTTCCTGTTTAGTTATTCACATGAATAATCTGTGCCTAGGAATACAAATATTTTTTGAATAGGTTGCACGTATATGAAAATGCAAGTGACTGTGTGTATGTGTGTGTACACGTGTAAATTCAAAAAGAACAGTCATGTAGCGTTGTCATAGCAACATAGCATTGTTTCCCAAAGAGCAAAGTAAATAAGCACTTTTCACGTAACACCCACACTTGTCTTGACTCTGTGACATTTCTTCCTAAAGCAAACCCTTAAATCAATAAAAGGTTTCAGCACCAAAGTGAAAGGAGTTTCATGATTTATGCACTTTGAGGTATGACCCCCTCCCATAAGAGAAGAAAATTCTTTAGTCAGATATGCCTCTGCTACCCAAATTCTGAAGAAAAGCTTTCAATAAATGAGATCAGGGAGGTCACACTCACTCATTCATCCCTTCTTTGATGTTTTCATGGATCTTTATATGAATAATTTGGCCAACACTACAGAATGGCACACATAACTACACTAAGAAATGGGTTTTAGAGAGAGTTATTGGATATAAAACCAATGAAAGTCTTAGGGTTAAAGATTCATGAATGTTGAAGATGGAAGGGGTCTCAAACGTTATTTAGGCTAGTGCTTTCTATATAGTTGCTATCTTATTACCTAAAAATTTTTATATATACTTTGTATTATATAAACTATAGTTGCATACTTTTTAAGGAATTATTTTAAAACATTTGTATACAGATATACAGATTAACTTAGCCCAATGTCTAGTTCATGAGAGGTGTCAATCAAATGATAGCTACTATTATGTATACTACCTTCCCTTTTTCCCTTTGAATCACAAGACACTTAAACTGTCAAAACATTGATATGAGGAAAATTAAAATGTGGACATAAATAATATTATCAAATCTAGAAAGAAGTCAGAAAGCATTTTTTTAAAATCCTACATGAAGCTGTCCAGAAGATAATTTTCCTCTTTAGTTTACTTGTCAATATAATATGCATTTGAACTACTTCTTGTATTTTTTCTATAATATTTATACAGTTCATCATCTTAAGTACTTTACTAATGAGTTAATAACATAATATATGATGCGTGTGTTAATCTGATACTTATTTGAACTTTCCGCTTTTTTTTTTTTTTTCTTATGACCAATTGCCATTTAGGCACTCTGAAGCATTTTTTTAGGCAGTTTAACTAGTTGTTGTAAATTAAACTATGAGGCATGTCCTCTTAATTGAAGTGGAAGTGCAAATAATTGACCTTAAACTTAAATACCTCACTTTCAAGTAAGAGCATCCTGTTCTAGCAAATAAAGCCCTTCATCAGTATACAGGTTGCTAAAAGCTTATCAAAGACTTATGGGAAGGGAATATATAAACATATGCCATATTAAAGATAATTGTATTTCTTCCTGCAAAATAACACAGCCTCCATATTCATAATAATATTGTTGACTGGTGGTAGAACATTTACCAACTTATAGATTTCTCTTTTCTGAGCAAATAGCCATCAGTAACTACTTGGTAAAACATAATTCTTTCTAAAATATATTTCATAGGTGATTGCTCTATTAAATCTCAAAGCTTTGCTGAAAGCATATTGTAAGTCTATGGGCAGAAAGCTTTCCATTTTAATTAAAAGTAATATTTAAATATATAACTGTTGTAATGATTTATACATTTTGACTACCCAGAATGATTCTATTGATACCATTGGTAGCTTTGAAAATATGTCTATTTAAATAGCAATCTTGGGCTCCTAAAGTACTTATTAAACAGTAGGATTGTTAGTTTTCTTTAAACTGTTGTTAATATTAATGGACTATTTCAGTTTCTATTAAAGATGCACTTTTTTGAAACTCGCCATATTCCTGATTAATTTATCTTATCTGTTTCCTTCTTCCCTTTTTCTTTCCTTCTTACTTCCTTTTCTAGCTTTTAGGTACATATATTGACTATATTTTCCAATGCATTTCTGGAATAATTCTCTCTTAATCATGTGTATTTTTTATGTGTGGCTGGTTTTGGTTTGCTAGTATTTTGCTGGTGATTTTTACATCCTATTTGTAAGAGATATTGCCCTGCAGTTTCCCTTTCTTGAAATATCTTTGTCTGGTTTTGGCATAAGCTTAATATTGGCCTTGAGTTGAGATATATTTCTTCCTCTTCTACTTTGTGGAAAAGTTTTTGAAAGATTAGTGTCAGTTTAGTTGTAGATATTCAATAGAATTCACAAGTGAAGTCATCTAATTCTGAGCATTTCTTTCTGGGAAGTTTTTAAATTACTAATTTATTCTTATTTGTTAGAAATTTATGAAAAGTTTTTTTTTTTTTTTGAATCAGAATTGGTTGTTTATGTACTTAGGAATTTTCCATTTTACTTAGGTTCTCAATTTGTTAGCATATGATTGTTCAAAATAGTCCCTTATAATATCTTCTTATAGTCCTTCAGTGGTAATTCTCTTTTTCTCTCTCCTCCCTCCACATCCCTCCCTCCCCCTCTCCCCTCTCTTATCATTCTAACTAAAAGTTTATTGATTTTTTTATTCCCTTCAAAGAACCAACTTTTAGTTTATTTGATTTTCTTAATTATTTCTCTGTTCTTAGTTATTTATAACAATGCTAATATTTATGATTCCTTTCTTTTTGCTGGCAAGTTTTAAGATTAGATTATTGATTTGAGATCTTTCTTCTATCTTAATGTAGGTGTTTAGAACTATAATTTTTCTCTAAGCACTTCTTTGGCTGCATCCTATAAACTTTGATATATTCTGTTATTGTTTTTATTCATCTCACAGTATTTTTAAATTTTCCTGCAACCCATTTACCACTTAAGGATATATTGCTTAATTTCCATATGTTGCGAATTTTCCAAGTTTTCCTTTATATATTTTTTGTTTTATTATTTTTTTGAAGAACATATTTTGTATAATTGAAATCATTTAAAATTTATTCAGACTTGTTTTAGGGCCTAATATATGATCTATCTGGAGAGTGTTCCAAATAAAATTAAGAAAAATGTATATTCTGTTGTCGTTGTGAGAAGCGTTTTATAAAGGTCTGTTAGATTTAGTGGTGTGTTATTTGTTTGTTTGTTTGTTTAATTTATTAAGGTAACACTGGTTAATGACATATAAATTTTAGGTATTCAGCGTTATAATTTGATATCTATACTCTATTAAGTGCTTACCACCAAAAGTCTAGTTTCCTTCCATCACCATGTATTTAACCCTTTTTACCCAACTTGCCCACCCCATCACCCTTCTCCCCTATAGTACCCATCATTTTATTGTATGTACCTATGAGTAATTTTGTTTTATTAGTTTTATATTTTACACATGAGTTAAATAATATGGTTTTATAATAGCCAAGATAAGGAAGCAGCCTAAGTAAGTGTCCATGAACAAATGAATGGATAAAGAAGATGTAGTACACACACGTACGCACACACACACACACACACATACACACACACACTGGAATATTACTCAGTCATGAAAAAGATGAAATATGGCCTTATGTAACAATATAGATGATCTTAAGGGTATTTTGCTAATTGAAATAAATCAGATGGAAGAGATCAAATTTTTAATTTTTTAGTATTCTTCAAGTCCTCTATTTCTTCGTTAATCTTCTATTTTATATTGAAAGTGGGGTATCGAAATCTCCTCTATTCTCCTTGGATTGTGTCTCCCTTTTGATATGTCAGTGTTGCCTCCTGTGTTTTGTAACTCAGTTTTTAGGTTTAATTATTATTAGAATTTAATGAGATGGAAATGTAATTTAACGTGGAAGTGGACACAAGTTCTAATGGTAGTAAATGATGACTTAGGAACTAAATTTCTCTCATGCAGAACTAAAAGAAGAGTAGCTGGGATCACATCAAGGATGCCCAAATAGATCAGTATTCTTTCTGAAGTGGAACAAATAATTTCAAAGAATCCCTCCCTGTTCTTTACTTTTTGATCTTTTTTACCAGTAGTGATACTTTTCTTCTTTAATCTCAAATTTATATTGCTGCAGGCTTACTGTACTGATAAATTTAGATTAAATCCTCTAATATAGATATATTCCCTTCCTCTAAATTTTAAGTCCTTGCTGCAATAGATGTTTATTTTATCCCAGCTTCATAATTCGATACTGTTTATTTACAGTTTCCTGATTGAGGCTGAATTACATGTTGTGCCATTAGAAAACCATTCATGAACTCAGCTTTGCTTTAATGAAACTTCCACTTCCTTAATTTCATTCACATCCCAACCATTTTGAATGGCTTCTACTATGGTATATGCTCTCTCTGCTCACCTTTAAGTTGGAATGTTGTGTACTATTCCTTGAAGGTTCTCATTCACCATTTTTGGAGTAGGATGGTCAAGTAATTGAAATCTCATCTCTGGAAACCCAGCTCCACCCCTTACTAGATGGCTGATCTTGACTAGCTTACTAGATCTCTCTAAGCTTCATATCCTTACTGGTGTGTTGGTAACTTTTACTCAGTAGGATTGTTATGATGATAACAACTATAAATGCATTTAAAGATTTTAGCAAAGGGCTTGTAAATAGTAACCACTCATAAACACTAGTTATAAAATAATGCTATTTATTATTTTATTTATTTTAACATTCTTTTTGTTATTTATTTATTTAATATTATTTTAATATTCTTTAGGAAATATTCCATGATCAACCTTTCACCTTGAGTACCAAATTTGTGCTTCTTTATTAACTGATCCTTTCTCAATCACCACAATTACACCTAAATGAATATAATTATAACATCATGTGAACCACTTTTTATTTTTCCCATGGGCTGCCAATGTCGCAGAGTATAGGTTATATCAAATTCAGCCTTCAACATACAGATCCAAGTACAGAAACCTATACAAGTTGGTGATTTTCATTTTTTTTTAATAAGCAGGCAGATGATTCTTTACTAAAAAAGAGTGAAAGTAGACATCAAGCTATTCTCAACCTATACACTTTTCCTATAAATATAAATATATCTGGGTTCTGTCATGGGAGACAGTTTTTACAATTTTACCATGCTCATCTTGGAAATGAAAGACTTTCAAGCCCTAAACCTTGACTAAGGATGCTTTCATCTGTTCTTGAGTTAAACTAAGCACAAGATAGGTGGCTCTACTATATTGAGAATAGATGTTTATGTCATTTTAGCTTTCTTGAGGCAGAATGGGGAATCAAGGTCAGAACATCTATATGAGTTTAGTTAGATAGACTAAACAGGTCTATGTTCTTGCTTGATTGGAACTGTTTGCTGAAAGTCAGGTAAAAAAAAAATACTGAACTGGAAGGTCAAATTGGCTGGTAACTAAGGAACTAAAATTGATTTATTTTACAAAAGGCATTTTATTTTATTTGCTGAGAAAGTTTATTATAGCTTAATATATATGGTTAAGAAAAAATTGAGGATCTAATTTTGGCATAGCTTTTAAAAAGCATGTTTGATGTGTTTGCTGAGATAATGGGAAAATATAATAATGAATCCTAATAAGTAGTATTACCTACTTTTATCTGTAAAATACTTATTTGTAAAAATGTTTACTGTGGTTAACAATTATTTGTTTTTGATGATGCTTCTCTGATAGAGGGATATTTATTGATTGCACATATTCTGGAGAGAATTTTAATCATAGATTTAGTGAAGAAATGTGACAGTCAAAAAAGCTCTGATTTATCGCTAGTAATTCTTCCTCTATTATATTAATTTAAGATAATTTTATTTCCATCACAGTCTATGTCTTGTTTAACAGAAAATTGCACACTATAAAATGTGTGACTGTCATTGGTGCTATTTATGTATATATCCTAGTTCTTTTCCTCTTGTAGATATATGGCAGGAATACACTTTCTCATTCTTTTGCTATCATACGTGACTTTGTCTGATAATAAAATGTGAGCTAAAGTGATGTGTGTTGCTTCTGAATGGATGTGTCAAGTGTCAGTGGCATGAAATACAATATACCTTTCCTTTTGTAGGATAGAAAAAGCACACATTAAGATAAAGTTTTTGATGCTATTAACAAATCAGGACACACTTATTGGCTTAAAACAACACACATTTATTATATCACAGTTTCCATTGGTCAAACATTGGAACTTGGCTGAACTGAGTTCTCTGCTTAGCATCTCAGTGGTCTGCAGAGTTTCAGCCGCACCATGTTCTCATGTGGAGGCTTGAGTAGGAAAGAATCATTCCCAAGCTCATTTAGGTTGTTGGTAAGAATTTAGTTCCTTTGCAGCTGTAGAACTGTAGAACTGAAAGTTCAGGCTTCTTGCTTCCTGTTGACTGGAAGCTATCTTTATCTCCTAGAAGCCACCTGCAATTCCGAGAGGCTGCCCACAGTTTCTCATCATGGGTGCTTTCCCAACATGGCCACTCATTGAACCAAGCTAGTAAGGAGGATCTCTAGAAAGCAATCTGTTAGCAAAGTTGAGTCTTTTTATGATATAACCTAGTAGTGGAAGTGACATACTACATCACCTTTGCCATATTCTATCGATAAAGTGAAAATCACAGTTCTTACCTACTTAAGAGAAGAGGATCACAAAGTTTTAAACAGCAGGAGGCAGGAATCCTTAGGGCCCTTTGAGAGTCTAAGGTTCATCTGCCACACGTACAAATCAATGCCTTTTATTAAACTCTGTTGGACATAGAACATGGGTGAGAATAAAAATTTCTTACATAAAAGGGAGATTGAGCTGGTGGGGTGTTTGTTACAGAAGCAAAACCTAGTATATCCTGATTGAATATGATATTAATATAATATCTCTGTTTCTGTTAATCTAGTTTTGACATGGTATTTTCATTTGTTACTATGATTTCTCATTATACACCTAATTATTGCACCTTTCACTCTTTTGTATACTTCTTTCATTATGTCATTTTCTTCCCTTTGGTTATGAACTATGCAAGGTAACATGCAGACCTATTTCCTTAGTACTTTGCACACTGCCTGACACATGATAGAAATATTCTCCGATGTTTTCTAGAATTTATCTGCAAATCGAATCTGCCAAGTATCATATTGATGATCAGCACTGATTTCTATTACCACATAATTGCACTGAGTAAATCAAATTTTGCCATGATGCCATTAACTCTGTTGAGGCCATTATTATGAAAGAGACCCAAGAAATCCATTCGTTCACTGAGACTTGTTTGAGTGGCTGCTGACGGCCAAGTATGTTGCTAATCATGAAGAAGAATTTTCAGTTCTCATCATTGGGAAAAATTATATTTACCTCAAATGTAATTTTGTTTTGTTTTGTTTTGTTTTCCCATGTCATCAATTATAAATGTTATGATGAATTCATATTACCTCAATGGTGTGACTGTTAGAAATTATTTAAGGATTGCCTAGCCTTGAGTAAGTGTATCAGACTCTATATTATGTAGCATAATAACCTTATTCGAGCTCTATCTTTGTTAGTCAAACTTAATCCTCTTCTACTTCATTTTTCTCATTTATTTTAAAATTAATTTTATATTGCTATGTTGAATAAATCTTTGCTCTGAAAAGGAAATAAGACAGCTTAAGAAGGGGAGCAAAATAAATAAATAAATACCTTGATATGAAGCAGGCAGGCATATGTAATCACACTTGATAAATGTTGATTGAATAATTCAGGAAATAATTGCTTTACTCACATGTACAATGACTAACTAGAATAAAGACCAAGTATTTGAACATCTAGAACAATGTAGACTGGAAATAAATGAATCTAAATTCAAATTTGTTTTATTGTGAATGAACCTTATTAAAATATCATTTTTTTCTCTAAGCCTTCATTTCTTTATTTGTGAAGTGAGGATACTATCTAATTGAAAGCTTTATTTTTAGAAAGGAATATATTGACATGCATATGGTAGCTAGTATACTATCTGACAAGTGTTAGTTAATTAATAAATGGTAGCTATTTGGCTCTTCTTATTCCATAGTCAACTTATTTACTGTAGTATAAATATAGAACAAAATTTTGTACCTAAAATTACTTTCTGTTTTTTAAAGACCATTACAACTCTAATTCAATAAAACAAATGATTTTTTGTTTAATAATCTGCATTTTCTCATTGCAAAAATAATGATAAAATTATCCCCAATTAATAGAAGCTTGCATTTTCAATAATGGGAAATGGATATAAATAAGAGAGATTTCACAGACTGTTTAGACTAGTAATGGCATATGGTAAAGACTACTAATGATATATTGATTATCTTAAATTTCTTTATACTGGAGAGAAATATGTTAACAGTGAAAACAGCATTCTTTGTTCATGGCTTAGCTAAATACATTATACAAAACATCTTACACCAATAAAAATAATAATAAACTTTTAAAAAATTTTCTGCTGTATTTCCCTCTTTCTTTCTTCTTCCTTTTTTCCCTTTTCCTTCCTTCCTTTTTTTTCTTCCTTCCTTTCGTCTTTCCTGTTTTTCTTCTTCCATTCTTTTCTTCTTCAATTCTGCAAAGATTTAGAAGAGAAAAAAATACATTCTCTGGTCTCATTCAGCTTACATTGCCTGAAAAAGAGGGGGCTGTTGGTGAGAGAAACAAAATAAATGGGCAAAAAAGATATTCTATATTAAGTGATAAATATTATTAATAAAAATAAAACAGAATAAGAGAAGAAATTGGTGGCAGAAACCAAAAGTAAATGCTGATTACTAAGTGTGCAAATTTGTTCCAGGAATAGCAAGTTACTGTAACTTGCTATAGAGCGAAATGAGAGCGTGAGAGAGGAGCAGGTGACAAAATCAGAAAGGCAGGAAATGAAGCATTAAATTACAAGAGCCCAGCATAATCTCAATGCCACCACCTTTGGTGATTCTTAGAAGAGTCTCGCAGAATTTCCTGTGCTTCTAGCAGGATTCTCCATGCCTGGCTGAATCATGGGTGCACTGTGGTTCAGAAACTACCTCAGTGCTCCTTGGCATTGTCAAGACCAGTAGAAGAGTGGTGTCACTAAGGTCATGCCAAAATTGATGGATACTTCCTGTCATCTCTATTAAGTATGACATTGGATGACATCACTTTACATGTTCTTGTCCACACCGTAAATTAAAACATCACCCTAAGTTTGGATATAGAGAGGGAAAAAAAAAAAAACACTAAAATTTATCATAAGTTCCATACCCCTTCTCAAGTTGTCTGAATGGTCTCTATTTTTACCACTATCACCCTATTTGAAGTCACTGTATTCACTCACTAGACACACTTCCATGGCTACTGAAACGATCTTATAGTCTTGGTCCTCTCCAACAGACAAAGTGATCATATTTGTGTTCTCAAATTTTTAAGTTATTTAAAATCTCCTAATGACTTTCCATTTCTCTTCTCTAGACCAGAATAGAAAGTAGGGATCTGATACTGAAGGGTCTTTGATATGGATATATGCTTCCTCCACCCTACCTCAACCCACACCATCTTTAATTCACAGTTCGATTGTACTGACATTCCTTCAGTTTTCAGTTCTCATTTTTTTTCTGGTTGGAGCGATCCACATATTCACTCATCATATGTCCTTAAATAATCCTGGAGATATTCTAATTTTTCTTCAGATCCCCCAGAATATCTTCTTTTTTTTTTTTTTTTTTTTGCTTTCCTACTAGACTGAAAGCTCATTGTGCACAGGAATCTTATAATGTTCAGAGGCTAAGATAAATCCTGACATATAAGCCAATCAACAAATATTGCTGAAGTAATGGAAGTCGTTAATGGTGGAATAAAAATTCAGTTAGATCACAGAATTGATCAGCCATTGGATTTATTGACTCTTTTCCACTCTGATGTCTGTTGAACAGCAAATGGCATGTGTTTCTGACTAACAGTGTATGCAGTTGAATTTTGATTTCCTCTGTGGATTTGTGCCAAGGAGCTCAGGAGAGAGCCATGCTTTCATACAACACAAATGAATAGCTGAAAATGAACGTCACCCCATGGTAATAGCTAACACCTTGTTAAACTATCGGGAATAGTACTTCAGTCTTTTCTTGTTTGTTTGTTTTTGTGTTTCACCACGATATTTTCTACTGAAGGAAAACTTCAGGTTATTTAGCTAATAGTGCCATAGCCTTATGATAGTATTTCATGGTTGAAGCAAAATTCTATATTGGCTATCATATAGAAGAATTTTTCCATTTAGAAAAAATTAAAAAAAAGATATTGTTACTTCAGTATTATACTAGAAGAAAAACATAGAATTTTGACAAATAATTTTGAAAAGTATGATTTTGGAGATTTTTTCAGAGAGAATTTAATTGTGCTTAAAATATATTTCCAAAGAAAATGTCTCTTTTAAATAAATAACTTGTGAGGCATAGGCGTGCCATATTAAATAAGGACAGTGCAACATTTACCTTAGAGATGATGGTATACTGTACATAACTTTTCAAGTTTAATCAATTTAATAGATTATTTATCTGTGTGGCTTCCCAGATGAGTTCTTCAACTCAGAATATTAATGCTAAAATAATTTGTCAACAACTACGCAAACAATTTAGATTTCCACTGCTATCTGAAAGTAGAACATTCCTGTGAAACCCTCATAAGCCAAAATGGCATAAACCAAAGAAGCATTAATTACCATTAATTCATATGGAAAAAAAAATTGAATATTCCCAGACCCCCAGAATAATCTACCAAATCATATGGAATAACACGTAAAACCCAAAATAACGCTAACGTATAGTAAAAGCAGAAATGATATGATAAATTCATACCACACTTTGTATACCCATTGATCCACTCAAGCAGTAAACTTTTCATTTTATCCAAATTTCATGTCCATCCTTTAATTTGTCAGATGCTGATAAAGAGAGACCCACTTTGCTACCAGCAGAACCAATAGTAACTTCTGCAGCTTTCAAGATTCTTTTCATGGCCTGTAAATAGTAGGAAAGTTGGATGCACACACACACTGTGTCTTTATTTTGTCTACCACAATCGAAATGCTTAATTATGTCCAGTTTTAGGCCAAGTATAACACCATTATGAACTCTCTTAGGCTTTTCTGATACCTTAGGACAGATCTTGCTAATGAATCCACAGAATAAGTCAAGATGAAGCACAGATGCTCACAGACACAGTTCGAAGCTATGGCGGCTGGGTGCCGAGAGGCTAAGTGTCATTCCCAAGGAAAGAGCTTGGCGATGCCACTCGCTGCGTGGGATGTGTGTTGCCTCTATAGCACTGCTGCAAAGCCAATGCTGGATGCTATTTTCGCTTTCCGCCTTTTCTTTTTGCAAAAGCAAAAATTATCTTTGTATTTCTGCCAGTTAGAGAAAACATGTGACATCGATGTAGGTTTTTCGTAAAAATGAAGTGACTCAAAAGGGAACTTTAGAAAACCCGTAGGGACCTGTTTACAGGGCTCTGTGCTTTATAATTTATGGTTAACTTACACATATAATTACCTTACAAATTTCAACTTATTTCAGTTGATTCTGATAATGTTTTCTAATTCTCTTGTTAGTAAAAAAAAATGGTGAAAAACTTCAACTAATTTTGGTTTACTGAATGAAGCAACTACCCTTCCTTATATCTCTTTTTGCAGGGTACAGGTTTTCATTTACTTCTGCTGCCCTGAGCTGCCCATATTCCTTGATTTCTGTATTATGTTGGTATTACATGAAGGAAAGATCAGCCTCACTAATATTGCTCCAAATTCATGTTATCTTTAATCTTTTAGCCATTCCTAAATAGGCTTTACCTTTATTAACTGTGTCGTTTTAAAATGGCAAAATGGCCAGCAGACATATGAAAAGTTGCTCAACTTCACTAGCTATTAGGGAAATGCAAATCAAAACCACAATGAGTCACCACCTCACACCTGTTAGAATGGCTATCATTAACAAGACAACTAACAAGTGTTGGAGAGGTTGTAGAGAAAATGTAAAATTTCATACATTACTGATGGGAATGTAAATTGTAACAGTACGGACGTTCCTCAAAAAATTAAAAAGAGAATTACCACATAACCCAGCAATCCCTCTTCTGAGTATCTATCCCAAAAATTTGAAAACATTTATTCATAAAGATATATGCCCTCCGATGTTCATTGCAGCATTATTCATGGTGGCCAAGACATGGAAATAACCGAAGTGCCCTTCAATAGTTGATAGAATAAAGAAGATGTGGTACATAAAAGCAATGGGATATTACTTAGCCATAAGAAAAGATGAAATACTGCCATTTGCAATGGCATGGATGGATCTTGAGATCATCATGCTAAGCAAAATAACTTAGAAAAAGTTGAAAACCATATGATTTCACTTTTATGTGGGATATAAAACTGAAAGCAATAAACGGATAAGACAAACAAAAACTCATAGACACAGGTAATAATTTAAAGGTTACCGAAGGGAAAGGAAAAAGGGGGAAGTTAAAGAGGGCCAAATATATGGTGACAAAGGGAGATTCGATTTTGGGTGGTGAACACATAATACAGTATACAGATTGTGTATTATCGAATTGTACACTTGAAATTTATATAATTTTATTAACCAATGTCACACCAATAGATTTAATATAAATACATACATACACACCTATATACCTACATACATACAAACATACATACATACATACATACATAATGAAATGGCGACTGGTTGTAATATTTTATAGGGAAAGTTTTTTGTCCTTGTTTGTACAATTCTATGCTACTATACTTTGAATGTTTTTTATTCTTCCATTTTCTACTCTGATGGGACAGATATTTTAACTCTACTCTTTTGTCATAAAAAACACTTTCTTGGTTGACTTTTAAGCTTAAACTTTTGGGCAGAGATATGGCAGTGTTGCCACTTCCTGTGTCACACAGGCTATTTCCTGTGTAATCATACCTTTCTCAAGGTAACTCCATTAAACATTTCCCACCTACTGGACTATGACAGCTCATAAGAATTTCATTTAATCAAATCATGTTCAGCACTTTGTGAAATGCCCTTTCTCTATCTTTTGTTAAGAAAGTTAGATAGGTAAATCATATACACATCCAATTAAATTTTTTTAAAGGTCAAATTATGTCTGCAAAAACTGAACTACCCACCTTTAAAATTATTGGATGTAATTTATTTACAGCGCTTCACACTTCCAAAGTAAATGCCAACTTGACTTTAAAAACATTTTTTTTTTTTTAACGAATGGTAGTTTCCTCAGTGTTAGATGTACTTTAAAATATGGTCCAGAAGTTTATTGTCATTCTTATTCAAGTCCTTATTTTGTTTTATTTTCTAATATTAAGCATTTTAAAAATATATCAGCACTAGAAGTAATAAATATGTATAATGGCATTTGGGGTCTTCTTTGTATTAACTATTGTGCAGAGTATTTTTAAGTACATTAACTTTCCTAATGAGCACAGCACTCCGTAAGGTAGATATTATCTTCACTTTTATACATAAAAAAAGCTTATACTCAAATAAATTAAGTGACTTTCCCCTAGAGTATCCAAATTCCAAGTGACAAAACCAATTTAAACTCTGATTACTGACTCTGAACCCTAATGGTTCCCAGAGTGCCTTTTAAAATAACATTATATAAAATGTATATTATTTGTTTCACGATAATAGAGTAGCAAAAGCTATTGTGGAACTCATACCAAAATACTATAACACCAAGATATACTAACAATTTTGTGTCCAAGGTTGCATTATGTAATGTGATTTTTCTAAGAATCACTTATTACATATATGAAAGGGGGAAAATAACACATCAAGTGATGCTGGGGAAATGAAAACGAGGTACCATGAATTAGATAATATGCACTTTATAGACTATAATGTCCAGTCAATAGGATCTATTAATACAATTTTAGTCATTCCACGATTATTACTGAGCACCTTCAAAGTTCTAGGTATCATGTTGGGTATTAAGAATGTAAGAATGAACAATACACAGACCCTGTCCTCAAGAAAATTAAAGTACAGTAAAGAGAGAATGCATCCTCAATTTATGTCAGTAATATTAATTGACAGAGTGATTTTTTTTTATTACATCTGCAAATATATCAACCAGGTTTGATAACATAGGACTCTCAAATAAGAAGTTTGGGAGAGTTTCTAAAATCAAAGGAAGAATCTTCCAGGGAAAGGAACCTGAAGATTTAATGTCTGGCACCTACCGTTCTCTGCTAGGATGTAGGGTGACCTAATTAGTAGTGTTTACCCTGTTCAACATCCAGGAAACCCTCTTGGTGGATTTCAGTATCCAATAACCACCCATCATCACATTCAGTAAGCAAGAACATACAAGAATAGGTACATCTTCCAGTCTATGTGCTATTCCAAAAAGATTTTTCATTGTATCAGTGTATCAGGTGCTCAAAATCATTTCTCGCTTTTCCAGGAGGGGTGCTTGTTATTTCATTAATTTTGGAATACATAAAGGGAAAATGGTATAAAAGCTGTAGAACCCAATGCATGAGATTTGCGTATTCATCTACTTAAATGTGATACTGTAATAGATTGTAACAGAATATATAATTCTGAAGTTAAAAATGTTTTGTGCTCAACACAATGCCTAAAACTTTTTAAGAACTTAATAATTGCTTGATTTCAATTAAATTGAATTTATTAGAAAATGTCCTTTTACCAAGCATAAATTCATTATGTAAATTTACCAGTAAGAAAGTGAAGTGAGGCAGATACTCTATTGATCTTATTAAAATACTTGCAATTGAAAGTAACTTTTACTCTTTCATCTTTCATTGAAGATCCATCCATTAAATATTTGTTAGCTCTCTTAGACATTGTGCAAGACACATCGAAGCTATGAAGAGCACATGTATTTTTTCAATCCAGGTATCCAAGATTTTTTCCCTGATTTTTGCATTTAAGCTCCAACATCAAAACTTTCTGAAGGACAGAGTGTGTTATAAATAGGACATGTGCTATCTATAGTCTTGGAATAGTGGAAATGAAAACTTATAATGAGGATATGCACTTTATACTTAGTGCCAAAGCATCCATTTCAAATATGACTAAATATTAATAATACCCAATCTGGATAAAAAAAAAGAAACAAACAATTCTATTATGCAAATAACAGCAATTTATTGTGCAGTTAGAAAATAACAATCTCTAAAAATAAATGTTTGTAACAAACTATCTCATGCATTTAAGTAGATCAACAATTCATTCCACATTACTTTAGAGCTTGCTGGAAAATCTAATACACACATAAGATTTCTTCTCTAAGACTTAATCTTTATTTGTTTTATTTTGTGTTTGTGCTAAGGTCATTATTGAAATAATACTTTATTTGATATTCCCGTAATGTATATTTTCTTCATTTATAAAGCAGATTTTGAAAACTAAATATCCCAAAATTACTAATCAGGTAACAAATTAGTTTCCTAGAGTTAAGTGGAACAATGGTATTATGTATTTTCGACTCAGAAATTTCTTCCATATTGACATTAATTTTCTAGCCTCTTTTACTTATTCATTGCATATTTATTGGACAGTTTTGATTTGCCAGGGCTTATACTGAGCATTATAAATATAACATTGAGTAAAAGCGGATATAATCTCATGAAGGTATAGTCTGGTGGGGACAGCAAACTTTAATCAAATAGTTATGCACATGGAAATAAATTCTCAATTATGGCAAGTGCTATAACGAAGAGGAATATGGGGATACAGTAGGTGGCTTTGCCTTAGTCAGGAAAGCTGGTAAGGATTCTCCTGAAGAGGAGCTGGTTTGACTAGGAAGCTATCCACTAGAGGGTGTTGAACTCCCCTCCCCACAAGTAATTAAAGTATTTTCAAGAAGAGTGGCATGAATTTCTACCCCTAAAGAACATCCAGGTTTATGTGACAATAGTGACCTGCGAGCATCTCTTCCATGCCCCCGAATCTTAGAACGCCATACCTTCAGAAAGATTTTCTCACTCTTGTGGAGTGCAGCTTACCTTTTTGTCTGTCTTTCCAGATAGCTCTCCACCCCCCCCCCAATATCTCAAACTAAATAAGGCTTAAATATGGAGATTATGATGGTTGAACCCGATAATGGAAGCCTAATGAATAGTTAAACTGGAATTTAGAATGGCAAAGAGAATATTAAAGGCTAACTTGAAAACACTTTTGAGAGGGTAAAATGGAAACTGAGCAATGATTCTCAGCCTTCACTACAGATAAGATAAAAGGAAATGAGTCAAAATTACATCACTTTTATTTAAAGATGATAGCATCATGCATTAGCAAGGCACCTGTGGAGTGCTTAGAAGTCATTAAGGATATGTATCCAGAATTGGAAATCGTCTTACCTCTCTGGAGCTGTTCTTTCTGGAGCTGTTCTTTCTTTCCTCCTGTCTCCTTTTTTTTTTTTTTTTTTTTTTTTTTTGGTCATGGCTTACTAGACTCAAGCTCAAAACCATGGTCACCATCACCATGGCATTACTCCATCCAGTTAGTGGCCAGGTCCTACCTAGTCAAGATTATCATTCATATTTCAACGTCACTGTCCTAATTCAGGTCTGCAAGACATCTGAAATGGGGTATTTTAAAAGACTCTTAAGTGGTCAGACTCTCACTCCTGCAATCCATTTTGTACAGTGTAACCAGTGTCCTCTCCTTAAAACATGTGCCCATGCATGAGATGTCCTTTCACAGACTTTACTTGGCAGGCAGTAGGGGATTGTCAAAAGTTTTTAAACTCATCAGCACATCATTTAGTTTCTCTCAAGAGCTATTAAAACAGCTAGTATTGTTTTATCTCTATTCAAATCTATTCCTCTAATACATTTTAATACACACTTTACAAAATATTTATTGGTCATTTATTGCACAGTGGATGTGGAAGATACAAAAATAGAAAACAGCAGAAAGGTATTTCATAATAGTGAAATATAATGTAAGCAGATTTTATATGTGAGCATTTAGCAATCTACAAAAACATGTAAAATTAGCCAAGGGTCATGGGGATGCATGGAAAAGAGAGATTGCAGGACGCCCAGCTACTGTTGTGGAGAATAGCTTGGGGTTGGAAGCCACCTCTGCACATCTGGTGACCAGAAATGTCAGCAGTGGAAAGTTGGGAGTGTAGTGTTTTGTGTGAATAGTACAGGAGTCATGCAGGAAAGAAAGACTCGTGGGTTTTTGCATCTCAGCTTGGTTTGGAGTGAGTGTTTAATAAACTCCAGTGAATGGGATTAGAGGGGCTAAATGGCAAACTTGGACCCAGTAAAGTAATGAAGAGTCATGATCCCCCTAGCTCCTATAATTGGATTTTAGCTTTCTAAATAAAGTTCCACAAATTCTTCCATGATATTTCTTTGCTAGTAGAACGGTGAGACTTGCACTTTGTTTATTTTAAAAGTCAATGTTAGTGATAAAATGTAAATATTTAATTTAGTGTTTTATTTTAATTTTACTTCAAGCAGAAATAACTGCTCTTTTAAAATGGAGAATAAAATGGCTCTTTTAAACCATCCCCCACCCATACGCACACACACACACACACACACATACATATATGACAACACTTATATTTATCAAAGTTTTGTGTTTTGTCTAAAGTAAGGAAAAGATTCTTTCCTCATTAACAAATATTGGACTGAGATTTTCATCTTATTCAAACAGATTTAGTAGCATGAAATAATGAAGACATTTTAAGGTTATTCTGCTTGCAGTCATTCATTAGCACGTGGACCTAGAAGTTTCCAACAGGCATGTCTTGGAATATAATTAAAATAATATCTATGGGGATAAGTGACTTCTCCAATAAAATGAGTCTGTCTTCCATTGGCCATATGCTCCCACAGCTAGGTGGCTTTAGGAAACTGAGGATGGCACAAGTTTAGTAAGCATTAATAACAGAGACAAAACAAGTTAGGTACGAAATTTTCCCTTTCAAGGATATCACTGCACACAATTCTGGCCCCTTGCTTTGGAGAAGCGCGGAGTCCCTCCTGCCATAGTTTGTGGATGCTACGGGAAGAATATAGTTTGGAGGAGAGAGGTACTGAGTTTGGCACAGCTCAGTGCCATCTGCTCACTCTTGGAATCCACAGATGTTCTATACCAAAAACTGTGTAAGTTAAGGATTAACATGCTCAGTAGGCACTCAGAGCCCCACCCAGTGGAATATCTCTGTGGGTGAGCTGTGGCAGAATGACAAGAAGGCAGCCCCTCCTGCTGGTGTTGATACAGGGGAGCCTCTGAGAGGAAGGCACTCTCTGCTTCCTTGAACAGCCCACTTTGCCAAAGAGCACATCTGAATGACTTGAGCTAAGAAGCAAATTGCACATCATGGAGAGAGTAAAGTATGGTGATTGAGCATTGGACAAAGAGTCCAAAAGATTTGGCCACTGTTCCTGGCTCTGTCACTAACTCCCTTTGTGACCTTGAGGCGGTCATATAACTTCTTTGTGCCTTTGTTTTTTTTCTTTCTACTATCACTAGCCTTTCTTATTCTTCTGTACTTTTCAGAAGGGTATTTTTTCTGTAACTATTAGACTTTTCGATGTATAAACTCTTCCAGAATATCTTGGGGTCCGATGAGCCCCATATGTAATTATAAGAAGTAAATAGAAATAGCTAGCTTCATAATTATATTAAAATCTCTCTTCAAAAGCCTTTCTTCAAAAGAAACATAGCAAACCATCTATCATGTTTTGATAATGATATATGCTTCACTTTTTGATGGCCTTAAAATATACAGTTATAATAAAATAATTCATGATTAATTTTTTCATTATAAATAAATGAGTTGTCCTATTGTTCATAATTTCTTAATTCTTACTATTTACAAGATTGGCATGACATATAAAGAAAGAAGGCAATATAGCCTGTTCCCTCAACTGGTTACATTTGGGTCCTGTATTGAAACAGGTACTGAGTGAGAGAATTCCCCAAGTATTCCTGGCTATTCAATTTAGATGCTCTTGTATGTTCATGTCAGCACTCTAGTTATTGATTTAGCCATGCTATAATATTTGAAGGGAGGCCAAAGCTTGTGAAACAGGATCATGAGTTACCTAGAGTCGTGGGGAATGAAAACAAGGTTTCTATCAGAAGTCCTTACTGTATTTCCTGTATCATCATGGTGAATCATACGTGAGATGGATTAACATTGCCAGTGGAGAAGTGATACTGGCAAGAATAACGCTGAATCTGACTTCTCCTGAGATCAGGTATCTGACTAATAGGTTGGCTAGTCTGCACAGAACTAATTTTATAGAACAGCTGTCATGGGAGAAAGTGTAGGATGAGCCTAAGAACATGGATTTTGAAATAAACTGAGTTTAAATCCTGACTGTCATATAGCTGTGTAGTATGGGCGATTTTATTAACATCTCCTTGTGCTTTGCCTTCTTGTTTGGAATAAATGGAGAGGGGAGATGGGAATAAATAGCATACCAGTCCCCATAAGGCTTTTTGCGGTAATCGAATGAGCTAGTGCATGCAAGTGCTTAGCATAGTGCTACCTAAAGATTAGCTTTGTGGTGCTTGTTGTTGGTTAGATTTTTTTCTCTCTCTCATGACCACTGTTTATTATAAAGGTGAACCCTGACAGGCTTATTGGTAGGATTTCTGATAGCGAGCACAGGCACCAGGACCTCTGAACTTTTTGGATTCGCAGTAATGGGGATCATCTGCCAGCAGGGTCCGGTCATATTGGATGAGGATGTCTTTGCTCTTCTTCTTGGAAGTCTCATGCACATATTTCTGGATTTCTAAAAGATTCCTTTACTGACTCCCTGTAGGACATTTTCTGAGAGTGACTCACTCACTGGTTGATTAAGCTCCTATTGCATTGTCTTAGTAGATGCTGAGCAAATGCTGAGATGCAGACTGAGTGCAAGCCGTTGATTTGGCAAATGATCCCTGAAGCACCAGAAGGCCAGTGAGGGCACTGAGGGAGAGAACGAAGCCGGTGTGCAGTGTGTTGATGAACAGGTTACCCCAAAGGGCAGCCGGGGCTCTTCCCATTGCTGACCCCTAGTTCCTCTTATGGAATTCCCCTCAGAAGTAGCCCTCCCAAGAAGTGAGGATATGGAGTCATTTGCACTTGATTCCTTCTCTCTGTGGCTGATGCCTGAGGGAGGGTAACCTTTGGGTTCTTCCATCCTGCTCAGTTTCCTCAGAAGGAAATCGCAAGAAGATCCCTTGGCAAGGTCAGGAGATAGGGACTGAGCCCCATAGTGCTCTGCTGGGGCTGGCATGTGCTCCTGGGCTGGATGTGTTAATTAACTCAATGGGAGGGGCACATTTCATGATGGATACGTATGTCAAATCTTCACCTTGTACACTTTAAAAACCTTACAACATTTTATATGTCAACCATGCCTCAATAAAAGTGAAAAATCATTTTAAAAATCTCATTTAATGTTTGTAATAGACTTGATTTTTTTTAGAGCAGTTTTAGGTTCACAGCAAAATCGAGCGGAAAGTGCAGAGATTTCCCATGTGCTCTCTGCTCCTGCAAATGCATAGCCCCCATTATCCACATTCCCTCAGAGTGATGTGTTTACAACAACTGATGAACCTACATTGACATGTCAATATCAACCAAAGTCCATAGTTTATATTACAGTTCACTCTTGGTGTTTTGTAGCCTGTGGGTTTTGACAAATGTGTAACAACATGTATCCATCATGATGATATTATACAGAATACAGAATAGTTTCACAGGCCTAAGATCCTCTGTGCTCTGCCATTTTATCCTTCCTTCCCCACTAACCGCTGACAACCACTGATTTTCTTACTGTCTTCATTGTTTCGTCTTTTCCAGAAGGTCATATAACTGGAATCACGTAGTATGTAGTCTTTTCAGACAGCTTTCTTCTCTTAGTAAAGTGCATTTGAGTTTAGTCATGTCTTTTCCAGAGCTTGATAGCTCTTTTCTTTTTAGCACTGAATAATATTCCATTGTCTAGATGTACCACCATTTATTTATCCATTCCTACTGAAGGACATCTTGGTTGCTTCCAAGTCTTGGTAATTATGAAAAAAGCTGCTGCAACATTTGTATGCAGATTTTTGTTTAGACATACATTTTGAACTCTTGGGGGTAAGTAAGCACCATTGCTGAATCATGTAAGAATATATTTAGTTTTTAAGAAATCACCAGCCTTTCTTCCAGAGTAGCTGTACTGTTTGCATTCCCATTGGCAGCGAATAAGAGCTCCTGCTTCTCCATATCCCTGTCAGCATTTGGTGATGTCAGTGGTCTGGATTTTGGTCATTCTAATCCCTGTGTAGTGAACTGTTCTTTTAATTTGCATTTCCCCGATGACATATGATGTGGAACATCTTTTCATATGTGTATTTTCCATCTTTATATCTTCTTCAGTGAAGTATCTATTATGGTCTTTGTCCATTTTTTTAATTTGGGTTGTTTGCCTTTTATATTGTTGCATTTTAAGAGCTATTTGTGTATTTTGAGTAACAATCCTTTAGCAGATGTGACTTTTGTAAATATTTTTCCCAGTCATTTAATTTTTATAGCAACCCGATTAAGTAGATTTTTAGTATTATCTACTTTATACAGATGAAAAGCAGCCCAGAGATTAGTTTTTAATTACTTTTCCCAAGATTCTGCAACTAAAAAAATGGCAGAGTGGAGATTTGAACCCGTGTTTATATCCTGTTCATAAAATGGAATAAAACCTAAGTTCATGGGTTTCTGTTACAGAGCTATTTTTAATATCTCTCTAAAAATAACTTACATAATACAATTAAATTACTTTTTAAAATTACATTTACTTATACATTTCAATGTGTGAAAATCTGCCTCTTGATGGAGATGCACTTTTAGAATATATAATATACAATAAAATATAAAAATTTCAAAGCTAACTTGTTTTTTACCGCATCTGCCTCCCCCCATCCCTCTTCTCCCTTACCTTCTGGTAATCACTAGTCCATTGTTCCTGTCCATGAATCTCTGTCTGTTTGTCCTGTTCGTTTGTAAAGCAAATTTTTAAAAGTCTTTGAAGGAGGAATAAAAAAAACAACAACAACAAGTGGAATCTATGAACTAAAAGCCCTGAGAATGGAGGAACACAATTTTATGTGCTTATAGCAATTAGAAGAGGCTAACAGAATGGCATTTAAATGCCAAATCACATTTTAATATGACTGGAGGGGAATCTGTGTGCAGTTGGAGAATGGGAGCCAATGGTGATTAATAGATGGTGCCATGATTCTTGAACGTCTGGTCCCACTTCAATACAGCAGACATGAGGTTCAATACCAGCTTTGTTTGCTTTAAAAAAAAAAAAAAACTAATTAGATTCACAGCATAGAGCAGCTTAGTGTTAGAACCCAAGATGTTTTAGGAAATGTAGTGATAGAGATGAGGTGTGGCTACTGTGTGCTTTTCACTCTGCTCATTCAGTCTGGGAAATAATTAGAGGGACAGTGTCTATGGATGAGACAGACTATGTTACATATGGGGCAGGAGAGAAAGAGAGACAGAGAGACAGAGAAAGAGAGAGAGAGACACACACACAGAGAAACAGAGAAACAGAGAAGCATACGATGACCTCCTCCTACAGAATTTTGTTGATGAAGTGGCCAGGTACCAGAATCATAAGCTGTAGGTCTAGGGTCAGACAGACTGGGGTGACAGCACCACTGACACTGTGGAACTTCGTGCAACTTACCGAGTATCTGTAAAAGAGGACTGAGAATAGTTCCTTTGTCAGGGTTGCGAGGGGCCTCTATCAGGCAAAGCATGTAGCTAGGCAATCATATATCCCACTTTGCATGAGACAGCCCTGGGATAACTGTAAATTGTCTGCCTTTTCACTTTTAAGAATGTCCTAGTTAGAATTATAGTTAAAGGGTTACCTTGTGTAGGAAGAACATTGAACACTGCTTGGAGCAAGTGACTGTTCAATGAATGTTAGTTTATTTTTATTAAAGTTATTGCTATTATTACTCTTAAGCTTTTTTTATACAAAATTTCTATATTACGTATTTTCAGCATAAATTATAGAAGTTAAGTAAAACTATATTTTTTTTTTCTTAATTCATGATTTACAAGGCCTTGAGAGTGGGGATGAGCTATGTTTCTATTAACGTGTGTTGCACAGAACCTTTTGTGTTTTGGTGACTGATAGATGAGCTATGCATATATCCTGTCAGAGTTCAGCTCAGAGTTGATTCTTCATGATTTGGAATACAGTGCAGACATGACTGGGGAGTCAGTAAAATTTGCAACTAAAATCTTTGTCATCAGCTTTTCTCCTTTGTGGTTTTCCATTAATATTGTGGTTTGTAGGCTACATATAATCTCCCTCTACTGAAAACATATTTATTGATAGCATTGTGATATCAAAACAGGTTTGAAACAGAAATAAAGATATTCAATTTCTATGAATACTTCCATTAAACCTCTAATGCATTCTTCTAAAATTTTATGTTGAAATTGTAGATAACCCTCAAGAAAGTATATGCCCCTCAATAGTTAGGTTGGGTCCTCTTTATGTCTACCACCTCAGAAACTAGCTCATTAGAAGGCGATTTGGCATATTACACACACACACACACACACACACACACACTAAAAACCATTTCACATACACATAGTTATTGAATGAAACTGAGTATATCTTTAAAAAGCTAATAAAATTTGACCTGGAAGCAAGGTACTGAAACCAAAATAGGAATGAGCCTCTCACATATGAAATTTTTGGGACAAATGTTAAATAAAGGTTCTGAAACTGTGGTCCAAAGAACTTTTTCTGGGAGCATTTAATGTAAATTAAAAAATAAGGGTAGCAATCATAATTATAGAGAATTTAAAAGAGTGCCACCCAAAAGAAAGAGCTGTCAGATAACCAAAGTCTAATGCATACTTCAAATAAACAAACTATAAAAATATACTTTGTTTGTTTTTACGTAGATTCAGTGTCATACTGTAGTGGATTAATGGAGGCTGCAGATTCTTTGGTACTCTGCCCATTCAGAGTCACAGCCTCGTTCTTCTCCCCTTGAATCTGGGCTAGCAGAGACTTGAGTGATTCTGTGCACTCCTGAGACATGTGACAATGGCTTTGAGACCACGTGTCAGCAGGTAGAAGCTGAAGGCCTGGGAAGAGGCTCTTGGTGAAGGCCGGAAGGATAGCGAGAAAGTCCTTACGCCTGGACTTCTGCGTTCCTTCCACTTTACCTCTTGAGAACAGGAATGCCTGTTCCAATTTTGCAATAATCCTATGCCTGCCCATGTTGGGTACATAGAAGACAAATGTGTCCCTTTGTTTCATAGGTCTGTAGGTCAACTGAGGCCATCGCCAAGGAGTTGCACTTGGGAAGCTTCGTCCGCACCTGGACCTTATTCAGGTAATCATATCGTGTACCTCGAGACTGAGCTGGTATTATAATGGGATGCGAATGCGTGTGTGTATGTGATGAGGGGGGCTTACAAGGAATATTTTGCATGTGGTGAGAATGTAAATAATTTGTGATCAAAGGGAGGGCTGTAGTGGATTAAAGATGGATGCAATTTATTTTATTTGTTTATTATTTTACTAATCCTTCCATTGATGTGTGATGTCTCATACTTCGACCCTAAAATCTGAGTTGGCCCTGTAATTGCTTTACCAACATAACATTGCAGAAGTGACACTCTGGACATCTGAGGCTAGGTCATGAGAAGCCTTATGGCTTCTGTCCAGATCTCTTAGACATTGTTTATAGAGTACTGAGACCTTATGCAAAAGAGACTTTGTGCCGAAGCCCCAAGCTTAGGCAGCGAGGAACCCAACTGAGTTGAGATTCCAGCAGTTCCTGCCAAAGTGCTGGGCATGTGAGTGAAGCAGTCTTGGACTCCCCTGGCTGTTCATCTGTCAGCCCTAAGTGACTCTGGCTGATGCCATGGGGAAGTAAAAGAATCACTGCATAGTCCTCTATGAATTCTTGAAAATTTTGGCTATGATAAAATGGTTGCTGTTTTAATCCATTACTTTGGAACAGTTTATTACACTGCAGTGGGAATCATCGGTTTTCCATTCTCTGTCGCCAGTTCCTTTAGGAGGGTGGGGTACAGCCAATCCTCCCTGAAATCTCTGATGGAGGATGGAGCATGGCCCTGCAGAGGCACCATGCATGTGAGTGTGGGATGAGGCAGCGTGTTTTGGGGCATGGTCAGTATTTAAAAAAAAGAAATTAAGTGATAGAATTAAACATCAGATTGATCGGTAGTCACATCTCAATTCTGACACTAACTAGTTGTGACCATGGGCTTAACTAGTCAAACTGGACCTCGTAGTGAGGTTCAACATGACTCTGTGTGCATCCTTGTCACGTCAACAAGCCTCCATTGCTCTGTGAACAGAGAACCTGGGTTTAGTTAAGCAAGGATCAGTATTTTGGTTTGGCAGCAGGAGGAGAGGAAAATGAAGGCACGTGTGCATTTATTATTTGTTTGTTGCAGTCTGGTTCTTTTCCCTCATTTATGTCTGGAACGTCTTTGTCATATATTAGAAGGTGGATGCCCTGAAGCTAAAGGTGGTGGGAGGCCTTAGCCCCAGGGGTTTACACAGTCCCCCATTTCACAAGCCGTGTGATCGCGAGCCTAACATGATCACCACCCTCATTTTGTTAACAAGCTGGTTGTCTATTGTCTGAGCAGAGACAGAGGTCTCTAAGATCCTACCTTCTCCATGAATTCACATCCCAAGACTCCTTTTCCCTACCTCTCTTTCCAAGTAACTTCTCAGTCCCTGCAAACATAGGAGTGGGGTGGGCTCACTGTGGAACTTTTTCCATGAGTTAGAGAAGGATCCAGCTCTGATTTCAAGCCTCTTATCTGACTCCAGGTGATCCCCCCATTTCCCACTTGTGCTGAGAGACACGTGGGCTACATCAGCCTAGTTGGGTCACTGTATGTGAACACAAAACTACAGAACTTCCTGGGTTTCCCTTTTCTATTTTCCTGCTAAAGTATATAGATATAATCTTACTCACAGACTTCTTACAAGGATTAAATAAGTAATGTAGAAGCAGTTACTGCAGTAAGTGGTGCACATGTCATATATTCTCAATAGATGGGTAAGTGTGGGGTGGGAGCAGTAGAAATTGTTGGTGTGATAATGAAAGTAATCATAATGACAAACTGACAGCATACTTGCTATGTACCAGGCACCATTCTAAGCATGAGTGTATATTGACTCAGCTAGACCTCACAGTTATGCTACAGTGTTGGTCCTATTATTATCTTCAGTTTAAGGTAAGAAACCTGTTACATATGTGAATTAAGTAACATCTAAACCCACACAGTCACTGCTGCTGCTGCTGCTGCTAATTATGATAGAGGTTAAGGGACAAGGAAGGAGAGAAAAGGGAAAGGAAGATGAAGATAAAGGAGAGATGAAAAATGGGAGAGAGGGAGGGGTACACTGTGTCCATTATCAACTGTATTTCTAGACTCAGGGTAAGAGTATCTGCTTTTGATGTGCAACGAGACTAAAAGAGACATTGAAGTTCATTTCCACTTCTAGCTTGGAAAACAAAATGAGGTGAGGTGCAGCACATACATCCGTACTGTGAGAGGTCGTGCCTTTCAGGTACTGAGCATGCTCACATTGCATGGCTTTAATCAGAATTCATTTGGACAAACAGGAAATGTAACTAAGCAACGGTGGGGAACCAAAGATCACATTTATAATTTGGTAAGAAGTTGAATGGATTTGAAAGTTCTATACTCCTAGAGCTGTAATTACAGGTTTTAACTACCTACTGGAGGTTACAAAGGTAAAGAGAATGGAGTGGTTCTGCATGAGTCAAAAAATTACCATTGAGTGGGATGCCTGAAAATGTTTATGTAAGAAATAATCATTTTTATTAACTTTTATCTGAGGCAATTTCACAATTGATCTCGAAAAAGTGATAACATGACATTTGCCTTTCTCCTGGAAGACTTTCTTTAAAAAGTGATATCTATAATTTGTCCTTAAAAAACATTTCCCCTACCTTAATCCCCTCTATGCACCCTTTCAAAGAAAATCAAGTGCATTACCTGAGCTATCTGCGTCTGTTAGAACAGCATTTTCTAAAATTAGATAAGCAAGTTAATTAAGTCAAAATCACTTAGGGATGGGGAGATTACAATACAGTTCACCCTTGAACAACATGAGTTTGAACTCATATAAGGTCCACTTATATGAGGATTATTTTTTCAGTAAATGTTTATATTGTTTTCCATCCATGGTTGTGAGTCTGCAGATGTGGGGGACCAACTGTATGCACTGATCTACATCAATTTATATAGGAGGCCTCCACGGATTTTGGTATCTGCAGGGGTCCAATTCCCTACAGATACTGAAGGATACCTTAAGTTTTGGGGGAGTCAACAGTTACACCTGGATTTTAGACCTGAGATCAGCATTCTTAACTGCCACCTTGTTCAAGGGTCAGCTCTGTAAATCAGGATTCTTGTAGTCCAATGGTGATGAGCTGCACCAGAGTGTCCAGTAGTGAGTCACTGGAATCTGCATTTTCGTAAGCAACCCAGATGATTTTATTTTGCTCACTAAAGTTTGAGAATAAAATTAATACCATGTGTTTTTCTAGAGTAATCAAGAACTTCATTATTTCAGTAAAGCTTTCCGAGCATAATTTTGGCTCTTCAAATAGTTTTTCCCAATGTACTAAGATTTTTCTCTTGTTTTAAAAACACTGTCTTTCTACTACAAAGTAGATTTTAAGCTTAGAGAACACGAGTCGGTTTTCTTAACTTCTTAGCACTAGAACAGGGATAAGAGCACAGGGGTATCAGTGCTCCTACATTTGGGTTCAAAGCAAATTTCAGTATCTTCTAGACACCGGGAAAGGTCTACAATAGAAGAGAACTAGAGAAGATTGATGTGTAAAGATGATCAAGTTTAATCATTCTTCATCTGAATCAGAACTCTATTTTCCTGAATTACTAAATCCAGAGAAGAAACTTCTTGGAGGATATTACACAAATAAAATATGAATCTCATTTTATAGCAATCATATATAAAACTATTGTATAATTTACATATTACATATAAATATCCCTGCCCCGCCCCCCCCCCCCCCATCTCACTGGATGGGAAATCCTAGAAATTCTGGAAAAGTGTGAATAAAAGTTGAATTTTTTTTCTCCCTTTGCCAGGGTATTATTTTTATAAGTGAGATGGGTACAGATTATTATGATACAATCATTAGTGACAATAAGAACTGACATAAGTAACAGAGTAAGACTTGAACATTAGAGGAAGAGGGATAGGATGAATGGGTTGAATTTTCTGGAAGATGGATTTTTGATTCCACGTAAGAAAGAAAATTTCATAAATCTAAGATGAAAAACAGTAGAAAAGGGTGTCATCACAGTTACTGAAATTATAGTCTCTTGGAGGATCCAAGCAGACACCAGCAAGCATCTCCTCCCCAATGAGAAAAAGGAGATGGTGTTGCTGGTTGGGGTAAAAACTAAGAAGATACCCATTTTCCTTTCATGTAATCGTCTAATGGCATTTCTTTGTTCTATAGTTGTTATTTTTTTAAATTTCACAATTCTTTGCCATCTTTCATCTACTTTTGGAGTGTCTATTGTTTAAAGGGTAAGTTTCAGAGACATGTAGACACTTGGGGCAGAGGTGAAAAATGTTTATTATATTTCCCAAAGGATTTTGTGGTGTCCACCAGCTGTGGCACGTTAATCATCTTGCTCCCTCTGCAGTCTGTCATTAGTTACCTGACATTAGACTGTCCTAAAAACTAAAAGTAAAGATGTGTGAAATGGATGTAATTGAGTTTGTTACTTACATCAATGCCAATCTAATTCACCTGACCCAAAAAGAAAGCTGAAATACATGCATAAGAGAGACTATTCTTTTAGAACTTACATATTTTTTTAAAAAAAAGAAAAAAAGAACAAACCTTTTTAGGACATTAAAAACAACTTGATACCTGTTAATAAAATTTAAAACAAGATATAAATTAATTATATTTCTAAATTTAGTTAATCTCCAATGTGGGTTTAGACATTTTACTTTTGAAAATAATTAGGTGTCTGATTTATTTATTTGGCAATTTTTAAATGTAGATTACAGAAAAATAAATTGCAGACTTTTTAAAAACAACCTAATAGGAACAATTACTAGTTTAGACTCCTCCGATAATGATTCTGTTGCAAATTATTAACATAAGTCCTTCTTCAGAGAAGTTCAGGAAAGTTTTGAACATTTTGAAAAAAATTAAGTGAACATTATTTTTAAAGAAACAAAGTTTCAACTTATATGCAGGCTCTGAGGTGAAGGATAGCTCATCTTGGAAACTATATCTATTAATGACTAAATGGGAGGTAATAGTTACAAAAACAAACAACAAATTTCATTTTATGTAGCTTTCTTTAGGCTGTGATCATATTTTTGATTTTTAAAAGGTAGAGTTTACACCCTGTTTTACTAAATCTATTTCATATGAATAATATACTCAGTCTGACCTTGGGTAATATAAAGGGTGTGTGTATGTGTGTGTGCGTGCATGCACACACACACGTGCACATACACGCATACACACATTTTAGTAATTCAGTTTCCTGAGCGCTGGAGTTTTCATTGGGGATTCTTTGCTACAATTTTTACTAGCTGATCATGTGAATAAGTCAAATATAAAAGTCTGTATACACAAGCCTGAGCCTTTCTTTCTCAAATAATGCCAACTCTTAAAAGATTAGGCCAGTGTTGTAATATGTGACCTATTCTTTTCCCACAAACCCTGTGGGCTTTTTCTATATGACTTTTTCCAAACTGAAAATAAAAGCCTACCCACTTTCATTTATATAAGTATTCTAAAACGTATTAAGTAAAAAATTAGTTTAAAAAATCACATTTACATAAAAGGAGTTGTTTGTATAATGAAACTCCGTATACCTATTACTCAGTTTTGATAATTATACAGCATTACACCATTTGCTTAAACTATTATTTTTTGCTTTTCATTTAAAAAAATTCCCTTACATATTTGAAAGTGCAGCTCAGGCATCATGGCATGTGACTCCTACTTAACTCTTGCTTAGCAACAATGCTCTGTATCTATCTATCATCTATTTATCTATCTATCTATCTATCATCTATCTATATTTCCACATATCTATTATCTCTCTCTCTCTCTCTCTCTCTCTCTCTATATATATATATATGTATATATATACATATATATATATATATAATCTCTAAAAACATTAATTTTCTTATAGAACAATGTCATTATCATACCTGATATACTTAATAATAACTAATAACTCTACTGTTGGGGGTCTTTGGCTCAATGAGATACTCAAATTCATAAGACCTAAGAAGTCCTCCTTGGCATGAACAGATCAAGGGAGAAAAAGCAGCATGCTAGCAGGGCAGCCTCAATGTGTTTTTTCAACAGAAGCCCTCGCAACAATCTGTATAATGGCCCAGGGGCCATACTCCGTGTCCCTGCCTAAGTGTCATCTAAGAAATGAGGGTATGAGATCACACAAGTAGAGGCTGGAGCCACCCTATCCCAAATTTCAAAAGACAACTTCACTCAAGTAAGACCAAAGCTCTTGTCTCCCACAAGGTATTTATAGTTCATTTCTAGACCTCTTAGATGAGATGGAGCCTACCAACTCAGGGTGACTTTGCTATTAATCAATATTGCCAGTAACACAGCTGACGTTTCATTTATACTGGGCTTCCAAGGGAGTAGAGCTAGAAGCATCATCCTGAACCAAGGTCAATTTTTTATGTGAAAGGATAAAAGGATTTGTTGACCCTTTAATCAAAGTTTACCTCGAAGCACTTACGTTTTTGACGTAGGAAAAATAACTGACCACCAGAATCTGAACTATCTAAAGAATACTAGTAATTTCCTTCATTCTCTAATAAATTGGGCAATTTGTGGGGGAAGGGTAATTAAAATTATAGGGCTCACAATGTCTTTTATATCCCGATGACCATAAGGCAAATTTACATTAAAAAGTTATGTGAAAGTATAAATTACAGCAAACAGAGAACAGCACTTTTTGTTTGTTTGTTTTATTTCTTTAACCATGAATGTCTTTCAAGTAAAACATCAGTAAGTCTAACATATCATAAAAACTGAAGACACAGGTCTAGCCTCATCAGAAAACATTGGTTTTATTCTGTTGGTTTGCAAACTGCAGTCCCAACCTTTGCATTGGGTGCGGGGTTAAATCAGTGTGCAAAGTCAGGATTTCTCTGCAGATGCAACTTTGGCATTCCTGAATTTGGCAGATATTGCCACAATGCTGCAAATATGTCTCCATCACTGTCACCTTTTTAATTATTGTAGAATTAAAGTATGCCACTGAAAATGGCCACTAATAGCTATTTCATTTTGTCAATCCATGTATTAACTATAAATATTTGATTCTCTAAGCAATGAGGATTTTTTTTAGTAACATCAGTAATTTATTGCATTTTGGCAGTAACTATAGTCTGGGATTTCCTGAGGGGCGCACATGCATGTATGTGTTCACACTCACATCGGCATGTATCTTTTCTCCTTCTCCAAAAGGTGACTAACAAGACTTAGTCTCTGTCTTCGTGGAATATAGAATTTAAGGAGGTAATGCAAACCTGATTGGCATTTTACTTATGAGAGTTAAGGACCTGCTGGTTGAGGAGAATGTGTATATTAACAACAGAGATTTGTCTCTCCTTTTTAAAAATAAATTCTCTTCTTTTCCCAAAAAACTTCTTGGAATTTCTTATCTGTAATCTAAAATGTGAAATCTAGGATTATATTAAATTGTTTTTACATTATAAGTATTATCTCCTCATGGGAAATATTTGTCTCTTTTTGCCTGTCATCATAAACCAGTTAAATTGACATGTGATTTTTTGTGTGTGTGAGTTGGAGAATAATTTTAAGTTTTCATTTTAGGAAGCATACCTTTCTGTGAGTTGGAAAATCATTTTAAGTTTTCATTTTGAGAAGCGTACCTTTCTAATACAAAGTCTTGAATATTGGAGAATAATTTTCTTGCTTTCGAAATATAAATTACCTATGAATACAAGTCTTGAATAATTGTTTTTTTAAACTAGAATATAGAACAGTGTGTACAGTAAGATCACTTTTGTATGAACCACAAGTGTTGTGTGGTGTGTGTGTGTGTGTTTATGTTGGTGTCAGTAGAAGTAAAAAAAGAAATCACTCAGACAGTTCCTTATTACCTTTTAGAATTTAATGATGCAAAAAAAAATGTGACAGTATTTCTCTTTTTCCACTTTGACTCTCATGTAATATATGATTTTTGTGTTTCTTAATATATCATCAGAATAAGGCACACAGATCTTATTTATTAATTTTGACTAGGCTATAGTAAAACTTTAAATGTCTACATTGAAGATTATACAAATTTTGGAAAGTTTTCTTCTGTTATATCTTGTACAATTTCTGTTCCTTTGTGGAGAGGGTTAGGTTATATTTTTGAGAAAACCAGTTATCTTTGTGTCGACACTCTATTCTTTGATCTAATAAATATAATTATTCTCTCTTATGATGATTTTCCCATATTCATTTTGGGAGAGATTCCTGTTTCTTATCCATTTACCCTTATTACTTCTAACTGGATACTAATTATGTTATTTTTTGATGTATCTATCATCTCTTTAACTTTTTATTAAGTTAAGTATTTAATAAAAAGTCTTTATGTTCACTGTCTCCCTTTTCACATTATTTCATTGTCTTTCTTATTTTTTAAAAAAATTTCAGCTTCAGGTGTTGCTTTTCCACTCCAGCCTGTCCTGTCCTAGAGAATAGAACTGCTCCTTTCCTTAGCTATCATGTTTGCCTCTGCACATTTGAGAATATTGAAAGTTCTCAAACTTTATTTCTGGATCGCTAATCAGATCCCTCCCATAGATATATTATTTCTCTGAATCTCCCAAACATGCTTTTTCCCTTAATTCTTTACAGCTTCCCAAATGAGCCACAACATCACAAAAAAATTAGTGTTTTCAGTCTGATGAGTGGATCTCTAGTTTCTGCTCATTTGGCAATTTTTGAAATATTCGGTAACTGCTCTTCCCTCTAGGCACTAAGTTAATATAGAGAGTTTCCAGTACAAGTCTTACATTCTAATATACTTTCTCTTAATATCTCCTACTGTTCTTTCTGTTATCACTTATTGTATCCCTCAGTTTATCCAATTAAAATGAAGAAATGCTATACCATATCAACCGGGGCCTAAAGTAATGTTAAATAAATGCTAAATTAAATATCAAATGAAGCCCAGGAGCCCAAGAGTTGTAATCCTACCATAACTAAAACGTTTATCTAAACATCTGAGTTTGATTTTGCTGATTGATCCTTGTCTTCTTACAATAAACAAAAACATAATTAACAGGATAAAATTTGTATGCATTGTTATGCTTTGTAACTGGGTTCAATCTTCTCTGGGTTGGTTACTTCAAAAAGAAAATAAGGTTCAAAGTTAGTAGATGAACTGGATCAAAAGTAGCGTTACTTCATATGTAGTAACAACAAGAGGATTAATCTTGGGAGGAAAGTTAGATGTTTAATTATAAGAGAACTGCAGAATTTGAGCAATATATCAATATATTAAAATAATTTTTTTTAAGAATTTCATGATTTTTTTTTTGAGTCTTCTGTATGTTGTCATAAAATTTAGCTAAATACCATTCTTTAAACACAGGATGGTTCCAGTAAAGTGTAATTATGAGCTATAATACCTGTATTTCTTTAGGATATCTGAATACATTTGTCATGAAAAACAAAAAGTAAATGATAACCACCTAAGTGTCAATTTTGGTTTTCAAAATGAGTTTCCATTCACATAAATGATGAAAAAATAATTTTTAATAATAAGACACGAATCTATTAGAATTTTTCTCAACTGTCAGCCCTCTGATTTTTTCCTCCTCATCTTCTCCACTCCAGTTATGCTTTCTTTTCTTTGTATTTAATTGTTCTTATGCAAATTCAAACAAATATAAGTACAGACAATGATTAACATAAATATATTTTCTCCACTGTGAATACTGACCTATTTGAGAACAAATCATTTATTTACTTTTGCTATAACACCCAGTACATAGCTGATTACATTTGTAGGTTTTCAAAGTTCTATCTAAATTAAATTAGAAAAATATGGGATTATTCCCTTTGTTTAGTCTATAACATGTCTGTTCTTTCATTCCTTTCTTCATCGCTTTTTTAATATAAACTAGTTGGTTGCTATCAAAATATGTTTTAGCCTTGTCCTTCACTGTGTGATACAATTCAACTTTAAACGGTTATTTTATTCTTACCCTGCATTTTTATATTTTACGAGATTTTCTTTTTCATTGTGAGCTATAGGGAATTACTCAATCTCATTTTACATATTAAGACTGTGAGACCCGAGAGGTATTATAATTTTCTAAAGGCCAGATAATTTGTTAACAAATGTAGCTTATAATCTTTCATTTTTTCTTTTATCTCCCACAGTAATTAATGTCATGTTTTAATTATACTTCTTGCTGCATAAATATGTCAACTGATTCCTAAAATAGTTCTTGCTTTAAATTATTAGGATTATTTTGTGGGTTTGTTATACTGTCCTGGTTATTTGTGCTGTAATGTGATAAGGCTAATTAGTTTTTTTTTTTTTAAGAGAAAAAATCACTGAAGATAAATTGAGTTGGAAAGAACATCACATTTTAAGCTTAAATCCCAACTTGTTCTTAGATTAATGTTTATCTTATACTTCATTTTTAGTTTATTTTCCCTCCAAATAAATTCTAAAATTGACTCCTAATGTATTTACTACTTTCCTTTAAGCGATCACTATTATAAACTGCTTATTTAAAATACTTATTCCACTTACAAATTTAAAAACTTACAACAAATGGCAGACTCCCTAATATATCCCACCACATAACTCACATTGTGTTGCTTTGACCACCTGTCACCCCTTATGTGAAACCAAAAGGTATCTTTTAGACAATTATTTTTCACAGCAAGTCAGGCTAAAAACTTATTAGTGTGATGGATTCTTGAACACTAAAGTCAGGTGCTGATGAAATGAAGGAAGAGGAAGAAAGAGCATTCACCGAGTAGAGTTATTTTTTTCTGAGATTCGTTTGAATCTTTTTCTTAAGTGAGGATGTTATTTTTTTTGTATAGGATTGTTGTACATTCTTTTCCATATTATTTAAAAATATTTCAGTATTTTTAAGAGTAAATTAATTGAAATAACTTGTAAATTATTATAAAATGTTTTATATATGCAATATGCAATATGAATCTAAGTGCAATTTGTATTTGATGTATAGTTAAAAATTTTAGTTTAAGTAATATTCACCACATAAATAATGGAACCTACTTAATGAAACATTCAGTATTTTATCTGCTTTTACGAACATAAGATGTGCCAGAATCCGGAAATATTTAATTCAAAATATATAAAATGCAATCACAATTTGTGGAAGTATAACAAAGATATATAATTCTTTATGACCTCAAATTTAACCTGGAGTTTCCTGGCAGCAAAAGAGAAAAGAGATATGCATTTAGATGAATACACTGTTATTAGTAAGTAGGCGACATGCCATTACTTTGGTTTAAGCAGTGTTTTTTCTTGACTAAATTTCTTGCATAAAAGTTCAACTAAAAGTGGATTATTTGTGGATAATCTAGTTTAATACAATCACATTGATCTATTGTGAATTTAGAACTGATATCAATCCCATTACCTTACTGTGTTCTCATAACTCCTCTACATCTTTTTAATTAACCATAATTACAGTGGATTGTTAATTCCTTGTTTTTGGTTAATTTTCTCTCCTAGGCTGTGAGCTATTTTAACTTATATATCTTTCACAAAACAATCTATTTTCTGGCATAAGTATAAGTACAATACATGTTTAGTAAATAAATGATATATAAAAGGAATAGAGGAAGAAAGAGGGAAGGTGAGATAGAGGGAAGGTGAGATGGAGAGAAGGGAGGAAGAATATAGTATATATGTCATATATAGAGTATATTATATAGAGTATATCGATGTATATAGAGAGAACATATATAGTATATATGCCACATAGATACATAGATACACATAGATATACTATATGTGTGTGTATCTTTATCTGTTTCCTCCCACACTCAGAATATGTCTGGTCAGCCTCCCTGTCCACCTTGCTCCCCCAGCCCTAGCATCTAAAGAGTGGGCACACGCCCTAAGCCAGATTGGTTAGAATCTTACCAATAAGGATCAAAGATCATTGGAATTGCTCTGCTGCTTAGTTGCTTAGTTCCTATTCTTTCTGAGACTCAGTTACTCATTTCTCTTTTTCAATGTTTAAAATATTCATAATCCTTCAGATGACTTGTCCTTAGTTTTCATTAATGCTGTAGAGTTCATCCCTTTTGCTTCTAAACACTACAGTTGATACATACAACTAGAACTGTACCTGAAACATGGGTTGTATTCGCTAAATACTAGTTAGATAAACAAATGAACGGATGAAGGAATGACCAAATGGCTTTTCTCTAATCAGTCAGCATACTAACCTGGGAATGACCGAGACTTCTAACAAACCTAATCCTGAAAATTCAAACTGCCTAACATGTCCCAAAGCAAGAGAAATTCTGATAGAGAAACAGTAATAAATTTCTGTCTGCATGAACCTCACTTGGGTAAAATAATGTAAAATTATCACTAGATCAGTGTTTATAATTAGGGTGCAAAAAAACCTTTATGTACATGAATTCACCCTAGAAGCATTGGGTACAACTCCATCCTTTTCTCTATCAAGCTCATGAAAAACATGGCAAGTGTGTGCCAGGCCATTTTCTGCTGCTGTTATGAACTGAGTTAGAATTCCCAGCCATGTGGAGACTTGATGCTATCTCAACACCCCTCTTTTTTCAACATACCATTTTATAATTTTCAAGGAAGTTACAGCACTTTGCACCTGGGAATATGGCTGAGTATGAGTACAAGTCATATATTTTTTACATTTTTTCGAAGGCTTGCTCTCACCAAATTACTCTCTATTTGATTATTATCAATATCACCAAGATGAAATGAATATGACTTCCTTTATAAATGAATGCTCCTCCAATGAAAGCATATTTTAATATGTTTAATACTCAAGTAAAATATCTGCAGTATTTTTATTCGATAGCCCTTTTGAGGAAATATGTTTAAAGTTTGCATTGCATATTGTTTCTTCAAGTAATGATCTCTTTTGACATTACAGCAGTATATCTGTGAAGAATATAAGTATTCACTGTTTGGTGACTAGTATACATAAAATGTAAATACAAGCTTATCTAAATGCAGCAATTAGCATAAATATGGCTCACTATAGTATGCATTGGGGGGAAAGTAAACATATAAAGAAGTAAATTTACAATGATTGACTCAGAGATACCTCTTGTAATGTGAAAATAATTCAGAAACATTTCCCCTATAACTCAAGTGCTCAGAATGTGGTTAGGTGCAATACAATTAATATAATGTATATGGCATTTTAAATTCATTTCAAAGCAGCAGTACATATTATTGAACTGCCACTAAAACAATCAGACACAAATTTTTGTAATATTTCTTTATAGTAGGTTCTGAAAAGATTTAGTATTACTGAACCCTTAGCCATTAAATTTCTATTCCAAATAATGGGATGGAAAAATGAAAAAAAAAAAAAGGTTAAAAATACAAGCTAGCATAAACTCATGCATTAGTAAAAATTTTGTGTTCCAATGCAAGTCAAGAAACCCAGGAGGTTATAAGCTAATATTTACCTCTGATGAGTAGAATATGAGCCGAAGATTAGTCTCTGCCAAAGACTAAAGACAAAGAAGCATGTTACAGATAATTTACATGCAGTCATTCGATCTGCAAATTTAGATGCTGGAAATGAGACAGGTGGACATTGACAAGGCATGATCACATATGTTATCTAGAGTGGGCAAAGCCCTAACAGTGTGTCTTACCTTTGATTAGAAAACATTATTTCTAAAGGTGTCATGGCAGTTCTCCCCATCCCACTTCCTTCCTTCGTTTTTACCTTCCTTCCTTCCTATTCTCTTTCCTTACTTCCCTCCCTGTCTCTCTTCTTCTCTCCTTCCCTTCCTCCCTCCCACCATAAAAATTTGTATTAGAAGATAGGGTAGGTTATACTGGAGGTTCAATGCAGGCTGTGTTGGTCTTTACTCAGACCTTCAAAGGTGCTGCCACCTTGGATTTTGCTAACTGACACAGGAAGGGAAGAGTAGGAGAGAAAGCAAATGCTAGAAAATTAAGAAACAATTCTTGCCATTTCCATTTGCATGAAGTTGGCCACTATTTCCATTATATTAAGCATTTTTATATGCCTTTTTTTTTTATGGAATTCTAATGCTAATCACCCAATGCTCTTTTCAGTGTTATATTTTGTTGCATTATTATTAGATTCCAGTTGTGTTGCATTGTGGTTTGAAAGTGTGACGTATACTGTCAGAATTTTAGTTTTCATTGAGATTATGGTCTTGTACATAAAGGTCATCTGTCTGTCTTTCTGTCTATGTATCTTCTACCTATCTTTCCATTTCTGAGTTTTAAATATACATGCATTCTCTAATTGTTGATAAATGGTTTTATTGAAGTGTTTTAAGATCAAACTCAATGATTGTTTTGCTTTCATTTTCTTACTGGGAAAGTAAGTTATATAGCTTACTCTGACTAAAAGTTTTCCATCTTCCACTCTGACTCAAGATTTATGATCAACTCCCACTTTAAGTATTTAATATTTTTTAGCACGCTAAGACTTCTAAATAATTAAATATTAAAATATACCCCAGTTAATATTAACTTGATATTAGTTTTTCTCTTAAATTTACAAATAAACTGAGTCTCAGAGAAGGTAAATGTGCTGCTTAATACAAAAGTAGATCTGTTTGACTCCAAGCCTCTGCATTAATACTACATAAAAAAATTAATAAAACTGACAAGATGATATTTATTAAATTTCTCTAAATTTCAAACTCAGGAGGAAATTAATATTGATTTTCTTTAATAAGCTTTTAATATATGTCTCAATTTAAGTGTGCATGTTTCCCTTAGCCAATATCAACATTCATTTCCTTTTAATTCAGTAATAAACATGATTAAATGTACTATACTATATGGATTGTCATAAAACATGCAATCCAGTCAAATTAATTTGACAGGATGCAAAAGAGACTACCAAATAGAATCAAAATATGCCATAATATTTCATCATGTTCTAAATATTACATGTTGCAAATACATTAGTGCTAGGATTAAATGTCTCACTATCACTGTCATATACCACATTTTTTTTGTATTTCTTCATTGAATCTAGGACAGTGATAAAATTACATAATCAAAAACATTTTAATTATAGAAGAGTAGAGGTTACTATTAAATTCAAATGATTTCTGTATTTGGGGGCAACTTTTAAATAGTTAATAGAATTTTTCAGGAAATTATGATTACCTGATTTATGACCACTTAATTTTATTTGGGAAATATATCTTTCCTTGTCTAAACACATACATACAAAGATACACATGTCAAATTCTTAATGTTTAAACTTGTGTAATGAAGTCGGGATCTTTGCGTTTGAGTATTTATAGCTCTGATTTCATCGAAATCATTTAATTCTTACTTCATTTATCTTTAAAATATGCTTTGAAACAACAAAGTCTAAAATCTATGGAATTACTTTTGTCTAAATAAGTAATAAAAATAATAGATGGCATATTACTTACATTTCAGAAAATGTACTTCTAAAGTAATGGCTATAAAATAATAAGAGACTATATATATGCATATAAAATAATTATCCACAAAATATATTTTTAAATTCAAATTTTTTTTCTACACAGAATATTGTTCAATAGTAGTTTCAAAATGTGACAGACAGCCCCAGGCAATTGAGTATGGTTAAAGTAGAATGGTGAGGATTTATTGGCAGTTTTTAACTGTTAGGGGCAACACACAGCTTGACACAATGTGAATTTTTAGGCTCCTTTTGTGCTGCTACTTCCTTAATTATATGCCATCCCTCTACTTCTAAAATTGTGTGTAGGAACATTATACCTTAATTTTTTTTTTTCATTTTCTCTAATAAGGCTCTACCCTTACATGCATGGTAAAAAATACATCTATATATGGGCATTAGTAAAAGCAAATACAACATCCTTTTAACTATCTTTGTAAACCTTCACTAAACATACATTTCAAAATAAAAAAGATTAAAAATATTTATAGGATATAGATATAGGAAAATGATGGGGAAGGTAGGCCCAAAATCCTACCTGCCCATAGAAATATCAACAGAAGGAAGGAAGGAAGGAAGGAAGGAAGGAAGGAAGGAAGGAAGGAAGGAAGGAAGGAAGGAAGGAAGGAAGAAAGAAGAAAGAAAGAAGGAAGGAAGGAGGGAGAGAGGAAGAGAGAGAGAGAGAGGAAAGGAAGGAAGGAAGAAGGAAGGAAGGAAGGAAGGAAGGAAGGAAGGAAGGAAGGAAGGAAAAGAAAAAAAGAGAGAGGAGAGAGAGAAGAGAGAGAGAGAAAGAAAAGAAAGAAAGAAAGAAAGAAAGAAGAAAGAAAGAAAGAAAGAGAGAGAGAAGAAAGAAAGAAAGAAAGAAAGAAAGAAAGAAAGAAAGAAAAGAAAGAAAGAAAGAAAGAAAGAAAGAAAGAAAGAAAGAAAGAAAGAAAAAAGCTGTCATAACAAACTTTGTCAAAACTTTGGTAAACAGTTAGAGGTTTACAGCAACCAAGTGAACACTGAGTCAAGAAGGAAACAACTTAAAAAGGGTAGAAATGCTTTGTGGAATTTTTACTTGTCCTTGCTTTAACTTCCCCCACCGGAATGGTGTCATTCTTAAAAATGACAGCCCACATTTGCAGTGTGGGATCCTGATTCCTGGTTCTGGAGGGAGCAAAGCGATCCTTATTTACAGATTATTGTGACTCTTCCAGCTTCTCCAGGGATCCCTGAAAGAGGGGTGCAAGGCTCCCTTCTGTTTCAGTTGTCTTAGAATTCAGGCAGGATGAGCTCTGGGCATCCCTTGAAAAAAACTGTAAGGTGAACTAACAACTCGTAGATGCTTGGGACAACAGATGTGAATGTGACATACAATTACAATACTAGCAAGACACTAGCCAAGGAACAGAGCATTCAGTGACCACACATGACAGAGTATAGTCTTTTGTGAGAAGACTAAGTTGATTTTTTTTGAAAGATAATCAACAAATCCTTAGCTAGATTACAGTAAGGGAGAGGACTCAAATACACAAAATCATAAATGAAAGAGGAGACATTAGAGTAGATGCCTCAAAATAGAAAGGATCAAAGGGATTGTTATGCACAATTAGCCAGCAGACTGGATAGCCTAGAAAAAAATAGAAAAAAAAAAATCCTGGAAACATACAATCTACCCAAGTTGTATTAGGAAGAAATAGAAAGCCAGAATAGACCAATAACAAATAAGGAGATTAAATCAGTAATAAAAAAAATTCTAAACAAGAAAAATTCCAGGACCAGATGGCTTCATGGGTGAATTCTACCAAACACTGAAAGAAAAATCAACACCAATTATTCTTAAACTTTCCCCCAAAATATAAGAGAGAACACTTCTGAACTCAAACAGACGCTTATGTCACATCTTTTGCAACATACTTACATTACCCCAAAGTAAAAACAATCCAAGTGTCCATCAACAAATGAATGGATAAACAAAATGTGGTATATTTACAACATTAGTCTGTTCAGATTGCTATCAGAAAACTATCATAGACTGGGTGGCTTAAATAACAAAGACAGTTTTCTCTTCTTATAGCGAATACGTTCCAAGACCCTCCAGTAGATGCCTGAAACCACAGATAGTACCAAACTCTGTATATACTATGTGTTTTTCCTATACATGCATGCCTATGATAAAGTTTAATTTATAAATTAGGCACAATAAGAGATTAACAATAATTAATAATAGAATACTTATAACAACATACTGCAGTAAAAATTACATGTATGTGGCATTGTTAATTGAACACAAGCACAGTGGTGCCACAACAGTCAGTCTGAGAGCCAAGTGACTGTTTGATGAGCTACTAAGTGACTAACGGGCAGGCGTTGTTTACAGTGTGGACAAAGGGATGATTCACGTCCCAGGTAGGATGGAGCACGGAGGTGCACGATTTCAAGCTCTCAGAAGGCATGCAGTTCACAAGAAGAGAATCAAGCAGTCAGATATTATGTAAATTCCACACAATGCTAGGAAGAGACTTAAAAGACAAATTGCCAAATTCCAGTGAGAGGTTTCAAAATCTCTGTGATCATGACTGCAGTTCACTGACTCATTCTTATTGAGTATTTTTTCTGTATATTGGTGTGTGCAGATGAAGCAGACAGGGCCAGAATTTTAATATCTTAGTGCAGTACTGTCATTGCTACAAGTGTGAAATCAGAGAGAGAAAAGAGACAGGAGTTAAATCACCTGCTAATTTCTTGGTCATGCACTTTTTAAATTTTGTACATTCTCCCCCCAAATTAATATAACTATAGCTATTCTTATAACTATGCATTTCAAAAATTTTCAGTATTACCTTACCCTGTTTTACCATCCTGAACACTCACTCACATACATTCATACACACCTACTCTTCTATTGTTTTAATTTTTTTTTCTTGAGATGTAATTGGAAACGTTAACATGTAACCTTGCTGATTTATGACTATTTGATGCACTACAGACAAAAAAAAAAAAAAAGATTAAAAATATAGAATAAGGCATGGGTTTTGTACCATCTCGTAGAACAAAAGAAGCAAGAGCTGTTGACTTAGCACTTCGGAATGTGCACAAAGCCACGCCCCAGTCTCAGCATGCTGCTCGTCATCAGAAGACGTGCTGGCAGTTTTAAGCTCTCTCCATATGGCCTAGAATATATTCCCTTCATAGAAGTAGCCCCTGTAATGTTATTAATAAGGGTAGGGGGTGTTTATAGAGTCTCTTAAAAAAATAAAAATAAAAATAAAAAACCCAAGAAAGAGGGGAAGTAACAACTTTCAGTGACTCAGAACCTTCCAAGAGTTTGAGGAAGATACAAAGCAATCCCAGGTAAGGTACTGTGGTGTTAGGGGGTTTGGGTGTAAATTCTCTGCTACTAGTCTGCTATTCTACGCTAACTACGTGGGGACTCAGACACTCAGGGACACCCTCCTGTCAACTGGAAGGGAAGCCAATTCTCTTCGGTCTCTTTTTTCCTCCCCATGTCTTTAATAAATCTCTCGACGCTGTTGAATATTTCGCTTCAGCACAATGTTTTTTCCTTGTTTTTCTTAAGACTCTGAAAGTGGTATTTCATCCATTCAGTTCATTAAATGTCTCTATATAGAATTTCAGGAATAGGTGACTCAAAAGCATATAAATTAGTTATAAATGGTGAAGAAGCATTTCCTTGACTCCTTGTCTTCTTTGGACAATGTAGTTATTGATTCAGGAAATAAACAAGCAATCAAATTTTTTAGATCAATATTTTTATGAGTGTATTTATAAAGCCATGTGAAAGAAAAAGCACTCAGTATAGAACTTTATATAAAGAATAACTATCTTAAGAAAAAGAGTGAGATTTTAGTTTCACCTCCAGTAGGTAAAGAACTTGGATGTCTTCACTCCCATCCTATAACAAGAAAAACTGGACAAACTGAAATCTAATCATGAGACAACTGAAGTCAGAGGGCAAAACAAACCTCTGAGCATGGAGAGAGAGCATATCTAGAGAGATACAGCAGATCTGCTAAACCAGAACAATTGTTGGAGACATAAAATGGTAGGAACACTTCACTGGTGATTTTGGCCAGTTGCCGGAGGCCGAATGTGGTCCAGGTGGGAGTGAGAAGCTCCTAGAGGTCACAGCTTAAAAAGGACCTTCACACTTTTGTAGATTTTATCTCCAAGATTCACTCCAGTCCTCTCAGTGAAGAACTAAGAAAGGGTCTTCTGTGGCTCCGGCACCATGATGGGAAGAGTAATGTTTATAAAATACCCTCAGAGCCTTCTGCACAACAAAGGGTTACTCTTCAGGTGAGCCTTTGCCAGAGCTGTTTCTCTGCTAGGGGAAGAGATTTCCTCCCAGTCCAGACCACCAGCTTTGCTGTCTCATTTAACAGGGAAAAAAGTTAACTACCGGCAGGGCTTCAGTAAACCATGCTGGGACCACAGCAGCAGCAAGGGAAGGCTGTAGGGAACAAGAAAAGTGGACATACAAAATTTATAACCCCAGAGAGCCATTCGTGAAGGTCGTGCTCTGCGACACAGGCACATCGGAGACCTGAGAGTTGATGGGAGGGTTATAGAATGCTACTGATCCCCACACCATTTGCCACCACACCAGCCTGGCTCCAGGATGCTCACAGGTGGTTATAGCTGATAGACCTGAAAGACAAAGAATCTCTCTGAGGAGGAATATTTTGGCAGGATAAGTAACTTATTCATCAGGGTCCAACCTAGGAAAGAATCCTGTCATAGGAAAGAATCAGCAAAAGTAAAATTTCTATTGTCCTTTCTGTGCCTTGAGACTTTCTGTCCTGAAGTGGCTCGGGACTGATTTTCCGACCACTTTCAGGGATACATACAATTTAATAATCAGCGGCCAGAGACAAACTGATACCTTTATCAAATGATTTTAACAGTAATACCTAATAAGACCTAACTGATTCAATTTGAATAAGTTGGGGGTGGGGGGAGCAGCAAACCGCTGTGCTCCAGGCCCAATAATATTATGTGTCTGATTTCAGTCCATCTCCAACATCCTCGTGAGACTTCAGTTTTGAAGCCTCATTAAGGATCGTGTTCCCCAAAGGGAGGTTTGCAACAAATCTACCAAGTCTGTCTTCTGTCTTCTGGGTCTCTGCTTTGCCGTGAGAGACGCTGACCTTTTCCAGGAGTTCTTTAAACTCCTCTGTGAGACAGTGGGTGATAACGCTTTTCTCCTTGCCCTTTTTTCCCCCCTTGAGAGTTTATGAATACTTAATATCCTGAATACTTAGCAGTTGAAGCAAGAGCTGAACTCAGTCCCAATTCCAGTTTCCAGGCTTTGTCTGTGACAGTTTCTGACAGCTCATAAATGGGTTTGGTGTTAAGAATCTCCTTAGAGCCTTTTTTTTTTTTTTTTTTTTAAGGAGCAATTGTGGATGTTTGATGAATTCTTATTACTGTGGCTTCCCTTTTCCCCGATGTGTTGTACTGTCATGCAGTCAACAGTAAAATGTATAAGTGCACATAAATGATCCTTGTATTGTGAAAATTGCAGCAGAAGACAAGCAATTATGTGGGGGAGTACATTAAGTAATACTGTTTTGCTTAGTTTCAGAGCCTCAGCTTTATCCTGAGTGTTGAACTTGATTTCCTTATTACTCAGAAGACATTGATCATCACTAGCCTAAGTAAATATTTGTTTTGATTTTCTCAGCAGGCAATCTCGGTGGTCATATTTTAACTCCTCATGCAGGCAAAAGAAAACCTCTGATAGATATTTTGGTTGGTCTCTGCCATTACAAAATATGCCCAAGCAGGTGTAGAATAATAACGACATATGAGAACAGACCTTGTAAACAGTAAATTGCATCACATAAGTAATGTACTGAGTTTATCTTGTGTGATCATCCAAAAAGTACTGAGAAGTAAAATTGTTATACCCCCATTAGGTAAACTAAAGCACAGAGAATGTCGGACATGTCTGCATTCCCATGGCTAGTAAGAGACTCCACAGCAACTTGAGCTCAGACACCTGATATGCTTCATAGAGTGATGATCCAAATGTAAATTAGGTATCATTCATTCACTCAATCTCTTTCTTACTCTCTGTTCTCTCTCTCTCATTCCCTCCCTCTTTTCCTCTTGCTTTCAACAGATGAAAACAAAGCCACAGAGAACATAACATTAAAAGGTTCTTATCGGTGCCTTTTTTTTTTTTTTTTAATACCTACAGCACCTGGTATCCCTAGGTTGTCTCCCATGCAAGTACTAACCAGGCCCGACCCTGCTTGGCTTCTGAGATCAGACAAGATCGGGCACATACTGAGTGGCATGGCTGTAGATTTGATGTCTTTTATTTTTAAATTTTTAAGGCACCTCTTTACCATTTTCCACAGAGCCTGCACCATTTTACATTCAATTTACAGTGGTCAAGATTTGCAAACCTAAATTTCCTTCGACTGATGAATGGATAAAGAAACTGTGGTGTATACATACAGTTAAATATTATTCAACCTTAAAAAGAAGGACCTTCTGCCTTATATAACAGCAGGGATGAATCTTGAGGACTTTATGCACTGAAATAGGCCAGTCACAGAAGGAGAATTACTGCCTGATTCCACTTATATGAGATATCTGAAATAGTTGAACTCATAGAAGCAGAGTTGGATGGTAGTTGCCAGGGTTTGGGGATGAGGGAGGAATGGGAAGATATTGTGCCACAGATATAAAGTGTCATTTATGCAAGATGAATAAGTTCTGGAGATCTGTGCAGCATTTTAATGATATTATACTGTACACTTGCAAATTTAAGATTCAAGGTATTTAGTGTTTTTGCAACACACTTAAAAAAAAATATCCTTTAAAACCTGCTCCATTGTAATTCTTAGCCTCAAAACCACTCACATACACCTATCTAGTCAAACCCAATTTTTCAAGCTCACCAGAATGCCAGAATATTTCCTAAACTGGTCACATGTTGATGCTTTCTCCTTATATAGTTTTTCTTCCCTGGTTACTTCTGAACTCTATTCCACGTGTTAAAAATATTTAACCTTTCATTGTACACACCTCAAAAGGTCTTTGCAGTATGCTCCCATAGCACTTTGGTCATGAATGATATTTCTAATTGTTGTACTATTACATACTTACATCACATAGATCATCCAGCAAACTGAGCTTCTACAAGGCAGCCACAAATCTTTTAATCTTTTTATCTGTCATCTGATCTATTTATTAAGCATTCAAGAAGTGGATTCCCCACCCATGAATTCCCCCACAGGCAAGTTTAAACTCCTTAAACTCAGGGTTACTATAGAGTTTAAAAAAAAATGAGACATTTGAAATGAAAATGGCATATCATTAATCACTCTATACACACATGTAAACTTAGATAGCAAGTGTTAGTATGCTCACTTTATAGACGGGGAAAATCAGGCTTTAGAAAAATAAACTAAATTGCTCTATTCATGAAATCACACATAATAAAAAATGAAGACTAAGCAGCCTGGTTCAAGGCATTACACATAATCATATATATAAATTTTTCATCTTTATGCATGATTATTTTCCATGTACTCAATAAAACAGACTTTGTACCATCCCCTTTCTTCTTCATTATTACTAACAGTTATAAAACTTTTACAAATTATGACCCTGGTTAACTAGACTTACTGCAGTGGTCATTTCACAATGTATACATATATTAGATCATTATTTTGTACATCTAAAGTTAATATGTTATACGTCAATTATCTCTCAATGAAAAAAACAAAAAAAAATCCCCAGAGAAGTGACTTTGCCCAAAGCCAATGGCTCTAGTAACTACTGCTGGGAATAGAATTTTAATTTTACTCTCTCTGAATCAAAATCCTAGGCTTTCTGTACATGTTATATATCCTCAGTGGCAAGCATTATTGTCCAAAGCATAGATATATTGAATGTAATAAGACATACGTACTCTAGCAGAATCACAGTGTAGTTGTGTCTGCATACAATCACATTTATATGTAAATAGGGTGATGTGTGTGTGTATAATTATTTAGAATGGTAATTCTTTTCTTTCTATGAAAGGTTGATGCCTTAATTAATTTAACTCTCACACTGAAAGGACAATGAAGCGTTACTCTGTATTTATAAATGATTTCTTTTGCTTTCCCTCTGTCCTGTTTCTATGTGGTTTCCTGATTCCTATCAGAATCATGTCCTTTGATGAAACAGTAATTCTCTTGGTGTTTCTATTCTGTGAGTTATTATTCCTAGCGGTCCTATTCAAATGAATACTACCAAGTGTCACAAATTTTGCCCAAATTGATACTAAAGCCATTTAGCATAAGCTAATTAAAATTTGGATGTCCTTCCACGAGCACGCCTACATGTATGATGGCGGTGAGCTCCATCATCATTAACCGAGTACATTACTTCTGTAGATGTGCTTTATAAAGAGTTCTGGAGCTATTTATTTATGTTTTCAATGACTTGTGTAGGCTACTACATTTATTTCTTGTTTTAAGAAGAATAATGATTTTAACAATTATTAGCATAACCTGGATTTTGAACTCCAGTCTACATCTCTTAAATTTTTTTGCCTCCTCCCCTCATCCTTTAGTTTTTCTATCTTCTTTGTTTTCAAAAGACAGAGTGTACGATAAACATGAGCCATTTCTGAGAATACAATAACAAACTTATGTCGAACCAAATTCACGGTGTCTGCAAGACTAAATGAAAACTTTGGAGGTCAATTTCAAATTATTAAGTTCTTATTTCAAGAAAGATTGCAATTCATTATATTAATCTCTGTTTAAGATATCACAAATTAATCAAACAAGATGTTGTTTGCTTATGATTGTATCTGGAAGTATTGAATAGAGAAAAGCCCACAGAGTTTAAAGTAGAATATTCTTTTTCAGACAATAATAATTTTCCATCTTCCCACCACTCCGCAAGTATATGATAATACTGAGTTGAATACTGGGAGTAACTTGGTTTTTCATTTTGTGTTATAATAGTCTCAGAATTAATAAGTTGATTCTTTTTAGGACAATTGAATAATTTGTTGCCTTAGATGAAAATGTAATTAAAAAAAAAAAAGATAGGCAATAGGGTCAAATTTGGTTTTATTTGCATAGAATAGAGACAGTGATATCAACTCCTAGGAATATTTTGAAGATTCTACAGGAGAATGAACATAAAGGGCTTGGCACAATTCCTGGAACTTAGTAAGTGTTAAGTTAGTGAAAAGGAGGATGTTGAAGCTGAAAAGAGGTCATATTTCCCACATCTCCTGTCTTGTGCTAATGAGCTATGTTGTACGTCCCAAAACAGCCCACCCAGTTCTCACTAATGGCCTGTCTGCTTTGTGCACAGTTGCTAATGTCTGAGCAAATCTTTTCTAAGTTTCTGCAAAATCCTTGAGAATAAAGGCAGCTCCTTACCTCTTACTCGAAAAGCCTCCATTGTCTCCTCCTCAAATCACCATTACCTGGAGAATAGATAAGGTGATTGAGAATCTGCCTATCAAATCAGCGAGGAGTAACTGGATTCGTTTGTTGTAGTCCCAGTGTTGGGTATGCAGGTGCTCAACTGCACAGGCCGGGCAAAGTTCCAGTGTTGCTCTCCTGTGATCTGGCACTTAAGCTCTCAGCAGTCACAATCTGATGTGCTTGGTTGGTTCTTTGTCTATTTACTTATTTATTCTCCCTTCACTGCACTGCAGCATAAATGTTGCAGTGCATAGTTAACCAGTCTCCAAGATTCTTTTCCCACATGGTTGCCCTCTGCTCTCCAGTGAAACCGTCTAGCTTGCCAATGGTATATTTGTTTACATTCACACAATTCTTAGCATTTCCTGGAGAGCCAACCACCGCTTTTTACTACAAGAAAACAGATGTAGGTAGCTAGAACCTGTGTTGGGGAAATGCACATAGAGCACAGTGAAAACAGACACAGCATTACATGCAAAGAGGCCCCTTTACATATATGGTCCTACTAAATGTAGAGGAATAAGAAAGAACAAAATTAGTAAAGCAGCCTGTAGTTTTCAGAATGATCTAAGCATTGTGTGTTATGTATATAATGCACACATATAGCCAGGTCATCTGGTTGATTTTACTTTAAACCTATGCTTCAGTAGTAACCTCATTGAGAAAAAAGGAATTTAGACAAATGGCATCTGTTCTTCTCAAACTGATAAGAGGCTGAAAACCTAGACTTAGAAAGTTAGAAGGCAGGACAATGATCTTCCAAGGGCAAGGAGTCTTCCAAGAACTTTGTCACTAGAGCTGCTGGCTCCATCTACATGAGATTTTCCCACCGTCAGTGCGTTGATGTTTCTGCTTTAGTTGTGATTAGAGTTCAACTGTCGCTTTGACTTTATGACTCATTTCAGTTTCAAAGTCCAGGTTGGAGCATCCTAATGGCTAAGCTTAAGTTAAGGGTCGAACTCTGATGACATGGGGTGAAAAGGAGGAAGATTTCTCTCCTCTTTCAGATTCTGGATAAAAATGGCATGTACTGTATCTCTGGGATATTCACAGAATGGGAATATCTCTAAAATGAGGGGAAGCGAATATTGGGTACTGGGCAGCTTAAGTAATAAAACTATCTACTCCCACTGCCTGTTTCATCATTCTGAGTTCTCTCCTCAATGAATTCTTTATCCTGTAGTCAGGGTGAATTTTATAAAATGCATATAAGACTCTCAGCCCCTTTTCATGCTCTTTCAGCTGTACCCATTAGGGGTACAAAGTCTTCAGGTTGACTTGCAAAATCTTTTCCCATATGGCTTTGACAAATAGCTCCTATCACACAAGGCTCTAAAGGACTCCCTCCAAGGTTTAATTAAAATGTTTCACTCTTTCTCAAACATGTTATCCTTTCATAATCTCTGTGCTTTGCTCATGCTGTCATTTCTCTGATTAACAGAATTTAAAACTTCTACTTATTCAAAACCTAGCTTGGAGATTTCTTCTATATCAATGCATCTCTTGACTTTACATGTTTAGAAACTGGCATTCTCACTTCTTGAGTCTGACAGAAATATAAACAGATGTCTATAATAACCCTTAGACAAGAAAAAACACATCAACATGTAAAGGGTCACCACTATATCTTGCTAACTTAAAGACAGACACCGTATCTTAATCATTTTTACCTCTACTACAAATATGGAATACTTGGGAAAGTCCAAATTATGAGGGCAATAGGTGTTATGTGACATTGTTATACAAATGAATGACATGACAACTTTTTGAATTCAAGGGGGAAAAAAGTAGTAAATGGATTGATAAATATTAGAAATAGAACAAGAATTTAGGGAGCTGTTGAGTAGTCCACCTGATAATGAGTAGCAGTAATGGGGATAAAAAAAAGGCAGGTGGGTGGATAGTTTACAGAGAGTTTGGGTTAAGAGGACTGAAAAGACTTGGGATTTAAATCTAGTATCTAGCATATTTATGTTAGAATTCTTTGAAATCAACCTTTGAAACTTTGGCTTGCATAGGACCTTTTAACTGAAATTTTTTTCCACCTCTCTCTAAAGTTAGTCATTCAGGGGAGTTATGTTAAGAAAAGGCAGAATCTGGTGGATATACCAACATCTGTTTCTGACAGTTGACAACTAACCATCAGCCACACAATAGGTTTAGAGACCTTTGGATGATCCTTGTTGTTGGGTATTGGCATGGAAGTATCAATTTTTGAATCTTATTTCAAAATAATTCTAAGTTGGGGTCTTTAAGCATGAAGATCTATCCTGGAGATAATTGTAGTGAATGAGAGTTATAGCTTGGAAGATAAGATTCTATCATCAGTGTGGTGATTGACAGTAAATTATAGTGGTGTTGATGACAGATCTATAATTACATTACAAATATTTATCGCCAAGAAATCCTCTCTGAATTACTTTTCATATGATATGTCTTCTCTTTCCCTCCTTCCTTTGCTAAGATCTATTGTGATTGACATCAGATTTCCAGCCTAACAGAAACTAATTTGATTAAAATTTGGATAATAAATGATCACCTCATCTGAATTTCCTGTATTTATAAAGTTTGCCTCCAAGAAAAGTAGAAAATGCAGGTAGAAATGGCATCTTGCTTAAATCCATAATTATTATAAAGGAATTGCTCAGAAAGTTCTCCAGCTGAAACACTTAAATGACCACACATCTGTTTGACACTTTCATAATTTAGCATGCATTTAAGTTCCTGATGTCACGTGCTGGGGAGTTACTGAGGACATAATGATATATATTGAAGTTAATGTTCAAGCTCCCTTGATTCTGTGAAATAGTTATCAAATTCAATCAAATAATCCGTTAAGTCTATCCTTCCTTTGATATCTAATGGTATCATTCTAACTAGGTCCTTAACTCTGTTCACCTAGAATATTATAAAATCTCCTTGACTGACCTTTATGCCTCCAGTTGACAGGTTTTGCTACTATAGTTAGATCCAGTTATGGGTGTTTTGGCATAAAAGTCTGTGTTTAAAAGGTAAGATGGCTTTTCATTGCCTACCAAATGAAATCCAAACTTCCCACTCTGGCCTCTTTCGGAGATGTAACAGGGATCTACTGAATGTTCATTCTGTAGTGAATAATAGAAAGTATGACTACCATAAAAGGTAACCATTTTCAAACCCAGTATGCAAGAAAAATGCTTATCGTTGGTATCATTTCATATTGCATCCCTACAACAATGTATGGTCTGGACATAAGTATTATGCTATACTGTTACAGATAAGAAAACTGAGGCACAAAAATGATCATCACAGATCACACTGCTCATGGTCACTGCTCAAATGAGGGTCAGTAGATTTCTAAATCCAGTTGCCATTTGCCTGAAATGTCAGTACTTAATGGAGAGAAAATCAGGGAAAAAGCAAAAGTTTTCTGCTGTTGTTTGCTTGTTTGTTTTTAGTGAACATTCAAGATTGAAACTTTTTTGTTTGAAAGAGATCTGAACAAATATGAAATCCAAGTAAATGTGACTCTGCAGCATTTACGGTCTTGAGTGCACTCATGAAAAGTGACAGGAAGGAAGTTACTAATAATGAGAAATCAAGGTTGTGTTTGCAGCTTGGTACATCATGTTTTGGCAAAATATCTTCTCAACCATTTTGCTTGGTTATTGTCATTTCTTCCGAGAAATCAATGCTATTGGAGATGAATGACAGCAGTGACCTGGCAGGCATGATTGCACTGTGAGTAGCAAGCTCTTTCCGTAGATGTGTTTTTAAAAACTGCAATTTTCTCTCCAAGAACAAAGGTCATGCAGTTCTCTGAATTGCCAGGCAAGAGCCAGGGCACATTGGCTGATGCTGCCCCTCCCCTACTCACTTAGAAAAATTAAGAAGTTGTTGGAGATAGGTGTTATTGGAGGTTTAGTGGTTACTTTGCTAGAACAATTGCCTTTAAATTAGAAACGGATTCCTTCAGCAGTGTTGGTTAGAGCTATCTGCAGGTGGAGGAAGATGGGCTACAAAAGGAATTTGATTTCATTTGTCACTAATTTTTAATTTCTTTAGAGCTATCTTTAAGAAAGCTTTGTCGTTTTCATAATTTTTCTTTGCATCTTTGCATTTTTTCTTATCAATCCAACAATTAAAAAAATGATTCTTTATTTCAGATATAACAATCCTACCATGCTTTGTGCAGACTTACTGTGAGTCCATAAGGAGAGAGAAATCTGTGTTCTGTGCCTATGAACTTGAAAAATGCAGTCTTTTAAGGTTCAACAACAAAAATTCAGCTTAAGGAAAATGACTTTTCCTTGAGTTGTTCCCTTAAGATATGACATTGGGAATACACGAATCAGACTCAGAAAGATCTACACAGCTGGATCTATATGGCCTGCCGAAGTGACTCATTATTTCCATTTGCCTCTTTTCTATTTCCTATGGTACTTTTCTACTTCCAGCTTTCGTTGTCTCTCACACCTATTATAATAGCTTCCAAAATGGACTGTTGCTTTTGGTTTCGCCGCACACCAACAATTTCTCCACACCTCTATGGGAGTGATGCTTCTAAAAACAAGCCATTCATGCCAGCCCTCCGCTGAAAGACTTATCAGAATCTCTGTGTTGGTTACAGGCTACATTTTTCATTTTTTAAAAATGGCAATCAAAGTTCTTTGATATCTGTTTCTGAGCCATCTCTCGTATTTTGATTTTTAACGTTGTTTCTTGCTCTAGCCTGCATATTCTGGCCTTTTTCGGGGCACAGCATTATCTTTTTCATTTAATTTTTCTTCATGGTACCTACCTTTTTGTTATATTTTAAAGAAACCTATGTCAAGTCAGTTTAAGAAAACAGAGGTTCTCATTGGAAAGATACTAGAGTTTCTGACCAAATTGAATGTTCAATTGCAGAGCAATACAAAGGGCAGAAGTGCTGCTTTATACAGCGCTGAGAATCCTGCCAGATCGCTCCCTGGCAGGAGTCTCTGCCTCCCACCGTCTGCTGGCATTGTCCTCTCTCACCGAACACTGGCTTCTCCCCTGTGATGTGCTGAGAAGCAGAGCTGCCAACATTTACAGAACGTCATGGTCTTAAACTTCTGTCACTAGAAGTGGTGTCTCTTTTACTGTTCCACTTTTTAAAAACCCAGAAGGCACTCAAATTGACCCATTTGAATCAGTGGTCTTTTATCAGTGGGGAAGGGCGAGATCTTTTACCAATCTGGGAGATCTAGCTGAACACTTTTGGTTGAAAAGAGAGAGTAACAGTTTACCAAAGTCAAGAGTGAGCAGTGAGGGAGAGAAGAGTTTATACCCCAAAGAGGTACATTCTTCTTATCCATCTAAACCCTCTCTAGTTGTCACCCCATACAGATGACTTTTTCATCTCAGCTCTTGAGGTGAGCTAAAATCTCCTCTATTCATAGGCAATTCTCTATTTTATCATTGCTTGGTAACTTCTGTTTTCTAACAATAGAATTAATTTTTGTAACGGAAAAAGAAACTGGGTTACAATGTTTCTTTATTTCAATCCATATTTATATATATATGTATTAAATATGTATATATTAAATATATATGTGTATATTTGTGTATGTATATATATATATATATATATATTTTTAAGTGGGCATGTATGAGGGGTGGTGGTCTGGGAGGAGGATGACACCAAATTTATAGCACTGTAGTTGGGGAAGTTAATTTTTTGTGTCTTTTTGTAATATGTTTAAGTATGCGTAGCTTAGGTATTATAATTTTATTTTTATCCTTCCTTGTTATATTCGGTGCCATAACTTGAGCATTCTAAGCTATTAAAAATATTTTGTGAATACGTTGTAATGGCCACATAGTATCCCATTATATAATATGCTTAAAAATCCCCTTGTTGCTGAGAATGTATTTATACTTAATCACATTTTAAAATATTGAGTAAACATTTTGGAGTCAAGGGATTACAATATTTAAGCTTTTTTCCCTGGACATAAATTAATTGAGCTAGAATTACAGGGCTAAAATATGAACATTTTAATGTTCATAATTCATACTGACAAATTATTTTCTAATATACAACCTTGGTTAAAATATATAAAATCGTATTTTGCCATGGACTTGCTAGAATTTTGTATTCTTTTAGGCAGTAATCTGATGGTAGAAAAATGGGTATCATGTTATTTAACTTTCATTTATTTATTTTCACATAAGGTTTTTTATACTTTTGTGAAGCATTCAATTCTTCTGATTTGTACATGTCAATTACCATTTCAAATGGGATTTTAGTAGATTGTTTACATAAGTCATTAACACAGATGTTGAGAATATGAATTATATGTGGAATTATAGTTTTATAAATTTATTATTTATAAATTTATTATTTTTGTTGTTGGTTTTATATAAATGTTTCACCACTTCTAAGAATTTTAAATTGAAAAATCTCTTTGTCCAAAAGTGATCCAATTTAAAGACAAAATTGTCAAATTTATTCTTCCTAGAATTATAATCATTTCTTTTTAACCCACGGATCATTTAGAAGTGTTTTGTAGTTGTTGTTGTTGTGGTTGTTTGTGGAGAACTAAGTAAAACAGTGATCATTTGTGTACAGTTTTATGTAGCACATCATGTAAATTGCTGCAATTCCTTTTGTTTTCCCCTCTCCCCACCTCTCTTCCCATTTGACAGTCATTAGGTTGTACTCCACATCTGTGGATCTGCTTCTATTTTTTCTTTTATTATCCTTTTTTTTTAGATTTCACATTTAAGTGAAATCATACAATATTTGTCTTTCTCTGTCTGACTTATTTCATGTAGCATTATAACCTTTAGGTCCATTCATGTTGTCACAAATGGCAAGATTTTATTCTTTTTTATTGCCAAGTAATATTTCTTTGTATATGTATATGCCACAACTTCTTTATTCATTCATCTGCGGATGGACACATGGGTTGCTTACATATTTTGGCTTTTGTAGGTAATATTACAATGAACACAGGGATCTGTATATCTTTTAAATTAGTGTTTTTATTTTCTTCAGATAAATGCCCAGAAGTGAATTGCTGGAGCATGTGGTTGTTCTCTTTTTAATTTTTTGAGGAATCTCCATAATGGTTTTCATAGTTGTTGTATCAATTTATAATCCTACCAACAGTGTCCAAGGGTTTTCTTTTCTTTACATTTACCAACATTTGCTGTTTGCTGATTTTTTATTCAGCCATTTTAAGAGTTCCAAGGTGATATCTTATTGTGGTTTTAATTTGCATTTCTTTGATTAATGATGTTGAGCATCTTTTCGTATGTCCCTTAACCACCTGTATCCACTCTTTGTAGAAATATCTATTCAAGTCCTCTGCCCATTTCTTATTGAATTTCTTTGTGTTAAGTTGTATGAGTTTCTTATTTAAATTGGATATTAACCCCTTATTGGATGTATCATTTGTGAATATCTTCTCTTATTCAGTAGGTTGTCTTTTAGTGTTGCTGATGGTTTCCTTTGCTGTGCAAAAACTTTTTAGTTAGATGTAGTTCCATTTATTTATTTTTTTATTTTGTTCTTTTTTAAAATTGTGTTTTATTATTAGTTTCAAGTATACAGTATATTGGTTTGACATTTATATAGTTTATGAAATAATTCCCCTGATTGCTTTTTCTCCCCTCTGGCTCTCCACCTAGCCATTGCATTAATGCAGACTGCATTGTCTATGCTGTGCTCTCCATCCCCATGACCATCTATCAACTGCTAATTTGTGCTTCTTTAACCCTCCGTGCCTTTCTCCCAGCCCCCTCTGACTTATTTCACTCAGCACAATAATCTCTAGGTTCATCCATGTTGTTGCAAATGTCTTTTGTTGTTCTTGATCAAGGAGACATCAAAAAGATATTGCTAAGACCAGTGTAAAAGAATTCACTGCCTATGTTTTCTTCTAAGAATTTTATGGTTTCAGTCTTACATGTAAGTCTTTCATTCTTTTTGAGTTTATTTTTGTATATGGTTTCATAAAATGGAACTATAATATTTTACCCAGGAATCCTCTTATATACTTGTAGAGTGAGACCGCATAATGCTATGTTTGGATTTTGCCCACAGAAATCTATTTGAATAACTGGAGAGATTAGAGGAGCTAAAGAAACAGCCTGATGAAAGAAAGAGCACAGTCATGAGAAAACAAAGACATGAAATCATTTTCTATTCTAGTCCTTAAGCAATCGCTTCTTTCCTTGGGATCATAATTTTTTGATAGCCAATACAAATTAGTTACGATGATAACTAATGTGTTGTTTTCAGCTAAAACATTGCATGATTCTATAGTGGCAGAAATTCTTGGCAAATTATTCGCAGCAGAAAAAAACTCAAGGAGACATAGAACAAATGTGGTAATTGCCTGAAGTGATCACCATATTGGGATCTATGTCAAAGTGATGGTTTTCTTAAGAAATTATTGAGAGCTCAGTATTAGTTTCCTAGGTCTATAATAACAAAGTACCACAAAATGAGTGGCTGAAATGATAGAAATGTGTTCTCTCATGGTACTGGAGGTGACATATCTGAAGTCAAAGTATGAGCAGGTTATACTCTTTCTGAACCTCTGAATCAAATGCTTTCTTGCCTCTTTCCAGCTTCTGGTGGTAACCATTTGACTTTTTTGTTGTTGTTCTTGCAGCTGCCTCACCTGGCATTTTCCCCATTTGTCTCTGTTTTCATATGGCCTTTTCATCTTCTTATAAAAACACTAGCCATATTGGATTAGGGTTCACCTTAATAATCTCAATTTAACTTGAATCCATCTCCAAAAACCCCATTTTCAAATTAGTTATATTCACAGGTGCCAGTCGTTAGGACTTCAATATATCTTTGGGGGTGAGGTCACAATTTAAACAATAACATGCCCCTACCTATATTTTTACTGAATTAAAGATTCTCCATGTCTTAGTTCCAGAGGGAAGAGCAGGAACTGAACCTGAAAGACTATGAACAATGAATCTTGCTTGTATTGTGACCATCCAATTCACAAGTGGCCATTCTTAGCCTGTGGACCATACCCAGAGAACCTCATAAGTGAGAGAGGAATGAAAATGAAAATAAATGGGGATTAATTGGTCAGTGTCTTACAGCTTATAAAAGGTAGAGAAGGGTTTGAATTCACTCAGAGTTACATAACTTTAAGTCCACATTCTTAATTGCAGCACTCTACCTGTATTATTCAGTATCTCTGAGCCTTGGGTGCTTTATCTATAAAATGGAATAGTAATCTCCTGCTTCAGAGGATCATTGGGGGAAAAATGGGTCACTGACACATGATGAAAAACTCTAAAAATATAATTTTTATTGTGGAATTCTTATTGTATTTTCCAAATGTGATTTCTTTAATGTTTCCCATCAGACTGGTGGCTTAAGTGTAAAAAAACATTAAAGATTCTGCCCTGACACACAGCTCAGTGCCTGAACTATAGTCAACACTATAAAGTTAGAACTAATTGAATTACTGAAAGAATGAACAATTCAACATTCTGTCCACAGTTTCCCAGTGATTGGAGGCAGAATTACAGCCACAGTCAGGGAGATTCCAAAGTGCTCATTCTGATTATCTGTCCCAGTAATGGACTAAAAGTAAAGGCGAAGACGAGGAGGAGGGAAATGACTTAAAAACATTACATGGATACCAGAAAATAGAAAATTAGTACAAGAACCACAGAGGGGAATCAGGGCTTTGGAGAGACTCATAAATTGAATGCATGTTTGTGGAAGAGGGCATAGGTGTACTGGTATCACATTTCTTCCATTTTGAAGCTTAATTAGACATGATGCCAGGAATCTCCATCCTGGTTGACCCACTGGAGTGTTAATGATGCCACTTGCCCTCCTTTCATTAATTGCTGTGCACCTGAAGCCAATCTGCAGCGGCTCCACAAGGTTATTAGGCAGAAAGGGTTGGAGAGTTTTCAGTGTTCCTTCTCCATCCTCAAAGCTCATATTTTGAGCAAAATGTGAGGAACTGACAGTTATTAAACTGCAGAAGAGTCTGCTGTAGCAGGGCAATGGGGTCAGCTGCCTATTGGGCCTGGTATAGGGGCTTCAGGGTTGGTGGGAATCGATACATATAAGAACAACGAGAAGTTAAATGGTTTTCTGTGACCCAGTGTAATGACTCCAGCCGCCTTGCTCAAAAGATCATTCTTCCTTTTCACCTGTCTTATCCGCTTATTTTTTTAAGTCAGTATCTGATATCAGCTTTCGGGATGTTATGCGAGACAATTCTGTTGCTGGAATAAGGTCAGAAGGAATCATTGATATCCCAGGAATTGTGTGGGGCTGGAGGGATCAAGGAGCAGGTGGGAGCAGGAAAAAGCCATTCAGTGGTTGAGGGGTGACTACTCCTGGGGGCCTGGAGAGTAACTGATATTTAGTGAATTATGTTACAATTAGTATATCGGTATATGGTCACATCAGTGCCACAAGGTACATTTTATCATCTCCAGTTTAGAAATCAGTAATATGAGACTCAGAAAAGTTCAAAGTCATGGTCTCAGCCACAAGATATGATCTGGCACAGCCTAGTTCTGACCCAGGTCTGTTGAAGTCTGTGTTAGGCCTCCCTGCCCACGGGGAAGTAGAAAAAAAAATTGAGTGCTAAATTGACTATTTAGTAAATCATATCTGCATTAACTGTGATTTTTGGGTAAGCTGAGTAATATTAGCATAGAAGCCATACGACCCCTTAGTGACTATTTTATTTATCATGGTATGTTCTATATCTAGCCCAATATCTAGCATACGATAGTCACCTCATCCAATTTTGTTAAATGAATTCATGAAGGCCCCAAATGAGGCCTTAGGATCTATTTTCTAAATAGACAGTGGTGGTATGACTGAATTACAATGTTAATAAGGGTTTATCTTTTGAAAGAAGGAATCAGTGTGAATCAGTTCACAGGAAGAGATCCCTCTGGTTGAATCTATAGGGAATGTTTCATGGAATGGGTGGGAAATGAACTGGCTTTGGAGGTAAACATTCAACAAGTAGAGATAAAGATTTGATGGCAGAGGTTTTCTGTGTGATTGACAGACAGGGGCCTGTTTCTTTAGTAGCCTCATATGACTGGAGTCGCAGATGTATAACAAAGACTATATCTATTTTATTGTTTTAGCTTCTTCTATCTGCTGTTACAAAGTACTGCAAACCAGGTGGCTCAAAACAATAGAAATTTATTCTCTCACAATTCTGGAGGCCAGCAGTCCAAAATGGAGGTGTTGGCCGGCCCGAGTTCTCTTTGAAGGATACTAAGGGAGTATCCTTCCTTGCCTCTTTCCAACTTCTGATAGCTTCCAGCAATCCTTGTAGATGTATCACTCCAGTGCTTCCATTGTCACATGGCCTTCTCCCCTCTGTGTCCATGTTCAGATTCCCCTCTTCTTACAAGGATAGCAGCCATTAGATTAAACCCCCATCCCAATCCAGTATTATTTTCTTTTAACTTGATTGCATCTGCAAAGACCCTATTTCTAAACAAGGTCACATTACAGTTTCCAGGTGAACAGGAATGTGGGGAAAGGAGGGCACCATTCAACCCAGTGCTACCTCGGCGGTTACCGGGGCAGTGACAATGTAAGGGTTTGCACGAGGTCAGTATGATCTATCTGCCTTTCACATGACCTGTGTGCATCGGGATGTCCGTGTCCTGACTAATGGGAATGTAAGGTCTGTCAGAGCCTGTGGTATTTCACCTTAACCCTCACTGCTGTCTGACAGTCACCTTAACAGGCGTCTTGGGAGTTCTCTCTCCCTGCCTCCCCGCCTCCTTCTACTCTCATACCCACTAGCTGCTTTAATGGACACAAAATCCTCCCAGCCTTATAGTCGCTAATTCGGGCTCTTATTAGTATCCTATTAATTGTGTAAACTAAGGATTTGAAGCAAACCAGATTGCATTTTTTTTCTCATTTTAATTAAATTCACATTGATTTTTAAAAAACAAATTTATTGAGACCTTAACAACCACACAACACATAACTGAGTTGTTAATCTCGATAAATGTTTTTTGGGAAATCCATTGGCTTGTGATTAATGATAAATATCTGTTTTAATAAATCTCAGTGGAATAAATTGTTGAGTGTAGGAGGGTATTTTAATTAAGCCAGGCCTCCTTATTCTTATGCATAACTACCTTGACCCACATTTGCGTATCCCTTTATCTTTGGAGGAAAAAAAAAAAAAGGAAAAGAAAAGAAAAGAAAAGAAAAAAAAAAACAGGACATGAGTATTCGTCAGTTTTAACAGAATGGCTGAGTAAAAACAATGTCATTTCTGAATCTGCATGAGGATTGATTAAATGCTTTTTATGGACTTCGCTTCTTATAATCTCCATGTTCTCAAAGAAGCCTTCCATGGCCACCCTATATGAAATATTTAATCCTTACAAACCTCATGTGTTTTCTTTAGATATTGTAAGCGATTCAAAACCACATTATTTAATTGTATACTCAGTTGTTTGGTACCAGGTCTCACTTCCAATTATATGCTGTGACAGCAGCAAGCGTAATTGATGTAACTGATGTGTCCATCATTGTGCTTCCAGCATCAAGAACAGGGCCTAGCAGGCATCTGTCTCTTTCCTCTCATCTGCTTTACCTCTTGCATTCCTCTATTTGGTATTCAATGCTTAAATCAATCATCAGCTTAGAAGTCTCTACCATTTACTAAAATATGAATTACTTGATGTTTGGGCTTGTCATATGCCCTCTGAAGTCCTAGCCTCCCACACTGGGCCTTATGCTTATACCCAAGGTAACATCAATAAATGCTTGTTGAATAAAATAACACGTTGTATATGAAATATCGGGGCCCAGTGTGTAGCCGCAGAGCTTCTCTGTGCTCTGCCATTCATCAGGAAGGGGGTCCTTCTGTATCCCTTAAACTTTTCATACTGCCTGAGTCCACCTTGAGAATGCACAGCTATATTTCCTAAAAGCTTGATCTATATCCTTTGTTTGATATTGATAAACTCTTGACACCTTGTTTCATTGGACATCTAAAAATAAATTGTGCCCAGCACACCATAAATTACTACCTTAGAATCATTTGTACAATGTCAACACTCTACAATAGGTTATGGCAACATCCACTATAGAGAGAAAAAAATAAAGGCCGAAGCTCCCATATCTGCAAATCTCTTCTAAGAAAGACCATGCAGGCAAGAAGAGGAGATTTGTTTTCACCTGAGTTAATAAAACTAAAATGCCTTTGCTTCTAGAGAGTAACAATGGATTGTTATTTTAAAAGAGTAGAATTGCCAGGAAGATTCTCAGGTGACAATCTGAGCATATATTATATTTCAGGCACTATACTTGGCAACAGTTTTATGATATTCCATTGTTTATTGTACAAAACCCTAGTTACTAAATATTATTAGGTCCCTTTTACACTGAGGAAAGTAAGACTCGGGGTGTATAACCTGCCTAAAGTCACACAGAGAATAATGGATAAAATCAAGTTTTGAACTTGGACCTTTTGTCTCTAAATACAATATCTTTTGCTTTAAACTCTTTTGGTGAATATGACAGTATAGACTGGACTAGCAAAGCCCAGACTAGGTATCAACCTAGCCTAGAAAGTCATGATATATCTTTATAGAGGTAGATTGAGTTCAGCTCAAGAAGGCCAAAGTTCCAGGCCAAGCATTTCACATTTACTAGTAGTAGATGAACAAATTGCATGTGTGTATGTATAAAATTCAGTGACCAAAATGTATACACAGCACAAAAATAAGCTATGTCTTGTCCCCATTAAGCAACTGGTCTTAAGAAGTTGAGTGAATTGCACAAGGCCATACAACTAATACATAGTAGGAGTGACATTCCAGTTTGACATAGACATTTTAGAATTATCTCTTAAGTACTAGTCATTTATACTAAGAAGAACAGCCCATTTAGCTGAAAACCCAGTCCCCCAGTTTTAGTTCTTTGAGTCGGTAACTGGGCTTGTCAGTTGGTTACACTTTTTCCTTTGACTTTTTTTCCCTCATTGTCTTATCACCACAATCTCTTGATTGACAGCCTTGAAAAGATCGTGTAAATGTCTCCCCTGAATTTGCTAGCACAATCCACTGCCTGACTGATATATGTGTCTGTTCAAAGTGTGCCACAAATGTTTGGTTAAAGATAATGACCCAGTCTGAAATGACTGTGATAAAAGTGTCCTGTAATTTTCCAGGGTGACTTTGAAGTGAGGCTTTCCATGTAAATGCGGGGGATTGAGAGAGGCAGCCATTATTTTCTTTCTCGTGAGCAATAAATTAGTGACTCCTCAGCATCAATGTAGTGGGCATTCTCCGTGCAGCTAATTTCTTTCCCTGTCTACTTCTAGCTGTGTTGAAGCAATACCCAAGACCCTCCCAGAGCAGTAAGTCCCAGGATAATGTATTTTTTTTTTTTCCTACAACTCACCACTTCAAATAGTTGCAAGGACACAGGGTTTAAAGTCAAACAGAACTGTCTTGGAATATCATTTCTATATAGGTTTACAAGAACTATTTGAGTCCCCATTTTCTGTCCTGCAAAATCAGGTTGTCTGTCCATTTGTTTGCAAAGATTAAATGAAACAAGATTTGTAAAATAGTAGGCATATAAAATAGTGCTTCTCAATTGTTAGTTTGATTCGGTATATATTTTTTAAAACTACAGATTCACTTTTTTTTTTTTCTTAAGCTTCAGCATTCTTTATTATCAATATTTTGCACAGTTTAAGATATAACCCAGGAATCTACATTTCTAATAGGCATTCTAGGCAGTTCTAATACAGGCTAAGCAGGGCTATGCTTTGAGCAACACTGGCAGTGAATGATACAACAACAACATTACTACCGTTTGTTGTATGTTGTTTTTGTGTGCTATGTGCAAGGCACTGCACACGAATCTACTCCACACTTGGCAAAAACATGATATGACACTCCACAGATGCTAGTGTTTTCGATTCCCCTAACCTCCTTTTTTCCCCCTTACTCAGTGATTTCTAACCGTGGTGCAGTTTTTGGAGAAAAAGTAGATGTAAAGGAGTTTCCGTTGTAAGAAGCGGGGTTGGCTGGTCTCATGCCAGTTTAATGTTGGGCGTGGAGCTCCCCCTGGGCAGGGGCTTCGGGGAAGAAATTTCTGCTCTTTGGAAGTTAGCCTGTCCCCATGAACTTGATATTCTCCTTCCCCAAGAATCTCCCATGCATTTGCCCAACTTCTGTTGATATAGCCCCAACCGCAAAATACCCACTGCCCCCCCCAAAATGGTGCCATTTTCTTCATGCCATATTTGTGAATGATACAAAAGAACTTCCATATGCCTCTCTCTGTCTTGGGTTGTGTCCTATGTGTGTTTCTCCTTTTCCTTGACTTTTCTGTGGCATTGCAGCATTTGCGATGGTATGTTTTCTTCTTTCCATCACTCAAATGTCTTTATCCTTTTTAAAAAAGAGAATTTTTGAGGGTCAGAGCCCTACTAATGGACTAGACCTCAAAAAGTTTGTGAAATTACCATGCATATTTGAAAAGAAAACAGAATAATGTCCATTAATATTAATATACTAGTATGAAGATTGCTATAATTTCCTCCACCCTCTCATTGGATGAATAGGCAATGACTGAGTCATTCACAGGCCACATGCTGTGTATGAACAACTTCCTTTTCTTTCTTGATACCTGATATTCAGTAAGAAATGTATATGGTTGACTGAAGACAGTGATAGTGTTCTCTCTGAAGGTCAAAACTTCTGACTAGTGACTCAGTCTAATTAGGTTAAACTTAAGGTGATAATGTGTGGAGTGTCAGCAGCTAGAACATTTATTCTTATACATATTTTTTTCTAAAGCAGTGTCCTTTGAAACAGTCAATTAACATGCTACAGAGAAGAGTTTCCAGATTAACTCGAGATTGAATTGAAAGGTTTTCCTTTCCCTGACAGAGCAGAAAGAGAGGTTGAGTACCTGACTTACCTTTCAAAGGCAGTGATCCATGCAGCGCTTCTTATTGGAAAGATGTGAACTTTTCCAGACCTTCGTGTACATGTAAATGGAGATGCTAAGGAAATTAGCTAGAGTCTGGACAAAGAACTGAGGGCTAGAAGAAGCTTACGTGCCTTCCACTCTAGCCAGCTGTCTCTGGAATATTACGATTTTTAGTTTTCTTTTTTAAACACCTATATAAAGGGATCAATAAGGGGGGGGGGAACCCTGCCAACTGAAATTATTCTTACATTATTTAATATTTTATTTGAAATGTGTACTGGCAGCCTTTAATGTGGGGGCCTTTAATAGAAACCTGGCAAATATGATCAAGAACTTCTCTTTATATTGACAACTATTAGAGACACGCATTTCTTTTTCTGTAATCTTTAACAAAATGTTAACAGGAAGAGACAAAAAGTAACACAAATTCATTAGAAATAATAGATAGCACTCCGAAAATACTTTAGAAATATAAGAACTTAATCTAGGGAGAAGAACTAGAGAGGTGTCATTGGTCAAGGAGACTTTGATTTAGTCCCAGATGTGGCTTCTTGAGAAATCTCTTTATGTCTGGACTTTGGTTCCCTGATCTTCATAATGAGGATGTAGACTGAAAGAATCTTAGGTCCCTTGGATGTAAATAATTTTATAATTCTAAGATGAATGAATGCTTAGTATCTAATATGTGTCATACATCATGGTAAGCCCAAAGGCATTGTCAATGTTGTCATGGAGTTAAGGGTCTACACGGGAAACCAGCAAGAAATTACAATGTAATGATAAATGGGAAAAAACTACTAAAAAGGACAAAAATTCATTCTGTGAGAGTATATGGCAACGTAACGTGGGTCAGGCTAGAGGGCATTGAGGAATTGGCACATCTGGGAATCTGAGAGGAAACTTAAGAGGTGACTGGACAGGGAGTGGGGCAGCAGTATGTTGCACGCAGAAGAAAGGCATATGCAAAGGCCCGGTGGTGGGAGGGAGCAAAGTAGAGTTATCATTGACAAAAAGACCAGAGTGGATGAATCAGGAATCAAAACACAAGGTGAGTGCAGGATACTAGTCAAAGGGTACATCAGCAAGATTTCAGTATCTATCATAAGGCATCGGGATTGAAGGATTTCAAATTTTGAATCCATTTCATGATCACATTTGCATTGTGTTTAACTCTCTTGAGCTGCTATTTGGAGAACCTATTGGAGTAGGACAAGAGTCGATGTGGAGAGCCCCATTGAGAGCTTACTGCAGTCACCATATAATAGTGGTTTTAGGGAGAGTGACAAAAGATAAGGAGAAAATTATATGGAGGGGAGACATATATACTGGAGGAGGTCATGAGCGCAAGAGGGAATGCAGGTTATCAGGTAGTCTGCCATTAAAATCCCCTAGATGTTTTGGAAGAAACTGTAAAGCAGACTGTTAAATCAAATTGAATAAACAAGAAATAATCATTTATTGAGGCTCTAACCCTTTATATGTGCTTTAAATATGTCTTCTCTTTTACTTTTCATATGTAGGTATTTTGCATACATATAACAGCAAGAAAAAGGAGGCTCTTTTCACAAAAAGGCATACAAATATTTTGGTGTTTGTGCCAGAACCGTGGTTAAACATCAAAATTTAATTTGTCTGATCTTATATAAGTGCCTTATTTTTCTCTGTGACTTAGTGTCTTTATTGGGCAAGGAATGAAATAAATAATATCTAAGCGTCTTCTACCTCTGAGAGTATGTTCTTTCTTAATTATTTTGCCATTTTTGCTTCAAAATCCTGTAGTTAGCTAGCCTGAGTTTTGACCTGGTATAGAACATATTGGAGTAATTAGCTATGTGTTTGCAACTATCTCTTGTGCATTTCATAGTGTAATTGATAGGCTCTGATCTCCCCAGTCACCAAGTTCTAGAGAGAGACCCTAATAGTCCTTAGATCAAGAGGAAACCAACACTGTTAAAGCATGTGGTCCTCATCTTTCTTTACCATAATCTCATATTCTGGGATGTGCCTGGATCTGCATTTCAGTCGGAAGCACACACACGTCCATTAAGCAGCTATCAAAGCAGAGTAAGCGCAGGGCTCAGACCCTCACACCCTCTCTTTAGCTCACACTACACTAAACCCCTTGGATTTATTTTTATCATTATTCTTTTTGTAAGGGAACATCGATGCCTAATTTCTCTTTTAATATTGATGCATTCAAGTTCTTGAAGCTGATTACTTTAGATAGTGAAAGCATTTAACTAATGCTTAGAAAATCTCAAGGCTGTTAACATTAGGATCTGTGAGAATGACGGCACTGTGCATGGTGCAAGGCATCTTGTTCATTTAACAGTTACAAGGAGAGAGATGTATCATAACTTGTTATTGCTATGCTTTAAGAAAACTGAATTCAAGAAATATCATTTGAGTTTATATTTGGTGAAGACTCACAAACACTCACATAGTGCTGTTTCCCTTTTCAAAATAAGGGTCAGAGATTGGGTCTGTTTTTGTCACATACAGCATCAGCTCCAACTCAGCTGTTCTGAATGTCCTCGATGACTAAGTCCCCCTGATCTGACTTAGTAAATATATATTGGATTCATGCCTGTTACTGCCAGCCATGCATTTACTGCTCAGCAGAACATCGCAGCCCAAGACAAAACCAAGGAGAACATTTTGTGTAATCTCATCATTTAGAAACGCAGGTAAACTGTAGAGATATGTTTCAGGCTGAGCAAACAGCCTGGAACATTTTCAAGGGACAAGAAGAGACTTTGTGGTGTGGTAGAATAATGACAAAAGAAACATGGAGTAAATTCAGAGACATAAACAGGATAGATGATGAATCATTTTAGAAGCCATATGAAGGAATAGGTGATAAAGTACTGTGATCATTAAAGTAATTAATCTAGATAAACATTCTGTGCCTATCAACCAACTCCTGGAGAAGTCCTACCGTTATCAGAAACCCCCTTGGTATGACTGGGATTAGAACAAGGGATATTGGTTGCATCAGGTTCTCAAACCAGCCCCCTAAATCTTCACGATAGAGACAGGTCTGAAGCCTGGACTCCACAATTTACTTCTCTGAAGCTCTATGCTTCATTTGTTGACTCCTCTTTAGATATGGTGATATAATTTATGCTATAGCAGCACTTGCCAAGCCAGTTCAGCAAAACTTCCCTTGTAAAATCTTTAAAACCATTCATTTCATGGAGCAGCGTTTCATAGATTTCCCCTAAAAATGTTCTCTGATATATGTGATCCGATACTATGTTTGAAGTGAGCCCCTTCTATATGCACAGACTTTCTATTCACACACACATATGTATTTCCCAGCCCTTGCTACTCAACAGAGATTGATTCCAATCTAATGATTGAGGGAGGGATGAGACATAAACATTCTGATAGTTAAAAATGATGCAGAATATAAATTAACTGTTGAAGAAAGTAGTAGAATAGATATTATCAGGCAGTTCCTGATAGATTACTACATGAGTGGCAGTGACAATAATTACAATAGGATTTAGACAGAGATCAGAGAAGGCTTTTGAAAACATGAAATTAGAGCTGGGTCGGAAAATACAGGCAGGATTTGAATGGGCAGAAAAGGGGGTATTCTTGGTAAGTGGGTCTGTGTGCTGACCTGTTTTAAACAGATGATAAATTGCATCTAATATACAATGAGATTCTCTCTCAGACAAATTATGCAGCCAATACTACCAGTGGGACTTCCCTAGCTGTCGGGGGGTTCCACAGACTGAACAAGTGATGGGCAGATTAGAGAAGACAACAGTGAAAGGCCTGTTTTCTTGTGAAACTCAAGGAAAGCATCAGGTTGGAAATCTTGAAGGGAAAGATGTCATTAGAACAGGGCTAAGCTATTCATGAGGTTACCTGACATGGTCTCCTCACTTCCCAATATGTTTAGTATGGAACAAATAAGTGACTACTGTGTGCTAAATGAGGGTATCATTTTTCATCTGCATATGAATATCCCCTACTGGATCTTAGGCAGATAATACTGAACTTAGACATGCTTCCTATCATCACTTTTACAGTGCAGGTTTTTATCCCCACTTTAAGTGCAATGAGAATGAATAAAAGCAGTGTCTTCATAAATACACCTTGATTTGAATCTTAGCCTCTCCTCTTATTATCTATGTTACCTCAGTTTATTACCTTTCTGAATTTCAGTGTCCTCATCTCTACAATTGAAATTAAAAAAAAAAAAATCCTGTATCTTATCAGCAAGCCTGATAGGTAAGGTGGGTTCTCAACCATGAGTGTACATAAAAATGCCTGGGTAAATTAAAAAAAATAATAAATAAATAAGACTTAGGCATGTGCTCCATCTTCAGAGACTCTGACTCAGTTGAACTGTGCACATAATGAGCATCAGTATTTCTTACATTTTCTTCAGGTGGTTTTGTAACTTGTCACCAGAGATAAGAACAATTAAGAGAAACTATATAAAGTAGTGAGCACAATGCTTTAGCACAGGATCTTATAAATGCTAGCCGATGCTTCTTACATTTTGATATAGTGAGTAGAGAAAGGAACGTTTGAAAGATATTCATAAAAGAGTTGTACATCTGGAATGTATAAACAACACTTGCAATTCAAAAAGACAAACAACCCAATTAAAAATGGTTAATATACATAGATATATGGATATGAAGAAACAAAATATGTTGATAAAAATTCACGTGCAATTAAAACACAATATAATTAGCCATTACAGAAATGCAAATTAAAGCCATTCTGTGCTATCTAAAGTGGCTGAATGAAGAAACTGACCATACTGACTGTTGATGACAATGAGGAACAACTGAAACTCATGGTTGGAATGTCAAATGGTATAGCTCCTTGGGATAACGTTTTGGCAGTTTCTTGAGCTCTTAAATATTTGTTCACATATGACCTAGCTGTTTTAATCCTAGGTATTTACCCAAGAGAAACAACACTATATGTTCACATAAAGACTTAGTACTATACAAATGCTCAAAGCAGATCGATTTTTAATAGCCTCAAACTTGAAGCAACACAGGTTCCATTAACAGATGAATGGATAAAAAAATTGTTCTGTATACTCACAAACGGATGGTACTTAGCAATACAAAATATTGATACACACAACAATGTCAATGGATTTAAAAATATTACCAAATAAAAGAAGACCTACTAACATAATACATGTTGTGTGATTTGACTTTATAAAAGTCTAAAAAGGGAAGTTAATATGAAGTTACAGCACAGCAATGACTGTCCATGCACAGGGTAGGGCAGGAATGGGAGGAGGAAAGATTACAATGAGGAATTTGGGGAGATGACAGATTTACTCATTATTGATTATGGTGATAGTTACATGGATATATTCAAACATCAAAACTGATTAAATCATACATTTCAAAATATGACACTTATAGTATATCAATTATACCTCAATACCTATACCAAAAAATAAATAAAATAAAATAAAATAAAATAAAATAAAATAAAATAAAATAAAACATGCCTGTGGATGAAGAGTCAGGATAGAAAAATATAGGTAAAAGACTTATCCAAATAAGCTGTCTACCTTTTTATTTATAGTGGCTTTCAACCCATTTTTGACCCTATATTGCCGTTTTCACAGAGATATTATGGAAAGAATGAGCTGTATTTTATTGCAAAATGTTTTAGTTATCTACTACTACCTAGAAAATTGTCCTAAAATTTACATACTGAAAATAACAAGACATTATCTCAGCTCAGTGAGTGAGACTGGAATCACACACTGTGGGAATCCCGAAGTACCAGTCATGAAGTCTGGCTATATGGAAGCCATAATGTTGGAGAGGTCACCAGGAAGTATTTCTTAGAGATAGAGGAAAGTACCAGGGAATCTCAACTTTCAATTCCAATCATTTGAGTCTTTCTGGACAGAACACATATACGAATGAGAACGTCTTCTGATAATTCTAACCCCAGCCTTGGAGCTGCCGGAACTAATATCTAATGGAGCAGAGATACGCAATTTCTGCCAACCCTGGTACAAATTAGAGATTATTGAGTAAAGTAAGTGTTGTTTCTGTTTTAAGCCACCATATTTCATGGCAATTTGTTACAGAGCATTAGATAATGGGAAGATATTTTAGTATCTGGAAGCAGGATGACACCATAACAAAACCTAAAATATACGTTTGAGAACTGGATGGTAAGTCGAAACTGGAAGAAAGTTAAGGAAGCCGTTAGTGAATATATCAAGAGCCTGAAAAAGACTATTAGTGAGATTCTGAAGGTCTTCTAAAAGGCCTAGGGATAGAATAAAGAGCATTCACTAGATCAGGAGCTGTATGCGAGGTGCCAGGGTGTGTGCTCATGGACTCCAGGGCAGATCAATTATTATACGTTAGTCAGAAATAAGAAAATATCTTAACTAAGTTTAATATAAAGCTGTTAACTAGTTTAAACAATGACTATTAAAAAATATATGGTATAATTTAGCCTCTAGAAAAAGATTGCTCTGGCTTTGAGGCACAGAATAGATTTCATTGATTTGAATTGAAGACTACTGTGATATTCCAGGTGAGCTGTGCTGGGGCTTTGGCTAAGGTGCTATTAAAGGAAATACAAAATGGATGGACTCAGGATATATTCTGCAAATGGGAACAGCAGTCAGGACGTGATGATAAAATAAATGTGTAGCAAAGGAAAGCACCCATTTTTATCTGAGTGGATCTTAAGAAGGTCAGATGAAATAATGAGCGTGTAAGTGCTTTATAAATATAAAGCCTTTTTAAAATTATCATGACATTTCATGTCTACTGATATATCAAAACTTGAAGATTTGCTTGACTCTGCTTCCAGCTCTGTCCTCTACAGCACAATGCGTCTTGTTCAAAAGTCTTAATGCATACATGAATACCATATAATGCTTTGCCTGCTTTATGGATGAATACTGACTATATCTAAATGGTATCTATATTTCCTTTGAATACAACAAACTGGTATTTGATCATTTCATTTTCTTACAGAAGATGAAACATTATGATTTTCAATAATCCATAAAGACAGACATTTGTTTCCTTTGTGAAACTGTACCCTTCAATGATTACTCCTCACATTAATCATAGTAAAAGCAATGCTTAAGGTAATCTCTTTCTTCCTGCAGATAATAAATGTCTGCTGTTGACAGCAAAAGTGTGGAAAGGTGAAAGGCAGGGTGAGCTCTATGTGTTTGTGAGATAAACAACTGTCAGCCTTTCCTAAGAGTGCTGTGATCGTGTGAGGCCAAAGTTGCCTCTTTATATAACAATGACAAATAAAACTAATTTTTCTCTGACTGATGATTCAAAGGATTTTACTTGAGATGCCCTATAATTTTCATCCAGAAATCTAACTTTATTAAATGCCTATAAATTTATAGTTCATATTGTTAAACACTGAAGAAATTAGCATCTGGATTTGCATTTATAGCTACTCTCCTTAAAATCATCGGTGACATATTGGTCCACTGCATTCACTGACAACCCAGTTGTTTCCTAACCAGAAATTACCAAGACCCTAAGAAAATGTGAGATCTTGAATATGAGCTTAATTTAGGATGTAAAAGGTATAAATAGCTGAGTAAGAAAAACAGGTATTTTCAAGTAACATTCCTGGGGACACACTTTGGTGGTTGTATAACAATGAGTTCCATTTGGTATTGCTTGTAAGCAATGAGAAGGGGCCTGACATTTATTTAATACTTATTTTGACATTGCACTTTATAAATGGTTTCTGTAGAATGCCTCATTTAATTCTAATGAAAGCTAAGCAAGTTAGGTGTCATTATAAAGCTTTCTATCAGACTTATTTTTTTAAATGAGCTTTGGATGGGAGTCATGTGACTCAGGCAGGTCACAAATGTTTCTGAGCTTTTTAAAAATGTTGCTGTTATTAAAGACAGGTGTGTCTTATTCCAAGCTCCCAGTTCCTCTGTTATGTCACGCTAGATGATGCACAAAGATTTCAGTGGGTTTTTAGATAATGTTTTTAAAGGAATTTTAACAGTTTTACAAATAATGTCTTGTTCATAGTATCACGTGTGTACCACAAAACTCCATTAACATGTATGTGTTTATGAATCTCCTTCTCTAGAATGTTTCTCCTGTCTGGAAAACTCACACATTCAAGACCCAGATCTCATGACTCAGACCAAATACATTTCTTTCTAAACAGACTTCCCTAATCCCTGCAGAAAGAGCTTACTGCCCCCCCCCCCACACACACACACTCACCACACACATGTGCCCCTCCTGTAACATACTGCATTCAATTAAATAATTGCACGACAACTCATTTATCTCCCCTAGCTTACTGGGAAAGACTTCAGGGAAGTGACCATATGTTATCCAACTTTGAATCTCCGTGCCTAGTAAAATGTCTGGCATATAGTTGTTATCAAATAATCTTTGCTTAATTAATTAATTAATCCATCAATAAATAAGCACATGCTAAATTTAAAATGTGATAGTGTAAATTATATCTCTGATATGAATATATTTATATATAAAGATCTTTAGCTGAGTAGAGAAGACAACATAAATACAATCAAAGAGAAAATGTTAACTTCTAAATAATTAATGTAGAAAGTAAGAAGTTCAGATGCATTCTCCTTTTAATCATAATGCCCATTTCATAGGCAAAGAATATGGACATTTTAGATGTTTTCTTACGTATCTGCAAGTCAAAATATATGCCCTAAACAATAATATAAATGCACTTTAATAAATATATAAATGAATAGATAGATGAATGAATAAATAAATTAATGAAATTCTTATATAGAGTAAGGTATATGTAAGCTTAGTTCTAATCACTACAGGTATCGGACATTTACACAAGAGATTACTTTTTCTTTGAAAAGTGGGAAAATATACAAAGGTCAAGATATATTGAATGCTATGAAACATATGTTTTACTATTTATAGCAAGGAGATGGCCATTTTTCTTTTCTGGTATGTGGAATATTAAAACAATATCTTTCTTAAATTGCAAATTCTTTTTGGAAATGTGGGCAGTTAAATACTTGTATTACTTTAGAGGAAAAATGAGTTTCAAGGGAGATTAAGAGGGATTTAATAATAACGGCTAATCTTTCATTCACCAAAGTTAACACAGTCTAATAATGATCACTCCATATTACAGACCCCTTACTTGGTGCTTTAATGCATGGTTTCTAATCTTTAAATAAGGTAACTAGATAAGTCATGAATTGTAGCATATGTGGATGAAAAAACTTCTTTCAGAGAAACGAAGTGAATTGCTTGTGGCTATACTGCTTATACGAGATAGAAGTCTCTGTAGATATAACAATAAAGACAATATAGGTAGATACATAAGGGAGCCGATGAAAGAGAGAAATAGGGAGATATTATGAGTGTGTTCGAGATCAGGAAATACTTCATAGTAGACAAATGTTATGCATGGGATAAATCCCAAAGGATAAGAGGGAATTCAACAGACAAAAAAAGAAAGAGAAGGAATTCAAGGTGGTGGAATTAACTGTGAAAAGTCACAGATGTTTGAGAGCAAGGGTGAGCTAAGAACCTTCCTCAATTCTATTACCTGAACACAGAGTGAGCAGATTAATGATGGGGGATGAGCCTAAAGAGGTAGGGCCGGGTCTCAGATGGTCTTTGATGCCATACTCATGTTTCTGCATTTTACGCTGTTATCTGTGGGACATCAGTAAAAGTTCTGAGCAATTATATTGGTATTTTAGAAAGACTATTCTGGTAGCATGGATAGATGCGGGAGTGATGGTGAATTAGGTGGTAAAAGGGTCAGTTAGGGGAGTATTATTAAAGGCCAGGTGAAAAAGAATTGATGAGAGAAAATAGTCAAGATCTGAACCAGGGCAGTACTTGTGGGGTAAAGGAAGGACAAATGTGAAATAGCATTAGGAGATAAATTATCTATGAGTTAAACTCTTTTATGTGGTCGAGAAAAGAAAGTAGACATTTAGGATGGCCCCAAGTTTCCACGTGAGTGGTAATGGAAGTCTTCATGATCAGATCAAAAGTTAAAATGTCCTAGCATTCAGATAATGTTTATGAGTACTTCATCTTTTAATTTAAAAATATATAATATATTTTAACCATTTTGTCAGTAGTTATTAGATATCTATGATGACAGAAAAGAGAGAATTGGAAATCTTTCTAGCCCTTGTCAAGTCTTTTATTCTGCGCCTTAAACACTGTAGACCTTTAAATTGTACTTTTCTAAGTGAATTTTTATGTTCCACCTTTATGAATTGATAGTCTGAATTATGCACTTGAGAGATACTTCCTTTCTTCCAAGATTATTCTGTATATTTTGCCATCAATTTCTTATTTACTATCTATCTCTATCTTCTTTTCATGATTTAGTCTGTTCATCCTTTTAAAACAACCCCCCTTTCTATCAATTCCTAAAAAATGTGTTCAAGTCCAATTGCTCAATAAATATTACTCAACATAAATTAGAGTGTTGAACAGACAGAGTTTTGGTTACTTTTGAAGAATTTGCAGTGGGAGAATGGCAGAGGTATGAGAAAAAGGTTATGATCTCTGTAATCCCAGGAAGCAGCTACCAATAAGTTAATACCAGGAGACTTATCAGTAACCTAACTTTATCTAGTGTTTTCCATTATGTATTCACCAATAATCAATGATTGAGAAGTGATACATTTGGGCAAAGTTATTTTCTTTACATCTTTTCTTCTAAAAATACTTTATGGTAAGTGCTCCAGGTTACTTGTCCAGAGAATTGAGTGGGGTTGCTGCTTTAGGTTTAGGTTGTTTAACCGTGTCCCTACAATTAACAGTTTGCTTGCAGGAAGAGACCCGTAATTGTTAGGTTCTAGGAATTTGATGGATAGAGATGTGGGAGATAGCTTTCAACCGTCATACTTTATGAAATAACCAAGGATATTAATTGAAGATCTAACACATTATATTTCATTTTGTGTAAAATATACAAACGCTCTTTACAACTTTGACATTTTAGTTATCAGTTAGGGGGAAAAAAAAACTCTTGGGCAAATCATATGGGGAGATAGTTATCTTCCATCCTTAACAAATCTGACTGCTTTGGAAATAATCAACTCATAAATATTTAGCTAATATACACCCGGAGCAATGGATTGTGCAAAATTAAATGCCTCATTGAAACAATTAATTCCAAATGCTATGATTTATTAAGCATACTTTACTGGAAATTTAATAGAAATATGGACTCAAAGTAATTTGAGCAGAGGATGTTTGCTCTCTCTTTGATTCCTGGCCAACATATATTCTTACTTACCCTGCAGGTGAAGCTCAAAAACAGAGCAAACTTCCAGTAAAGCTCTCTAATTGAATGTGTGGGTCAGAGTTTGATGAGAGGAGGCAATGGCCACAGGTTGTAAAAAAGACTAAATAAATAACTAAACAAAATGAAGTAATCCTTCCATATTTCACATACCTCCTGCAGTTAAGCCTTCAGGGAAGGAAATGCCACTTCAGTAAAAGCTTGTTGTCATCATCAGTCCATTTCAAAAGAATATAGCTCATGCTCCTCAGAGCATCAATAACCAAATATATCCCCCAGCCATCTTTGAAACATTCAGTCCTGCAATTTCCAGTAAGCTGCTTTGTGTTAGAGCTTTACGCAAGGGCTCCACACAGCAGTGGAAGGCAGCCTGAGTAGAAAGGCTTAGCTGGAAAGCTCGAAGGGTGAGGATGGAGTGTGGAGTGGCAGAGGCTGATAGAAAGGGACCTACTGAGCGTCTTGGGTTAATCCAGTTTATTTGGTTTAACAGAAAGGACACTGAAGTAGGACTCTGAAGATCTGAGTTTAGTCCCAATCTAGCTGTTGTTGATCTATCTCAGGAAAGTCACTCTGTTAGACTCGTTTTCTCACCTGTATATTGAAAAGAGACAGATGACCCAGATCACTGAGAGTTATTTCAATTCAGCCACTCTTTGACTTTATCTTACAATTTTTTTTCTTCAATTTTGCAAATGTCATCATTCTTTTAAAAAGTTTTGGTGTAAACACAGCTAATTTTCATTTCCAAATATTTATTAATGATCAGTGAAGAACCAGACGGGTCTTGCCTGTGGTATATTTCTCTTTTGTTTTCTTAAATCAAACATTTATAAATCAAACCAAGCTCTCTGTCTGATTTTTGTTATGATTTCTGAAAATTATTTTTACAATAAATAATTTCCCAAAAATATTTTTAAATCACATTTTCAAAACTTAACATTAATTACTACATCTGGATTTTGTCAATATTTAATATTTTTATTCCCCCACCAATCCTATATCTGATACAAACCCATCCCTGTCTCTCCAGTCCAGTATTCCAAGTACAAGTCAAGATGCGTCTATCTTATTCGACATTGACTGAGTGCCTTCTTGCCAGACATGGGATGGACGCTCTGGCATTACCGTTTTCAGGATAAATGTCCAAATGTAAATAGATAGTTGTTCCCAGGGACCTCACAACTTCCCAAAAGTTAGTAGACATAGACAAAATAGGGACTCCTTCATGACTTAATGCTACCGTTTTTTAATTTACCTAAGTAGAAACTTGTATCGTTAGTTCTGAGCTTTTGGCCTACAGACAAATAATGATCTCTTGATCACCATTGCAAGGAGGGAAATGCACAGATATACAAACACAATCACACAGACATGGCTGAAGCATGAGAAATGTATTTTTTACCTCTTACTTACCAGTTGTATATACATAATATTTTGTTATTTCTAGAAAATAATATTTTCTCTTATTGATTTTTTAAAACAGGTAGGAAAACAATGTGTGTCTGTGTGTGTGTTCACAGTTTGGGGTGACACTTAAATAGGGACATTCACCAATATACCCACCTAAAGTCTTCCAAGTTTTCTTTCCTTAGAAAAGCAAAACATCATAATATAAGCTCGTGGGCTAATACCATTGCCATTAGCGAAGTTATAACACATTTCTTTTATTTGGCTGTTTAAGGCTTTCAATCATCAGGTCAGAATTTAACACAATGAGCAGAAAAAGGTGAAGCCTTGCTTTGTTAGCCTCCCCTCTCCCCCCTTAAAGCATTCCTGAGATAAGGGCTTAGTGCAGTAGATTATTATTTGAGAAGTGATTCCAAGGAACCACAGCTGACAATGAAGGAGGACAATTTAATTCAAAGTGTTTTAAGTTGGTCCATACTGTTTGCAACAAGAGGTCAATTCTGGAGGGTAAGCTTTAAGATGCTAAGCAGAATATGCCTCAGGATTGTCAGCCCGAGAGACAGAATACAGGAGTTTTACTTACTGGCTCTTACTCTCTATTACTCAAAGGTTCTCCAAGGTGTATTTACATGCTTTGCACATTCAGGTTGCTTCATGCTCCTGGCCATAGCCAAGGCTGGAATTTCAAAAGTTCCTGAGAAGATGAGAGTCAGGCATGAGAAGCATTCAACACAATGGCCACATTAAATGACCTAAAGTTCGTGCTCAATAAGCATTATTTTATGTGCCCAAAACTATGTTATGAGTTTTAATGATGTTCTGAAGACTGGACATTATTATTCCCCTTTAACAGATCATGATCCAAAGGCAGAGAAGATGAGGCAGAGGAGGAAAAGGAAAAGTTAGATAACTAGTCATAAAAGTAGTAAGCAGTAGAGTCAAAGTTAAAAACTCAAGCAATCTGACTCCCAATTAATAACAACACTACATCACAGTGTGGTTTAAGGAAGGTGAAATATAATGGAAGAGAATATCACTATCAGCCAGAAGTGTGTGTGTGTGTTGCACCATGGATAAGCATAAGCCATCAAGCTATGATTTTAGCGCTTATCTGTGTGTATCTTTGATCGAGTCATTTAAACTCTCTTACTAGAGTCATAATTCATATGGTATATTCCTTCAGAAGCCCTTTTCTGCACTCAAATTATTTGATCCAATACATTTTGTCTTTATACCTATTCTATGTAATACATTAAGTTAAACCACAGTTAAGTTTTTCACCTCAGAATTCTTGATACGTAGGGTTAGATAACTGTGTGGACGAGGCTGTCTCATGCACTGTAGGATGTTTAACAACATCCCAAGGTCTTTGTCTACTAGTTGCCACTAGAACCCCTATCTTCAGTTGTGACAATCAAATGCATCTCTGGATACTGCCATATGTCTCTAGGGGGCGTGTGCCATCTTCCCATCCCATTAAGAACTGCTAACCATGAAGCTATGTGATACTTAAGACACAACTATGGCATCTATGTCTTGTGAAGCTTTTTCTCAACAAAATCAGTACAATTTTTTTTTTTTTTTTTGGAATGTAGTCTCCAACCAGAATCTTGAATACAAGTTTACCTCATAAAATAGTAAAAATTAAATGGGTCACCAGAGATTCCTTAACAGTAATCAGCCAAGAAAATGAATTTCCTTTGATGCATTCACACCTTGGCCATTTTATTTAGTTTCCCACCCAAAGCTGCATGATCTTGAGTCTGTCTTTTCACTTCCGTTATTGAACCTGTTGGGGGAAATAATGACATTTTCTCAACTAATCATCATAACAAACACTGCCAAGTAAAACACCTAATTCTGTGATTAACACACTGTTCATTAAATGGTCACTATTGCCAATAATAATTACTATGTTTTTTAAGAGAACAAAATATAATTTTGAAAGCAATGCTTTCTTTGTGTGTAAGGATTTTAGATGTCTTCTACCTCCTCTAGAATTTTGATGGGATGCTTGAAGTTTGCCTTTATTCTGGAATAAACTCAAGCAAAATCAATTTGATTCTATACAAGTCATCATTAGTTACTTTCTGTTGTAAAGATTAAATGAGCTTGTGTCAGACACTGCACTAAAGCTTTATATACACTAAGTAAATCTTGACACATCATGCTAATGATATTTCACCTGCTTCTTTTTCTCCTTGCATCACAGGGTGAGACACTTGAAAGGTATTTTAGGACATTCACAGAAAAACCTAGATTTTTATGTAAAGGAGTTCATAGGATAGGAAAGAAATACCCCTCAAATTCAAATTTGCACAAAGATCTTAAGAAAATGCAGATTCTGAATCTGTCGGTCTGAGATAGGCTGTTAAATTCCATTTCTGTCAAGTGACGCCAGTGATGCTGGTCTGAGGATAACCCTTTAAACCATTAGGTAGTGGAGGACAGTAGTCATGCTATGAAGAAGTATCAATCTTTTCTAGCTGGGGAGATTAAGGACGGCTTTGTAATCTAATCTTTCTGTGGCCACAGACCAAATTCAGTCCTTTACACACAGTAGGACCTCAGTATATACTCAGTACATACATGGATGAGTAAAGACAGCATTTCGTGAATTTTAGTGGATTTTTTTTTTTTATTATTGTGGTAATGGAGTGTAAAGATGTGTTTGGATGAGAACTATCATAGAGGTAAAAGAATTCAAGCTACTGTTTTGAACAATTATCAAAGTGTGACCCACTAGGCCAGCACCTTCTACATCATCTGGAAACTTGTTAGAAATGCAAATTCTTAGGCCCCACCTATCCTGAGGGTAGGCCCAGTAATAACAAATCTTCCTGGTAATTTTGATGCCCTTAATGTTTTAACCACTGGTTTAAAAAAGCAGATACTCCTTCAGATTATCTAGAGTTCAGAGTATGTAAAAAGAAAAGAAAAAGCCTAAGTGGAATTATAACCTCAAGGATATGATTGATATCTCTAGCATTCCATTGATTCTAATCATAGGGTTCACAGGACAAAAGATTCCATTTCTTCCCTCCCTCATGCTCAATACCTGAAACAATTAATGTCTCCCACAAAGATACACTCCTGTCTCATCATATATTTACAGGGATAAAAATACCTGATGAGGACCAGGGAATTTAGACTAGAGAGAGCAGAAGCTCTGCTGAGCGGAGGCAAGGATAGGCTCAGGTGAAATACTATAATCAGCCCTGATTTAGAGAAAGGGTATGGCTGAATGAACCAAACCAAGAAATGGATCTTGGAGAGACTGAATACAATCATTAGCCCAAATCCGAGAAGATGAGAAAGAAACCAGGGGAGGGCTGAAGATAACTGATGATCCAAAAAAAAAAAAAAAAAAAAAGATAACATAGTGGCTAGGAAAGGAGGAGTCTTCTTGATCTTAAAGGGATCTTAAGTTGTCGAAAAACGAGAAACAAGAAACCTTATAATTCCATACTCAGATGCCAGGATTTCCTCTCTATAGCAATCTGTCCGCAAAGCACACAAAGAGTTTTTTATTAATGAATAATTATGCATTGTTATCTTCTTAGTGTTAAATATAAAGGGGACTTTTTTGTTGTTAAATGCACAATAGTGTCTTTAATAAAAACTAAGACCAAGAGTCTTAATATTTATTCAAATTTATAAACACAAGAAATTTCCCAGACTCAGCAGATGACTAAAGTGGATATTTTCCAAGGAGCTTGTGAGGTGAGGTATAACGATGATGGAAGGGAAAGACCCCATATTAAACAACAGAAATGCAGAGTGGTAGCCCCAGTTCTGCCACTGTCCCATGACTGCTGGTGAGTTGCATTTCCTCTCTTTACATCTCTGATTCCTTTCATCACAATGTAGGTCTTTACTTTTCTAACAAGCCTCGGTGTTAAATACAGTGACCCTTGGGAGAGTTATTTTAAGATTGCTAAGGTCTAGGTGCAGTTTTACTGGGAAAACTGGTCTGAAACCAATCTTGCCTTTTGCCTTCTCTCAGCTCTCAAGTTCTCTGACTCTGAATTTTTGCTAAAAATTCCTAACTTAGCTATATAGATATACACACTTATAAATTATTATTCTTTCATTTCATGTATTCCCTTTGAAATATCTAATTTTCTTCAAAATTTTCAGGCTATCACCATCATCAGTATCATAAAATAAAATGTAAATACTCTATCAATCTGGGAGACATGTATGATTTATTGATGAAACCATAGGCTCTATATTATTTTTCCTTGTTTACTTATATGTCCTATGCCTTTATTATCTATCGATTAGTAAATAAAAGGACAGGCATTGTTATCTTTGTTATATACTATTGGCTTTTAAAGAGGACACCGAATGCTTTGTTTTCTCATTAACAGTAATAGTGAATTGTTTATTATAATAAGAGTTACCATTTATAAATGCCTAATGTGTACACTTATTTACATTTATTTAAATATAGTATTTCCTCTAACTCATCAGGTGGTTGAGACAGTGACTTTCCATGTAGCTTGAATCCAGGTGCCTCACCTGGATTATTTTACTTCTTTCTCATAGCACCACTAAGCACTCTTCTGCTCCCATCTCTGATGAAGCACTTAGGCTTAGAACCATCAAAGCGCTCACTCAGCAGTCTTACTCCAGAGACTCTACTCTTAACGGCTACCCAGTGGTCTGTTACGGAACTAATCTTACTGTGACTCTTGTTTGTCAATTTTTTTATTGCTTCCTTTCTATAATGTGATACACATATTCTCAGGCATTCAGCACACATAATCCCTAGTATTCAGTAGGGACTGAGTAAATGAATATTGAATAAATGTATTAAATACTTATAAAACAGTTTCTGGATTCAAGGGGAGTGACAAATTAGGAAACAGAGAATGCATGATCATTCCTATAATAGAGAGAAGAACACCAGGAACACATTGAGGACAAAATTGATCAAGAGAGGAAGGACACTCTTATTCTTATCACAGCTCATATGTATCCTGGGAGTTATGACCCTAGAAAAATGAAACAAATGTGGCATTAGATAATTTAAAGTCAACACACATATAATTCTTCACTTAATTGGCATCAGTTAGCACACATCTGAGTTTCGAGTAATGGGTGAGCATTAGCCAGCAAAGAGAGGGGACGGTCCAAGCAGATTTTGGGGAGCCTGGGCAGTTTCATCTAATAGTCTGGTTTGGTAGATGATGGGGTAAACAAGTGAAAAATGAAATGAGATCACAAGGAAAACAGGAAGATGTTACCTGTCATTGGTAAAGAATTTGGACTCTATTTTGGAGATGAAGTGTTCCAGGAGCAGTGCGATGTGCGCTCAAAATTTGGATATGTGAAAAATCGCTCCGGTAGCTGTGTGCAGAGTGGATAGAGGAGGCGAAGCTTGGCAGGGAGAGCACAAGGAGAGGGCTATTAAACTGGCTCAGGTGAGAGATGATGGGGTTTGAAATTAAGGCAATGGCATCAGTGAGAAGGGAAAGAAAGCGTGAGAGTGGAAGATTAAACTACATATATATTTTTTTTTTTTTATGAAAGAATTATCCTGTGCCCAGAAGTAGAGTAGAAGGAAAACAGTCGACCAAACTGCAAGAGATGTTCCCCCAAGATGCTGATGAAGCACCGTGAGCCAAGATCCTTTGGCTTGGCTCCTAATTGCATTTTATAGTCTCTCTTATTGCCTTATTACTTGTTTCTACTCTTTTTTAGCAGCATAAAGCAAAATGAATTTCAAAATCCAGATGTGTGGAAGAAGTATCACTAACTAGAGCTTCAGCAAGTATTAAATTCCTACTAAACATATTTAATTTAGAATTTAAAAGGTGGTGGTATGGAAATTAAATCCCCCGTGATTGTCGGGGAAGAGCACCTATTGAGGTATAAATATATGAAAGATAAATCTACTTGCAATGTAATTAATTCAAATCTGCAGAACCAATAAGTGTGTGACGATGTTCCTATTATTACATTACACTTGTGAGGAATGCTCAGGAATTTAATTAGCATTTACCCATACAACTAAAGAAAATGAGATATTAAGCATGCTATCTAATTAACTAGCTATAGATTGCCTCTTAAATAAATATTAAATGTATAAACACTTGAGACCAGGCTGAAAATGTGGCCCTAACTAGATAACCATTTTCTCATGAGTCATTTTTTTTTTTAATAATTGCAGTTAATTCCAAGAACAAAAAATACACAAAGACTTCCAGTGGGATCTGTATGCTTTGCCCACGTGGTTATACATGTATATATATTTTAGCTCAATTAGACCTTGCTCTCACCTCTCCCTCCAAAGTTAGGCTAGAGTTTGAACTATGAGATCACATGCATTATCTAAGCAAATTGTCACAACACTGGTCAATTATGTTAGGATGTCAGTGTCCCCATGTCACAGATATAGCCACTGAAATATGCACATATTAATTAGTCCAACATCACAGAGCAAGGAAGTAGCACATGCTTTGTCATTGCTTCATTGCTAAATATCCTCTGCTCCTACAAAGCAACCATAATGATCTTGATGTAAATCAGCTTCCTCTCCTCTTTTCAAAATCCCCAGTGACTTCCCATACCATGAAGAGTATATGCTTTAATCCTTGAGGTTCTGCATGATGTGTGTAGTTCCGACCTTCCTACTGACTTCAAATCCATAATTCATCTGACCTCATCTCCTATAATTCCCTCCTTTATTCACTCTATGCCTGGCACTGCTTTTTAAGTTTTATTTATTTATTTATTTTGCTGTTTCTGCACCATTTCTATCCAATTACCAACATTAGGGAATTTGCACATCCTTTATTATCTCACTCCTTCTGGTCCTTCATATCTCTGCACAAATGCTACCTTATCAGTGAGGGCTTCCCTAATCACTCCTTATGAGATAGGAGTCTCATTCCCACCACTCCCTAGCACCTAACTTGTTTGTTTTTCTCCTACCATAAGATGCACTATAAATTTTACATATTTGTTTATTATTTATTTGCCACCCCCAACTCCAATAAAAAGTCCACAAGACCAGGGATTCACATCTGTTCATTACTTTGTCCCTGACACATAAACTGATGGTGCCTGGCAACATGGCAGGTACTCATTAAATATTGAATGAACAAATAAATGCTCTGTCCACAACAGCATTTATGCCACACTCGGTGGTTCCTATTGGTCACAATAATCCCAGTTTGTACATTTTGCAAAAGTTTTTATTGATTAGTATAATATTTTATATGGCAAGAAATGAGTATTGCTCTTTGCTTGATATTTTTTCTTGGTTTTTAATGTAACCTCTTATGCATATTTATGATAAAATTCATCATCTTTGAATCAAGTTTACTTTGCATTCTTCCCAAATATTATTAGGTTCATATCTATTACCTAACTTTTTTTTTTAAATGTTTCATCATATATTTTTTCCAGTCCAAGAGAGTTCCATTTAAGCAATTGCTTCAAATATCATCTGAGATTATTTCATAAGGAATCCTGTGGATGAAGGTGTAATTTCTCTAGGTACTACCAAGTTTCAATTCTGAATATTTATACCATCTTTTTAGGGTTATTTAGCTCTGCAGGTGTTCTTAGATGGCCATCTGATATGTTTTTTATATTCATTATCTTATTCACGTATTTTTCCTTCTCTAAAAATGGAGGTGATTAATCCACATAACTGTACGCTTAGGAAACCCATTTTTGAGGCACAAAATAAATGTTGAAGCCAGAATTGAACCCCTGTCTATCTGAATCCAGAGCTAGTGCCAATTCTAATTTTCCACTTTTACCTAACAGCATATGTTAGGGGAGAAGAATAAGAAACTCTTTTATGCAAGTGCTGTTTGTTTGTTTCTTTGTTTTTTTTTTTTTTTTTTTTTGTATCATTTTGCTTTAATAAGCATTTTGGGTTTAGAGTTTACTCAGTTGATTGACTCTTGGTTCAAAAGATGTCTTATATTGAATTCAGTTGAAATTCTTAGACTTTCTTGATATATTATAGAAAATTATCCACAGGCTTTGGGAGATCAGAATTCTAGTGAGTATTTATCTGGTAGACCACTTCTAAACTATTTCACTTGGGAGATTCTGGGGAATAATTCCCTGCATGAAGACTTTGTGAAATATGTTAGTAAGAAAACAATGGTTTTCTTGTGAAACTCTATAATAGGTCTGCTCTGTAGGCCAGGAAAAGCACTGAAATAAGCTACCACTTCACTGCTCCCTGAATCCATCAAAGATGATGGGACCTTGGAATGACAACAACCAAATGATGGCTTCCACCTGGCAGAGATAAAGTGGATGTAGTCGCTATAATGAATAGTAGGAAATCACTAGACTAGTGAACAGAAGCCTGAATTGAACAATTACAATGAAGAATCACAACTTTTCAAATAACTTCAAGACTTTAGCCACTTCACAGACCCAGAAAGCCTTGAATGGAGGAAGAAGTAACTGTATCATCTTACCACCCAAATTTTATACTCAAAATATTTGTCCTAGTTTTTACCAAAGGGTCCTGTGACCAATTTTAAAAGTGAGTATGCATCAGGAAAGAGAAAATAACCAATCTCTTTTAAAGAATACGGGAATTGCTTTTATCTGTCGCTCAGTCCTAATAACGCAGCATACCAATATGGTTCACCAGTCATACTACAGAGCAATGGAGGCCAAGTGATTAATAGAGTTTTGATTTCGTTCCATTATATGTGGGTTTGATGTGTCATAGAATCCTCTCCATGCCTGTTTCCTCAGTTCTGAGATGCATAGTTGAAACATATTAGCAAAATCTTTACATTTATGTCTATGGGATAAAGGATTTTATGATAGCAAAGGGAAAGTTCAAGCCTCTAGGACTGCCTTTTTTAGTCTAAATAGTAAAACAAAAGCACCCCTGCATTTCTGAAGGGATTGTAGAGATTAGAGCCATAAGCAAGAACGCAAAAGTTTCAGGGGCGTTGGTTCCATCACATCTATCCACCGCATCTATTTGGCCTTTGTAGAAGACATATTGATCTTGGAATCTAACAGTGGATTATCCTAAATGTTATCAGTTGTTTCTCTAATTGTGGCCGCTTTCAAAGATGTAGCTTCTTTGCTGGAGTAATGCCACTTTACCTCTCAAAGTTTTCACCATTCTGGTCTTGTTTGTATTCATTATACCAAGTTCTCATTTAAGCCCAATTTACCAACTGTTTATCATCTCTAGAATGCTATGCCTCCAGATGTTATTTAGTTCGCAGCTTAAAAATCACTTCTCAGTAAAACCTCTCTGTGTCACCCAACATAATATAATGACCAGTTTTCCTAGGTTGGAATGCTAGGTCTTCTGACTCCTTGTTCCATTCCTTTATCATTCTTCCTACACTATAATAGTGTACTTTCATATCTCAGATTGCCTATGGAATAGGGGTTTTGAATTAATTTGTGAGGAAAGCAAGAAAAGGAAAGACTCAAAATTCCAAAATATATCCCATCCTGACTTAAGTCAGGCATCATATTATATCATCTAAACCTCAGACCAGTCCTATGAGGCAAGTGTTACTAGTCCCTTTTTACAGATATGTTATGCCAAGAGTTTAAATGGCTTGGCAGAAGTGACAGCTAGATCCAAGAGATGTAAATTTGTCTGATGCCAGAACTTTGTTTCAATGCCCCACTGCTTTTTTTCTAACTTTCTAAGTTTTTTTTTTATTTTTTAGAGTTCTAAATGTTTCTCACAAACGTTCTTCCCCCTTATACTATTAGCTTATATTATACCAAGTTAGATGGACCGCAGAGAGGATTATTAAATCTTTGCTTGAAACACACAGAAAGGAATAAAAAATAATAGAACTTCACGTTCCCTCACTATCCAAACCATTATTTTGGAAAAGAGAATGAGTCCATATGTCAGAATTAGTTGAAAAACTAGACTGGATATTTATTCATCCTTCCTAGGGCACTATGATCTGGCCAGAAACCTGGATCACAGTGAAGTCAAGATTCTTTTGACCCCTCCTGACCACAACTGCGAATCCAGCTGGGCATTCTTTGCCTGACAGCAAGATTATTTCACCAGGTTATTTTCCATCTGAAGATAAGATTAAAATAAAAATATAGCTCTTTAATACGCAAATGATTCTAAAATATATATTTAAAAAACTGCCACTAGTAAGATGGGAGAAAACCTTCTCATGCTAGATGTCATAACAGCATCACCTAGAGCATATTCCACAACCACCATCACCACCACATCGCACATACACACATTTCTCCAGAGAGCATCCTTGGGTTTGGTTTACTCTCTTCAGATGGATAAACCCCCACTTCACACACACACACACACACACACACACACACACACGCATGCGCATGCACACACACTGAATCTTTGTGACACTGAAGTAATATCTTTTATTCACAGTCATGATGTATAAGGTAGGGTTACAGAAATCAGGAAAGTTTCTTTCGCCACAATTAAGTGCCATGGCAACTTACTTTCATCCTTTTTGGGACTACTGATGCCAGTTCCATTGATTTGGTCAACCTATTTATAGACCGTCCATGCCACAGCAAAATTATTGATAGCATCTTCATTTTTACCTATATTTTGGGGTGGCCCCATTCCTCGGTGTGAATAAAGCATATAATATCTATTTTTTAACTGTGCTAAATGCTTGACACTCATTATCTCATTTAATCATGGCACTTAATCCTCAGAATGTGCAGAATGTGCATACTGGTTAGTTATTATCACCATTTGATGATGACTATATCAGGGCAAATATATTGAATACCTTTCTTAAGACCGAGCATCTAGTAACTAACTGTTGGAATGAGAATTTAAAATCATGTCTGTCTGTAGTTGTAATTACTGCCTTCCTCACATGTGACTTTTTCTGATCCCTTGAGGGATGATTAATAATTCCTCACAACTATTTTATTTTCTTTATATTCATCTGCCTTAACTATGTATTATTCTGTGGGTCTCCTACTAGACTGAGAGTTCTCATAGCCTACTTGTACACTACCATTTACCTAATACCTAATACAATGCCTGGAACAGAGAACACACTAAGAAAATGAATCCTTGTATTATTTGGAAGGATTATGTAAAGGAGACACATAGAGTTAAAATATTTTGAGATGACATAGGAGTGATTGATCTTCATTAGCTCTGGGACAATAGGGAAAAGCTTTTCGATGCAGGTGGCATTGGAAATGAGCCTTGAAGAATGGATAATGGTAATAACAACAATAATTTGTAATGCTCAGGAAGGTGGAAAAAGTAGTTAGAGAGAACAGAGGTAGCCTATGTTTAAAAGGGCATTCTAGTGTCCTTCTAAATCAATAAACGTACCGAAATATTCCCACAGTGCTGAATTTACCAACATAGCCGTCACTTGACTTCACGTTTTGCAAGTTAGTGTTTGTAAAGTTAAATGCTGGAAATCAGAGCACTGTTGGGAGTGAGGTGGGGAAACTGACATCTCTCCTGACCCAGCCCAAACTAGAACACACAGATGGGAAAAAGGACATGCCAATTGTTGGCTTGAGCGGTGTGCAATGAACCAGAGAGAATGATCCAGTGCAGCGGCCTGGAATGTGTCAGAATGGATTAGGGACGCAGGTCAAAGGTGGCCGCAGAGTGTCTCACGAGCTGACAGTTCCAGAGCAAAAGTCCCGCAGACAGCCCCACGAGAGGCAAGGAAGGTGGTGGGCTCTCAAGCTAGCCTGTGACTGCTGCAGCAGATGGGGAGGCCCTGGCAGTGCATTCCCAAATAGGCTTAGTGCGTTTGCCTGCGGGCATAGGCTCCTCTTATCAGAGGCTTCTATTTGTTTAAAGAAAGGAGGATAAGGGTACTCTAATTTACACTTCTAAACAGTGAAGTCAGACTCCTTACAGGAAAACCTACTGTCTTTTGGTTGCTTTCTACAAAGCATTAATAGTCTCAAATACTAATTAATCATCTCACTTTCTATAACCTAAGCTATTTATAGAGTGGTGGAGGTGGGGGGAATGTTGGTAGAGGAGGAGATAAAAATTTTGGCAAGTTCTGGAGGCAGCAAATGGTGCCTTTGATATGAATGCTATCACAGCAACCTGTCTACATTTGGATACTCTTCAACAATTTATCTTCATCAACTTTGTGCTTGCACTGATGTGGAAAGGCTTCCTAACCCTTCTCTCCTGCGTCCTTAGGCACTGTGATTCCCTTCACCTCACTCAGGAGCTCTAGAATTTAAGAAAATATTCCTTTGTATGTTAATGCTTAGTGGGCTGTTCTTTTGGGCAGGGGAGGATAGGGATTTCCAAAGTGAGAAAAATAAAGCAACCACCAAACCAAATAGAGAGGAGTGTATCTCCTCACACAGGACGCCTTAAACCTGAGACGGACCACATAGCACTTCACCCTCACTCAGACTCTAAATTACTGGTGCGTGCACAAGCTAAATGTCAGGGCCCGCCCTTCCTTTCTGATTCAGTTCAGTTATAGTAACAGCCGTTTCAGAAGATTTTTGCTTTGATGATTTCTATTTTCCTAGAGAGTGTATGTTCTGTTGATTAGTAGTTGTTCTTTGTTTTTGTTTTTTTGTTTTTGTTTTTTTTTTTTTAAAGAAAGGAGAAAGAAAAGGAAAGACTCAATCTGGCAATTAAGTATTGAACACCTATTAACTGTTAAGTGCTTGTGTATGTTATCTAATTTGTTTGACTTCAGTTTTCAGTGCTGCAATACAGATGAGTTAGAGGATGTTACATGTGATTGATTATAAAATACAATATGGAATACATATGAGTTTGCAAAGCACATCAACAAATGTTTTAAAATTTTAATTTCCTCTTGAATATATATATAACTTTACAAAGTTTTGTGGGACAGTTTTACTACTCGTTGTGCCAAGCATTTGGTTTAATGATCATCTTGTTTGAGGTTTTAAATAATATATAGCAATTACATATATGTATATATATGTACACACACACACACACACACATACACAACACAGAGTGGGCGACAGAGAGGGAGATGGATTGGGGACAGAGTTCTAGACTTCATTTTGTCCCTAACTTGCCATGTGGCCTTTGACAGAGCTCTTAATCCACCTGCACTGCGCATTCATGAATAAATAATTCAATATCCCTTCATGAACTAATAGCTTACAATCAGAAGCCCCAGACTCTCAAGGCATGCATTTGTGATAATGGAGGTAGATAAATAAACACCAACAGCATTTGTGGGAATGAGAAAGGAGAGCCAGGGGTTAGAGAGGAGAACCATATGAGCGCTGACCTCCAACAAATGTGCCATGGACTCTCCTCGTATTATTTTCTTCTGAGCCTCACCATGTCTCCTTTTTCATGTATTTCTTAGACACAAACATACTGAAACTCAGGGAATTTAAGTTAAAGTGAGGACACACAAAGTATATATTTATCTGGGATTCAAACCTCCGTATTTGTGCCTCTATAAGCCACCGCCTTGTGATTATTGACCTCTCCCATTTTTCAAGTCATTGGAAAAGTCCTTGGGCTCCTATGCTAATGATAATTAATCTCTGTTCCCAAGAATATTAATATTTAGCAGAGTTTTTTAAAAGCATCCTGTGAACAGTATCTGTTTATACATGCCTTTCTTATTGGACCTTGCCATGAAAAATCCAATGAAAATTCAAATAAGATAATAATTGCCTTGGGGGAAGATATCTATAAGAAGTTAATGGACTTGGTAAGAGCAACATATGGAAGGAAGGCATCCCAAAATACAGAAAACATAGCCTTCTGCCTTGGCTGTGAGATAATCATATTTCCATGGATCCTCTCACTCTGTGGAGATGACGATTGAGTTCTTTCTCTCACTTTGCTTGGCATCTCTTCTTTCTCATTCTGCCAAACTCTAGCATAGTAATTAAGCCCACAGAGCCCTTCAGTGTGTTACATATGCACCCCTTCCGACGGAGGATAGCAATCATTGCATACCAGGGAGTCCAGTGGTTCATAACTCAAGAAACGTGTCTCTGTTGTATTGCCTTGTGCTGGGCACAGACATGAGTCTGGCACAATATAAGCTCTGGTGTGTAATGGATTATGTTACATATATCAAATTATGAAATGCAGAGTTCTTTTTAAATTTCTCTAAAGGGTGCCCTGTTATCATTTTTTTATGCATTCGATGCATTCGAGAGCTGCGGTAGATATAAATTTATCATTTGAAATTCAAATGGTTATAGTTACAAAGCTGCTGACTTGTAAAAACAGGAAATCTAGCATATATCAGGATCTGAACACAATGCATGATTTGCTGAACTTTTATGATAATTTCAATAAATTATTGAATTAGCTATATAGTTTTACAAATATGCTTGAAAAATGTTTAAATGGTTATAGCAATGAGTAATACTTTTTTGGTCTTTTGCCCTACTTGGAAAATACATTTCAGCTGACAAGCAGGTTTAAGACATGGAAGCCTCTTATCAAAGACCAATAAAATTCAATTATTTAAATTTTACAAGGTCCACTGGAAAACAACTTAAACTTATATTACCAATCTAGATCTTACTATTCTTCAATATTCAAAATGTTTATTGACTTCAGCATTTTTCCACACACACAAAAAAAAATCTTTAAAATTAAGTTTAAACTTCATGCAAAATAGTTTAGGCTATTAGAATTTTAAAAGATTTAATTGTGATTATAAGAAATTGAAATTGGAAAGAGATGCAGTATTCCAATGACAACTGCGATAAAAATGCATGTCAGAGATTATTTAATATTTTGCTGACATCTGCATCATTTGTTGGTTCTGTTTATTAAATATGGACCAAATGGATCAAAACATAAAGTTGATTTGAAGCTCTTTGTTCCCTCTCGTTTTAATGTTTAAGCAATGTGCTCGGTTTTGCTGACACTTCTGAGTTTGGATGGCTCACGACCCCAGACTAATTTTTCCCCCCAAATTATTCTCTTCTGTCCATATTTTAATAGAAATACTAAGCTAATTCAGCATATCTGGTTTGGGAACCACTGTTTTTCTTCTATTTGTCTATGGCTTGAATTTACTGGGTAACTGCTAATTGCCACATCATTGAACAATATCTTCCACAATCTCTTTTAGTTGATGCATTTATTTTTAACTGATATAACTACAAATCACAAAACATACCCTAGAGAGCACCTCCTCTGTGCAAGGAACTTTGTTAAAAAGTAGAAATACTTTGACCTGCCTTTAGACCCATTGGCATTTGCTATACCTAAAGGATGAGCATCCTTCCACCCATTTTTATCCTTTTATATAACTAGATTCTCTAAGAATAATATGTAAGTGAAAATGTGGAAACATTTATCTTAATTAAATGTAAGGTTATATTATATCAGTGGGACAAAGAATGCCATAGTTCAAGGGCAAGGGTTATTTAATGTGTTATTTAATGTAATGGTTTTATTTAAATAAGTTCAAAATTTGTTGACACAGCCACTGACATGAATGTTGGAAGTCGAGTAATTACTTAATCTTCTCAAAAAGTCTGTGAGGCAGGCAATAGGGAATTATTTATTTACATTATTTAGTTCAAAACATTTTAGTCCAGGGACTTTCTCAAACTCACATTTGGCAAATAAAAACAGGATGCCATTGAAATTTGAAATTCAGATAAACAATAATTTTAGTGTAAACATGTTCTATACCTTATTTGGGATATTCTTATACAGAAGCAAACAAAAATGTTATCTAATATTTATCTAAGTGTCAAATTTAACTGGGAGTCTGTATGTTATCCACCAACCATATACATAGAGTTATAAGATTCAAAGCATATCTTTAATTTCAAATTCAGGATACTTTCTACAATGCCATTCTGGCTTAAAATGGTGATTTTAAGCCATAGCGATTTCTAGCAACAACGTTATGGCCACCTAATATCTATAATTTAGATGATTAGCAAAGTAGAAACAATTAATACAATTACCTAACGAATACTACCTGTGTCCAATGAAGAATAATTATAAAGATTCAGAGGAGGCCCTCTGTGCATGTGATCTCTCCAAGCCACGATCAGGTTACATTTTTCATCTTTTTTATCTTGAGTGTGTGTTCTAAGTACTCCACTGTCACTAACCAATATGGTTTATTAACTTAGCAAAGAATTTGGTTAAAAAGTATTGCAATCTACAGAAAAAAATAACCTTGAACCCACAATATGTTGATCATTAATTTATTATTATTATTAAATCTGTTTATGAATTATAATATAACTCATTGTTTTTTCAGGGATCATGTTTCCACCCAAAATAAATAATCATGTCCTAAGCTACAATGCCAAAGTCTTCTCTTATATTGGCATGCTATATTAATCATAGTTTGCTATCTCATTTGTGAAAAAATATTGTATAGTTTGTTTTCAGTAAAATATTCAATTCCCCGTTCATAGCACACAATTTTGATTATGTAATAAAGCCTTCCTTTTCATCTTTGATGAAAGTTACTCATCTTTTTCTGTGTCATTAACTTTAATATGAAGTCCCGGCCCATTGTATCCTTAAAACATTCCTTGATAAGACACATCAGCATTTGACAGAAACCAGTATTGTTGTGTAATTAAGATAATGGCCTAGAAGTCAGACTCCTTGTCAAATCTATGTCCCTTTGATTTCTTATAGTGTGCCTTTGGCAAGTTATTTAGCTTCTCTAAATCTTAGATGCTTCACATATAAATAGACAAAAGACAATATGCTGTGCAGTTCATCTCTCATCTTCACAACCATAATGAGAATGCACCTACTACACAGTGAGACTATGATTATGATTTTTACTACCTAAACCTTATGGAGCAAAGTTTATTCTTTTTTTCTGGAACTCTTCTGTGAAATTCATTCATGAACACAACACTTTATTTATCCTTTCACTTTATTGGAATAATTTCCTCCTCATTCATTATTTTATTATTATTATTATTATTATTATTATTATTATTATTATTATTATTATTACTTTCTCCATTCTGACTTCATCCTTTCTGACTGTTAACAATACTAATAATGATGACCATATGAATTCTTTAAACAGGTTCTGTATTGGAGATCAGGAAAAGAAAAACTATTTTTTATATCCTAAGAGCTACTGATTATCTGTGGTCTTGGGACATTTATCTAAATCCTCATCTTCATTTTGTAGACAGAGAGACTATATGTTATCAAACAGAACTGATGTGAGCACTGGAGATAAAGTATTCAGGACATGGTGAGTTCTCAATAAATAATGGCTACTACACCACTCAAAGAGAAAAGAGGTCTGTTATAACAGGCAGCCTTGGGATCATAGTCCACTAATTTTTCCCAACCCCCTTCACCAGTAGCAGTCACTCAATAGGCTACACACCCAAGTATATATTTTGGTGAGGCTCATTTAGCAGTAAAATGAAATTATTTGTGGAAAGGTAAATTGGGTCTCCTCATAACCCAGAAAGAATTAGCATTTTTTGAAATTATAATTTTGTCAGAGTTCTAAAGCCTTGAAAAGGAAGGAAATTATAAATGAGGTTTGCATTCTTGGGACAAATACATTGACTATTCCTTATCATCTTTTAAAGGAAAGAAGGAAAATAAAAAAAAATGCAGCGAGTACTCACAGTATGTTGGCACAGTGCTGTGCATTATTACACGTCACAGGGAAAAAATAATCGATGAGGTTATTTCTTCTCATCTTAGAGATGAGTCAGATAAAGATAGAACGATCATCTATAAACATGAGTATGACTCTCTCTGCCTCAAAAATAAAGAAGGGAGGAACAAGGAAATTGAGTAATCCTCACAAACTTTGTTAGGTAGGTAAGCTACTATATCATACTAAGCATATAAAAAGGGAGTCGAAAATGCCAGTTCCAAATCCAGATACTTTCCAAGTTCACAGCATGCACAGTCCACATGGGATTACTTCCCCTCAAAGGGGGTGCATCTCCGAAAATCAGGAAAAATGGTCGCCATTTGGAGCATGTCAGCAACAGATGGGGTGTTTTCGGTAAGCAGAGGCAAACCACGGAGTATGCGTATAGTAGAAGCCTAAAGCTTGGCAGTGACAACAATCACTCCTGCATTGGCATTCAGAGAGAAAAGTGCTTGTCAAGATCAAAATGCTAATCAGAGCTTGATGGGAAAGTCAGTTGTTCCCAGCTGCAGCCAAAGCAGCAGGTTGCTTGAAGCAGCTGTACAATACATTAGCACCTAGTCTTAACTAGATTGTCTGTGCAAGAGTGATCAGAAAATGGTCAGAAATAAAACCGAGGAAGTAGATGTTGCATAAACATCAGAATTACCACAATGAGTTCTAGAGAGAGCTCTTCATTCCCAGAAGGCACTGGGTGTAATGGAAAGAATTAGGAGCCAGATTGAATGGGGTTCAAATTTCAATAATAATTTTGCTTCTATGGGTATTAGTCATTTCTATAAAAATGGGGATTTTAATAGCTATAACAAACATTTATAAGGATTAAAATGAACTAATTCATGTGTTAGAGATATATTGCTGCACAATAAATTTTCCTAAAATTTAGCAGCTTAACCAACTAATTACAAACATCATTTCACATTGTTTCTGAGGGTCAGAAATCTAGAAATGGCTTAGATGAGTGACTTAGATGAGTGGCTCAGGGTTTCTAATGAGATTGTAGTTAAAACACGGATGATGGCTTTAATTATCCGATGACTGGGACTAGAGAATCTGCTTCCTTATTTGCTTACTTATTTGTTCATATTGCTGTTAACCAAACTTATTTCCTTGATGACTCTTAGGATGGAACCCCAGTTCCTTGTCATGTGGGTTTCTCCATAGATCAATTCACAACAGGTCCACTCACTTCTCTTGGAGTGAATGACCCAAGAGAGAAAGGAGGACCCAAAGAGTGAGAAGGGGCATGCAGTGAGACTCAAGACAAAGGCAGTAGTCCTCATACAACCCAGTCTCAGATGTGACATGCCATTATTTCTTCCATATTCTATTTATTAGAAGTGTCACTAAGTCTAGATCCCACTCAAGAGGAGGAGGTCATACCAGAGCATAAACTCCCTGGAGAAGGGGATTATTGGTCTATTTTAGAGGCTACCTACCATAGCACATAACGTACCTAACACATAAAACATAATAAAGGTCAGTTGAAGTCTGAAAGTACTTCAAATGTGGTTTTCTGCACTTTTGTTTAAATATGTAAAATGAATGTGATAATTTTTAATATGCTTTTTTTCAGTTTATCTAAGTTTTCTATGTGACTTTAAAGATTTATAGTGGGTGCCTAATGAAGATTAGTTCTTTTTCATCTTCTTCCCCTTAAATTTCAATATTCCTTGATCTCAAAATATTTTATAATACATTTTTTAGAATCTTTAGTCATCCTTTCAACAGCCTGAACTAACTCACTCATTCTCTGCATCCAACACACACACACACACACACACACACACACACACACTGTTTCTCTTAAATAATTATAAAGAAGAAATCAATGTTGTTATTCTGTGCAGTTTTAAGGTTCAAAAGAATGAGGATTATTTCGTCGATGATTATTTTGGCATTCATCTCTTGTTTTAATCTATCAATAAATTCCCACCTTACTACATGGGTTCTTTTTATCTATGCAAAAGAGTGATATTAAACTCTACAATCATTAGATTCAAATCTACATGAATGGCTCTGACCAATACAATTTCTTTGTCATCACTTTGTCAAAGCACTGGCTCTTTTGCTACTCTACCCCTAACTGGGGTATTTCTTATTTCACAAAGCAACAGTGCCATTTTTCTCAGTCACCCAAACTAAGAAAGGTATTATCTAGGACTGCTCTCTCATTTTTATTTCCGATATCCAATCACATCAAGTTCTGCTATTTTATTGTGCACATGCTACTTAAACCCATCACTTTTTCTTTCCATTCCCAGTGCCCCCCCCCCGCAGGAAAGAACTAATGCTAGTGTGAATTATGTAGAAAAAAGTCTCTAATGACTCCTCCTCCTTCTAATTCCTTTGCCCTTTAACTCAGCCTCCATAGAGCTGCCACTTAGGCCATTGTACAACACTTACTGGATGAAATCTCTTAGTTAAAAAGACTGTTACAGCCCTCACCAATTCAAATTCTGTGATATGGCATATGAAACATTTCAATATCTGGTCCTATAGATTGTCTCTCAGGCTTCATATTCCACAAGTCAAAACAACACACACACACACACACACACACACACACACACACACACACACACACACCTCTCTTTCCCTTTTTTTCCTGCAGCAAAACTAGACTGCTTTTAGTTAGCTGGCTTCATCTCACTGCCTTATGCTTTAATGTGTTTGTACATGCAGTTTACTCTGACTAGAACATCATTTCTTTGCTGTCTACCTGGTAAACTTGTATTCTTTCTTCAAAACCCTATACATGGATATTCTTATTAAGCATTCTGCGCTGCCTTTCCAAAGCTAAGAGAGTAAACAGCTCCATCCTCATTCTAATTCTATACCTTGTGAACATTATATTACTGTTCTTCTAAGCCAATAATATTGCATTGGCTCTAAGACAACCTTTTATACAAAAACAATCATCTTGGAATTAATAGTGTATTTAGCCTGCCTTTTTAATATTTTTGTGTCATCTTGTGGAAGAAAACTTGACTTTTTAAAAATAAAATTAAAAATTGAATCATTAAGTTCAATAGACATAGGTCATTTATATATGTAGGTGACATATGTGTGTATGTATGTGTGTGTATATATTTATGGAACTTTGAAGTTCCTTCAAAGGAAGTGAATGGAACACCTAAAGATATGGTATGTGTGTGCAAGTATACACATATCTCTATATTTGCTGTGTGAGTGGGTATGTCTTGTGTTTAAGAAGAGGTTAGTTGGCCATGTGCATAGCATATTCAAGAGGATAATAAGAGGTGAAAGTCACTATGAATTATAATGTTTATGTTCTAAAAAGATAAATGCCTATAAAAAATGCTTCTTCAGATTCCTCATTTTGTGTACTTCAGGTATCCATTATCCAGATGATATCTGTATTAAAAACTGCATGAATAATTCTGATGCACTCCAATGTATATTCATCACTGATCTACACATAACTGGACAACATCTGTAGTATCTATGCATATATTGATAGATATAGCTGTACCAATCTACATCCATTTATAACTATATAGTTATTTCTATCCATATCTATTTATAACTATATCAGTATAGTAAATGTAATTCTAGTCTTAGCATGAATACCTTTTGCATTCAGGAATCAAGGGACGTACAGTGTAGTAAACCAAGCTATTGGAAAGTAGCCCAGCCCTCTCATAGGGGTGGGAAATTTTATTTGAGGGGGAGAAGGGGGCAGCCTTAGAACTGTTCCTACTTATCTCATCAAGCCATTTGGCTGCCCATCCATCCATAAGATGCCTAACAAGCACTATCTTCTCCCTGTTTCTCTTCCTGAGGAGAATCTCATGCTGACCAAAATCTTCTCAAAGTCTTCAGCTCCTCCTACCCTGCAGGAATGCTCCTATTTGGCCAGTCACTTAAATCAATTTGCCTTTGCTCAAACCTCCAGGGGAGATGTCAAACAGGGAGTCACTTTCTTGATGCCTGAGATTTATCCAAATGTATGACACAGATTCAGTATTCCTGAAAGGAAGGCATGTGTTTGTGCTCCCGTTTGCGGTAGATGTGAGCTGATAATTTTCTGTCAAGAGGTTTCTTGGGTTGCTCCTGGCTCAAGATTCACTTTGAAGCTGATGGATCATGCTTTCATTTATTTAATAAACATCAAGTTCCTAATATGTTTATGGAATGGTACTAGAAGCTGTGGGTGAAAAAAAATGAATTAGATGTGCTTTATATCCTTAAAAAAACGTAACCTCCTATGGGTAAAGCATTGTTTACCAGTAACAGTAAGGCTTAATCTAGCACATAGTAGTCATTCAATAACTTTGAATAAATTAAGGTGGTACTAGGACAGAACTGTCATTATAACATTGTAGAAAGCTAGAGGAAGACACAAATTTTAAAGTTGAGGGACAGAAAACACCGCTCTCTTCCACTTTTCTAAATGTTGACATCTAATATCCTTTCCAGGCTCACCTTAATCATAAATGTAAAAATGAAATATCTAAGGAGAAATTTTTGCCTGAATTAAGTAGGGAAGTGGAAAAATATATAATATATTTGGGAGATGGTGAACAGATTGTGGATTAGAGGTGTGGGACAACATCAGGCAAAATGTGTCTAAATATAGATTCATGAGACAAAGACAGATTAGGGAAGATAGTTCGTGACAATTAAATAATACATCTTCTAATGCCCCCTGCCCCCCCCAAAAAAAAATAGAAAAAGAAAAAAGAAAAACACTGAACCATCAGTCCATTAATTTTACTCCAGTATGTGTTACGTATTTCACGAAGTATGTGGCATTACCTTGGTGATTTTATAAAGCTAATGCTCCCTTAGAAGAAAACATAGCAGAATTAATTTTTGTTCCTAACTAGCCAGGCCAGACCATATTTATCTTCCACCAACTGTGGTCACTTCCTTCCTGTTTATGTTAGAGTTGGACCAATGGATGTGTCATTTTCTCTTTAGAATGTGCACTCTTTGAAAAAGGATGGCTTGTTTAGTAAATCAGGTGAATGGTGTCAAAATCAACTTTCCTCATCCACAAAATCAGCAGAAATTGAAAACTGAGCATTCAGCATGGCACCTTGGGTAGGTGGGTCTTTATATTATACACATGAAAACTAGATCCATAAGTCATTAATCTTCAATGTGTTTATGTTTCATCCTTAGGAAATATTTTGAGTATTGTTGTATCTCATATGTATAAAAAGTCAAACATGGGTATTTTTTGCATTGAAAATATTTAAATGTGTCTTATAGTCTAATGAACTTAGTTATCTCACAGTTACATATACAAACTAACACATATAAAATTTTCAGTGTCTCAAAGAGCTGAAGTAACTTACCCAACTGATTGGAATTTTTATGTGTAATCATATAGGATTAAACATTTACAAGGCAAGAGTCCTTTAAAGAATTTAGTCCAATTTTTCATCTTGTGCTGTTATCACTCTAGTGTTATGTACTTAATAGTTCTCATTTGGACCTCAAAATTCAACCTTCGCTTGTGAATAAGCTCCATGATAAACTTGGCTAGGCTTGGACTATTCAACTCAGGTCACATCTGGGTCCAGCATGTCACAGGAGGAACCATGAAGATATGAGGCAGGTATTAGATAGATGTGGCAGAAGCTAAGAGTAAGCAATTTATGTTAGGGAGGTAATAACCAGGTTGCTCCTAAGTTTTGTTTTATTTCTACTTCCTTAGCCATCACCACATTTTATGTTTCCTAAAATTTCCAACAGCTGCCTTGGCTAGGGAGTCCAGAGAAATTGCTGTACACTTATTAAACATGTAATGTGTCTAAATGTTGCCTAAACTATTTCCTCATTTGCAAAACAAAGGTATTACTATTATCTCCTTCAGAAGAAAAGTGTGAGAAATAATTCAATGCATCTAAAATTACCAGTGGCTCAGAGAGGTTTTCTGCATTTAAAATCCCATCATTTAAAGTTGTGGAGTGCCCATTCAAGCCAATTTACTAGGCACCAAGGGTTGAACATAGAATAAAAGATACAAGAACCCTGCCTTTGTGGTGATTATATTATATGGGATAAATACAAATAAACAAAAAAGTAAGTGAATAATCACAATTAGGAAGTAATGGTCAAGGCTATATAAAGAATGCAGGTGCTAGAATATAAGCAAGTGGTCATGCAGGCTCTTCCAGGAGACTTTCACCTTAATTCGAGGTTTGTCGGAACAGAAAAAGTAAATCATATGACAATGAGGGGCAATAATATTCCTAATCGTGGAAATATGTAGGCAGAATCCCTTAAGTATTGGAGCAAAGACTAGAAAGAAGACATTTTAGTTTGAAAGTAGTAAGGGGTTGGGGGTGGGGTACGGAAGGGTTGGATGTGGAATAACAGGATACGAAGTAAGAAAGATATATATGAACCATGTTGTGCAGAGTTTTGTAGGCCATAGTATTGGGCTTGGATTTTATTCTAATATAAAGAAAAACTATGGAAGAAGATATCATAATCTGACATACATTTTAGAATGATGTCAGTGGCGTCTGAGTGAAGAAGAAATATAGCAGAGCAAAGGAGAAGAAGAAAGCCTATTTCTTTAGCACAGATGGCCAATGAAGATGGGTCAAATGAGAATGTCAGCAGTGGAAATTAAAAAATGATGACTGTAGAACAGCACTAATCAGTAGAACTTTCTGTGACAACAGAAATGTTCAGTGTCTGAGCACTTGGAATGTGACGAGTATGACTGTGATGTTCACTTTTAAAACTTTATTTCGTTTTAATTTATTTAGATTTAAATAACCACACATGACTGCTGGATTTTTCATGGAGCAGTGTGGCTCTAGAAAGTGACCAATTGGAATCAAACTGACATGCCTTTGAAAGCCCATGTTCTTAATCACTGCCCTATAGTCTGTCGCTTAAAAGATGCAAGATGGCAATTTCTGAACTGCTCCATCTGTAACTCGTGTTCTCTGACACAGAGAGAGCTATTACCAGCTCAGAAAGAGCACAGATAATGTCACTTAACACTTTCCCACTGTTAGAGCTTCGGAGGAGGCCATGCTGCCTTGTACTTCCCCTTTTGATCATAGTGTGTAGTATGAAGTGAGAAGGAAAGACACATTTCCATTCTAAGAACACTTAGTTGTCCTGGTAATGCGTGTAGTACCAGAGACCTGCTTTAAATTTTGAAAAGATTGCATTTAAAACTGTCTCTTTCCAGTTGACGGTTAATTTATGGCATCATTATTAGGGACAACAAATAGCTTCTCGGGGATGGCAGAAATGCAATTAGATTGTCACAGACTGTCAGTTGTTGTATTTAGGTGTGATTTTTTTTTTTAATGCATCCTTTACATAAGCCTCTGATGCTAATAATAATAGGAACAGAACTTGTTGTGTTCTTTTTAAGAAAAGGGGAGTAATTACCAGCACATTCCATTATATTCAGAGTGAGAGCTGCAACAAGGAAGTTGCAATTAATATTGGGGTTCTCAAGATCCTTCTTGCTTAGTGCCTATAGTTAGTAAGAGCTCGATAAATATTTGAAATGAAAAAATGAGTGAATAATGTAATAAAATACAGGCCTTTAAAAATCAAACTCCAGAATGAGTATATCCAAGTTGTGCCATTTTTCTCAAGTAATCTCATTGATTGGCGTATACTTATTCCAATGCTCCTCTCAAAACATGTTTAAACTCCTCTGGAAATTTTCCAGCATCTTCTAGTTAAGGGCATGTATAATTGCTGACCTAGAGGAGATTCTTAGGAGCTCTGGAAAAGTAGAACATAAGTCCTGAGGGGCCGTCGACTGTCCGTGTGATGTAAAATCTCCCTTGTGCAGGTGTGCAAACTGAGTGTGGCAGGAACCCATGCACCTGCCTTTCAAGCCCCATGCCCTGTTTTAACAGACACCCTCTCCAATGGTCAGAAGTAGCCTCTGGAAACAGCAAAATCCCAGCTTCATCATGTGGGTGGATAGTGTAGTCGATCAGATTTGGAGACCTTTTCCTTTGCTCAAGGACACAATATGATTACAAACACATAAAACAGACTCCTAAACGGGATTAACAAGAGGTTTCTCATGTATTCCCCGAGTCTGAGCAGTGCCTTTGGATTAAGAGAACATCCCTTCAAGGCAACTACTCTAAAGTGGGAAAATACTTTTAACTTTGGTTTCTGAAGACTAATCATATCGAGGAAAGGGAAATATCCTGCAGCATCTCAGTAGCAAACGGCAATGCCTAAGACTCATTCTTCTGAAGCCTGAAGGGAGCATGTATTTACTTAGCTGTTCTCTTCTTAGCAGTTTTCAGGAAATGTCCACCTCACCAGTCCAGGATAAGGGATTTTGGTGACATTAGTTTATAATCCACAATATCCATCTAATTGGATTCTTTTACAGACAGTTTGATGTTACTCCAGATAACCTTTGACAGTGAAGGAAAAAGAGGATGACAAATACATAATTTAGTTTCTGTAGACTTTGATTCGAAATAATTCTTCTCCAGGAAAGGGGAGAAACTTGATGGTTCAGCTATCACTCTCTGGGACTGGCCTGCCTTCACATAATTTATTTCATACATACTTGCTGAGCAGCGGTGAGGGTCCAGGTCATGAGGCAGAGCTTGGCAGAGCAGCAGTACCTGGGAGAGATGTGGTCCCTGTCACACATAAATTTTAATAGATATATTGCTTGTAAGGGGATACTCCACGTCATTCCCTGTATTGTCCCCCAGGAAGTCTGGGACTCATACTGCACTTGCACTAAAACTTCTGTTGTCTATGAATAGTTAGCATTTATTAAGCACTCAGGACTCCTCGTACACTAAATTCTATTTCCACAGCTAAACAATAGTCCAGCAACGCTGACCACCAAGGTGTGTGTTCTTCTCTAGTGAACATGAATCATCTTCAAGTCCTGGATCTCAGATGAACACCTTCTTTCCTGAACTTCACACCTAGATATCCAGTAGGAAGTTGAACGTAAAATATTATCTCAAAATTAACATATCCAAAATGATATTCGATTTGTATTCTCCAAAACTTGTTTCTACAATCTTCACTCTATAAATGTCACCACCACTTATCCAATGGCTTGTCACAGTACCCAAGAGTTATTTCAGTTTCTTCCTTTCTTTACTCTCCACATCCAGTATGTCATCTGTTTATCACAACTGCATTTTGAAACAACCACTCTGTTCCAATTTCATTGCCACTACCCTAGTGCAAGCTGCCACTGTCACCTGTCTGGATCACTATAGTAGACAACCTGTTCATCTCTCTCTCTCCCATTCTTGTCTGATGTAGTGGGTAGAAGGATGCTACTGAAAGCAAACTTCTCTGAAAAGAAAATTGTTTAATCACCATCTATTTAATTTTTACTTAAATTTCAACTTCACCATGGCCTAAAGTGATCATCTCTTATCTGATTGTCAAATACACAAAGCATTTTCTGACCTCAGTGAATTTGTGGCCCCAGCTAGTAACACATCCAGGCTTCACACTTGATTGCCTGGTTCCTCAATATCTTTGAGATTTCTTCAGCAAAACCTTAATTGTATAACCCTATGAAAAATATAAAGTCTCCAGTAAAATATGCCAGTCACAGAAGAGCAGATCTTCTGTGATTCCACTTACATGAGGGTCCTTTAAAAAGTTGAACTCACAGACAATGAAAGAAGAATGGTGGTCACCAGGGTCTGGAGGGAGGAGAAACAGAGAGTTGCTATTCAATGAGTATACATTTTCAGTTATGCAAGATGAGTAAGTTCTAGAGACCTGCTAGACAACGTGGTACCTTTGGTTAATGATACTGTATTATATACTTGAAATTTTGTTGAGGATAGATTTCATATTGAGTGTTCTTAGTACGATAAAAAAATTAAAAAGAATAAAACTTTTTTCATTACTCTGTTGCATCGCCATTTGAATTACTTCATTACAATTCTCAGTATCAAAAATTATTTTATTCATTTAAATACCTGTAAGAATGCAGAGTCAATAGACACAAAGCATAAGATATTTTGGTTCTGTTTTCCTAGAGTCTGGCATATGGGCCAGCACATAAAGGATGCATATAATTTATTGAAAGAATCAATGAAAGGATTTTTGACTCTGACTGTGAAGATTATATTAGGGCCACTCTTTGATCTTCCGCTGAGGATATGTCATTATTACCCAGGTACTTTCTTATTTCTCTTCCCAGTGGAATTCCACAAGGAGGCAGTCCTCCCTTCTGAAATTGGCCCATATGACTGCTGAGATTCAGAGAGAGAACTCACCTTCTAAATATAGTGCATTGTGTTCAGTGATTTCAAAATAGCTCTCCCAGGGGGGCAGGGGGTAGGGGATGGAGGGATATTTAAAGACCTTCACTCAAACAGGTCACCTCATAAAGTAATTTGGTAGTTTGTAATCTTTATTAATGCAAATGGACTCCATACTGTAAATATACAGATGAATGAATCTCAGGTTTCCCCTTGTTCTCTCTGCACACTGAGGCAGCACTAATGACAAGCTTTGAAAATATAAACAACTTCAATAAAGAACATGGTTGAGCCCTCACTTTCAAGCTGGCTGATTTTCCTTTTCGAAAGGAATCTCATACTTACTTTAAAAGGTGATGTTATGATTCCCTGCGTACATTCCTCCCAACCACCCAAGAAAGATGGAAATTGAGTAATCAGGCCTTAGTACTGATCAGCTCGAAGAGACGTGGGGGACAGTCAAGTTGTTTAGTGTCAGCTACTGCACAATGTAAAACACAGAGACTCTAAGGAACAAAAAGAACAAACTAATCAAACACAGATTCACAAATATATAGGGCAATCTGGTGGTGGCCAGAGGGAAGGCGATTTGAGGGTGCTGGGAGAAAGGGGCTAAGGGTTAAAGAAGTCCAAAGTAGTAGTTGATGGATGGTCATGGTGATGGGGAGCATGGCATAGGGAATGCAGTTACACTAATGAAATAGCTAGGTGGAGAGCCAGAGGAGAGAAAGCAATTAGGGGGATCGTTTTATAAACTATATAAATGGCTAACCAATGTACTATATACTTGAAACTAATAATAAAATAAAATTTTTTAAAAGCACACATAGGAAAGTGCAATCACTTTCTCACTGTTCTCTTTCCTTTCCCATTTGGGGTGCAGAATGGAAGGCACACTAAGGAAAAGGCAGAAGGGCAAACACCTTTTCTTGGTCGCTAAATTGTAGAAAACATTTTTCACAAGAAATAATGCTTGTACTTATATAGTATTGTTCATGTCCAAAAGAGTTTTCCATTGCATCTTCTCATTAAATCCGCATACAAAATAACACCTAGCCCTGCATCACGACGAAGTGTTGTTTTGTTTTATCTTTTAGTCTATTCCAAGTATAGATAAGGATAATGGGGGAAGCTCTTGAATTTAAGAAAAAAAGAAGCAGAAGTTAAAAAATGGAGCAGAGGTAGGACATTTTGACTTCAGTTTTAGTAGATGCTTAGTAAAAATTCAAGTTATGTTCATCAAATAAATGATTAATTCAAAAATGTGATCATTCCACTTTGCAGAGAAAGAAACTGAAGCTCAGAGAAATGTAGATAGCTATATAATAAGTAAATATAAATATAAATCTATCATCATATTATATACACTGTTCCTCAGCTACCCTGTCAGACAGAGAAATGCAAACACAATTTATAAGTGAGGAAAATGAGGATCAGAGAAAATTCTATGGGTTAGATAATATAGTGTATACTTAGTTGTTAAACTTAAAAAATACATAATAAATAATGCTTAATAAGATGCAGTATTAACTGTTTTCAAACTCCTTCTCTCTAATTAAAAGAAGAAGAAAAAAGCACAACCTCTCTCTTCTTCCTCTGTTTTCTTTCTTTACTCTGGTAAAGTCCAATAAAATAATCGTAGACAGATGGTGATATTTGGTGGTGTTTGCACATTTGTTGTTTTTGGTAAGTAAGTTTTGGTAAAGATGTAAACATTTTCCATCACTCTATGGTGATTCTAGATTCTCTTTGAAATGAACATTTTTACATTTTACTTCACAGAACTATATGGTGATAATAATACAAAATATTTTTTGTATTATTACTAAATATTTTTTTGTTTTTATTACTAATCATCAACTCTTTTAAATCTCTAAAGAGTAACATTACAAAAAAAGACTGCAGCAAGTGTGTACGTTTTAAAAATAAATTAGTTTTGCCAAAATTTATCAAACTGTGATTGGAGGACTGTTATCAGTTAGTTGATACCCAAGACTTAAAATTAGAGTAGAAAAAACTATCCCTTAGATGAAAACTGTGAAAATATGAAAAAAATATATTTTTGAAACCACAAATTTTATTTTTGAAATAGAAGCTGATTTTTTTAATAAGATTGTTTTTCCACATAAAAGAAAAATTTTTATACTGTTCCTTGTGTTAGCTACTAGCCACATGTGGCTAGTGAGCAATTGAATTATGGCCTGTTCAAATACACACTAGTTTTCAAAGACCTAGTTCAAAAAAAAAATCTTATTAATAATTTTTAATATGGATTACATGCTAAAATATAGAAATTTTAGTGTATTGGGTTAAATATTAAAAACCATTTAATCTGTTATTTTTTAGTTTTTATACATAGGCACTAAGAATCATAGAAATTCACATGTGGCTCATATAGACAATGCTGTTTTAAATATTTTAGAAATGTACTTAGAAATAATGTTTCTAGGGAAACTGAAGAGGTTTAGCTGTTTGTCCTTACCATATACCAAAACCCCCTTTGCCTGACAAATGTTAAACGTCAATCTTCCCTTTGCACTTAGAAAGACTTATTCTGCACTGTCTGCAAATTATCTTTGATGCGCCATTTATCTCAGTAATTGTGGAGAAAAGATGTTCATGAAAAGTGCGATTTTTCTCTTTTCATAGAATTCTAGAAGTGATAAAAATAATGTGGAAGATCTTCTAAATTTCATCAATAATTAGGCTATAAGAAGATGGGGCAGATGTAGGTGAGAGATAGGGACTTTGTACTTGAAGAATTTTTGAAGTCATTGACATATCTTTTTCATAATTGTGTGAAATATTTGGCATAAGAAAAGTCTCACAAGGCATCGTTCTAAAAAAATGCAATATTACATCTATAACATGGCCTATGGTAGGGAGAGGGGAGTGTGAAGTGATGTACTTTTGTGTTTAAAAAATAGTAATTTTGATGTAATCAATGTGGGTGGGTTGATAAGTTACAGATAATTTCTGTTTTCCTCTTATTTATATTTATAAATAAATGTAGGTTTATTTTTCACATGACGTACAATCAAGATACATTAACTTTTTCCTACAGTATTTCCTTTAATAAAATACAAAATATTTTCTTTACTAATTATCTAACAAAACTTTTGATAATAGTCAAAAGACAGCAGGAGAACTTCCAATGATTTCATTTTAAGAACTCAAATCATCAAAAGAATAAAGTTTCTCAGTGAATATGGCCAAGGTAAAGCACTATTAAAATTCTCTCTGTAATTACATGCACGGTTCAGGAATATAACAGAGACAGACCTTATGAGCCTGAGGCTATGTCCCACACAATCTGGCTCCCAGATAATTTTTCAACTGTTTTCCCAGTTTTCATGTATATACCACATGTAGATCCCAGAGTGTCTACTGCCCTGAGGAAACTAAATCTGAAGCTTTGTGAATTGAACTTCGATGCTTTAGGATATTTTTCCCACATAACTTAAAATGCACAAAGTGGTCCAGGTAAATTTCAGCAAGAGCAGAACTCAGAAGGGTTAAGAATGTCTTTTGTCATTTCTCAAACAAGATAAAAATCAATCTTTATACTTCTTTTGGCAAAAATAAAAATATATATATATTATATATATATATTTTTTATATATATAAAATACAACTAAAATGTCATATATATATATATCAAGGTAAGAAAAAAATCTTCAAAAGAGGAGTAAAAGGGAATATGATGCTTTCTATGGGAGATACGGGCGAGAATTTTTATCTAAATGGATACAATGCATTTCAAATAAAAAATATAGATTTCCCTGAGCATTTGTGCAAGGAAATTGAAAGAGTAAATGAGGAGTCAAAGTCATCACAAATAAGAAGGAGGCATTTTACTTGAAAAATGTTAATAGAAGTAAAATGTATGGAAAATATCAGAAATTGGCCTGCAGACTGACAAGCAGAGTTGAAAAAAGGTAGGCAGTTGCCTGTTTAAGTTCCAAATATTGAAAGCACTGAAAAAAGTACCTATCAGAGAACCAAGGTGATTTTCAATAAAGTTAAAATGAAAGCTTCTGAGAGGCACTTAGGATTCAAAAATGTCTCAAGTATTGTCACAGTAGTAAATTATTTTATCAGTATAAAGTTCTTTTTTTTTTTTTGGACTATTGGCTTCATAACCCTTGAGCATGAAGGATCTATGAGATTATCTCTCTTATCTGGAATTGGAATTATTTTAGATCGTTCCTGTTAACTAGTTAACCTACTATTTTTCATCATTCGACAAATGTTTTTAAAGTATCTACTGTGCATTAGTTCTTACGCTGCTTCTGAAAATATAGTGATGGACAGAACACAGTCTTGTCTTCTCTTGCAAAGCTTATAAGGAAAAATTCTCTAATGCATAAGGTCAAGGGCTGAGGTGTAAAGACTTCCCTTTGAAGGCAGACACAGAGTTAAGATTGGAAGTGTGGTAGGAACTAACCAAACAAAGTGAGGACATGGGGTTATAGGATGCCCCAGGCTGGAAAAGCAGCACATGTGAAGATCTTGAATCAGGAAAGAATGGAATGTTATAGAGATTTAAAGTAATGTATATGACTAGAAAGAAGATAAGAAGGTTGAGGGGTAAGGAGATAGAGGAGATGAGACCAAGCCATAGCTAGGAATTATACATTTTATGCTATGTCCAATGAAATTAGAATGACTAAACATGTTTCTGAAAAACAAAGAATAAGGAAGTTTACCATATAATAATCACTAATAGTTATTGAGCACTCATTAAGTGATTTTTGCATATATCTCATTTAATGTGATGATGATCCATTAAACTGAAGAAAATACATTGTGACTTAATTGAGGTATAAGACTTTAATTCTTAGTCCTACCAAACTTTGAATAATGTGCAGTGTTTCCTACATATATTTCATTTCTTTCTTCTTGGACATTCACGAGATTTATTACCATATTAAAAATTCTTAGAAGCTTATGCAAACACTTTCACTTTGCTAGTCCAATGCCTCCCAAATACCCCATGGATTTTACATTCTGAGAAACATTCCTCCTGAAGTGATGCGCTAAGGAGTTTATAAGAAATCCTAAAACTATCTGCCAAAAATGTTAGGTAGAATTTCATTGAATCCTTGGTTTATAAAGAGATTTGATGACATTAAGAAGTTGGACTTTGGATAAAAATGATTGGAACCAGTAAAATTATAGATTTTAAACAACCTGAATCCTTGAAAATACAACTAAAATCCTTGAAAATACAACTAAAATGCCATACACTGCAATGCAAGGTTTTAAAAGCATCATCATTCCCTAATCATAAACGTCAGATTAAGAAGTCTTAAACAAAACTCTGGACTCTACATGATACAATTTTTTATGACAACTCACCTAGCCATGTAATCTCACAAGAAGTTAGGCTCATCTTTGTGAGTGATAATCTATTTTCAGTCCCTCTTGAAACGTGGTAGGGGACAGATGAATCTGATGCCTGAAGCCACTTAACATGGGCAGAGGGATAGCCTCTGCCAACTCTCTGGCCACAGGGCCTCGGATACTTTCTAGTTCCAAGAGTCTCTTGAGGAAAAAAAAATCATACCCAGTCTGCCAAAATGTGTCTTGCTGTTTGAAAATCTGCAGACTCTGCACATGGCTACTGGCCTCATTTCCATGTCGGACCCATTTGAGCAGCGGAATTCATGGTTCCTCAAGGAATCCACAAGAACACTAACTCACAATGGTTCCTCACTTCCTGCCATACCCTGGATTCTCATGAGTGATCAGCTTAAATTATGTCACGAAGGGACTTGTGATTAAATGAATGAACACCGGGGTGTGACAACAGTAAATCAGCAAATAATCACAGGCATGGGAAAATATATGGGTGCAATTTCACAATGCCTCATATATCTGTTTTTGCCATGGCAGGCTCCGGCACTGCCTGCACCGAGCTAGGAGTCATCTTTTATACCTTAGTCGTGAGAACAAGAATATTCACTTATGTTTATTCTTGGACCCACGTATGCTATAGTGACCACACCTTTCCACCTCAGATGCTTCCGATGTGCTTTGAGATCCCTAAATACGTAATTTCTTTAAGGTTCTATTCTATGACATTTTCCTGAATTTTTAATGCTAATATGATATTATTCAGATAGTATAAAACACTTGGTCATACTTTTGATGTCATATATTTCTTTTGAAAGATTTATTCTTTAGACAAAATTTTAGGCTTTTATACAAATTTAGGGCTAAGTTATATGTGAGGAATACCATTCCCCTATGGCTGTTTTCTATGGATGACACCATTTCAATTGTCCATAACTATGTTTCATAATCACATTTTTTAACTAGTTGCTCTTACTTACGGGTCCACATTTGATAAACTCTCAGATACTTTATATTTCATTAACCCAACTTGAATAAATAAAATTCAAACAGATTCTAAATGAATGCTGCGCAACACCGTAAAAGTTGTTTCAGAATATCACCAAGATTATTTTTTTCCTCACTTCCGTATTGAGGAATGGTCAAAGAAGACTCCTCATCTCACAGACATATTCTCCTAGAGTCTATATTATCGAGACAAGTTAATGAGAAAATCACAGACCATAGTCTCAGTCGCGATAGGATTTTTAATAAGCTTGCTGCTGGCATTCAAGAATTCCCTAGAATTGCATTTATTGTTCACATCAATAGATACTCTTTAAACACTTTTTTATAGTTTATAAATATATATTTTCTTCTCTAAACACTACTTAAAAATACGTATTTCCTTTTATAGGCTTCCAAACACTTGATTCTGTTTCAAGACCAATGGTCACTGTAAACACCTTCAGAAATTTTGACTCCACATATCAAAGGATTACAAAATGACTAAGCATTTTGAATTTGCATTATAAATATAACTCGAGTTTCAGCAATTTGGCTAAGGCATTCACAGCCCCAAAATCCTCTGAGTTTTGTTTTATTTCAGTTTTGTTTTCACTGTTGCTTCTCTATTTAAGCTGCAATACTTACTATTTGTTATTATTTATCATTTCAAATTGGTTTTAAATTTATAAAAGTGTGATTTTATTCTGTAATTTATACGTCCTTCAGAATTGCTTTGCATATGTACAATGTTCACTGAAGATGCTACAACAGTATGAGACAGATGTATGTATAATAAAAAAGGATACATAACCCTTACTTTCAAGGATCTTCCCTGAGTAAAGACTAGTAATAGAAATATGTTACAAAATAGCATATGCTTTAGAAAATACAGAAACCTTAATGTAGAGAAATTATTTTTTGGATGCTCAGGAAAGTTTTCATGTGGGGAGGCATTTGAATTTGGTGGTAAAAAAACATGGTAGTTCATGCATATGAAGTGAGGCTCGATATAGCTCAGGTAGTAGGGCAGCACTAATAAAGGTAGAGAGATGGAAAGTATGGAAAATCAAACAGTTTGTACTATGCAGACTGGATGCCTTGAGGCATGAGATCTTTGAAGGGCAGCAGGGGGATGTACAATGTGAAAGACTGAGGTTCTGAGCTGTCTGGATGCTAAAGCTCTAGCTATGCCCCCTTGTGATGTCAGCCCTCAGTGGCCTTCACGCGCCATACAGGGCGTCTCGGAGTAGCATGGAAGGAAGAGGCAATGAAAGGCAGAGAAACAGAAGGTGACCAAGGGCTAATTTAGGGCTATTCTAAGAGTGAAAGACTAGTGATAATAGATGATTGGAATAGGAAATTAGAGAAGTAGAGAAGGGATTCCTGTAGAGCTGTTGCAGAGATGGTGGTATAACTTCATAGGACCACTTTGGAAATTGGACCCTTTCTCCCTTTTATAGCATACATCCCAAAATGCAGCTCACGATCAGAATATAGGTCACAGGAATCAATGTGTTCTGTTTAAGACAAATGATAAAGTTGAAAAGAAGGATAGTTTTCAGTAGAACCAGATGAGTCTACTTTTGGACATCAGATTTTAAATTTTGAAATTTGCATTATAAACATAATGCAAATTATATTCATGGGTATCTTTTCATCAGGCAACTGAAAAGTCAGAGGCTGGAGCACTTGGTGGAAAAATAATAAAGATTTAGTTATAGGAGTCATGTGCTTAAATAAGAGTTACATCTATTAGAATGAATATGATATATCATAAGAAGGCATATAACACATCTAATATTACATGTATATAATGAGAAGTAAACAAGCCCCCAAAAGAAATATGTTTCAAGTTTTAGTTTTAGCTTCAACATGTAAAGAACTTAGAGTTGTCATTCCTATCCTTACAGCAAGAAAAAATGGACTTATTGAAAACCAACAACTTTCCCTGTACCAAACAGAGACTTGACATTGCAGGGCAAGTAGCCAAACCAGAACCTGCAGAGATGAGTAGATCAAGAGAGGCACAGCGGAGATCTGCTTACCATGGGCAGACGCCATTGCAGCAATAAACTAGTAGACACAATTGAAAAATAATTTTTGACGAATTGCTGCAGGCTGAATGTGAATTAACAGGAGAGTGAGAAACTCTTAGGGCCATAGTCAGGGGTTTTCATACTGTTAAAGCCTTTATCTCCAGGAAGCCTACCAGCTTCACATAATGAAGATCCAAGAAAGATCTCTTGGTGACTCTCTGTTGATGGAGAGGTAGGGAAGTGGAGAATGGGGAGGGGAAAATAAATTATTGAAAACTATGTCCAGACCCTTCTTCATATCAAAGGCCTATTGGGTGGGAGTGGAGAGGGGGGAAACAAAACAAAACAAACAAAATAAAACTTTGACAAAGCCTTATTGAAATTAGAGGAAAAGGGCTTTTGCTTCCACTCCAGCCACTGCTATTCGTCCTGTAGGGTTTAAGAAAGAAAAGAAAGCACAGTCAATAGGAGTAAGAAAGTAAACAAAACAACAACAACAACAACAACAACAATGAGGAATGCTGTAGCCAGGAAAGGGAATAAAGATCAGGAGAAGAAGAAAAAAAAGTTTTACTAACATAGAAACACTTAAGGTGACAACCTTGAGTCATAGGTCCACAAAAGACAAGGATTTATTTAATGAAACAATTATAGAATTGCCCATCCCCGGCCCTTTACAACTAGTACAGCAGAGATCCAGTGCATGAACAATGAATTGCAGAAGAAAGAGCTACAAAACATAAGCTTTATCTAAGGAGAAGTACATAGGGAATCCCAGAATAAGCAGGAGAGACAAACAAAACCCCAGGTCATTAGAATGAGTTGAAGGCTCTGGCACCTGTAATTATAAAAAGCATTGTCCTCATCCCAACTCTGAGCCAGATGAATATAAAAATACTAACGGTCTATGCACCTTAGTTCCAATTACATGGCATACCAAGTCAGTTTTCAATGGAAGTGTTCAAAATCAGGCTAAAAGCAAGAGAACATAAACTCCGAACAGAAAAAGCAATTTTCAGAGCCAGGCTCACATATGACATGATTTTTGGAATTGTCAGGTAAGGAATTTAAAATATCTGTTTAAAATGTTAAAGATTCGAATGAATGCAATGAGCTCTTAAAACTCAACAGTCAGAAAACAAACACCCAATTTTTAAAGCTGGAAAATTCAAAAGAAACATCTTACCAAACCAAATATGAAGAGAGCAAATAAGCATATGAAAAGATGCTCAGTATCATATTTCATTAGAGAAATGGAAATTAAAAATGAGATGTCACTACACACTTAGAATGATTGAATTTTTTCCTAAATAACTGTACCAGTCACTGAGGATGTAAGCAACAGAAACTCTTATTTATTACTCATGTAAATACAAAATGACACAGTAACTTTTGACATAGTTTGACAGTTTCCTGCAAAACTAAGCATGATTTTCAAAACAACCAAGCAATCATAGGCCTTTCCTCCTTATCTGAAGTTACATCTACACAAAATCTGTATGTGGATGTTTATGGCAACTTTGTACCTAATCACCAAAACATGTAAATAGTAAGATGTACTTTAATAGGTGAGTGGATAAATAAACTTTGGTTTGTTCATACAACAGAATAATACTCAGTGATAAAAATACTCAGCGAGCCACATCAAGACATGGATAGTCTTATTGTACATTGCCATTGTGAAAAAAGCCAGTCTGAAAGCCTATATACTAGAAAATTCCATTTTTATCACATTCAAGAAAAAGTAACACATTAGAGATAGTAAAAAGATCACTGGGTGCAAGGAGTGTAGGGAGGGTGTTGAATTTGTGATACACGGGATTGTTAGAGTAGCAAAATGATTTTGTGATACTTTAGAAGTGAAAACATAAAACAATTTTTTAATCAAAAATCATAAAACTTTATAGTGCAAAGATCTTTGATGTATGCCAATTTTAAAAAATCATTTAAGAGGTCAGAGGACTCTAGGGTATTAGGTATAACTTACAAAATCTGAAATAAAAAGCATAACCTTTAATAATAATGTATCAGTATTCATTAATTAGGACAAATGTATCATACTAATACAAGAAGTTAATTACAGGAGAAACTGAATGTCAGGTGTATGGCAACTTTCTCTCAATCTCAATTTTCCTCTAAATTTAAAACTGTAAAATAGAGAAAGATGATTAAGTGAGAGAGGGAAAGAGAGAGAGACAGAGAGAGACAGAGAAAGACAGAGAGACAGAGACCGAGAGAGCCAGAGAGGGACAGAGACATATTGAGTAGGAGAATTCATACAATTAGAAAGTTTCCTAGGATGTCTTTTGACCGTTAAGTACAGAGGAGAAAACATTTAAAGAAGAAAAAATGTCAGCAACTGTGTCAAATAGCGAAGCAAGATTTACTTGCCCTGAGCAAAATTATTGATAAAAATTGACACCAAGTAGAAAACCTCTTGCTGTTATGGAAGTCTTCTGTGTGGCTGGAGAGGTGGTCTGTTTTCCTGGTGAGCAAACCGCCGAGTGAAAGCTGCTTAAATAAATTAATAACAAATTCCCCTATTTCTTTAGTTTGATATGTTGCTTTTAATCATTTTCAACACGCTGAATTATTGATTCGTTGAAACCCAGGCCAGGTTCAGTTCTGCGAGTCCGTACGGGAGTCTGACAGCAGAGCCAGTTGCTCCGCTTGGGGGAAAGCAAAAGACAGCACAGCCTGTGCTTTCCAGCTGGCGAGATCCGAAGGAGCAGAGGAAGGGAACTGCTGGCTCTGGACATGGCGAATCCCTGCCAATTCTTTGGTTGCACAGTTGAAAACTCCATGTGCTTCCCATCACACAGCAATATTTTCACACCTCTTGTGCCATTAATTAAGCTCTCTTTATCCTCCCGAATTCATGAAAGAGGCCACGTCACTGAATGTTGAGATGTATTTGCAATGGGGGCGAGCATAAGATATATTCAGCATTGGATGGTTTCCCCTTATCCATTTCTGCGCAGTAGAGCCGAGTGAGGTTTGAAGTGCCATATATATTTGCTATAGCAATTGATCTTGTCACAGAGCTGAACCTTTGGGGAATAATCATTCAGACCATCTGTCTGAGACTGGGTCATAAATTGCATATTATTTTTCCATAGAATTTATTCTGTATCATTAGTATGCGTTGAATAGTTATTAGCAGACTGACTCTAATAGATGAGTTTTACGAGATGTCAGCAGCGCTGGGGAATTTCAAAAATTATAGCACGAATAGATATACATATAATAGTTCAATTTACATCCAATCCAGACATTGTCTGTAGTCCTCATTTAAGTTGGTTGCCTAGTCAAAGAATTACGAGTAAAAATAGGTTTGATTTTTGATACTTTTTGCTTTATTAATTTATTGTTCTTTCTAAAATGCGTATTCTTTTAATTTTAACTTTTTGTTTTAGAATAATTATTGATTCATGGAGAGTTGTAAGAAAGTGTGCAGGAAGTCTCAGGTCACTTTTACCCAGTGGAAGTAATTCTTACTGTAGTATGATATCGAAATCAAGAAATTACTATTAGTGCTGTCCAGGAAGCTTATTCAGGTTTCATCAGTTATACGTGTGTGTGTGTGTGGTGTGTGTGTGTGTGTGTGGTGCGCGCGCGCGCGCGTGTGAGAGAGAGAGAGAGAGAGAGAGAAATGAGAATGAGAATGAGAATGAATTGGTCTGTCCCTATTCAGAGCTATTCCATCACTCACCACCAGACTGCTCTGTGCTACCCTTTCTTATAAGCACACCCACCCCTTCCCTACCCCTAATACTTGGTAACTGTTAATTTCTTCTCTATCTCTATAATTTTGTTGTTTGAGAATGTTATATAAATGAAATCCTACATTATTTAACCTCATGAGATTGGCTTTTTTCACTCAGCATAATTCCCTTGAGATTACTTATTTTAATTAAAATAAAATAACAAACTTCAACTGATTATTAGAATCTCTGAGATCACTTTAAGATTACAGATTTCTGAGCCCTGACAGCAAAGATTTTTAGAGATTAAAGAGTGTGCCTTCAGCTTCCATTGGCTAAGGAAGCTCATGTGGTGTCTGTCAGACTAATTTCTTAAAGTAAGGTGGGAAACTCTAGGTCTCCTGTAAGATAATTTATCTCAGTCTCATCTTCCTAGATATTTGTTTAAGGGAGCAAAACTTAAGACCTAGGACCTTAAAGACAGAAGCAGTTCATGATCAGGGCCAATGACAAACTGTCTCTGGGTTAAAAGAGAAAGGTAATGACCATAATGTCACAGTAAATTGATAACTGAGGAGTTGAACAGAATTGCATGATCCTGCACTTGATTTGCTCTTCCCCAGAGTACTTGATCTTGTCTCTTCTTCTTCTCTATTTTCAGATGAGTAGCTTGAGAAAAGCCAGGAGTCAGCATGCTTCAAATTGACTGGTCTTACATGGAAAGCATAGATGACATTTATTTACTGATTCTAAGTCTATACTAGGAATCTGATCTACTTGATAGCAGTTAATTTTCATTATTCCAGAAATAAGAAGGAATAGGGATCATGGGATAAAGGCGTAATTTTTTTAATGATTAGCATATATAATATATAATAAATCATTCCCTTGCTATCCACAAAGAGAATGAAACATAAGATTTTTTTTTTGTCCTTTAAGTAAGTCTCTAAGAAGAAACAAAAGAAGGAATGTATATTCATGTCTAAAGTATTTGTTAATTACCAGGCCGCACCTTTTATGCATAATAGTTAGATAATACACATTGCGAGATGGGAACAATGTCAGTTTTATAACACAGATGTATCCTAGAGACTAGTTGGTGCCTGACCCAGAGTAAGTGTTAATAATGTGTCGAATAAACAACACTCTGAGTTAGTAATTATCTCCATTTATAGTAGAGGGACAAAAAAGTAATAAATGAGAATAAAATGACCAATATATAGTTTCCAGTCATGAACTAAATGTAGTGTAGATAGATATAGAACTTTATTTTGGCATTCTTATATAAATGAATAATTGTTTCTCTGAGTGATTATCTTAGCTACCATCCAGACTTACTTGAAGTCCATAAAGAACAAGCAGACTGATTGAAACACTATTGTCACAGGTATTACAGGTGACACCAAATTCAAGACGTGTTATTTTTTAGAAAAAATTAGTGGAACATGCTTTTGAGAACACTGCTCTGTCCATGGCTTACTATGAGAAAGTGAGTTATTGGATAGCAAGAACTACTTTTGATTCCTCTTGGCTTCCTTACTGAATAATACATAGCTTGGTACACAGTAGGGTTGCATATGAGTACTGTCCTGATTTGAACTGTTCTGATCAAAACCAGTTATGAGAATCTTATGGGAATGGTTTTTAACATCAAATCAAATAAATTAAAGTTTCTTTGTAGCGGAGACACTATTTTTGTTGTTGCTATATTGTATTCTTTGTTCTTTCCCATGATATGATCAGGAGAAATGATTTATCTTCCTCCCTCATACTTGGACTTCATCCTGTGGTGTGGCCTTAAAGATCTTTCCAGAGGACCGCTTTTCCATCAAATATATATAAACCATTAAGTCCTATATTACAAACTCAAAATTAAAATCTATTTGCGTAGATATCAATTAATTATCCCCCCATCCACAGGATTACAACTTTGAAAAGTTGTGGGAGTCTAGATTTGAGTTCTTATAGTATCAGTGATAGAAACAGTCATCAAATTCTATTTCATATTTTCCTATACATCAGAGAGAGAAACTGCTTCATACTGGGGAAGCGTTAGATGTCTTAGCTACCTTTGTTACCCACCGTAGAATTATGACTGCGCTAATGCTTTAACTAAGGGTCGAATACTAATTAACAGATCGAAACATATCGTTGTAAGACCATGTGCATGTCCTGTTAAAGGGAAGGGACTCACTGTTATGCAGTGGCAAATTAGTATATACAAAGAGAAGTTTAGCATCAGATATGCTACAGAGACCTCTCCTGAACAAATCCCCATAGACACAGGATTAAGTTATACCCAGAGACCACCTTATAAACATGATCACAATTGCCATTGCTTTTTGTGAGAATATGAGTGTATAGTTTTATGAAGCCGCTTCTTTACATCATTAATTTTAATGGAGCTTTACATCGGGAAGTATTTTTTAGATATTATATAATGCATAGCAAGGCCTATGTATCCTAAAAAGTAAAGCTACCGTTATTCCTCATGTAAGAATTAATAAAAAATTCTGACTGAAGATTTTAGTAACTTGGCATCAACCCCCCCCCCAAACAAGGGATTTACTATCAACCCCAAAATATTTTTCTTAAAACAGAAACCATGTACAGTTTTTGTCTTTATATGTGGGATATAAACCTAAAAGCAATAAATGAACAGGACAAACGGAGACTCATGGACATAGACTATAGACTAGTAAAAAGGAAGAGGGGGAGGAAGAGGGCAGGTAGACGGGGTAAAGGGGGTCAAATATGTGGTGACAGAAAGAAATTAACTATGGGAAGTGAACACACAGTGTAAATATATGTATGCCTGACTATTAAAGTGTACAGCTGAGACTTATTGACTTTCATTAACCAATATCACCATAAAAATAAATAAACAAATTTTAAAAGTAAAAAATAAATAAAAAAGGTATTTGAGAGCAAGAGTGTAATGAAGAGGATTCATTATTTAAGAGATTACAAATGAGTTCTTCATGGTGAGTCATTTTGTAGTATTCATTCAGGTAACACTGAGATTATTGATTTAATTCCTTAAAAAAGATAAGAAAAGTCCACAACTCATCTTTAGTAAATAGTAGTTAAGGGAGGATGAGTTTGTAGAAGTGACATATGAAAGAGCACTGGATTGATTACATAAGATTCTCAAAATAAAAAGTTCAGAGCCTAATCTGTGCATCCGTAATATATGAGGTACATTACACAGTGAGATCGGGTATGTCAATGGATTAGTTTCGGCAGGTCTGAGTCATATCTTAATATTCTATTATTTCATGCCGGGGGCTTACATATAATTGGATGCTTTGCGTTTCGAAAGGAGCACGGCATATTGCCTTTTGACCACTTCTGTCAAATTCCTAGATGGAAAAAATTAAAAGATATTGATTCATGAATACTTTAGCATGTAGCAAATGCCTCCCTTCCATTCCCATTTCTCTAAATTTGAAAATAAAAGACACATTGGTCTTTAGAAAATAATCCTTTTTTTCTACTCTTCCCAGAAATTCTCCTCTTCTCCCCAACCCACTTGGGCAATAATATCAAGGAATTTGTCCTCGTTCTTCCTCCAATCCGTCATCATGCTTCCAAACACCTGCTCATGCGCGAGGAGTAGGGTAGATGAAAATGAAATAGACCAGGGGTTTGCAGGCACCTGGTTCACCTTGCCCTAACTATTTCTCCTTGTATGAATTCTCTCCCTATCCTCCTCAATATATGTGGGGGTTTTTGTTGTCATTGTTTTTATTGTATTCCTAAGGAAAAAAAGAAAGAAAGAAATCACTTTCTAGTGTATATTACAGTTTTATCCAAGGAGACACAATAAGTTCTATAGTCGCATAAGCGCATTCTAGTCTCCAGCTCAGGGCCTTGACCACAGCATTAAAAGTAAGATAACTCATGTTAAAGCAGGGATTTGTGTTGCTATATTTATAGACTGTGTTTTCTGATATCGATTTAAAGTTTGCTTCTTCCCTTTGTATACTTCTAGATGCCAAGAACAGAAATTTGGAAGGTTAGGACATTTAACCATGACTATTTAAACATATGAAGGCAATTCATTTCTTCTACTTGTCTTCTTTTACAGCTAAAATATCCTCAATGTCATTATCAATATTAGTTCACGTATAAGGGTTTAATAAATGTTAACTCCAAGTCATATACTGTTCTCGCATCTTTCTATGCTTTATTTTGCTTAATCTTCAAAAATCTATAAAGTAGATGTTATTATTAATCTTTTTGAATAGTAGATTGTTTGCAAATATGGTTAGAATAAGTCCTCTTCCCACACAGATTCTGGCCTTGATCTTGTTAACTTGCTTTGGCCAATGGGTCATATCTGGATTTTTTTTTTTTCTGGGGGGGGATGAGACACTTCATGATGATATTACTGGATTCTGTAGATCATAAGTTTAAGGTTAATTTATGATAGATAATAGATGATAGATGGATAGATGCATGGATGTATAGATGGATAGATAGATAGATGGAGACAGATAACCTTATGGACGTAAAGCTAAACATTTTGAAATGTCTGTTGATATTTCTATTTTAGTACTATTTTAGTAATATAGAAATACCTATTTTAGTAATACACCTCATAGGTATACAATAAAAATAATTGTATACATAAATGTTTCTGTATTTTTGGACACCTGCATTAACAGGTGTCCAAAGTTAACAATATCATAAAAAAGAATTTAAAAAACATGTATGTCAACTATGATTTAAAAATAAATTAGACTAAAGTTAAAGAGTCGAATATTTTGAGCACCTCTGTGGATTGTGAAACACATTTTTAAAATTATTTTTATAGATATAATAGCAAAAATTAAAGTAGGCATCCAGAAACTGGCATTCATTTTTTCGTAACTGTACTAGGCTACTTATTAACAATATTCACTTTTACAACTAACTATACCCCTATACAGTAGTTATTATCACCTATACATTATAGATGCAGAAATTGAGGCTGAAGGAATGGAAGTAATTTTTCCAAATTCATGCATGTTATTAAGCATCACCTCAGACATCAGTTACAGGTGTTCTGCCAACAACAAAAGTGACTTTATTTGCCTGAGAGGTGCCATACATCACTCTTTACATTCCTCATGTGAAAAATGGGCTAGCTTCTGTCCTCTCTCTCATCACTTGATGAAAAAATCGCTTAGTAGTTCCCAGATGCCCTTGATGGATGTCAAAAGTACTGGGATCTGTTGTGCCTAAACTCAGCCTCTGCCCTTGGACAAATCACTGATTGCTTTCATCCTCCATTTTCTCATCCGAAAAACTAAAATGTCCACCTTAATAAACGTCTGTGGGACATGGCTTTATAAATCAAAGTTGTTATGAGTTACAATCCTGGGTTTTACTCTATGAACATTCTATAACCCCTTTATATTAACTTTATATTATTTCAAAATTGTAATTTGGCATGAGTATTTAAAATATATGAAGTAGTTCATGAATTCAAGAAAATATTTTTAAGCATCTATTTTGTTTTTAATGTGTTTTAGGATCTGGGGATCTTTCAGTGATTTAAACATGGACGTGTTTCTGCTCTCATGGAGTTGATATTCTATTCCAGAGAAGCTGATAATAAATAATTAGCTTTATAATTAATTACCCATGTTATTTATAATCATAGAGCCTTAATTATCTTATCCATAAAATGGGGTGAAATAATTTGCACATTTAGTGGCTGTTGGGATCTTGGGTGGTTCTGCATGTACTGTGTCTGGTACAATGAATTGAGTAGCTAATATTTCCCTTTCTTGATATCCTTTTAAATGCTGTTTTCAAAGCCTCAGATATCACTTTTTACTTTGCCTGAATATGTATATAAAGAATATCATGGTGTCGAAAAAATAGAGTTTAGGATTGCTGTGCAAAATTATTTTATATTCAAAGTATAAAATAAGAATCATTCATACAATCAGTCCCATTCTTGACTGTGAAAGCTCCACTTGTAAGGTGGGCTGCAAATTCCGTGACTTCCTCACTATATAGGACTCTCTCTCTTCTACTGCTCAGAACACTTTATAAGCAGATCAACTACCTCAGACTCTAAGCTAAACTTTTGCCAGGAATGTGTAGTTTGCTATTTTTGTACTCTAAATCTGGGTCACTCCATTTTTTAGTAACCTGTTGGAAATGGTTGCCATCACTTATCACTTTCTCACTCTCTTTGGTAAGTAGTCACTGAATCAAGGGAGAGTCATTCAATCAAGGGAACTTAAGGGGAAAAAACCCACTACGTTTGCTTAGTAAACGTCTAATGAGAGCCATTCAGACATAAAACTATGGACTTGTAATGACATTCTGGGGTTTGTGGATCTCAATTAAAGACCCCAATACGTGAAAATATAAAATTTAAAATCTAACAATAATTTTATCACCATATAAAGGTATGCCAATACTGCAGCATGCATATGAACCTAAAGTGTCATAGTTTTACATGATCTTAGAGTGGCTTATGTGGATTTCTTCCAGTGTTTTGGTGCTATGGTGATATTACAGTTCATATAGGATTGGACGAGCTCTGTGAAGGCAGGAAATCATCCTGAAGAGCTTTGCTTTAAAACCCACAGCACAGAGCTTAAATGGTATATAATATACGTTCAATAAGTATTTATTGAATGAATTAATCAGTAAGTTACTTGTTTCACAGCACTTCATTAAGTGGCTAAAATTGGGTAAAGCACATGACAAAATTAACTCATTTAATCCTCAAAATTGTCCCATTTTGTAATATGCTCACTCTACAAATGAGACAATTGTCAAATTGAAAGGGCATCGTTTGAACACAATTGTTTCTGTCTCTAAAGCATGTGGTATATTGACCTTCGGTTCAATCAGGTTATGTCCATTGTACTTTACTATTCTTGGACTATCCAAAAGCTTACTATATATTCATGCATTTGTGTATTCACTCATTCATTCATTCATTCACATGAATCTGTGGAGTAATCACAATGCACTGTCTTATGATAATCACCAGAACATACTGGTGAGTAGAAACAAACATGGTTTTGCTCCCATGAAACTCACAGGCTAACAGGGAAAATGCTATAATCAGATAGTCATCTGCATAAATGTAATGTTATAATTCTAATTGCTACAAACAAGGTCTGATAATGCTTAGAGGTTAATAATAAGGAAATCTTGTACTAGATGAGTGGCCGAGAACACTTTCACTTTGAAAGGATAAATAAAGTGACTCAGTGAGATCAGGATGACAGGGGTTTCCAGGCAGAGATGACAGTAACACAAAAGCTCAATGGCAGAAAGAGGGAGTGTTGTGAATGAGGGACTGAAAAAATCTGTAGCAAGAAAGCAGAGAGAGAGCGAAAGCTTCAGTGTAGAGAGGCAGGCAGGGGCTCGACTAGGCAGAGCCTTCTATGGTAAATAAGAGTTTTCTACTTCATCTTGGTGTAATGGGAAGTCATTCACAGGGCTTAAGCAAGGGAAAGACACACAGATACGTGCTTTGAAAACAATGGCTGTCAGTGGCTTCCTCCCAGATATAAACCTACTTAGAAGAAGCAGCTAATTAATGGTTAGGATCACTCTTGGACTGTAATTATCTTTGTTCTCCTTTTTACCCATCAGAGAAGGATAGAGAATTATCTTCATTGATGTTTTAATCACTGGAGAACTGTTCCACTTGATCAATGCTCAGAGTTCTTTTAATGCTATCTACTTTACACTAACCAGAAATCCCCCAAGGGTCATTTTTGTACTCTGGGTACAAATTTCATAATTATTAACCAAAAAAAAAAAAAAAAAATCCAATCCAGAGTTCATTTCCTCAAACTGAAAGGGTGCTTTAAAAATACTTCTACAACATAGATTTATCAATGGAATCATTAATTAAATTACCTAATGATAAAGTTTAGGAATCAATTACAAAAATAATTAAAGTAATGAGACTAGCAACATTTAGAAGATAGTATAAAGAGAGTAATTCTGTGAAATGGCAGTTGTCCCTGGACACACTTAATAATTACAAACACTTAAATGCATTATTGGTTCCAAAAAGGCCCCATGTGGAGTTCAGAGGAGAGAGAATATTTATTCTCCAGATATTATTCTGAATTCCTTTTTAGAATTCACTATGCATATTAATTTATATATATATACTAAAGTTAGATCATGCCAATAAAATTATTTTTTAAATGTAAAACCATCATTGAGTTTTTTGAAACAGACAGATAATTTCTTGGTATTTGAACTCATCCTCAAACTTCATCTATTCATTGGACTGGTTTACAAAAAATCTCCAACATTTCAAATCATCTTTTTCCCTAGTAGTGAAGATAGATTCTTTTTTAACTGAACTTATGAAGTGTGTGTGAAGTCCTTGTGCTTTGGAGTCAATCATGCTTAAGTTCAAATTTCCATTCTGCACACTCAAGCCAAAGGTGACTTTAGGTAAATCACCTTACCTCACCTTTAAAAATGGGAATATGATACAGTCTATGTCAAAGGCCTTCTGGGAATTAAGTGGAATAATTCACAAAAGGTGCCTAGACCATAAAAATTATCATTATTTCCAAATTTGCAAGAGAGGCATTTTAAAGTTTTCTATAGTATATTATTGTTTGTTGGGGGTATTTTTTACCTGTGAATCCATTTTTTAATATAATTTAAATTTTAAAAGTGTCTTTGTCTATTGCCTTTATTTCATGATGAAAGCTCTGCGTACCATCATGTTTCCCATTTGATCTTGCTGGCCAGTGGCTTCAAGGCGAGGTCCACCCAATGCAAGCTGCCATTCTTTATCATATCCTCTTTAGTACAGGAATCCTCCTCCTTCTAGCATTGCTAATAAGTAAGTGCTATAGCTTTATTTTCATCTTGATTATAGATGAAATTGCAAATGTAGGAGTAATTGCCGTATCATTGGTACAATAAAGTACTAATGGAAGTCTTGGTATATAACATGCTGTGTATATTCTTTCCTGCATATTCTTTTCTATTTACAGAAATAATTTAATATAGACTAAGATGATATTCATAAATATGGAAACAACTATAAATACAGACATGTCATTGAGGAGCATGATCCTCATCTGTATCTTTAAATGTCCCCAAGGGTAATTTACCCAACAGCCACAAAGACTATATAAATAATATGTGATACTCTGGCAGCCCTCACTACTTCAAGTGTTCAGCTCTCTTGCCACCCTACTTATAAATTACTTGACTATCTTTCCCTCTCTAGTTTTACATACTTACTATCACTTTTCCTTCTGAAAATTTGGTAATTTGATTTTGACCTGTCTTATCTGTTTGCACCTGAAACTATTTGTTTCCACCTTTTAGAGTTAAGTGTCTCTGTAGTTGACCTGGGCTTCCCATTGGGGCATAGGCTTACCTTACTTAAGGTTGGAGTGCACATGTGTCACCCGATTAATCTGAAAGCTGAGATCTGAAGGAGCCCCTGGTCAGTCAAGCTTGGAGGCTGCTTACTACCTGTCCCATAGAGTAATCTGTCTCTTCACTACTCCTGCCTGACTTAGTCAGAACAGACACACGTCCACATTGGTATTTTATAGAATGAGAGTTGTGAAAAGTTGAAAAATCATTTCCCATTTCAATTCCCATTTCTGGTTCCACCAACCAGCAGTGTACTCTTTTGTATTATAAGCTCCATAATTTAGAATGCTCAAATAATAGAAATCTATTCCAATAACAGATTCATCCAGTTATTAGGAAAGACAAAAGGGATGTACTTTTTAAATAAAGATGTGACAGGATTAGAAACCAATGGAGATCATCAGAAATTTGAGAAAAAAATATATTTTCGCCCTCTCAGTTAGCAATTAGACAGCTGTATTTTGCAAAAGCTAAAATTGATACCAGGAATACAGTGCTCAAGTTGCTTGAGCTAGAAATAGAATTGAATATAAGTTATGAGAAAAAAATTCTTCCTGAACGCCCATAAGACTATCTCACCCATATCTGGCCTGTGTTTCCGTATTTGTAGCTAAGTGAATTTTTCTTTTGCTTATATGACTTGCTTTTCTCTCTTTCTCCCCCTCTTTCTCTCCCTCCCCCCTTCCTCCCTCCCTCTATTCCATTCCTCTTTTCCTCTGTCCCTCCCTCCCTTCCATCTTTCCATTTTTTCCTTCCTTCCTTCCTTCCTTCCTTCCTTCCTTCCTTCCTTCCTTCCTTCCTTCTTTCCTTCCTTCCTTCCCTTCTTCCTTTCTTTTCTTATTGACCTTTCTTTTTCTTTAGCAAGATAATTTCAACAGAAAAAAAACAATAAAAGTAAGCCTAATGGTAGATATTTAAAGTAATAAAAATGAGTAGACAAATATATAGACTTGGGGAAAGAGAGCTATATAATTTAGGATCTGGGTATGATCTTCTCGTATCTATCAAGCTATCCATTCACCTACCTAACCTCTTACCATCTATGTATACATTTTCTCTAAATAGGACATGGACTAATTTAACTGAAACAGTACCCTTTGAGTAACATTCTTTTAACACATTGAAGTAGTCTAGCTCATGTTTTACTAATGTCACTGAAAGAACATATTCATTTACCTTTGGAATCAATTAGAAAATACAGGTTCTTTTTTTTGGTGCAATCTGCAATGCTCTCTGGAGCTAACATTTGATTTTATACTCTTCTCAGATAAAGGTATTAAAGCCAGCTTCATTTAATCAATATATTAAATATTTTGAAAAACTAAAAGAGAATAATGAGTGTTTATACTATTATTTGTCTTTCATTTCATGAGAGGTTTTAAAAAATTTATGAATGAATAGGGAAATAATAGCATCTTCTGCCTTCTGAATTGGCTCATTTTTAGGGAGATGAGACTGATGGAGGAATTGAAAGTCTGCATCATGCATTATTATAAAACCACTCTATCAAATCCTACAGAAAAGAATATACACAGCATGTTGTATGACAAAACTTCCATTAGCGCTTTATTGCACCAGTAATACAGCAATTACTCCTACATTCGCAAAGTCCTTCGAGTCGCTCCATTTTGAGCAATATCTTAATAATATATGTAATAGCATTTTACCTGTGGTAGTAATATTATCGATCTAACACCATTAATGTTTGCAGCATTTTTAAGACCCGTTACCTGCTTGTATAGTCACCCTGCCTGGCAAAAGCACATTAGTTTCTCTGTTAAAGTTTGTCAGACAACAATACACAAAAAAAGCAATTTTACCTGCGACAGTGTATGTCTGACTGCTTGATAATGTCAATCAATATAGCGAGTGAATTCACACCCCTGATAAACAAGATGTCTGCTCCATTTCAAATGCAAACAAAAAGAAAGAAGCCAAGAAATGGGTGGGTCAAAATAAAGTGTTTTGGATGATAGTTAATGGGCATTTGGGGGAAAATGGGGGATTAGTGGTAGCGATACTGAAAATTATATCCCCTAGAGAAAACATTGACTGAATAACCCATGGCAACAGCAGCATAATGACCTGGAAGAAATTTGAACAGAGATAGATTTGTTTCTTTCTTAATCAGGTTCTGATGAAAAGCCATTTAGATTGAAATACATTTTTTGAATATTCAGAGGAAAAAAAACACACCGTTTTACTATAATCTTATCTATCATCTATCTTACTATATAATAAGCTTGATGCCAAAATATCATTGAATATTTTTTTGTCTGTATATCGACTTAGTGTCTATGTCTACCTGGCAAATAAGTAGAAAATAGTAGCATTAGTTATTATTTTTATCTTATATCTTTGGAGTGATTTAAGACAATTACAAAACAAAACAAAACAAAGGCTTGAATAAATGTAAGGCATTTTATATAGTGAGCCAGAGAGTTACAGGAATAGTTAAACCTCACCAGTCCTGCCCACTGGGTTGGCGGCTGAGTTGACAGAGTTTGGTTCATAATATGTTCCTGCTCAGATTCCCAGCTGGGTGTCAACATGAATAAGACAGAAACTTGAATTTGGGGTCAAGCTGTTAAAATAGTGTATTTTTATGACAGTTGTGCATACTCACAAATTAGTCACGACAATCACCTGAGCTATCCTGGGATTCACATTTCGGCCTGGTTCCTTGCAGACAAATGCTCTCCCTTGATTTCTTCCTTACCCAGTTGTATTCCATATAGTGAGGCCTCTGTTTTTCTTTTCCTAAGGACTCAGGCATCTACTGCTTCCCCAAAAGCAAGACTGTAAAAGTTAGAAAGAAAAGAAATATAAAGGAAGGTTCATAAAGGTCAGACTTTATTTTCAGAACAAAAGTATTACGATTACTATAATAATATATGCTAATAGCTTTTAGAGATTAATGTGTGACTGGCACTTTGAAGCTTTAAGGTCTTGTCAGGAAAAGAGATGGAATGCTCAAAAAGGTTTATAAAAAAATACTTTTTTCAGAATAAAAAGAATTTAAAGAGTTGAAGGAGCCTAGGACTGGTGAGGCACTGAGAAACTGACAAGGTGAGGAGCCCTTGCACCCCCACCACCTGAGAAATGAACGACAGACCACAGTCTCTGGAGGCCAGTGAGAGCTGGTGTGTGTGTGGGGTGGGGGGTGGCGTGGCGAGGAGTACGGTCCCAGGCAGGGGTGTTAGCCTAGGAGGGACTCAGGTACATACAGTGGGGAGGGAAATCTGACTTCTTTTTCCTCTTATTCTACAATTTGTGTAAATGGTTCCCATTCACTGAAACTAACAAGAAGCCTAAGGGCACAGTTCATAGAGGTCAGCCTCCTGGGGCATGGGGCGGTGATGAGAAGGGTAGAGAAGGGACTGTGAGTATCAGGGAAAGGGAGAAGAACCTGCATGACGCTCTTCCTCAGCAAAGTCTCACCAGAGCCTCAAGATGATCCCAGATTTCAGTTCAGGAAGTTGTGACTCAGAGTAGAACTTGGGTTCAACTAGGGATCCTCAGGTTCAATTCCAGCTCTTCCTACCATCACGCTAACACACATACACATGCACACACACACACACACACACACACACACACACACAATGTCTATGGAAAAGATTTTTAAAAGATCAAGATATCAATCAATTGAACAAAAATTATTCATTAGTTTGGGATAAATTTTGAAATAAAGACCTTTGCAGTTAGTTCACAAACACTTTGAACAGTATCGCAGTTGATATTCACAGTGGTAGTGTTGTTATATCCACATGGAGACAAGAAAATTAAACTCAAAAAGGACAAGGAGTTGGTGTCCAGTCATACAATCAACGTTAGCACTTACACACCAGTCCAGGCTGCCTGAGCTTTAGTCCAGTGTCCCCTGCCATACCATGTTATTCACCATGACTTGTGCATCAAAAGGATGGCATTTTATGTTCGTATCATTATTCCCTTGTAGTTTTTGCCAGGCAACTAATATATGTAAAAATAGCATTCCCATCCTGCATGAAATGTTCCACATGGTTGTAAACTCTATTTTGTTTATATGTTTTGATTTGTAGATAATTCCTTGGCCTACAAAGCAAATATTAATATATTACTAACAGATCCCATAGTACAACTGATGATGACCTTTTCAAAAACTGAAATAAGCTGATGAGAGCAACCCCATGCAAAATAATAAAGGTCATTCAGATTTTATCATTTAATTTTCATAATGCAGTTGTCAAATAAAGCCTACTTAATAATATATTTTGAAGAGATGGCACCATGAATTGTATTAGTTGTACTGCCACGATGAATTTGGTTAATATTCTCTACATTATACAGAGTCTGAGGATTATTCCCCCGAATGAGAGAGAATTTTCTAAAGAAGAAAATTGGAAGTCAGGGTTTCAGCTTCAATATGTTGAATGAAATACGTCTATTCCCATTCTCACTCCTATCCTGAATCTAACCCAGCTGCATCCTGAGAGTGTAAATATCCCATTGTCTCAGTTATGTATTGCTTCAAAATGAACCATATTTGGTGACTTAAAAAGATGATGCCTTATTTCTCAGACTTCTGTAGGTTGGCTGAATTCAGCAAGGTGGCTCTGCTCTACTCTACTCACACTGCACTTCGTGGTGGGGGAGAGGGGTGTCACTCATATAGCTTCATTCAGCTGTGAGCGTGGCCAGGGCTATGATTTCAAAGATGGCCTCACTCACACATCTGAGGCACAGGTTCTGATGCCCAGGTAGAAAGCCGTGTCTTTTGTCCACGTGACCCCTCTTCACATTGCCTCTCATCATTCTGTAGGCTGGTTGGTGGCTGGTTTCCAAGAGAACAAAAATAGAAGCTCCCTGACATATATGGGCTAAACCAGAATTGGCACAATGTCTCTTTGGCTACATTCTGTTGGTCAAACAAATTGTAAAGCCAGAAATGGCTTCTACTCCTTGAAGAATGGAGTGGTGTGCCTATATATGGTTGAGAGGATTATTGGTGGTCATCTTTAAAAACCATCTTCTATATTATTTCTTATCTAAATTCCAAATCCATACAAATGATAGAGCTTCAAATAGAACTCTCATTCTGAGTCAGAAAATTATTTTGGGCAAAAAAACAAGTATCGTGTTGTCCAAGGCAAAACTTCTTATGATCTAAGGAAGATGGCTTAGTAGGGAGATGCAGACGTCAGACCTGGAAGATGAGGTCTGACTTGAAATATTCTAGCTTATTACCAGAAAATGTATTGATAATGTTTTTCCTGATTTTTTTTGTGCATTACTAGTACAGATGACTTAGCTTTGTCATCGCTAGTTTAAGTATTTGTGTCCTACAAGGAGAATAATACCTTTTAACATTTATTAAACACCTATTTTATGTCAGGGAATTTTACATACATTAGCTCATTTAATCCTCATGACAACACAATGAAGTATATCAATATTTATTTCATAGTTCATTTGTTACTATTTTTTAATTGAGCCTTTAATATGTTCTGGCCTGGGGCATGAACATATTGTAGATAACAAAATAGGCAAACACTTTGCCCTCCTCAAGTTCACATACAGTGAAAGGTGATGTTTACTTTGTTCATTGTCATGTTGATTGGACAATAAGTTCTATGAAGAAAAATACATAAAACATTCAAGGGAGGCTAGAAATTACTATTTATATTCAGATTGCCCAGGAAAAAATCTTTTTAAATGAGGTTACACTTTATTTTTTTTGTATTTTGTTTAATTAGTGCAAGACAAATGCCTTCATTATACCCATGTCTCCCCTCTGTCCAATGTTTAATTTTCTTCTGAGAAATAATCAGATCATTAGTGTCTTTTTATTCCTTTAAAATTGATATCTATATCTATATCTATATCTATCTATCTATATATATATATACACACACACATACAACATACATACATACATACATACATACATACATGTAGAAGATTAGTAACCTCCAGATTTTTTTTTAGAAAAATGTTAGAATACTATACATTTTTTTACCTGTGATGATTTTAAAACTTAAAAGTACATCTTGGAGACCTTTCTATATTAGTACCCATATCATGTGGCGATTTCTCTCATTATTTTTAATAAATGCTTAGTATGCCATGGTGTGAATGTCCCATAAATAATTTAACTGGTTGATTAAGTTACTTTTTAGAAGACACTTTAAGAAAGTGGTAGAACAAGTTATGTGTATGTTTGAAGGAGACTTAATAAACAAAAGGAACAGCAGATTCTCTGAGTCAGCATCATGCTTGATGGGAAGAAGACTACCAAATGGATCCATGTGGCTAACACAAAGGATTATTAGAAAGTCCATAATGGACTCTTGGAAACTATAGGAAAGGTAGGCAGTAACTCAAATAATAATACAATTAAAAAATGAGCAGTGAACTTAAGTAGACATTTCTCCATAGACGACATACAAATGACCAGCAAGTATATGAAAAGATGCCAGCATCACTAATCACCAGAAATATGCAAATCAAACAACAATGAGCGATCACATCACACCTGTTAGGATGCCCATTAAATAAATAAATAAATAATAATACATACATACATACATGCATGCATGCATGCATACAACATACATGCATGCATACATACATACATACCAAGCATTGGTGAGGAAGGATGTGAAGAAATTAGAATCCTTGCATACTGTTGGTAAGACTGTAAAATGCTATAGTTGCTATGGAAAACAATATGGATATTCTTTCAACAAGTTAAAAATAGAAACTACCATATGATTCAGCATTCTGCTTCTGGGTATTTATCCAACAGAATTGAAATCAAAATCTCAAAGAGATATTGGCACTACCATAATTCATTGCAGCTTTATTCATAGTCACTCAGAGGTGGAGACAACCTAAATGCCCATCAGTGGATGAATGGATGAAGAAGATGTAGTATGTACATACAATAAAATGTTATTTAGACATATAAAGCAAGGAAATCTTGGCACATACTATGACATGGACAAAGCTTGAGGAAATTATACAAAGCGAAATAAGCCAGTCACAGTAATACCAACACTATAATTCCAATACATGAGGTATCTGAATTGTCAATTTCATGGAAACAGAAAGTAGAATTGTGGTTGCCAGGGGCTGGGGGAAGGGAGAAGAGAGTTGCTGTTCAAGTGTATAGTGTTTGACATGAAATAAAAATTCTATAAATCTTACAGTAAACACTGCTATACACTACTCAGTACACTACACAGTTAAGAGGGTCAATCTCATGTTTTAAAAATTAAAAAAAAAAACAATTTAAAAAACAAATATCATGAATTGCTATTTTATTGTTTTTGTTGGTGGTGGTGGTGATATGTGCTAAGTTCTTTTAAGTTTTATATGTCTTTTTCTCAGTTAATCCTCATGTTAACACAAACAGAGAAGTGGAGATGAGGAAATTAATCCTAGAAAGGTTATGTTCTTTTTTTTAAAGAAACTAGGAGATGGAAGTAGAACACAATTCATCTGTCCTAATTCATCATAACAATGTTCTATTGAGTTACTCCAATATGGAAGTATAGTATATTACTTTTAAAATCAAAGATATACATACTTTCATCTGAAATCAAACCCAGACAAACCAGTTTTGTGGAAACAACTGAGGAGACCAGTGAAAGAACATAAGCCAGAGATAAAAAGTGAGAATATAAAGGGAGAATGAGACTTCCTATCTAGATTACTGCAAGACATTTCCAACATGGTAGCAGATAAATACTAAAGAGAAACTGTGCATCATGCTATGCATACATTTATAATAAAATCACAGCATAAATAAATAAATCTTTATAATTAATAAGTCATAATGATCACCATGATCCTAGTAAATCTTAATAAAATAATTCAAATAGATTTATCTGATTAATAAATCTATGATTATATAATGGACCCCTCCTTTGAAGTATTTTTTTAAAAATATTTTATTGAGGAATTTATCAAACCCTTATACGTGTGTTTTTATTTTTTTACTATCTTTCTGAAAAGCAAGGCAGATTTATACATATGAGCCTATATTTCTCTTTTTCTTAAGCATGAGAAGGAAGGCAATTTTTTCTGCCTAGGTAATTGTGATTGAGCAAATAGGGAACTGTTGTAGACCAGGCTCCTCAAGAAGAACTCTATAAGGAGATATTATTTAAGCAGACATCTTCATGATAAGGTTGAATCAATCAAACAGGGCTAAAGAGAGGTCCATTCCAGAAAGGATGAGCAGGACTTAACAGGAAGAAGTTAACCAAAGAATGAAATCTGAAGCTCAGTAAGTATAGGAGAGAATACTGAGATGTTGGGGACATCTATGCAGACTGGAGATTCTACACAATTTTTTCAGAGGGACGGGTCATATTTTAATCTAAATGCCATGGGAAGCTATTGGATGACTTTTATCAGAATTTAGAGATCTTAAGTAATTAATTTGTTTATACCAGTCATAGTCATTTTCTAGTACTTCTCTTAAACTTTCTCTGTCCTGGTAGAGCAGACTGTCTTGAAATATACATTTTCTAATCTCCCTTACCCACTGATTTCCATTTCTTTCTGTATAGTAGAAGACAACTGATAGGAATTTGAGAGTAGGGCATGGGAAAAGCCAGCATAGTCTCCTTCTACTGTATAGTACAGCATCTTCAGAAGCAACTGTCCTACTTCAGTGGTTCTACTGCCCACTGAACATCCCCTTCCCCCATTATCCCATCGATATCAAATGCCTTCAGCTACTTAACTGTAGTAACTCCATCCTTCTGCCTTTCTTTTTTATTCCCCCAAGTTATAAGAATAATAATGGCTTTCTGTCAATATTAATCTCTTGGTTGCCTTGTCAATTTTGTCCAATCAGTATTTAAGCACCTTTGAAATGAGTCACACATACTGAATTTCTGCTATTATCTAGCATGGATTCGCTTTCCTAACTGGTTCACTGTTCAATGTCAAGACTGCCAAGTACATAGTAGAGTTAAGACTTACTTCCCCTAGCATCTAGAACATACTTCTAGAACCCTTGCTCTTAAATTACCATAACTTTAGTGACTGTGATATTTATAGATTCTTGATTTTCTTGCTGTTTTTTTTTTCTCAATTAGATGTTAAGATCTATAAGAGCACAAATTTAGGTATTTATCTCTGTATTCCTAGCACCTAACCAAGTATCACTCGTCAGTCAGATCTTGAGAAGCTAATTTTTACTTTCGAATGTGCAAGAATTCCTAGTTATAAGATCACACATCTGATCTAGTCACCTAATTTCTAAATAAGTCCTGGTAAGACAGAGCCCTTGCCAAATATTTGATTGCATTATACATAGATACAGAAGCCCTCTTTTTCAACCTAGCTCAATATCATGTGCCTTATTATTTGGGACAAACTTCCTGGAGACTCAATGCCCACATGCTATATTTTCAATATATTAGACTCTTTCAATCTCTGTTGTTGTAATTCATAAACCTGTTAATCTGAGATAGTATTGAATGTTTCTCTAAAATTTAATTTGGACACAATGTTATATCCTAAAATATTCTATTTAGCTTAAATTTTTGGAAAGAATAACAAGATGTTCAGTAGTGAAGATAGAGTTTTGAATAAGCAAAGCAAGAAGAGTTAGGTACTTTTAATGTGCATGGTGAGTGTTTTAAGCATCTTTAATCATGATAACATTCATTTAAACATTTGCCACATGTTGAGAAAAATGTGTTTAGAGTAATCTTTTTTTAAAAGTTTATGTATTAAAGTAAATGTTAATGCTCATGTGTTTTATTAAATATTTAAACCACAATATTTTATGAACTTATTTATCCCATAAGAAAATTATTATAAGCCAACTAAACTGGGAAATTGCTTTACACATAAGTTATAGGTGGTTTAAGGAGATTTATTTATAACAAATTAAATTCCTATTTTTGGAAATTATATAAGTACCAAACTAGTTTACTCAAACATTATTTTAAGATCTATAACAAATATTCTATATCAGTATTCTAAAACAATACTATAGTTGATGGTTGTATGATTTCCTTAAAGAAATTTTGGTTTTATAAACAAGCTCAGGTACAGATCTTTCCTCCAGAAATAGAGATAATTTTTTCTTGAGTACACACCGAGAGAGAGAGTCAAAGAGATCGCGAGAAAAGAGAGAGAGAGAGAGAGAGAAAGAGAGAGAGAGAGAGAGAAAAAAATAAATTTATCTAAATATGGTTGATATCACACTCTATTTAACCAGTGTGTTTATAATAATCAATATGCAATATGACTGCTAGAGTCAAGACAAGAAAAATAAATTTACTGGCATATTTTGGTAGAGAGGAACTGTAGGGTGTCAGCTTTCCTATACTTCTATAATGAACTGTTAGATGAGTACAGATTTTAAAAATCTAGTGATAACTTCTATGTGTCTCTCTTTTCTTGTCTGTCCTCCTCTTCTCCCAACACTTCTGAAATACTTGTTTTACATAAAAAGGTAAAACTTGACTATTAATTTCATTAATTACTGTAATTCTTCCATTCCCTTTGGTATAGCTAAGGTGTTCCTAGATCACAGATCAAGATGCACCCCCTGATTAAATACTAATTTACTTTGACAATTGCAAGTCAGAAAACACAGATACTCTTAAATTGTAACATAATTTTCAGTAAAGTACTGATCACTACTTTTTAAACACGTTAGTCACAGAGGATTTTCCCTTTAATTGTGAAATATCAAGTCAATAGGGAGGACTTATATTAAAATGCTAGCTTGGACTCTAAATCTCTCAACGATGAACACTCAAAGCCATTAAAGACAAAATATCCTATCAATTTGAATGACAATAACGGCTTGGCACATCCATTAGTCCATTAATATTGCATGAATCCATTACATTATTTCCACATACTTATTAATATCTTGTTTCCACATATCTATTAATATTAACTTAGCAATAATATGGAAAGCATTCGATATTTCCAAAACATTAAAGAAGGAAAAATTTAAAAGGGATTATCTTTGAGAATTGACATGGTAGTTTTTTCTTCTTTGCTTGTCTAATAACAATAAAAAGATAATAGCACAGAACTACCATCTTACAGATGCATATGATGATTTTTCTGCACAATCCAGGGAGTATCCTGAAAGTTGAGCTGATAAAACAACTAAGATAAAGGTTTTAGTTCAGCAATCAGCATTTGAGTTGGATTTCTATGCTATCTTAATCACTATTTTCACTGTGACCCAGGCTGAGTCACTTGAAATCCCTTGAGCTTTCATTTCTTCATTTATAAAATGAGAACGAGTCCATCTACCTCACAGAGTAATTATTACAGTTACAAATCCCATTTTCAGGTTTAGCACCTTTCTTGGAACATTAGAAGCTCTTAGTAAATATCAACTCTTTATAGTATTATTACATTTTAAAGTCTTCACAGTGATCTCTACTGGGAGAGACTTACCTTGATCTTGGAGGAAAAGTGAACTGAATTTGGTCCATTAATACACAAGCCATAAGTACTGGGTCTGGTTTTACAATGGGTCAGGATCTGGGAGTTGGCATATTGTAGTAATTAGGTGCTCAGCATGGCACCTCACAGAATTAACCCATAGCAACTTTAACAACAACAAAATAGTATCATATTTTTATTTCTTCAGCCAATAAGAATAAGAAAATACAGGTGTCTTTATTTTTATTTGTAACTTGCTTTGATAAATATCACAGAATTTACATTTAACCAGAATTGTTTATTTTACACACACACAAACACACACACACGGACACACACACACACACACACACACACACACACACCACAGCCTAAAAACCACATCTATATGTTTTATTTTCAAATTTGGAGAAGTTTAAAATAAATTAGAAAGAAAACATCATTTATTGTAGCTGAGAGTGATCTTCCACTTTATTAGATGTGTGGCTTACAGGCATTACTTTTTCATACTTGAAATTTAAAGGTATGGCTAGAAACTAGTGTTTTTTAAATTATAAAGAGGCTGTCTGGTGTCTTTCTGGTGTAGATATGAATATGACTCCTGACCCTCACCACACTTCTGCAAGAATCCTTACTCTTTTGTATGTCGCCCTCTGTGGTAACATAAGAAGAAAGTTCACAGAAAAGGTCATATTCTGGGTGGATAGCTTGCATCTGTCTAAAAGGAAACTTCGTTTCCACTTTATGCAGTTTTATTTGAAAAGGGATGTTGAGGTTGATATCTGCTTGTTTCTTGTTCTACTAGTAAAAAAAATCGCATCCCATGAACAAGTGTTGGTAGAAGTTCTCAAGGATTTTGGAAGGGTTTCCAAGTCTGTTAGTAAAAAAATGCAGGGTGGTCCTTTTTTTTCCTCTTGATTTTAAGAGTTACTTATTGTGAAAATTTTAAATTAGTATTTCAATGGGATTTCTTTTTAAGAAACTTACAAATACTCTACATTTCTAAATTAAGCCAACTAATGTGATAGGTAGAAGGTGGTCAATGTTTAATATTTAATGTTGAACCAGATATGCTGAAATGTAAATTTTCATACATCATTGCTGATAATTTATCTTCAATTCTACTTTTTGAGGAGTGTTTACCAAACTTTAAGTGCACATACCCTTTGTGTGAGTAATCAGCAAGTAGTATCCTATAGATATCTTTGCCAACTTTTGATAATAAATATATAAGGACATTCATTGTGGCAGTGTTTATCCATTGATAAACACTTAGATCATCTTCAAGTTTTTCACCATCTAAACTGAATATGGTCCATTAAAAGGAGTGTAATATAAAGCCTATAAAAATGAAGTATATCAGTGTGCTTTGACAAAGATAAATTCATTTATGCAAAACTTATGAAAAGGTACTAGTATAGGCTGATGTCTAAGAGAGCAGTCCATTAAACTGAACTCTTTGGGTTTACTGTCTGGCTTCATTTACTCAATGTGTAATTATGTACAAGTCACCCAATGTTAGCTCTGTTAATGTAACCTTATAACGGTCACCCTAGGTAGGTTTTATATAAGTTAAAATAATCCTGGGGAGTGGAATGGGTAGATAAAAGGAAATTTATTTTTACTTCCATGACCATTAGAATGTTCAAATGAATTATGTTTATTAAGATTGTTTAATAATCTGTAAGATTGTGTTTAATATTTAAAACAAAATTTGCAAAAGGAGTACTGTAGCAGACATTAATTATCATAAAGTAAAATTTAATGAATTAATGAATGAGTGTATAAATCAAATTTCCAATGGCCTGGACGTTATGAGCATCCCGTGTTCCAAGGGCTGCACGTGCTTCTGAGTGTACCAAGTGTAACACTCATACCAGATTTTTTCCATCGAGATTAAGAACATGTTTTTGGATAATCATATTGGGTCCCCCAATGCATTCAGTGCATGAAACAAAAGTACCATGAACATTTTTCGTGAATTTTCAAAAAAATAAGTTAAAATTACAGATTCCAAATGCCTTTAGGGGAATAAAAGTGAAATTTTTATGAAGGGCACTAAACATTTTTAATTTAAGAAAGATGACAATACCAATAATAATAGCACTTGCAACTAGAAAACTTTTCAACACATTGACTAACGTCTTTTACCTCGTTGGATCCTTATCATTTTACATGTGGGAAATATGGGGTGAAAAAGTATTAAATTACACATATATAAGTATCCACATGCAAAAGTATTAAATCTAAGTCTTCCCTATTTTAATTATGATAGTGTAGAGCTTTCTAGTGTTTTGTTGTTGTTGTTGTTGTTATCTTAGTGGTTTATTCCAGTTAAATGACTCTGAATATTAGTTCAAAAAGAGTTATCTGTGTAGGTAAACCCATATGTTATGACATTTTTTCCAAGGAATTATTATAAGTTTATATCTAAATGTGACTTATAGGCCAAGGTTAAAATCATATTCTTGCAACTAACAAAAATAATATTAGTAAAAATAATAATCGGTCAAACATCAACATCAAACTTTACTTGCTAAAATATACAAATGTCAAAAAAAAAAAAGAGAGAAAGAAAAACTGTTCTTTTCCACTTGGAAGTTTGTAGCATTAATAGAAACCGATCTAATTTTATTTTTTTGAAAGATTTGCAATAAGTGCCTGAAGATAATAAAGCAAATACTTTAGAAACCTCAAGAAAAAAAGATGTGTCACTTAACCACTAGGGGGGAAAATAGAGTAAAAACTACATAGATGAAGACACTCGTTTCCTAAGATCTATAACCTTTGTAAGCAATTAAGTTTATAAATTATTTTTTAAAAGATAGTAGAAATGTCTTCACTCTTAGCAGTTGAATGGATAAATGATGATCCCGGTTAGTTATTCAGGCATTCATCCTTTCATTCATTCATTCATCCATCATTTATTCATTCAGTTATGAATCATTCACTCAGTAAATATTTGTTGAATGCTTATATTGTGCCTGATGCTGTGCTAATTCCTTCAGAAAGAGCAGGAAATCAAACAGACCCATTAACCCTTACATCATCATCGGACTCTGATCTTCCCCAGACTTCTGGCTTTTGGGTTTGTTTGGATGAATTTGAGTCTGTCACTCATTTTCTTAACATGACAAAGCGGTACACTCAAATTGGGTGACTTGAGGAGACTGCTAAAACAGACTATTTGAAAAGGCTACAGGTAGCATTTAGAAAAAGAAATCATGAACTCTACAGTTCTATAGGGCTCATAAGAGTGAGAAGATATTACCACCTGTATGCTTGAGGGAGCAAGAATAGGGAGTCATTTCCAGAACAGAGAGAAGTTGATGAGAAAGACCTATCTAAGGAAGCTAGGACCACGGACAGAAGATGTAGCCAGATCATGGAAACACAATAGAGGAAGGCACCTGGGAAATAAATGCTCAGCTTCACGCTTCCATTACCTTCTGATTTCCCTCCCATATTTCCCATTGGTCTAACTTAACCATACAAAAAGCATGAAAGAACCAGATAAGGTCAGCTTTCTGGGGCATGCAGCAAGGTAGAGGTGAATAGAGAATGAGTTTGAAGGGCTGAATGGAAGAGATTCAGCACACTGTGAAAGATATTTACATATATAGAACTGAATGTTCCTCACATATAAGAAGGTATATATAAAGACAGTATTTTTTCCCTCCCCTATCATCTGCATCCAAACTCCAGGGATATGTATAACAAGCTAGAGTAATAAAAATTTTAAAAGCAAAGTGTCGTTTTCATCTTTGAGTTGCATTATTAGTAACCCCCTTTTTTTTTAAGCACAATTGTGATTGTGATCCCTGATTAGAAAGGTTCATCTTTGTTTTGTTGAAGATTCAATAAGCATCTAATTAATTCTTTATTAACACATTTCACCCATCCATCCAGAGTGGTACTTAGTAGAACAAAGCTGAATAGATAAAAGAAGAGAAAAAAGATTATGCGATGTGGGATGAGGAAACTGGGAATTGGTTTCCTTTGGTTCAGGGAGATGTGGTTTTGTTTCAGTCAACTAGGAAAGTGACCTAGTCTAGATAAAAGGACACCTGTCGATTGAGAAGATGAGGATCAGTTGACAATTAGAATGACAACTTCTGTCCTTCTTCCCTCATACAACACATCTTGAACTTATGTTAAATAGTAGTATCCTGTCTCCTTCTACACTCTGATGTCTGGGCGTGTTACATGTGCCCAAATGTGATTACTGAAAATAAGATTCTGATTTCCACTAGTAAAGGTATAATACTGGTGTTGAATTTACAATAGTTGTTATTATGTTAAAATAACTAACTTAGAAGGTGTTTTTCAAAATGAGATGTAATATGTACAGCCTTCGTCAGAGACTAGAATATATCAGCTATTTCTTGAATATTAGGTTCTAAGTGGGGATAGGAAAAAATAACTTTTTATTCTCTGCTTCCTCATCTAAACACATCTGATGGAGCTTCATCCATTCTAAAGCAGTGTAAGCCTAGAAGTCACAAATTAGTAACAAATGTCAGACTATACAGTGTCTCTCACAGATACCCCTGTGAGACCAGAAAGCATGTTCATTCTATTTAAATGGAAAACATATTGCTTTGAGAAAAGGACACTTAAGTGTAGAAACTAAGTGCTCTGAGGCTATTCTGATTAGCTACTTGGGGAGGTGGAGGGATTGCCTGTATAAGACACTTGAATGATGATGGAGTTCATTATAGATATGCGAAATGTCATTAAGATATTGTCTTTGTATTGAGGCAGATATGAACTCAAATTCCAACTTCATCAATCATTAGTGTGTAACCTTGGGCAAGTCAATTAACATTTCTGAGTCAGCTTCCCAATCTGTAACATTACTGCTTTTTCCTCACCATTTTGAGGGAACTTGGAGAGGTTTAGAGATATTTTGTTTATTTCTGTGCTCAGTGGCTTCCATAGGTAATCATAGAATCATCATCATCTTACTCTTCATTATAAAACTAGCAACATATTAAAAACATCAATATTAGTTACATACCAAGCACAGCACTAAGTCTACTGGACTTATTGATCACTTAACTTCCTATTGTTTTCTTGTCTGTAATATGCTTGCGTGTGAGGACTGCATGGGATAATACATATAGCTAAAGCTAAAATTTGAAATAAGGTCTATCTGATGTGACTATTCAGTAACTGATATTCTAACTGGCAAAGACTGCTTGACTCATCTTGATGAAAACATCACAGATACCGTCCCTGCTGGGGCTATTGACTGGGGGTCTAATAAATGATATTCATGGACTTCTAAGCTTACTTTGGGATGTGGAATATGTCGAGAATCCTACTTTCTCATTCTCTGATCATTTCTATTTTACTAAAGTAGGTTTGTCCTCACTCACAGCACCTGCTTTATTGAAACCTTTTTTGTTTTTAAATATTTGTGCTAGTAACACCAATCGATGCAATTATGCTACATGTATTAAAACAATCTTTCTAAATGTGATCCATTCATGCTGATTTCTCAAGATCCAAAATATACAAATAGATGTGAAGAGTCAGGTGAAGCCTGTACATACATCAGAATGTATTATGAAGAGGGACTTGTACCATAGGAAAGCCTCATTTTTTTTTTTTTTGAGGAAAAGCCATTTTTCCAGTTTTATTGAGATATAATTGACATAACATTTAAGGTGAATAATGTGATGATTTTATACACTTATATCTTATGAAATGATTACCATAGTAGAGTTAGTTGCCCCTCCATAAACTAATATAGTTGTAGTTTTTTTGTTTTTTGTTTGTTTGTTTTTTTAAGATGTACTCTCAGTAACTTTCAAGTAAATAACACAGTATTATAACGAGAGTCTCCATGCTGTAAATTAGATCTCCAGAAATTATTCATCATATAACTGGAAGTTCGTACCCTTTAACTCATACCTCTTCATTTCCCCCACCCACCGGGCCATAGAAGCCACCATTCTACCCACTGTTTCTATGAGGTCAGCTTTCATAGATTCCACATGTAAGTGATATCATACAGTATTAGTCTTCTGACATATTTCACTTAAGATAATGCTCTCAAGGTCTCTCTCTCTGTTGTTGCAAATGGCAGGATTTTCTTTTTTCTCAAGGCTGAATAATATTTTAAATAATGAAATAATAATATTACTACATTTTTTCAGGTATTTTATTATTACTGTATAGAAAGGCAGCTCATTTTGTATTCTGCAGCACACTACACCAAGTGCTGCCAGCCTTCTTTTTTGCTTTCCCAAGTATGAAGCTAAAGCTCAAGTTTGTGATCTGTCTAGGGCCAGCTTGGAGCCAGCTTTCTGCACATGCTCACTATCCTGCCCCAAAGCTCACTCTCAGTGGCATCAGGAGTGGACACAAGGAGCCAGACACATGTTGTGGAGTTGTAGGGATGGGGGGACAGAGTGCTGGGGGTGCCTGTGGGCCGGTTGGAGGGATTGACATGGGAGGTGTCTTCCTTTTGGTAGGATCCACATCCCTTTAATGACCCCTGAGGATCCTATCTGCCAGACTCCCAGCTTCTTCTCACCCACAGATGAGTACCTCAGGGCGGAGTACTCTGAATGGGGCAGGAGAAAAGTGAGCCTCTTTGTCAGGATTCCACAAAGCTGGGGAAGCCAGGTGCTCATCCTCACTATCACTGTCACCTCCTCTGGAGAAATCGTGGTCAGAGAGGTTCCCTCTTGGCATTGAGCTGTGCCTGTTTGGGGAAGGAGTGATGCAGGTAAGTCAAACTATTCCTATTATACTCTCCAGTGTGTCCAACTTGTATGTTTTTTTGTTTGTTTGTTTCAACAGTGTGCTGGAATGTCTTCCCTGGACTCCTGGGCTCCCACAAAGACCCTCCCCTCTGCGGGTAATTGTCTCAGAGTGTGCTCCAGGGACTCCTGTACTGCAGACTGGAGCTGGTTCACAGGCCACCACAGATTCTACAGCCAGGACCAAGGTCTCTCTGCTTATTGCCCGATGTAAAGGTAGGTGAGACAGCTCCTGGATCCCTCGGCGCATGGTGCAAGATCCCAGTGCTCCTGCAAAGGTATGTTTGTCCATAGATGGATGCCAAATCATTGTCGTTGTCGAGTGGGGTATACGAGTAAGGGATGCCTTGTCTGGCCATCTTGCTGTCACTCCTTAGAAAGAAAATTTTATTGTTAAATAAGAATTGAACTAAAATGTGGTGCACACCATAGACGGTATGCAAAGTGATTGCCTCGACAGAAAAAAATCTCACCCTTTTATATAGCCATGAAGATATAACCCATTACATACCTGTCCTCAAGTAGGAGGACTCAACAGCACCATTTATTACACATAGTTTATCCTAAATTTACTTGGTAATCCAACAACCATTTGTGTTAAGTAATTGGCTTTGTCCAAAGGAAAAATAAACTTCCTACATGTATATAGCTGGAGACAGTTTTGCAACTTAGGTGTAGGGGATCGCTAAAGTTGTGTTCCTACTGTACCCTAGAAACTAAGAGGTAAGGATACTGCCTTCCTTGATGATTACGTTTCAAAGAAATTGTTTCTGAGTTCCTGAGAAAGACATTCTTGTGTCATAAAGCTGGCAAGAGACATATTTACTTTTTTTTTTAATTTTACATACATTTCAAAAAGACAGAGAAAGAATTTCTAAGTTTTCTTAAAAGTAAATGCTGGTTTTCAACCAGGAGAATTAAGCTTCTTGTTCTTAATTTGAATTTGCTGTTATAATACACACACAAGCACCCATACGTAATTATAAATTTTATTCTGAACCATTTAAAAGTAAATCGAAGGTATTTATCTGTAATATATTTACTAAATTCTGAAATAAACAAAGTACTGTCAGCATTGTTAATCTATACCAGTGTTAAATACATTTACTAATTATAGTTCAATATTTATTTATAATTCTATAGATATTATGTTCAAAAGTTATTTTCTGTTTTCCCCTTTCAAAAGGTTATATTAACCATTTAAAATATGGTTTGACTCATCTCATTTTGAGATTTTAGGGTTGCACCCAGCCTCACTTATCATGTAAAAATGTATTATTCTTGAGTGTGCAAAACATTAATGTGATTTAGGAAGTCAGAACTATACACAAGGCATATTTAGAGAAGTGTCTTCATTTTCTCTCCACATTTCTTCTATCATTTCACTTTGTTCTCATTCACTTCTTGTAGGTAAGCAATCTCACTCAGTCTCTATTTTTTTTATTTTATTTTTTAATAAAAATGAGTGGATACCTATATATTTTTCTACTTCTTCTTCTAAAGATATGTTTATATACTTTGCTTTGCCCATACTTTGCTTTTCTACTTAAAAATATATCCCAGGAGACTCTCCATGCTGGTTTATAGAATTTCATTTTTTTATAAATATGTAGTAATCCATTGGTGGATGTCCCACAATTTTGACAACTCCTTATGTAAGGATATATAGGTGATTGCAAAAATTACAAACAGTGTTGCAATGAATTACTTTGTGCATATATATCTCTGTATTGTTATGTGTAATTTTAGGGTAAATTTCTCCTTCTTTTATAGCAAACACAAGCAAGATCAGGTACAGTATAGGACCCCATAGGACATTCTCATGCTGTGTTTTCTCATTTTCCAAATTTACAACTACATTATCAATCCTGAGAAGTGGTCTGAGTGAAAGAACCATCAGGATCAGGGCCTTGCAATTTTGACATTCTCAGAAAGATTTGTAAGGATGTAATAGGTCCATTGTGGGTTGTCTCCTGTATCTTCTTATGTAAATACTCCATGGCACCTCTTGAGACTTGATTAGGTTCTCCTCCTCTGCTCTACTTCTTCCATCAAAGCACTTGATATTCTGCATTTTAATCATTGATTTTCTTGTCAGCCTTCCCTAAGAGAAGTAAATACATCTCATTGAACTCCTATCAAATGCCTGGAGCTGTTTTAAATGATTTGAGATAGAGGGATGAACGTATGCAGGTGAATGAACATGAGGAAAATAATAAGAGTTGAAGAGGACATGTAACCAGTACCATATTCATCTCAGTTTTCTTTTCACCCAAGATGCTTTGTACAAAGTGGTACTTGTTAAAATCCAGATCATTTCTCCCTTCTCCTCCATGGATTTAAGCAGGGGTGATAATCTCCTTGTTAGCTATCAGTCCAAGAGAATCTGAAGTGAGTAGTTCAGAAACCACATATAGAAGCTGATTTTCACCTAGATAATTTGCCTTTTATGCCTTAAACTACATATTCTAATAAGAAATATACAAGCCAGTCTTGAGGGTAGAAGGCATACTTCCTGATGCTGCTCTCGTGGAAGGTGCAATAATAATAATATTATATGTATCATTGATATGGTCATTACCATGTGAAAGAACAGGCTAAACAAACTGCCATTAACTGCTTTAAGGAAAGAGATGCATTATAATTCCCAACTGCTTAAGGATATGAATGAAATATATAGCCTTTGTTTTTAGTGGTTCTTTAACCTTTAGCAAAATGTGGATATCTGAGTAGAAAGACTCTATCATGGTGGTGACTTTTGTTGAACAAATGACCTTTTGTAATCACATTGGTCCTTTCTATGGAAAGTTGTAATGGAAAGATGTTTGCCCAGGTTCCCTTTGTTTAGCAATTTACCTCTTGCCTTCCTCACATAGTTTTTTGAGACTGCCAATCAAAGTGCCACTTGTGGTTGTAGGGATACATGAGTGACTTGGCTTGGCAAACACAATGTGCTCTGTGTCCACAACTATTGGTCTAAGCATGGTAGATATGACTAGAGCAGCAGTCTGCAGAGTCATTTCAAAGTATACATTCTAGTAAATCTAGGAAGGCAAGTTCCAGAACCACTCAAACTTGGGGCTACTTTTGGTCATCTTCCAAACTGCATGAGGAAGGTCAGTTCAAAAATGAAGTCTGCACAGGAGATAGAAACACCGAGAAATGTAGAAGGGGATGCAGAGCCCTGTTAGAGCAAACGTTCTCCAGCGCTCTGACCTCTTCTTTTATATTTTCTACTAAGACATTTCGTAGAAGGAAAAAAGAAAAAAAAAAATATATATATATATATGTATATATGTATATATATACATATATATGTATGTAATTTTAAAGAAATATGATGGATTTGTGTCGTGAAAGAAGAGGCAAAGGGACAAACTTATGAGAATAATGGGCTGAGGAGCAGAAGACATGGGTTTTAATCCTGGCTCTACTTTTAATTTATCTTATGATATTTAGTGAAAATAAGGTTTATTTACTCAAATAAGCAGTCAACCAACCATTAGTTTCAAATTAAGTTACAGAACTTTTTTGAAAAGCCTGTAAAGACAATAATGAGGCTTTCTCCCTACTTTTAAAAACAGATTTTCAGAAATGTAGATGTAACTGGAGAAATTCCTGCCCGAGCCAAACTGTTTTATGTTTTCGTTAGTATGTGTGCTCTTTCAAACCAAGCTTGATAGCTTTAGTTTTCTCATGTAAACAAAAAACAGGTTATAATTTGTGAGTTATATATGCTTTTGATTAATAATAAATCGAGAGTCAATTATTATTTAATAAACTCCATGGGTGCAGAGGACCATGACCAGATGGTCCTGTGGTTGCTGACCTTTATTTTCCCAACAAGGACCCTTTTATTATGTTCTTCTCTCTTTGGAAATATTTCAAAATAACCTGAGGAAAATTATGTGCTTTGGTGACCTATAGATTGGAGTTTTGCTTCTCTATTTAGAAATAACCAGTTGATATTCCTTTGTACCTCATTTTTGCCACCTTTAAAATGGGATTGCTGGTACCTATAGCAGGGAATTTCTATAAAGTACAAATGAGTTTTTTGTTCGGCCCATTTGTGGATGCTTTATAAATGTTAGTTTTTCTTTGAAGCTCCAAGATTTTTGTTATCTCTTTTCTACTCAACTGTAGTGTATTGCAAATCATGAGGCCATAAGCATCCATGAGGTTCAGAAGAGAGAGCTGATTTATTAAAAAATAAGCTAATCAAGAAACTTAGGCAGATGAGATAGATGAAATACTAATGGAATTTGAACATCATATAAAAGCTAGAAGACTAAGACACATCATTCACACTACAAGTAGACAGAAAGAGAATGTCATGGTTAACTAGTACAAAAATACCCCAAACTGTCAAAAATATCTAGGATGAGAACCTTAATTAAATGTCCTTTAATAAAGTGTTCACATTTGAAATTTAAGAAAGTAAAAAATTATCTGACCCTGTTAAAACCTTTAGTATGTAAGTAAATGGGATGTGCAAACTGCAACAAGTGATGTGACAATATGCCAGTGAGTCTTCTTCTTTTTTATGAGGACACCTGTATCAAAGTAAGACTTTTTCAGAATGAGACAAGAATAGAGATTTTCTCAAAGAGTGATCAGAATAATGCTTTTTCTGAGTTCTAAACAAGTTGAAAAAATATGTCATTGCAACTTTAACTTGCTGACTTACCTTGAAACAGGTTTGGTGTTCATGCATGTCACAAATTATCCATAAAACCTAAAAGCTTTTGCAGCAAAATTTGACCATGCCTAAAAACTCGCAGAAGATAAACATTATTGTAAAGCTTGAATAAAGTATAGTTGCTCAGAATAGCCCCACATTTTTCAATCCCAAGTTCTTTCAAAGACCACTATAGAAATTGTATTACTGATCCATCCAGAACCTGAGGAAATTCATAGACACTTTCTCAAGAATAATTCACATGTGAATACACTCATAGTTTTATTCAGGGACTTTAGAGACACCATGAAGCTCACAGTGTTCCTTAGATAAATAATCCCTGCTTTATTTATCTAATAATGTTTTATAATTGTGTCAATCTGTTAATAAAGTTTGTCAGTATTTGGCCTTCCTAGGCATTATCTGTCACCCACAACCCCAAAGAAGAGTCACGGGAGAAGTGGGAACAATACTTGATGGAAGAATCCTATATTTAATTTTGTCATGCACTCAGGGCTGTATTTGAAGTGTGAGAGCCCCTGAGCACTGGACTCAGTGTGAGTTCTGGTCCAGGCTCTAGGCAACCTCACCCATGTGGCACTGCTAGCCTAGTGGCTCTTAAGCCCTATAGGGGATTTATGGCATTTCTAGAGAGATACTCTAAAGTATGGAGGTCCTTGAGGTACAAGTTCCCAAATATGGGCCCTATTGTCAGATCCAAGGCAATGTTGTGTTCAAGAATTGATGAGTCTGTCAGGGAGAAATTTACACGAAATAATCTACCAGCGTATCGACATATAGTGTAAAGCCTCAGTTTTACAGAACAGAGGATAGAATGGTGTTTTGCCAGGGGCTGCTGAGAGGGAGAAATGAGGAAATGTAGGCCAAAGGGTACAAATTTTCAGTGATAAGAATAATAAGTTATGAGGATTCAAAGACATGGTATTGTGTACTTAAAAGTTACTGAGAGTAGATCTTAAACATTCTTATGCAGTACAACCAGAGTTAACTATGTGAAGTGACGGTCATGTTAATTATCTTGATTTTTGGTAATCATTCCACAGTGGATATTTATATAAAATTATTACATTGTACACTTCAAATGTAATCATGATATGTGTATATTCCTTGATCAAGTTTTTTGAAAAGCCACTGAAATCAAAACTTTGCCGAGAACAACAAAAACAAAAAAGTCTTGCTATGTGGTGTTGGAAATGGGAAAAGATCTGTTTGGTTTTTTTTTTTTGTTTTTGTGTTTTTTGTTTTTGGGTTTTTTTGTATACAATTCTCTTTGTAGTGTAAGAGATATGCTCCAGGTACTAGGTTGGGCACTTTGCATGTATCGGTGGTTCTCCAACCAGTGGTGGTGTTGATGCTGCCCTCCATAAGGACAGCTGTCACTGTCCTGTCCTGACACATTCATTTGTTACAGTTAGGAGGAGGGTGCTAATGACATCCATTGGGTACAGACCTGTGGAGCTGCTAAGCAAACAGATCAGCTTCCGACAACAATTAATTTTAGCTCCAAGTATTGATAATGCTAATGCCATGAAAGGCCAGTCTGTGTTCATTATTTTCCAATATTGTGTAGATTGAGGATCTCCGTATCTCCATATCCTATGTGTAAAATGGGCATATTAATTAAATTATTCATATCACTCAGAGATTTAAAAGAGGCTAAGAGTTTCTGAAAGGTTTCTCTCACTCTCTGCACAGCCCCTAATTTTTAACTTTTATATATCTCACCTTATGCTTCATAAAATGAATTTCATGAGTTATAACTTTCATAGTTCTGGGAGTATCTCTTTGTTATATACCTACGTAACACCAATCTCTCAACAATCAAATTTTGAAACCTTCCCAACTCTGCCTACCTTCATACTTACTCTTTGTTTTACTTTTGGACTGAGGATTTTAGTTTTATTGTAGAATGGAAACTTGCAGTTTCTTTTTGAATTGAATGCTGAAGAAACCTCAGCTTTAATTAAAATGATAGTATCACTATTTAAAGGCTAAAATAACTACAAGGACACCAGTAATAATAGCTCAGTTTTGTGTGGCTTTAGAGGCTGGCTATCACAAGAATGCTTCTTTGCACTAGGTTCACTTGGAGAAAGAGGAAGCCTGCTTTTTTTAAAGATCCGAATTCTGAATCTGATTACTTCTGTGAAGAACAGTTAAAGAAGATTAGGATCCTCTGACTGAAGGAAAAATCACTTTGTGTTGAAAGTTCATAGTATGACTGCAGTATAAGTCCCATTGATTCTTTCCTGAGCAAACGGATTCAGGGTTTGCATCCTGCTGAATGCAGATGTCCAGACTTGTCATGGAAACAGGGCAGGCACCCTTCCTGCACGTCTCAGGAAGAGTGGCTCGAGAGAGCTTGGGCAAAAAGGAGGAGATTGCAAGCAAAATCTAGGCGATCAGAAAAGCATATGACCTCCCCAGTTCCTCATTCTCAGCTAACAATCTTTCTTCCTATGTCACCAAGAAAATAGGAGAACTGCCACATGGCCAAACCATCATGTGTATTCATCTCTATGCATAGTCCCTTCTATCGGTCTGTATCCTCCCCTGGAGATTTAAGCTAGTTGTCTTACTTCTCACACAAGTCAATTCCCCCACCAATTCCGCAACTAGACTTCTAACCCTTCCTCTTCTCATTTTCATTTCTTTGCCGAATTCTAAAGCGCAACACCCCTCTTCTCTACTGGATTTGCTCCAAGCTCACATAAATGTGCTTCTAACTTAGCCACAATTAAAACTTTTATTATCCCCTCATCATAGCTTCCACTTTGTTTCTTTGTGGGCTTTTGGTCAAATTCCTAGACAGAACGATCCTGTTAATAATATAAATGGAATCATGTACCTCCACTGTTGAGCTCTCTCTCTGAAGTCTTTTATCTCTGAGTAAAAGCAGTGTGTTTACCATGGTCAGATGCCCCCACATGAGTTGGCCCTCAGCTGCTTTCTGAACTTGCCCCCAGATCCATTTGTCCACTACCTCATTCGCTTGTACTCATTGACATTTTTTTTTCTTCTTTTATCTTTTTTTTTTTTTTCCTCCAGAAATGCTCAGGCTTTTTCCCACCTCAGGGTCTCTGTATTTTCGTTTCCCTCTGTTTGAGACATTCTTCCTTAAAACAGTGAGGAAGATTACTTCTCATTTCTTCAGATAACTGTCAAAATGCTCCCCCATTGGTGAAGTTTTCCTTGAGGACCCCTATAAACTAACAGCCCCTTGTCCTTTAGCATTTTCCTTCCCCTTGCAATATTTAATTGTTCTCCATTGTGTGGCTCACCACCTCATATTATGTACTTATTTGTTGATCGATTGGTTCATAAGAATGCACGTTCTAAGAAGGTAGGGACTTGCAGTCTATTGTATTCATTGCTGTGTTCTCCACACCCAGAAAAGCATTTAGCACATGATTGGCAGGAGAAAAGATTGAGTAGGGTAGTATCCAGCAACTAGAGAGAGAGGAGCGCAGCAACGCTGAAATCTAACAAAGAGCGTTAGTTCAGGAACATCACTCTTCGTGACTGCTATGGCTGTGTGGCCCTGGCATTTTCATCTCCACTAATGAGTTACAGCTGTTAAGCAGGAAGGACTATTAGAGTCCATAGCCATGTGTCGTCTTCATGGATAATGCTGGAAACCTTATACATTTGTATACTCTGGGAACCCCATTTCTAGACTCTATGCATCTCTCCCTCCATTTATTTACAAAACACGTCTTCTGATAGAATCTGGGGGGAAAGGGTGACAGTTTTAGCTTTCTTAGTGCCTAGACATTTTCCAATGCCAAAAAGAGCCTGAATGGGACAGAAGTGTGCTGTCCACCATGTGATTTGCATATGAAGCCAAGCTGTTTCAAGAGATAGAATCCATGATCCAAAACAAAGAAACCATAGATGTCAAGGTTACCTGGAAACAAAGACTTGGTTTTTAGATGTCACACAGTTCTCAAACAGAGGAAGCGATCATGTCACTCTGGATATCAAGGTTTTAAGATGCCTCGTGACAAATTTGAGGACACTGCTTCTCTTGGTATCCCAGTGTGCTAATGGGCACCCAAAACAACAACTTCTTGGACACAGTAGCTTAACTCAGGCACCCTGAATCCAAAATTATCCACCTGGCCCAGCCACAGAGGTCCCCTTTTCACGCAGTGTTTTCTAGGTGATTCAAGAGGAGGGGGGGGGCGGATTTAAGGATTTCACTTGCACTTCAGTGCTTGTCGGAGCCCTTATCACACACTCTTACATTAGTTCCTACAACCTATTGAGATACCTGTTGGCTACACACATATCTGTTTCAAAGGAGAGCAAACTCTCATTACTGCAACAAAACCAGCCCTCAAACACATGATTGGGGTCCCAGGACACCATCCTTTGGAGACAGACATTAATATGCAGTCCCTGGGCACTCAAGCCCTCATGACGCCTCAGTACAAGCTTCAACAGCCAAGACACAATCCCCGGCCTCTCCCAGACCTCCTCCTTCCACAGAACCATTTGGTATTGACCTACAAAGGCCTTCAACTCCCTAGGACCCACACCTTTGTCTAGGGGTTTCTCGACCATATGCAGGACCCCCAACGCATATGAGAGAATTCCCAGCGGAAGCAGGAACAATGCCAGAGCTGCAGATGCTTCAGTAGACACTGTTAATAAGTCTGTTTGGTTTTTATTTTGTGCCTGCTCTTAATTTTCAGCAGGTAGCTATAAGCAGGTAATGCAAAATAAAAGAGAAAAATAAAAAGTGACCACATTTGAAAGAGCTCCTGGGATCTCCCAGAAATTCTTAGAACATGGACATCTTTATGTTGGCCTAGATTAAAACATAGGGGCACTTATTAGCAAACCAAAATTTACAAAAGCTGCAGGACACTCACTCAAAGGATATCTCACTTTATCCTCAGCGATAACATCATAAACTAGATGCCAGTGTAAAAATTTACAATTTACGTTGTCACTGCGCCTATGCAGAAAACTTTCATTGTATTTCTATTGATTTTTATTTATGCATGTATCTTTTTAAAAATTTATTTATCTGTTATACTTCCTGCAATAAATAATTAAAGTGATAGAATAGATACATTCATAATCAAAATTTTGCTTGAGAAGTGTATTATCAGGAAAAAGTAACTGGGGTGATCCTAGGGGACACTTTGCTTCAGCAACAGTGAAACCTAAGGGACTATGAGAAATGAAAAGAGTTCACCTCTGTGCCATGAATGGCAGGAACATTTTTGGCGTTAGTCTCAGCAGGCAGCGTATTCCCGTGAAGAGAGCCACCTTTCTCTCTCCTGGTTCACTGAGGGGAAGAAACTTCTTCCAGCATACCTCATTCAGCGTCTTCTAGTCACACTTTCTAAAAATCTCTATTTAATGTGACATTTCTCCTCCCTGCACTTCTGGGAATGCCTGCTATCTATAGCATCTGCTTATGAATCTTCTCTTTTGATTACATCTTTTTCTTAACAAAATTTCATGAGGATAAACATGGAGGCTGAAGACTGACCTAATCTCTATTCTCACTGAAAATGAGAATTACACAGCAAGCAGGTTTTTAAAAAATGGAAGAATGGAACTAAGAGGGTGCTTTTTGTTTTGTTTTGTTTTGTTTTGGGGTTTTTTTTTTTGTTGTTTTTTTGGTGTGTGTGTGTGTGTTTTTTACTGTTTCTTTTTCTGACACCAGAAGCCTTTGTTTCTCTCTCTGCTGGGCTGCCACCTGTCCCCAGCAGATGCTTTCTTCATTAATCCTTCAACAGTGACCATTGCCAGTTCATTCCCTGAACTCTCACAGTTCTGAGCAGGAAAACTTCTTTCTTTCCTGGTTTTCTCTTTCTCTCTCTCTCCTCTTTCCCTTTCTTCCTCTCTCCCTATTTCCCTCTCTCTCCCTTTCTCTTTCTCTGCCATTTTAGTTCCCTTGATGTATCCATTTTTCCTTCCCTAGATTGCATTAGTAGAAGGGGACAAGATTCCAAAATCCCTGGTAATCTGTGAAGTTGGTTTATATGATTCCAGGAAACACGACTTCCTCTTCTGTGACTGGTTTTCTAAGCTGAAGGAAAATGATTTGACAAAAGAGATAAGCCCAATGACCCCTAACACTGAGGTAAAACAAAGAAACCTATACGAAAATTAAACTGCTGTATAATTATGTCTTAACAACTTAATTACATTAAAATACAATGGTTTTGCATTTGTCTTTACTTCCTTCTAAATTACATCAATTCCATAAAAGAACCTTTGAGCACTATTTCTCTATTTGTCTGTCTTGGAAATTAAATGATTATTAAGAGCAAGTGATTCTGTGCCAGCTTATTAAAAAAGAAAAAAAGAAAAAAAAAAAAAAACTCTCCCTAGGTCTTCATGTCTCCGTGAAGTAACTTTCACCCCCTAGATGGAAAGCACTATGAACTTGTGTCTGTTTCTGAATTTGAAGAGGCAAGAGACATACTTCATTACAACCCTTTAATCCCAGTGGAGCTTCATTACTATGTTACCTTGAGCTAATTACTTAACTTCTCTGAGTCATACATTTTTAATCTAGAAAATGAAAATGAGTGATACTACACTCATAGGACTGTGTGAGATTTAGAAAGATAAGTCAAAGGCACTTCATACACTGTGTTGCATATAATAGGTGTCCAGTAAGCTTTAGATCCTATTACACCATATTTTAACAGTCTTTTGGTACTTTTCTGTAAAGGATGGCTCCATAGTTCAAACAAACTTTAGAATTATTTCATTATGTTCTGGTTTGTTTTGAGGACTTACTGAAATGATTAATGTAAATGTAAATACAATTCCTGACATAAATTAAGTTCTCAATAAATGATAGTTATTATACTTTATTCTCTTTACATTATATAGCCACACATTTCACTCTTTTCACCTGGATAATTCTGTTTGAAAAGGTGAAGATTTCTCTTAAAACAGTTGATCCATCAGCTGATAGAGTTTCCTGTGTCACAATTGGAAATTTGGGGCCAGATCAGGCAGAAAATAGAGAATGGTGAGAGATCCATGACATGAAGACAGGAGAGGTCAGTTATGGAAATCAAAATATGCCCCAATTTTCCTTATCATCACAATCTCTACAGCTCATTGCGAACATCCTCAAAGGCTTGATGTGAAATTAACAGATGTCCTGCCTTTTAATTCAATTTCTGCTTAATTTTATGCAAGGACTAACCGTTTTTCTTAAGTCATTTTTATTACAGTTCATACAAGGAAGAGCTCTTGCAAGTAATTACTTCATAAAACTTGAGGGACTAAATCACAGGATGTCAGGATTAATGGACAATAAAGGTGTGAATCTTCCTTGCATTCCAGGAGAGAACCCTCTGAAATGATATGTTAAAATTATAGAACGCTAAAAGAGGGGCTGGAGTACAAAGAAAGATTTTCTTTCCCAAATGTCTTATTTTGTCTCCTGAAGAAACTGAGCCCCAAATAAACTAAGTCAGCTACCAAGCCCACAGCTGGTATATGATATAAACCTGTGCCATTCCCAGGACCAAATCTTCACAAAACCTGGAGGGGGATATTATTAAACTCTGGGAACAAAAGTGCTATTGCTTGGCAATGGAGATCAGTATTTACTAAGATAGAAATAAAGATATAACCCTCAAGAATAATGATGAGAGTGATAAGGATTACACAATAACATTTCTATGTACCCAGTTCTTAGTTTGTGCCCAACATTCTACTAAGTATGTTGAAAGCACTTTTTTAAACCACTTGAGTGTTATTTCTACTTCCTTCCTCCCAGAAGCATCAAAGTCTTCTAAAATAAGAGTTGAAAAGCAGAGAGGGTCAGTGCTATGAAATCCAAGCTCAGATACCAGGGTTGAACCCCTTGGGGAAACCAGGAAAAAGCAGACAGTTGTTAGCTTATTCTAACTTGGTTTAAAAAATGTTCGCTACAGTTGAATATTTAGGATTTAGCTCTGTCTCTGTAGAGATTACTATTACCCTTCTAAGATAATTTCCCTCTGCCATATGTGGGGGGAAAAGAGTTTTTGAAAAATCGCATCAGCCCATTTATATTTGCTAGAGCGTATTTGTCAACAATAACTGAACTCCCAATATACTCTAAAAAAGAGCTACGAGGAATAAAAAATTAAAAGTTACATGATGTTGTCAAAGCATAATAAGTTGAACAATAAATATGATCAGAATTTACCTAGAAGACTTTCCCACTCTAAGGACTTAGCTTCTCTAAGTTAAAAAGGCAGAAAAATTAGAACTATGTAGCCAACACAGCCTTTCAAAATAATCGAGTTCAGCACTAAGGTCTATGTTTGCAAAGACCCAGAGAAGTGAAGTCATTTGCAAAGGTCTTATATACTTGCTCAGGAAAAATTAAGATACAGATAATATCACTCCAAATTCACTGTTATTTTCTCTAAGCCATACTTTCTTCTCATATGTCAGGTACAAGCAAGACAGATAGACAGATGGATATATTTTCCAGAAACAAAACTAAAGAATGCCAATATTTAAAGATGTAGTATCAGAATAGAAGGAAGAAGAGAAAACAAAAAAGAAGCAATTTCAGTGGTATATGGAAATTTAAGAAAAAAAGAAGAAATCAAGAGCTCTGAGAATAGTCAACTTTAAGAAGGACTAATTAACAATATTAAATTTGACAGTGAAGGAAATCATAATAGACAAGATATATTGCTTAGAAAATGGTCTGGTTTTCTATTCTTTATCAATCTATCTAAAGTTTGCACTTGGTGGTGAGGATCAGGATGAAGGCATACATGAGTAGGGAAGCAAATATGTGTATTTTGGGAGCTCACTGGCCTAAAGGTAGAATATCGTCACTCAGTCATAGCCAGTTGTGGTGTCCAGAGATGCTGACCTAGTTTTACCAGGTTGTCTCATTTTTCTTGAGAAACAGCAAATCTGAATTGTTCTTGCAACATATTTTATTTTCTCTAGAAGCTTGTATGAATGAAATAAAACATGTTTCTTAAGATTTAGCTTGTAACTAGTTCAAGCTCTTTGTGCATTGTTGTCAGTATGTGCCAGTTTACAATGAAATCTCCAAATAATCTGTAGATCAGATGATCTCTTCTTTCCCCACGTTTTCTAGGAAAGGACTTTCAGAGAAGTATATCGGGCCAAGAATGGAGTTGGCCAACATTAATAATAGGCTAAGGAGGGAAGTCTGAAAGAAAGTAAAGAGTGGTGATTTAGAATTAAAAAAGACTCATGCAAAGTTGAGTGGAGACTAGAGCATTTAAAGAAAAAGGTATGGCCAACTACAACAAATTTAACTAACTAGTCACAAAAGCTGAAATTGAAAATAACCATTGGGTTTGTCAATCATTAGGATATTAATGGGCACTATGCTAGTAGTTCGATATTAGCAAAATTAGATTTCTAAGTGTTAGAAACCAGTATGAGGTTATAGAATAGACAGAAATTACAAGCATCACTTTATGAATTGGAGCTGCTTGTAACTGTCTACTGTCCCCTCTATAATGGGTCCAAAGAGATCTAGAGCTTTTTCATTAGGAAGAGACTTGACTCACATATAGTGTCAAGGAAAAAGACATTAGTCTTTTAATAGATCAATTTGGTTAGAGCAAAGATAACATTAGAAAGACTAGGAGAAAATAGGGGAGGAAAAGCAACTGATGTTAGCCAGTAGAAAAATTTAAGTGCTGTGCTCAATACTCCAAACTTATCATGTTAACAAGTATTTACTGAGCAACCTTCATGTATTATTCTTTGAGTGAATACTTGGCACAAATCACTTCTCGTTCTTGTGGTGATATAGGGTTTCTCTTCTTTAGAGTGGGTACAATATTAAAATACACTGAAATAGCCACATTCAATAATCTGTGTCACATCTGTCAGACCAACCTCTGATTTCAAGTTACAGCCATGGCAGACAGTTCCCATGGATTACAAGAGAGCTCCATCTGAAGTTTCTGTTCTCTCTCTCTCTCTCTCTCTCTCTCTCTCTCTCTGGTTTTCTACTTTGGAAATGTGGAAATGTTTGCCAGTTGTACAGCTAATGTACTGTGCAGCCCAAACCTTAAGGAAATTGGCATGCTGACTGGTCCGTCTCTACCAATGGAAAATGGGAATCACAGTCAAATGCCCCTATATCTCATCCTTCAGAGTACTACATTCCCCATGGCACCTCAAAAGCAGCCAGTAGGATTGTGCCCCAAATGTCCATAGTAGGAATGAAGTCTTTGTCTCATACTCTACCTTCAGGTGCATTCTAGGGCACCCAGGACATCTGGGTCCTTTCTTCTAAGGTTTGTTAGATAAAATTACATACAGCCTTCAGAACTTACTATTTATTTCACTCAAATGCCCACCTTCTTTGCAGTATACTATGGCAACTCTCCACCCAAAGCAATTGAAGGTTTGGGGAAAAGACAGGCAGAGGCCTTCTGGACTTTTAGGTAACACACCACTGGCAGAGGTGGCAGAAGAGAGTGGAAACAGGGATCCCCTAGAAGGAGGGGACGTCATGACAAGGCAGTTGTGTTCTGGCAGTGCATTGTTTCTCACCACACACCCCACAACTGAGAAATCTATAGATGTCACATGGAGGAAGTGGTTCTCCAACTGTGCCTTTTCAAAATTCACTTTCCTTCTCACGGGAAAAGCAGACTCCTGGGTCCTCAGCTTATTGTGTTTTCCCTGGGCAATCATTGTTTCCTGAGCAGTTTCAACAGTATTTATTGATGACTTTGGCAGTCAGACTCACCTGACATTTCCAAAGCAGCATACAATGAGGAAACAGCTAAGCGCTTGATTTTATAAGTATTTTCAAAGAAAAGAGAAGGACTCTCTTCTAGCTTTCTCATTCCTTATCTTAATGAGCCTTAAACTGATAGATTAACCAAGTCAAATGTATGAGATTTTGCTGTTAAACTTAATAAAGGTTTTACAAATGAATTTGACATAGCATTTGAATGCCTACTTAAAATACTGAATCATTCGAGATCAGGAAAGAAGGTTATATTAAAATAAACCTAGGGGCACTGAAGGGCAAAAATGCCTTTGGTAAACTATTTGAAACAAGCATTTAAATAATGAATAGCACAAAATTTGACCTACTGGAAACATGACCCATATAAAATAATATCCATATGACCCACAGGAATGAGCATCATCCTATATGGGTCTTCCTAAAAGAACTTAATAAAAACAACACAATTATCTTTAACCAGTGCATTATAGGGGCATGGACCCCATGAATGGAAACCTACTGGTAATTCGTGTGAAAGTGAGAAAAGAAGAGAACAGGAGGAAGGGCGTGAAGGGAGGACATCTCAAGAAGATATGAAGTTACGACTGAAAAATAGTTAAACTTTTTTCATGGTGAGATAGAGTATATCCTCAGTGTGCATTTTGAGGTTGTTATGGTTGCGATGTAAGCCTATTTCCTGTTGTGTCCCAATTCCCACAATCCCAGCAGGAGCCCGTCTTTCTGTATTCTCTAAACTATATTACACTATACAAGGCCTTCTGTGAAACAGGATTTTTAAGGGATCTGAGGAGAGGATTCCATTTGATGCTTTTCAGAACAGAGGCGGTATACACAGATGCTTGTGGAGAGTGATCAGGTGAAGGCAAGTCTCTAGCATTCCTCATCCTCTACTCAACATTTGTTTGCTGAGACTTACCTCCTGGAGAGTTCTGGATTTCCACAGGGGTTAAAAGAGGGAATTTAACAGATACCTCAATAAAAGGGAACAACAACAACAAAAACCCAGCTGACATATAAGTTACACAGGTAATAGTATTATAAAAATACTCATTAGCAGTTAAAAAGAAAGAGAAAAAATAACTGACCAGAAATTCATCTTTTCTCTATTTCCTGTAACTGTCATGAACTTAGCTGCTAAATAGAATGAGATGTGGAAGGAAAAGGGTAGAACTATAAACTTCAAAGGAATTTATAGTTTATGGGATCTTGCCTGTAACACCTCTAAAACCCTCAAAAAATATATAATGACCTGCTCTATAGCAACACCGCTCTATGACTTTTGGGGACTCAGCCAGAGAATCGTAAATGCAGTTCACTGAAAGTCCATAGATAAAATGGTTTGCCCAAGTGCATAGAACTTGGAAAGTGTAGAAGTGAACTTACAAACTAACGGACATGAGTTTCAGTGCATCCTTTCTCTAGCATACTGCTATGTCTATCTTACCTAAGAACTATGTCAATTATAAACAATCAGCTCAAGATCTTTTGCATTTCTGTTTACTGCAGCCCCCCAAAGCACCAGCTTCAAATGAAGTCTCTTATATTCAATTACTGAAAATCTTTGAGTAAAGTAAATTTAGTTCTATTTACTCCTTAACTCCATTTTTTCAATCATATACTCATTATCATTTCTCCCACCACCATGACTATTGCCACCACCATCACCGTTATCAACATCTCCATTTTATAAGTAATTTATAACCTCTAATCCCTCTCCCATAAAGGACTGTCTTGTTGGCACCAAGTTAGTAGATGATAATACAAAACTAAGCCAAAAAAAGGATTAGATTACTTTATAGGAAAAAATAGGACAATATGCTCAGAAGGAGAATGAAGTGTAAGAGGGAGAACAATGATTAAATAATCAGTGGTAACCAGAGAAATTAGATGAAAAAGGAAGAAACTTGAAAAGGAGATCTGAGTAGAATTGGAATGGGATGAAAAGAAAGCTGTCAAAGTAAAATGCTGGATATGATAGAGAAGTTAAAGGTGGTAAAGGCTGTGACTATGGCCTGTATCATGGACAGTATTGTCATGTTTCTTTATCTTCCTTGTCTGTCTTTTTTTTATTATTATTATATGGTATTTACAGAGAGAAGTTTCGATCACCAATAGCTCTAATCAGTCTAGTCCATGGTTTCCTAGAAGGTGAATTGTATATTAATCATAAAATTATACAAACAAGGAATAAATGTATCTGTTCTTACACAGTTAAAAAAGAGAAAGAGAGGGGAAATAAGAGTAGATTGGTACAGGGATCAACAGTGAGTGCCTTCTCTGTCCTCCATGGTTTTTCACTATTCTAGGGGACAAGAAGACCTAGTGTGCTATTTCATTAATATTACTGGTTACATTGAGACACTCCAAAATTAGAAAATACCAAAGTTTGTGAAGTCCAAAAGTTATTAATAATTTGAATTTAATGTCATCTATCTATGTTTAAGAAGACACATTGACTGAAAGATGAAAGAAATAAACAACACATTTGAGAGATCATAAAAGCATCTATCAAGTTCTGGACAATTTTCAGGTATAGGATGTTTTATTGCCCCACTTTGCAGATGAAAACACTGAGGCTTAGTTTGTTAAGAAACTCTTCTGTGAAAAATCTTGGCTAGAATCTGTGGAGTTTACATGAGTGAGCAGAGCTATTTACTGCCTTGGGTGAAAACTAATCACTGAATAAGGCATTATGAAAATTAAGAGGCTAGTAAAATAGCCATGAGTTATTTTTATTGATGTTATGAGATAGGTTATATTGTAATTTCAATGACTTGCTCGTGACTGAGTTTTAATTCCTCTCATAATGCCCCCAGAGAATTCTAGAACAATATTTGAAAGTGTGCTACAAACACAAAAATTTGAATCCTAAATTTCTGAAGAAAATTAATCAATAATACTCAGATTCTCTGTTAGTTCTCAAAATTGCATCAATCTCTCTTTGGTGTTGTGCTGTTCTAAGACTAGAGAGAGCCCATGCTCAATTGAGAGGATATCAGTCCTTAATGTCTTCAGGTAATGATATGGTTGAATCCCAATATTTTTCTTTAGAAACTGTATCTAAATAATTATGGCAAGCACAGAACAGACTGATGTGTGAATTTTAGGGTTTGAGAAGTCTCTTAACACCATATTTTCCCTATTATCAGAGATAATAATGCAAACTTACAGGGAGCAAAAGGCATTCTCGTGAGTCAGGGTAAGATAGAAGGACATTTAGTCACCTCTCAAATTAGTAACTGTTTGTTTTTAGTATTTTTCAGTTTTTCACATAACACTCTTGCTACTTTATCCTTAAAGTGGAGGTATTTCTTTTACACCCTGCTAGTGGGAGTGTAAATTGGTACATCACTTCTGGAAAGCTGTTGGAAACACGAATCATAAGCCTATGAAATATTTATATACATTGACTTAGTCATTGTAATTCTGCTCCTAGGAACTTTTTTTTGAGGGTAAAATCAGAATTATGAATCAATATTTATGTACCATCGTATTATTACATCAATAAGTATAATAGGGGAACATTATAAACAACCTAAATTAACCCAAATTAGACATGGAATATTAACAAGTTATTAAAAAGAACTCGACTAGACATTTCTCCAAAGAAGACATACAAATGGCCAGGAAGCATATGAAAGGATACTTAACATCAGTAATCAGTAGGAGAAATGAAATTCAGAATCCAAATGAGATATCACCTCACATCCACTAGAATGGCTGCTAATCACAAAAACAGAAAGTAACAGGTGTTGGCGAGAACGTTTAGAAATTGAAAGCCTTGTGCACTGTTGCTGGAAATGTGTGATAGTTCTGCCACTATGGGAATCAATATGGTGCTTCCTCAAAAAATTAGAACTACCTATGATCCAGCAACTCACTTCTGTGTATAAAGCAAGATTTCCAATAGATAGTTATACACCTTTGTTCACAGCAATGTTGTTCATAGTAGCCAAAAGATGAGAATAATCCAAATGTAAATCAATAGAGGAATGAATAACCAAAATGTGATATATTATTGTCATATATAATGTGAACATTGTGATATTATTCAGGCTTAAAAAGGAAGGGCATTCTGACACATGCTACAACAAGGGTGTACCTTGAGGACTAATGCTAAGTGAAATAAACCAGTCACAAAAAGACAAATGACTCTACGATTCCATTTATAGGAGGTATTGAGAGTAGTCAGACTCACAGAAGCAGAAGGTAGAATGGTGGTTAGAACAGGCCTAAGAGACAGGGAAATTTGGAGTTTGTCATGGGTGTAGAGGTTCAGTTTTGCAAGATGAAAAATTCTGAATTGTTCCCACAGCAATGTGAATATACTGGACACTACTAAACTATATATTTAAATATGGCATTTTTATGTTTTGTGTATTTTCTTAGATTTTTTTAAAGGGAAGGATGTGAGGTAGACATGGATGGCCTCCTTGAGGGATAATGTAGAAGCAGAGACCTGAACATGAAGAACCAGGGGCAGAGAGGTCTGGGAAGATCTTTCCTGGAAGGGAGAAGAGCAGTTCAAGGTTTCTGAGATAGGGCCAAGTTGGTGCGCTGAATAAGAGAGAGGAGGTGAGTGTGCGGGGGTGAAGGAGGCAAGTGGAACTCTAGACAGATAGGAGGACCAGGAAGAATTCAAGGGCTAAATCGTTGCACATCGTAGAACATGCAAGGAGTATGGGTTCAGTTTTGAAAGTGAGGGAAGACCAGTGGAGGGTTTTGAGAGAAAAAGAAAAAAAAAAAAAGATAATCTGATCTGGTATACTGTTTAAAGCTGCTGCTTCTGTGGGAAGAGTTTTATGAGAGCCAAAGCAGAACCAGGGCCTTCAGATAGGTTCTATTTTATTATCCAAATGCAGATAAAGACTTTGCATAAATCATATCCCCTTGTAAGATCTTAAAGATCACAGAGTTTGACTTTCTCTTTGGGAGCTGGGAATTAACATTTATTCATCAGATAATTCTGTGACTCCATGCAGAAGAGGGGACTGACAATCGTGTAACTTTGGCAGAATGATGCTTAGGAAAATATTTCTCTCAATTTATTTTCCTGTATTGTCCTGCTCCTGGCAAACTTGCTCTCTACAGAAATTCATATATGACCATTTTTATTTGGACAGAATCTAGACTCAGTAAGATATTTTCTCATCTTCTCATCTGCTTTTAACATGTGTTTTGTGCAGTTGGGAGGGTTGTGGGCTATAGCTGAAAGGAGAACTTGGGAAATAAACTGAACTAGACCTGGAAAACAACATTCATACAGAGCTCCTGTTTTTTTTCTAGTTTTGTCCAAGCTCAGTGCAAATATTGTTTAGGAAAAACAGCATAAAATTTATATTTGGAGAAAACTAAGTCTAAAATCTAGCTCTGACACTTAGGCATCCGTTAGATTTGAGAGACCTTCAAAGAAAGAATATCAGTACTGTTTTAGATTTCAGATCTCATTTTCAATAGTCTTATTTCTTAAGCAATGTGTGTAACAAGCCATGTCCTTCATCAGTAGCTGCACAATATTGACAAAGCAACATGGAATTTGAAGTCATTCAGATGATTTGTAATCCTAGCTCTGTTATTCTTGAGCTTTGTGAATTTACATATTTTTCTTAAACAGACTGAGCCTTACTTTGGTCACTTAAAAAGGAATTAATGATGTCTCTACCACACATCATGGTCTTAACATTTTTTTTCCAATTTTTCCTATTCTATTTATAAGTGGGTAGAACAATGGGTCTCAGTGGGTACTTCTGAGATTGCGTGGGAGATGTGCAAAGAGGTGACCAAATATTCAGTTTTCAGTTGCCTCATAGAGCAAGAACCAGAAACAAATATCTCCAAGAACCTCACCAGGCAGGTCCCCAATAGAATGAAAGTGGGGTAGGCAGCTTATAGATAGGATTGTGAGGTTGATCCTGCCAATAGTTGGCTCCATCACTATGACCCCAAAGCTGTCAAAGTTGTCAATTCCCTTATTTGGCCCTAAGTTCCTCCAACTGTGAAGTTGACTGTGGAAATCACAGACCCAGCCAAGAGGTTTAAATAAAAATAAATTTGTATTTTATTACCTCAAACTGCCTGACATCAACTATCCCCTCCTACCACAATTTCAGTTGCTTTGGAGAGAAACCGGGAAATCGTTCTCAATCTCAATCTGTCTCTTTCTCTCTCTCTCTCTCTCTCTCTCTCTCTCTCTCTCTCTCTCTCTCTCTCTAGCTCTCTCTTTAGCTCTCTCTCTCTCTGTCTCTCTCTCTCTGTCTCTCTCTCTCAATCTCATCTCTCCCATTCTCCCTCGCTCCATCCTTAAGATACTCAGTGTGTAACCAGGCTGCGGAACACTGGATTACGTAACCACGTAAGCCTTCCTTCTATCAGGCTCTAAGATTCTGCGGCCTAGTCAATGCTCTCATGTGGTGTCAGGCCAACTCTAAGGAGTTCTATGTTAAACTCTTTAGCTTGCAATAAACAAAGAGTCTTATCAGCTTTCTTATTTGGGCTTTTTGAATTGACCAACAGGAAAGAAAGATGGGCAAATTGATTGGGAGGCTTCAAAGAAAATGTTGAACGACAAAAGTGGTATATCATAGAGACTAGAACCTGTTTCTGGAACCAGAAACTTGGGATCCAATACAACCCTAATGATTAAGTGAATCCATTAAGAATGGTTTCAACTTCGAGAAGTGATCGCTTAAATAAGTAGAGGGTGATCGCTTTTACAACACGCATTCTGAAGGAGTGGCTACTATCAGTGTTCCACAGGCCAGTGAGGTCAAGGCCAGCATCTCTGCAACGTGACTGAAATTCTCCCTGCTTTTTGACTCGTGGTAAAAAGTGAATGGCAATGCATTTCTGGGCATCATGCCCACATTCCATACAGGGTGTAGGAGGAATGTTCAGAAAGTCTTCTCTTTTCTTTATATTTAGTTTTAAGAAAATTCAGTTTCTCTTCAGAGAGTCTCATATTCCAATACCTCATGCTTTTGTCTTTTTAATTTGTTTTGGTTATGCTCTCTTTTTTACTGTGATGAAGTGCAGTAAATATAATGCATTCCCAGTTGACAGAGGAAAACTATAGCTTAGGAAATTAAGTTATGTATTGTGCTGCTCCTCCATGGACCCCACTTTGAGTAGTAAGATGTTATGAGTACTCAAAGAGTATTAATGTCTTTCATTTTCTTTCAAGTTTGAATCCTCTCCAGTACTTTGTCCCAAATAGTGTTCAATAAATGTTTTATGGCTGCAAAGCCAAGCAGTCAACAAATTGCACTTTTTAATGTTAATGTACATAGATGTGGATCATTAATCATTGAACAACTAGGATGACAGAATGAAGAACGTTCCCCAAGCCCACATCCTATTAAGCAACCTTGATTTTATTCACAAGCGGCTCACATACTTTATTTCCAGCCATAGGAATGCTCACAGCTCTGTTGTGTGGATTTGGGGTGAGGTAAAGGTGCATCAGAATTTTCTTTCTGTCTCTTTAAAAGGAACCCAGATGAAGACAAGCTGAGAAAGTTTTAACAACTTTTTTTTTTGTCTTTTCAACATTTGTTGTTTACAGCTGCCTCATGGACCAACTTGATGGGGGAAAATAAGAAACTAAAAATAAACAAGGTCCTTCATTCACAGGGGTAATGCAGTTACATAAGTCAAAGTGGCAGGTCATATGAAGCCTTCTGTGATTCCTTGGGGTTTCTGTCTTATTTCACTGGCTAGCAAACAGTGAAACAGCAGGATATATATTTTTCAATTAGGTTGTCGATATTTTGACCAAACAACCTATTTATAACATTCAGGATTACTGTTCTGTTTGCGAGAACCACTAGACGCTGCTGTGTGCTGAAAGTCAGCGTGGAGATTTGACACAGCATGATTGAGTGGAGTGTACTAACCTGCTTCCCAGGTTTTATCAGCCTGTCAGTCATGCAGGTATAGAACACTCATCATAGTCTCTGATTATTGTGAGAGAACACCCACCTTTTACTATCGTACCTACTTACCATAAAAACAATAATAATAAGAAGAAGATGAGATATAAAAACGAGAAGTCTCAAGTCTATTTGGAATGAGTATTTGCTGATGGGGCATCAGAAGAGTTCCACAAGGATGATGGATTAACTGTTTTAATGCAAAATAGCAATTTGTTTTTTTTTCCAGAGTGGAGGGAAAGGAATTGGTTTATTGATCACTCTTTTTCTCTCCCGAAAGATTGTTTAGCCTGATAGGACTATAGTTTTCCCATGATTTGGGGGAAAAGCATGTGGACCTTGAGATTCTGAAGACATAGCTTGAAATCCCTACTCATTTATTTGCTAACCACAATAACGTTGGCTGGTTTTTTAACTCATGAACCTTATTTTCTTTACCTGTAAAACAACCATTTTGATATTTAAACAGATTATAATAGAGAATCATCTGAGAAACTAGAACTGAATGCAAATCGTTTAACCAAAAAAACCACTATCAAATGTTAGTTTTATCGCTATTGAAGGTCAGTCATCTTTCCCTGTACAATTATAGAAGAGCGATGTGTTATAAAGGAAAATATTATCTGTTCAGTGAATTTTTAATGCTTAACAATAGTAATAGCTTTAATGGGGTTAAACTTTAATAGGGCCATCCTTAAATACTGAAAAAGAATGTAAGAGAGATAAACAAAAGTGGATAGGACAACCATGATTTCATAGATGAATAATTATATATGGAAACATTTTATTGTAGATTTTTTCTTTTAAAATCATCTTTTTATTTAATAGGAGGCTATCCATAGCCTTTTCATATTTCTTTTGCTTTGTTTGCATGCAATCCCAATAAGGACAATTGTATCTAAAATGTAATTATCTAGTGTGACAAAAATGTCCTTGTTCTAACTGGGCTCTGCTTATGTCAAGTCCCCATCTGAAGAATGGAGATATAAGTGTCAATAATCAATTGACCCAAATTATAGAGGCGCTGGGGGAAATACACATCAAGGAGTAGAAGTTTGAGATGGGACCCAAGGGACCTCATTCTAATTGTGTAGCATCCATTTTTAGAGATGTAAAAAAAAGAGATAATTGCACACTTTGGCTATTTAACCTGTAAATAGAATACCTTAGGAAAAATTTACTCAGAAGCAATATTTAAAATGTCAGTGATACCAAAAAACAAACAAACAAACAAACAAAAAACAAACAAAAAAAAACCCCACACACAACACTGTAACAACAGAAAAAGAACACTAGATTATAGGAAAGTTCAAAAATACTTTTTTTTTCTTCTTTGTGTTTTTATCTTATTTTGGTGGGGGGGGTTTATAAAAAATATAGTAAATCTGCACTCTGACTGGGGCCACAGCTATATCTCCTACTATCACGTCACTCCCTTTAAACAAGCTTTGTCCACAAAAGTACATATCCTACCAAACTGTCTAAACATCTGCTGAGTCATTAGAATACCACTGACAAAATTTCAGCAGTCCCTTTTACTCCATCTCAGTTCGTCTGCTTCACTTCGAGCCCTCGATGTCCTACCCCTTCTATATACATGGAAGTTTCTCAGTTGCTATCAAAAGAAAACAGCTCTGAAATGCTTCCACAAGTAAGAGACAAGCATTGAAAAGTTAGGGCATCAGAAAGGAGATGCCGGCTAGCTGAAGAAGTCTCAGTTCATGAGTTTATGCTACTGTCACCTCCATCAAATGACTGATTTTAACTGCCTTCTGTAATTGTGTGTCTCCATTCATATCTACATTTTCAACAGAGAAAATAAGATTAAAGTAACTGATATTGCAGGCCCACAAAGAGACACATAAACCGATAAAAGAGATAGTATCATCTCGTTCCCCCAAAAGGCATAATAGGCCTATGAAGCCAAACACTACCTAGTGTCCATCATCACTGTCCAATTATCCCTCTTTACAGTACATACACTCTGGGTAGACTCACATTCATACTTCAGTGAGTTCACTAATATATGAATAGTTACAATTTGCTAGGCATGCTTAACCCTTGAACTTGACGTGCTTAGGAGAAGACAGTCACATTTTCTGCTTTCAGAGAATACTTTCTAGTGACATGAAATATCACTATCAACAGTCATCTTATTTGCTTAGTTAATGAAAAGTGTATGATGTGAGTAAGATCAGCTGAACAAAGAGATAGAGAGTCTAGAGAGGATTGTCAGAGAAGACCTTGCTAGTAAGATGAAATAACTTAACATCCCGGATAATAAGAGGGATCCAGTCAAGTGGAGATTTGGAAGAAGGATATTTCAAAGCAAGCAGCGGGGTCAAATGCTCAGAGATGAGGATATATAGCTTTCATCTCTTTGAGGGATCACCATGGCTGGAATATTGGGAACAGAGGCTACAATGTAGGATATGAAGTTGAAAGGAAAGAAGATGCTCTTTATGTTCATGCCAGTTTATGGAGCTTGAATTTATGTCCAGTACAAATGGGTGTCACTAGGGGCTTTTAAAAGGGTGGTGTGGTCTGCTTTGTGCTTTGAAAAATCCACTCTGGATACTCGGCAGAATAGAGATTGTTGAACAGTAAGAATACATGTAGAGACTTGAGAAATGATGATATGAAAGGGGTGAGATGTGGTTGGTTTTAAAACATATTTTAGGAGTATCGTGTTCTGTGTTAAATGCTAGAGATACAGCTGGAAACAAGTCAGACATGCCCCTGCCCAAACAGAATCTTTAGTCAGATGGGGGAAGGTAGAAACTGAACAAGCAACCATGAGTGTCAGGAGAGTCTTCTTGAAGAGGTGTACAGAGAGTCTGAGGTGCGTGCCCAAATCTTGAGCTGTTCTGGAAAGTAGTGATGGGTGGAGCAAGAGACATGGGGCAGCCTTCTGTTTTCTATGTGGTCATTATGGACTGCAAATAAAAGCTTGTCTATACCTGGCCCCTCACAGCGACCTGTGTCAGCCCTTTCATTCTTGGCTCAAAGCAAAAGGAATCATATGTATGCATTAGAAATTTTTGAAGTCATCATTCACAGAATGCTTTAGTTGAAAATATATCAAAACAAAGTGTATTTTTTATTAAAATAGCATGATTAATCGATAACAGATAGTATATTATATTGTACAGTTAAACAAATATTTCATTAAGAAGATTTTGGCTCATTTGGAAGTCAGAACTTGAAATATCCACTACACATATGTTTAATGCGAGGGAAGGAGGCATGGGTTATTGAGGGGAAATGGCTTACATGACATGCCAGCAGTAACAGAAGTCGGTGATTAAAAGCATCGTTCCTGATGTTAACCAGAACTGGGCTGGGATCCTGGATTTGCAACTTCCAGCTCTGTGACCCTTGGGCGAGTTATTTAATCTTTCTTAATTTGTTTTCTTGTTTGTAAAATAACATTAAATATGGTGCCTACATCATAAAATCGTAATGAAGATTAAATGTGACAACTGAGAGTGAGAGTTCATGTAAGTGTGCAATACATTTTAGTGATTGTTATTATTACTGTGATGTAAATGGCAGCTACCGATGGCTATGAAGCTGCATAGCAGCGTGATTAAGGATGTGAGCCCTGGGTTGATTACACCACTGTAAGACACCCATAGGTCTTTTCTCCCTCTTCAGAATTCAGATTAACAACTTCTGAGCAAAAATGGTGTTCCCTTCGATTCCCCTTTGTTTTCCAAATTTGTAATTCAAAATTCTTTATTTCTCCCAATTTTCAGTGTATCAGTGTAATAATGCTCATTATTGTCTTTTCTGCTCCCATCAATTTTCAAAGTTTTCCATGGTATCTGTACCTTTAGTGCTTCACACAGTATCTGGAACATAATAGTTGATCAATACGTGTTTGTTAAAGAATGAAATGGCAACATAAATGAACCTTTCAAACATAAACCTTTTATGTGGGATCAGCAGATTCCAAAAACCTGGGGTACAAATGTGTCAGAAATCTTCTCCTCCTTTCCTTTATGCCCATCCTATGCCTCAATTGCATTTTGCCATGAAAAAAAAATGGATTTGCATTGCATTGTAGAAAGATCTTAAGACCAAATTTCGGTGAATGTTTATCAAACCATATTATCTTTGGCTTGGCCCTGCCATTTTCATTTCTTTGTGTCTTTGGACCCTTTAAACCTCTACACCTCAGTGACAATCTTATTGCTTAACAAATATTTAGAATGTTCTAGTACAGTAGAAAGGATTGTGTTTTTCTATGAACTTGGGACTTGATGTTAATGTTTGAGCAAAGCAGAGCACTGCCCACACTGAGGGCAGTTTTCCTGCCCAGAGCATTATGGTGCCTTTTAGTAGCACGTTTTTTTTATGCATGACTTCTGGAAACTTTATTAGTCTCTTTGGCTCCATCCTTCCCCAGAGCTGCTTCCTCACTCCTCTCTTGGATGATCTAAAGAAAGAGATTTGCAATTTGCTAATATATAAAAATAGAAAAACAAAACAACATGGCATATCTGAGTCTCCAAAACCTGTTTACTCTAATCTTAACATTTTAAAGGACAGGAAATTGAGATTCCAAGGAGAAATTGATTTGCACAAGGGCAACTGGGAAATGAGAATCAGTAGTCATTGGAATCAAAGGGCTGACTAAGCAAATTAGTTCCTTTTAGGGAGTAGGGCCAAATAACTCAGAAATCCCACCACCTTTGGGTTTATCTTTGAATAAATAGACAAATCTCTCAAAATAAATATGTAAATATTGGTTAAATTCTTACTAAAAAATTTACATACTACTTTCAAAAGAAAATACCACTGACACACATAAGCTTTACCACAAAACACATGTCTTCTATTTACTACTGACTAGAATGTTCAGTTGACTTAAAAATTTTTTTTTTCAAAAGAAGTTCATTCGCTTTTGTGTTTCACCCTCCCCCTTGGTCAAAGAATGGTAGAAAACACAGCCCAACCACTATAAATAATACTTATAATTTTTTTCTATATTTTTTCAGACTGCTATTATGTACACACACATATTTATACACATGTATTTATATTGAATTTTAAGTAAAACTTGACCTCTCTCAACACAAAAGTGCTGTTTAGTTTTTTCAATTTCAAAGACTAGACACTCTACTAAATATTTTATAAATCATTTTACTAAATCCTTAGAGAAACCTTTTCAGATACTATTGTTGTAAATTTTAAATTTTAAAAGTACAAAAAAAAAAACACTTGAAACTTAAATAATTTAATAAACATACCCAAGATCACATACCCAGTGAGTGACCTAACAAGGACATAAATTTATTTCTGTTTGTTACTTTTTTAGTTTTTAACCCCTGTGCCAAGGTTTTTTTACATCTTAATATTTATCTCCTTCCCTCTTGACCAAATCGCCTTATTCCTCAGCCAATCCATAGCCATTTCTGGGATGGGCCGACATCTTCGATATTAGATCTTTGTTCTCCTTCAAATTTTGAGTTTTAGAAGATAAAAATAATTCAGCTTACAATATCACTGATTAAAACTTTCCAACTTTCATCTATCCCTATAATCAAGATATGGAACCTTAAACTTCAGGCTGCCCAGAATTTTCCCTTTAATTACCAAACCTAAAATGACAGCTTTTTCCACAAAAGAGCCCGTACTGTTGACTGTGTTTGCCTTCTACATCCACTGACCAAAACAAAGAAGATGGGTATACATACTTTTTTCTGTAACTTATTCAAGGTATTTATGTTTGAGAGCTGGTTCTCCTTACAAACTGTGGTGCCTTGGGCATAATCATCAAAATGTTTTATTCATAAAACTGAGCTGAAAATATGTATGACACAGTTTTATTATAAGAGTAGTAAGGCATGTTCAAATATCTATTTGTTAAAACTGTAAAGTGAGTTCTTTTGATTCTCTTGTCCTCTCAAGTCTACATGATGCTCGAGTTTATATTTGCTGTGTATCTAACATGACCGACTGTCCCGATTTGCCAGATCTGAGGGTACTCTTAGGCCATGGGACATTCAGCACCAAACTGAGAAAATCCTGGCAAACGAGGGCAAGTCACTCACCCCTCTGGAGCTTAATGACATGGCAGCTGTATAAGTAGTGCAATTCCTATAATGTTAAACTTTTAATCTGGGTATATCTAGCTCTTCTGTGACACCTGACCAGTTTGTGCTTGTCTTATCAGAGTGTGTCAGGGAGCATCAATCAGGGTTGTTTGCCCTCACAGTCTGACATGAGACCATCTTATCTGGTTCTTATTGTGGGTAAATCTAGGTGGAATTCACTTATTCTTCTATCACCAGCACTTTTAGAAGTGGTGAAAAAGAGTTTGTCTTGTCTATCAACATTTTCAAATGATTTTTGACAGACTATCTGAACACTATATATTTTAAAGCATACAAAATAGTTGTTTTTGCCCTTGAGAAAATGTAAAAAGAAAATTGAGAAGAAACCATAGCTAAAATCATAAACTAAATACTGAAGAAGCTTTCACATCGTGTTCCAGGAATTGACAGATTATCAGTGTAAAAGCTGAATTTCTGTGAAAATCAACAAAGGCATTTGGAATTCCCAGGCTGCTAAAGACCTTATAAATTCATGTTAGAGCTGAATAATAATTAAGATCATACAATATTTCTTATAAAACCCTAATTTTCCATTTTCAACTGACAACTCTATCAATGTACTCTATTCTGCATCATTAAATTGTCAAGAGACAACTTCTGCTTATTATATTTGAGATACTTTAGAAATCAGTAATTGTGTTTCCATTATATTCTTCAATGGCACATCAGATCTCTTTCTTTTCTCTTTTCTTTTACTCAAGTTCTTAGTTCAAAATATATGCAATAACTGGAAATCTATTCCACATATAAAGTAGGAAGAGATACATCACGTTAGTTTCTGGGAATCCTTAAATATAGGAGAAATTGGTTTCAGGACTGACATTTTACAACAACAACAAAAAAAATCTACCTTAGGACATTTAATCTTAATTGTCAAAGAGCATGGTCCCTGGAAAGAGAAGGGAAACAAGAGTCAAATGACCTTTAAGAAAATAGATTGAAAATATTTATGCCAGTACAACAGTGTTAATTAATGTAATTGTTTTCCTGACTGCCCATTGAGGAATGAATGAGTTTATATGCACAACAGGGTATTGTTCAACCTTAAAAGGGAAAGAAATTGCCATATGCTACAACATGGATGAAATTTTAGGACACTATGCTAAGTGAAATAAGCCAGTAATGTAAAGCTGAACTGCACGATTTTACTTATTTGAGGTATGTAAAATAATCAAAGTATAGAAGCAGAGAGTAGAAAGGTGGTTGCCTGGGACAGAGGGCAGTCATTCAAACCAGTGTAAAGTTTCGGTTATACAAACAATAAGTTCTAGAGATCTGCTGTACAACATTGTGCCTACACTTAATGACACTGTACTGTGCACTTAAAACTTTATTAAAAGGGTAGGCTTCATGTTCAGTGTTCTAACTACAATAAAAAAAATGAGATGAGTTTTTTTTGACACTGCCAAAATAAATTAAATAAATAGGAAAACAGACAAACAAGCAGCAAAAGCACAGAAGACCAGGAAGGGGGACGGGATGAGGAGTTGAAATGGGAGTGGAGGGAGGTAGCATGATAGTGACCCTCGAGTGCATTCAAGCCCCATATCCCCAACTCCTGAACACCTGTCCTCCGGGAAGGTGACATACGACAGCAGAATGAAATTAGGAGACAGATTCCTAACGCTAATCTCAGCTCTGCGACTGCATCGGTGTTGAATCTTAAAGAAGTCATTCAATTATTTTGATCTTACTGTTCTAATTTTAAAATGGAAATATATGTACATATATGAAATAGACATTGGAATATATATGGCATGTATACTCTTCTTCATAGAACTAGGGTTGGGTCCCAGTTCTATTTCAAGAGATTTATATGGAAAAAATGAAAAAGGGAACTGAAAGAATTTTAAAGGAAAACAGTTATCATGCAGAAGATGTTATTTTTACCAAGAAATGAGTTCCAGCCTATCTTCTCAAACAGTAATATTAAAATAAATTAAGGTGTTGGGTATTAAAATAAACTCAAGATGTTGAGTATTGTGAGCTAATTCTATTCCTGCTAATTTGTAAGCTGAATAACGTACACTTATTTTGAGATTCCCTCCCTTTTCTCTACTCATTGCTTCAAGCTTTCCTTCCTTCCTTCCTTCCTTCCTTCCTTCCTTCTTCCTTCCTTCCTTCCTTTTCTTTCTTTTCTTTTCTTTTCTTTCTTTTCTTTCTTTTCTTTCTTTCTTTCTTTCTTTCTTTCTTTCTTTCTTTCTTTTCTTTCTTTTTTCCTTTTTTCTTTTGTTTCTTTCTTTGTATTCTCTTTTTTTCTTTCTTAAGATGGTGCAGTCAGTGATGATTCTGAAAATCAGATGAAAGCTTTTGGACCACTTAAAAAATGTGTGCATGTGCCACACATTTGCTCTATATATTTGGAGGGCATAGATCTTTCCCCATTAGAAACCACCGTTCTGTGTTTTCTGCCTTGGTACTTTGCTTGAATTTCTCCACCTTTCACACCTGTCTTTCATTCCAAGATCATTCTTTCTTCAAGGCCCAGCTGAAACACCATGACTTCCTGATTTCTTTCTTATTGTACTACCTGTTTCTGAACTTCTATTGCTATCACTCTCTCTCTTCCATCATTTATCATGTTTAATGTTATCATAGTTACTTGAACATGTAACTTGTGTTTCCTACGAGTTACAAACTTATGGAAGAGAGATACCACATATTTTTCCTCTCTGTGTGACTGTTACTCACACAAATGATCCTCAGCTATTTTTGATGAGTAATCACACACACACACACACACACACACACACACACAATGTGTCAAACTAAACCCTAAATATAAACAAGGATGAACCTTTCTAAGATACACCTAACACTCAGACTCACTGTGCAAATCCAATGGATAAGTTGACAATGCATCATTTTAAAGTAATAAATGTTAATAATAAAGGTAACACTAAGTGCAAATGAAGATGTTTTTAAAACATGTTCTTGTATTACCAGAATCCTGTGTTGACTGCTACGTATTTTGGAAAGCAGTTTGGTTATTTTTATGAAACTAATGGGAAAAGTCCTACGTGTTGACCATGTAATCTTTATTTGCTACTAGACAGTTGTTCAGAATTGGTAACGCTGTAATGAGCATCTTTGTCTAAAAATAAAGGGGAAAAGCAATAAGCAAAACGTTCTTAAAACGTTCTTATTAGTAGTAACTTTGTGACACATTTAACTCTATTGGAAATTGTACTATACCCACAAAAACTCTAGTAAAAATAGATTATAAAGCAAATAGAAATGGTATTATATATGAGAATGACTTAGATTGAAAATCCTATTACTTGATTACTGTACTGTTAGAACAAGAATATTAAAAGGAAGTGAGAAAAACAGAAATAATTTATTAGAATGGCAAACTTAACAACTAACATTTATTTTTGATTTTCATCTTTTCAGAATCACATTTAATTTGTGTGATTGTTTTTTGTGTTGTATGAGAGAGAGAGAGAGAGAGAGAGAAAGAGGAGAGAGGTAGGGGTGCTGGTGGATAGACCATTTAGGGGAGCACCGTTTATGAATTTTGATTAGAGTTGGCAAGAATCTGAATGAGAACAATGCTCATGGGGATGAGGAGAATAAGTGTGACTCATTGAACTTTTTCTAGTATCACTGATAGACTCCTAGTGTTCTGGCATTCTTTTCTGATATTTCTGAGCCTTAGCACAGGCCAAGGATTATCTGCAATGGTACACTTAAGCAGTGAAGTGGCCAATATACATAAAGTTCTTTAAATATAATCATCATCACTTAATTAACATGGGGACTTTGCTTTCTTCCACTGTTCTCCATCAAATGCTAGGTACCTGTTTTAAGTCTAGTAATGGCTTTGCTGTGCCACAGCAATTTTGTGTTCTGAAATATTTGTCTCTGTGTGTCACCTTCTCTGTCACAATCAACATTTTCAGCCACACTGTCCCTTAGGAAGGATTATAGTTTCACCCTGTAATGGGCAGAGTCAGTTCCTTGGGGTCTCAAATGAAAATCATATTTTCGCAAAGGGCCATGACACTTCAAGTGTTACACAATTAAATCACCCTGTTTGCAGAAGTAGTTCAGGGTCCTGGCTGTTTACGCATATGAGACACATAATTCCACACGTAAAATTACCTATTTTTCTTCCATTTAAGACCTCTTATAATACTAATTAACACGAATTTGTTAAGTACTTTGAGACAAATGTATGATAGTCTATGAAAACAATTTATAGATTCATAATCCGAGCTGTTCTCACTTTATTGCTCGGAATTATCACTAACCGTCATTAAATTTTAAGGAAGAAAAAAGCTGCTGCGGGTAATTCTAGGATCATTTACAAAGATCTGACTGTATGTGACTTGATTGAAAAAAGAGTTTATTTAATTCGGAGTCCCCTTATGTTCGGGGGCTTGTGTCTGATCTGACATCACCATGCAGTTCCCTCTCCGTGAGTTTTCCTAGTCACCTGCAAGAGAGGGATCTACGTCTCTCTCAGTCTCAACCAAAATAACCGAAAATACTTAGTTGGGGCATTCGGAGGGCCCCTACAGCAGAGTCTCCACGACCTCAGCACCATGAGCATTTCAGGTGGAAGGTCCCATTGCATTGGTTTATTCCTGCACTGTAGCAGCTTCATCAGCACCCTCCGGCTTTTACACACTCGGTGCCAGGTGTGTGTCTCCACCCAACCCAACAACAACAACAAAATGTCTCCAAAGCTCGACAGAGGATTCCTAGAGGGCAAAATTGCCTCTCCAGTGTGAGACCCACTGCCCTAGAGTGAATTCCTTGTGTATCTTCTAACCTATATATTTTCCAATCCTTCTCAAAGATGCTATCAAAATCGGCTGAAATTAATATATACATATAGATATAAGGTCATTAGTTCTTTTAACATAATGGATAAATACATAAAACATAATTTTAATTATTTAGATGCCTTCATTGGTCACATCTCCATGGACTATGTTGTGATGGCTTCAACAAAAAGCATACAAGCCTGGTTGATGGGAATCGGAGCCTTATGTGGTATCATAATCAAAACTGACAGTATTACTAGATTTAAGTCAAAGACCAATCTTACTGAAGTTGTAGATGGTATTATTCTCAAACAGCAAACTGCGTCCAGGACTCACTCCTAGATTACAGAGTGAGCACAAACTGGTAGAGTCTATTTGGATATGCATCCTTTAATCCCTGTAACACACAAAGAAAGGCAAGTATGCCTTTTTTTTTTCCAATAAGAGCTAACATAAGTTTATAAGTATAAGGCTTATAAATTAGCAATGGTACCAATGGGGAATTTCACAGTTCTGTAACTGATTATGAAACATAAAAAGTTATGTTACTATCCTGTAGGAAATTATGCACAGTTTTTAAAGCCTATTTTCTAATTAGTGTAATTAAAACCAAATTTTATACTTGGACAAGGTGATAGATTGTGTCAACTGCTCTTTCATCATCTTAGTTTGAATGTTTAAATTGCACATTTATAATGTATTCATATTTGGTAAAATGAGTTGTGAAGCATTTGATAAAATGACACATAGCACATCCTAAATTTTTGTAAAGCAGCACTTTGAAAGAAATGCACCTTATCTGATCAAGCTCCAGAATGTAACCTTATATACCTATATATAAAATATACATATTTTAATATGTCTTCTCATTATATGACTTGGCATTATCCCATAACTTACATTCTTATAAAAGATGAGAAAGCATTATTGAAATCCTTAGCCTATTCTTCTTCATCATCATCATCATCATCATCATCATCATCAATCATATTTTATAAAACACCACATTGCTTAAATAATTATGTTAATTGAAATGGTTTTTCCAAAGTTACAGGAACCAACTAAAATTGGTCATATTTTTTAAATCCAGGTATTATTAATAAGATATCTTATGGAATTCAGGAGCAGGAATGTAGCCAAGATAAGAAACAGAAACTAGAAATCATATGAAATTTTTCCAACTCTCTGCTATTCACCCATAAGAGAATATCTCCAAAAGAGAATCTGAGTTTTTACTGTGCATGAGAAGCCAGATTGTAACATGTCATAGCCCCAATTCCAAATTTTTAGCTAGAAAATTAACTTGGATTAGAGGTGTAGATATAATTGTGTTTAGAGCTCACACGGGAGGATTTGACATACAATGTAGCTAAGGGGACTTGCCCAAGGAGGTGAAGAGAACTGGTAAGAGAGAATGGAGAATTGCTGCAATCTGGAAAGATGCCTACAAATATTTATTACATAAACTGTCACTCAAAGAATAGCCTGCCATTTAGACCAATCAGTATTCTCATTTACTTGTCCAAGTGCTAAGCCTTGTCTGTCTCATAGAGAGGATGCTTCCTGCACAGGTGTGTGCTGGAGTGTCAATCTTTTTATTTTCTTTGTGCTAATTTTTTATAGCTGTTCCCCACCTGTTTCACACTACAAACGTGCACATCTGCACTTAGGTATGGAAGTCACCCAATTTATTCTTAATTGTATCTTCTCATATTGACTCAAGCAGTTACTCTCCTCAGTACCCTTGAATTTGTTGAATTGGTTATATTTTTTGTCTCAACTCTTCTTAATGTGCTCCCTTTCCATTGAGAAAAATCTTTATGCCATTTTAAAAAGTTCAGATGATATGTTTTACTGTATGTATGGTCTTGAAAAAGTATTTAATAGCTTTAAGTTTCAGGTACCGTATCTGTAAAACAGGCATGACGATATCTATATCATAGAGTTAGAGTAAGGCTTAAATGAAATTACTCATGTAAAATACTCAATTTGGTGCCAAGTATAACTTAATTGCCCCTTCCCATTCATGTTAGCGGCTGCTACTGCTGCTACTGACTTTACCATTGTGACTGTCACCACCTCCAATGATGATGTTACCACCATTGCTTCTGTGGACCTACAAACCACTTAGAAACCTAGAAACGACTTAGAAGCCACATCCACCCTGATGATGGACTTTGATTACCTGACAGGATTCTGATGGACCTGAGACATTTTACTTATTTCCCCTGGATATCACTAGTCAGGGCCATAGAATTGTCATAGTCATTCTCGATCTCTGGGAAGTAAGGGAGATAGGTTTGAACAAATATAAACAAACACTAAAAAAAAAAAAAAGTCTAATTTTAAGTTTCTTCAGGCAGAGCATCTTTTAGATCAAAATGCTGTGAAGCAGTTCCCCATCCCTGTGCCACGCATATCACGGAATCATTGCTGGTGCCCCCCGCCTGGACTCCCTCGAGGGATGCTGCCCCTTGCTGGCACTACCTGTGCTGCTGCCAAACAGAGAGAATGGCTTTATCCTTCTTCCTTTGTTGGGAAGGAAATTGGTGCCCTTCAAATTATGAGTGGCAGAAACCTGGGTGCCGTAGTACTTGGTGAAACTGTTGAAAGTCAGACTCACGAAAAAAACCCAGAAGGAAATTGCTTGCTCACTCCGTGCTTTATGAAAGTAACAATGACATGTCAATAACTCCTTAAAGATAGAGGAGTATTTCATGCATATAATCACATCCTATTCCTTCCAAACCTCTGGTTTAACAGAAAAACAAAACAAGTATCAGTACCAGGGGCTTTAAAAAAAATGTTTTTCCCAAGCCAGGGCTATTTCCATGACATCATGCTACAAGACAGTAAAGTTCTCATTTTAAGCAATAAAGAGGCAGACATTTAGGCTTGCCATTTAAATGTTATTGAGTAAACTACAATGGCGTATAAATATCTATAAGATGCTAGACCAAACCTGGCAATTAATATTCAATTAACATCACATTCGAATATTCCTTTTTTCATGTGTAACATCCCAAAATGGAAGAAACAATGATACAGCCCTCTGTGCAAACAAAAGCCCGTTTGGCATCCTGTTTTGATGAAAATGAAGGGCAGCGCAGGTAGTTCAGCATAAATAACCTGAATCTGTTTCTGCTTCGGTCTTTGTTTTAATTAGCATTACAAAAGAGAAACATTGCATATATTAGACATAATTTCTAACCTCAGAAAGAGAATGTTACTCTAAGTTCTGCAGTGGGCGAAGCTGAATTACTATTTCAGCTCAGGGGAGAATACACTTAGGCTGGTTTGTAAAACGTAAATTAAGGTAAGTGTTATGGTGTCGTAAGTTAGTTGGATGACCTGCTTTGGAACCTGGAACAGCTCCTTTCCTTATGAATAATTAAGAAATTCAATTAAAATGTATGCGTTCTTGTGTGCAGCCGTACACATGTGAGTGTGTCTCTGCCATTCTGCGTACATACGCATAAATGTATTTGTATAGATGCACACTTTAATAAATTCAAGCTTTAACTTCTAGACATAAAGTCCTCTCAAGTAAATTTCATCTCCTGGTCTTTTCTGGTTGTGATAAAATAATAATAATTATAATAATAATGAACTCTCTTTAACCTCGTGAGCCTAGGGGATGGTAATTAGCACTAATTACAGTTATTTTAAAATAGACCTATTCCAAATTATTAGCATCGTTTCCATAGGTACAAATTTTCATGGTGCAGAAGAATGGATTTGGGGTATTAGAAGAAGACAAACAAAGAAAAGCAGTGGCCTGGTTCAATTTCTAAGACCTGGGCAACATGGGGACAGTGCTGGAGGCCGGAGTGAGCACTGCTGGCAGTCAGTAACCAGGCGCTGTCTTGTAAAAAGTGCCGTCTTTTGACCAGGAACTCTATGTGCCTCATGGCCTCGCTTTCAAAGTGCTTCATCTACTGTCTTTTCATCACAGATTAAACATCATCTGTCTAACATAGTACCTTAGTGATTGTAAAAGCAGTCTGTTAGAGAATGTGCTCTGGGATCAGGTACTTCCCTGGTTTCCTCATGGTTATGTCAAGATGGAAGCAGAGATCGTCTTTCTACACCTAGAGTCAATAGATTGTTTGGATCTGTTCAGCACCGAATTCCCTTCATTCTGGGAATAAAGCCCTGATTTGCCTTAGGAAACAATTACTTCTCTACCCTTAATCCCTGTGGTTTTTGTGAATTTGCGTGCCAGCTCTGACCAGTCAGATCTTTACACTTCTTTAACCACAATGAATTTGTCGAGACCAAAGGGACGGAATTTCGGACACTGTTGGAATTACTGGGAAAGTTAATTCTCCTCTGCTGAGGTTGCTAAATTGTGAGAATACACGTAGGCTCTGTCTAGGTGGGGACCTTGTAACCTCAGGTTTGAGAGGGTAAATAGAACGAAAAAAAAATGGAAGGCTCTCTCACCCATGTGCTCTCTCTCTCTGTCTCTCTCTGTCGCTGTCTCTCTCTGTCTCTCTCTCTCTGTCTCTCTCTCTTTCTCTCTGTCTGTCTCTGTCTCTCTCTCCCTCTTGCCCCATTCAGGAGCCAAGATTCAGTCCCACACCCTCTTGCAAATGCAAGGAATTGAACCCTAAAATCCTGGTTGATAGTGCTCTTTATTATATATTATGTATTTTGGGATTTTTTCATTTTTTTATAGATAGAATAATGTATTCTAACATATGCAAGCAGAGAGATTTAATACAATTATTGAGTATTGAACAGAATCTTTGTAAGGCTGCAGCCATTGGCTGTCAGATGAACTAAGAGAAGCAACCTCCAGGCCATACTTCAGATTTTACTTGCTACAGAGCTCCTATCAACACTAACTAGAAGCTTCCACCACTACCACAGACCACAAAACTAAGCTGCATCTGCTATCACCCTTACCAACCTATTTAGTGACTTCAAGTTACTATTTAATGACAGTGTGACTGGTTGGCAGAAGCCAACTCACATGTTTACCTTCTAGCTGCAAGGAAAGCTAGAAAACACACACACACACACACACACACAATATGGTAAAAAAAAAAAAAAAAAAAAAAAGACCCGAATGAGCATAAACAGCCAATGCCACGGTGGCCCTATCACCACCGATATAGATAATTTAGAGGCAGCTGAATATATATGATACAACCGGGGGCCTACCTGAGCTCCCTGGCATTTACCATCTCAGTCTCTGAGAATCAGTACCATCCAGCTGATTAAATTCATGAGTCTTGCTGTGCCATAGACCAAGCTGACCCATAACGTCATCACAGGCTGGGTGTGCAATCAAAGTGGTTCCCCTGGCCAGAGAGACAAAGGTCAGCTTTGTCTGCCAGATGCACACATTCAACGCTCTCATTGCACACAGATGGACTTTGCCTTTTAGGAAAATTAAATACAGAGTAGCAGATATTGGCATTCATCATGCATGACAGCTGAATGTTCTGATAATCAAAATAAAAAACACATAAAGTACAACTGATTTTATTTGGAGAGGTTTGTCTTATTTTTCAGTGCAAGAGGCTGCATAACCATCAAGCTAGACTTTCTAACGTCTCACTCAGTCACCTGCAGCACGTCAGAGCCTAGGTATCCTATATCCCAGTTCAGGTTTTTATTCTCACCACTCAGCACTTCTTCAAGTGTGCTCTCATATGCTGCATGCTGTTGGAGAAGTGATTTTTCTCCCCTGTGGACCTCAGTGTTCTTATCTATGATGATGATAATGGGGCTGGTGATAGTGACAAAGACCATTTATGAAAGAAAACAAATGCCATGTCTTAAATACCCATTTGTCGTAAGGTAGTCTGTTAGCTGCTACATGTGAATGTTGACTTCTGTCTACAGCTAGTTTTTCTATCTCTCAATATGAGGTAACCCTGATTAGGCTGGTATCCCCAGTGCCATTTCACGTGCATGGTGGGGGATGGTGATGGTGATGGTGATGGTGATGGAGAAGTGAAGTTCGAGCGCAGTGCCAGCACACGGGAGGTCTTGAGCTGGGCTGTTACAGCACTAAGCATTTAGACATAGAGAAGTCTCTTTGCTTCCCATATGCATACAACAGCCAAGGACATATTTTAGGCTTTCTACTGCATCAGGGCATTATTCGGTCTCTAGACGACTAAGTCCACACAGGCAACCTTCACTTACAGAATCATGAGATAAGGCTGGTGACACTGTGCTGGGTATCACAGGCAGGTGCCTACTCCTGAGGCCACAGGTCATTTTAGGAAGGACAGCTTGCTATGAGTGTGTCGGGAAGGCAGAACCATCTATGGAATTTGATTTTGCTCTAATACCTGATAAAACTTTGCTAATATTTTTTTAGTTGTTCTCACATACATGATAAATGATATCTCTTGACCTCCCTGGATATTTTAAATGTTTTTTTTTTTTCCCCCTGTCATCTTCCTTTTCCCTTTAAGCTCCTACCTCTAACAGTGACCACTGGCCTGAGGGATGACGGTGGAATGTAGATTCCTAGTCTTCAGGGTTGATAAGTTCTTTATGTTCTTATTAAACTTCACTCATTATTTTTCTTTTTAGTTAAAAATCACACTCCATTTTTATGTTTTGTCTCAGAGCCACAAAGCATACTCTCCTTAATAGGTTAAGCTTTTGAAAATCAAAGATGGCAAAATAGAAATTTCCTGCCTGCATTCCTGTCTTATTCCTCCCTAAAGCAATAAATAGAAAACTATTCTCCTAGTCAAATTACAGAAAAGGGAAGCAGAAGATAACAAATATTTTCTTCCTCTTCCCCCAAATTTCTCGAACTATTTTCCTGACATATATAGGTGAAGACTCTAAGGCTTCAAAGAGCTTTATTATCTGTTCAAGTTACAGTGCAGTTAAGTGATAAAACTTGGATTATGACTGAATTATGATTCCAAAATCTATCTTTTTTTTTTTTTGCATTGCTTTAATTAACTCTATGCTTTTATCTACCTCTTTGTAGTAGAAAATAGAATCATTTGAATGTACTAATGTTCTAGGTATCAAAACCCAATGTTTCAACTCAGAGTTAAAGAGCTGATGGTATGTGGCTAATCTATAACATATAATTATAGTTACGTCTATAAGTATATTATTATCTCCTCATAATCTTCCAATATTAAACATAAAATATTATATCGGGCAAAAAATGATAAATTTTATATGAATCATTTTTCTCTGCTACACAGAGAATGATTTTTCTTGACAGCCTCCTGAGATTTTCTTCATCTACCCATTCCAGATATATGTAAGAAAAATAAGAAAGAGGAAAAGGGAAAGAAAAATAAGAAGTTACATTTTGTAAATGTCTATTTTGAATAATATGCCTATAACATAAGAATATTACGTAGAAAGTGGTGTGCCAGGGGCCTTGCTGGAAAAGAAGTCCTCCAAGTAGAAAGAGAGAAACTATATAACCTACAAAAAACAAAAACAAAAACAAAAAAAAACAAAAACAAATCAGAGCAATACAAAGGGGAATAAATAAAAAATGATGGCAGATGTGGAAATGTGTCATTTGGAAATAAGAATCCCCTTCTTTGCTGGAAGGCTCTGAGGAATGAGTAGAGGTTGTAACATAGGTAAAATACCAGAAAGTTCCAGAAATTCTGGAAGGTGCTTCAAGGTGAGACTGTTGAACCACAGAGCACACTTACCACTGTCAGCTGTAGACGTTCGAAGAGATACATCTACAACTTAACATTTGTCTGCTGCAGAGAGTTATGACTTTAAAAACTTTATGAAAAGCAAATACCCTTTTTATCCCTATCATTTTTAACACAGTCAGACCCTTTATGGCATAGAAAATATGAGGAGAATGCCTATTTCTAAAAAGTTTTGTTCGTTTCTGATTTACTGAATTCCTGGTACGCAGTTTCCTGCTATTTTCTTTATCCTTACCATCCTTGGGTCTACCTGTAAGCATTTTATGTCTGCTTCTTCCTTGGGCTTCTTTCTATAGCTCACAAGTTTCCCATCTGACTTGATCCTCACATCCCTTGATTTCATTACCATCTAGAACTATGGGAAGCAGAGCTCTTTTGGACAGAGACCTTGCTAGTCTGGCTAGTCTACTGAGCTCTGCTCAAGATGAGTGTATTTCAAATACATGAACATAAGAGTATCTATGTTTAATTTTTTAATCTCCCCAGAAAAAGAATGTCCCTACCTATCAAAATTCCAAAAAGCATATGATCATGTATGACACATATACATGGTAGACACTAAACCAGGCAACGTAGATACATCATCTCATTTGATGTTCAAATGAACATACAGGATAGATGCAATCATATCCATTTTTCAGTTGAATTTGCTTTTAATAATACAGACAAAATGTAGCCAAATCTTGATTCAACTTCAAGCTTTTAGAATATTATGATCTGTAGTTCAAGATTGCCTAGTTATTCATATTTAAGGATCTTAAGAAAATAAAAAAAATAATATTCATCTAGGGGTGAAGAGAAAAAAAAAACAACTCTAGTTGTTAGGACGAAAGAAAGGATGCTAGAAACTAACTAATCACGCCATTCTTTACACATGGGTGATGTGATATGCTTTCTCCTCATTACTTCAAGACGTAAGCCAAGCACCACTTCCTCAATAAATTCCTCTCCAAATATTCTGCCTTCTGAAATATGTCTCAGTTTTGAACCCTACATTATTCAGTGAATACTTAGCCCATGCAAATCCAGATGATTGTTTTTTTTCTTTTAAGAGTCTAGTCTCTTACAATGAAGCTATGATAAGTAGAAGGCCTGGCAGCTGACATTATTTATTATTGAACACTAATGACATACAACTTAGCAACTCATAAAACATGAGTGTTGTTGTTAAACTGATAACCAACTTTAAGTGATACTGTCAGTGAATGAAATCTTACCACTTTATTGGTGTTCTTCAATACTTAAAAAAAGAATCAGTCAGTCTCATTAATTATTTTTAGTCCTTTGGATTAACATCTATTGCACATATACAGATAAATAGTGACTTAAAAGATGAGGAAAATAGGATTTGGGGAAGATGGTAAAATAGGAAGCACCAAGAATCTTATCTTGCACGTAGACAATAATTACACTGGCAGAATCTGTCTAATATAACTACTTTTGAACTCTAAAGTCTGTTGAAGGCTTACAGCTTCCAAAGAAAGGCTTGGCTGGTGAATTGAAATTAATTTTGGTCAATTTCATCTCTTAGCACAATAGTAGCTATGCATCCTTTACCCCAGCCATATAGCAAGCAGCTGTGCATGTGTTCCTAGAACATCTTGCACATAGCTTGTGGGAGCCAGTGTGGGAATAAAGGACCTGTCATCCAAATATCAGAGATCTCTATGCTGGTCACTGATTGCTGATCCTAATTACAGAGGTGCAGACAAGAAGCAGGCAGCCATTGTTGCAATTCCCCCAAACCCTTTTGTCTGAAACAACTTCCAAGAGGCTTAAAGGCTAGAGCCCTTTTTTCCACTTTTTTTTTGGGGGGGGGGTGGGAGTGGGGCTTATTTCCACTCTCAAAGCCAGTCATTAAAGATTAGGACATTGAAAAATAACTGCATATACAGGGAAAATTAGAAAAAGATCACAAATACCTTGGGAATAGTGCAGAAAGGACTTTAAGTTTAGACCTCAGGCTAGTTATCCTCAGCACACAGCCTATAACAACCAAACAAAAATAATAAACAATAAAAATAATTTAATAAATTTTATGCAAGGGGGAGAATCTGATTTCCAAAGTTACCACATTAGATTATTTAAATATACAGTGCTCCACAGAATACCACAAAGCCTAACAAGGAAACTGGAGAGTATGGCCTACTTAAAGGAGAAAAAAAAAAAAGAATCAACAGAAACTGTCCCTGATAATGCTCTACTAGATCTGGTAGCAGATTCACTAGACAAAGACTTTAAAACAACTGTCTTAAAGATACTCAAAGAACTAAAAGAAGATGTACAGAAAGTCAAGAAGAAAATGTGTGTGTTTGGGAGGGAGGAAATAGCAATGAAGAGCTTTAAAAAATAAAAAAAAAAAACTGAGAAAAAGTAACCAAAAAGAAATTCTGGGGGTAAGTGAAACAGCTGAAGGAAAATTTCACTAGAGGAATTCAGAAAATTTGATTAAGCAGAAGAAAGAATAATTGAACTATAAAATAGAACAATTGGAATTACTGAGTCTGAGGAACAGAAAGAAAACAAATATTGAAGAAAAGTAAACAGAGCTTAAGAGACTTTTAAGACACCATCAAAAGGACCAACATATGCATTGTGGGAGTTACCGAAGGAGAAGAGAGAGGGCAAGTAGCAGAGAGAATATCTGAAGTTACAATAGCTAAAAACTTCCCATACTTAATGAAAAACACAAATAAAAACATACAATTAACGGACAGAACTCAGACCCATCACAGGACATATTTTATATAATCAAACTTTCAAAAGACAAAGAAAATCTTGAAAGCAGTAAGAAAGAAGCAAACTGTCACATATAAGGCATCCTCAATAGAATGTCATCAGATTTCTCATCATGAACTTCAGAAACTGGAAGATAGTGAGCCAGTTTATTCAAAATATTAGAAAAAAGAAAAAAAAATGCCAACCAAGAATCTTATATTTGGAAAAAAACATCCTTCAAAAGTGAGGAAGAAATTAAGATAGTTTTTAGATAAACAAAAGCTAAGTAAGTTCATGTCCACTCTACCTGCCCTACAGGAAATGTTTAAGAGAGTCTTACGAGGGGAAATGAAGGTACACTATACAATAACACGAAGCTGTATGAAGAAACAAAGATCTCAGAAAAGGTCAATACATGGGCAGTTCCAAAAGGTAGTATTATTTCAACAATGGTTTGTAACTGCACTTTTTGTTTTCCACATCATTTCAGAAACTACCACATTTAAAGAAAAAAAAATAGTGTAAAAGCTAGTATTACTGTAATGTTGGCTTGTAGCTCCATATCTTGTTTTATTTTACATAACGTAAGAGGCTAATGCATTTAAAAGAGTATTAGTTTATGTTGTTGAGCTCACAATTTATAAAGATGGAATTTTGTAGCATCAACACCAAAAGAAGTAGGGACAAAGCTATAATGGAGCTTCCTTCCACGTGCTAGATTGTCCATCACCTCTGAGCTATACAATTATTTTTCTTAGTAAGTTTTTACAGAATCCTAAACCTACGTTCTAAGATTTCTGATATGTGTAACTGAGCATGCATGCCCTCTTATTCAGTATACACTTTCTTAAATAATACTGTGGATTTGTGTGTTGTTAGCAAAAAAACAACAACAACAACAACAACAACAACAACAACAACCTAATTTTCAATATCATTTTCAATGTCTCATATTTTATATATTAATATCTCTTTTGATGTCCTTTTTCTCTGCAATTATCAGCAATCCCAGAGCTGTAAATTAATGCCTAAGCTTATCCTGGCAGATTTTTGATTCAGGTGTTTTTCAACTTTAGGGGTGTGACAAGCCATATAATGTGAGAAAGCTACAAATTGCTGCCTCCTAGTGCTTTTGGTAGATTTTTCCTCAGCATCAAAGAATCATTTGATTTATTCAATATTCATAGGTCAAAGCTTCAAAATCTTATTTCAAGTAGATGAGAGTCATTTGCAAATGAAATAAGAATCTAGTGGATGTTCCAGCCTCTTTTACAGGAAGCATGTTACAAAAATCTGTTTCCTTTTTTTCCACGGTGCCCGCTTTTTAGCAAACGTGCCACGGGTTTACCCTGTAGCTCACCTATCACATTCCCACTCAGAAGGCGAACTGCACCAGTGACTCTGCTTGGAAGTAGCACCAGATGTTCCAGTGCTCCTGGGCAAGAATGAATTAACATTTTAAGTGCTAGGTAGGGGAAATGTCATCTGTAGCACCTGATTTGTAGCAAGACTTTAATGGGTACCCTATACGTATGACAAACTGCAAAACTGTAAGACATAAGAAGGAAGCAGGCTGCCAAAAGTTGTCAAGCTCAGAAAAATTGTACCAGCCTGAGGACAACACTGAAGTGAACAGTTTGATGATGCTGTTTTTCCAAGTCTTGCATATCGTATTGATTGTAACTCCCAGAAAGCAGCATTCGATGATTGCCTCTCTGATTCACTGGAATGTGGCAATATCCACCAGTGTGGTGAAGCCTTCATCTAGCTGAGAAGAATCTTGACATTTTTGTAACTTGAATGCCCAACTCTATTGGATAATATTATACTGAGTTGGTAAAGTTATATCCAGTTGGTATCTTGTTCCATGAACTACCCGGTAAGCATAATAGCTGAGAATCAAAAGTAAATTAAAATGACATCTTATGAAAGTGTATGGAAATTTAGAGCAATTTCAATTCATTAATGTTATATTGCATATATATAATATCTTTCAAATCATAGATTAAAAAAAACAGTTGTTTTGTTGTTTTTCCATCCCTTTTGGACCACTACATTCATTTTGTTAAAATCCTAATTGATTGCACATTTTCTGCTCTATCCACTGAATTAAGGATTTGAAACCAATAATTTTCCATTATCATATATTCCTCACTGAAAGAAAATGATTTCAAGATGGAAGCAAAAGGAATCATGGGGAAAATGCTGTGATGGCTGCTAATTTGTGGTGAAATGACAAGAAAAGAAAGTTGGACTTACGTGAAATGTGTTGTCTGTTTTATGGAAATCTCTGTGTCGATGGATGTGTTATGTATGTGCATTGACAATATAGAAAGTAACATTCAAGGCTTTCTGACTCATCTCCTTCCTACGCTCACAGCTAAAGTTTTACCTTCATGTCCTACTTTGTAGTCAAGGTTAAATAAATGGATTCTTTTTTTGTTCTGTTAATATTAGTTTTAATAATTAGATCTCTGCTTTAAGAACCTATCTGGAACCCCAGTAGTTGCGTGGCATCCCACAGCAAGTAAATACATAAACTAGAATATACCTTTCTAGCCCCAAGCCTAACAAACTTCCTATTTGATCATTCCACCTTCGGATTTAGAAAAAAAAGTTATTACCTATTTATAAATACTGAAGTGTAACTTCAAGGTATATTTAGGCTGTTCGTATATGTGTCAGAGTTGTTTGAAAAAAGAAATGCAATATTGAGAAAACATAATTTTTAATTGCCTACTGAAAAAAAAATCACTCATTTGCACAATTTGTTGTCATATCAAGACTAAAGGATAAAAGTCATTAAAAGACAATATCCAATTTATGTTTCTCTTTCTCTTATGACCTTTTGATTTGTGATTTTATTATTTGCCCTGCTTTAAATTTAACTGGAGTGAGAGCAGGCACAAATGAGTGGTTGAAAGTGATAAGCATTTTCCCTCATAAATCCAAAAAGAGACTGGAGACCACTTGCTATCCTGAGTCAATTGTAGAAATGCTGGTGCTAGTAATGCTTTCAAATTGGCACTTTTTATTGGCATTATACTGAGGTAAATTCTTATTTTTAAAAATTAAAGAAAAAATTTAAGTACTAAATAAACATATGTAGTAGACTAAAATAATGTTATTAGATTAAATTTAATTATATATCTATTCAAACAAGTGTCAGAACATGAATAATGAAACATTATTGACAACACATAAAATTCCTTTTAATCAAACATCTTAATATTCTCTTTCACTTAATATTTGATCAGAATCGCCACAGGGTTGCAAAAAAAAAAAAAAACTAACTAAACCAAAACAAAAAATAATAGTGCAAGTTTTATCTCTTTTACCTGTTTTCCTGTCTTCATTTACATGCAGTGCATGTATTAGGTACTTGAAAATGCAGATAACAATAAAGTAGGTATTCAAAAATACTTGCTAACATAAGTTTTTTTTTTTTTTTTGGAGAAGGTGATTTTAGTGGGTCACACGTTACTAGCTTTAACACAATGTGACATATGGCATGACTATGAGGAAATACATACAGAACATAATTAAATCCATGGACTATATAATATTTTTTTAAATAAAAGTGTTTAAGGTACAGATAAGTATATATTTTAAATGTGGAGACAGACAAACCATAAGCAAACAAGGAATAAAAAATTTAAAAACCACTTTGAGGAAATAGAGTATAGCAACTCTGGCTAGGGTCAAGGGCAGTTAGAGATAAGGTCATAGATGGAAGTTGAGGACAGATCATGGGAGGTTTGAATGCCGGGCAGATTGGGCCATAATTGTGTTGATAATAGAATAGACACTGAAGGGTCACAAAAGAAGAACTGCCATGATATATAACCTGTGCTCTTGGAAAATCAATTTAAGACGAATCACCTGAAGGGGACTTGAGGCCAGGAACCTGTTAAAAAGCCAGTGCTCTACCCAAGTGCGAGACAATGAAAGTCAAACCAAGGCAATGCCAATGAAAAGTGAGAGAAACAGACAACTTAAAAAGACACCGTAGGGGTATAATTGATAGGATATTGAAACTGATGTTCTATCTTGGGAGAGAAAAAAAAAATCAGTGATGGCTCTTAGATTTTGAAATTGTATGGCAGAATGATAGTACAGTTAACAGATAGAAAAATAGCTAAATAATATTTTCAATAAATGGGTCGACTCCAAGAATAAGGTAGTGGCTTTCTGAACCATACTAATGAGGATTGTGTGGTCAGATCTAAGGTCTTTGGAAAAGAGCATGATAATGGATTAGTTCTGTCTGTAAATAGGCACAGGATGAGAAAATGTATGGGTATTAGTTGTATTCCATCTTGGTCTCTTACAGTGGGAAGAAATGAGGTTTGCTAGTTTATTTGATATATTTCTAATTGGTTGAATATTTTAAAGAGTATTGTTGAGGGGTGTGTGTGTGTGTGTGTGTGTGTGTGTGTGTCTTAAAGTGTTATTGTATCAGGATAGAGTACAGGAAGAAAGAAATTAAAATCCTACATACTCACTAGATCCAGTAATGTCAATAATTAAAGTAGAAGCTGCAGTTGTAAAATCATTTGATTACAAAAGAATAAAACATTAAAAATACCATGTTCTTTGGGTAAAACAAAATCTACATATGTGAATCCAGAGTTTCCCATATTGACTTAACTACATGAATTTCATTTGTATTTTATGGGACAAAAGGAAGATCTAAGGAGATAAATTATGATAGCTAACACATATGTAAAAACATGGGACATGTTCTGGCAAATGTATTCTTTTTTTAACTCACTGAATGCTCTCAATTACCCAATGAACTCAGTAGTATAACCAACCCCATTTTGTAGATGAGAAAACTAAGGCAGGAGTTGTTAAAAAGTTTGCCCCAGCTCTCACACGACTAGGAAGTGGTAAAACCAGAATTTGAATCAGAGTCTGACTCCAAAGAACACATTCTTAGCCACTGAAGCGTAATGTGCTGTGTGTACAGCCGGTTCTGTATGGAAAAGTGAAGTGGATCTTTTCGGAGAAACACCGATATGACATGAAATTGTTAATATGAGACCTAAGGGAATATCAGTGTCAGGCAAGTAACTGAAATGGATGAAGCAGGCTGAGAGCAGAGGCGAACTGGACCATGCATTTCCTGTCTAAGGAGAGTAGCTACACCTCAAAGCCAGCAATACTGGCCCATTGTTGACAGTGTTCATTCATCTCAGTGAGACACCAGAAACCTAGAATTTTATGGGCAATCCATCTATTTTTCAGTATTGGGAACAAGTAAAAATAGTTTAAAGATGGCATGGTGCAAAAAAAAAAGAAAAAGAAAAAAGAAAGAAACAAAATCATGTAAGTAATACATTTTAGCCACAGACCTCTAATTGAGCAACTTTTGCTCAAGGCCTGGAGCTGCTGACTCATTGATCTAAACATTTGAGTCAAATGGCATCCAGGGTTGGTTTAGACCTGAGTCTGTTTTCTTATTAATCGCGCCATAAATCTGGATACTAGGAACTTGAGATCTTTTCAGTCATAGAATTAGTTGTGTGGCCCTGGGAAAAATGCTTTTCATTCTCTTAGCCTTTGATCATTAGTTAAATTTTTGAGGGGAAAGGAAATAAGATGTTTAGAGTCTTTTAGAGTCCTTAGGGTTTTCCCAAAGCTAGTATTCTTTTTTCTCCAGTTTCATTTATTTCAATTTTTTAATGTTTGCATTTTTTTTTAAATTTAAAATGAGATCATAAGAGTGTTTCAGACTTCTCCAAAGCATTGTATTATCTATGTGTATAGACGCAAGAGAAAAGTAAAAAGGCCTTGAATCTGAACCCTTTTTACTTTCCAGCTGATAAGATGGTCAAGATGTTCCAAACTTGAATGTTTCTTGCATCCTGGCAACATTGAATAGTGGCTGAATTCACAAAGAGGTTGTATTTACATGATTTTAGAGCTCCTGGCAACTTGTTCCTCTAATCTGGCTTTTGAGAATTTGTTGAAGCTTTTGAACGTTTTTGATTAATCACAAGATGTTAGAGGACATGAAGGCCTTTTGGATCTATAATCATACTCCCTGCAAAGCGCTTTGTTCAGGAATTTTGTTTAGGACATAATAATACAACAGTGGGGAGAGCAATAAAATATATATAAAATAAATAAATACATGAGTTTTTCAGGTTTCATAAAATACTTGCAGTAAATGGGCCCAAATTTGTAGAAGGGACTTTGGTTCCAATGCTCCATTAATGGAAGTCTCCTCTGCTTTGTGTGAAAGGGTCTAGAGTAGTGCTGTCTGCCCCGCCCCCACACCGCCCCCAGGGTTTCTATCACATACCATAGAGCTCTCCAAAACCTAGACAGGTTTTACAGGTGGAATATTAAATTCAGTGTAACCAGAATTTGAGATGCAAGAAAAATTGTCAGATGGGCACAAAGAACTCTAATCTGTTTTAATATCAAAGCTACAAACTCACTGAAGCTTATTCAATTATATATATGCGAATGTGGTTTCAGGACAGAATACGTCCTGCAGGAACAGAAACACAACCAGTCTCTAACGGACCGGGAGCCAGAAAGCATTCTCTTAGAGCTTCTTCTTCTGTCGCCTCGGGTCTCATTTTTCTCACATGTGACGGCCCTGCTGCAGCAGACGCCTCTCTCTCTGCTGAGCTGGTTTCTCTGTGTTCACGTTTTCCACCACATGGCCCAGTGCAGCAGACATCATTTGGCTTATTTCAACCCTGTTTTTTTTTTTTTTCTTTAGTTTTTGATCCTGGGAAAATATTTGTAAAGTTCAGTTTTAATCCTCAAATAAGAGAATCAGATTTTCTTAAAGTGAACCTCCTGAATTTTCACATATGTAACATGGTGAGAGCTGGGGAGTGTTTGGAAGTCCTTCCAGATCTAGGAATTTTTTAGTTTGGTTTTAATACCCCAAATAGCAATGCTGCTGCAGGAAATGAGTCCAGGTCACATGCTATTTGCTTGTTCCTGTTTTTAAAGAGAGTTTTTATTGTTAAACTGCTTTATGGTACGATCTGTTTATTTTTACAAACTGGCTTTATATTTTACATCTTTCAAGTCACATCCCAAAGTAGATAAGGTGATTTTTAAGTAGATGAATGTTAAAGGTTTACTCTACTTTTTTTTTTTTTAAGTAAACATTTATTGAGGCACTGTGGACACAAAAAGTACGTACTTATTTCTATCCAGAATTTGGCAATGTTCAGTCTAAGTCCCAGGTTCTTGAGAGCCTATTCAAATGCTGCTAATGCTATGACTCAAACACTAAATGCCAGTTGAAATGTAATCTTCTCTCTTTAGTCTGCGATAAATATTAATTACATGCACTGACCACTAAGTCCATGTTATGTGTTCAATTCCTTCTAGAATGAATGATGCATGTGAGTTTTATATAGGAATTATGAATGTTCATATTTATTTGGTTCTCAATTTATTCATTACCTAGTTCTGTGGAACCATTAATAAATGTTACTTCAATTCTACCAACCTTTTGAGCATTTATATTTACAAACTAATGTGATAAACTGTGAGAATATAAAGACAAATAAGATACATTCCACCGTCGTGAAATTTACATCGTATGAGAGGATGTGAGAGGATAAAACCAAATTGTCCAAGGTTATAGAGAGATTCCTGGACGAGTTATCACATTACTCTTTTAGTGTCTGGCACTGGTTATGCTTAGTAAATAACAATATTCCTAAGAAACTTTCTGCAGCTTTTCTATAAAATTTTTATAACAATTTTAAATTTAAACAAATTTGAGATGATAATAGAGAATTCTATATACCTCATAACCTTTCCATTCTTATTAGCATCTTATAGTACTATGACAAATTTGTCACAATTAATCAATGTAGACATATTATCAACCAAAGTTCAGAATTTATTCCTATTTCAATAATTTTTACCTAATATTCTTTTTCTGTTCCAGAATCCCATGTTAGATTTAGTGATTAGGTCTTCTTAGGCTCCCCGTGGCTGCAGGTTCCTGAGACTTTTCTTATTTTTGATAACCTTGAAAGTTTTGATAACAACTGATCAGGTATTTGGCAGAATGTCCTTCAGCCAGGATTTCTGTGTAATTTCTCATCGTTAGTCTGGTTTTTGGACTTGGGAGAGGAAAATCATAGCGGCAAAGTATGCGTCTCATCATATATCAAATACACATACTATTAACATGACTTATCCCTGCCGTTGTTAGCATTGGTCCACCTGGCTAATGTGAAGTTACCATTTTGCCCCATTTCCATACTGTACTTTTGAGGAAAAGGCACTACACACAGTGAGAGTTATGTTTCACTGCCTCAGTGGTAAACTATTATCATCCATTATTTAGAATACTTCTATGTGGAAAGCTATTCTCTTCTCTCTCATTTATTATTATTTTTTTTATTTCTATCATTTATTTATAACAAGATGGACTCATGGATATTTATTTTATTCTTTGGGCTATAATACAAGACTACTTTATATTGAATTTTGTTCAAATTATTCTAGCTTTGCCATTGGGAGCCATTTCAGTTGGCTCCCATGTCCCTTTGACATATTTCCGTCATTGCGTGCGTTTGTTTTGAACACTTTCTTTCTGGCACTACAAGGTAGTCCAGGTTCATCTCGTATATTTTTCTCCCTGATCCTAGAACCAGCTATTTCTCCAAGGATAATCTGGATCCTCTTTTGGAAAATGGCACTATTAGAAATAAATTTCTGTACACTAGATGTACTCATTGCTACTGGAATGTTGTTGCTTTTAGGGTTACTCAGCTAACAGAACAAGAAAATGTGTGTGTTTATACTAACCCACATATATACATGAATCAATAAATATGTCTATATATTAAACTAAACAGGACTTTATGGTGGCATCTCCAACTCTAACCTATTCCTACATGGATCATTGTATCCTGCTTCCCTTGCTTATTCTAATCTCCTACCCCCATAGTCGGAAGCCTGGATCCCACCATTCACGTCATTATCCATTTCAAGTATATATGTGTGTAGTGTTTTCAGAAGTCTTAACTGATGCCGAAGGTGGGGAAGGAAACTTTATTAGCTAGAGTCCAGCGCTTCTGTTTCGTACTGTCTGCCCTCCATCATATAGACTCTGTTTACCTTCAAAGAGACTTGGGTGAACATTCTTTTCCCCACCCCTTCACTGAGGTTACTTAATACATTTCTACTACACTTTCATTCTTTGGTCACATTTTTCATTCCATCCTGGGATTACCCGATCCCCTAAATAATAAATGTTTTAATTCGCATACATTAAAGTTCATTATTTTGCTATTAATTTCTACAAATTTTACAAATATGATGTCATGCATCACCAATTCAGCATCATGTGGAATAGTTGCACCACCCTAAAAAATCCCACATTTCACTTCTTTTACCTTCTCTCCCTTCTGACTCCCAGCAACCACTGATCAGTTACCATCTCTGTAATTTTGCCTTTTGCAGAATGCCACATCAGTGGAACCTTATAATATGTAGCCTTTTCAGACTGTCTCCTTTCCCTTAGTATTATGCGTTTAAGATTCATCCCTGTCTTTCTATGGCATCAGAGCTCTTTCCTGTTCATCACTGAACAGGCTCTGTTGTATGGATGTGCCAGTTCGTTTTATTCATTTTCTTAGGAAAGACATCTCTGTCATTTCCATTTTTCAATGATAATGAATAAAGCTAATATCAATGTTTGCATAGAGTTTTTGTGTGGACATTGTTTTACTACTTTTGTTAATTTTATGCTTGAGAAAAACCTGGAGTTTTAAGAAATTTTCTTGGTATTTCACTTCCTGAAGTACATAAAAATCCTTCTCAAATGGTTACTTATCTGGCTACAATGCATTTTAAATCCCAAATTCTGCCTTCACAGGTGGCTGTTCTAATCTAATTCTTTAATCTTATCCCTCATTTGATGTTGTAGTGATGGTAATTACCTATTCTATTGTCTGTCAGTCAATTTTATGTAGACAGACGCTGGGAGTTTCTATCAGACAGGATGCTTCTAATTCCTCTATTAGATTTCCCTGCAGAACTTTTTTGAATGGTTTCCTAAACTCTAAATAAATCACACCTTCTGAATTGGTTTCCAACTATAACAAGTGTCAAGGAAGCTATGAGTGTGTCTTACATGCTCAAGTTTTGTTATCAAATACTATACATCAGCCAGCAGACACTTTGTCTCTGAAAAGAGACCTTTGATACATTCATTTAAACAACTATTAATGTTGATGTATTCTTAGTAAAGGAATAATTTTTTTTTTAATGTGTCTGGACAAACATTATTTGGGTATGAGTAATCCTGACCTTTATCTTCCCTTTTCTGTAAAGAAGATTTCAACTTTATCTACCTACTCTGTTTATTTCCATCCCGGCTCTCTGCAAAATATTTTGCCATTTGTTTCTTGTTTGTATTTGATGCAGAATCTGGAGACAGAGAGAGGTGGGAAGAGAAGAAATGTGATGGACCAAGGGGGGCATGGCCATAAGAGCTGCCATGGATTGGAGGAAGGAGATGAGGGGAAGGAATGATGATTTTAAAAAAAAAGATTCTTTACATCATGCTCAAGAAATGGAAGTGAAATACTTGAGCTAACTTAAAATTATTTCTGCCTTTCTGAGTGGGTTTTCTAGAATATGACTCTGCCCTGAGTTTGGATTAAGTGGTCCACAGTTCCAAGGAGGTTACATTACTGTCTCTATGTCTCATTCAATCAAAGCATGCACAAGCACAAACACACACACACGGGGAAAAAAACAGCCATCACAACCAATATAACCACAACACGAATTACCTAAGTCAGTGTAAAATTCAAGTGTTAAATGAAGTAGAAAACCAAAGTAATTTGCTGAGTGATTGGGTTTAAAAATAAAAATAAAAGAAGACTAGGGGAATTAGGAATTTCAGAGCTAGAATTAACCATGTCTGGAACCTGGGGCAGTGAACAGTATCTTCATGTTTCTTCCTTTACAAAATATACGTTCGGGGGCACTGTAGAGTTGCAGTGTATATTCGATGGATAAATGAATAAATATTCTTACGTGCTCATGTTTATTTATTTTTTTAATGTGATATTTCCCCCTTCTTAAGATCACTCCTCATTTCCCCAAAATATTTAAAGCAATGAAGTTCCGAGCTGAGCTTTTTTGAGCACTTTAAGTAATTGTTCGACTTTTTGCTTCATATTGTCTTTTACGACAGTCTTTGGACTTCTTAATTATTGCGTTTTGTCTTTCTCTGTCGTTCAGATAATAAAACTATAGTCTGGCTCACTACTTTTCAGACAGAAGGAAAAATAAAAAGCTTTCCGCTTTATTTTGTGACACTGTTACGTCACCATTTCTGTCTTTGGAAATAAATTGTTGGCAGATCTGCAATTTCTTCTGTCTGTTTCTGAGAACCCTTGGCAACATGTCACCTGTTCCGGCAGATTTTTATATTCAAGGCACAATTCAGCACTCAGGAAGAATTCTTTACTGATTTCTTCTAGTCATTAATCATTGCCTACCTCTTCACTATTAGGGAAGCATCTCCGTCTACACATGTGCATTCAATTAAAGGCTGATTGTTTTAGTTTATGGATTATGTAGCTATTGCATTTTGTTTTATTATTTTTTTTCTGATTCATCCCCAGTTTTTATTTCCTAACTCATTTCTTCATGGATTTTTGTCACAGACAGGAGAATAAGGAGTGAAAAAATTAAAAATGATGTCAGTCTTTAGTTCTCTATTAGTAAATCTATGCAAAAATTTAGAGGTATTCAAGCAATTTGTTATGAAATGACTAGGTTATGTGATCATTGCATCTTCTTCTGTTATTCCTCCCATCACTTCATCTTAATTTTTTGAAAAAGGAGCATAGATAAATGGGAAATTGCAAAAACCTGAGAGTTAGATACCCTAGCTTTGAATGGTGTCTCTTTCACTTAGTAGTTGAGGTCTTAGCCAAATATCTGAGACACAGTTTAGTCATCTATAAAATCAATTACTGCCATGACTTCCTACCTGTGTCAAAGAAATATTGGTGGATTATAATGAGATCTCTGATTTAAAAGCTTTATGAGATACATGTATAAGAACATGTTACTATATAGATTTGCAGAATTATGCTGTACCGATCTGTCAGTAAGCTAGTGCCACAATTTGCAGCCTAAATCATCGACCCCAAAGCTCAGTCACTTAAGCATTATGCACTATCATGAGTTTCTGGGTATGGCTGGGGAAGCTCACCTAGCTTGAGCCTAGCTGGTGGCTCTAGTCTTTGTCATGCTTTTTCTGTGGCCTAGACTGAAGGGGCAAAAGCTAATCTACGGACTTTCTTCTCATGATGATGGCAGAAGAGGCCAATGTCCAATGGGGGCACAAGCATTTTCCAAGCCTCTGTTTGTGTTGTGTGCCAATATTTCATTTGCTAAATAAAGTTACATGTCCAAGTCCAAAGTCAAACAGAGAAGTGCATTCTAGTTTTAGAGAAAGAGACTGTAAAATTTTATAGCAAAGAGCGTGGTTACAGCAAAGGATGACATATTGGGGACAGAAATCCTATCTGTTCTACTTCTAATGACTAACCTCACATTCTGTCCATCCTCTCTGGCTTTCTGTCGTTTCCCTGTCCATGCCAGTCAGCCTTTAATATTTCACATGTAATAAGACACTTATAATGCTTTATTGGAATTTTCCATCTATATTATGAAAATGAGCCTCATGAATCAACTGTGAATGGCTATGATTTCATTGATCATGACTATGTGATAAACTTTTGTAAAAACCTAAAAGGAGGGGTGCAGGGTGCTTTTGGGTTGGTGAACATGGGAGATCTGGGGAAGGTGGCATGCTTAGGGAATGCATAGCAGCTCCACACCCTTTCCCCATACTTTGCCCTATGCATTTCTTCTGTCTGGCTCTTTCTGAGTTATAGGGGTTTTGTTTGTTTGTTTGTTTGTTTTAAATAGACAGTAGTCTAGTAAGGAAAATGTTTCTGAGTCCTGTGAGCTGCTCTAGTAAATTAATCAAACACGAGGAAGAGGACCTTGAACCTCCAATCTATACTTGGTTGGTCAGAAGTCCAGGTGATAAGATGGACTTGTGACTGGTGTCTGAAGGGGTGGGGAGGCGGTCTTACAGGACTCAGTCCTTCACCTGTAGAATCTGAGGCTGTCTCCAGGTAAATAATGTCAGAACTGAGTTAAACTTCCACACATTACAGTTGGTGGTTAATAAGAATATGTCTTCACACACAACATCAGAAAGTAGAGATCAATTCGGCAACCCCTCCCCTGTACTGGAGTGACCTTCTATAATAACCACATCTTCAGGAGCTACCGATATGCATAAAGCTGCCTCTGCCCAAAGGAGTCAAACTGCATGACTATTTCCTGCTCCCAGCCCACTCCAGGGCCTTGATAGGGTCAAGTGGAAAAATGGAACAAAATGCCTGACTCTAGACATGACCCTACAGCCTACTAATAGCTGCTCTATTTCTGCTGCAGGATAGGTAATTAGATGATATTAAGTCAATGAACGCTGGGCCCACATAGTTCACCCGGGGTGGACCATAAGGACAGTTCTACCTCCCTGTGGAGAAGAAACAGGGCTATATCTTGAAGGCGAAAGCCACTTAAAGTTCTGTGCACAGCATAGCGGTGTATTTAAACAGCAACAACAAAAGGCCTTGATTAAGGTGGTAAACCTTAGAGTGAAAAAAAAAAAAAGACTCAGATTTGATTTCAGTGTCCCTGGGTGTGCGCCTTGCAGAGGGTCATTCACAGGTGCTAGAGTCAAGTTCCCATTATGCAGAAATAGCAAGAAATGTTTTCTGGAATAAAATTTTTTCCTAAAGTTTCTCTGTGTCTTGGCAAGATAGCCACTTGAGAAACAGGTTATTGAAATTTCTGATAGTCTCCAATTTAAGGTTTTTTTTTTTTAATTTATAAATTCAACAAATATTTATGCAGTGCCCATGAAGAACCATTTAAATCTTTAGCTTACTGTTTGAATTAGGTTGTCTGTTTTTATATTGCTTTGTAGACATTCTTTATATGTTCTGAAATAGAGGCCTTTTCTTGATTATATTTGTTACCAACCTTTTTTCTACTCTGTGGTGTTTCTTTTCACTCCATTGAAGGACTCTTTGAATGAATAGACATTGTTAATTTTAATATAGTCCAATTTATACCTATTTTCCCTTATAATTTATACTTTTTGGGTTCTGTTGGGCAGAAATATTTATCTCAAGGTCATAGACATTATTCAGCCATTTTATCAAGTAGGAACTTTAGTCTTTTATATTTCAAATCTACCTACAATTGATTGTATGGTTGTTGTGGGGAGGGAGAAGTAGGTGTGTGCATGGTACAAAGTAGGTAGTCATCAAACTCCTTTTTCACTTTTAATAATGAATTAATCCAACAACAGTAATGAAAAATATCATCCCTTTGTTATTGTTCCACAAAGAAAGCTTTGTCATGAAAAACGCACCCAGGTATGCTGTTTTATTTCTTTCTATCTGGGTCATTGGTCTTTCTACTTGATTCTTGGACCACCACCACCTTGTCTTAATGCTGTTGCTTTATACCAGTTTTGACATCTGACAGTCTTACATCCTATGAATTTGTCTTCTTTAAAATCATCTTTTGTATCTCTTGACACATTGCAATTAGCTTTCTTCCAAAAAAAAAAGTTTTATCTATGAAAAAATACATATAGGATAGCGCACAAATCAGGAGAGTAAGTTCAATGCTTTTTCAAAGATTGATCTTACATACTTCCATACCAAGCACGCAAGAATCCCAACTGTGCCTCTTCAACTCATTCTTGCAGCTCTTCCCAAAAGTGATCACTATTCCATTATCTAAATATAGATTAGTTTTTCCTGATTTTGAACTTGTGTAAATAGAATCACATAGTATGATTTTGTTTGTCTGTAGCTGATTTGTTCATAAATGTGACATTTATCCAAGATGGTGTGTAGATTCATTGTTTGCTTATTTTTATTATTGTATACTATCTTATTGTGTAAATATACACAATTTTTTTGTCCAAACTACTTTTATTCCAATTTCTGTCTAGATTTTTGTCTATCATCAATTTTACTAATATAATTATTCTTGTATGTGATTTTGTATATACATATACATTATGTAAGTGTATATACACTTAGTTATGCACTTAGTTATGTGAAGTGTATAGCTAAGGGTAGAATTCATGGTTTGTAGGGTGTGCACATATTTAGTTTAATAGTTACTAAAACTATTGTTACATCACTCATTCTGTATAGCTTTGCCTGACTTTTCTCTAAATGTACTATCTCTTTAATTGTGTCTTATTTGCTGTTACATCTCTCTTTATTCTCTAATTGTTTATTTTTATTAGGTGTTTGTTCTGCTTGGTTTTGGTGGTTCTGTCATGCAGTTGTATTCTGTCGTGTAGTCTGATTTTCCGAAAAAAAATACATTTGCCGATTTCAAATTAAATGCTGAACCTTGTATATGGCGAACATTGTAGAAATAGTTTGACAACTGTGGAATAGAACTTGTTTTTCTAGAGAGAATTGACATTTGTGTCTGGCTAGCAACCAGTCTGCGGGCTCCAGCAAATCCATGTTATTTTAAGCCAATTAAAATTTTAGGTGATTTCAAAATTTGTTTTCACATTTCCCAAACTGGTTTATTCTTTATTGTCTCTTGCTAATACGGTCCCCTGTGATGCAGTCATGTAATCATGATGGTGCTACCGGGTCCTTCCTTCTTCAGAGGCCAAGAACTACATTTTTCCTCATCCATGTGAGACTGTCAAAAGCTCAGCTTGGCTTTGCCTTTCAGCCGATGTTTGAAAATTATCACTGTCCCAATAAACATGCCATGCAAAATTCTAGACTTGGTTCTCAGGACTTGCTATTCTATCTGAAAGTCGATCTCTTAATTCCTTACTTTTCAGACTTGGTATTTTCCCAATAACTTGAAATCTTTTTTAATTCAGTGTTTCTAGTTACTGAGTGAAAGGGTTAGTCAGAATCACCCTTAAACAGTACCTTAATCTATAAAATGGTTAAAGGAAAAAATCCAAAATAATGCTTTCCCGCTTCTTTTACACCACCCCATTTCGCCTTAGGCTGATAAGTAATAGAGCCAGTTAGGCTTAATAGGGGACAAATTAGGTGAATTATTTGTTGCTAGCCCAGGAGATAATGGTCTATATTTTTCAAGCCTTGTTATCCTGTTTAAAGCTATAGGGTTTTAATTATTACTTCAATCCGGTCTTTCAAAAACCAAACAAACAACCAAAAAACAAACCTATGGACTTAATCACATTATTTTTTGCCTTTAGACTCAGATGGACTTTACCGATTTAAAGATGGAGAATGGGTGATATCATTTAATCAACACAAAGTAAAGGAGATATGTCACCACTCTGTAAAAAAAATAACCAAGTAAACAATTCGGCTTTTCTTTTCTTTCTGATTCATAGGTGATAAATTACACATTAGATATTAATTTCCTTTGGGATAATCTATTGAATATAACAATTTTGATGGGGATTATTTTAACTTTGGGTTTTGGGAAATGTAAATATTGCTACCCCCAGGGGAAGAACGGTTCATGCCTCATTCAGCACTGCGGTTTCTACTTTTTATTCTCCTCATCAAAGAATATGAAGCAGCGTATACTTCATGCTCCATCGGTGTAAAAATTGCTTCATATCTCTCTCTCTCTCTCTCTCTCTCTCTCTCTCTCTCTCCCCCCCCCCCCTCTCCCTCTCTCCCTCTCTCCCTCCCTCCCTCCCTTCCTCCCTCTCTCCACCTTCCTCCAAACCAGCATATATCATTTAGGAAATATGTTTTGGATGACTACACATTGAGATGGGTCATTTCTCATAGTAAGCTCTTCTCAAAAAAGGACATAGTCTAGTTTCTTGATTTACAGTAAAAACCCTTCCTGTGCCATGTACTAGAAAACTTGCATCTAAATTGTGCATTCTCTCTTTTATTAACAAGTCGCTACATTGTTTCTGTCCTCAGGGAGCCTGCCATCTTGTAGGTCTCATTCCTTCCTTATTCATGCACCAGGCACTGTGATTGGCATTTGGCAGTCATGGAATAAATATTCCCTTAAATGAGTAGTTGAATGGAAGGAGAGCAATAAACTGCCTATTACTAGGTGACCGTAGCTTTAAACATCTAATTAAAAAGAATTAGATGCTTCAGATATGTATTATTGTGAAGTTATACCAACTTGATGTGTCCATTTCTCAAGAGTGCCTTTCACATGAGCAAAAGTCTGGATTCTTGTTTCTATTTTTTTTACCTTGGTGAGGTATGGTGAGATCAGACACAGATCAAGTGATAAAAAAGAGAGAGAGAGAGAGAGAGAGAGAGAGAGTTTTGCAGTTTTATTATGTTCACAGTTTCTTGGAGAGAAAGCAGAGTTCCCTACAAGGCCACTCAAGGGAAGACTGGGATTTGGCCAGGAGGCAGAGGGAGAAGGGGACAGTGGACAAGAACCTTTATTGTGGTTCCTGAGGGATGGAATGGGAAAGGCAGGGCAAGCAGGTTCAGGATTGGTTGATTTCAATAAGTTGCAAGGATTTGGGCGTAGGTGTGATCTAGCTGTTTGGTACCTGGCCCCGGGTGTCCTGTGGCTCAGAGTGTGAGAGCCAAAGAAGGGAAGTCATTGGGGTGTGGACTTGCCAAGAAGGGGAACTAGCCAGGGTTCCAAAACTAGATCAAGACAGTGCTTGTGTGCACATGCACATGCGCACACACACACACACACACACACACACACACAAACCCATTCCATATTACAGTTCTTGCATTTCCCCTTCCACCTCTGTGAAATGTTCTCATTACCTTTGCCAATATATGCTTCATAGATTTTGAAGTAAAACTTAAAATAAATAAATAAAGAATGAAGAGAGAGATAAGAGTAGCTAACGACCTCTCTCCCTTTATTAGCAAATTCTTTTTTATATACAGTTCCAACATTTGTCCTTTATGCTTGTACACACAGTTTTATTTTTTAAGACATATTTGATTCTGAAAGCAATGGAAATGAAGAGATAAGATTAATTTCAAGTAAGAGACCTAACATTTCTATCACTCTGTACAGCCTCTTCTGAGAAAAAAAAGATGTGGAAGAGAACTAAATGTCCCAGGTATAGATTGAATGTACTCCCCACCCCAGTTCATAGATTGAAATTCTAACCTTCAAGGTAATATTATGAGGAAGTGAGGTTTTGGGGGAAGTGATCAGGTCGTGAGAGTGGGAGCCCTCATTAATGAGTTTAGTGATTTTACAAAAGAGGCTGAGAAAGCCCCCACACACACACACACCCATTCTGCCATGTGATAGACAGCCATCACAAGGGAGCAGGGCCTCACTAGACATGAAATCTTCCAGAGCCTTGATCTTGGACTTCCCAACCTCCAGGACTGTGAGAAATAAATTTCTGTCATAAGCCACCCAGTCTATGGTGCTTTTTTTGTTAGAGCAGCCTGAACGGACTAATACAATCTATTTTCAAATATCTTCAAGAGAACAAAATGTAGTTTAATGGACATACTTAATTTGCAATTCCTTTTGCAATGATATTGGAAAATCAAGTAGAAACAATTTGTAAAATATGTGCAATATCTTTAAGCATTCACTAAAATGAGACTTAACGGATTTTAATTGCAAGGTTTTCAAAATCTATCTTGAGTTATTTCTTGTTATATAGAGATTTGATTTCAATGTGACCAGGATTTTTTTCCTATAATCATTAACGTGGCAAAAGAAGAATGGAGAAGAAAAAGAAACACATACAAACACATAACAAACCAACAATGAGTATTTCCTTCTTTGATATTTTCTGGAAGAAAACATGGACTTGTCTCCTAAGGGGAAATTTAATCAGATGGCAAAGACCCCAAGACAATTAAATTTGATGTTGAAGCTGGAAAGTATTTTTTTCTATAAATATCATACTGTTATAAAAACTGTTTGCTAATGAGGTGATTGACTTAAATGTCATCTCAGTTGCTTCCCAATGTTTGCTTAAACATATTGTTTTTTAGAGATATTTAACCATAAATTGGAACTTTACGTGATATCAATTCCAAGTAGAGACATAAACATGACTATGTGACATCGACTTTTAAATAGTTTTGGTTTTCATGGGGGTACAATGTAAAGAAAAACAGCCATTATGGCCACCCATGTTGAATCACTACCAGGCAATTTATTGCTATCAAAAGGCCAGCGGTTCTCAGGCAAACATATACAATTTAGCATGCTTTTAAGGGAAACTTTCAATACTATCCTATCCTAGAATTCCAATAATGCATTTTTATATTTTTTTTCTCCTAATACTAATTATCAAGGGTTCACATATTGCATTACAATTAGAACACATAGCATGGAGTTGGAGAAAAAGAAGAAAAATTATGAGATTTTGAAGAGAATATTGTGAGGCCTTTCCATTTTATTAATTTTTACTTGATTATTTAGTCATTCATTCTGCATACGTGTATGAGTTTCTACCACATGTCGCATATGGTATTAGGCACAGGAAATACAGAGATGAAACAGACAGTTGCCGTCTATCAGATTTGTAAGTCTCATTGTAGAACGAATTAACCATACACAATGACAACCCACAAGATGGGGTTATTTTTACAAGTACCCTGCATCATTATGTGATGTCTATGTTGACTTATAATCTAAACATGGATAAGTATTTTGATATGAGACTTCAAATTAGAATAGTTTTTGTCTACAGAATCCTATTCACCTAAGGCTTTAAACAACATATATTATGGTTGCAAAATATTATAAAAAAATTATATGAGTAATGCTAAAGTGTAATTTGCAAAACAAAGACATGCAGGACATAAGGCCATACAAAAAATTTAATAACTTTCAAAACAAAGAGCCACTGGCATTTTTAAAGGATAACATCAGGATTAAATTTAATGTTTATACTAATAACCATGCAACCCTTCATAGGATGGATTAGGGACTGTGCCAGTGAAGTGTCTGTGTGCTTCCTAATCTATTACCCTCGTTTTCCTTTCTGTTCTCTTATGCAGGGTAGCTATATTTTCCAGAATACTCTTTTCTCTTCCATCTGGTAGTCTTTGTTCCATACACCTTGATAGAAGTTTGGAAGGGAGAGAGAAATTATATTTCTCACTTTTTCTTTGGCTGGCTGTGTTGCCTCTGGAGCCAGCTCCCAACAGAGAGCCCCTTCCTCCACGGTTGCCTTACACACTGAAGAGACCCCATCATGACTCTGGCTCCTCTGGGCTGCCTCTGAGTTATGGGCTCTGGTATACCTCTTCCTAGTGAACATCCAGCTCCATAGATGGTCGTTTCTTTCTGTTTCTAATCTCTGTGTTTCCTCACTATTCTGTTTTTTTTTTCAGTTTTTTTTTCCATTACTAATGTGTACAAGTACCTGTCTACCTATTTATCCTATGTATAATTCAAGTATCTGTATATAATCAAGGGGCCAAGTGTTATTTCCAGTTTTGTGCCTGAAACTACTGACATCCCTAACTCAGAGTCTACGGCAGCATCTATATGTAACACCTCCTCTTCCATACGTTGAAAACCAGTATGCACTCCTAAAATGCAGAGTCTGCAAATACAGGTACAATATACACTAATAGCTAACTTTTTTTTTTCAAATTGTTAGCTCTTCACATTGACTATATTATCTTAGATTAAATATTTAAAAATTATTGATTGTAGACAGACTGGTGAGACCTTAATAGTCAATAGTTCTACTTATCTGTTTCTTTTTAAATCAGCGATGTAGTCTTTTGGAAGCTAAGACAATTATTTCATGAATCTATATACTATTACTATGATTTTTATAATTCTTATTCTCTGTAGTGATGAGAAGATTATTGTTTAGGTTTTCTCTTCTCATTACAACACTCTGATTTTCCTCTGTGAACACAGAGGTCTCAAAACTGTCTCATCTGCCAAATTTCAACTCGTTTTCTTTCTAAGTGCCTACAGTTTCACTCAGAAATAATATTTATCAACCTCACTATCATCCCATTACATACAAATATACACCTGCTGTATGGGAGGGCAAAGACCTCTCTTGGCACATCTGTAGTCTGGGTCACCGGAACCATGGTCCCTTGTTAATGCTTAAAGGGGATTAATTTTCATAATTATAGAGTACAAAATGATTAGTGTTTTAATCTTATTTGAATAATGGTAAAATGAAGAGCTTTTGTAGTCATTCTAAATATGGCCCACCAATTTCACATTAGCCAGAAAATAACAACAAAAATAAAGAGAAACAGCATTTATTGTGTCCATTCAGTGGACTGGATGCTGTGAAACATGTTAAATACAGTATCTGTATTTTTTATTGTTTAATCAAAGGAACTGATGCTCAAGGGATTGAGTCCATTTCCTGATGTTAAATCAAGATATGACTTCAGCTCTCCTGCATTCCAAGTCCCGCACTTTCTCCCCAGCACTCATAGGGATTACCTCTTATACTGGAGGTGCTCAAACCTATTTGTTAAAAGTATAAGTGAATAAATGAAGAAATGAAGAAATGATGATGTAGCCTAAAGCTTAACCTCTTAAACTCTGTATAATATATTTCTAAGCCCTTAGTTTCATTAAACCAGTTATATGCTATAAATTTTCTTGATGACAGAGCGTATGACTGACCTAGGACCTGTATAAGAATATATGGCTTAATTGGGAGTATAAAGAGAGAGAGAAAGACACTTTCTGAAAGAAGTGGTCATATAGGCAGTCAGGTTGCTCCATAAACTCATTTCTTCATGCAGGAACAGGAGAGTAGGTTATTAGAGCTGTTATGAAGTTAAACCTGTCTATATTGGCTCCTAGCAACAGATCTTACTACAGTTACATGATAGCAATGGTAAGAAATGCTTGGAATTATATGCAGAGGAAATAGACTAAAGGTAGAGGAAATTAATGGGAATCGGGAGTTTAGAAAATTAGGATCACAATGTAAAAAATAAAAATAATAAATGGCAAAGACCCAGTAGATTCAATTCTTCCCAAGCCTGAAATTATGAATTAATAGTCTTCTGACTCAGGGAAGTGACATGTGGTTGGCTAGGAAGGGAATGGCGTGGTGAGGAGATATGGCAGTTATAGGAAGAAGAGATGGTAGACTATGTCTTTGATGTAGAACACGATCAGATGCAGACTATCAAGGACAGATCTCACTGTCTACCCTCATAGGTCCAAGACTCTCCCAAACTTAAGAAACAAGAAACATCCTCAATAATAAAAATAAATACCATCAAGAAGTCTAATAGTACCACATTTGGCTATCTTGCTAAGTCAAAGAGTACATTCAGTTCTTCTCATGTTTTCTTCATGCTTATAAAAACACTCTAAGTTATTAATTATTATTTATTATTATTATTATTATTATTATTATTATTATTATTTTATAGATGAACACACTTGCCCTAGAGCTACTCAAATAATATTTTGCAGGAGCAAGATTCAAACCCACATCTGTGAGACTCCATGTCTCTTTACATTCTGATAATTTTATACCCACTTCCTTTCCTACCAAATCTCCAATAAAGAAACCAAAACTTTTAGCAGATAAAAGTTGAATTTAGGTTTGAGCCCAAACATCTGCACAGGGATCAGTGTTCTTAAAACATAAGAGACATGGTTACAAGTTGTCAAAACTGGAAATAATATGATGTTTAGTAAAACCAACTATAACACAATCTGAGGATTATTGTTATTTTTTCTTTAAATGTTTGTGATCTATATTCTTATTGGATCTAGGAAAAGGGGGTACAGAAAGCATTGGATTATTCTCCATGTGGGTGATAGAAAATTAATGATTACTGAATACCTACTATATTTCAAGCATTGTACAAAGTGTTTGTCATAAAGCACCCCTACTTATTCCACTAAGAGCTATAAAATCTCATCCCATTACTCAGATGAGAAAACTGGGGGTCAAAATGACTCGCTTTTGATCCCACTTGCCATAAAAACTAGGGCATTTTGATTTCCAAACCTAATCTCATTCCACAACTGGGTGCTCATTAGCTAATATAAGAACATAGACAGCAGGGAGCTGTGCTGATGGCTGAATCATTGGACTTCCCCCTGTTGCTAGGGTGACAGCTATTGGAAATTGTTTATAGGTTCCAGAGGAGTAGTAAAAGGCCCTGACAAGGATAATTAGGACTTGTCTGATGAATGTTGATCCCAGAACTCTGGGAACCTAGCAATTTCAACTATCCACCTTGGTTCTATGAATAGGTTTATGGCATTTTTATTCGACTAGATACACTATAAACAGGCAATGGCAATAATAACAGAATAAAAAAATATCATTAAACCATCAAATGGGTACAATGTCCAACAAGAAGTAGAAAATAGATTAAGCTATGCACAATTATGAACACAAATATATGCAAAGAAACAGAATGTAAGATTTGAGTATAAAATGTGTTAATTACAATATGTATACTATTGCAATAAAACAAACTGACCAGATTCTAAGATTAATAAAAATATAAAGGAAGAGAGAGTCATATGTGAAGCAGTGGACGCTGCCTGTTTAGTGTCTTGTTTGCCTCTATTACATGAAAGCTTTGGAAATATCTGTCTTCATGTCAGATAGACTCCCATTATGTAGAAGAGTATAAAACTGTCTTATCCTGATATCCTCAAATAATAAATTCCTATAACTAACTCTTCTGGTTCTTAGTCCATGCCCATCAAGGCACCATCTTATTACCTTTTGAATTGAATATATCAAGCTAATAGAAAGAATGCACAGGCTACTTCAAATGACTTTTCCAGAAAGCCAGAGAGGCTATTTGTTGCTTGGTTAATAATCATCTCCAAGGTTTATGGTTATCATGAGTCTATCCTTAAAATACCATCAACCCAGAGATAATAAAGTGTGCCACTCACCGAGACTATAGTACTGAAGCCCATCCCTGGAGGATAAGGAACCAATCAATGTATGTCATCCAGAGGACTTTTGTCTTGGTTGCTGCTAAAAGACCCTTAAATGGATCCTGAGACCCTGTAGTTGCATTTCATATTTTTTTCTTCTCACCACAACAGACAATATTGATAGATGTGACTGATACTCTTAACCCCAGTTCATGATACAGTTTTCACAACCTGGTCTTCTTCTCTTCAATGAGGCAAAATCCTGCCTGGCCTCTGTGACAATCTTTTAATAGCCCATTTTAGAAACCCTGTGTTACAAAAAAATTGTTTACCTAAGTAAACTGAAGACAAATTTTTCTATTCCTCCATGTTGCCTGTGGGCTGAAGCGGTGGCCTGTTTTTCCGGTAGGGACTTCACTCCAGGAGTGGACAGGCTTGGCCCACAGCCTAGAGACAAAGAACCAGCAATGAAAATTCTGAAGGTCCAAACTGTTGAGACTGCAGAGGAATCCCACATTTATCAGACAATGCTTAGGATCATTGCCAATACCTGAAAGTATTAGAATTATCTTGGATAGAGAACATAGAGAAAATTAAACTATGGAACTTATCTCCCTCAGTTGATGTCTTGTGATGTGTGTCTCATTTGATCAAGGGTATAGAAAGCACTTTGTGTGTAGAAAGGATGCAACCTTAATTATGGGAACTTTTCCTAGGTGTATCTGCCAAGATCCAATGAAGAAAAATAATACTACACTGAATTTCTAAAACAGAAAGAAATAAAGGAGGAAACTATTCAGTTGATGAACACTTGGAAGCCAAATAGGGAACCATAGCCTTATGGTCAGATATTAGCAACAAAGGCAAGCTTCTACCTTCTCTGGCTTGAAAGAAAAAAAATAGAAAAGGGAGGCCATGCTAACATATTCCAGAGAAAAATGGAGACAAGTATATCATTCAGTGGGCACTGGAGCCCGGATATGCCACTGCTGGAGAAGCTTCTTGATGAAGGGGCCAGATAAGCATCCTGTTTTTTGTTTTTTGTTTTTAATTTACTATTTTTTTAAATAAGTGATTTAAAAAAAATAGACGTAGGAAAAGACTCATAGATAGTACATAGGGTTCCCACATAAACTTCACCAAGTTTCCCCTTATAATAACAAACATAACCATGGCATGTTACCACAAACTCGTCTCCAGACTTTATTTGTGTCTCGCCAGTTCACCAAAAATATCCTTTTACTGTTTCAGAATCCAGTGGAGGATACCATATTGCAGTTAGTTTTTACTTACTTTTGTTTTCAGTGCTTTTTATAGAGTTTCATAAGACAGATCAAGCAGAGACTAGCCGATAGGGGAGAACTGCAGCCTCGAGGAGTTAGTCCACCTGCAACGCAGAGAAGAGCAGGGGACAGCTGGGGGACCCACCAGGCACAAGATTAGCACATGAGATCATTCCCTGTTTTTTATTTACAAATTCTTTGAAGTTTTAGATATACTGTACTCTTATCACTGTATTAAAGCCATACTTGCATTATTAATTATCTGCATAACAGCCTTAAAAGTTGACTATTCCTGTCCTCAGGTCACAGAATCACTAATAACTAAGATGGTGAGGATGTAAACCCCGTTTTATTTGGCTCTTTCCACTTGCTATGTTGAAGTTCTGAAATCAACATAGTCATTTCTTAACACTGTACCCAGATGTCAAAATCCGTATGCTATGCTAAATGCATTACTGTTTTTATAACCGTAATAAAAGTTGGCAATCTCTCTCCAATTCTAAATTAGATTTTTTATCCACAAAATGGGAGGAATTTCCTATGATCTTAAAGTTCTCAATTCAAATGGAGATAAACTTGCTCTAAATTGTGTTTGCCTTTTGACAGTGTCTGAAATCCAGCTGGGAGTAGATGTTATCACCTCTCTTCCTGCTGACTAAGTGATTATGGGCCATGTTCAGACTGAGAGTTAGTTTTGAGTGGCACACTTTGGCCATTCAAGGTATATATAATGAAACTCAACCTTTCACCTACCCCTCCCCCCAAAGGGACAAAACTGTAAACACGTTACAGGCTGGTGAAGCTTGATTTCTATGTGAACTCATCAAAAACATGCTAGCCTCACATTGATTCTCTGCATTCAGATGGTCAGCTATTGGACTAGAGCTGACAGAGTAGCAATGACCCAGAAAAAATTTCAGATGTCATCAGAGCTAAGCAGAAGGGACTATGTTGTCTGTGGTTAACCACATATTGTATTTTGGCTGCTCTGTATCCATTTTTGTTGAATCCAATAGCCTTGGACTTGTTATGTTTGTTCGCAGCTGACCACAAAGCACTGAAGTCAATTCACACAGACTGAGAGGTATGACATCTTCATGTAGAGATTTCTTAAATGTTTAATGGGCCAGGTGATGACTTAGGATTTCACGATCACATGTCCCACCTCACCCCTCCCCCTCCCCGCTAACCTTTGCTTGTAACCATCACATGGAATAGAGAAAAAACACTGGGGAGAATGTCACAATGGATAAGGAGACTATGTTAAATATACAACTTCTCTCTCTGCTTTTTAACTGTCCATATCCTATACGAGTCATTGGATACTCTGTCATGAGTGTCAAAAGAATTACTAATCCTGGAATACGTTGATTGTCTCCTGTGATCCTCCTAATTATAAAATCCCATTCCCCACCCCCCAAGTATCTTCCCTTCCACAAGTAGTCCAGCCTTTCTCTAAAAAAAAATTAACCTTTATTAGTTGAAGTCAGTTCTGAGGTTCCTATTTGTGTTTCCAATGATTGGTTTAATAACATGCCTGTGACATAATTTCCCCAATAAGAAAAGCTGCCAATGGTTCCTGAGAAAACATTTTATCCAGGATAAAGCTGCTTTTCTCTGCTTGGATTTGTCATGTCTGGATGTGACATTTAGAATTGCTGCATCTTTCTTGAAACCATGAAAGCTACCAGACCCAAATCAGGCCAAAACTTAACATGGAAGACAAGAAAGATTTGAAAAGACTATCCTCAGTGACACTATCGGTTTCTTAATTAATAAAAAGTGGAACGCGTAAGAGTTGGATAAATGTGAATATAAATGTTTTTAATCTTTGTCTTATTGTTTACATTTATAGTAATTCCAAATGCTAGGGTTTTGAATTTCCTGTTGGCTGTGGTTGATAAAATAATAGATGATACAGTGAAAAGTATTTAGTACACGGTCTGATGCATGATGTGTTTTTAGTAAGTCTTGGTTCTCTTTCGGGTTTTCCCCAATGAACATCAGGCAACCCAAAGGCTAGTTACATCATCACAGGACCCAAAAGTGTGTGTTTGAATAAATCACCTGGGCATTTATATTTCAGAGACATAAGGAAAGAAATACATATTTTAGAGTTTTACTTCTTGCCAGGGAAAGAGAGATTCCAGGCTCTAGGAGTGACTATTATGTGTGAGGCTTCAATATCAATATACAGTGCAGGGACAAGAGAGAAAATAAGGCAAAATTTCACAAAATCTCCAAAGGGGACAATAGAAAAGGGAAAGGGCACCCCAACCCAAGGAGAATGACAATTCCAGGGCATTTATTATGTGCAATTACCTGTTCCCTGCTTACAAACACAACTCTGAGAGCATCTCCATTTATTTCTACTTATTAATGTCAAAACTGTAATTTTCGCTTGTCTTCGTCTCTTCTTTCATGAATGACCCCTTTTGCCTGGCTGTTGACTTCCATCTTCCTGTTGTTCCACTAATAGCATTCTATAGAATATCTTGACAGAGATACCTGGCATGACTGGAAGGCTAGTAGATTCACTGTGATTTCTAGTCTCTTTTAGCAAATTGCTCCTCAACCTTCTAGTGATATGACCAACCAAGGTCAATACTTATCGCTTTGTTATGAGTGAAACTGTCTCAGGGTCCTGTTTTTTTTTGCCTTCTGTCATTATCAGAATTGGATGTCTAGTCCAGATAAAGAATCACAGTCATCTGCCATAAACAAAGACCCTCTGGTTTGGGAAACTCCATTATTTGGATGATAATTTGGGGTACCAATTTTGAGTACAGAATTTCTCACTCTTCCAAAGTACTAGAATAGCTTATGAAAACATATGTCACAATGTTGCCCCCACACACACTACAACAAACAGAATTTGACTGTATTCAAAGCAGCAGTGTTTTTACTTCTTTTGGACCTTTCTTTTTGATTATGTGAACAAACAGCTTAACTGCCCCATACTTCATTTGGGGAAGTTGATTAATTTAACTGATGAGACTCTAGATTAGTACAACTTGCCTTGGAAATAGTATAAGCAATGGCATGGGACTGATAAAACATTTTTTTAAGCCACTTTTCTTAATATTTTCTGTTGGAGGGGTTTTGAGGATTCTGATACAAGGTCTCTGAAAAAATATCTTGGTAAGCATAGTCTTCAGTGTTTAATTACCTCTATTTTAATCCTAAGTTTGGGTGAAATGTTTTTGTCTTATTTTGAGAAAGTTTTCTGGGAGGCTGTTTCAACCTGTTCGACCAACTAAGGAATTTAGGAATTCAAGAATCTGTAGCTACAACTTAGAACATTTTCTTGGGAAACTTAAAAGAAAAACATTTTGGGATCAGTAGTTAGAGTTGGGTAAAAATCCTGGGTTATTAGATTATTAGCCAAGAAATTTCAAGCACGAAACAACGTTTTAATATCACTATTCATGTTTTCCAGATAAAGAATCTAATTGTCTTGAAGTTTATTGTTAGAAGTAAATGACTTAATGAGACTAACTGGCACTCATAGTAAACAAAAGACTCTTGATATCTGTTCATATGAAAGCCCCTTAAATTCATGTCAAGTTCTTGAAAGAATGGCCAAGGCCACTTATGTTTTCTTTGGAAGAAACTAACAAGAAAAGGGTATAAATGGGGGATATCCTTCTAAACTAGAAGCTATGAGAACAATGCAATTTAAAAATAGTAAAAATACACATATACTTTCTTTTTTTAATTAAATTTATTGGGGGCGATATTGGTTAATAAAATCATATAGGTTTCAAGTGTACAACTCAATAATATGTCATATGTATATCATATTGCATTGTGTGTTCACCACACAAAGTTAAATTTCCTTCCATAATCATATATTTGATCCCCTTTTACTCCTATCTACTTCTTCCTTCCCCCCCCTTCCCTCTGGTGACCACTAAGCTATTGTCCGTGTCCATGAGTCTGTTTGTTTGTTGCTTTCAGTTTTATATCCCACCTATGAATGAAATCATATGGTTTTCAACTTTTTCTCTCTGACTTATTTCACTTAGCATGAAAATCTCAAGATCCAACCATGTCACAAATGGCAGTATTTCATCTTTTCTTATGGCTGAGTAATATTTCATTGTATATATGTACCAGAGCTTCTTTATTCAATCACCTATAGAAGGACACTTTGATTGTTTCCATGTCTTGGCCACCGTTAATAGTGCTGCTATGAGCATTGGGGTGCATATATATTTATAAATAAATGTTTTCAATTTGAGGGGGGTAAGTGCCCAGAAGAGGGATTTCTGGGTCATATGATAATTTTATTCTTATTTTTTTGAGGAACCTACATACTGTTTTCCATAGTGGCTGTACCAATTTGCATGCCCTCCAGCAGTATATGAGGGTTCCTTTTCCCTGATAACCTCTCCAACACTTGATATTACTTGTCTTGTTGATGATAGGCATTCTAACAAGTGTGATCTCATTGTGGTTTTGCATTTCCCTAATAGCTAGTGAAGTTGAGCATCTTTTCATATATCTGCTGGTCATTCATATATCTTCTCGAAAGAAGTGTCTGTTCTGGTCCTCTGCCCATTTTTTAATTGGATTTTTTTTCCTGTTCGAGTTATATGAGTTATTCATATATTTTGGCTATTAAGCCCTTATCAGAAGTATTGTTTGCAAATATCTTCTCCTATTCAGATGGTTGCCTCTTTGTCTTTTTATTGTTTCTGTTACTGTGCAGAAGCTTTTTATTTTGATCTAGTACCATTCATTTATTCTTGCTTTTATTTCCCTTGCCTTTGAGGTCAAATTCATAAAATCCTCTCTAAATCTTAGGTCCATGAGTTTGGTACCTGTTTTCTTCTATGCAATTTATTTTTTTAGGTCTTATATTCAGAACTTTGATCCATTTAGAGTTAATTTTGGTGTATGTGATAGATAGCAGTCTAGTTTCATATTTTTGCATGTGGCTTTTCAATTTTCCCAGCACAATTTATTAAAGAGGCTTTCCTTTCTCTATTGTATGTTTTGGCCCCCTTTGTCAAAATTATTTTCCCACATGTACAAGGGTTTATTTCTAGATTCTGTAATTTCTTTTTAATCTGTTGAGTGTTTATATATGGCAGAACTACCTCTTCTGGGTTAAATGATTTAAAAGCAATAGATAAACAATTTTCATCCTGTGATCTTAGTATTACTGTGTTTTATCTAGTTATATAACAGATACATGTATGTTAGATAATATTATATAATGTATATGTTGTCATTATAAATGTATAATTGCTACATTTTTACGCAATTATACTGGAAACCTTTATTGCAGTAAATACAGTAAAATTCACTGTTTGGGTTTTGACAAATTCATACAGTTGTGAAACATCATGATATACAACAGCTTCACTATCACTCCCCCAAATATTTATTTGCATCCCTTGGAGATCACCCCCCCCATCTGAGCCACTGTCAATTTATAATTTGTTTTCTATCTATACATTTTGCTTTTTTTTCCAGAATGTCATACAAATAGATTTTATATTATATAGCCTTTTTATCTGGCATTTTTCAGTTAGAATCATGAATTTGACATTTACCCGTGTTGTTGCTTCTAATAGTATTTTTATTTTATTTTAATTGTTGAGTAGTATTCTATTTTATGGATGTAGTATCTGTTGAAGAATAGTTGGGTTATTTCCAATTGCAGAAAATTATGAATAAAATCACTATCGACTTTTACGTAGTGATTTCTTTGTGAACATTGGCTTTCATTTCACTTGAGCACATGCCTAAGAGTAGAAATAGGTGTGTGAGAGTAGCTGTGATGGACAATTTTGTAATTAAACTTGGCTGGGTCATGGTGCCCAGATATTTGATCAAACATTATTCTGGATGTTTCTAGGAGGGTGTTCCTAGACAAGATTTACATTTAAATTGGTGAACCTAGAGTAGGGCAGATTGCCTTCCGTAATATAGGTGGACCTATCAGTTGACAACCTACATAGGATGAAAGATGGACCTCCCCAGAGCAGGAAGGAAATCTGCTACTAGTAAAGAGCCTTCAGACTTGAACTGCAGAGTCTGCTTTTCTCTGAGTTTTCAGTCTGCTGGTGCAGCCTACAGACTCTGGACTTGCCATCTCCATAATCGTAATTTCTTAACATAAATGTGCGTGTGTGTGTGCGCGCACGCATGCACACATCCTTTTGATTCTGTTTCTCTGAAGAACCATGGCTAATATTGTTCTGTACTACTCTGCATTCCCACCTCCGATGTATGGTTGTGTGGTTTAGAAGTCACTCAATATTTTTTTTTTATGGAGTGAACAACCCTGTTAGTAGGTAGAATAATTATTCGTGTCTTACAAATGAGTACATAGGTGTTCATAGACTTTATGTCCCTCACCATAGCCAATAGATTGGAGAATTAGAATTCAGATCTTATTTTCTTCTTTCCAAAGACTTCGGCTTGCGTCTTTGTTGCTCGATCAGATTCTGTGTTGTAACATTTGTAAAGAAGATCACATCACTTATTATAGGTTCTCTATCAGAACATCAAGGCCTACAAAGTGCTGCTTTTTTTTTTTTTTAATAAAATGTATATAACCAGTTTATATCTTCAATGGTTAAGAAGTATGCAAAATGTGAGAATGATCCCCAAGGACATTAGCAAAATTGTTGAAGCCAAACTAAAGTTACTTGGAGTAAAGTTCAAAGTCATCAAGATTCTTTTCCAAAAAACAGAAGACAAAAGGAGAATAGAAGACTCATGTATCTTTCCACAGCATTAAAGATCTGAATACTGTGATGACTGGATAATAGAAGCACTGAATGATTCAGGTCAAATTAATGCAGATTTACAGACTTAGCTCTAATTTACTCTTTGAGAAGTGTTCTACTTGTTAATTTCATTGAAAATGGAGTGTCCATAATCTGATTCTCTTTTAAAGATTAAAGCAGTGAAAATTGGCTAAATTGAAGGACCATTTGATTGGGAACTGAAAAGGTCATCTCCCTTCAGGAGTCTAAGTAAGGACCGATGTGACCCAGTATGAAATTTAACTTCTATAACATCTTGACAGTGACAGTTACATGGAGCACAGAAGCTTCTCTGTGCTGACTGTTTTACAGAGAATGATATCTGAAGACAGTGTTGTGGACAACCACATTTCTCAAAGTATATACCAACCCGGTGGCTCTGGCATCCTTGGGACTCATCAAGTCACAGCTCGAACATTTTAAAAGCTGGAGCAATTACTCTTGTCATTTTCTTTTGGAAAATTTGATAGTTTCTTCCAGAGATGACCAAAAGAAAAAAAAATCATTAATCCCTCTTAATCAAAAACAAGTATTAATTATTTAAATCTTTCTTATAAATTATGCTTTAATCCAAATTAAGGTTTTCCAACCTTGAGATGGGGGAATTGTTTGTTTTCAGAGGCTCTCCTGTGCATGGTAGGATGTTTAGTGCCTTTCCTAATTCTTCTCTATCTTCTTTATTTCAAAATCTGTTTACTTATTATTTACTGTGTGACTGGACTTTTGCTCAATTCTGAGGATAAGGCAAATAAAATACTCTCTCATTTCTCAAAGAACTCTTGAGTTCATTATTTAGAAAGAGACAAAACAAAATAACTGAAATATTTCAATTTGATGCCTACCTTAAATATTTTTCAATATAAAAAAGTATTATGCATGCATTAATGTCAGTGACTAGCTTTGCCAATATCTGTGTATCTTATGCCATAGTTAGATGATAGATAGATAGAGATAAATTATATAGATAAATAGATGATAGAGAGAAAGAGATTAGATAGATAGATAGATAGATAGATAGATAGATAGATAGATAGATAGATAGATGATAGATGATAGTAGATAAACATTTAGATAAATGGCATTTCAGAAGCTTCTACTTTAAAAGCTCTATCTTTTAATATCCCACCTAGATACTTGCTCATTTATTGTTTTTTTAACTAAATGTTTAATACTGTATCATTTAGAAAGATAACTGCAATTATATATACATATATACAATGAATTCCATTGTAATACTGGAAAATTTGAATGGTCTGAATTTTCTAGTTGTCCCAGTCCCAATAAACAGTGAGTGACCATACTGAAACTGAGTAAGCTCCCCCATATACACCTCAGAATAAGTAACTTAAGCTGATACCCCTGCCAAAAAGAGCTACATCTATGGCTGGCTGCCACCTGGAACCCTGTTGTTATGGGCATTTTTTAAGGACCTTTAAGGTATAAGCAATTCTTCTGTTATCTGAAGGATGCATCAAAACTGAAGCAGACATGTGTTCCCTGGGGATGCTTATATAAGGAGGCTTCTGATAAAATTTAGGTTTCTATATAGGAGTGCGTGGATTGGGGGGAGGGGAGCATGGTACACTCTGTATGTGTTTGTATGACTTTGTGTCAAAGTTGCTTTGACAAAGTACATACAAGAATTATTTATTCCCTGAAGGTTGGGACTCCAATAACAAAACATATAATATAGGAATATACATACAAAATAAAACACAAACCTGATATATCATTACTAAAGCCATTTAGTTGGTATCTAGTTGTTCACCAAGGGCAATTTCTGGAGCAAGTGAGATCATCCCAAGCATGCTTCCCCATAGAAATTTCAACTGAAGTACTTAGCACAGATACAGAAATATATAGTCGATTCAGTATGAAATTTGGTGGAAGTTAATAAAACCTCCTTTATAACAATATCAAATTATGTATTAAGAATCCTAAAAAGGTCATAGTCTTAGAGCTAATAAATCATTTTTCAGACATGCATACCAATATAATATCATTTAACACACACCAAGAAAGGGTCATGGATCATAATCACAACAAAGTCTATGGAACTGAAGAAGGGCATGGTTGGGTTCCCCCAGAAAAGAGGCCAGACAGCATCCCAGCTTCACTTTTCCTTGTCTCCAGAGCTTGGTTGATGAGGCTTTGGTTATTATTATTATCTTATTTGGGGATTGAGACACCTATCGAAATAAGGAGGCCAAGGCAGAACCTTGTGTTAAAAGCAGGATTTGTGCTTCTAGGCCATTCCTTACCTTTTACTAATCTTATAAAACACAAGCAACAAAATACCTGCTGTGACTCATCATTAGTGTTGTTTTGCAAAGAAAATTAAATTACGGATGTGCTTGTTCGTCAGTGGACAATCGAAGAAGCAGAGATTTTTTTTTTTTTTACTGTTAGATTTCATCTCCATAAAATAACTACTGAAAAACTAAATCTCTGAAAATGTGTCTAAGGAAATTCACTTTTCTTTTTGTAATAGTGATTATAGATCTTAAGTATCTGTTTTAATTGCTTAAAAATATGGACAAAGTCTCCCTAAATCCCCAATAAAAAATGGACAGTTTGTTAGCCATACCTCCCATGTGACAACTATCTGATGAATCAGAAGATACAATTAACACACATACAATGATTGTATATACTCTGTAAGTTTCGGCTAACCTGACATAAAACCATATCTCCCATGTCGACGTAAAAATAATTTTTATGAGTTTGTCTGAGCCAAACTGATGACATATGCCAAGGATAAGATCTCAAATGCTCTGGAGAATAACAGTTTGCAGCTTCTTTAATACATTTGAGATTAAGGAGGGAATTTAAAGATTACCTGAACGAGGGAGGAGTGGATTGTGCAGGATAGTTAAGATTATGTTCTCTTTAGAAGGAGGGGTCTGAATGGGGACATTTCAAAGATGTGTTAACCTAGACGCACAGAAACAATGGACAGTACTGGCTTAAGACAAAGATAAGACTTTTTGTAAAAAAGTTATATGCCTGACTACCAACCATGACCTACCGAGTTAGGAATTTTTGATCAGATCACCCTGTGAGGTTACTTTCTGTAGAACCTTTTTTTCATCCACATCCAAATGGGGTAATTATTTCCAACAGGAGTGGCTTTACCCACTTCTGAATATCCCTCCATGTCTTTTTCCCAAGGTACCTCTCATCTTTTATTTTACCCAAAACAAAACACAAATAACTATGATTTAATATCCATTTCTGAAGTTCATAAAAAAAGTACAGGTAAAATAAATAGTGAGCATTACTTCAGCATAAAATCTTCTTATCTTAATTTAGATTCTCTTAAGGCATACATGTTCTCTTCGGTGTAATAACAACTCCTGAGAGTTTTATCATCCCTTTTTCCCATAATAAAATATCAGAATTACAAAGTATCACTCATACAGGATCACAGAACTAGTAGGTTTCCAAATTGGGGTTTGGACATAATTCTGTTTCCACCCATACTAACGATAATAATCATTTCACTTTTCTAAGCTGAGGATGAAGACTATGTCTTATATTCACAAAACGTATCATCTGTATGACAATTCTGCCAGGATCTTTGCTTCAGAATAAGAGTGGTACAAGAGGATAGATTTCCATACACTAAATCTATAGGAATACTGAAAGGCATACACACATCTCTGTTTACGTACAGCATATCAGTGTGAGAAGACTACATCATTCAATTTAATGGAACTAAAGTATAAAACTTTTTTAGTCCAATAATTATTAAATCACTTAGGAGATTGTTGCCATTTACTTTTTTCTTTTTCTTCTTTTTCTTTTCTTTTTCTGTTATTTTTTTCTTCTTTCCCTTCTCTCTTCCTTCTTTTCTTTCTTCTCTTCTTTCTTTTTACCTTTCTTTTTTCTGCTTTCTTGAGTGATTCTTGTGTTCTACTACAGGAAACTATTGCATAGTACAGTGAGCTCAGGGTTTGAAGTACACTTGATTTAGGTTGTGACAAATCAGTCACAAATTCTATGTGTATTTTTACATAAGTTATTGTATCCCTCATGTTATTCACCTCATCTTCAAATGTGAACGATAATTGCTTCACAGGGTTGTAATGAGAATCAAATGAAATAATGTATACTAAGCAATGTATGTTTAATAACTGTAAGTTTATTCACACTTTATAAATTGAAGGGACAGCATTTTTAATTTTTAAGTACAATATAATTTTTTAGTCTGTCTATTGTCTAATAACACGTCTCCTCTTATGGTTTAAAATATCATGTTTTAAATTCCCTCATTGTCTGTTATAATAAATATCACAAGGGAGTTATTCAGTTACTACTAAGTACATTTAATAGCATTAGACTTCATTCAACAAGGTCATGAAGGAGGAAACTTTTGAGATAATACCTCTGTTGTTACCACAATAATTATTGCCATTCTCCAGTCATTTTTCCCTTATCTACTAGACAAATCCATGCTGGGGCCTCAGCCACTGCTTAGAGTACATCTCTCTCAGCGTCTCAGATTTAAGGAGAATTGTCTTAGGTCAGATTTCCCAGAAGCAGACCCAGAAATGAGTATCATTTATAAACAAAATGCTCTGGAGAGAAACGAGTTAAATAGTAGGGGAAACAGGATAAGAGGAAACGTAGGGGAAACAGGATAAGAGGAAGCGAGGACAATATGGCATGAAGAAGCCAAACAAGGGCGACATTTTAGAAATAGTTCCAGCCTCAGCCCCATACCTAGGTGACCTCTCGAGTGTCCAAACTCCAGCAAATGAGGCTGGGTTTCCATATTCACGAATAGTCTATCACTGGTTTTGAGTTACCTCTGGTTGGAGGTAGGGGGATTGTAAACAATCAGAAAATTCTAAATTCTGTGCTTGCAGGCAAAAGCAGTCCCAATAACCAAAGACAGTCCTGTAAGTAGGTTGTAGGTACAAAAGGAAGACACACAGATTGCAGATAGTAACACAGAGTAGGTAAGAAGGCCCTGGGGAAGAGGGTGGGACAATGCCCACTACTGACCTCCAAACGAACCTAGGCTTGGTTCAGTACCTATTTCATGTTTATCTATGGAAATGTACCACTAAAAAGTCCTAAACAAAGTCTAACAGTGATGATTTTTTCCCCCTCCCTTTCAGGAAAGAGAAGATCAAACCTTTAAAACAAGAGAAATTTTGGTATGGAAATGCAGGGAGCTTTTGAAAGTTAGAAGTCCAGAGTCATCCATCTGTTTAGTCATATAAGTTTATACTGTCTTAAGTTACTCAGATCCAGATTTCCTAGGCTGGTTCACATAGCAACAGTGCTATTAACAAAATCCACACAGCTCTAGATGATTTACAAAATATCTTTTCCCCTTTATTGTCCTAAGTCAGCCTCTCAGAGACCTTAGAATTTAATTTGTCAAGTTAGGTGTCAGTGCTTATATTTTGCAGCCAGGGGCACTCAAGTTCAGAGAGGTGATGTGATTTATTCAAGGTTACTCAATGGTAAAGTGGCAGAACTGGGTCTTATATTTATCATTTTGTCTTTAAATCTAGTCTTCTTTCATATGTAGTAAGCAAGCATGGACCCCAGTTCTAAACACTAAGTGTCCACAAACAACAACAATACACCTTTATATATTTTATAGCACTTTTTTCCAGCTCTGAAGCCAGTCCCTGTGGGTCAGTGGAAAAAGAAATAAAAGGAAAAAGAAAAAATAAACTCAATCTTGTATATTCTTCTATATCCCCAGAATTTCCTATCTCAAAGTGTTACCGGAGAGTGGGGTTCCCCTCTTGACTCGTTGTCCAGGCTCTTGATGTCTCAAATGAAGAATTGAGCAAGACATCAAAGTACAGCAGAAAAGAATAGCTTTTTCGGAAGGGAAAGTAAAGCAACAGTACAAGCAAGAGAAGGGTAGCTCGAGGGCTCAAGGGCCCAGTAACAAAGCCTTTGGGGTTTTTTATCCCTATTTGCTATGAGTGGTTACTTTTCTTAGAGGGGTGGGCTTTCTTGATTGACATCAAAGATTGACAGGTCTGAGAGACTCATCCTTTGCTTTCTGTGCGTGTTCGTTCCCAGAATTCAGTCTGTTATAATGACATTAATGAACTTCTGGGCATATGCATCATATTATAATGATGTTATAATGAGACTCAGGTGAGGTGAAGGTCATTGGGGCCTTCATTGCACAGGTGCGAGTGACTGGTTTAAACTAGTACCCAATTTTCTGCTTACTTGTTTCCTTGTATGAGTTACTTTTAGTACAACAATGCCTTTTGGCTTGCTTAATTGTGGGCAGTCTGGGGTGGACCCTTTTTTAGAATAGGATAACCTCAGCATTTTGTATACAGACCAGAAACCCCTAACTTTCTTGCCTAACTCTTTTCTAAGAGCCATGAACCCCTTCTTATTAGTATGGATGTTGAGGGGCAGGAGGTCTCTTCTTCCGTATCTGCTTCCTGCTAAGGAGTGTCATAGTCCCTGCTTGTTGGGGTTTCATGAAGCTCTTTCCCTCTCTGCCCCTCTCAGGACGGGGTCTTGGGTCTCCCGCCAAAATGCCACCCCTGTCCCTAGACAAAGAAAAAGCAAAGATACAAACTTGTTATTTAAATCATATATCTAGTTATGTTTCTATTGTTGATTTGCCTATTAAGCAAGTAAAGGAAAATAGGCTTGCTTAATATATTTCTTAAAGGAAAAATAAACCAAAACCTTTAGTTAAAGGTTCCCTGTCATCTGGGACTCTAAGGGCCTTGCCTGGCCTAAAGCCACTTCTGCTTACAATGGACCAATGATCCTTATCAATAGCCAGAGGACCTGAGTCACCAGTTTCAGGGTAGTTATCTGGATTTGAGGGAGAGGGCCTTTTTCCCAAAGAAAGGAAGAAAAGAAAAAGACTTAACTGTATACTTAAAAAAAAAAAAAAAGTTCTGTAAGTACATTTTGTAAATGAATGAAAAAGCATGTGTCACCCTGAGTGTATTGATGAGTGATTACCTTCATTCCAGCAGGTTAGTTAGCTCTGTAATGGCAAAGTCCTGATTGTATATGTTTTATTGACTTTTGAAACCCCACAACCTAGCTCCATGCCAGGCACAGAATAAGTGCCTCACTAGAAAATGGTTGTTGAATGAAACACTAGTTTAAGCCCATAGCAAAAGGTCAGTAAACATTAGCTCTCATCCTCTTCCTTATTTCCAAGACTTAAACTTATTCCAGTGTCTATTTCATATTCATCAAGGGAAATTTCACCATCAAAAATGCTTCAGGTATGACTCCTCCACTCCAATGTCACTTCTCCAAAGTCACTTTCCACTGTTTTACGAGGGACTCATTTGCCTTCCCCTTGCTATTTTCCGCATGACTCAAATGAAAGAAAGTATCTATTGAGCAGTTCCCTTGATAGAGCTATTCTTTTCATACAGACAGAGGGTAGGAGTTACAAAGTAAAACAACCACCAAAGACAGGATTGTCTATGATAAGGCTGGCACAGAACAGAGCTCACATCTGTTTCAGGCATGTTAATAGATTATCTACTATGTATTACAACTATCTAGCAGAGTGGCTGGCTCAAAGCTGACTCAGAGACAAGGTTTCTCCTTGAGAATATATTTTAAAAGAAAAAATTATATACACACATGATCATAATCTTGATAAAATTTGATGTAAGTTAATAAAAGGGGCAGGTATTTCAGTGTCCACACATCCAAGGAGGGTTTCATACCATTAGCAATCTAAGCTGCATCTCCAAAATTTAGTAACTATTAGGCACTAAGAGTGATATGGAATGGCATTTCTGCGAAAGGGAAGTGTGTGAACAAAGATTTGGAAGCCTTTAAAAAGTGATGACTGAATTGAAAAAGATAAGGGGAAGTTAGCTGGTAAAGAAAGGTATAAATGGAAGAGGAAAGAGCAAGTATAAGGGTATAAAGGTGTGAAAAGGCAAGCTGTGTAGTTCATTAGTAATACAGGTTAAAGTAGGAGTGAAGAGGAATTTTCCACTCAAATGGCTAACCTTGTAATCAACTGTGTCCTGTTTCTGTAAACATGCAGACACACACCCCACCCCCTTAGGAATACTTTGTCTAGATAACAGATATATTGTCAAAATGCCTGTTTGAACTACCTGTAACCCATAGCAACTCCGAGGCTGAAGACAAATCAGCAATCAACCCATGCCAACTGTAAAAGTAAACTGTAACCACAGGAATATACCAGATCTCACAGAGTTGGCATACCATGCTGAAGAGATTGTTCTTCACCTTGGGTTATGGGGGACATTGTACTTAGTTACCAGATTTTCAAAAGGCTTGGTGAGGAATCCCCTTAGCTCTCCTGGCCATGGAGAGGTTAAAGTACCAAATTATAAATGCACCCACCCACACACACACAATCTCTGCCCAGTGCATTATGATTTTCTAAGCTTATCGAAGTGCAAATCATTTCAATATTGACTCATTTCTTCAGAGAAAATAAGAAACAGTTTAGTAGACATGCTAAAGAACTTGAGATAATGCAAATTAAGGGGTTCTGAATATAATCGAGTGTTCACAGGAATATGAGGAAGAAAAGAGTGTGCAAAAATGAAGAGGTATAGAAGAATGAAGCATGGTTGAGGTCTGATCAAAATTTTGCTGTGGCTAGAGCACAAGAAAGTACGGATAGTTGAACTGACATAGTCAATGCGACAATGTGTATCCTGATAAGGAATTTTAAATGTTGTCACTTATTTGAAGGAGGCTGTGTCTCAGAGGTAGGAAGGGGAAGGTATTCGGCAAGGTAAATAGAAGAATAATAGTGCGGATTTGAGTTCTAGAAACCACCCTCTACCCAAGCAATCTGTAGAATGGGTACCCTAGTAATTAATTGGAAGCAAAGATTCTAAAAAGTATGCCCTTAAAGTAATCCAGATGAGAAATAATCGTTCTGAATTAAAAGAGGTATGAGCAGGAATGGAGAAGAGGCAGCAGATGTCACTTATGTTGGAGAAAAATCTAAATTTCAGAATCGATTTAATATGAGGTTAATGAAAGAAGAAGAGGATAAGTCTCAAATTTGCAGCTGGAGTGTCAGTGTAGTACTCCTTATCGAGACATGCAAGGGGATCCTGATAGATAAGCTTTTAAGAAATATTGCAGTTTATGATACAGTTGGTACTGTTTAGCTTGTGTAAGGCTAAAGGAAAAAAATAAATAGATCTTACCTTAATCCAGGTACTGTTCCTTCCTCTGGCAACCCCAAAGAAGAGACACCACGATTCATGCCCAGTGGGAAACGTGGTGTCATTTTCTTAGTCTTCCTGAGAAAATGCTCAAAACTTGGCAAGTGGGAGTAGAGGATGTGGTTTTGAGTTGAGGCAGAAGGTGCATGCCATCTCCTGGAACTAGGAGTTAACCGGAGTTAACCTCAATTCTCTGTAGAGCTTGGGGTGACTACAGAGCCAGTGCACAGGCCGGAGGATGAGAGGAGAGAGCAGAAGTTAGTTAGAGATTTGATGGCTGTGCCTGATCTGAGACAGTACAGGGTGAGAGAGAGCCCGCGTAAAACCACATTGGGTGAACTTAGAAACAAAACACATAAATAAAAATGACCAACACTTATTATCAAAAATTGTGAATATGCAGAAAGGCAGAGGGAATCATGTCATGAACTCTAGTGTACTATCATGAGCTCCAACAATGGTCAAAACAAGACCATTAATGTTTCATCTATGCACCAAGCTCTAAACAACTATAATGAGATCCAGGACATCTTATTAATGCATCTATAAGTCCTTCAGTATACATCTAAGAGATAACACCTGCTCCCTTAGTAAGATTTCAAACTCATGGAATGCTGATCCAAACAGATTGGCTCAGTTCTTCCGTTTGGACAGGATGGGATGTGTGTGTAACTTTATCCTTCTCTCACCTACATGCACACACAACATCCAGTAGCACATTATACATGGGACTTGCTATTTAGGCTTCACCTGAAAGAATTTTAAATTAATAACTACGTCTCACATTCAAATTATAATGCTGAAGAAAACAAACAAATAGGGATTTGCATGGAACAAAAATTTTCGGAATAATTTACAGGGATATACATTGCAATATATTTCAGAAGTGAAAAATTAACAACTGTATATTGCCTTAAAAATCAAAACAAAACAAAACAAATTTTCAGTTCCCAAGCTTGTTAGATTTTCTTCAGTCCAATATCACAAGCAGGATATTGCCTTTCTCACAGCTAGAGAATTAAAGTGGGTGAGGAGGAGGGGCTGGCGGGGAGACTTGCAGTAAAGAAGTAAAATTCAGAGTGATCATATATCAGGCATTTACCTCTGATTTTATTGATGATGGAGCAGATTTAGGCAGAGGGCGACCCCAGTCGCACTGAAGAATGTGATTCTTCTGCAGACCTATGCTAGGTCTGTTTGTGGACAATTAAAACACTTTTGAGAAATAATAGACATTCTGTTGGCAATTCTCATAATTATTTCTCTAGAGATAATATTAAAACTTTCCTGATTTGTTGTACATGACAATGTTTTTCATATTTTAAAATTTATTATTTATGACTGATTGACCAAGTGAATAAGCGCTGCCTTAGACAAAGTTGAAAATTTCAACCTTCTAAAAAGGGGCTGGTTGTACTTTAGGAATTTGGACAGAGTGTCTCTTTGAGAGCGTAATAACAATGTGAGACAAACCCGTTCTCCTTGATTTCGGCAAGAATAGATTAACCTAAGGAGAACAACCGTTACTGAGAGCTTCTAACGTGTGCCATCTCACTGAATTCTCACTCAACCTCGTGAGGTAGATTTTAAGATCTAATTGTGGAGGTGGAAACACTGGCCACGTTGCATGATACTGTATCACACAGCGAGCCCTGGCTTCGCATCTCAGCTAAACATACTCCCTTGCTCTAAATTTGGTGAATACTTTCTGTAGGTCGACGTCTTCATGTTATTCTTTTAGGCAAATAATCTCTGTTTGCTTTATTTAATTCTATTCATCCTTCAGATATGGATTAACTTCCATATTGCTTCTTTGGGGAACATTTCCTGGCTCCCCTTCCTCAGGCTGTTAGGTACACACTTTCATGCTTACATATTATTAGTAATTTTATTTATAAACGTTCAAATGAAACAGTAAAACTCTTATAATCCTCTTCTAATTAACCAAAATATTAGTTTAATCAACACTGTACATTTCCTTGGCAAAAAACATAGACACGCAGCCAATAAGCTTCTCTATGATGCCTTGACACTCTGCTGCTGTTGTTTCTGTTGTTTGTTTATTCAGATATGTTGTGTTTGTTTCCAACTCTATTTATTCCACTTGTACTTTTCATTACAATTATTTATTCTATTCCATTGTGTTTATGTAGTATTTAATTAGAGTGCATAAAAGAATTGCTACATTTATGAAAATAAAATGGAATATTTTATAAAGACAATAAAGACCACAAACAAACAAAAAAAAAACAACAAAAAACAGTTCCTACTTTGGTGAGCAAAAAGCAATATGAGTCAGAGAAATTCCAAATCGATGCTGTGCTTATTTTACAAGTGTAAATTCTGTCTGTCTTTGATGAAATTGAAATCAGAAATTGCACAGGATGCATTATATGTGAGAATATGCAATAAAGGCGCATTTGACTTCTAATCAATAAGCACATACACATGTCAAGACATAAATTTTACTTAAATTGAAAGACTGATGAGTATAAATTTATATGTTTAAATTAAGATATCTTTTTAAGTTTGAATGCTCATTTTGATTTCCAGTTTAACCATGTTAGTTTTGCTAACCATAGCATAAAGTTTCAACAAATGGAATGCTGAGATGACTTAATTTGTGAGAATTTAATGAAGGGACATTTGCAGAGTGGGGAGCCAGTTTAAGGAAACTCACAGTGAATAGTGAAACAGCTGACTGTGGGCAGCTGGACATGCCCATCCTGAGACCTAAAGGATAAAGTGATGTCACTAGAGCCGAGCACAATCTGGAACCTTGAAAGAGAATTTGCTCCATAGGCTTTGTGGTGGTAGGTTAAAGAATTCAGCCCTTCCAGAACCACAGGCATACAAGAAGACAGATGGGAAAGCAACACCTTGTCTTCTCTTTCCTGTGGCTCTCCAGTTTCTGGTGGTACTTCCCATTGGGCCTAATTCAGTGGGTGTCCAAAGGAGGCTGGATATCGCAGTGCAGCAATTTTCAGCTCCCCTCCCTCTCCTCCGACCCTGGTCCATAGCAAAGCAGAAAAGAATAAAAATGGTTGTGGGTGATAGAATAACCAATCCACTGACCAGGTATCAGTGCCTAACATGATGAGCAAGTAGATTTCTCCCTAATTCATCCACCATTTCACCTTCCCTATTAAACTATAAGTTCTCTGAAAGGAGCAACAGGCCCATTTTGTTGTGTGCTGTGTTCAGCATTTAGTAAATACCTGCACAATATGGACAAGGCAGTAATGTCTTATTGATGATTTAGAAGGAAGAGGAGTTCAACTTTAAGACTGAACTGACTTTCCTTCTTGATTTTTTTTTTTTTTTAATGCAAGATCGGTGTATGAGTTGGTAACAGGTACTCACTTGAGAGATTGAAATCTTTCCACCAATTTAGTTTCTGCAGATGCTGAAAGGGTGGTCTGCTAGATTTGGTTTTGATTACTACAGCATGTTCTGGATTTGAACGAGATGCCTGGATGAGAGAAGAACCATAGCTGAGGTCCTCAGCTGTACGGTCTCTTTAATAGAAAAGTTAACTTAATTAGTTTTCAAGACAACACTACATATTTTATTGTTTGCCATTTTTTTCTTGCCTCTTCTACAACCTTATGCTAATTTATTTCACCACACTCACAAAATAGCTTCAAAAAGTAAATTACATACTCTCACCATGCAGTTGATTTACGATGCTTTTCTAAAAGAAAACAACTCATGTAAAACTCTGAAAATTAGGTATTTACATATTATTTCTCTCAATTTATTTTATTTTCTCCCCATTGCAATAGGGCTTTGCCCATTCACATACTTATCTCTGTAAAAATTAAAGCCTAGAAAAAGATTTTTATGCCTTAGATGAGGAAGAAACTTAATAAACCTGATAAATATGTTGGGGAAAAAAGAGAACGAATTGCAAAACAGGTTTTAGTAGACACAGACTGTTAGTTAGATCTTAAAGATATATTAAATACTTCTTGTCCAAGTCAATTATTTTGAAGTGAAGCTTCTGAGACTGCAAAAGAAGTACAGTGCCTATGGTAACACAGAACCTCATGTAGAAAATTTATTACCTGTCTGGTATACTACATGGGCAGTGTTTCAAAGTTTCTCCATGTGATTTGGGTTTTTCCATTTCCAGATCCAACTCTCAAAACATTAACCAAGGCCCTGGGATGTTAGCATACTGTAATGTGGAAATTTGCAACCAGTTTATTCTAGTCTCAAACTATCGTAAGCTTCTATGTCATCTTTCACTTCATATTTCATATTATTTGTGCACCTTTTATAATCTCCCCGGGAGAATAACTTCCTAGAAAGCAGGTATTGTGTTTTAAAAATCTCTCTCTTAAACAATGAGCAAAGTACTTAGTATAAATTGCCAAGCACATAGCATTTTATATTAAACAACAACAACAACAACAACAACAACAAATATATATATATATATATATATATATATATATATATATATATATATATATATACTAGTTTCTTACCCAAAGCTCTTTTCAATATACTTTTTCATGAACCTGTATTTTTTTAACGCCTTTTTACAAATTAAGTGATGTTTCGCATTACATATTTTGAAGGAAAATATCTAAAACTAATATAAAATAATTTCGTTGCTATCACTTAGTCTCTGCATTATCAAATGAGGACAATTTTAAGACAATTAACACATGGAAACTTAAACCTTAGTCACATGAAACTCAAGTGTTATTTCCACAAAATTAAATAAGGCAAAATAGTCAAGACTTCTTTACAATTCCAAAGATTAGATCAGGGAATTCTGACTTGCCTTTGTTCCTTCATATTGTACTCAGAGCTATGGAAACATATGTTTACAAATTGTTCTTTTGTATTATCTACTTATCTAAACCCTCCAGATGGGAGTTTGAGCAAAGGAATTACGGGAAACCGACTTACTCTGACAGCTAAGAATGCAGCTGAGCTGGCCTGAGTAGCTTGAAAAGGAAGACTCTAGAATTCAGCAGGGTAAGGGCAGGCTGTTGCTGTAGTTGGTAACAGCCCTAGATGGGCAGATGAGACAGCAGAGAAAACTCAAGCAGATAGCCTCACCACAAGATGGGGCTAGTGGTGGGCATGGGAGGTCAAGAGTACTGGTAAACCTGAATAGGAAATTCCTGAATGCAGAAAGGCAAAGTTTGTTATTAGGGGAACAGGTGCAGGTGAGTGGGGATTGGGAAAAAACATTAGAGACTGAACCCTATTCAAAGCTATAAAAGTATCAAGGTTCTTACCTGTGACACTAGATTCTGGATAATGGCCTCTTTGAAGGTTCACAGTTTGTTTAAATTGTAACTACTTAAGAAATCAAACTACTTTTAAAATTAATAAAACATACAAGTACACGTGCATGTAGGTGAATAGATCTTCAGACAAGGGATAGCAAAGAAGTTTCACCTCAGGTAGTGACACTTAATATTTAAGTGGCAGCCTGCGCAGCTATGTTCAGAAAGATCATAAAACTATTCACAGGGGTTATAGGAGAAACACATGTGCGCACACACACACACACACACACACACACACACACACACACATTTAACAACACCTATCTAACACTTGCTATATGCCTGGCATGATCCTAAACACTTCACATATATAAATCCATTGAATTCTCAGAATGACCTGTGAGGTAGATATCGTTATTACCATTTTAAAAATGAGGATATTGAGACATCTAAGGCTATGTAGTTAGAAAGCAGCAGAATCAGATTTTGAATCTGGAGAATCTAGCTCCGGGTCTTACACTGCTGATCACTATACAGAACTGCCTCTCAGGGCATAACCCAGTCTTTCGCAAAATATTTTTTGAGCACATGCTTTGAGCCAGGTTCTATTCTTGCCACCAGGGCTACAACAATGAACCACTCAAAAATCCAGTTCTCATGATGTTTACATTCCAGTAGTAGAGGCAAGGATAGGTAAGTGAATCAATACATGAAATAATTTCATGTAAAATATCAGAAAAAAATCAACAGAAACAGTGAAATAATAAAACGATACAGCTTTGAGGATACATTGTATGAGAAGAATCCTGAATGGTCAGTAGCCAGCCTTATGAGGGAGACATTCCAGACAGAGGCTGTGGCAGGTCCAAGGGCTTCGAGGCATGAACAAGTTCTGCTTGTTCCGAAAACATGGAGAAGAACTGTGGCTGGAAAGGACGAATGAAATGCAGCAGGAATGAGTGTGGAAAAGGTGTTTAGAGAACAGTTTACATGTGACCTAGTAAGTCATGTTAATGAATTGGATAATATTATCTATGAACATATTAGGGGAGATGCCAAATGTACCCCTGTTTGCCATCCTCAGCTTTTGTATGAACGCTCACTCTTGGTCCTAGTAGCCTCTTTCCCAGGATTGGGCTTTTATATTTTTGGAGGGTTTATTAATGTTGTACTCTCCTTTTATCCACACTTTTGCTTTCCATAGTTTCAGTTGCCTGCAGTCAACCACAGTCCAAAAATATTAAATGAAAAACTCCAGAAATAAACAATTCATAAGTTTTAAATTGAGTGCTGTTCTGAGTAGCATTATGAAACCTGGCACTATCCTGCTCTATCCACACAGGATGTGAAGCATCCCTTTGTCCAGTGTATCCACACTGTACCCTCTACCTGTCCCTTGGTCACTTAGTAGCCGTTTCAATTATCAGACTGACTGTCGTGACATCACAGTGCTTGTGTTTGAGTAACCCATATTTCTCTTACTGTGCCTAATTTATAAATTAAACTTTATCATTGGCATGCGTTTATAGGAAAACGACATAGTATATATAGGGTTCTGTACTTTCCACGGTTTCAGGCAGCCACTAGGGATCTTGGTATGAATCCCCTGCAGATAAGGGGCAGCTACGCTACAGTTGTTTATTTGTCGATTGGCTTAACTTATTGTCTGATTTAGGATTCTAATGTATAATGTGGGAAAACATTCTTCTCATCTAAATAGGAATGTCCAGATCAACTTCTAAATGCACAACTAAGACACAGACCGTGAAGTCCCCTTTCCTATCTCTAGATTATTAATTAAATTGAGGGCAGTGTCAATAATGAAAGAATTAACTTTTTAGAAAATATTTAATGGAGTTTCCAGTCTTGGAGCTTTATTAAATGATTTTATTCTTTGAAAAAGAAATCTCTCTCTGTACAGATTGCAGGTACTTCTTATTTATTTAAATTAGATTGAATTATTCTAAACAAAATATGGAGTTCATTACAATTATTAAAAATTTAACTTGGGTAGTTGAAAAGATTCACAGTTTTAAGTTACATTTATATGACTATTTAAAATCTAAGGTACTCATGCAACTATGTGCATTCTGTGGTTTGGCCTATTGTAGTCAGAATATAAAGGATATTTTTCTACTAATGATTTTTTTTTCATAAAACTGATATTCCAGGTTTTTTAAGAAACAATTATTTTATATATTTGATAAAAGTGAAGGCTGAAATACCTTTTTAAAAGAAGGAGGAAAAAGGGCAAGAACCATTTGCATTTACAGATGAGAATAATCAATTCTCAATGCTCAAATTCATTTTAGATTCAGTAATTGAGTTTGAAAAAGCAATGATTTGGGGGCAAGGGACTTCGAGTTTTAGACTCTGCTTTATAACTATACATCACGTAATCATTTTATAATGAGCAAAATTAAAAACTTGAACAAAAGGATGTTTACTTAGAGCTTAACAAGACTAAATGTATTGCTTTAACAGATTTCAAAAATATCCCAGTAGGCCATGCTTTCTTAATTTAAACCTAATTGTTTCCCAGTAAATTGCAAATGGCAGGCACCAAGTCCATCTTTATAGAGTACTCCAGTTCTGACATATAGTAGCTACTCAATAAATGAGCTAGTGAATTTTTATTACATTAATGTATGAGTAAATAAATAGATGAATATATATGAAGAAAGAACAAAAGAAAAAATATGAACTTGTTTTAAAATTTATTTTTAAAAAACTCAGATTGTAAATGGTCAGTAACTTTATGGGCTTTGTTCTCTAAAACATAAACTCTGAGTTTGTGCACTTTCCACAAGATTTCTAAGTGCTACATTTAAGATACTTTATCTAAAGTTTTAATGATCTAATGAAATATTTTATATGAATACATTTTATAAGCCAAGTAATATGCAAAAGTGATTAGCCATAACAAAATGACTAATGTGCCAAACAGTTTGGCCTTTTTTCCCAGGTCTGTTTCTCATTCTTCTTCCTACTTACCTTAAGCCAGAAGGATCATCTGTGTGTACCAATGAATTTCTTTTCTGCTTGTCCTTGTAGCTGTAATAGACTGTGGTACCCCAGTAAGAAAACAGAGTAGGGAGTTAATTAAGGTCAGAGTGTATATCTCTATGACTCGTTTTTGCATAGTCCTTTTCAAGACAACTTTTTTAAAAACACCCTATTTGAGATGATCTTTTTCCTAGGACCCTGAGTGATAAACTACTCAGGCTCTCATAATCACTAATTTTACTTCGTTCTCATAATTTAATCTCTCTGCAAAATGCCAATAGAGAAGATCTAATAAAAATAGTAATGGATAGATTGGTATATTTTAGTGATTGGGATTCAAGTCCTGGAGTCCAAAAAACTTGATTGACTATTGTCCTTATAAACTATCATTTCAAGGATAAATCAATCACCATTTTAAAGGAAGGAAAACTGAGGCTTAAACTTTTTTTTTTTTTTTTTTTTTTTTTTTTTTAACATTCACTGAATGTTTTCTAGGTACCAAAGATATAGTTAACATCTTTACTTTTCTGATGGGGTTGTTGGGAGTGTATATGGTAAAATATTAATTTGACTTTTGTATTTAAATCTTTAAAAAAGCCACTCAGATTTTTTTTTAAAGCACTGTATTAGATATTGTTTTGTTAGCTTCTAAGCAGGGAAAAGGGGGCCTATTCAAAGAGAATTTAAACGAAGGGTCAGTTTTCAAGGTAAAGGATGGCAAAGCATCTTAGGTAGCAGCCACTTCAGAACTGCAGCTTAGGAAAGCAGAGAAACAAGACACAAGGGAACCTGGTTTGTACATTCTGCAGAAACCCTCCCCCAAGCCACAGAGCAGGAAGGAGAATAATCAGAGTACGTTTGGAGAGTCCACAGAAAATTATTAAGATAGGACATGTGCGTGATTTCAGGTTTGGAAACTGTAATAGTTTATTTTCTAGGTCAACTTCATTGGGCCAAGGGATGTCAAGGTAGCTGGTTGAACATTATTTCTAAGCCTGTCTGTGAGGCTGTTTCTGGCAAAGATTCTCATTTGAATTGTAGGCTGAGTAAAGTGTATATTCTTCCCTGTGTGCCTGGACATCATCCAATCCACTGAGGGCCTAAATAGAATGAAAAGGCAGAGGAAGAGTGAACTAGCTCTCTTTTTAACTACTTGAGCTAGAGAATTGTTTTCTCTCCTGCCTCCTGTCCAGGACATATACCCCTGGTTCTCAGGTCCTTAGACCTAAACTAGGACCTAGACAATTGTCCCTTCTGGTTCCCAGGACTTTGGGCTTAGGTAGGATCTATTCCACTGGCTCTCCTGGGCCTCCAGCTTGTAGAAGGCAGGTCATGGAACATGAGCCACTTCCATAGTCACATGAGCCACTTCTTTATAAAAAAAATCTTTTTTCTCTATAGATAGAAGATATAGGTATAGATGTAGATAGAGAGAGAGAGAGATGGAGGGAAAGAGATGAAAGATATGAGAGAAAGAGGGGGAGGGAGATGAGAGAGATATGAGAGAGAGAAAGAGAGAGAGAGAGAGAGAGAGAGAGAGAGAGAGAGAGAGAGAGAGAGAGAGAGAGGGGTGAGAAATAGAGATGAGAGATGGAGAAAGAGAGATCTGCATGGCAGCACAACGACCAGGGGAAATCGCCTCGCAGCTGTGGGGAAGTTGGTCTAAGCTCCATTCTCGTTGCCATCACCTAGGGCAAGCTTGTTAAAGAGGTGCTCTGCTACGCAGCTTTCACAGGTTGATGAGATGACCACACGTGCCTTTGAAAGACTTAACCTGCTAGTGCAGGTAGTGACACTCCAGGAAGTCACGCACGTAGATGTCATTCTTGTCCACAGCTAGCTTTCCGAACCAGCCATTTTTGGTTTACACACTTCCCAGATGGAAGGTGCTCTCTTGGTTTTCAGGCCACTCTTCCAGTTCCCATGGAATAGCTTCTTGAAATCTCTGAGGTCGATGTGACCCTGAGATCACAAGTAGTAATTTAGCCCCAAGTTGTGCAGATGCAACACCGTATCCTCTCTATTCTCAAATTTGACTTAATGTAATATTTAGTGAAAGTGTTTTCAAATATCTTAGCAACCTGGTCACACATCAGGGCAATTAAATAAAAAATCTCCTCAGAAAAGAAAAAAACATCAGAATTTTTTAAGTTTCTTCTGAAGTTTCCCCAGATAATTCTCATATACATTCAAAGCTGAGAACAAATGAATGTAATGCAAGGTTTCCTCGCAACTCTCTTGATACTTGGTTCAGATAACTCTTCATTGTGGAGCCGCTGTCATATTCATTGAAGGCTGTATAGCTGCATTCCTACCATCTGCCTACTAAATGCACGTAGTGTCCTCATCCTATATTATCAGCCAGTGCCTTCAGGCATTTCCAAAAGGCCCCTGGGGATAAAAACCACCCATAGCTGAGTTCCAAAGGTGTAATAGACATGAACAAACTCAACTGTAATTAAATCCAGGTCCTATCACTGTGGGACAGAGTGCTTCTCCATTGCTTTTGGGTTTTGACAGATTGACCATGATGTGTCTTTGTGTAAATCTCTTGAGTTACCCTATTAGAAGGCTGTGGAGCTCTTGGATGTTTTTCAAAATAAGTTTTCAGACATTGTTTTCTTAAATACTCTTTCTGCCCTTTTTTACTTACTCCTCACCTTCTGAGACTCCCATTATACATGTCTTGATATCTTTGATGTTGTTTCAAAGGATTTTTTAAAGGACTTTATTTTTTTAGAGTAGTTTTACAATAAAATTGAGAGGCAGATACAGAGTTTTTTATATACCCCTTGCCTCCACACATGCATAGTCTTCCCAGTTATCAGCATTACTCACCAGAGCAGTACATTAGTTACAACTGATAAACCTATTGACAAATCATAATCACACAGAGTCTATACTTTACATTATGGCTCATTCTTGTGTTTGTAATCTATGGGCTTAGACAAATGTATAGTGATGCATATCCATCATTATAATGTCATAAGGTATTTTCACTACCCTAAATTCCTCCGTGCTCTGCCTATTTTGTCCACTTACACACCCACTCACCACCACACATGCTGTCTTGGCAATTACTGATCCTTTTACTGTCTTCATAGTTTTTACCTTTTCTGGGATGTCATATATACTTTCACTTAGTAATGTGTATTTAAGGTTCCATCATTTTTTTTATGGTTTGATAACTCATTTATTTTTAGCACTGAATCATATTTTATTGTCTGGACATATCATATTTTATCCATTCACATACTAAAGAGCATCTTGGTCGATTCCAATTTTAGAGATTATAAATAAAAGCCCCTGTAAACATCCACAGGCAAGTTTTTTTGTGGGCAATTTTCAACTCCTTGGGATAGATACCAAGAAAATTTATTGCTGAATTATATGGTAAGAGATGTTTGTTTTGCAAGAAGCCACCAAACTATCTTGCAAATGGTCTGTATCATTTTGCATTTCCATCGGCAATGAATGTGAGTTTCTGTTGTTCTGCAACCTTTCAGCATTTGTTGGTGTCAGTGTTACAGATTTTTGGCCATTCTAACAGGTATTTAGTGGTATCTCATTGTTATTTTAATTTGCATTTTTTGATAACATATGATGAGGGATGTCTTTTAATATGAGTATTTCCCCACCATTTATTATTTTTTCATTTATTTCTCTGCATATTCTCTACCGATCTTTTTTTTCCACCATTCTTTCTTCTGCCAGTTCAAAAATACTGTTGAGTGACTCGAGTGAATTTTTTATTTCAATTATTATACTTTTCAACTCTAAATTTTCCCTTTTTTAACAAATGATTTTTACTATCAATTAATATTTTTATTTAGTGAGGCAATGTTCTCATACTTTCCTCACCACTTTTTCCTTCTTAGGCACAGTTTCATTTAGATTTTGTTTTATTTATTTTATTTCTTTATTTTTTACCACAGTTACAACTTCTTTAAAGTCTTCATCTATTAGGTACAATTGGAGCTTCCTCGGGGACAGTTTATATTGGCAGTTCTTTTTCTTGTATACAGGCATTCTTTCCTATTTCATTGCACTTTTTTTTTTTTTCATTTGCTTTGGTTAAAGCTGGATGTTTTAAATAATACAATGTGATAAGCATAGAGATTAGATTCCTTGCCCCACTCCCCAGTTTGCTATTGGTACTGTCAATGAAATTCTGGTCTGCAATGAGATTGGAAAAGTAGAGCAGCGTTGCCCATGCAAAACCCGCATTCATTCTATGGGCAGTATTTCTGAGGTCCTCTACTAGGTCATGAAAAGTAAGTACGACTAGTTTCTGTAGAAATTAATGGTCTAGTGACGTAGGGCCAATTGATTGTATTTATTCTGTTATTGTAATTATTATTCTACTGTAAAATGTGTCACTGTAGTATTTAAGTTGCAGCCATCTCTACCTCTCTCTTCAGGGAGTGGAGGGCCTGGGACTTGGAGAAGCCCTCACAATAGCATCATTGTTCTCTGAGGGAGAACTGAAATATACCAGATGTACAAGGAATGAGGTGGAATTTGGGCATTTAAAGCAGAAGAAAGATACAAACGCAGGCCATAGATGTAAAATAGAGGGAGCATGGGAAATGGAAGGAGATGAATTGAGAGAAGCAAGTTGGACCACTGACTCAATGTACTTTAAGGAAACTGATAGTTATTTGGATCCTCATTTTATTAAGGATGTGTTGAAGTCAGAAATTTGACTTTATGTAAGACAGATAGTTCTCATACATTAGTTTTATCGAGAAAACTTCAGCCACATCATTTATGGAGAATTTTTACATAAATCTGAAAATAAGGCAGGTAGTCTGACCTTCTGCAGGTTTTCACTTTTCTTGTTCATTGTTTCTAGATGGTACAGAAGAAGAGGGGAGGAGTGACATAGGAGTTGAAAATGTACCTGGTTAGTAAAGCAAAAAAGGAAAGAGACAGGGGAAACAGGAAACTTCTAGTCGTGAATTATGGCAATGTTAGTGCAATTATATTATGGAGATATTTTTAGGGAACTGAGTGGGTGGTTCTGGCCCCTAAATTACATGCTAAGGCTATTACTTCCAATATGTATACTTTTAGTAAATATCTAGGGAATATAAACAGATTTAAAAACCTAACAATTTTTGAGAGTTGTTATATATGAAAATCATTTTATTTGTAATTGGCTTTTTTTGTGCTGACAAGATTATTTATGATAAAATAGGTTCCCAGTAAAGATCCATGGGCTTACTAAACTTAAACATACCAAAATCAAAATTTTCTGATGCATTAACTGTACATAGCTGTGTGTGGATTTAGAAAAGGAGTAGTCCAAAGAAGACACTCTCAGATCCTAAGAATGCGTGTGTGTGTGTGTGTGTGTGTGTGCGCACGCGTTCGCGTGCTAGAGAGAGAGAGAGACAGACAGAGAGAGACAGAGACAGGGAGAGAGAGATCTCAGGAGATAATAACCTTCCTCACAGTCCCCCACATCTGCACCTCTTAATTGCTAATTTATATTGTCTCAGACAAGTATACTAAGTATAGATTAGAGCTCAATTGCTAAAATCCAAGAATTCCTGCTAGGAACTTTACTTTGAAGAGAAGAGGAGCCCTTGAGATGTTTTGTTTTGTTTTGTTTTGTTTTGATTTTAGGGGAGAATAAAAATGAGAGAAAGGCCAAAAAAAAGGGAGAGGGGATTTCAATTTCTTTTCGTGTAAAAGAAAAGGGCTTAGAAATCTCAAAAAAAAAACACAAAAAACCCAAAATAAACAATAAACAGAAACAAACATCCATATCTAATTCTTTTAATCTAAATACTCTCAATGACTCCGAAGTTACCTTTTTTATATATTTTATTATTAAAATAAATATACTTAGGGTGAATGGGAGGGTAGGAAAATTGATGAAAGAGAAGAAAGTGAGAGGGAGGGAAACAAAGAAAGGAGAAAAAGAAAAAAAGAGAAAGAGAAAGAATAAATGGTAAAGGTGATTGAATTTATCAGGATACATAGAATTCACAAGCAAAAATAAATTATTTAAAAAAACATTCTGCTTGTACTTTTTTCATTGCTGCAGCATTGTTTCTTAGAAGTAGTGTAGCATAATAGTAACAGTGACTTTAGAGTTAGACTGGCTGGGATCTTATTCCTCAGTTTCCTCCTTTATATATTAATTAATACCTGAATATAGGTAAATTATCATACTTTTCTCATCCCCCTCTACACACACACCACCACCCACCCACACACACACACACCAATTTAAATTTTAAAAAAAGGATTCAGAGAGGTTTTTAAAAAACTAACATAAAGATAAAATAAGATCAACATTTAGTGAACAAACATGTCCCAACAACAGAATATTTTTATTATGTTTATTGTTTATTGCCAGCTTCCTTTCCAATAATGTAAATACCTGTAAAGCAGATGCTATGGCTCTTTTGTTCAGTGATATTACCCAATTGTCTAGAACAGTGCCTACCACAGAATGAACTGACAATAATATTTGTTAAATGAGTGAATGAATGGATAGATGAATGGGTAAAGGGAATATATATTGACATCACATAATCTTTTTGCTTCATTACTGTGTTTACACTCTACAATGACAATTTTATGTTATTAAAAGGTATAATATTTTATTTCCATAATTATAATGCCTTCCTTTTATATTTTACCATAAGAAGGTAAGGGAGCATAGTCAAGAAAAACTCTCCAGCTCCCCCTTGAGTCTGTTTGATTGGTATTCCATGTGAATCTTGATTCTCCATTGGGCACTGACCTTTGCATTGGCCTCCCCTGTATGGAAGATTGTCACCCTTTCTAGTTATTGATAGAAGCTTATTGTTTTTCTACAGCTGGGAAGGAAAATCAGCAAGATAGTGGATTATCTAATTAATTCAAAACACTTCTCCCTGGAATGGCCCAGATTTTTCACTGAGTCGTGTATCTACCAGACATGGTGCCATACGAGACCCAAATGAAATTCTCTTTCACATACTAACTGATTCATGGTGGGGAAGCCAATTTGGATACCCCTTAAGTGAATGCATTGAAGGTAAAGGAAGAAATTTGGATCTTTCTGTGTTATGCCATTTATATCCAAGAGATCACCTAGAAGAGAGATTAAATTAGATTCTCTTTGGAAGAAATTAAGGTTCTTTGAGACTCCAAATATGGCAGGATACCAGGACTGGGGTCTGATCTTAAACCCAATTTAGAGAACATGTTTGCAACTGTGAAGCAAAGAATTTTCTGCTAATGAAGGCAAAGACTTCAAGCAGAGATCATTTTGAATCTCTAGGCAGAGGACAGAGGGTCCCTTTTCTGACTCCACCAGAGAGCTTTTGTTTGTAATATGGTTCCCAGGCCTGCTTGACAGCCATCTGCATGGAACACTTATAGACTCTGCAGTAGGAAATACAGGAGCAAATAAAAATTTCATTATTGAATGCTCAGTGCTTTGTCAAGACTTGGAAAGTGCCAAGGTATTTTCTCTTCATAGAGCTGATGTGTTCTTAATTGAGGTATTAGATACGAGAAAGACAAATCCCCACAGAGAATTGTTATCGACCCCTCTGATTGTTCAGGTTTTTTGCCTTCTCTGTTTGTGGTCTGAAAGAATGGAGACACCTGTGTGATTAATTGGATGAGGGAAGGAGAATGTAACTTAATAGAGTCCATGGAAATATTTGCTAGATGCAAAAGAGAGAGCGAGAGAGAGAGAGAGAGAGAGAGAGAGAGAGAGAGCGCGAGAGTGAGCGAGCCCAAGCTTCTGGGAAATTGAGAGATATTTAGGGAGTAAGTCTTTGTGTAAAATTGTGAAAGCATTTTGCAAGTCTTAGTAATAATTTTTATTACACATTAATTTCTCTTTAACTAGCCCTGGACACCTAGAAGAATTTTAGGATCTCACTCCCCTGTGTTTCGGTGAGATGCTTGTAAATTCATTTTGCCTTATTATGGATAATATGCTTGCCAGGAGGGAATTTATTTTCTAACTGTGATTGGTCTTCCATTCAAAATTATGATGCTTTTCTGACTTTATGGGCCATGAAATATAGTTTCCACAGCCACCTTCTGCCTCACTCAGCATCAGACTTCTGGTCCATATTCTCTTGGGGATATCAAAAAATATGATTTTTTATGGAAAAATATCTATATATAGATATATATCTATATATATATTTCTATAACTTTAAAAATGTGTACAACTACAGCTATATATTTTTTCTAAGCCTTTATTACACAAACTCTGCCTCCCTATTCTTCACATATGCAACCACCATTTATTGACTATGATATACCAGGCAGCATGTTGAAAATTTACAAAATTATCTCATTAAATCAGTAAATCTCAAGGCAGTAGTTACCATGAGCCCTAACTTATAAATGAAGGAGAAACCAAGAATGGGAGAGTTTAAACAAGATCGTGTGAGTGGCAGATACCAGGTTCTAATTCAGGTCTGTCTGTCTTTACCTTCTTGACCTCCATGCCAAACTGTCTCCTCTATAATAAACTTCCTTCATTTTAGAGTTTTGAAGCTGAATTTTCCACTTTCTATATCTATTTTTTTCTAATTTTTACAATTCACGATTACTGGAATTGAACTTCCATAATTTCCTAAAAGAATTACCAAAGTAAATTTTTGCATAAATTCATCTTTGTCTATACAAGAGTAATTGGTACCAAAATTTTTCCTTGTAGCCTAAAATCCATATAACCTCCCATTAATTCTCATTATAATTAATGTAAAAATGCACTGTTACTGTTAATGGATGTAATTGCATACTGTAGATTACTGTAAACTCTATCATTATCACTAATGACGTGTAAAACATCTCTGAAGAAACCAGGAACTTTGTTAAGCAGCGGAAACATCATGTTGTGGTATTTCACTGGTTATCGGAGATGGTAGTAATATTTGTTATATATTTGAGAATAAGTTGTTCACAACATCTAGGTGATTTTGAGGTTTTTAACATTTAACAGTATTAAAACAGGGACATAAGAGGCTATACCACATAGAAATTTACCTCAAAACGTTCAGGTAAAAAAAAAAGCATAACAGGGTCATGAAGGGTCAAGCACCTGGGAGTGGGTTGCCCATAGATTGTACCCTTAAATAAGCTGATGTCAGTCATTAAAAAAAAAAAAAAATGATTTTAACCCTCAAGTAGCTGTGACAGCAACTGTCTCCTGCTGGTGTACAGACATGTCTTTGTTCCTGAACAAAGCATTAGTGGGCTCGCGGCCTTCTCATCTCCTTTCGTCATATTCCTCTTCCGATTTCAGCACAGCTCACACAGTCACAGGTCTCTGCACAAACGCCGCCACCTCCAACGGCTCCATCTAAATTCCCCTGTTTCAGTCACTCTCGCTCCATTGAAACTGTCTTTTTGTTTTTCTTTCTTTCTTCATTTCATTCATTTACTTATTTTTGTTGATTTCTTGTCTGTGCAGGGGAAAAACAATAATTTTCCCTCTACCTTTCGAGGTCCTTGGCTGAACCCCCTTACAACCCTGTACTAAAAAGACAAATTAACAGGAGAAAAACAAAACAAAACAAAAACATAAGCAACAACAACGATAAACAGGAGTTTAATGACATGTACACCCCCTTTACCCAAGGAAGAGATTCAGAAAGAATAAAGTCTCTGCCTCTGCTTCATGGAACTTCATCTCATTCTATTGATGCCAATGGCACTGGGCAGAAGGACCTTGCTTTGGGTCCCTGACTTGGCTTGGTAACAGTGATGCCACAGTAGACTAGAAGCTTTCAAGGAGTGGGATTGGATCTTACTGGTTTTTGTCGACCCCATGACATCTGTTACAAGGCTTATAGCATAATAAGTCCATAACAAATAAGGATCATTCTTTTAAGTAGTTTTTTTATATAACAATGTCTTACACTTATTTTGTATAAGATGTTTGCCTCCAAACTGATGTGACTTTTATTCACTGCACCCAGCATTTATTCAATGCCAAGCTTCTCAACTTCCAGGGAACCCAATGAACTTTATCACTAAGTGGCAAAAACAAAAGAAGAAAAAATGATTTGTTCATGTGTGTTTCCTGATATTTTATCATAGCTAACCCACAAAGACCAAAATGCTTCTTTCCTTGAGAATTAGCATTCAGTCTAAAGAGAAAGGACATACCTTAGGAATAGTCCCTGGACAACGTAGTATGTTAATATGTATATATAACAACATGTGCCTTTTTCCTGCTTCAAGGTAATCATAGATAAATATTTCAGGATATCACTCTTCATTTCCATTAAGAAACATTTTCAATAAGTAAATCTGTCATGCTCCAGCCAAGAATGAACTCACTAATATCGAGCCTTTTTCTCCCCATTTCAAGAAAGCTAAAAAATTTTTAATCAGTCTGACTAGACTTTTTCTTCCTGAGACTACGCATGCCACTGTGACCTTTATTGATTCAGCTATTGATATAAAGAAGAATCAAAGTGTAGTAATGTTTTCTAGAAGTTTCTTTACATAATCCATATAGGAATTTCTACAGAATCCTATAGAAATTTCTGTTACCCCTTCTGTTGTAAATCATTAGAGGAACCAAGGTGTTCGTTTTTGAAAATTAGACTCTCTCTCTCTCTGTCACCCCAATCTCTGTGAACGGCCCCATCAATCACATACTTGTTCAAGTCAAAAACTCTATGGGTCACCCTTAAATACCATATTTCCTTCATCTTGCTTTAATGCAATTGCCAGTACTGCCAGTTTAATATCTAAAAAAATGTGGATTCTACATATTTCTTCCTTTTTTTTTTTTTTTTTTTTTACAATCTCAGTATTCAAAGCCAAGATAATCTCTTGCTTAGGCTACGGCAACAGTCTCCTATCTGGGTTTCTTGCTTTTATTACTATCTCATATCATCCCATTTCCAGAACAATCGTTTAAAAATGTTAATCAGATCATGTCATTCCTTTGAATTGCCTTCCTTTCAATTGCCTTCTCTTTGACATAAAGCAAATCTGAATTCCTTATTCTGGTCGACAAGAACCTGTATAATATAGTGTCTTTCAAGCTCTCCACATCATACTGTGCCATTTTCACCTTCACCCACTATGATCCAGGCCTCATTTTCATTTTTTGTATATGTCCATTGGTTTATTACAGCAGAACAACTAATGCAAACTTTTCCAAGAAAGTTTGGTTTGGTTTGCTCTTATTATAACAATATAATATCACCCTGTCCACTCTATGTAAAATATTTAGTTTCCCATCCATTTTATGTTCTATCATATCATCTTCTATTTTTATTTTTCTTATTTCTACTCATCTATATTTCTCCATCACCACTAGGTCTTTGAATAAATAGACCTTCCTATCTTATTCATTTCTGTATTCCCAGCACCTAACTAGTGAAAAAAACTCAGCACATATTTGTGAAATAAATAAGGTATTGGAAGTTTGGAGATTTCATATGGTAAGAAGCATTGGCAGTAAAGTCTATTAAGAGGCCCCGTACCCTGGAAGTACAATTCATTTTCAAGGCCTGACCTTACCTACTAAAATCCCCAGTCTACTGAGATGCACCCCCCAAGATTCATTGTAACATAGTCTCTAACAGGATACTATGATTTGGCAAGGTTAAATATTATTTCTCTGTACTTTCATAAAACAGCTCACTTCTTCCACAACATAGATAAATCTAATGTTTTATCATTTATTTGCTTCTGAAATGTATCCAGTTAGACTCTCTGTCTTGGAAAGACAAGACAAGTTTGTTAGTATCGCAGAACAAATCTAGCACATTCTTTCTTAGAAAATAAATGTAGAAAGTTTTTTTTGTTTGTTTAAATATATTTGCATTGGGGGTATTTGTAGTTTTATACTTGAGCCTGGATAATCTATTCACGTATGCAATAATTGGACTTGACAAATATGGAATTGTTTTCAAACTTTAGAAGCTAAACTAGAGAAAACTTAGAAAAGCATTAGATAAGGTTGTAGTCAGAGAATGCATATTTTAGGAAAGAGGAGTGATTTCAATGACTCCAAATTATTGTGGTCAATTAGAACATAGTGTTAACATCCTGCTGATATTTATGAGGAGGCATAGGATAGCCCTGGATTTCTTTGCACATACAGAGGAAATCTGAAGGAATTAGGATTTACCTTCAGTGACCTCTCATTTTCTTTTGTTGCCTGGACCTCTCAGTTCATTGAAGCCTTTTTTTGTACCAATTTTCTCTTCAGACAGAATTCTGTATTATTCCTCCTAACAACCCCTTTCCTGTCATCTGCAGATAATAATAAGATAACTTATCTATTTAAAAGATTCCTGCAAGAGATAATACTTACATTTAAAATGTGAGTCAGAAGATGGCCGATAACTCAAGTTGAGGAACAGTGCTAGAGACACCAGTTCCTCCTGCAGAATGTCTACCGGACTTGAGACCCAGATGACTCTTTGTAAATAAAGGAGCAGGAGCACACACACACAAATACTTACAACTTCACAACCCTGGTTGCAAGCTAGAAGAACAGAGTTCAAATCCTGTCTCTCTCACTTCTTAGATGTATAATTCAACTTTAAAAAATTCCTTTAAGGTATCTCTGAACATTATGTTTGTTATCCACAAAATGTGCCACAATTTAGGCAAACCTATGGGGGTCCTATGAGCAGCCACATTCTGTATCTTTCCAAATGTTTTTTTTTTTTTTAAAGTGTCATTAATCTGTGAATGTGACACTTTTTATAATTGACTCCTCTTAGTTTTGGGTGTTTGAAATCTATGATTTCTATTGAACTCATTTTTCAGTTCCTATCTTTTTGAAAATTTCTCCATGAAGGCATTTTGAGTCTTTCCATTTAAAGTAATACAGTACTTCTCCCTTGGTTCTTTAGTAACACTATAGATAACTTAGTTTTTATTTATTAACATTGCAAGTCTCACATTATGATTACAGAGTGTATTCTTTATTCAAAAATTATGGGGCATCAATGTTAGAGAAACCTAAGTTTAAACCTAGACTTAAATACTAATATTTACAAGACCATCGACAAAGAATGTTTAACAATTAGTTCAGATGAGTTTCATTAGCTCCATTTTTAAAATAAAGGAAGGAAGTTTGGACATGCCATCTCATTTAATCATTCCATATCAACTTTAGAGCCTAATTCCTGAGCTGGTGATGCTTAATGTATGTAGGAGACACATACATTTCCTTTCAGATAGTCAGTCAACTCAAGGGGATTTTAAATTGCATGACTACATAATCCTAGGATTGGGTGAAAAATACTGGCATTAAAATATCTTTAATATCAAGGAAATATTTATGTAAAAAAAGAGTATATCATGTGATACATATATATGCGTTGACTAAAGAAAATAATAAAAGTAAACATCTATTTTAATGATAGAATCTCTATCCTCTACCAACATCATAAAGAACAATAACTGCAAAACTGGCCAACTGAGTAACTTTGCAAAGAAACTTTGTATATCAAATAAAACAGTACTGGAATTGAGGAAAATAAAAAGATGTTGAAAACTACTCCCTGCAAAATACATTCTACAGTTATTTTCTACTCAAAAACACAATATTAAAAACATCTAGTCCGCTTCACAATGTGATACATTTAATTCTAATCTCAGGTATCATAAACCATTATTTTGTTCTCAAATAGAAACCTGCATTTAAAATCCTTTACCCTCAGTCCAGTTTCTTTTAAATTCAAGGTTAAATTCATGAAAACAAAAAGCTATCATTCCAGGTTTGGTCGTATGTGAGATTGTGAGACAAAACATAAATATAAATTAATCTCTATAACTTAATTGTGTGTGTGTGTGTGTGTGTTTCTTTTCAGCATTGATATTCATATGTAAATTGTGCATTTATATAGCTTTTATAGTAATACCCACTGTTACCTTATCTTTCTGACTGACAATGATGGGATTTCAGTCATGCTCAGCCTTTCCTACAGTGCCAGTGATGGGATTTTTTGAAATCTTATTACTGGTTGCACTGCCCTGATCTCAGATGAAACTTTCAATCAAAAAGGCAATCAGAAGGTTATACATTCGTGAGATTTCCTGCAAAGCCAGTGATCGCATAATACAACTTGTTGGAAGGGCCTACTTGCCTCCAGTCCTTATGTGGCTATGAAGAGTAATTGGCTACTTAGCTCTCAGCACCGGCTTTTCCTTCTCTAAAATACAGCATAACCCAGAACTCTGTCAAGTCTCAGTGTGGAATCTGGCTGCTCCTAGGAGATTTCCAAGTCTCACGCAGACTTGTCTTACTTTAAGCATCTGATTAAACAAACTGTCCCAAAGACACATTTAGCTTTTTCTAAGCATTCTTGTTTTACTGGTAATGCCAGCGAATCTAAGTTTTATTTTATATACACACAAACACTTACCCACACTTTTTTTCCCAAAATGCTTTCAATGTAAATTTTATATACTAGAAATCACAATTCTGTATGGCAAGGTTAACACTTGAATTACCTTTCTAGCATTTATTAACCATCCTATTATAAATTATTTGTAATCTTAAAATAACCTTACTCATCTAAGATTATTGTAGAAAATGGCCTCTTCGTTCTCCAGAGTATACATATATGGGGGTTTAAGACATAATTCAGGGTACTCTAAAAGTATAGTTCAGCCCCAGTATGAACATGGTGTTATTTACTTTTCTGTATTAAAAACCTTATTTGTGTTTTTAAGCACAAGGTGCCAGCCTGATGGTGGCAGAGAAAATCAGCAAGAGATTCACACTTCTATTTTCCATTCCTTTACCAAATGAATTTTGAGGCATTATTTGGGCACCTAGTATACCAGATGTCATCTCTCCATGAAAACCACCATATAGAGATTATCTTACTGATTTTCAAAATTGGAGGATATGGATTCTATATTCCTGAAAAATAGTGCTGTTTTAAAGACATGTTTGTGTATATCTGTAATCCATGGCACTTCAATGAGAAATATAGTAGAGATGAGTCTCGTATGCTAGAGATAGGTGAAGTGATGACCTGAGCTTGGTTTGTGCAAGATAGTTGGACTATTACTATTGATTACTATGCAACTACTATTAATAACCTACTTCACCAAGTATTTGTTTCAGACATCAAGTCCTGGTGTATTTTAAAGTCATTTGGGGCAATCACTTCGACCTCAAGAAAAAACGTTCAATCACCATAGCGACAAGCATAAAGGTCGAACTATGAACTATTCTCAGGCCACAGAAACTCAATAAGGACTCAGTGAAGTCACTGGATAGTTGTAAATTTTAAATATAATATTCAAACATTTTCTTTCTGTCACAGTAGAAGCAGCCTCCATTAGTCAGTGCTTTCAGTTTTCTAGCAATGTCATGTTCTTCTCAGGCAGCTCAAGCCAATGCCTGAAATGGCAGGAGAATTACAGTTTATTTTTGAACAATGAAGATCTCTCTAACAGGCAGTCTTTCACTCAGAACCCCCTGTTTGGCTGGCAAAGATTTTTCAGGTCCAAGGCTCTCTTGCCAAATTCTGCTTTCTAATCTTTGCTTTTACAAGTTTTAGATCTGCATCCCTGTCTGAAGCGATTCCCTGCTCAATCCTGCTTCTTCTCTCTTTTGTTTTTTGACTCTTAACTCTGATTCAGCATCTGCTTCCAGGAGGACCCAGCTGACACAGCTGGACTAGCCTTTCCGTGCACCACGTTCCTTTAATGTCCCTGTTGGGATCTTGCTAGATGATCATCCCCAAGCCATTTCTCTTCTCTATTTCTTTATCATAAGAACTCTTGCAAATAAAAATGATCCTTGCAATAATTTAGTTGAATGTTCTAGAATTCTACTTAGATTTGATGGCACTCTGTTAGGTCTTTATCTAATCAGAAAAGAAAAAGTGATGACAACAAAGGTATTTATAAAAATATATTTCACAAAGTAGGAAACAATACAGGAGTTTCTCTGAATACAATACATGGAGTAAATAAACAATATTGCATTAAAGCAAAGTAGAAAATTAAAATGATCTGCATGTAGTACTTGAGAGTTTTATCATACATTTTCTACTCCTAAAATGGCAGGTTTGCATTACAAATTGAATATGCTCACATCGTCTAGTGCTGTTCTCTTTTGGGGTCTAAGACGTTCTGTGCATCACCGTGAAGATCAGGGAGAGAAGTAATAAAAACAGAAGCAGTAAAATTATGTACAAATCAGTTCCTGCTCTAAAATAGAGGGGGTGATGTGAAGCATTTGTATTGGGTGGGGCATTATGAAGATATCTAAAAGTCTAGAGTGTAAATATTCACATGAATCAATATACTTTCAGATGTTTGTGCTTGTAGTAAAACACCAAATACTAGGATTATGAACAAAATAGAAAACAGTCCAAAAGTTTCTCTGGGAAAATGCTGTTCCTGCCATCACCAGTCACAATAACACTTTCTACTCTAAAGAGACTATTAGCTCCCCTTTTGATAATATTGCCTGCCATACTCATCTCATCAAAATGTACATGTATTAAACATTCATTGTGTGTGTGTGTATATATATATATATTTATATAAAACAATCTAAAGGATTATTAATGGATATAGTTTAGGGTTTTTTTCCCCCATATAGTCCCTTAATCTATAATTACCAACCTTAATAAATAAAAGCATTAATGGACATCAATAAAATATTTATTTCGAGATTTAAACAAATAAATTCACGCGCTAGCAATAAAACCATCTGTCTTTTATGTAGTCCACTGTGTGATATAGTTTATCTTTGTGTCCTTGTGGAAGAAGATGAAGTGGAGGGAACGAGTAATCCTGCTTCCAGAAAACAAGCCTGTTTAATGGGATTTCTCTCCTCCCACCACTGAATTGGCAATCCCCACCCTGGAATGGATTACGAACATGTGAATATTTTAAGGCTCGACACAATATTTAAAGATGCTATTCAGTCTCTGATGAGTGGGGCCAACAGTTATGTACAATGTGTGGTCACCGTACCGCATAATCTAGGAGGCCTCCTAAAACTCCAAAAAGTCAGAACGTACAGCCGACCAAGTATTGCTTTATCATTTGTGGCGGGATCCTTATTGGTGAAGGGGAAAAAAGCCATTTGCATTTATAAAAATCCTTGCAGAAGACACATATCAGCAGCAAATTCCTTGCAGGTCCATTTTTCTAAGAAAGCACCTTTTAATTTTGATTATTTTTTTCCTCTTTTTTACCCATTTGTCTAAGGATTAGCCAGGATCCCAATCTTTGTCTGTGGTGGTTAGGTAAATATCAAATATCCAAAGACTTGTAGACACTCCACATACTTTAATTCACACTCCACAAGATTTATAACCTCCTAACATATACGTTTTATTTTTATTAATTTTTTTTGGTTCAACATTAAAATGTAGTTGAGTTGATAGATGATCGGTGCTAAACTTGCCTCTAAAACAAATAGCCACATTGGTTGTATCTAAGGGGAGTGACCCTAGAATATTACAGAATGCTCAGTTCCATGGATTTATTTATAATCCACTGTCAAGTTTCTTTGTCACTTTCACCGACAGAGTAAAGTTCGCCCAGTCTCTTAAAGCGGGGACCCCAGTCACTGAGGTAGTCAAAATTTTGGTCTGAGTCTGAGGTGGTGGACTCCAAGGAGCTGAGGGAGCCGGCCACAGACCCCCGGCCTTCATAGCCATAAATCTGGATGGAGTCATACGGCGGGGCGGTGGGGTCATTATCTGCCTCGTGTAGCCGTACATTGATAAATTCGTCGACATCAACTCCATTCGGGACGGGAGCAAGCCCTTGCCTTGGCATGAACTGCAAATCCGGTTTAATATCCTTACGGGGTAAAAACCCATTAATTCCATCTGGGTTTTGTAAAGTTGCAATATCAAAAGCCTCTGTATCTTCCTCCCCTCCTCCTTCGTCATCATAGCGAATGATGTTTTCTCGTACATCTTCATCGTCTTTGATAATTAATGGCTCGTTTTTATGTCGCCGCAGAGTTACAAAGAGCACCACGATGACTGTAGAAAAAGAACATGAAATGACAATTAGCCAAACTTGCATTCAATTTCACGAGCAACACCTCGTGTTTTAAGGTAGAGGGGCATTATTTAAAAACTTCTGAGCATTAGCTTTAATAACATTGACTTGAGAATTAAGCGAAACACCTATCTGAAGGATGCATACTGAATTTTGAGTGAGTATTTTCCCAGGTTGCTTCTGTTTATTAAATGGTGATGAAGCTGGGTTAAAAGAATAAACTTTCATCTATTCATGGTGAAAGCTGAACTTAATTCTGTGATAAGCTCTGGAGTGAATGGCACAAAAATAGAAAACAGTACGGGTAGTGTAACTAACTCGCTGTGCATCTTGGGCGCGTCTTTTAATATTCTTTAATTCCATGCCCCTCTTCTATAAAGGAAAGGAGCAGAATAGATTATATCTGGTATATTTGGTATTTTAACAGTTCTTCAAAACTTTCTCCAATCAAATAGTGTTCATTCACAGGTGAAGCAACATATCAAGATGAATGTCAAATCTGCATGGTCAACTTCTTGTCTTGTGTGAAGGCTAGAACTCCTCCATCAGGGAAGGCAGCCAGGTGAAAAAGAGAGGAACCCATACCCAGCCAGCCAGGCGAGCCAAATCAAATGTGGGCTAACAAGATAAAAATATATCAGGAAATGATGCTCAATCCAGGGCACTGAGTCAGATGCAACAGGGAAGGCAGCAACTAACATAACCTTTATTTAGGCAGGATAAGACATAACTTTCCTTTTGTATATCTTTCTACCATCTAATCTCATTTTTTAATGGAAACATTACAGAAACCTTTCCTTAATTTGCAATCTTCATTATAATTTGATTTTAATATGAAGAAAAAATATCTGAGGAAGACAGTGTAATTTTGAAGAAAATATATTTTTTGTTTGCTTGTTTGTTTTCATTTTATCTCACCCAACTTTGTGATTGGACGGACTCAGCCATCCAACCTATACAATGTTTAGATAAAGGAGTATTTTGGACAGATGTGAGCCCCTTATGCATCAAACTTGTGTGCATCAGAAGATCTGGAGGTCTTCATAATAGATGCTGCTGTAACCACATAAAGGTCCATCCCCACTCCCACCACCGTATGCTCAGTCTTTTTGTTTTTTGTGTTTTTTACTGGTGATGGGACTGAAAAAGGCACTAAACAGTCCTCTCCAATTGGACAATTACTATCACAACTCTTTTTCTCTTCACTCCCTCTTGGTGACCTCAAAGCTTTGAGAAGTACAGGACGTTCTTCTTCCCCAAAAGAACGCTGATGCCTGGCTAGGTCATGGTTTGTCGTCCTTATTTACAGTCATTTATGAACCAGAAAAATGGTGACCATTAGGCTATGAAGGAAATACGTACCTAGCAGCAAAATGATGCATGCTAATATGGCAATTAAGGCGCCCATACTGAGTCCAATCGGAAGGACATAAGCTTCAACATTACAAGACTGGACAACACCATCACTGCTACAGCCACAGACCCGGATGGTCAGGTGCTGGTGCTGCTCAGAGGAGGATTCCCACTATCACTGATTATGATCGGTAAAAGATAGACTTCTTGCTTCTGGCGGTTGAATCCATTATGCTTTGCCAAAATGCTGAGGGAATTATCTGGAAAAAGTGAAAATTACAATAGTTTGCATCATTTCAAAATGGCTGCCTGAACAAACTTGTTTTTCTAGTTCATAAATCCTCTGCAAACTTCAAGATGATCCCAGTTCCACCAGACAGCTCAGGCTCTCTCCCACTCCCCTCTTCCCACTTTCCCAATTGGCATTGACTAAAACCTCCAAATCCTATCAGGTCCAATAAATTGGGTCCCATGAAAACTAATGAAGTTTTATCATCATCTTGTAAACACAAAAGATTTATATAATTTTCAAGTGTCTTTTCAGAAGACACATTATCCCAAGTCCCCATAAATAAGTTTAATTTTCTTTCGCTTATCTTGGTAATGTAAAATTGGCCGGACAAAATTTTACCACATTTGAAAGGCATGTTTGAGAAGCTCTGAATTAAAAGACAGTCTGCATGACAATATGGCATACAAAATGATGCATTTCATTGACTCCCATGAGTATCTAAAAAGTCATTTATGTCCTAAACCATTTATACTAACATTTAACAACAGCCCCATTTACTGCCAATTGGAGGAGATATGCCATACATATTAAAATTTTGTAGAGAAGATCTATAGTGGTTACACGAATAAGAATAAACTGAAAAGTCATAGGAGCAAGTGTTCTATTTTGCACATGTCAGTTAATTAAATGGAGGTACATATCATTTAACCAATATTTAAGGGCATACTTCATTCAGTTCAAAGTAAAACTGGTCAGTGAGAAGTGAGTAGACCCATGTTAGCCTTATTTCTCAAAATTTCACCCCCAAAATGACTTTGTTGTTGTCTTTCATTTCTAACAAACTGTAGTCATATTGCATATATTAATTATTAATTTATTTTCTCATTTTGGCTAATGAAAGACGTATATCTAATCAAAATGGGAATAATAATTATCTCACACTGATTTCCCAACAAAAAGCGAATAAACATAATTTTGGTAAATATGTGCAATGTTTTTTGGGGCAAAATGATTATTTCAGCTGGAAGTTTTTCAAATATTGGCAAGTTTGCAGACCCCAGAACACTTGGCTACCTCATCAGTGCATATTAAGGCAGGGATTCCAAATCATTGCTGTCCAATTTCTGGTCATCAGGATCCTACTGGTTTCCAGAATACTCAAACACATGAGCAGACAGTCTACTCAAATAATTTCAAGTAAATCTTTTAAACCTTCTGTACTATATAGTACTATCCCAAGATTTCCAAATGATAGTCATTCCCTAAAATGTATAAATAATATTTATTTTTGCTTTGTTTAAGATATAAGTGGACCTATAATGACTTACTAGTAAGCAGTCAGACAGAAATAAAAACAATAATATAAAAAACCTCTGACTGAATTAATTTTTTCTAAATTTCTTCTGGTTGTGCTTCATTATTTAGTAATTTGAAGAGTGAAAAGAAGTCTCTAATGGAGTTAAACGATGATATATCAAATGACCAGCAATCTTCATTTCCATGACCTAGAAGGAAATACCATCAAGCTAAAAGCAGAACATTATCTCAAAGCAGATACAGAGTGTAGAGCTATGTTGTATTTTCAGAAAGTGTGTGACAAGTTTGAGTAGAGTTAATTAGTGCAAGGGACATTTGTGGATGATTTCATATACCATAGTTCAAAACAGAACATGAGAATTGTTTTTCAAGATGCAATTAATAAAACTACAATGAGGCTCTTTCCTTTTTGTGGTTGACATTATTAGTATGAGAAACTATCTTTCGTGTATTCTCTCTTTAAAATGATCCGTAATGATAATTTAGAAAGTGCAGTGGGAATATTATTCTTGCAGAACAAAGCCACCTCTTTATTATTTAACAAAGCATTCGGGGATCTAACATTAAACTTGTACCTATATATTTTTTTTACTATTCAAGACATCCGTGCATGTCGTTCCTCTTCTGTATATGGAAAATTGTTGACTGAGTAAAAGTAGTGTATGAGTTATTTTTGCCAAATTTTACTTGCTATGTCCACGCAAAGTCCAATTTCCTAGTTGCCTACTCACTTTTTTAAAAATAATTTTTGTTTGTACTTATTAATGATTTAGTTGAGTTATTTTATTAGGCCAAAAGAAAATGTCATTGTTGTACACATAAAAAAAAAAAATGACTATCACAGTTTTACGTAGTTCAAATTAATATATTTGAAATGCTTTTTAAAAAATCTACATGTGGCAAATATCTTTTCTGAAGTTCCAATTTGTTTCTTTAAAACATCCTCTTAAGGGCTCTCTATTATGTTCCAATTCCCTCCCCCCCCAATCCTACATCAATACCTTGATTTTATGTAGAAACACTATAAATCTTGATGTTCGTTAGTTATTTTCCCTTATAGTGTTCCTCAAGAGTGTCTTGGTATTCTTGCTCATTTGCTAATCTCTAACAGATATAGAATCAGATTATCAAGTTCCATAAAAATTCCTATAAGAGCTTAAGTAGAAATTATGTTAAAATATAAATCAATTTTGAGAATTGACATCTTTATGATCTGCAGTCTTCTATATCAAAATTGTAGTGTGTTATTATTTTTTAAAATGCATTTCTATACAATGTTTTTATTTTAGCTACAGGAGTTTTTACACATTTTGTTAGATTTATTATTGGTGCAGTATAATTTTGTTGCTCTAGTAATACCTTTTAAAAATTATATGTGTAAGTCATTATTGCTGGTGGTGGTTAAACCCATTTCTATTTGAAATGCTTTCGGTTTTAAGAAACTGAGAATCTAACTGATTCGTTAGAAGCTTGTTAAATACATTTGGAATTTTTATTATAAATTGGAGATTTACTTTTCTTTCCATGTGACTTGCCTAGTTGTCCAGCTTCATGTTCTGTTACTCTTCTCTCTCAATGTTCTCGCCACCCTGGCCTTTTCTAAGTCAAGAATCTTCTCTCTTCAGGGATTTTGTATTTTCTCTTTATTCTGCCTGATAATCTTGCTACCCTTCCTTAGCCCAAATTTAAATCATTAATATTCATGCATTAGTTATGTCTGTGCTTGAATGTCACTTCTTCATAGATAATTCCCTACAGTAGTTGTCCCAATCTCTCCAGATAATTAGTTATATAATTTATATTTAAAAAAAAAAACTTTACATTTTCATCAAAACACTTGTACAAAGGAATAATGTAATAATGGGAATATGAGAGAACTGGGGATACAGAAATAAACTAGGGACTTTTAAGTAACAAATTACCAATTTTAGGTGCATAAAAGGCTAAGTAATCATTAGCCACATTTTGTAAGGCTCATATTTATTTCCCTTATGTTATTTTGTCATAGAGAATTGTATAGTTCAAAATTTATATTTGAGAAAGTTCAATTTTAAGCTATTGAAAACAATAGGTAGCCTGGGGTTCCTAGATGGAAATTAAGAGGAATAGTGATAGCTTCCAAGTCTTTCCTTAGAGATGCCTTACGTATAACATGAACAATGAACTGAGGGTGGTTATATTCAAATAGAGAAGGTTCAGAGAGGGAGAAACTTAGTCTAAAATAACTGAAATGCCATCCTACTAAAGAGGTCCACACCAGAATTCTCTTTTACTGAGCTGAAATTGGATGACTTAGTCTTACATTCAGAGCCGGGGCAGATAGTCTGAATAAGTATGTCCTACAGTTTGTATAGGAGGAATTTCTTCGATTATTGGTCTTTAGCCTTTGAATCATTTACAGTTGGAAACCAAAGGACCTTCTTTCATATAAGATTAATATCATTATAACAAAAGTTTGTCTTAGTAAATAAGCCAGTAAATATTTGTTATAAACAGAATGTCCCTCCCCTCCAAATCTATATGTTGAAGCCCTCCGCCTCCCCCCAGTGTGGTTGTATTTGGAGATGGAACCTCCAAAAAGTAATTAAGGTCGAATGAGGTCACATGAGTGAAGTCCTGGACCCTATACGATTTGTGTCCTTATAAGAAGAGACACCAGCGAACTTTCTCTTTCTCTACCCATGTGTGCGCAAAGAGATAATCTGAGTACACAAGCAACAAGGTGGCCTCCTACAGCAGTCAAGAGAATAGGATTCAGAATAAAACATATCTTGCCTCCACCTTGATCTTAGACTTCCTCACCTCCAGAAATGTGAGAAATAGCTTTTTATTGTTTAAGCCACCAGTCTACAGTATTTTGTTATAGCAGCCTGAGCCAACTCAAATAATAATGTAGACACTAGTTAATTCTATGTGCATAGTCCATGAAAAATTAAAAGTCTACCTTAAGAGATAGACTCTGCCTACTGGGATAATCCTTCAACTTTATTTGTATAATTTTTTCCACAGTTTTTCCTTCCTTCCTTTTCTTCTTTCTTGCCTTCCTTCCTCTCTCCCTCTCTTCCTCCCTTCCTTCTTTCCATGCATTTTCTGTGTATTTTTAATAAGACAAGAATGGTCATTAGTATTACTGTTATTACTTAAATATCCCATGTCCTTTCCACATTGTTCTTTATTTTTTTTCCAGATAAAAGAAAGCAGGGAAATCTCAAATTTCTCTTTGTTGCAGTGTAGTTCATCTGTGCTATTGCCCTTATGCAGGCATTTTACTTTGGTCTCAGTCCCGTTTATTTGAAATCACGGAGCTATGTCTTTTGTTTATCCTTGTAAATGCCAGCAGAAGCAACAAGGAGCCGAGTTAATGAAGGCACTTGCCAGACAAACATTTATGACAAAAGAAATAGATAGAGAGAAGATCAGTAGATAGTATGCCTTTTTGAGAAATGTCTCCTAGCTTTTGACTTGCAAATCTAATTCAAATTTTCTTGGTCAAGTCAAATGTAATGAAAATGGCAAGGTCAAAACAAAGGGAAAATGGCACTCTGTTCAGTGGACAGGAGATTTAATTAAGTTCTTATCGTTGTGTTGTTTAGTTATAAAAACCTAACAAAGCAATAAACATACCAAATTCATGAGCTTTCCGCATATTAGATACATGTATTCACCATATCCAATATCTAGGACTATGAAGCAAAGATCATAACACCTACACTTCATTAATATATGTTTACTACTCTAAACACTAAGTCTTATTAGAAACAATCAGGCTGTTATGAATTAATAAAAACTAAGACTCTCTGAAGCCAGTCTCGTCCATTACCATTATAACTTCCTACATAATTCATTAAAAGTGTACCACCATACTAAATCTGCAACAAACAACTGGATATGCCGAGCCAGTTAATTAGATCATTTGTCACTCTGTTTTCCTTTTTTCCTCATTAGACTGTCCACCATGCCACCTGATGTCAATAATATCAGTGTTTATCTGAGTGTTAACTCATTACCAAATCTTCTAGGATTTAATAATAAAGTATATCTAGCCATAAAATATTGATTAAGGTTTACTTTGACTTTAGAAAAAAACCATCGCTGTGAATTCTTCTATAAGTTTCTAGACTAACATCTGACTTAACATTTAGTCAACAATTTATAAGTACACATAAGATGAATTAGCACATTTTTAACAGAAAAAGTTACTTCACTATAGCCACTTAGCACTATAAACATAGTTCTATAAATATATGCACAGTTGTCATGTTGCAGAGGAAATGTACAGAGGGTGGGATGTACTTTACGAACTTAGGACTCAGCAAGCAACCCATGAAACTTAAACGTCTTCTAAAATTCTTTAAGAAACTACATATACTATTCTTAACTTGTTAATATAAGATAAAGTTCTTTTTAGATTATATGAAAGTGGTATTTAGTGTAGTGGTCTGAATGGTGACCTCCAAAAAGACATGGCCACGTCCTATTCCCTAGAATCTATCAATGCTCCCTTACTTGGAAAAGGATCTTTGCAGATGTAATTAAATTAAGAACCTTGAGATGAGTTCATCTGGGATTACCTGGTGGGCCCTAAATCCTGGTGAGGCAAAGCAAAGGAAGAAGTAAGATGAGGACCGAGGCAGAGATGGGCGTAATGTGGCCACAAATCATGGGATGCCTACAGCCAACAGATGCTGGACAAGACAAAGAATGAATTCAACTCTAGAGTCTCCAGCAGGAGTGTGGCCCTGCTGACACCTTGATTTCAGACTGTGGCCTCTGGAGCTGTGAGAGAATGATTTTCTGTCATTTTAAGCCTCCTAGTTTGTGATAATTTGTTATGACTGTGCTAGGAAACTAAGACACACAGTAAATTTGATTAAAAATGATTTGCAGATGTGGGGAAGGGTGTCCTTACACCCATTTTACATATGAGGAACAGGGTCGTTGAAAGATAAATTGACTTGCTCAAGGTTTCTCACATGACAGCTAAGAATTACAACCAAGTTCGATGTATTTTCTGTACTCTCTCTGTCATCTTAATAAGTTACCTAAGAAAATAAGGAAAAAATGGGCTCTAAGAAGGTTATATTAAAGCTCAAGGATAAGATTTAAAAAGAGAGAGAGAAAGTGTGTGGAGGAAGGTTTTTCTATGCCATGAGACCTTTATCAGAGTCAAGGAGAAAACTAAGCGGTCGAGGCCATTGGTAGGCAAGAATAGAGGACTTTAGAGGACTCAAAAATATTCAATACAATATTCTGTAGATCAGAATCCCATATTTTGAGTCAACATAGCATAGCATACATAGCATAGCATAGACAGAATGCCATAGTATCCAACTTTGGGTGACTTAATGTGAACCCCTACAATAGCATAGAATAACATAACTTTGGATTAATTATCAATAAATGATCATTTTTGGTGCCAGAGAGGAAGTCAAGTATCCAAGAGACCAAAGTCCATGCTGGATAAAATCACACTGCCCAAGGTCTTCTGACTTTGATTATTTTTCCCCTGCACTGAATTTGCATGACTGCTCTTACCCAAAATGTCCCATGTACATAATGCATATCCTTTAGTGCTCAGAAGAAAGGCAGATTTATCTCACTCTTGAAATGAGGGATGAAATTTAATATTACCTTCATTTTATCTGAAGACCTGCATTAACTAACCCACAAAAGTAAAAACTATACCAAGAGCCAATTTGAATGGAAATTGTAAAGCTTTTATAAATATCAAGATATATGGAAAAGAATATTTGTCTCTTTAGATTTATGCGGAAGTGAAAAAATTCATTATTATTTTAAATATGCAAGCTATCTAGGATAAAAACAAAATGAAGAAACACCAAGGCCCTTGGTAAAATTGCTTGTGAAAATTTCAGAAGACAGCCTAATAGTGGTTAAAAATCCGGATACTGGAAGGCTAGCATTGTCAGGAGAGTGGCTTTTTCCTCCACATTTCTATTTATTAAATAGATAGAAATTATAAGAAACTGGGAGTCAGAGATGAATTCATTTTGTACTGGAGCTGATAAATTTGTGCTCATTAACACACTTGGAATTTAGGGTAGTTGGAACAGAGATTAGCACTGTTTTAAAATAGCAGTTTAATTAAAGTATATATTGTGTGTAAGATATTGAAATCATTAAATGTAGTAAATGGAGCACTAAGAATATGAAAGAAAGGAAGTACCAAAAGTAGTTTGCTATCTCAATAACCTACTTTTTTTTGCATTTCTTATTAAATTATTAAGGTGGCATTCGTTAAAAAAATTATGTAAGTTTTAAGTATACAATTCTATAATACACCATAGTACATTGCGTTGTGTGTTCACCACCCAGTCAACTCTCCTTCCATCACCATATATTTGACCCCCTTTACCCTTTTCTACTTCTCCCTTCCCCTTTTTATACCTCCCCTCCCCCTTTCTCTCTGGGGAAAACAGTATATTTTTATCCCTTGAGATGATCATGCTAAGTGAAATAAATCAGGCGGAAAAAGTTGAGAACCATATGATTTCCCTCATATGTGGGATATAAAACTGAAAGAAACCAATGAACAAGATAAACAAACAGACACTCATAGAAACAGACAACAGCATAAATAACCTGCTTTGATTTGAAGGAGGTCAAGTAACCTTGGCAATCACCACTTTGTTAGATACCATCATCTCCCTGAAGATTTAAAATTTGCATATATGGCAATAAGACATGGAGTAAAAATTTACCCCAAATGGCACAAATCCATTTTCCGTCACCATGACACAAGCCTCCATCTCAACTTCTTTCAAATCCACGCTGACACACTCAGTTAATTCTGCCCCCTGTTATTCAGTGCCCGTTGTCTACAAGACACTGCTAGAGGAAAGTCTTTCTGGCCACACACTCCACTGAGCATGCTGCAGTACGGTCAGCTATGATGCTTTTCTGTCTCACCCACAGAAAGGTCCTTCTTTAGTGACTGCATCCCATCATCTGTCATGCGGGTCATAATATAGAAATCTTCTCCATGGGAAGATTTCAATGGATACTTGTTGAATGAACAAATAAGTGGCTACAAAAGTGAAATTATAAATAAGTACTGATTCTAAGGAACTTCTAACCCAGAAGAGGAGAGAATAGCATATAACTAGCCAAAATATCAGTCATCTCATGGTCCATTTTGTAACTGTGACTCCTGTCCTAGCTCCCATGCTCTGTGGTTGACTACTCCACTTGTGCCTTTATTTAAAATGCTATTATTGTAGACATAGACTAGAGAAGACCTTAAGGAAGGGGTGGCATGTGGGCTGGGTTTAGAGGAAGAGGGGGCACTACTCCCTTTTCTCCCTCCTCCCATGTTTCTGTTCTATAGCATTCCATCCTCAGCCTTTTCCTCTAACCTCTTTGTGAACTGCTTGAATCTGATTCACTTATGTGATTTCAGACACCAGACAATATTTCTTTTCTAAAATTTTAGCCTTATGCCTCCTTCGTTTACCTATCGGGCGTATCAATCTGGATGTTCAGTGCCACAAATTCAGTCTTTCAGCATTGTAATGAATAATATTTAATTCCTGTTCTTCTCCATTTTGAAAAATAAATCTCTTTCTTGGATCCATTTCTTGTATCATCTTCATGGCTATATACTTTTGTATATCCTCTCCCGGTATCCAATAACCTCACATCTTCCTTTTCAATGTAGAAAAGTTCTATCCTACAGTAATCAGCTGAAAATTTATTACTTCCTTTATGAAGGAGGCAATAGGAATACATAGCCTTAAGATTTTGAAGTATCTAAGTCAAAGATGTAATGGAAATTCGGTTATAAGTTAAGTGTTAATATAAATGGTTTCCGTTCCTTTTTTAAATAAATATGTAATAGACATCAGTGCATATGAGTGAGTTGGTGCATAACAAGGGACTCAGAATGGGAAGCAGTACCTTGAGAAGTTCAAAATATTTCTAAACCCACGCAAATAGAATTCAATGAGAAAAGCATATGCCACTAATCTTATGTTTATTATTACATTGATTTAAAAAGTAAAATGCTGATTATACTAGACTCTGATATGTCTGGACCACAACATTTCAAATTCTGTCCATTTAATTATAATTATCATCATTGTGTCTGAGCAAATATTCACACAAACAGAAGACAGCTGTAAAATTCAGGCAATAATTTAGATACATAAATATCTGAGCATGTTAAAAATATATATTCTTAGATTTTAGTCTAAATCAACGAATAAGAATTTCTGGGGATAGGCCCTGGACGTCTGCATTTTAAGTAATTTTTTTGCATAAAAAATCTTCTGGAATGTCTGAGAGCCATTCTACTATACTCCCTTTCTTCCCTTAGGTGTTAGCTGTGGTTAATGGCTTGGCCCAAGCCCTCAGAGGCACCACTGGGGAAGCTATTATTCTCCGGGTTCTGTAATTCAGCAGGGGTAGCAGCTGATAGTAATTTTCCTGCATAATTCCTTCTTTTCTGGTTTAGTGGTAAAATAACTGCAAAAAAAGGAGGGAAATGATGCAAGAAAATGTGGCATCCTACAGCGAGCTAAAGTCCAGTGTTTGTCCTTGAATCATTTTAAAGTTTAATATGTTATATTAAAACAGCTTGGCTAAACATATATCTTTGGGCAGAAGTCTTAATATATAGTGAAGGCAAGAGGATGGGAGGCCGTTATGTAGATAAAATTATCATTCAAGCAGTGGTCACATTATCATTCTTTCCAGGTTGCTGAGAATCGCACGTGCTTTTGAATCTTAAAATTCACATCCTTTATAGTATTGGAAATAGTACTGTTTTGATCACACAAGAAATGACTTTACATTAAAGGTCAAACTGATTTGCTTTTCCTCAAATTCACCCACATATTAACAGGTTAAAATACAGATGGAGAGAGCAAAAATAAAATGATCGAAAGAAAAGATACCTGTGTAGGTCACCCTTATGATTGAAATAGAAATCACATCAAACTCATTCAAACTCTTTTTTATTGAAAATGTAATCTGATAAAATTCCCTATTGTTATACACTGTAGAGAAATCTGAATACATTTTGGAGTCATGCATGATTTCATTTTAATACTTTCTCTTAAAATAAAGGGATTTTTTTTTTGATGAGTCTTTTAAAATAGTCTCAAGATAATATTTGATTTTCCAAGCTTGCCATTCCCCATTGGAAATGGATGTGTGCTGTTTCCTGGCACTGGGGAGTGATATAAAGGTCCCCACCATCAAATTCTCCACATTTTGAAATTATTAGAGGTATGTCTAACAAATGGAAGTTAAGGGAAATTTATTCCCTTTTCAACATTCTAATTTCTGAATAGCTTATATTAGCAGTAATTTCTTTAGGATTTGTATTTCAGAATGCTTCTGAATATCATATTAGATAATGTTCAGGCTCTGGAATTACTTCTAATTGTGTTTGCATTCCAATTACATTACTTACCTGGTTGCATTTTTAATTAATTTCCCCAAGGTCATAGCAAGCACTCTTATTATGCCCAAAGTACTAATTAAGGAACTGAGGGTCAGAAGGTCTTTGAGGAGTAAATATATTTTTACACCTGAAGTATATCTTCAGAATCTGTCATGTGATGCTTTTTAATAAAACAAAATAATAGTGGTTATTATTAATACATGCAAGGTTATCAGTTACTCTAACTTTGAAATAAAGCAAAGAATATTTGGATTTCATTCTTTCATACTTTACAATGAATTTCTATTTGAAAGATTCAATTTTGAAATAAAAAAGTAAATTATAAGGTAAAATGTACGTTAAGAAGTAGAGTAAGACTCTTCAAGATGCACATTGAAGGAGAGTTTCTAGAATGAAATATAGTATCCAGATGCAATATAAAATGGTTTCAAAGGAAATATTCTACCTAAATCAGTGTGAATAACTAAAGAAAAAAAAGGTAAAATGTAAATCACTAAAAATGGTAAAATGTAGATAACTAAAAATTATTAGTTTAAAATTTAAAATTTAAAATTTCTTCACATGAAAATTGACTGAATTTAAAATAAATGCAAATCGTGACTTTATAAAATAGGTAGAAATAACATGCAGAAATACTGATAGCACAAAGGATGCCTTGGGAGAAAAAAATATATAGTGTTTAAGTCTTTAATAGTATATGTGAAGCTATATACTATTATTTGAAGATAGACTTAGATTGGATAAAGACACATATTAGAAACCTTAGACCAATGACTAAAATAATAGTAATATTCATAATAACAATAACAATAGTAATAATAAAGGCATTGCTAATTGGTCAACAAAGGACATAAATAAAGTAAAAAAAAAAAACGGTCTATAACGCTAAAGAAGGAAGTTAAAGAGAGAGAGAAATGAAACAAAGGAGCCAGTAAATATTAATTGTAAGATGATGGTAGAATTAAACCTAACATGGGCAAATATTACATCAAAAATAAATAGACTAAATCATATAAAAATGCAGATATTATATGACTGGATTAAAAGACTCGATGAGATGCTAACTACAAAAAAAATCCCATTTTATTTTCATTGTAAAGTTATAAAGACAGAGAGGTTTACAAGTAAAATGATTAAAATATATATATAACATTAAAGCTCCTATAAGAAAGTTGAGATGGCTATATTAATATAATAAGTAAAGTGAAGTTGGTTATATTAATATAAAAAAAATCTTAGAACTATGAAAATTATCAGTGAGGGCTATTCTGTAATAATGAAAAGATCAATTTAATAAAGATACAATACTCCTAAATATGTGTGTTTAAATAATATGACTTCCAAAACACAAAACGAAACAGAATTGAAAGGAGCAATAGAAAATTTTCAATACTTTGAGATTATTACACTCTTCCCTAAGAAATTGGTAGAACAAGTAGTGGGAAAAATAGTAAGGATATAGAACATCTGAACCTCAGTTATAGTCTATTAACTTATTTAATTTCATGGTCACATATAGAAAATGCCATCCACCAACATTAGACAGCATTTTTTTTTTTTAAATGGACAGGGAATGTTCACCAAAATAAACTACATTCTGCGCCATCAATTCAGTGTGAAAGAATTGAAATATACAGAGTATGTTCTCTCATACAAGGTAATTAAATTATAATACAATAACAAAATATAAATACAGAACATCAAATAGCTGGAAATAAAACTACTTGCTTTTAAATCATCTATAGGTCAAAGAAGAAACCACAAGGAAAATTAGAATATATTTGGAACTGAATGAGAATGTGAGAATAACCCATTAAAATGTGTGAGATGGAGCTAAATTACTACTTAAGGGAAATTTAAAGTGTGAAATGCTTGTATTAGACACAAATAAAGGCTTAAGTTAATAACCTAAGCTTCCACCTTAAGAAGCTTGAAAAAAAAGAGCAAATTAAGTGCAAGGGATACAGATGAAATAATTTAACAAAGATATGAGCATTAGTTAAAAAGCAAATAGACAATATAAAAATCATTAATGAAATCAAATATTGTTTATTGGAAAAGATTAATAAGTGTTATCGCACCTTAACCAGACTAATCAGGAAGGAAAAGAGAAACAAATTACCAACTTCAGGTATGAAGTAAGATGGTGATAGAAACAATTCCGTAACAATGGATTCCACGATTCAGGTGAATTATACAAATCCCTTGACACTCACAAAATGACAAAACAGTGTCAAGAAGGAAGAGAAATTCTGCTCTGATTCTGACCTCTCCATGACCTGTCCCAAGAACACACAGAAAAAAGAAAAGGGTCTAATCTTGCATAGCAGATGAAACTATAATCTGTTGCTGACGCCCTGAGAGGGAGACATAAAAGTGCTGATACTTTTCCTTATTGTGACTTTTCATGTGTTCCTCAGAGACTTTGCACTGGGAACCTCTGATTTTAAGTCGTTGGTTATAAATAATGCCTTTCCCTATAAAGTCCTCAACTAAACTATTAGGCTTATCCTATATGGGTACCTCTGCCCTTCTAGGACTAGGAATTTTTTAAAGATGATCCACATGCAGCTGTCTCTTTGTACAGACTTGAAAATGGTACCACACGTCAATGGATGAGCTGCAACAACCCCTAGTTCTGGAAAATTCAAAATGTGATTGGTTTTGGAAATGTAGTTGGGAGGGAATTTTAGCCCCTATCTCAGCACATCTACCCTTTATTTTGAGAGAATAGATTTTTTCTAAAATTAGATTGTGGTGATATTTGCATAACTTTGTAAATTTAGTAAAATATATTAAGATATACTATAAAATGAGTGAGTTTTATGGAATGTAAATTATATCTCAAAAATTACTTGTTTTAAATAAGAAAAAAGGATACACCTTTTATTAGTGTTTTCCTAGGACCAGTGCGTATGCAAACCCTTTGAAGATTGAAGGAGTCCTTGTACAGCCATATCCTGACCCTAAAGCCTAGTCACAGAATATTCCTTTGAGCAATAAATACAGTGCATGGATTGACAGCTGATAATATGTGCCTCCTAAAAGGAGAGTCCCATGTGGCAATCTAGATGATCCTACCAGCATGCATAACACTTTGCAAAAACTGTAGAAACTTTCATTGAATCTCTGGGAAAATAATCTCTTTAAGTAAAGAAGGATAAGCTCTTGAAGATATTCCACATTAAAAAAAAAAAAAACATATTCACACAACTCAATAAGTAGAGCCTGCTGTTAAACTTGCTCTTCTGTAACAGAAAAGATTGTATTTAATTTTTTTTTTCCTTGTGAAAAGTGAAATCTAAGCCAATCTTCTGAAAAGAGTCACAGCATTTTCCTTTTACAGGAACCCATTTAAGACTAAAAACCATTTCTGTGGCTTTTTAACAGCTCATTAATTTTTAGTGATTAGAAGAAATGAGAGTTTATTTATTGGGAAAAATAGTAATTTTATTCTATTTTTTAATTTGAAATGGAAAATGTTAAAAAAGAACTAAGAATAAATGGATCTGGTTCCAAAACACTCCCAAGGGGTATCATATGTGGATTTTCTGCTAATTGCTCTGCATCCTTACTCTTAAACACTCATTTGCCAAGATCTCAGTACCGATGGCAGTAAGAAGTGATAGTTATATTTTTATGTTGCTTTTGGTACCATGTTCTTACAGTTCAATATTGTTCAGCTTTTAAAAAATTTCTCTTACAATATCTCCAATTAAATCCTCCAGTTCATTATAATCATGGTATTTTTCCTTGATTACTCTTCTTGTCTCTCACAGCTCTTATATTAAAGACAGAGGCATTTAAAGAAAAATACAACACACCTGTTTTTGATGTACAATTGTTTCATTGTAAATTCTTGTTCCTGTCCAATAAGCTAACGGAACACCTGTAATGATCCTGTTTAACTTTTGCCACAAAAACTGCCCATCCATGTAGAGGCCTAAACGGGTAAACTGCCAGTGACAATTAAAGTGAAAGCAAGGGGTAACTTTTAGCATTTCCCAGTAATAACCAGTTCTGCATTAAACTATTCCATCTATAGGTACAAAAAGTTATTACATGAAAAAAAGTCTTAGGTGGAATATACTGAAATATTTGTAAATGAATACTATTATACCTGGGGCTTGCCTTAAAGAAATACAAGTGGGGCAAGTAGTGAGGCAATAAATGAAATGAGCTTGGGCATGAGCCGGCAATTATTAGAATTTAAGATATGAGTACATGACGTTCAATAAGATGTCTTGTCTACTTTTATATATTTTTGATATTTTCCATAATAAAATGTTAAAAAATGCATAACCTAGATATTTTCTAATTACATCTTTGCTTTTTACTACCGTTGTAGACTTGGGCAAATGCTCTATTTCCTTGAATCTTTATTCACTCAATTGAATAATGCAATAATAACATGTAACATGTAGGACTATTGGACAAATAAGAGATAATACTATATATTTAAAATATATAGCACAGTGCAAAACCTAAAGTCGGTAAATGGTACACACGATTTAATCCACCTACCTTTGTACTTTTAAATGAGCATCAGAGAACATAACATATGCGTGGCCCCAAATACGGTGTCATGCTCTTTGCATTTATTACTGTAGAAATTTGAATTTCCATTTCTGTTCGGCATGTTCCAACCAGCCACAATCAAGGATTGTCAAAAAGGATGTTTAAAGAGATAGGACCCTTAGCAGATACACTATTTGGACTCTTTAAAAGTATTAAGAAACTTTGAATATCATTAAGTATTTTTCTAGAGGTGCTGACCCTGGGTATTATTTGTCCCATTATGTTGCATCCACTAATATCTTTGTAGAGTTCATGGTCAGAAATTTCGGGTTCCCCTCCCATTAAGGGCCTTACAAATGGAAAGAATCTGAAATCCATTTGAGCTTCTTGCTATTTTTCAGCTACAATTTCCCTATTAAAAGCATTATATTTCAAGCACCTTCCTCAACTATGAGGAAAGGCAGGTGCCGCATTTGGTAATTCTAGAAAAGCCAATGGAACGCAGAACGGAATATCTTTAAGGATACCTTCTTTCTGGGGTTAGCTCACCACCTCTCACCTGGTGTTCAGCAGAGATGGTTTCTGTTATTATGAAGTTGTCTTTCTTAATTGGCTTTTTTTCTCTTACTTTCTTACAAATACTTGGGATTTTGTAGATATGGCATGAGTGATGGTGCTATGAGACTAGGCAATGCACCTTCAAACACTGAGACCAACTGCATGTTCTTGCCTTTCTGGACTAGAAGACTAGGTTAAGAAATAGAACTAAAACCAATAAGCAAAGAATTATTGCAAAGTAATGAGAAAGTGTGTATAAATCACTTTGTCGCTAAATCTCCAATCATCCATTCATTTACAGGTATTTATTGAGAAGGACTCTGAAAGTTTTCTATGGACTTGGCATTATAGGTATAGCAATAAAAGGACTCAGGTGCTTTCATGGAGTTTATAACCTAGTGGGAGACACAGTGATGCAGTAACCATAGTAAATACAGAAAGCACACGTATCTCATTAATTATAACTATTGCATGTGCCATCTAAGAAGGAAGCTGGGTTACATTGAGGGTCTATATCAAGGGGCCCTAAAGCCAGCCTGAAACCTAATGCATCACCGAAACTTTATCAGTTATTCAGCTGCTTGTATCAGGTTCGTTTCCTGGTGGTTCAGTGCTCTGCTCTGTACCGCAAGAGGTGCTGACCTAGCAGCTCCTGTGTATACAGACGTCGCTGAGTTCAGCTAATAGGAGACAGTAGCTGGAGACCAGAAAGATGGAGAAAAGGAGACTCCAAGTTATTCATCTCCCTTCATCTCCATCTCAAGGGGCTTTCTGGCAGCAGCCAAACCTCCATGGCTTCGCTCCCCTTCCGCTCTTTTTGGGATTCTAGTGAACCCCAGACCTTGGGTTCCAGTAATTCTTCATCTTCCCTAATTCTCTCTTCCAATCTTTAGGCTGTCTCCATGTCCCTTGTTTTGCTTCTCAGTGCTTCCATCATCTTTGTCACCATTGGCTGGTATTTATTTTTTCTGTTTTAAAATATTCAGAATGGTATTTGTCTCGGTAGGGTCCTTGTCAATACACCCTTTCGAATAGAAAACAGATTTTGGAAGCAAAGGATTTGTTTTCTCTAAAGGGTCCTGAGTACAGCAGGGCATCCAGTGAGGCATAGTAGGAGGTGAAAATTGCTATGAAGGAAATGAAGCGGGTTTGGGGAATCGAGGAGGAAAGTAGAGAAAAGCCTGCTCACTAAAGGCCTGACTTGCAAAATTTGAGCAGATGATGAGGCAGATGATGAGTGAGTCAATCATTTAGATGCATGGGAGTGAGGTGGGGGGCGGGAGGAGGACAGAGCATCCAGAGAGGGCATAGTAAGTTCAGTGACCCTGAGGTGAGGGTTCCTATGATAAGTTCGATGAGTTCAATGAGTGTGGCTGGCAAGCTGGAGTGAAGTGGATCACAGAACCAGTAAAAGTAGATAAAGTCAAAGAGATAAAGAAGGGACCTTATGGTTAGTTTTACCTAGTTTCTATCAGACTTTTTAGAACATTGCAATTTCAGTTTCCCTTTATATAAAATGGAGATAATAGTATCACTTACTTCACAGACTAATAGCGAGGACGACATGTATAGGGTATATATACAGAGTGCTTAACACAGCCCAGACCCTTAATAATGTCAGTTGTTCTTCTTGTTGTTGTCATTACTACTATTATTATTATTATTATTATTATTATTATTATTAATTATTATTACTGTTACTATTATTTTATTACTGCTTTTTTAGTGTTTTCTTTTCCCTCAGTGCTGCCCCCTTTGGTGGAGACAAGGAGTTTGCCTTGCCCTCATGCACTCGGAGGATGATTGTTGGCTTTTAGAACAGAAACAGTGGCTCTAAATCAAAGCACAATTTGCTCTCTCACCTGAAAATGAAACTGCCTTAATTAATTACTACCGTGTTCATTGGGGTTAAATGGTAAATTCCTCTGAGGGCAGAGGTCACATCTTAAATGACTTTACATCTGAAGAATCTAGGACTGAGGCTATAGTAATGCTTTAACGTTTCTGGAATGAAAGATGAATGTGTTAGTCCACCCAGACTCTACAATTTGGGGAAAGTACATAAGTGTGAAGTTGCTAGCCTTCGCCTACACATAACTGGAGTAAAAAGTCTTCTTCGTGTTAGGATATTCCTGTGTCGGTGAATCTGATTTCTCAAAACCAAAGTAAGCCACACCTACAAACACAAAGATAATCAGGCTGTTTAGACAATTATTCAGATAATGATCAATATTCAGTGTGACAGTGCTTCCATTTTTCTTACTCCATTTTCATGACAGCAGGAGATTTTTTGCCCAAATACTCGTTTTCAAATGTATTTGTCACCTACTCTGTCTGTATAAGGCATTGTTCCTGGTACTGATTACCTCAACTATCCATTTAATTTTTGCCCGAGGGCTATGGCCATATCACCCTGAATGTGCCTGATCTCAGAAGCTGAGCAGCATTGGGCCTGGTTAATACTTGAATGGGAGATCACCTAGAATGCCAGGTGCTGTAGTTTTTGTTGTTGTTGTTGTTGTTTAAAGTAATTTTTACCTGAGAAAATAAAGTCAAAGAGGTACTGAAAATCCACTCTCTCATTCCAAAGTTCTTGTTTAAAAAATCAGCAGTCGGTTTGTGTTCAAGTGTTACTTTGTAAATGCCCCTCATCTGATTCCTTTAATTCTGGTTCACTCTCTTTAATATGTTCAGATCACTAGATATCCCTGCTGTGTAACCTTCCACCTGCCTACCTCGGGTTTGTTGCTGTCTCCTAGAGGCTTTTAAGCTTCTGCAGAAAGATCAAATCATTACGGTATTAAAGATGTCGCAGTAAAATTGTTATCTATGCTGGAAATGTTACTTGAGTAAGGAAAAGGAGAAATTTTTAATTGGAAGTCTTGCAGCTGGAAACCTTGACAGGGCTGGGGTTTTGTGTTTCTTTATATTTATTGGAGTTAATGCATTTTAGGTTAGGCAGTATGTGTTTGGAATACAAGGACATTTCTGCATCTTGTATGTGTCCTTTTGAGACTTGAAGCAGAATTTATGCTTAACCAAATGGCCATTGAAACAAAAGGGAATAAAAAGTTTCATAATAGTGATCAGGCAGTTCTGAAGAGGGCAGCAGCAGTGAATTTTATGCAGGGACCTGCAGTGTAGACCAAATCCCCAGCTTCCTAACCGTAGAATTATAGGCAAATTACATAATTTCTTTTCCCTCGGTACCATAAACTTTAAAATGGTGTTGATACTTTCCTTAAAAATTGTGAGGGATTAAATGAACCATTGAGCAGTATGCCTGGCTCTTAATGGATTAATTTTAGTCTGATTTATCTTCCCCCTTCCTTTCACACATAATGAAAAAATCATGAAATGTGATTGTAAATCAAATTTGGGCATTCTCATCCTCACTTCATTTTGAAGCCAGAAAAATATCACAGTCATACATTTCAAAAAGTTTACAAAGCTTATCTCCTTAGTTAATATGCACTATACATATCTAGATTTTGTCCAACAATCTTCAATATAAATAAAAATATGATAATCATGTACCCATTTTATAGATCAGGACTCTGAGGATCAGATAATCAAAGTAATTTTCTAAAAGCCATTCTGTTTTCGACAACAGCACTGAGCATCCGATTCCTGATACGAAATCTGTTCTCATGAATTTAACAGACGTTATGAAGGTGTTGATGATTGTAATGAAAAGGCTCCTATCACTTTAAACATCCTACAAGACGATTTTACACTTACAAGTCCATTAGTTCTCACACAGACCTTCCCAGCAGGAGTTTACCCTCATCTTACACTGTGAGAAACACCAACACAACGTTTTTGCTTGTACATCATAGAGTCAGACTATTTGGGTTTGACTCTGGTTTTGCTTTTATCAACTAAGTGCCAGGGACATGTTATGTGCTTCAGTTTTATCATCTGTAAAATGGGGACAATAACAGGACTGGCCGAAGTGAATTTTAATGATTTTCATTGAATACGTGCCATAGATAAGCTAGAAATTGCAGTGAGTACTTTCTAGGTCTCATCTCACTTAGCTATTAGCATACTTGTTTTTATCATGCAATATTTCAGTCCATCTCCATCTCCTTTGGTGAAGAAAATCACCAGCCTCCGTGGGCAAATGAGAATATTGAGCGTGAAAGCAGTGAAACGAGTTATCCCATGAAACTGGCAAGGAAGGCCTCATGTCGTCTCCCTCTGTGTCCCAGAACTTGTTTTCTAAACACGTTGAAATCACTTCCCCGAGGGAACTTCCAAGCCATATTGAAGGAAGTAGAAGAAGCAAGAAGCGGTATACCTATATGTGTTCACTTATTCCTTTCATTGTGTCACATGCCAGTGCTACTTTTGTTGTTCCGACCTCTCTTCCAGGACAGCTAACATGTTCTGCTCATTCAGGTCTGATATAAGCCAAGGACGTCATTACTGCATATATGCCCTGTTGATTGACAGGGAAAATGCAACCCATTTAAAAAGTGTTTTCTCTCTTTATGTCTTTCGTGGATGAGCCACCCTTAACATCTATTCAAATGGTCTTTATCATCTTTAAAGTGAAGTTTTTAAAGCCATAAGAAGTCCCCAAACCATCCTAGGCCTAAACATTTTTCAGCCAAAGCCCTACAGTAGGTTTGGAGGGGGTCGAATGAGCTTATGTTCACTTCTAATTCCAAGTGTTGTTACAAGCCTCACACTCAGAATGTCTGCAATATGTAACAGCCTAAAGTATAGAAGCCAAGAGGTGAGAAACATAAAGAGTGGAGGATGAAGGGTGTTTCACTGAAATACAGATCAGCAGGTTATCCAAATACACAGGTATACCCCTCTGCTCCCCTTGATAGTTTAAGAAACCTGCATCCTCTCCATCACTCAAATATTTATAATGAAATGCTAAGTAAGGGCTTTAGAATCAAAGTAATTGGGGTTTGAATCTTAGCTCTACTGTGACTTTGAAAGAAACCCTTTCACATCACTTAAGTTTCTACATATGTAAAATGGAGCAAGTAAGTCCTCTTTAGGACTGGGTTAAGGCTAACAGTGAAGTAAGCCCCAGCCCACAGGCGCCAATCTCTAACCCAAGCCTCATTTTCTCCCTTGAACTCCCCTCTTCTGTACCCGGACACAGACTTGGAATTTCTACTTATTAGTTTTGTGATTTAAGGCAATCGCTTAACGTCAGCTTTGCTCTAAAATAAGGACAACAGTGATACCTCCTTGTGGGCCTCTGTGGGGTAATGAACGAGGCAGTGAAGTGAAACCACTGCTTTGTGGGTCAAGAATCATACTGTGTGTTTGCTATGACTGCAGAATATTTTTGCTTCTATGATTATAATAATAGCCAGGAATTCAACACAGAGGAAACAATTTTTTGAGTTCTCCTTATGATTTTATAAACAGAAATCACAATTTTATGAAAGTGGTTTTACTAATATGGTCTTTTTTTAAAAGGTAAAGCCTGAATTTTAGAGCATTTGATTCACTTGCCCGAGGCCATACCCCTAATATGTGTCAAAGCGGAGCAATGACAGTCTAACTGCGACCTGTTCTGGGCTGCCTCCCACGTATCAGACGCCTTAATTCCATGTTAGTTGTCTAGTTAAATTTTGGCTGGCTGTGCTATATTCATAGTGCCATTTCACCAAAGTTGACATTCTTCAGGATATATAGGAGCAAAGAAGCATGCTGAATATATGTCGAATAATGGGTGATAGGGGATTTATATTGGCGTTTTGACAGTACAATATCCATATTTTAAAGATGAGCACGTTGCCTGGGCCAAAAGGGTCTCTGAAGTAACACTCTAACTCCTGGAGACATTGTTGAGAAGGAGGTACAAAGATAGATTGTAAAGGTTAATAATGCTTCTCCCTCTTGTCTCAAATGTTGGATTCTTTATTGATCCTTGTTGCAATTCTGTCACTATTGGCTTTCTGAAACCTTGGAATAACTTGGCACAGTGGTGGCAAGTTATAAACCCCTTGCTAAATGAGTTTTCTTGCACATAGATGATCCTAAAACGGTCTCTCTCATCTATATAAGCTCTCCTATTTCACTTGAGCAAAATGAGTTTTGAAAGAATGCCATTTTCATTAATATGCATGATATGATCTTCAGAGCTTGGTCAGTGTTTTCAGGAATGCGAACTGTGAAATATTTATGCTCCTTCAATAAGCATACACATCTTTACAGTTGCTATCGATTAAACACTTAAAATAAATCTCTCAGCTTTTCGATCTTTTTTATTTGGTGTATTTTTTTTTCCCTACACCAAGTAACATGTTCATTAACAGGGCCATATGTTTATTCTAAGATTATTGTCCAATCTAAAAAAATATAGAGATAGAATGAATATATCTATGTAACTCATATGTGGAATCCCTGGGATTTTTTTTTTTTTTCCAAACAGGGATAGTTTACTATATGTGGTGACTCTTCTTGCAAGACTGATTGTAGCATACACAATCGTCATGCCATTGCCTCCCTTTTTCACTCTCTTTTTTCTCTCTGTCCTCCGCAGGCTGTTCTCTTTGTCTTGAATGAGCCCCACTTTCACTTACCTGGGTAAGCCATACACCTTTGATTAGTATATTTATTTACCTTGAAGAGTCGACCCAGATTTACTTCTTTCAGACTTGAGTATCAGTGCTCCCTTTCTGTTTTCCAGTCACACCCTGTGTCTGCCTCTCTTGTTGTCTTGATGATTGGTTTTCTGCTCTCAAAGCCCCCAGTAAGGCAAAAGACCTCATATTCATTGTTGGTATGCCTGGGCCATTGCCGAACTAAATTTTTCTATTTGCCTTACCAAGCACTGTGGTTGGCACATATACACATCATAATTCTACATAATCTTCTTTCTCAGTGTTGTTCTCTTGGATTGAAGCACCACTAAGTCTACTTTCTCCATCTGACAATTGTATATACAGCACAGGTGTTTCCTTTCCCTGGAAAATACTCCTAGTCCTCCTGTCTCACTTCAATCTTATTGAGATCCCTTTGTCTGTGATATTGTGCCCTCTGAAAACCCTAGACTTAAGACAAGCAAACCAATACATAAGATGGAGTAAGAACTTCAGTAGCATTGTTGAAGATGTAGATCTTCACATTGAATCACCCATATTCTCCATATTTGTCACAATGCCTGTTCTTGATTAGCCACAGGAATTCAGTCAACTTTGTGAAATGTACATGAATGGATGAATAAAAGGAAAAATGTATGAAAGATAGCTTCTGTCACTTGGTCATAACACTGCTCAAAAACACACTGAATGAGAGTAAAAAATGCATAATTTAAATGCATTTAACCATTCAGTCAACATTTCTTGTTTATCTTCACCACCTTCTGGACCACCTTGCCAGGCATTGACAGTTACTGAATATTTTTGCTATGTTGATGATGATAAAGTGATGTTCAGGGAAACCCATTATTATCTACTTGGTAGTTATTAATATGTAGCAAAATAGTGATTGTTTTTAATCATAGGGATGCTGATATAGCCAAAAGTTTTGATGACCATATAATTTATAATCCAAATACTTTGGAAACGAAAGAGGTAATTATTAACAACCATCATGCTAGAACAATTGCGAACCTGGAATCACCCAAGCAAACTGTGATGAAAGTTTAGCCTATCTAGAAGGAAAGGGCGATGGTTTTATGACTGTCACTTGCCAACATGAATTTCAATGTTCAAAGGCAAAGGACAGCCAGCCTTATGAAGATCCTCCCCATCACAGATTTCAACCTAAGGGTCTGAGATGGCCTCTGAAATTGACCATTACATAGTTCTCTTAGTCACTCACCCCTGCAATGTATCATTATTACAGCTTGATGAATTCTTTCCTATAGACCTGTCTCTATAAATGAGTGTCTACTGTGTTCCTACTTACTCTTATGCATTCCTCCCTTTAGAGAGTATGGAAAGAGTATGTGTATACTTTGTTGGGGTGCTGGGACGCTTGCTCCTCCACCAAAAAAGTGTGTGTATATGCGCATGTGTGTGTGTGCATATGTCGAATCATGCCCTGATATTGCCACATAAGAAGAAAAACTACTGTTCTCTATAATCACAGGAAACAATAATAACAAAAAGTCTTTAGAAGCACCTGAACTCCTCCTGCCACTCACACACACAAATAATAGAATAAACAATGAACCTCTATTATTCTGTAGAATGTTTTTATCTGTTTTGGGGGGGGGGTTTGTTTTTTTGTTTTTTGGAGAAAGATGGTGCTGAATTATGAGTGGGCTGGTTATAGATTTTCCTATTTTTGCAAAAATGTCTGCAATAATTCTTTCTTCTATAATTATTCTCCTGGATAGTCCTGTCTTACACTGAATCTGAAATTAACCATGTGTCTTATTTTGGTCAATGAGATAATAGAAAATATGGCCAAGCATTTGGTGCTTGCCCTTTCTCCCTGCACCTGGGTATCCTGTAACTAACACATGTGAACAAGTATGGACTAGCTTTCTGAATGATGAGACTCACATTGTTAAACCATCCTTATTGCCCAGCTAACATCAAGCTGATCATCACGTTTGTTGGGCAGCCATATTAAACAATCCAGCCCCAGCCGAATCAGCCCAGACAAGAAAAACCACCCAGACAATATATCAATTATAAGAAATTTTAAAAGTTTATTCTTTTAAGCTGCTAAGTGTTGGATTAATTTGTTATATACAGAAGCCAACTGTTAAAGAAATAACTTAAAAAGGGGTTTTTATAACAAAAATCTAAACCTGTGTCACTGGCTTTAGGAGCAGGTGTGTGGCTGGAAAATAGTCAGGAAAACTTAAGTAAATTCTGGAAAAACAGCAAGAAAACTATGAGCTTCATAGTGGAGGCTATTAAAATGATGAGGAAACTGCTATAGCAAACTGGTAGTCCCCAATTATTTAGTGATCAACTGAGTTATATAGTAACAAAAATATTTATAGCAACATGAGATGTTTTTTAAACCCCTAATCAATTTGTCGACTTGGATGGGCTATTTTCCAGGTAAAATGTTAAAAGTGTCAGTTGGCTTCTTTTACTGACATATGATAAAGCAGAGGAAAAGAGAGATGAGCTGAACCAAAATAATAACAGCAAAAATGAATATTTATTTTATAAGCACTATTTAACGGAATTTTGGATATAAGGCTCACTGGGTTGGGAAATAAAACTGTTTTTCAATTTCTGTCTCTCAAATAGTAAAAGAGTAAAACGGAGGCCTAGAGTAGAAGTCAGCAAACCATAACCCATGGACCAAATCCTGCCTGCCACCTGTTTTTATAAACAGTTTTATTGGAAAAGCCATGCCCGTTGGTTTATGTATTACTTAGTTGATTATTTCTCCCTAGAAAGGTGGCCTCAAGTACATGTGACAGAGATCATATGACCCACAAAGCATTTTCTGCTCCTTTGTAGAAAAAGTTTGCCAGACCTTCCCATGGGATAAAGTTTAGACAAAACGTGTGACTGTCCTTTGCTAATTTCTAAAAGATTTAAAATAATATCTCATAGAGCAACCTGATCAGGAAAAAAAAATCTTTACAACATTGTCTTAAAGCAGATTGCCATAATGAAAGCAGAAAGAGATATAACAGATATAGCTTTTGGAGTCTTGGACTAGATCTGAATTGGACCCAAAGGAAACTTAACTAAAACAGTTTTAATTAAAAAAGAAGTCTCGAACACCTAGCAGATGAGAATACTCAGCTGACGACATGGAATATTTTTATAGAAAACAAAAGGATTTCTCAAGGGATGATCCAAGAACCCAGAAAGCAGAACCAAGAACAGTAGAGAACAACGAACTAGGAACTATGACAATGGAGTAAAACCTGGCTCATGCATTCCCTACCCTTGGAATAAGAGAATTGGGCTACAGGTAGCCAGGTGGTTTTTAGAATAGCTAAGGACCAGTGACTTCTATATATCTCACATTCCTCCCTTATTTAGAAGTAAGTCTCTGGTCCAATTATCCTTTTCAATTTTTACCATTTTGCTTATATTGGTTCAATCACCAGTTCAGATGAAGACTGCAGCCAAAAAAAAGAAGAGAAACCTGAGACTTGGAAGGGAAGCAATGGAAAATTGGGAAAGATCATCAAGAGCAAAGAGGTGTCAGTAGAAACCAAGGCCACGATCACTCACACTGTCATATTGCCAAAAAGTATGTACAAATGTGAAAGTCGGGCGGTGAAGAAGGCTGATAGGAAAAATATAAATTCATTTGACATGTGGTATTGGAGGAGAGCTCTTTGGAGACCCTGGATCCCCAGAAAGATGAATATGAGAGTCTTAGAGCAAATTAAGCCTGAAACCTCACTGTAGGCAAAATGACGAAACTGAAGCTGTCCTACTTTGAGTATATCATGAAAAGGCAGGGTTCTTTGACAAAGATAATAATGCTTGGAAAAAGAGAAGGCAGCAGGCAGAAAAGGAAGACCAAATATGAGATGTATTAACTCCATGAAAGAAGCCACAGGCATGCATCTACAGGAGCTGAGCAGGGCTGTTGAGTATAGGACACTGTGGACATTACCCATTCATAGGGTCATCAGGAATCAGAGCTGACTCAACAGCACATAACGTATATGCAATACAGACAATGCGTCTTTTCAGTTTATAGTCTCCTGATTGAGAGAAGCTAAAACTGAGAACTCTCATCTGCATTCAGACCTGTTTCAGAAAATGATAAGCAAACACTATAATTGCAAGGGATTTGGGGGAATCCCGGGGTAGGGTGCATGCATATCGAATGTGAGAAGAACATGAAGGACTCCCGGCTGGAAGCTAAGCACTGGTGAACTACAGAAAATGGCCACGTAATATGTATTGCTCTTTCTATCAGAGGATGGAGTCTCTTTCCCATCCCCTAATGTGGGTTGGCCTCATGATTCACTTTGACTAAAAGAATGTAATGAGAGGGATAATGTGCAAGTTCCATGCCTAGGAACCATGAGAGCCTGAAGAATCTGACTTAATATGGGAAACTCTCCACTGTCTGAGTCTGGGTTAAATAACATTCTAGAGGAAGGGAAACCATGAGGAATGAGGTCCCAGCTGTCCCAGTCAAAGCCCCAGGCAGGCAAGTGAACCAAGGCAAGAATAGCTGAGCTTAGGCCAGACCAGAACCATAAAGCTAAGCACAGCTTAGCTTGTGATACACAGAATTGTGACTAAATTAAAACTTTTTTTTTTTTAATGCCATCGCAGGGTTCAATTGTTAAGGGGCATTCAACTTGGCAACACTCAATTATATGATTCCGGAGCAGACTGCCTAAACCTGAATCTTTGATTCACCACTTAGTGTTTAATTGGCCTTGGCTAAGGCACTTAACTGCCTCCTCTCTCTCTCTCCTCATCTGCAAAATGGAGAGGTCCCCGTAAAAGAATGCTAGACATTAAGGCGGTGTCGTTGTTGTAACCATTGCTGTTATTATCATGTACGTATGAGTTAAAATTTATTGTGTCGAAGTTGGACCCTCAGATCCCAGGGGTAGCCTAGAGATTTTCTGCCCTAAAGAAGGGAAAGAGGAAATAAGATATAATAGAAAGAAGTGAAATTAAAGCACCTCCATTTTACAAATGTTTTCAGGACTCATTCTGATTTCAAGTTCTGGCTGAAAAATAACAGTAGCTGCTATATATGGAGCATCTTCTACATGTCAGGCACTTTACACACATTATCTGTAATTCTCACAATTATAATACTAAGCAGTCAATAAATATAGTTATTATTACACATCACACTCTGCGGTAAATGCTGTACATCATTATCACATTTAATCTTTAAAATCACTTCTATGAGACGCATTATTAACCCAGCCTTGAAAATAATGCAACAGAAGCACCCAGACCTTAACTAATGATGGAAACACACAGAGTTAGTAAGTGGCAGAGCAAGGAGTCCTACTTGGATCTATCACAATGTAAAACCTATGTTCTTTTTAACAGTGCCACTCTGGATCTTGGCGGGTGGAAATCCCAGATAGAGTTCTTTATCAGGCCCACACAAACACTGACAATGGATTACTGTCTGCTTTGTCCTCAGAAGTGCCTTTCTGTAAGCAAAGGGGAAGGTTGAAGAAGCTGTCTATGCACCATAGCGGCTTCTACCACGAGGAATACTGACTCTTCAGCGGTCTTCCCTGGCATAATTCATAATATTCAATAAACTTACCCCTGGAGAAAGCCTTTTGCATCACTGGTTATAAGTTACGTGTTAGGTTCTGTCATATTGGGAGTGATGGAGTAACAGGGAATGGATGGGGTCTCTGGTTCTGCACTCTCCTGTGTTTCAATCACAGAAGCTTCATGTCTATGTTCTATATCATTAAAATGAATTGAAAAATATACCTCAATGAAAGGATTCCCGATTTAAAAAAAAAAAAGTTGAGTACTCTTCTGCTTTATATAAATTTTCATTATGTAGATGAGATCATTGGGGCCTGAGAGAGAGAAAAAAAAATTCTCGAAGGCCTTCAGAGATAAAGGTATGATATAGATACAAAGAGATCTCAGAGGTCAGAAATCCTGATTTCTTCTCCTTATAGGACCTGCTGTGAGGCTGTTAGTGGCTTAGGTTACCCAGTGATTGTGGTGTGCAAAGAGATTCTGTTGAGTGCCCCAAAGTCCAAAAGATTTAGCTGAATATTTAAATGATGTACTACTATAGCCTATCTTGAGGATGGAGGTGAATGGAAGTAACCAGTTCTTAATTCATCAGAATTTTAGTTGGGCCACCTTTAGACCAGGTCATGACCTTATTTGGACCAGTTCACTTAAACAATGACCTCTGGGATCGGAGGCATTGCTTCAACATTAGATGGAATGACCTCATGGAGGTTGTTCTGTGCATCATAGGAGGTTAAGCAGCATCTCTGTCCTTTACCCACTAGATGCCAGTAATACCCCATCCCTTCCCCAGTTGCGACATCTCCAGACATTGCCAAATGTTTCCTGGACTGCAAAACCACCCTCAGTTGCAAACCACCCATCTGATCTAGGCACTAAAATAATTTATTTGATTAACATTTTTTAATAACATCCAAAAGAAAACTAAACTCATGATCTAAAAATATATATATATATATATATAATATATATATATTGTATCATCTTAGAAAGCAAAAACAGAGTTTGAGTTAAGACTGATGCAGCTTTTAAAGTGTTTAGTTTTGTTTTTTTAACTGATTTATGGTAACTGGTTGTGCAGGCACTGAAGTGTTTGTGGATGTTTCAAAATGACCTGCTTTTCATGAACATCAAATTTTTGATCTATTTGCAGAAAAAAAAATGGATTGATAGCTGCTATCAAATTTGATAGCAGATCCTGGATATAAAAAAAGTTTTCTTGCTGTAAAATTTTAGCTGCCTGTCACTTATATTATATTATGTCACATCTCACAATGACATATTGCAATGTAATACAATGTAAGTCACATAATAGACAACTGCAATTCATAACTTTGTGAACAGGGAGAGTCATTCTTTCCTGAGCAGCTTCCCAAGGGAGGTAAAGGAATCCTTCTGCTGAGGTCATTCACAGCACTGATGTTACCAGCCTGTTTGTGACTCATCTCATTCCGTCCTTACTCTTTATTTTTCCGACCTGTCTTCCTTTTAAAACTGGCCTTTTCCCATTTCTTCTGATTACGATGGAGCTTGCTTCCAGTGGAAAAGGTGGGGACTTACCCAGGCTGACCTATCAAGGGTCTCAAGGCTGCTGCTAGCTAAAGGTTGCATTTGTGTGAATTAAAAAATAAAAAAAGTAAAAATGAATTTACCTTTGGGAAATTACAGCCCCAGTGGGTTTAAGGACATGGTGATGAGATGATGACTTTCAGATAATGAGACAAAGGAGACCTCACTGGGATCATAGGCATAAGGGGAATGTGGGCTGGGTTTCCGTTGTCACTCATCCAGGGCCAGGGGCTTGTACAGGGAACAACTCACGCAACTGTACACAGCAGCCTTGAGAGTCACATGCTCATCTTGTAGGCAAACATGAATCCTTGTACTAGGAATTATGTGAAACCTGGGGTAAAGAAGATCTCTCATCCAGAACACTGAGCTGTGAGATGCGTACGGGCCTCCTCCTGTAAGCTTTCCTTCTTACTCTGTGGGGAATGTGTAGGGAAGGTAAGACAGCACAGTTCAGGCAGTTTGAGTGGGGTTTCAGTCATTTGCAAGCAAATACGTTTTAATAAATGTATGTACTCCCTTCATCAAATTGTTTTCTGTCTAAGAGAAGGGTAAGCTCTTCACAAGCTCTTTTCTGCAAAGTCACATTAAACACATTCATTCAAGAGTCTAACAGCCTTTAAAAATAGCCACCATTTATTGATCTTCCCTTTGAAGCCATGTACTATACTCTAAAGTTTATATTATTTTTTTAATGCTTGCAATACTATAAGTTATGCTTGGGTGTATCCAATTTGGGAGAAGACTAAGGCTGAGAGATGCAATAGCTTATCAAAGATCAGCTAGCAAGCAGTGAAGTCTGTAGACAGAACCCAGCCTGTGGGAAGTGGGCTCCCTACCTTGCATGTTTGTCTTTGTCTTTGCTCATTTTCATCATTGTTGCCTCTGAGAATATTTTATGTATTAGAATCCTGAGGAAGATGAGACTTGTGTGGAACCAAGGATAATAGAATCACAGCTGTGACAGCCCATGCTTTACCCCTTCCCTCCAATTTTCTCTGCATCATAACATTTTTTCCTTCTCAGCTCACTAAGAGAATAAACTAATGTATGCTGTTTATCATGAGGCTCAGATCCACTGTAATGTAAGTGAGCTTGCTTCTGTAAGCCAAACATCTAACAAGGCTAAAAGAGTATAGCTCACAGGAATTCAGGAACTGACCAGTAAAATGTGGACTCTACCTGCTTAATTTCCATAATCGGGCTTTAGCCTTGGCTTTCGAGTTACACTGGACCTCTTACTAGAATTTTGGATCGCCCTGGAAACTGTATTTCTTTCATCTTTGTCCTCCTAAGGAGCCAGAGGAAGCCCATGTAACAAGCACCCTGGCTGGGCTCTTCTCTTAAGGAGGAAGCATCTATGTCTAAGTAGAAATTTCCTTTACCTTTTAGAAATTCCTGCTGCCATATCACTCTCACTAATTTGATCCTCCTTATTTCTCTTTGGGATTAGCACTTTGAGATTTAGGATATCATTTTCCAAGGGGCCAGATCCCTTAAATATCATCGTTATCTGATGCCAGCTTCCTTCTTGCCTTTCATAAAATCCTACCAACTTTGCTATTTGGTCCACCTGAATTATAATATTAGAAACCTTTGATATTTTCCTCCTGTTATTTTTGTATTGCTATTTGCTGTCGCAGTTCTGAAGAGGAAAGGCCCTGGTAATAAAAGTTCTATAATGTTAAAATTCCATGTTCTATACTAAAAAACAAAACAAAAACAAAAAACCTGCACATACCATGCATTTCCAAGAAAACTCAAACAGCCCAGATCTGGATTTTAAATTCTCACTTTGCATTTCCAACATTGGAAATTGTGCTTTTGAGAGAAATGAATAAGTAATTCCTTGTTAATGGTACTTTGCTTATTTTGAAACACCTTATATTAAGGGATTAAGCCAGTGAGTAATGTAATAAAATAATGACTGCCTTTGGGCATTTGCTTCTTTATTGCTAGTACAGTTTATCCAGACTCAAACTTCAGTGGCATGTGGATCTAGATTACATAAACTTACCACCCAGCATTATTTTTGTACTTAAGTTCTTGTACTTTTCCTCTAGTTCTATTCACAAGCCAATATACTCTCCCCTTCAGGTTATTAATTGGGATACATACTATATTTCATTGATGCTAAGGTATTTATTTCTTTTTTCATGTTGTCATACTTGTGAAATTTAGCATGTGTCTTATAGTTGAGGGTGTGTTGTATTTAATTGTCAGCTCTTTAGTTAAATATTATTTTTCTTTTTTAGTTGGATAGACATTAATGGCATCTCTCATTAACAATATCTTATATTGATGAAATTAAAGTTATAAGGCTTGAGATTTGAATTTTGGGCTTGGATCAGAAAAAGGCAGAGGTAATGTAGTGTCCTGATATGGATTCAGGACACTATGATTGATCTATCCCAGTCACAAATGGTTCACTAGACTATATTGCATATGGGTCCAATGCTCCAGCTAAGTTCCTATTTTGTTCTGTATGAACATAATAACCCTAGAAATGTCCCCAAAAGAGGATACTGATCTAGGCCAGGAGTCAAATATTTACTATTTTTAACTTTAGATAATTTAAATATCATATCATATGTAAAAGTAAGTTAAAACTCTTCATATGGGACCACCATTCTATGAAAATCCCATTTCCAGAAAACAAATATTTCTAAATGATTTTTTATTCCATTTAATGCATTTTAGACACTTTAAAAGGTATTTTAAAAGGTTAAATGATTTATCTGTGTTCTATCTTAATGCATTGTGTATATGTTTGAGTAATTATACATGATCATTAAAATAGAAGAAATAATAAATAAAATATGAATAATCAGTATTAAATGGTTTTCCTTATAATTTTCAATTATTAATTAGATATCTTCTGTTCAGTTGATTTCTATGGGTTTTAATGATTTAGAAGATATGGAAAAATTAAAAAATACCTATATAGATTTGGATACTCAGTTTTTATGATTGACATATACTTTGTTTCTTTACCAAAGGACAACTTCAGGCCTTCCAATCAACTTTACAGAAAGATTTCCTCCATTTCTGATAAATTATCTTTGCTTTGCCATTAGTGGTGTTGCCATTGCTAGTATATTTTTGATTAATTGAGAGTCCTTCAGATATTTGCAATATGTAGACTGTCAGTCAATCGTTTTGCCTTTTAGTTTTCTAAATCTTCCATATTATTATTTATCTCTTCTATAAAGTTATTAAATTCATAGTGGAAAGTTGCATAAGGCTGAATCGGATCTCTTAGCCCAATACATGAATAATTGTTGTCTTCCTAAGCATAAAAAATTAATGTTTTCCATGTTTCTTAATAACTGAGTATCACTGGAATACATGGTAGAGACCATTCTGGAGATCAGACACATACAGTCTGAGTCATGCTTGAAATATAGTAGATGTTAAACAGTAGACCTAAAAATTATTTTGTGTTCTAGGACTGCAATACCTGCAATAGATCATTTGATTATTTTCATCTCTTTGATGTAGTCAGTTTTTACCCAGCTAATATTGTGATGGTCTTCTCTAAAACTTAGCTGATGGTATCTGACTTCTGTAGTTTGAAAAAAGAAGCACAAGTGTTTGAATACTATAAATTAGATAACAGTTTTACTGAGAGAATGCTCTAGGAGACAAATTCAAGGCTTTGGAAGGCAGACGTGCTATTGGTGAGAATGCAGCTTTAGCAGGTTGGTAGCCATATTCCATGCCTGGCAAGTCAGTTATCAGACTGAACTTCAGTTTCCTCAACCACAAAATGGCAATAATAATACTCACCTTGAACATTAATATGTAGTGATAGATGGATAAATAAATAGATATAATTACAAATTATCTGAAATTATAGGTACTCAGTAAATTTTAGTTATTGTTTTTATTTTCCTCTTGCAATTTGACATATACCCCATTTGGGGTAATCGAGTGCAAATTTGTATTAAAATAACCACAGGACTTCTAATTAAAACCCTAAGAAGAAACATAAGCATGCTTTCTAATCTTTGTAATCACTTTTTATATTTCTCAACAAAAGTTATTTTGTAAGCAATTTTATTTCTATGGTATATAATGTTACATAAATAATTTTTTTAAAATATGTCCTTGAAAGGAATACATACTTATTTCAGAAAGACAGATAAGTTGTAACAGCAGTAGTTTAGGGGCATAGCTTTTCTTGTTATTTCTCCCTTATCCAATCAAAATATAAACTTTATATAACTAGCTGCATACATACTAGCTGCATTTTTAGGTTTTTTTTTTGTTTTTTTTTTTTTTACTTTGAGGAGAAAAAAGATAAATGAATTTCAGATAATTTCTCTTATTCATTCTGAAACTTCATTGAATTTTAGCCAACCAACATTTATAACAAAGGCAAGTTTCATGTCAGCTCATAATATATGTTTTAGAACATGGCCAAAATTATTATTTTATTTTTAAGATTTAAAACTATGCACTGAGAAACATATATCTTCCTATATATTCATATATATATATACACACACACACACACATATATATAATACACATATATAACTGATATACATAATTTATGTCTATGTAAATTTACTCCCCAGCCCCATTAGTAAACTGTGTGTGTATGTAGAAACCTCTTAAATGTGAAGGATACACTTGTTATCATATGAAAAACAGCAAGAATGGACGCTAATATACTCAAAATACTAAGAAACATCTCATTAATTTCCTTTGGGGAATCAAGCAAAGGTTTCTAATCATAGAGTTTATGGATCTCTCTGAAATGTTTCATTGTACTCGTATTTTAAAAACATTTGTGGCCATTCTTTATTTTGCTTTTAAGTAAACTACTTTTGTATTCTGTATTATGGTTTAACCTTGACAGACACCTCTACACATAAGTGTGTTCTCATTTCTGCAAAACTTGATTCAAGCCCTATTTTTTTTTTTTGAGAGAGAGAGAGAGAGAGATCTTGCTGGTAAATCAAAACTTAATCCAATAACTAAATATTTTTGTAAAACTCTTATATTTCCTTGTCTCTGGCCTGAGAAAATAAGCAAAGCTAGCGAATTCTGAACTGTTCAAACCATGTGTCATATGTTTATTAAGTTCTTTTGGTGGGCAAAATGTCCAAAATTATGCCTAAACATACTAAGAAAGAAAACCTGCAATATTGTAGAAGCATATCTTTTAATAATACTACCCAATATTTTAATATGGATGAGATTTGGTACAAAAATTTCTAGTGTAACAATCACTTCCATATGCATATTTCTTTTGAAGGCTGATAAAGAAGTTGAAGTACACAGTGTACTCTGTAAGTTCCAGACCCTGCCTTTGGCATTTATCCACATTCTCTCATTTTTTCATCACAGCAATTTTGTTATAACATTGTCAAACACAGTCCACTATAGACAGTTAAAAATCTTGTTGAGAGTCACATCTTCGTTAAGCGGTGAATGCGGGACTTGTCTGATTTTAAAGTTTGTGATATTCCTCCTAACACCACATGTTTGCACACTTAGTATGTTAGAATAGATGGATCCTTATATTCCCAGCACTAACTGATTCATTTTTTAGGAGAGAAAACTGAAGTCCAGGGAAAAGTAAATCACAGTGTGATCTTGACAGAATTTGCAATGACTTTCTGACCAAGTGAAAGCATGAAACTCAGAGGAGGGTGATTGTGTTCAGCACCAGATGCAATATCACCTTTTTTCCAGAATGTCCTAAGATAAACAGCTTTCAGAAGGCTGAGAATAATATACTCAAGCAATAGAGGGAGAAAATTCTTGTAGGCAATCTACTAGGATGAGCGCAAAGGCAATGAGTAACCCAGAAAGGTCCAAGGATAGCAATTACTATCTTCCTCTACAAAGCCCACCGGCACATTCATTTTGGTGGCACCTTAGAGAACAGATAGAAAAGGAAACGGCTAGAAAAGGAACTCAAGGTCATGTCTAGAAATTATCATCCTTTAGTTGCCAGGACCCCCAGTAAACATACACGAAAGTTAGCTAAAACCTGTTCACTGACAGGTATCTGAGCTAACTATGCCTAGGAACTGGAAAAGGCATAAACTGCATATAATGAGATTTGAATCAAAATTATAATGGATTTTAATAAATCAGCCAAAAAAGAATCATCAGACCCGGCTCATTGGCAGTGTAACAGCACAAATTACAGTAATGTCTATGGATCACTGTGAATTTGGAAAGAGCTCACTAACATGATTTGAGCCTCTGCAACCAGGAACTCATTGAACTGTATGGGTCAACATAGTTTGTCTAAGCTCAGCATAACGGGGACACCAATCTGAAACTTACATGAAGGATTAGCTGTCTGTGACTACAGACGTGTATCACCACCCTGGATTAGCCAAATGCTTTGTTAAGAAAGGAGTGATGGAATCTATGCAAACCTAACTCTGCTTTATGTAGAACCAGTTTCATGAGTTGAGGAAGGTCTAAGAGGTAACTTTGTTTATGACAGTATAGAAGTTAGAATGTGTAATCATTCCTCCCCAAATCATAGCATTTTGTAGGCTAGCCTGTGAATTTCTCCACTGTATAACAAAATCCATTTTAAATTATAACCTTCCTCTCCAAGAATTCAAATGAGTAGAAGACTGAGCCCTGAGGAGAACAAAAATACATTGTACATGAGGATAAAAACTGTCTATTTTATTCATTGCTTTATTCCAATTTCCAGGGTACTGTCAGGCATGGGGTAGATACTAAAAAATATGTGTTGAATGAATGAATGAAGATGTGATCTGTTATTAATAACCTCAGAGGACAGTCGACTCATGTGTCTGCCTTTGCAGTTATCACGCTGTCCTGTGCGACAAAGCAAAGAAAATCACAGCGACTATTAAGCTCTCCCTTGCTTTTCTCAGATGAGAGGAACCAGAGTTATTATGAATGGTTGGGAATTAGCTAGATAGAAGAGGAAGGCAGCAGCAGATGCATATTCGAGACAGGAGGAAGAAAATGAAGGGGTTAAAAAAAGCATCATTGGTTTTGCGTGTTCAAGCCAAAGGTCACATAAGGGTATATAAGGTGATAAGGTATAAGGGAGAGAGTGATGAAAATAAACTCGAGGAGCTAGACATCTACCATAATTAACTTTTTAAAGTTATACCATCATTATTTTTTTAAAAAAAATATGTTTGAAGTTCTGTTTTTACCATCTACAATTTTTATAACCTGGATATTAACTAAGAGCTCCTAGTTTCTATCATTCTGTCAACCCTCAGATATCCCATTTGCCAGTATATAGAGAGCTGTATGTAACTGGATCTAGATACAGAAAACCTAACTCTATGGAAACCTACAAATTTTTGATATTCTTTCTTTTTATTCTTTGATTCTGTTACAATAATAAGGGCTATATTCAAAGGACAACTTAAGTTACACAAATATTCTTTTTTCCCCTTTTTTCTTTCCTTCTGCTTTACTCATGGTCAATGTTCAGAGACATTTTCAATCATTAGCCCTTCAGGTAAGGGGTTTGAATAGCATATCATTAGTTATCATTGAAGTACTTTACTTTAGGTTCCTTATTATTGTTTTTGTTTGTTTTTTTTTTTTTTTGGTGGATGAGACAGATTCAGAAAGTTCACACAATTGTAGAAGGAGCAAAAGAAAAGAAGGAAACTATTATTTATTATCTTCAATCTACCAGACACTGAACTTAGCATATTTTTTATTTTTTTACTTAAATTAATATTTCCTTATCCAAAATAACATAGCAGTAAGTATTATTTTCATTTTACAGAAAAAGATTCAAGACTCTTCAGTTATTTGTGCAAGTTCTCACAGATCATAATCAGAATAACTAGCATTCGAATGTAAATATTCTTACCTATGAAGCCTGTGCTGTTCTATATTCCACAGGGTTCTCTTTTATCATTCATTCTAATTCATCCCAAGTAACTTTTTAAATGTTTACCTATGCATGTGCCCCATTATGCTTCCAAATTATTTCTCTGCCTTCTCTATCCACAACAAACTGAAGGATCCAAAGCATATGGTGTGTGTTATTCAGGTCACATCCCTAAACAGGATGTCACGTTTGCCTAATGTGTCTAGAAAGTGCTCAAATTAATTCAAAATGCAAACTTCTGTGCTGAAAGGAGATAAAATGATTGTCAAATACATTTAATACTTTTTTTAGAAAAGAAGAATTTGCATAGACTGACAGTTTATTTTGTTTCCACATTCCATTTTAATGTTTGCTTGTGCTTACCAAAGGACAGTCATATTTATTTGGCACCCACAAAATCCTAAGACCTATTTTTATGCTTCTAAATAGATACTAAATGAGTAAATAACATTATTTTTTAATGGCACAAGCAACCAGATAGTCCAAAAAAGATTTGTTAAAAAAAAACATTTCTCTAAGTAATTCTTGATTCCTCCTGATGTTCAAATGATCCCTCACCCCGCTTTTTTTCTTTTCTTTTTTTTTTTTTTCTATTTTGTTTTTGAAGCAAAAGGCTCAGAGAGCAAAATTCTCAAAGAAAATACTCTATGCCCTCAGGTATCTTTAAGATAACTAAGCATCTGAAAATTTCTTGTCTAGTTTTTCTCTTCCAAAAATCTTCAGAATTAGAATGCTCTGTAAGGAAGAGAAATGATTGCCAGCCAATTGACAGAGAAACTTTCAATCAATTCATCACTTTGAATAGCATATGGACAACAACACATGTAAGTCTATGCCATGTGTCTAAATTATATCCCTGGGAGTCAGTAATCTCAGAACTAAATTGTCTCCCATAATATACATCGAAAAATAGATGCTATGTCTGACCAGAGCAATGATTTTAGGATTTTAAATATTCGCAAAGGAAATTCTTACTTTCTGATGGTACTCTTGTATTATGATTTTAAAAATAAAAACAAAGATATGGAGTCTATACAAAATAAAGAGAGCTTTATAAAAACTACTTAAAGTAATGAAAATCTAGTTTTCTGAATCAAACCATACAGTCATATGCAACTTGGAAAGTGGAAGTAAAGATCTGTTATCTATTTTTCTTAGCTTGCACATTGTACTTAATTACAGTTTAGGCAACAAAATGAAACATAAATGGCTTTTTATCAACGGAACATTGCTGGAAGCATAAACAATAAATTATGAATTACTGAAGCAGAAGCCTTTTCAGATCATGTATGCATAATGCTGTTCTGCATATTCGGGTTCCAGTTGGACCTCCTGTTTCATGCAAATGAGCATTACCTTTTATGATTTAACGTTGAGGAAAAGTGCCATGCTTCACATGGGTAAGAGTTGACACCTTATATGTAAGGACCTCCAGTCAATGTTTGGTGCTGTGTGCAGGGCTTTGGGAAAGTCCACTATGTAAGCTGAGTAGACAGGTCACCATATTGGAAACACATATATAAGTATTCTTGATTGCACTCATACAAACACACAGTTGTCATGTGTTGTTTAAGTATGGTTGCCTTGGAAACCCACTGATAATGGATTTGCTGAGCTGAGGGATGGAGGTTTTTGTGAAGGATGCTTGAGGAAAGAAATGCTATTTCAGAAACTCCTCTATCAGCTTCAAAGAAGCTCAGAATAAGAGAACTTAAGGAGGCCTGTGGTGGCCAGAAAGACAATTGGCTTACCAGCGTGGCCCTTTTTGCTGTTCGGATCATTGGGAAGGCCTTTCAGGTCAGTTCAGCCTGTATAGGGCACAGCTGGCTGAAGGCGAGTGACAGAGAGACCCTGCCTACCTCAGCACCTTCATCCTGGGTACAGGAGAGGCATGCATGAGGGCTCAGTCTAAGAGAAGATGGAGAAAGGGTCACCTCTGACTGGCTTGGGATCAAGGAAATCCACTTCCATTTTTAGGCAGCAAATTTTAGTTTTGTGACAAGAGGAATTTGAGATAAGTTGACCTTATTCAAAAGAGCAAAGGAAGACTGTCTAATATTTCAATTTATGCCAAAATGATTCCCACAGAGTATGTGTGTTGGGCGGTTACCGGTGATTTAAAACAATCTGATAAGCAAGAATAGAAAGTCATCTTCAGTTGGAGGCTGGGGCTGGCCATGGTGTGGAGAAAGCTGAGTTTCATTTTTGCAAAAGAGAGAGGGGAAAAAAGCCTTCATATTTAAAACCAGATCCAGAAATCCTGCAGCTATGTGGCTGACAAGTATTTTCATTTTCCCCCCACTTTCTTCTCCTCCTTTTATTTCCTTTTATCTTTGTATTATAAAAAACCCTTTGTACTGCAACACATTGCTAAGCAGATTTCTTGCAATGCAGTCTAGTGAGGATCAGGGTTTTCACAAGCACCAATGAGCCCACTTTCAGAATTAGTGTACCACATTCAAAAATCAATGAGTTAAACCTGCAAAGAGACTTGATTGAGATTGATAAGCCAGAGGAGATGAAACATAACATGGGGATCTAGGAAATAATGGATTCCTAAAACAAGGATCTTGTCTCATTTGCTGGTGAGTGATTTTCTATGTTGCAGACATTGTGCCAAGAGCTCTTTTGCTCTTTTGCTAAGAGCTAAGCTCCAGGTCACGCATACCCACCAGAGCACCCCTCTGGGGTGAATAGCTATTATTATCCTGCACTACAGAGGAGGAAACTGAGACTTAAAATAAACTACCTATAGTCAGTGTTCTTACAAGTAATGCTTATAGGGGATAAAAAGACATAAAACCTATATTGCTTCCCCGATCAGTTGAAACGGAAACTCCACAAAACAAGCATAAATGATAATCTAACAGGTAACCATGTTATGGACATTGAGATAGCCCAGGACACAGATAATTCAAAAGCTCCAGTCATCATCTACATTGTCCAAATCAATTACCATTATTATGCCTTCAGAGTGCGATTCTTGCCAATTGGATTTCAGTCCCAAAGAGATAATAGGAAGGGAAAAAAAATATTAGCATCATCAGGTACTCTGGTCCCTCGGCTGTCTTTTCTAACGTCTAACCAAGCTGTAATTAAGGCCAAGTTCTCTGTCTACTCTTTTTCCCCCCATAGGCCCTCTTAGGGAGCAGAGCTTTATGTGTTTCCACATTTCTCTATATACCTGATTCAAATACTTCAGTAGAAATCATGAAGATTCTCATTTCACCAGACTACTTTGTGGCAAATCCGTTCAATTTTTACCTACAATATACAGGGTAGAGAAGATCGGGTTTCTGTAGACCTCATATTTTCTGCAGGATATTTCTGTATCTGTAAAAGGTCCATTTATCTTCTTGTCGTATTTATACCTGTCTTGTTATATTTAATTGTTGGGTATCTTCCATTTTCATGATTGGAAGGGATACCAATACTGAAATGTGATCAGCAAAACTCAAACTCCTTTTGTTTATAAGTTCATTCAACTAGATGAAGAAAGCAACATCCGGGCAATATAATTTGGAAAGTTCAAGGTGTTATGTTATTTGGTGTGCGCATGTGATATAAATGACTCATCACATTTTTGGCTTTTTTTTTTTTTTTCACCTTTATCTATATTGAAGGTTGTCTTCCTATTCTGGCAGAAATATAATCCTCATATTCAGAAAGAGAATTATATATGAAATTACTCAACTGTGTAAGAGACAAGAGACAGTTAATTTCCATCTCATTTTGTCTTTGATTTTGAATTAGTTGACTGAAAATTGCAGTAGGACCAATGTATATGAGAGTAGAGGAAGATCACAATAACTTCAAGTAGAAAGACACAGCTGCAAGAAAACACCAAATACTGAAACTATTTCCTTTAAAGTTCTAATTTAAAAGGGGGATCATCCACCCAACGATTATGAATTTAAATACATTGGCTATCTCAAAGATCTTAACCTTTATCTCGGGGAAGGGGATTTGAAAGTCATGATGTTCTCAGTGGAGAAACATCATTGACCATTTTAAAGTCCACCATAAGAAAAAAAATATTCTAAATATATTATACTATTTGAGTCCATCTAAGTTTCAAGCATAAAATATACCATAGTTTTAAAATTAATAATGTCTATTATTTGGATTTTCTTGGTTGTTTTGTGTTCTCTCATCATTAATAATAAGGATTGGGTAACAGCCTCACAAATACCTATTTATCTGCCTACATATCTATATATCTCCAACATTTTAAATATGATAACTCTTTCCATTACTTTGTCTTTACATGTTAAAAAGAGACAATTTGCTTTTTGTATTTTCACAGAAACTATCCAGATGCCAAAAAAAAAGTCTATGAAGCAAAATTTATGAATTTCTAATACAAGAAAAAGAGAGATAGAGTATAAACTTAACATATCTATTCCAAAAACCTGTAGGTTCATGATTTATTCTATGGAGATAGTAAATATTTGGATCCTAAATCCATAATCACAGTGAACATATGCCCTAGTTTCCACAAGATAGTCCTGGTTTATAGTTTTTCCAGGCATAAATATAAATATGAACAGCAACCCCTTTCACTTTAAAAAATGTCCCAGTTGAAATAATAAATTATATGGTCATTTTTTTTGCAAAATGAATAGGTACATAATTCAAAATAAGCAATCTTGAGTAATTTTGTAATACCTGGCATCTTTTTTTTTTTTTTTTGGTCTCAATTATTTTTCACACACACAAACAAACCAACAAGGTAAATAAAAACTGTAACTTTCATTTTCTAGTTTCAGAATAAACCAGGTAGCCCATATTCCTTTAAATATTCTATTACAGGGTTCATTGCAAAGTATAATGGGGCTAAAACATGCTTTCCTAAGTGTATAACCTTTTACTTTCTACTAGTTCCAAAAATTAGAGAAAATGCATGAAATTATTCACTGAAAAACTAAAATGTCCTCTTTTAAAAAATTAGGGCATAATAAACATAATAGAAAACTATTCTTACACTGGCACCCAATAACAACCTCTCATCCATTCAAACATGTTTATATATAGTGCCTTTGAAAGGCCATACCTATAACAGGCACACCTTGAAATTGCAAAACACAGAAAATACCAAAAAGCTCAGAACCATCTGGATGGAAAAACATTCCTTCACAGAGAATTTTTAAATGTAGAACATATTATATGCAAAAATAATGACTGTTACCTATTAGCGCTAAGTAAGCATGGATCGCACTTATGCAGATTTTAAACTCAATTTGGGATTTCTGAGGGGGCTTTCACCTTAGCCACATTTATGTGACTTCAGTAAAAACAGAAACCTTGGCACTGTTAACTGAAAAACAAAGGCAATGCACTTGGAGTAGAGTTCTTAATTAGGTGAGGCTAACAAATGAGTACTCCATTATTGAAGAGAAAGAACAATATTTTGTCTCTGTTTGTAACAGTGGAAGCCAGCTAACTGAGTAATATCTATATAACATTTCATTTTCTTTTCTGTGATGCATCCCCAAAGAACTAAGTAGCATTATGTTAACAGGTAAGGCTATAATATATTTAACAAGAACCATAAAATGTTATTTTGTTTTATAAAGGAAGTTAGGAAGTTGTATCAAAATTCACTAACTCCTTGAAACAGACCATAGCACATAATCAAAAAAAAAAAAAAAAAAAGCCACAAGCCAAATTTTACTCTTCTAATTGAACATAGCTTTTAAATAGACAATTTGAAATCTCAACAAATGCCTATAGTATAGCCAAAATGCAGCCTGAGACAATACATTTTATTTTGCTAATCATTCTAAGATAGCTAGAGACTTTAATATATCTGAGCCAAAATAAACAGTTAAAAATCCTTGTTAAATAGACAGCAGCATAGAAAACGAAAATATACAGATGAGATAAACTTTTAAAATAATGATCTATGACCTTCATATGTAATAGACAATAGTTAAGAGAAATGGTTAATTCAAGCTTGGTTCTCAAGAAGTAATGAAATGTATTAAATGTTCTCCATGAGTGAAAGGCTTAATAAAATCAAGTTTGTATTAACTCTAAAATAATACTGATAAGGAGTGTCCTTCAAGAAGAATTTTCTGATCTAATTGCTATTGTCAGTGTTGGTTCAGGTTTACAACAAATACCTTGAATATGTACTCACAAACCAAGTAAAATTAAAATAGGCTTTCCCTAAAGACTTGGTAAACATTCAATTAAAATTTAACAACTACAAACTATAAGCCAGCTCCTCCTCTAACAGAAAGCTCAGAATCTCAAAATTCCTGAAACTTTCACAAGTGTTAAATCTTACTGTTCATTGTTTAAAGTCAGGTGAATGAGGTATGCCCTGGGATAAAATTAACTTTGTCATTAACAATTTTCTTATCTATTGTTTCAACATTAGAAAGAGGAAGTGATGTAATTATCACATCATTAAGCTGATAAGCTGGGTTTCAACTGCTTGTGGGTGAGCAAAACTTATTTTATTGACATTTTCAGTCATATTATAAACTCACATTCTACTTTCCAGTTTACATTTCACCCTGTTTCACAATGCTAATATATTTACCTTCATTTTTCTTGATGGTAAAATTCGGATTGTTGACCATTTCTGGAAGAAGACTGTATAAGAAATAATGTCCATTTTTGGGATCATCTTTGTCCATGGCACTCACTGTCTGAATGACCTGTAATATAAAACTTGACATCAGCATTTCTGATGACATCAAAAGATTTGAAATGCCCTTTAAAGCTGAGTGACATCCCTTTTGGTCAAAGGAATTTTTTTTTTTTCGGTTTTCTAAATTGTCATGATGGTTTGTGCCAAAAAGGAGAAACATTCATCCCTTTAAAACCTCAGCTTTGATGAGCTGATGAAAATTAAGGTCATTACTTTTCCGTCTATTTGGTGTCTGGGGCTTAAAATAGCATATTTCAGGGTATTTGAGAATTCCACTGGGAAATTGTGGTTTTCTTTTCAGTTTGAGAGTATACAGGCATGTAGGATGAGATTTGGGGTTGTTACAGTGATTGTAGTGTGGCTTTTGAAAAGATATGGGAGGTAAGGGACTTAAATCTTGAATCCTCAGGATTCCTCTTTAACTTTACTCGTCAGGTTGCATGTGTTTGCCAAATGGAATGTTCCTCAGCACAAACACCATTGCAACAAGCCTTTCCGAGGAGTTACATCTGTTCCCACCCAATAATGAATACTGTTTTTAAAACTAGGGGATAACACATGCAAACAATGCTTTGGAGTGTATCCTGAGATGAATAAATTATAGGGATTAGGAGAATTACCACTGTGCAGAGAGCTGTTTGGATAGATACACATAGTTGGAATCGGAGCCGGTTGAGTGTGCTTATTTCATTTGCAAAGCTGCATTAACTTGGTGCTAAGTTATTTCTTCGGATGTCAGAGAATTAGTCTAATAATTCATATTTATAATTCTGTGATATTAATCAATATGAAACACTGGGCAACAGCTAATGTAGCTTATACTTCTATTATAAATAACTACAATGTAATTTCTACAACAATTTCCTATCAAGCATGACAGTCAAGGTGATACCAAGTTTACCATAAAAAATTACCAGGGAAATGCTCTCATGTTTATGAAATTTAGAGAATGTAATGATGGTGCCTCATATCTCATGTCTGTTTGAACAAGTCAGTCTCATTCAACTTTGGCAATTTCATTAAACAGAAAAAAAAAGCATCACTTCTTTGTAAAAAGCAGCATCATTGCTTTCTGGCTTAGCACCTAAACAAGCATGAGAACTTTAATTTCAGAATATTATATTTTAACACCTGTGGAGAGTTGCATTGTGTCACCCACATGCTATATGACAACTAGTATATTAAGGTTATTTGAGGCATACATGAAATAATTTCTCTGTTCTATTTCTCTATTTTAAAAATTGAACATATCTTTCTCTGTAGGTGTTTTACTTTTGTGAAGGACCTTATGAAATGTCTAAAAATTGTACTTAGCTTGAGTAACAATATAACAAAAAATAGCACAAAATATAACTCATAGTTAAGAGAGAGGTAGTCATTAAGGTGATGGACTCTGAAATAAAGCTGCCTTGATAGAAGTCAGAATTTCATCCTTTACTCATCGAGTGACATTGAGGGAGTCACTGAACTAACGTTCAGTTTCCTTTCTTTCCTAAATTGCAAACAAAAAGTATTTTTCTCCTAGCTTTGCCTTGATTATTGATGTAAGTTCACGTCTGTGTCAATAGAGTGTTCAGTTTGTAGTAAATGCTCAATGAATGTTAGTCGTCATCATTAGTATTTTTTTTTATTAGGATGGCTATCATTTATTTACGACCTAGCACAATAAATGTAATGACTTTGATGTTACCGAAACAGGGACCTTACCTCAGCAGATTAGATGAAGATATTATTATATTTACTATATCTAAACACCTAGTAGATTTACCTTGACATTAAGTGCAGAGAGATGCTCTGAGGTTCCAGTTTTATAAAAATGAAAGAATAAAAGGACTAGATATTGCTGTGAAACACATAACACTTTTGTGGACAGCCTACATGTACACATATTTAACAGGAGTGTTTGATAAGACCCTTTTTAAATAAAATTGTAAAGACTAGAAGTGGAATAAGTTCCTCGTGAGCAGGTGTAGCATATCCTTCTTTCTCTACCAAATTTTGCTTCAAAAGGACTTCAGTTCCTAGGTGCACCTGTTGAGGAAGTAACTCCTGAAGTGTGTGAGCATAAGTGAAGAATAAGGGCAGATGAAGAGGATTTCTTGGTATTTTGTGGTGAAAATCATTCAATTCTTAACTAAACACGTTCTTACAGTATATTTAGTGGAGAGAGCTCCTATAAGTAATAGCATTCCTAATATTTCTAAATAATCTGTGTGAAAAAGACTCATACATCCTGGTGAGTGCTTTTCCATGAGCCATTTGATTAGTTAAGACACAACGACCAAAACAAAAGATGTAATAATTTAGCTTACGTGAAGTAAGGAAGTATAGTTACCTGTCATACCACGTTTAAGAAGTTTGGTTTAAACATTACACCTGCAATGAACATGTTTGTTTGTTTGTTTTTTCTTTCCATCATTTATTTAATCCAGTAGTAATTCTGTTAGACATTTAACTTTTTAAGCCTACTCAACCAGGAAGTCTCAGGATAGGGCCTAGAAACCTGTATTTTAAACAGTCTTCTAGGTGAGTTTGATGTATGCTTAAGTTTGAGAACAATTGTTTTGAGCCAAGGGAGAAGATTGGTGTTCACGGCTTCCTCGTTATTATTTGTTAGGGAAATTTGTACTGTCAACCTCATATCATGCTCAGTGTGTGATGACGTGTTGAGGAAAAGGTAATGAAATGATAAATCTTTAAATCAACTTCTAAATATCCCATGAACTGGTTATGGTTAAGGCTTTGATTTAAACCATTTTTGACACTTCATTTCATTTTAATGCAGATGGCCACTGCCTGGTCATTTTATCTAAAAGTAGATGCCCAATAGATCATTTGAAGGACTTTATGCTATTAAAATGCATTAAGATACCCATATTAAAAAGGCTGAAGCTTTCATTGATGTAATAACATCTGAACACACTTAGCTTTAATCAATAGAAGAAAAAGAACAGATTTATTCGAGGAAGTGCTCCTCCACGCAAGCAGATTTTAGAGGCGCACTGAGTAGATGGCAAATGAAAACCACAAATATTTCCCACTGCGAGCTACTATGACAGCAATTAATTTTTAAGTAATTGGACAACTATTTTATGGAGATTATATAAAAATTTCTTGAGAGTTCACTTAGGAGATATATGTAGTGTGTAGTTAAAAAGTTTTCTTTTATGCAAATAAAGTTAGGATACAATTGAAAAATCTAACCTTTAACAATTTATTGTGGATTAATTTAAAGGGAGGCTAGAAGCTGATATACATCACTATCAGAAAAAAAAGCATATCTGGATTTTGGAATAAGGCAATGAATTTCAGCGCCATGCTTGGATTTCTATGTGACCAGACTGTTTTATTTATTGAGACTACTGGTTTGAAATAACCTTTCTAAGACATCAAAATAAAAAAAAAGTTAAAAATTGTGGGGCCATATCATAAATTCTGACTGCTTTAAAAAAACGTTCATTGTTTACAATAACACTAAACCGAAGGTAGATCATTTTATTAGAATTTATTAAACTTTATTTTAAACTATTTTATTTTAACTCAGAAATATTTAATAGAAGTAGACTATTGCTATCCTTAGTAAATGTTTAAAATATAAGCAGAAAAAAAATTGAACAAATAAACAAATGCAAGCAGCCAGCAAACAAATACATTTCTGATGATCTGATCTGTTAACAACCATAAACTATCATGGAATCTATTAGAATATCCCCTATGAGTTCCTGTCTGTTATTCATTGATTTGCTTTTAGGTGATGAGTTGGTGTTTTGTTTTTTGTGGTGTGTGTGTGTGTGTGTGTGTGTGTGTGTTCTCTCTCTCTCACTGCTATTAGAACAATGTCTGGCACATGGTGGTGATTTAATAAGTATTGTCTAAATGAAAAAAATGAATGGTTAGGCATATTCTAACATTATCACTAGTTCTTATATAACCTTGGAAGGTAGGTATGAAGAGACTTATCAGAACCCTAGGACATCAAAGGCATTATACAACACATCTACTGCTAAGTATATTTGATAACAAACTCCTAGCATCCCCCTGCCCCAAAGTCAGGATGCCTCAAAAATCTTGTTCATAGCTGTACCTTCTGTACATGTATATTAGTTAAACTGGGACTTAGGCCTTCAATATTTTAGAGAGTGCATAAAAATGAATTCAGTCATTTTTGCTGCTCATGTACTTTGCTTTATGGGTATAAAGGTTTCCTCCTAATTCTGACTGTTGGCACAGCCAACGGACATTTAGAAATCATAGTTCTTTCTGCGTGTGGGCAAGATGAGAAAGGATTAATCGGTTCTAACTTTCAGAATGTTTTCCAAGGCTTCTGGAATATACATCCATTCCCCAGAAACACTCAGCAATGATAGCCAAGATATCTGCAATCACAGTACACCGATACTTTCTCAGGCGAAAGTTACTTTTCTCTTTCTTGGCAAATCTTTCTGTAGTGACGTGAGTTGGCAGGTGTGGGAAGGGGGTGAATGAGAGAAGAGGGAGTCAAAGGCGGTGCAGAAAGGACAGTGATGGTTTTTGGTTTTCTATTCATTCTTCTGCCGTTATTTCCAGTGCATTTCTGATTTCCAGTGCTAGCTTTCCTGAAATACTAACTTCTGTTTCTTAGAGTAGTAGTTTTAAACTTGGGAAAGGAAATCAATGATCCATGAATAAGCATCATAATGTTCCAACCTCTCAACTTGAAAGTAAACTTGAAACAGAGACTAAAGGGGCATTTACCGGAAGGGAGGGGAATATAGCCAATAATACTGTGATAAGTTTACATGGTGACAGAGCATTGCTGGAATTAATGGTGTTATCACACTATATGGTATAAACACATCAAATCGCTATATTTTGTCCCTGATAATATAATCAGCATAAGATTGCATACCAATTATACTTAAATTAAAAAATAATAATAAAAAAGAAAGCAATATTGTATAAATTATTTATCTTTAAACATATATAATGGGGATACCCATAGTTTTCATCAGATTATCAAGGGTGTCCATAACTGAAGGGAGCAAAATAAAATTGGTTAAGAACCATTCTTTAAAAAAGGGGGTTTTGGAAATTAAAAATTATGCATATAAGAGAAACCAAATTATAGCAATGATGACAAATTGAAAAAAGAGAAAATATCGGGATTTGAGAAATCATATTAAAACCCATACAATAACCTAATTATCCTCAATTATTTAAAAACTGTATCATATTGTTCAAATAGAAACACCATTTATATCCATTTAATGAGTAGTTCTTGGATATTTGTAATGATTTGCATGGCAATCCACTCTCTACCAAGACTTCTTTTCTTACCCAGAGTGTTTTCCCATGTCACATATTTTTGCATGAATACATCCTTGTCTTTAAAAAGTATTAGGTGGCTATTCAGAGCATATACCTTAAGAGTCTGACCTATAGAAAATACAACAGGAAAATGTCAATTAGATTTTATTTCTCCATTTTAAACACTTCGTGAAGTCCTCAGTCCTCTGGACAGACGTTCAGGACCTGTACTTCATGAACTCACTGCAGCACTTGCAGCACTTTCGCAGGTTTCGGTCTTTCTCACTCCCCTTTCCACGACTGAAACTACGCTGAGGTAAAATGGTACATAGAAAGGACGACTGGAGAGTATGTTTACACCAAGTTTAGACTTTTTAGTTCCTCCTGTCTCATTTTCTTTTGCTGGACTCTGCATGTGTATTTTGTACACCTCTGAAGTGATCAATATTTTAAAAAAAATCACTCCATTACTTGCTTTGCTTTGAAAATCTCAAAATCAACCATTTGTAACATAGTTTGAAAGTCTCAACTCTCTTTTTACTGTTCTCTCCATCTTCCACTACATTATTTCAGAGGAATATTTCCTAATGTCTCCTTAACATTATACACATTACCACCTAGGTTGGAAATGTCTCCTGTTGTTTATCCTCCTGAAACAAAATTTCCCCAGTGGGGTTCCACTAGTTCTATAGTTTTCTCAGAAGGAAATCTGCAAGATTTTATAATCAACTATGTTGGGTTAATGCCAAACACCATATATTCCTTTGGTGATTCATATGTATTTATAAATGCAAGGGAATCTAACAGTTAAACAAAACCAACAGAAGATGATATTATTTAACTTTGTTTAAGTCAGTGGTTCCCGTCATTATATAGCGCGCGCGCACACACACACACACACACACACACACACACACACACACACCCCACTATATATTGACATGCTATACCCAACACTTGTTTGTCAGGCACTCAATTTAAGAAATGTTATCCTCCAAAATTCCATATAAGTTGTAAAGATCTGGAAGTCTTCTTCAATCTCAAACTCTTTGGGAAGGTGTTGTGTCTATACAGCTTGCCGGTTATAGCACTGTTTCCATTTGGTTCTCTGCCCTTCCAATAATATGTCATCTCCTCTTTGTACCAGGTCTTCCTCAATTTATGTCACTAGCTCAAAGCCTAATTTCTTTTACTACCTAGTGTCAATTTTACTTCCTTCAAAAAGGCATGTTCATCAACATGGTTTCCATGAACCACTAACTGGAAACACACATACATGCGTGCTCAATTCGCTTCCATCCTAAATTCTTACTCAGTAACTTACAGGTTGAAAATAAAACAAAGAGAAGACATTGGTCTGCGACAGCCTAAGATTTTTAAACAACCCTTTGCACCATTTTCTCTGTAGATCATCAATCTCACTCACATTAGGGGCCAGATTAAACCACGTGGAATTTAGAATCACACGAGAGGTTCAGCCACTGCATACAGAGGCTGCAAGCATGACTTTAGAAAAAGATTTAAACAGTATGCATTCCTGAAAGATGATTCTAGTGTATTTGAAAAAAGTAATTATATTAACCCACCATTTCATGTGGGGGGAATGAAGTAGAAACCCTTCCTTCATCCTTGACAAATAAAACATTTGTAAATATTAAAAAAAAAAATTGTGAGAAAATGTTTTACAGGAAAAGATTTATTCCAATACAGGACAATAGATTGTCCTGTTATATTAACCCATTTAGGGATTATTTATAGTAGTTTGTGCCAAATGAAACCTCATAAATATATAACAATATATATAACAATAACAACAATAAACACAACAAAAACATACTAATAAAATATATTTTGCTTAGACTATGAAACTAGTTAAAATAGATAACTATAATTAATTTCAATTATTTATGAACAACTGATATTGAGGTAAATATCCCTAAATTATGAGTTTAAACTAACAAAGAGTGAGACCCAAAGTTAGGAAACTAGTAAATTGTAGAGCTATGACTTACATTTTAATGGTTCTAGTTTCAAACTCTTCCACGATATTTGTTCACTTACGCTTTTCCTTCTGTCAGAATTGTCCTCTAATAGTCATACCTCTCCTAATGACTCTTGAATTATGTTTTGTTACAAATGATTTTCTCAAATATTGTTTTATATATTCCACTAATTTACTATCTCCTTAGTCCATCCAAAATAGAATGAAAATAGTCCTTTATGCATTTTGTTGAGGCCCTCAATTTCACACATTTTAAAATCAATCCTGTCTCCCTCGTGTGTATACACATAGATATCTTGGAAGATGCCTGTCAGCATGAAAGTTAAAATTAAATCTCCTGTATTTATTGTTTCATAAGTGCTATAAAATGTCACAATTGCATTTCATTGTTTCACATTTATTAGAAAAAGACCAACAGAAACTAAAAATGAAGTAGCAAACTCATTCATTGCTAGTGTTTGTCAAGAGATCATTATTTTAGTTTTCTTATTAAGCTTTATTTCTTTTCACTTAAAGTTTCAAGAAATGCTTTTGAATAAAGTGTGCTATTGGTCACAGGAGTTATTTTGTTCTTTTGAAAAATGCTCACTCTTGATCGAATCTTATTCTCATTAATATTTTTCTATGAAGTGTGTCAGAATTTCAAAGTCTGCTTCCTTAGGAAGTGCTGTGAGATTCTAGAAAGTGCAGAGACTTGGGCACTTGCAAGAACAGACTTCAAAACCCATCTTTGCCACTCTTCATGGCCTCAGGTAGACCCTTCCTTACTCCTTTTCAGCCTCAGCTCCACATCTGCAAAATGTGGTCGTAACACCGAACTCTCAGATCAGTGATGATTATATGTTAGCTATCTGTATGTATTCTTTCTTTCGTGAGCATGCAGCTTTTGCAATCACGTCCCTCCAACTCCACTGCCACCAGCTTAAACCAGGCTACTGTTACTTTTAAACTTACAGTCTTCTTAATGCTCTTTCTGCTTAATTGTGTGTGCATGTGCCCATGTAGATTGTATTCAAACACAGAACTCTTTTTTTTGGTCCAATCTCATTCTTGCTTATTACATTCTTATTATTATACTTATTATGCTTAGCCACAGATGTCTTCAATTCTTCAAAGAAACCAAGGTCTTTCTCCCTTCAGGTTCTTTGCACAAGCTTATCCTGCTGGCTAGAAGGTCCTGGCTTCCACTTCTCATTTATTTTTTTTCAGTTTCAGACTAAATTATACTCATTTAAAAAGTCACTTTATCTGATAACATTATATAAAATAGATCTTTGCTTTTTGTTTTCCCCTGACTAGTTGCATTTATGTTTTCTTTAACCCAGTTTTCAAAATTTAAATATTTATTCATTCAATTTTTTGAAATTCCTCTTTCTCATTAAGTTCCATTAGGGAGAACACTTTCTTGTCCTTTTCATAGTGTTTCTGCAGGTCATATTACAATATTTATTATCTTGTAGATGTGCAATAAATATTGTTCAATATATAAATGAATGATTTTTCATTTAAAGAGGTTAGCTTGTTCACTGTATGTCTGTGAGTAGAACACGTTGTTTCCATGGTAATATCTGAGAAACTAATTATTGAAATATTTGTCACTGCTGAATGAAATGAATAACAACCTTGATTTAAAATTTTTTGTGAACATCCATTATATGTCAAGCATCAGCTAGATATGTACCTAGACATATAGGCCATCAACTTTTTATTTATTTATTTATTTACTTACTTACTTACTTATTTATCTATCTATCTATCTATCTATCTATCTATTTATTTATTTATTTATTTATTTATTTATTTATTTTAACCTGTGATATAGCAAACTTTATATATTGGTGAGGGAAAGAAGGGATTAAAAGAGGCAAACCAAAGTATTTTTTAAATCCAGACACAATTAACTTGATGCCCAGTAGTATACCTCAACTTCTGTAGATGGTAATGAAGCTTAAGTTATCCTCTGCTAGATTTATTTCATGGAAAAGGGCAAACTCCTTCCTGGAGGAAGAAGAGCAGAAGCAGTCTGTCACCTAACTCATTCTCAAACAATAAATATTCTGAGACTAATCAAGAGACCTTGACTCAACACCTAAAAATACAACATTTAGTCCTTGAGTCAATGAACCATCTGGAGCAAATTACCCTAAGTCTGTATGTATGGTGAACAAGAGGCCAGCATATGAAATAAAATTCTAGAAAGATCTTATGAAGGGGATATGACGCAGACGAGAATTGCAGAAGGCCCTCTGGCCAAGACCGGTCACTGAAGTCCTCTATTTCTCTTTCACATTTGATTCTGAGTGTGGTGGTATCAGGCACAATGAAGGAGATACTGGTTTCTCCACATCGGTTCCTCCACCCCACCAGCCAAATTACCATTCTCCTCAGACAGAATTTGGGTTATCCCCAGCTGACTCCTTTTCAGCACTTGATAGATGTTTCCTGTCTCTGGTGGAACATGTCCTATATTAAGAGGTCTTTTCATTAAGATAGCTCCATTTCCCTTATCAACTTGGCCTCTTTTCTGCCTACAGAATTTGAGGAATTTCCTTGCAATTTTATCATTTATTATCATTATTATTATTATTATTATTATTATTATTATTATTATTATGTTTTCAGATAGAAAACTCTCAGAAGAAAAAAGATTGATGTTTAGGATGTTGTTTGCCACTAAATCCCCAGGACTGAGCCAAGCACAGGAACACAGTTTGCGTTCAATAAATATTTACTAACTGACCAAAACCAACCATCCTATTAGACACACGAACTGTCAGTCATAGGTTTTGCAATCTAATTTTGAAATCCTCGGTCCACACTCTCATTTCTGCCTTGGCCATTAGAGAGGCATAAGTGGAGAGCATCTTTTTCTTCTTCTTCTTAGACTGAGGGCCAAGTAATCTGCAATTGACTCTATCCTGCCATTGTTGAGTTAGGGACTGAAAATATACATCATCTTCTATTTTTTGACTTAAAATGAATTACTTATAACTACCAGAAATAAAAAAAAAAGTAACTAGTAATCAGAAAATATCATATTAACATTTAGTCATGTAATGGAGGGACTATTTAAAAGGATTCGAATCAAAAGGGATTAGAATAAACTGTGAACTATTTCTCTGTGCCATGGGTGGCTGTTATTCTCTTAAGGAAACACATCTGAGAATATATCATCTTTCACTTCAGAATCATGAGAAGGTAGTGGGGACAATTATGATTTGCAATTCTTTCAAAGTGAACATGGCCAGTTTTAACACAGACGTATCATAAACTCGGGAGATCTGTATTAGAGAAAAGTGGCCTCTTCCTCTCTCTCTGTCTCTGTCTCTCTCTCTCTGATTTTTTAATTAAATGAGTTTAATACAGTGGGAAAGAATCAAGCACAATAGAATTATCTGCCACTGACACTGGTTTTCATTTTGTGAGATGTTTTATAAACCTCTTTACAAAGGCACTCTCAGTCCAGAAGTTTTCAGACTAGCTTTTCTTAATGGCTTGCCCTTGATCACAGCTAATAATCACCAGCTGTGCCACCTCCTAAGACACTGACCCCCCTAAATCCATACCTTCCAGGCAAACCAGACAATTCCAAGTCACCTGCACGTCTTTCTCTGAGGCTGTTGTAGAGCAGACATTAACTGTTGAAAAATATTGAGTGACTATGACTTTAGTGCTAATTCAATTTTTGACATTTGTCTCTCATGAGTGTGTGATCATCTGAAAATGAATATTCTAATTTCAAAGGGAGTCGATGGTTTGTGTGGTATTAGGAAAGACAATTAAAAGTGTGTCTTTGCTGAACTTATACGAGTGAACACTAGTGTAGGTAACAAAGATGAAATTTGGAAAACATTAAATATAAAAACAAGATACTGAAGCCATTAAAAGTGACCTAGGAATGATGTAATGAATCAAACATGAGTTCTGACTAGCACAAAGGAATCGGGGAATTCAGGAGTTATTTGAATGACTACATGTGTATAAACCAGTCAACCATATGTCCAAAAATTATGCTGCACAGCCGAAGATCTGATCTCTACATGTAAAAATGAACTCTAACAAATGTGCCTAAACAGATTCATTTGAGGATAATCTAGTGCATTGGACACACACACAACATACACATTTCTTCACAGGAGTCATTAATTTTGATTTGCAAAAATCATAAACAAAGAATCAACTTTTCTTTTTTATTTTGATCTTCCATAGGAAAGATGATGAAACAATTTTTTTTTTTTTTTTTCTGAGGATAAGAACTGCTGAGGAATCATTAAAACCTTGCAAACAGTCAAAATCCACCGGGTAGAACTCCAAATTTTGGGAGTTTCAAAGGCATGCATGTCAATATCATGAGTGAAGCCACTGTTGCATTTTTGAAATATCAGTGCCACTAACTCTCTAAACTTCTGTGATGAGTTTTGCATGAACAATGGAGTTTTATTTAAATTATAATGCATTTGACAGATTCTGTATGATTGAAAGCAGCTGGCTTACAAGTCTGTGATTGGCTACATTACCCAGCAACGATCTGGCTCACACAACCATATCCTTAAAACTGACCTGCATATGTGTTATATATTTTGATCGAACTCTCTGCCAACTCAATCCACCAACTTAGCTAAATGATATTTACTGCCATATATGTAGCATATATATATGGCATACATGCATATAGATATACACATACTCCATCCTTAAAGGACCACAAATGAAAATGGTCTAAACATGATTGTTAGAGGGCATTTCCACATGATTAAAAATTAAGAAACATTTGAACTAATGTTAGAATATTAAAAAAAAAAAAACATATCACTGAAAGGCTAATGCTTTGATTATAACAATATTTACGATGTTTAGATTTTAAAATTAATCAGTTTTATTATTACAACTTTAGTTTTGCTCTGTGCATGTGTGTGCCTTACTTTGATACATGGAAACAATGCTAATCCTTCAGAAATATAAGAGTAGTCTAGGGGAAAATGTCCACTGTTTTATAGGATGATAACACATGGACATTTTTGTAATAATTAACAGCATAGAGCTACAATGCTATTTCTTTTTTTAGGTGGAAAAAAATCTGACTCTTGTCAGGTAAACTGCTCAGCAAATAGTAAGTTTAATTCCTAACACCCACATGAGGCACAAGAATAGTTGGATTAACAACTCCAGTGTCATGCTGTCAGCTGCTGTTTATTTAAATTAAAATGTCACCATCCAGAAATAAATTAGGAAGTTGAAAAACGATAAATTTCTTAAACATACAGTACTTTGGCACCTTGTTAAAATAAATCTATTACATTTGTGGTTTTTAGAATTTTACATAGACTATTTCCATTTTGACATTCAAAGTATAGCAGGTTTTGTTTTTGTTTTTATGCTTTTTGCTTATAACTCTCTTCCTCCTCCCTCCTGCACAACTTCCTTCCTCTGTCTCTTCCTTCTTTCTTCTCTCTTTTTTTCTCTCCATCCCTCCCCACCTCCCCCTGCCCCCATCTTCATTGCCCCTATTTATGCTATATGAGACAGGTAGAAAATATGCCATCAATACACAATTATCAGATGCTACACTTGCATGTGTAAAACATGCTGTTTACCTTATATTTACCTAAATTAACTACATTTTTACAGATTTCAAAATTCACTTCCTACAACTTCCTACAACTGGTCATTCTGGGTTCCACTATTATGTGTTATTTGCTTGCTTGTTGTGAAAGAAGCATGCCCTCCCCATGAGCTTGTCCCTTCCTTCCTGTCATTTGAAGGTTAAATTTTTGTCCCCATCACTCTTCATACCTCCCCAAGATATTTTAAGGTAGTTATTTGGCTCTGGGCTTACAGCACAGCAGGCTATTCTACTTCAGGAGCCAATTTGGTCACAAGTAGGAAGAAAATTAACATCTCAGAAAGAAAAATACTCCTTCTCTGTTCCCATTTGGATGTTTCTTGCCTGTGACTTTGCAGATCATAAATGATGCAAATGCACACTAGAAGGCAGGTTAATCAAATATGAGACAGTTGTATACAAACATATCAGCATTAACAACATGGAGATATTTACTTGGCCGGGTTTTCCATTTTCACATAAAAATGCCTCATATTCGGATGCGAATTCAGGGGCGTTGTCATTGACATCCAGCACTTTTATAGCAACAGGTACTCGTGATATCTGACTGTGGTTCCCTATGGGAAGGAAAAAATAACATCAGCATGGAGGGTATTTCATTTTTAACGTGCAACTCAACTTTCCTCTTGAAAGCATGTGTGTCTGTTTCAACTTCCCTTAATTGGGGTGTTTTCAATGTGGTGATTATAAAATCTGACCACTCAATGAAGAAAAATATCAAGTGCTTAACTGCTTAGCTTGATGAAGACCACCTCTGAATAATTAAAAGAAGTTTCCTTGATGAAGAAAGCTTCATTTGATTGATAAAGTCCATTATACAAAAGGAAAAAATGCTGTATGCAACAAAGATTTATCACTGTGTTTATCTTGGGTTCCCTACAACCCACTTTTATACTTTTGCTTGTTTGGCTGGCTGTATATTAAAGATAAATATCAAAACCCAGCAAAAGGCCCAAACCAAACAATTATTGAGAGGGTGCCCTTAACAATGATAAAAGGAATAATCTTAAAGAAGGGGAATCATATCTTTTATTAATTTTTTTATTAAAAATTGACCTTGAGATTTTTTTGGATAAGTTAAGCCCAAGTCATTTTAATATTGTTTTCATAAAGATTTTCATCATTGTAAACAGATAATAATCTTCTAATCTTTCCAGGTTAATTCCGATACTAGAGAATTTAGTACTTAATCTTTAATCCTTAGGTCCTTAAATTTAAAAAGTTATACACACACACACACGCACAGAAATCTGGTCCATTAATATATTGCTGACTTGAGCCATGTGATGATTTTTCATTTGTAATAAATACAATACAGTTTGACCCCAATTGTATAATTTTTTGATCTCATAAATTATACAGAATGGATTGGAAAGAGCCAATTATTTATTTGTGTTTCTGCGGTACCAAATATTTATAAGCAAGCCAAAAGGGGGAAAGTTTTTGATTTCTGAATATGAAAAAACAGACATATTTGATATATCAAATTTTCTTTCTGATAATTGATTAAATTCAGATCTCTAAAACTTTCAAAATCTTTTTTTTTGTTAAATACAAAAGTATTTCTAAGGCACACACTAAATGACCCTAGCCATGTTATACATTTAGAATGGTTAATACCACTGACAATGCTACAAGATTTAAACTGAGTTAACTGTCATGGCTACTCACCAGTATTCTAATTTGATTAACTATGGATGGATGAATATTACCCTGTGGAATTCCAACTACCCCAATAATGAAATAACCTCACTTCCCAAAAATCAAGCTAATGACTTTAAATGTGTCAGTTGATAGTTCCTTTTTCTTTTATTCTTACGTCTAATGAATTATTCTTTTTTCTAATTTTTATTTTTCAATTAGAGTTGACACTTATTATTATTTTTACATCTAATGAATTATTCTTTTTTCTAATTTTTATTTTTCAATTAGAGTTGACACTTATTATTATTTTATATTAGTTTCTGGTGTATAGCATAATAGTTAGATGTTTACAGAACTTATGAAGTGATCCCCCATTAATGTAGTACCCACCTGGCACTACACATAGTTATTATGATATTGTTGACAGTATTCCCTATGCTATACTTTATATCCCTGTGACTATTTGTAACTTCCAACTTGTACTTCTTAATCCCTTCGCCTTTTTCGCCCAGTCCTCCAAGCCCCCTCCCATCTGGCAACCATCATTTTGTTCTCTGTATCTGTGATAGGCCTCCCAAGTTTCCATGGAAGGGGCAGTTTAAAAGTATAACACAGGACCCTAAGACGAGGAACTTATACTTTATCCTTTATCTACATGATTGAGGTAGATAAATAAAGTATAAGGTATGGTTATAGCCTTAAAGATTTAGATCTCTTTTCTAGCCTGACAACAAACCGAAGAGCAGCTGCTAGAGAGTAAAAGGGAGTATAGTGTTTGCAGTAGACGAACAATGTTTGGGGCTCCATCTTTGCCTCTGAGTATCTACATGATCCTCAACAAGTTATTTGACCTCATTTTATTTCTGAGGAAACAAAACTCAAGAACTTAACATGTTATTTACAGAATTGAGATAAATATTACGTGAGAAAACATTAAAAGTGCTCAGATAGTATTGGGCATATAGTCAAGGGCATTTCAGCCTTTGCCTTTTGTAATTATCAACATCATCAGCATTGTGCATAATGAGTGTTTACTACATACAGGGTAAGATATTTCACATAATCATATCTAATTTAGTTCTCACTAAAGAGCTATAAAGTAGATAATGTTATTCCCATATTTTAGATGGAGACTAACACTCAAAGGATTATGTTGCTTTACCAAGATTATTCAGTTAAAAATTAATTCCAAGATGTAGTTTTGGCCTCTCAACATAACCATTTTCACAGTACAATACCAAGGAAGTCCAAAACAAAATATATTTGTTTTGCTTGTTTGGGTAATTAATCACTGTCATTTCCTCATAAATGCTTATAGGCTTGTTATAGGTATTTATCTCAAGTTTGACTGCTATTTGAAATTTGAATACAAGTATCAAATGCTGAACTGGATATATCTACTGGGTTGTACCACCGATATTCTCCAATTTGCACTAACTATCTGCAAGGCTCCCAGATTGACCACACAGTGTAAATTATACATTGTTGCTTGTAGTACTTTTAATTTCACCAAGGCAGAGTCCCTTTAATTGATTAATTTTATTGTGCAATCATCTATATTTTAACTCTAAAAATTACTGATTTATTTGTTTGTTTCTTTACTTATTTAATAGTCATTCTTTCCATTCCATGTCCTAGACTGACTCTGTGTGTGTGTGTGTGTGTGTGTGTGAATGATTACAGAAGCCTTCTATTACAGTATTTTTTCAATCTCTCTAATCATTTAATAGTCAATGATCAACATGGATTTAATGAACTGTATATACATAATAGTGAATAATAGATGCATAGTGTGAGATAACTGTAAATATAAAGAAAAGCTATCATATTCCTTAAACATGATATTGCTTCTTGGGAAGTGAAGAAAATGTTAACCTTACTGAATCAGATTCCCTGACAATGATTGATTGGGCCAAAACTAATGAATATAATATTCTTTGTCTTCCCTCTTTCTCATACTACACGTGCATGTGCACATGCATGTACACACATGTGCATACACACACACACACACCACAGGCAAACATGCATATATGCATATACAGATTTTATTTTCACAATTGTTGCCAAAGGATAATTATGCCAACCCCTACCTTCTTAATTTTTCTCTCTTCTTCTCTTTTCTTAATCTCACAGTTAAAATAAATTGCAATTGTCTCTTAGGTCTAAATCATCAGTAGGTGGTAAAACTCAAGCATAGGAGGTGGAGAAGCTCCATGAGTTTCTCATTGGGATAATTTTAAGCATTAAAGTATTACACGATTTCTCATATGTAGTGTCTGGGTGAGTTGGTACTTAACTATCCAAGGGCCCAGATCCCTAGAATGATGCCATCTAATTTTTTTGTTATATGTAATGTGGGATTGGGAGCTATCACTTCATACTGTTAGAAGATCGCAAATAACAGAGAATGTTCTTCAATTCTGATATTTAATCTGTCTTACCAATTCTACAAGTAAATAATTTACTTAAATATATTGGGCAAGGGGCTTTTCATATGATTATATTTTCTTCTTTGGCAGTTTTCATATGTAATTATTTTTTTATTTGTTTGCATGTCAAAAACTCAGAAACAAATTTGGAATCCACTTCTCAAAGCTGTAAAGAATCTTATGGTGTGCACTTTATATGTTGTTTACCTAAATTCAATATATTTCCTTATAATTACTTAACAATTCCCCAAATTGACTAAACTAATGTCTTCTTAGATAGTTGAATCAAATAGGTTTCTGAGTGTTTCATTTTAATTTAGTTTAGTTTACAGTTCACCTCAGTAAACAAAATTTAAAAGAAACAAAACTTAAACTCTATACCTTGACCCTGAAAAGCGATATGCTAATGGAGTATGAATGGTTAGAATTTCTGTAGCCTTAGTGGTTATGTAAAACATACCACTGGGCAGTTCCCCAAACTAACCATAATATAATCTCTCCTCTTTCTAATTATTGAATTCCTTATTATACTTTAAGATTCTGCCCAAGCCACATCTCTTCCAAAAAGCCTTTTAACAGGAAGGAGAGAGATTTTCCTATAGTCACAGAAAATATTTAAAAGAGGAGCTGGCCTTTGGATTAGCTTTAAATAATGAGTAGAAATATCCTAGGTAGAGAAAGGTGGACAAACCATTCAGATAGAGCAAGCCACGTGTAAAGGCCCGGAAGCCCGGATACCATGCCATTACCAAATAATCAGTAGCTCTAATGGTGGGAGCATCCAGAGGAGTGGCTGGCGACAATCTCTGGACAGAATGTTGAGAACATATCAAAAAGAATCTTTTGTTACATGCTAATGAGTATGAGCTAGATCATTTGATCATTGGTGAGCCCTTGAAATATTTCTTGAAATTTATCATTTTAAAAGTTGGCAATAGAGCAGATTGGCAAGAAGAGTTATAGTTATTTTGTTTTCTTAAGTATATCAATGTCCCAGAAATTTACTTTTTCTTAAGTTTAAAAAGAGAAAAACAATAAAATAAATAAGAAACTAGTATCCCAAGTCTTTTAAATATGCCACAAATGTGTTATTGTTATCTATAGTATATGAACATGCATGTTTAAAATGATTAGAACTTACCATAATTTTCAACACAAGTGTCATATTTAAATGCTGAAAATTCACTTTTATCTAAATTAATGAAATGATTGCAGTTCAAACTTTAAAAATATTATAGGGCAATAAAATTAATTAGACAAGCTTCTAAGAAAATTATTCATGTCCTTTGTGACTGGCCCCAAAATGTTTGCCTTTCATCTGATACACAAACATTAAATATAAAGATATTATAATTAGAAACTTGATTAGCATTCATTTAAAGATTAATTTTCTAAACACAAGAGATGTGACAAAGCCATCTAGAAGGAAAAGCCCATTTCAATTGGCCACAAAAGTCATACTCTTTTCACATATGATGAAAGAAAAGGCTGAAATGGCACCTAGTATAAACAACTTCTTGACTGCTACCATTGGAATCGAGCGACTTCCTTGTCAACCTCTCTGTCCACACAGCCATGAAATTGCCCATTAATTTTGCCCTTTTATAATCAAAGGTAATGGAACACTGCCAAGTCTAAGTTACTTGGGAATTTTGCTTCTAACTAGTTTCCATAAGCTGCTGTTCTGCAGGAATCGATTGAAAATAAACAGCCTCTCCTTTTCAGACTATGAGAGAGGAAAAAAAAAAAAAAGATTTGACAACAATTTAGATATACCGGTGAGGCTCAATAAATAATTCTTGAGCCTTCGACAAGCAGAAGGGTGGAAGCCATGAGCAGTAAATTATAGTCAACAGGGGAATGCAAAATAAGAGAATTTATAATTGAATGGGGGATGGAGGTACAGTGGAAGCTTATAACATAGGAAGCTGTAAAGTGAATATATGATAGAAAAGACAACAATTTAGGAAATTTCGAGTAAAACATGGGAATTCGAAAGGCCTTAGAAAATCATTTCAGTAGTGGATTTAGGCTCTCTAGTGAATAAAGATAAAACTTTTTGAGGTACATTTTGCCCATAAATGGTGAGATAATTTCTAATTCACTACTGATAGTTTCTCATTCACACAGATGTTGAACATAGAAACAAGTTAGAGTAAAATTAACCTGTAGACACCAGCAGGGTAAAAATGCTACTAGGAATATTTTTTGACGGGGTTTTCTCTTTACATTATTGTTTTTATGCATACCTTTTTAACTCTCATGGCAACTCTATGATGCTCTGGTTCAAACACAGTCTTTTGACCCCTCAACACATACCGAGAAATGTGTGCCTTCTGGTGTGCACAGAGGAAAGAGTTGATCATGAATATTTTAATATTTTTTGATTACTATAGGATTGTGAAAATTCTAGCAAGCCAGAGTATAAAGAAGAATCCCTCTATTTCAGTCCTTGAAATCTCAGTCATATTTACAGGTGGTTTGGAATGAAATTAGAACTTTAATACGATTGGGGGCTTTCGTGTCAAATGAGCCCAGCTTATGAGTCATAGTATTTCTATTAACCAAGGAGTAGCTCTCTTAAGAAGGGGAGAAAATGCTTTCTCTCACTGAGGAAGTTGTTAACTTAGACATATTTGAAAATGCCTTAAATTCGCTGGACAAAATGACTCTTCAGTGGTCACGTGACGTTGGTTAAGTTCTTTACTGACCACTGTCATTTTTCTCCACTGATGGCTAAAAAGCATGCCATCTGGCTACTGTGTTTTCAAGTGCTCTCTAAATAGGGAGAAAACATGTGAGTCTCTTATTTTTGACATTTATCTTAAGCAAACCTGGAAATAGTGGAGTCTTACATTAGGGACTTAGCAAGTTCCCCACTACAACTTTTCCCTCCATATCCACACAGAACCCCGCCATCTCCTTTCTCCAACTCATAAGAGTTGAGAGCCTGTTAAAACAGGTTGGCACCTTTATGGTTGAAAAATTTTGACCCTATGGGAAAAAGTTTTAAAGCCATTGAGGTGAGATCTGACTTTATGAACCTCTTAGATACTATATTTTTTATTAAATGTAAAACTTTCACAGTTACATTCTAAATAAAGGCAATACATAAATACATGTATGCATATAAAGATAGTTTATATGTGAAAAATTAGCACTGAGAATGGAAATATTACATTTTCTATTTTCTATTAATGTTATATAATATTACCTATTCTTTTAATTTTTTATATATGCTTACAAATTTTTTATTCTTCTGTTTATGTTCTGTTTTATTTTGTTGTTGTGTGTATGTGTATATGCATAAGTGGTTTTTATTTGTCTTAAGGTATGCCTCTTCATTCTACTGTGTATTGCTTTTGCTGAATTTGAATGTAATATATTAACTCCTTCCTTTCACATGTCCAGTTTGTTTACATATTTTTTTATACATCTCATTTTTCTCCATACTATAAGAGGTTAGGAAATAGAATTCTCTAATAAGTATATTATTCACTATGTCCCCTTTGGTAATCTAAGTCTTCTTAGCAAAATCTCTAATTCTATTCTGCCAACAAATTGCATTATGTTTCTATTACTAAATCCCTGTGTTTTTTTCCCCCTAATTATTTCAAATAGGATTGATTCAAGATTACTTGAACTAAATTTCTTGAGATTATTTTTATAATGCAATTCAATTGAAACCCCTTATACATTAGAATCTTAATTAGGGAGACTCACAGTTTCAGAAGAATTAATATATAGATTTATCTAATATTATTTACATTCTCATTCAATACAGTTTACAATAACAGTTGTACACACACACACTCACAAGCACACATGCACTTTACCAGGGAAGAAAACTAATAACATAAACTACCCAGCATGTATTGCATATTTGTTATATACCTCTTGGAAATTTATAGGGTTATTGTGAAGAAATTTTTTCCCTCAAATGAGGATATGATTTCAGGGCATGCAAGGATTAAAATCAATTTATATGAGTTACATATCATAGTAGGTAGTAAAAAGCATGATTTTGTCGACATCCAATGAGCCCCTAAAAAGGGTGTTACATGGACTCCAGCCTGCCCATATTCATTCAAGATCAGTAAGCAGTAAAGTTGAAACATGAATCCAGGTCAGCTGACCAACAAGTAAAGAAACAAACATTAAATAAATAATAAAAAACAAATAAATAAAATAGATAAAGAGAGAAAGCGGTGGAGGGTTAAAGAAGTACAAATTAGTAGTTGATAAGAGGGTCACGGGGATGGGGAGCACAGCATGGGGAAGCAGTCAGCAGTAATGTAATGGCCGGAGAGCCAGAGGGGTGAAGGAGAAATCAGGGGGTCATTTCATAAACCATATAAATGTCTAACCAATGTACTGTGTATGTGAACTAATATTTAAAAAAAGATGCTTAAATAAGCAAACAAATAAATAAATAAAAATAAAACCTGTTTATTCCCCAGAGGCGCTCTTTAGGATAGCACTTGAAAAAAAAATAATCTTAAAATTTTTTAGCGTGGTTTTCATATGGATCATTTCCCAAACAATTAAGAACGATAATAAACTAATAAACAACATCAAAAAAAGGTCTGATGATTCCATTAACATGGAATTTTCTACTAGTAAATTTATATTTAGAAATATAATTGTCATAGTTTTTTAAATTCTTGGAGTGACTCCCTTAAATTCTTTTGCCTGAGCTCAACTTTTGTAGTGGAAGTAAGACATTGAAATAATAAAATTCATAAATCTTAAGATTTTATTCCAGTGGATTTTTATAAAATGATCATCCTCATGTAACTACCCCCAGCTTGAGATATCTAATATAACCAGCATCCCCAAAGCCTCCCACGTACCCCCTCTCAGTACTTATGCCCCTCAAATTAACCTCTACTCTGTTTCTTACATTATATTAGTTTGTCTTCTATAGAACATTATACAATTTAATTATTATAGTATATAGATGTTTGTATCTGGATTTTTTAGCTCAATATTTATTTATTCATATTGTTGCGTAAAGCTGTAGTTCCTTTTTTCCATTGTTCGGAAAATAATTTTATTGTATAAATACACCACGACCCATTGATTTATCCTCTCACTGGCAGATATTTGGGTAGTTTCAGTTTCATACTCTTTTGAAAACTATTTAGTGTATTTCTTTCAGTGCACAAATATTTTAGTTACATGCTTAAGAACAGAGTGAAAGATTATAGGCTATGCATCCATTCAGCTTTAGCATACGCTTCCAAATGTTTTTCTATGCTCTGACCAGCAATGCGTAAAAAGTTCACATTGTTTCACATCTTCAAAAATACTTGGTAAAGTGAGTAATTTATTACTTATTTTTAATTTTAGCCCTCGTAGAGGTATGTAGCTGTATTTCAGGTAGACTTTAATTTGCAATATCCTGATGATTTGATACTTAGGACCTATTATGCTTATAGGCCACTTGGATATCTTGTTTAGTGAAGTACATGTTCAAGTATTTTACCATTTTAAAAATTAGATTGTTTATGTTTTCCTAATTAATATACATATCATATATTAAGAATATGAGTCATTTGCTAGATTTAGGTATCACAATATACTTTCCCCTGTCCTGTGGCTTGATTTTTTACCCTCAATAGTGTGTTCTGATGAACACAACTTGTTAATTAAATAAATTGTCTTTGCTGTTATTTACTTTACTGCTTTTTGCATTTTGTTACTTGCCTAGTCCAGATTTTGAAAGTTCTGTTATCTTTTATAAGGCATACTTTTTTACTTTTCACATTTACATTACTGATCTATCTGGAGATTATCAGTATTGATGGTCTGAGTTAGAGGTCAAGGTTCAATTTATCTATTCATAGATATCCAATTAATCACGAACACAACTGCAAGTCCATCTATGGCATCTTTGTCACAAATCAGTTGGGTGTTTTAACATAGGCCTGTTTCTGGAATTTTCTGGTTCATTGGTCTTTTTTCCTATCTTTATATTCATATAACCCCTTCTCTTAAAAACTGTATTTATAATAAATCTTCATATATTGCAATTATTAAGACCAATACTTTTATTTTTCTTTTAAAATATTTTCTTTCTTATTTTTCCTTTAAATTTCCATGCACATCTGAATTATTTTTTTAAATTTATTATTTTCCAAATTGTGTATGTGTACATATGCATGTGAACTCTCTCTCTCACACACACACACACATACAGCTGTTGCAATTGATTGATAATACAAAGAATCTACAAATAAATTTTAAGAAAACTGACATCTTTTACATTCGAATCTCCAAAGAGTGAACTTTATATATACTTCATTTATTAAGATAATCTGTAATTTCTCTCAGTAATATTTTGCAGTTTTCTGTTTAGAGGTCTTGTACATCATTCATTAGATTTTGTTGCAATTTGATTGAAGTCTCTTTACTAGATAAGTAGTGTATTTTATTTTCTAAATATTGCTAGAAAATAAAAATCTGATTATTTTATAATAATTCTAACCATCATGCAAACTTTACTTATTTATAACAGTTCAACTGTAGTTCATTTTTCATTTTTATGTATTCAATCAAGATTCTGTGAATAGTAACAACTTTATTTTTCCCTTTCCAATATTTATACTTTTATTTTTTACTTGTATCCAATTGTACTGACTAAAACCTTCAGTATAACCAAATAAAAGTGGCAATAGTAGACAACTTTATCTCATTTCAAGTCTCAGGGAGAATGCTTTCAATATTTTACCATTAGGCCTGATATTTGCTATTGTTTTCTGTAGCTACCCTTTATCAGATTAAGTTCTCTTCTATTGCTAGTGTACAAAGAGCTTTTTTATGAACAAGAAATGAATATAAGATTTTGTGTAGTGTTGAGATCAATCTCGTTTTTTCTCTTAATATTTTATTATATTAATAGATTTTCAAATATTACAATCTGTTCTTGTATTCCTTGGGTGCAATATTATATTTTTATATTAGTGGTTTCGATTTGTTAATTTCCTACCTAAAATTTTATTTATGAGAAGCAGGCTATTAATTCTTCTTTCTTGTAATATTCTTGTGAGGTTTTAGCATTAAGATTACTCTGGTTTCCTGACATAAGATAGAAAATGCTCCCTCTTTTACTTCTAATGAAGTTATGTGTCAGGTTCATTTGGGCATGAAAATTTATGCATTAAGAGTTAGTAATTATGTACTCAATTTATTCAATAGAGAAAGTGATAGACATATTTTTTCTTTTTTTATTTATGCCAATTTGAAAAGACTGCATTTTCAACTTAGCTTATTACATTTTAAAACTTATTGGCATAAATGTGTTAGTAATATCCCATTATTATCTTTTTAACATCCATAGAATCTATAATGTTTCCTTCATTGTTTCTGATATTGATAACATATACCTTTTCTTTTTTTTTTTTTCTTGCAAGGTTTTATCAACTTTATTCATCTTTGCAAATAAATAGCTTTTGGTTATGTTGAGTTTCATAACTGCACATTTGCATTATATTCTATCCTATATTTATCTTCACTTTTCTACTAGTTTTAATTTTCTGTTCACTTTTAGTCTTTTTGAAGTAATACCTAGATTATTGATTTTTAGCATTATTTCTTTTCTAATTTAGATATTTCAGGCTAATTTCCTCCTAGGCACAGCGTTAGCTGTATTCCACAAGTTAGGCCGTGTCATTATTTTAAAATTCATTCTTAAAACATGTTAATTACCTTTGTGATTTTCTTCTCTTTTTCACAGATCATTTAGAGGTGTATGGCTTAATAATTTTTTGTTGTTATTTATTTCTTGTTTAATTACACTGTGTTAAAGCTTATTCTGCATATGCTGAGACTTGCTTTATGGCCATTTTTGACAAATTTGGGTAAATGTTTCAAGAGTGTTTGATAAAAACAATTTTTCTCTAATTTTTGAGTGTGGTATTTTATACATTTCAATTTGATATACTTACTACTCATGATATTTAAACACTTACTATCCTTACTAATTTTTTTTTTTTTTTGCCTAGTTGATTAGTAGAAATTTGTAGACTAACATCTTTCTACAAGTGTTGATTTCTATGTCTCTCCTTGCTTCTGTCAATCTTTTACTTTATGTGCTTGGCTAACATATTATTTGCCACATACAAATTTAGGATTTTTGTATCTCCCTGAATTTAATTATTTATCATTATAAAATTTTTTAAAAAATATTTTCCCCTTTGTATATACTCTCCTTTAGCTTGAATTCACATAGATCTTTTATCTTTCAGTCCTTATATTTAAGGTTTATCTCTCTTAAGAAACATGATGTGAAAATTGGTTGCTTTTTCCTAGTCTGACAATATCTATTGATTTAAGTATGTAACTTATTTACATTTACCATGATTTCTAAAACATATTTCTGAGCTTTATTTTTTTTAATTCATTTATTTATTTTAATTAATTTCAAGTATACAGAACATTGGTTAGACATTTATATAGGTTATAAAACAATGCCTCTAACCTTCTTTCCTCTGGTTTTCCACCTAGCAAATATATTAATGCTAACTGTATTCATTGTATTTCTAAACTTCATCATTTCTTTCTTATTTTTTCTCCTTTCTATCTTCTTTTGGATTAGTAAGTTTTAATTATTTAATTTCCTCTAGCAGCCTATTAGTTTTATAGTTTATATTAATAACATTTTAGTGGTAACCTTAACATCATATGTATACATGTATTTCTGACTTATTAGAATTCACCTTATGCACATTTCAGGCATTTTATGTACAATGCAAGGATGCTTACAATGCATTAATTGTTTATGCCAATCTGTTACACCCTTCCTGTATCTGGGTTTTACTTTTGGAAATCACATATGAAAAGGTATTATTTTCATTCAGATAGGGTTTGATTGTCTCCTCAAAGGAAGATACACATGGAAAGATCACCTTAATAGTGTCAAGACTAAATTTCTGAATGTATAAAGGCTGATTTAATTTCTGTTAAATCGTTAAAATATTTGTTTCAACTTTTAGCATCTCAGCACATGCTGTCTGATAGGTTTCAAATCCTCTTACTCCTGTGCGTTTTAAGATTTAGTAAATGCATCATGGGAAAAGCCACCCTAACGATCTAATATCTTCTCTTCAATTACCTCCTCACTGTGTACTTGACCTCTCAATTTCTGGACACCTCGGTAGCCCTGAAGTACAACTTTTGTCTCCACAGTCCCATGAGATCATGATATACTCTGGGTCACTGATTTCTGCTTGGTTTCTATGCCCTGTTAAAACTCAGAAGGGAATGGGCAGGGCTAAATCTAGGAATCATCTCAATTTGTTTCTTTTCTCTGATATACTGGCATCTTAAGCACTGGCTGCCTTCAAATACTGTTTTTTTCCTCCTAATTTTATAGTTATTCTCAGTGAGAAAGTTACCATCATAGAAATAAGAAAAATATTTAATTATTCCCCCATCACATCGTGGTGTAATATGTTCATTAATTCCCCCAAGAAAACTGAACTCTAAATTGCCCTGCTTTTATTGAATAATAGTCAAAATATTACTATAAAATGACTCTAAACCCCCATGAGTTAGTGTAAATTTGCAATGTAGAACAGAGATGCTGACAGGGACACAAAGTGTCAAGCTTATTTCAAAACATTACAGGAAAGTGAGAGAACACAGGCCGACACTGGGGTCCTCAATGTTGTTAGCAAAATAATTGCAAACGGCAGTGAAAAAGAAAAACTGCTGGGATTTTTTTGTTTGGTTGTTTCTGTTTTTTGTTTGTTTGTTTTTTGTTTTGTTTTACTGAATTTATGGAGATGGCAAAAGCCCTATATGCTACCAGAAATATCTTAAATTCTAAAAAAAAGAAAAAAAATGGGTCACAAACAAAAATAGTGATTTTTCCTTCATGCATACACACGAGAGAGAGAGAGAGAGAGAGAGAGAGAGAGAGAGAGAGAGAGAGAGAGAGAGAGAGAGAGAAAGGAAGAGAGAGGGAGGGAGGAGATGACAGCAAGGCTCAGTTCTATTGTTGGCATCTGCATTTTGTTTTTGTATATAATCCATTTGTTTGTGATAGTCTCCTTCCTGACAGAGCCTAGCATGACTGGGGAACGTCTTTGAACAAAGTATGACATAAACTAATTTATCCCCACATATTGGAACATTCCTCTTAAAACAATCAATTTGATGTAGATTTTCTCCATTGAGGTACTGGAATCAATCAATGGAGAATGAACCACTTTAACTGACATTTTCTGAGCTCCACTAGGTGATACAGAAAATTGTATGCTTGAGGTCTAAGCTCTGAGGATTATTTTATATGTCTTACTCAGTACAAACTGATAGTGAAATCCTACTTGCAAACCCAGACCTTACTCCATTAATAATGCAATCCTGTGACAACAGAACATCATCACCACCACCATCATCATCATCTTAAGAAACTCTTTGCTATTTGTTACACTTATTTTAAGGTATCATGCTTTCATTTTTATACAACCTTACAGAAAAAGAAACATGATCATTCTCTCATAAACATTTAACATATGTTAATTGTAATTTTCAAAGTAACTGTTCCAACTTTCATGCAGGCAACAAATACTGACCTACAACTTATCTGGGTGCCAGACTCTCCTCTACACATTCTATTATATTCACACATACATGGGGCTAGGAATGGCATCTCTCAGGTACAGATGGAACTTATGGACAAAAATAAAACCAGATAAAGTGAAAAAGAGAAACTTTGGAAGAGTGTTTCAGTCTTTCTAGGTAGGTGTCATATCATCATCCAACTTCTCTTTTACATATATCTAGGACTGCAGCATCAAATTACAGGTGAGGTGATCTTTATTTTCTTCTTGATAGTCAATTCCCTCCTTTCTCTGCTAAAAAATATAACAATTTGGCTATGAAACATTCATCCCCAATATGGAAATGAGAGCAACTCCTTTTTCTTAGTGATTGCTGGAAAACTATCTTTACTCTTAGCCGAGACCTGTTGGCAACCAGGGATGATCACAAAGTAATGGTTTTAAAAAATCAAAGGTCAAATATGTTCTTCTGTACTTTTGTCAACTGATGCTACAAGAAGGGTGTAGTCTATTTTGGGAGGAAATATCATTTTCTTCCTAATTCCATTTTATGGAGGGAACGAATGTGTTTGTTGAATTCAAGGTGGAACCTACGATACTGACAGAGGGTAGAACAGTGAATTCACATCATTTGAATCACCTACAATAAACACTTAGGCACTTCTTCTTGAATTCTTGTGAATATCAGAATGTGATAAAATTTGATGCAATGGGTCTGATTTCAAGCCCAGAAACTTGCACTAAGAAAAAAAAAAAAAATCCTCCAGACCTTTAGGTAGACTAAATATGGCAAAAAAAAAAAAAAAAAAAAAAAAAACCTAGTGAGAAAATCTCTTCTTTAAGAACCTTCCTCTGTCTGCACCATGGATCTTGTGGGGGTTTGGGCGACAACATCAATGCTTGCTGTATTTTAATACATTCTCTGCATAGCTTTGATTCCAGAAAAAGAGAATCTGTCCTAGCATCCCCTCTGGCAGTAAGAATTTAGCTTTAAGCCAACTGGTAAGCAGCTATTATGGTTTGGCAAACCTCGGTTAGCAGTAATAGAATGTAAATTCCTACCGGATAAGAATTTTAGTTTTGTTGTTGTTGTTGTTGTTCACTGTTGTATTCAAAATATAGAACAGTACCTGGCGCATAGTAGAACACCCTAAAGTCAAGATAATATTTATCTGAAACAGTTACTAACATAAGCGAATGAAACCATATTTGAAAATGCCAAGCAAACTGTGGGATTTAAAAAGACTTTAAAAGAATCTGTTTTTATCCCTTGTTTTATTCTGCTCCAGACTTTCAAGTTCCCGCCTTACTGACTCAACTTTCTCTGAGGTCCTGTCACCTCAGTGCCAAATTCTACACCACACAATTTTCTCTGTAGCCAGTATTCCAGGGAACTGAAACCATGTCATAGAAACTTTTCTTTTTTCTTTCAAGAAACGAGTTTTACAGGCAAAAGGGGAGAGAATAAGACTGTTTATACATTGAGGCACATTTTGGCTCACTCAAAGAAAGTGCTTTCTAACACAGCTGCTCTCGAGAGAAAACTAGTCAGTCTTCCAAGGTAGTGAGTTTCTGACCACTGCAAGTATGCTGTCGTAGGATAAGACTGGGGTGGGATGAACAGATACCAGGTGGATGGGGGGTGGGTTTTAATATCTGTTGTAGTCATTAAATTAACACAAGCATTGCTTTTAATTCTGACTCATATTTAACTACCAAATTTACATGAGCAAAGTTTATCTAGAGTTGACTCAGTGAAGCTAAATTAGGAATTGTTATAATAATTTTCCTTCTCATCTGATTCCTACATTGAAATTACATGTCACACATTCACAGCACCACAAATTACTGTTTTTCCTATAAGCAGATTGACTCTGATTTATTATATATCTCTTCAGAATGTTCCCCCACTAAATTCTTAATCTTTGGCAATAATATTGTTCCCAGAATTCTCTATTGTTAAAAAAAAAAAGCCCAAATAAAAACCTACTAATGAGTTTCACTGTGTAGTTTCTCATCCCAGCATCCATATTTATTTCTAATTAAATGCATGAGAGCAATTCAGATTTTTATAATTTCAAATATTGCTTATCCAGGTAATTTTTCATAACTATGTGTGAATAAAAAGATTCTATAACTTAATTTCTTGCACATAAACCTTCATTATAATTTCTTCTCAGGAAATTGTTGGAATTTGCTCAACACTAAAAAGAATTAATTGCCTAATATATTAAGGCAGTTAAACAAATCATGTCATCATAGGAATAACAATGAGTATAGTTTCAGGCTAACATGAGAAATGAAAGCAAAGGCACGGAAAGTAAAAAAGGAAATTAATAATGACAGATGCTAGGGTTTATTCGGTTAGTGTTAGTATCCATTCTACAGATGGCAAAACAAAGGTGCAGAGAAACTATCTCACGTCCCGGAAGTCAATTAAAAAATATTGATGCAACACGAGATTAGAATTAATGTATCCTTCATTCTAAAGCACATCCAAATCCCTTGCAGTTATACACTATTTATCTTAAATTTTAACTTGATACAGACACCATAGAAGTGGAGTTACAAAGCCATGTACTAGTAGAAAATATTTTTCTCTAGAAGTATATCTGGGGTGAAATACTTTACTATGGATACCCTTTAACCTTCTCTCCACGAAACAAACAGACAGACAAACAATGGTGAGCAGTAAAACCATTGATTTAAAGGGAACACAATACTCATACCTCTAAGATAAAATATTCAATCATATTTTGAACAACCTTGCTAAAAGGTCCAAATGGGCAGAATGCATTAACATCGTATATAAGGAGACTAAAAAGTTGGTTTATAGAGTAGCTGCATAAAAAAAAGTATAGTGACAAGAACTCTGGGCTAGAATGCAGGGTCAGGCTAAGATTAATAATATATTTTTAACTGTTTGTGTGTAGTAGGAAACATATTTTTTCTCTGTGCTTTACACTACATTTTATTAAAACAAAAAGGTAATTATATTTCATTGAGTGGTAGTAAACTTTCCAATTCGAATATTTGAGGATGTCTATGAAAACTAAGCATGTTTCTATACTATTAATTAATTATACAATGGAATTATTAGACAATGTTCTGTAAAACAATTAATACATGTTAACAGTCTAGTCTTGGCTTATGTGTTCTCCATTTATTCAATCGATCATTTTTTTATTCAATAAATATTAATTGAATTTTAAATAAATATGTATTCAGCATTTTAGATATTTATGACCCAATGCTCTTACAGTTGTTGGAGAAATATCAATTTACAGCACTAGTCATTCTACTCCTGGGGAAGATTCAGGAACGATACACATAATAATTAAATGGTATATTGTAAAGGATTAAAGGTGAATAAAAACAAATAAAGCAAAGTCAGGAAGATCTAGTGCTGATGTGGGTAAAGGTAGGGCTTATTTGAGAAGAGTTAAAGGCGGAGTTCTTCATGGCTATAGCAAGAGGCTGTATATTCCAGGCAGAGGAAAATGTTATTGTCAACATTCTAAAGGGAGAGCATGGCTAATGTCTGGAATAGTCAATCCCAGATTTCTGGATGGTTAGCAAACAAATTTATTTTCTTAGAGGTAGTAATAGACTTGCACAGAATAGTGACAGACAGCTAAGGGAATTAAGCAGCATCCTATTCTTGATTACGGAATGAGATAACATAAGATAAATCTACTCTAGGTTTTAACAAAGAATTAGGCTTGGGTTATTAACTTTAAAGTATACAGCCAACTGCTGTTCTTGGAAAATAGTTTATTTTCCTTCGGAAACTTCTGATATATCCTTATCTCGGAATTTTTGCAAAAACTCTGTGCCTTTTTCTTTTCTTATATCCTGATGGGCTGATATATTTTTTTCCCTTTTTAAGTCATATTTAACATCTTATAAGCATGTGGTTAAAAACCCTGTAATGTATCCAAAAAGTAGCCATTAAGATTATTTACTCAGTCAATCAATATTTGCCTGTCATTTATAATGTGATACTTTTTATGGTATGAGATATGAGGATTTAAATAGTATAAGATGTAGTCTCTCCCCTTGATGATATTAGTCTCAGAGGGAACAGAAGGCACATAAATAAATAATTACAATTACAAATTAGATCAACACTGCCTTCTCTGAATTCCTACATAGTTATAGCAACATACATTGCTTCTAAATGGAGGTAACATTTGATCTGAACCTTGAAGGAAAGTAAAATTTGGAAATGCAGAGATATGACAGGATATTCAAGGAAAGAAAAAATAACATGAGTAAAGGTCCAGAATAGGGAACTGTGTACTGTCTGAAGGACAGGGGATAAACAACAAGGGTTTTAATAAAATAATGTAGATAAAAGACATGTATGTAGCTATAAAGGAAAAACTTTATAGCATTTGATCCTAAAACATTTTTCTCGAGTTTGAATCATACACACATCATTATTGGTAATTTATGTTTGCTAATAGAAGTTAAGTATTCTAAAGAAATAATTCATCATTTAAATTAGTTTATTAATAAAGAGGTCTTTATAGAATGTTTATGTACGTTATTAAAATGCTGATTAAGAAATCAAAGGTTCATATTACATAACACAGATCTATTTTGAATCTTTAAGTTATGATCAGTAATAAATACTATGCGTTATGATTCAAATCCAGCAAGTGGGACCAAAAGTGAGCACGAGGGTGAACATGTCCAAAGTCAGTAAGAGTTTGTAAGGTACTTATTTGAGTTGGGGTAGGAGATGTAATAATGATAATGATGGAAACAATAGCACTAGCTCTTATGTCTTAATCATCTACCTGGTGCTATATTGGATATCATTATTCATTACCACTTACTCTCTTTATATTTATTTACTGAAAATTAAATCAGTTCAACTGTATTCATATTCAAGATAAAGAAACTACAAATACTACTTTTAAGAAATAAAGTCAGGACTCCCAACATTTCTGGGCTTCAGCGTATGGTCTCAAACTGAGTTCTGTCCAAATTTGCAATACCTCCTCTTTCCTTAAAAAAAATTTCTTGGTTCTTAAAGATAGAATCCTTTTTAATTTCCTTTACATTTCTTCACATGGCCGTATGTTTTCTATCTAAGAGTTAGTCATAAATGTTTATTAAATCACTAGCAGAATAAAAATATAATTAATAGATGGGTAAATGGTTGGAAGGATAGATGGCCAGATGGATATATTGATCAACCAAAGGAACAACATTGCCAGAAGCAGTATACTTTGCTTAACGTAAATTATAGTAATTCAGAAGCTAAAGTCAAGATAAGAAATACAAGGCAAACAATGACTCTCATCAGAAGTAAAGTTTCATAGCAGACTCAGTTCATAAGAGTTAGAATGTGACTCCCGATGAACTCAGGCCCAGTGAAGAGTGCAAAGCATGGGGCAAATGCCAACTATTGGTCAATGAATGAGCATTGTCTTAAGAAAGTTCTAATTATCATGAAGAATCACAATTAACATATATAAAATAATGAAAAGCAGTTAATTGATTGAACCAGTTGACTCTGATTAGTATTCTGTGTGTATAGTACATATTATATGTATGTGTGTGTGTGCATATATATATATATACATATATATACATATATAAAATTGTGTGTGTGTGTTCATAGTAGTGGCATGTTTTATACTGTTTCTTCTAGTTAAACAATTCAAAATAGCAGTGGCAATGGCATATATTTAACTATTAATTCTCATATAAAGAAAAAATGTACATTAAATATAATCTAGGTATACAAAGTAATAATGTAGTCAGTAATGTATATATACAAAGGTTTTTTTTCTTAATAGCAAGGGAATATGGTAATATAAACTAGATATAGAGTAAGTTAAAATTATAGGAAAAATATTGAAGAGGAATATATTAAATGCTAACAGTGGTTGTCTCCAGGTTGTGAACAAAATCATGGATTATTTTACTATTAAAGAGCTCTTCCATTTCCTTTATATTATCTGTGTTATCCATGCCTTATATTTTTAATCAAGAAAAAGAAATTTTATCTTATACTTATCAGTGAAGTTTTTTTTCAACTCAAGTTATTTCCAATCTTGCAAACCACTGGCACTTTGTAAATATTTGTGTCCAAATATTATACAAGCAAGATTTTCTTGTACATTTCTCTCTTAGTTGTCTCTTCTCTCCTTTCCCAATAACCAGAAAAATTTTTGCCAAATCTGAGCTCATCTGTTATTCTCTCCACTTGCAAACTCACTTTTCACAACTATTGAAAAACCTTTCAAGAAAAGTTAGAGAAATCCCAAAGTCTCTCTATGAGAGAAGTTTCTTTTTAGATTTTAGGGGCAACACACACACACACACACACACACACACGCACGCACGCACGCACACAATGTATAATCACCCAATGCAGAATTATTGCAATGTTATATTCCATGTAGAATATCAAGATCAAAATTATCATCTAAAGATAGCAATTATGTGGTAGTGCCATACTTAACATGATATCCTATATCATCTGATTAAAAGGGAAATACATTTTGTCTAGATCTCTAGTTCCACTTCCTTCTTCTTCACCTACGTTTCTCAAAATGTGCTCTGCAACTCATTTATATTGAGATTATATGAGGTGTTTACAAAAAGCACATACAATTAAGTCCAACAAAAGTCTCAGTGAAAAAGACTATCTGGGCTTGTGAAATGGGATTCTTAGTCTCTTGGAGTCCGACAAACACTGCTCACACTTGTTGTCTGCATATATTCATCCCAGGCTGCAAACATCTTCACCCGACCATATTTCCAATAATTGGGCCCTTACAGACCTGCACACTTTACTACTTCTGGCTGTCTTATTATCAGAGTTCTGAATTAAAATGTCATTGCAATAAAGAAATATAGACCCTGCATTAGTGTCTTCATTCTGTTTTTTTTTTTTTTTCCACTTCCAATACATCATCTCTACTAACTGTCACAGATCCCTCGGAGTTAAGAAGGACAAATGTTATTAATAGTCTTTGTTTATAGAACAATTTAAAACTAAAGGTTTAGTGGATGTAAGAAACAATCGCAAGGTCATGTAGCTGGTTAGACTGCAAAGAACAGCTTTAAAATAAGGACTTTATCCAAAGATAAAGCACAAAAACATATTTAAAGGGGTTTGTGAAGAAACAGAGAACCTACATGAACACTCTCAGCTTTTGGAATCCTCTAAAGTTGTAGCATTTATAAGAGTGTTTAAGAAGTATTTCATGACATTTAATATTTACTAATATTTATTATTAATAATTATTTTAATATTATTACTTAAGATTTTAAAATTAGTTTGAGACTATCTGTATTTTGTAACAATGATTTTATATGATCCAAATTAATACTGTCATTAAAAACCTGGTCCCCAAATTTTTGGACATGCCTGCCACTGTATACCTGTCCCCTTCCCTTGAATGTACACACTGTGATTGACCGATAGTATATCAAAATATGTGACACTGTGACGATCTTTAGACTCAAGACTTAATTAGATAGAAGCTTCTACTTCCTATCTCCCTTGGAATACTTGCTATTGGAAACTAGACTCCAGACAATGAAGAAGACCAAGCTGCTTCTTGGATAGGCAGCTGTCAGCCAATACCAATTTATCGGCCAGACATGTGAGTGATCCATGTTGGAACTGGGTGATCAGCCACATTCAAGCTATTCTAACTGGCACCACATTCTGCAGAGACAAGCTGGCCATGACAAGCCCTGCCCACATTTTCGATCTGTAAGCAAAATAAATGTTTATTGTCATAGGCCATTAAGTTCTGGAATAGTTTGTTTTGTAATACACGATAATCAGAACAGATTTTAGTGCCTGGAAGTAAGATGCTACCATAATGAAAACTTAAGACATTGGTTTTGGCATCAGTGACAGACAGGTGCTAAATAGACTGAGAAGAATTTTAGTGGAAGCTAAAAGGGCCATAAGAAGAGTGTTTAAAGATTTAAGAATGTGAGGAGGCTGTTGGTGATTTCTTAAAGTAATAAAAAGGAAAGTATTATTGAAAGTCAGAAGAAAGGAGACTCTTGTATGTAGTGCTTAGATTTTTGACCATGTCACCGGCGGGTCATGCAGAAAAAATAAAATGTACCTAACAAATTTGATGACCTAACTGAGAAATTTCAGGCAGAGGCAGAGTTTTTTAAGTGTCATATGGCTTCTTCTCACTGCCTAAATAAAATATGAATGAAGAGAAATTAGGTAAAGAAGGATCTTTTTCACTAAGAGTGATTGGGTTTGAAAACAATACTTTCATTTGTTGCTTCTCAAGAGAAAAACAATTCTCAAATTAAGAAATGTCTCAATCCACAGATCAAATACAAAATGGTACAATATGATCATTTGTTGTTAATATCTCAGAAAGATCTGGGGGTCCTCATGGGAACTTTCAGAGAAATAAAGTCCCTGTGAGGATTTTAAGGACAGAGCATGTCCCATGGATCCTCTCTGTTAAGAATCTTAACTTCATCAACCACAGCAGTTTCAATAGGTTTCCAGGCTCAGAAAGGGCTCATCTCGAAGAGATTTGTGAATGTAACTTTGGCCTAACAAAGAGGATTATAAATTAATTGTTAAGAAACTTACAAAGTATTTAAAAGAAATGTATTGGTTTTGACTAAAAAAGACAGTACATAATAAAAAGAGGCCACTGGAGTCTCAAACATTTAAGGGCAGAAAGCAGATTGAGAAGACATCTTAGCTACAAACATTGTTTATGAAAAAAGCATGATTCAGAGGGTGGAACCAAGAGCTGTAGGGTAGAGCCAAGAGTCTAGGAGAATCGTTCTTGAAAAAAATACTAGACACAAGGAACCAGTGGTACGCACCCAACTAAATTCAAAAACTGCCATTTACCAACGACTGCTATGTGACTTCCACTCATATTTTCTTTTTTGAATCATGGCATCTATAGAAGTTATCCTTACCACGTCCCACCATCACATTCTGGAAATGGAAGGCAGGCAACTTGTCTATTTCTCTCACAGGTCTTCCAGTGGAGAAGAACCATACTCTAGGAGCTAGACTCAAATAAGCATACCTCCATTTATTTGGATGATGAGATCCTGGACCTCAAACCTGAGGTTGATGCTGAAATGAGTTAAAACTTGGAATGTTTTTAATAGGAATTAAATAACAAGGTCAAAGATGGTTTGTGGTAGATTTAAAACACTGCATAATAACACTGTACATTCCTTTCATATTTAACATTCCTCTCATGCAGGGTCCTTCTCCTAAATGTGGGTTCTGTTTCTGCTTGAGCAATAGAAAATGACAGAAGTATAGCTTTGTCAATATTGGAGATGCTCAGGCTATAAGAAATTGGTAGGTTTCAGTCTCCATCTCTGATTGCTTTTGGAATCTAGACATTGTGGTACCCAGATATCAAGTCACCCCCTAAAGAAACACATGTGGCAAAGACAAAAACAAACATCAGCTTCCTAGCTATTTGCGTGAGCCATGTGGATCTTCCAGCCTCAGTTCTGCCACCCCAGTTGACACTGTGTAGATCAGAAATGAGGTGTCCTTATTTCGCCTTGCCCAAATTACAGATTTGTGAGCAAATTAATTGGTTGCTATGGTTTTAAGCCACTAAGTTTGGGTATAATTTGTTATGCAGTAACAGCTATTTGGAAGAGAATTTTAACAGTCTTCCTTCTGAATTTCAAACTTTTAAAAATATTAAATTATGATGTCTCTATTTTACTTTTAGTAGGTAACATTGACCATTTGCCACATTAGTCATGAGTAAATATAATTACCTAGGGAGCATAAGAAACACCTAGCAAAACATCTGACCATTAATATTAAAAACAAAACCCACTCAAATTTTGGTTAATATTAATTATTAATATGAAAAACTGGAAACAACATTGCTTTACTCCTAATATTTATCTTTAAGAAGAGGAAGAAGGTGGAGAGAAAAGAACATGCAAAGAATGAAAATTTGAAGTCATTATGTTTTCAAAAAAAGTCTTAATTTGCAAATCCATAATTACCCACAATTCTTTTTGTAAATAAAATCATTGTTATGTGACAGAAAACACATACATCTTCACATGATATTGATTTCCATGTAATATTTCACAAAATATATGTATTTATGTATTTATGTATGTATGTCTCTAATTTAAAATTAAATATAATACTTTTGAAATAAAGACAAATACCAAATTTTCTGATCTACTTTAGAACAATGGGTGTCCATGGGAGAAATAAGTGCCAATATCACTCTTCCAAACACCAATGCTGCATGCATATTAAAACAACAAAACAAAAAACAACTTTGGTCCAAGTTATAAATGGAGCCCATGCATGCAGTGTGAAAAATCCTACTGTTTTGATTTAGCTAAAACAAATGGAAGGTTTAGAGGTGTATTCAAACTGCATTTCCAAGATTTCTGATTTTAAAAGAACCAATTCTGGCACATGTACATTAGTCTTTGGCCGCTGAAAAGGGAAAATAGATCTGTATGAGCCCCTTGGTTGTAAAAAAGCCCTGAAATAAGGACCTCCTTCATTGGGAGATTATAAATCCTGTCTGATTATTAGAATCACATAGGAAGCTTTCAAAAGTACAAACGTGTAAGTCTCATACTGTAATAAAGAAAAAGAGTGGTGAGACTGAGGCACTAACAAGCTTTAAAAATTCCTGGTGGTTAGAGACGGTCTGATTGCATTTTTGTAACATCCTTACAATGACAAAACTATAGAAGTGGAGAATAGATTAGTGAATGCCAGGGGTTAAGGATGGAGGTGTGGTTTGGCAGAGAGGTGGGTGTGGTTATAAAGATGCAACAGAGAAGATCAAGTGGTGGGAGATGAAACTTCTACAGCTTGACTGTGATGGTGTATACATGAACTGATTCCTGGGATAAAATTACACAAAACTAATTACACACACACCACACACACACACACACCCACACACACACCTCAAATAAAAGTAAAACTGCAGTATGAGCATCACTAGGAAACTTGTCAAACATGCAAGTTCTCAGGCTCCAATTCAGACCACATAAGTTAGAAACTCTAAGGGTCAAGCCAAGTTATTTGAGCTTCAGTAAGCCTTCCAGGTGTGTAGTGCATGCTGAGCTTTAAGAAACTCTAGCCTAGGGGTATGCATTATGATAATTATAAAATAGACACTGAATAGAGCCTTGCAACTCAAAGCAAGTCCACTGACCAGCCATGTCAGCATCATCTGGAAGCTTATGAGAAATGCAGAATCTGTACTCTAGACTTAGATCCAAATCTGCGTTTTTACTAGATCTCCAGGTAATTATTTCAAAGACACCTTCAAGCTTGAGAAATGGTGCCTCAGAGTTTTTGCTAAACAACTATTACGTGCATCCCATCAAAATTTAGTTCTTTTTCAAGTGAGAACATTTGAGCACCAATTTCCTGCTGGGGCAGGGATATTAAACAAGTCTCCTAAATCACACAGCTTATTAGTTACCCTCCTAGCTTACACAGCCGCACTCACCGGCAGGACAAAAAAGGACGACAAGGAAAATCCTTACAGTTCGGATCCCTTCATAGCCTAGTTCATAAACACTGTGCTAAATTGTCCAGTCCATCTCCATCTCTTCAGGCTAGACCCTGTGGGCCAGTCCTGTTTTCTAGTCCTTTACAACAGAGAATGTCAGGAACTGCATACACACATGCCAGGGGCAGAACAGACATCATTATTCACTCAGGCAGCTCTGACCATATTCCTGTTTCAACACTAAGCTCATAACAGCAACCTCAGATAGGCCACCCACGATTTTCTGGCTTCAGGACAGCAGAGTGCCTGCGTGCTCTCCTCCTCCTTCCCAAGCCCCCATTGGTCCTTCCCCGGGCACGGCAGGGCACAGACTCCAAGCCGACAGAGTGCGCTTTACCTGTAAAATAATACTGTTGGGAGCTAGAGTTGAAAGGGAAACCTCTGATGGTCTCCAGCTAGATTTTCTGAATATTTATCTTCAAAACTTCAATTCTGTAGATGTGCACAGGCAGAACCAAGTGTTATCAGAATGCACAACTGACAGCATAAAAAATCATTTACCATTTTTATGTCTAGGATTTAACTTCAAGAAAATAGCAAAATTCACATTGAGTAGGTTGTAGGGACTTCAGGGGGAGGGGCAGTTGTTTTTAATACTTTTGCTGAATAAGTAGGGAGGCACGGCTAGAAAATGCTTCAAGGCTGTTAGAAAATAGATTGGGATTCTGTATATTTCATAGAATCCTTAGAAGTGAAATAAATAAATAAGGTTATAGCTGTAACAGCAAAATAAATGGCTAATGGAGCAAGAGAAACCTTCATTAATAAAACTTAATAATAGCAACTAATGTTAGTTTCTCCTAGCCCCTGGAGATTCAAAGATGAATAATTGAGGGTGAGCAATATATAACAATCAAATGAATTAATATACCTAATATAATTAATTCGTTTCAATGTGCCTGGCATGGAACTAAGTGCTAAATAGGTGGCTTTTCTACTTGAGATCACACAACATTCTAATGACACTGATCGTATTCGTGCTTCACAAAGGAAACTGAAGCTCAGAATCCGGCGGCAGCTTTCCCATAGTCACACAACAAACACGTAGCAAGACAGAATTCAAACCAAAGGCTGTTTGCCCTAAACTTCTTTCTTTGATGACAGAAGTGAGAAAACGCATTGAGAGGAGGTCGGGACAAGTCAGTTGAGAAAGAAATGATTTTCAGACTCAAATCAAACAGTGTGACCCAACTTCAACACTTTTCATGTATTTCTCCCACAGATGGCTCCAAACACGTTCAGTCCATCTTTGGAAAAATTAGATTAATTCCTACCATCTACATAAATTGCTAACCAGTCACACCCAATTCCTGACGCAGCATGGTGGCCATTATACGTGTCCATAGATGTGTCAGGTTAACGTTGCTGTATGTTACATTTTGTCTCAACACCGAAGCATAGCAGAGATTCTCTGTCTTTGCAGTCTGTCGTTTCATGAGTTATTGGAGGAAAAAGTAGAGGAAATTGACACCTTTAGAGAAAATGTAATGGGTGGCATGATGCAGACAAAGGGATTGGCTAACTTAAATCAGTTCTGGTTCTCCAATGCTCATGTTAATTGTGTAGAAACAATTCTTCTCTGTACCCTTCAGAGTATAACTGTGAAATAGTTCTATATCTATATATGCACATGTATACATATTCTATATATGTATACACACAGATACCTCATGATGGTAAAAGTATAAGAAATAATATCACTGTAAATTAATATTTTCAAATACAAAAAAAGAAGAGGTTTAGTCAAAGCTCTTACTGTTGTCCTAGGTAAAAATATTTTCTATCTTATTTTATCTTGTTTCCTATACTTGAAAAATGGGTCTAATAATACTTGCCCTTTACATACCTCAGAGAAATGCTGCCAGGATGTGTAAAGAGCTGTAAACTAGATAAATTAAGAGATCATCACCATGATTCTACTGAATTCTTCAAATAAAAATTCCAGTAAAACTGTGACCCTTCCAACCTTTGTGAATAAGGCAGATATAAGAGTATAGTAGTAAAATAATTTTTAAAGAGGTCTTTGTTTAATTCAAGTACTTAAATCAAATGTCTAAATCTCAGATCGAAGAAGTCAAACTTTTTTTATATATAAAAGAAGAAACGAACTCATTTGAGAATTGAGAAACCAAAAAAGGGATGATCTGTAAATGCTGAAGGCTGATCCATAATCCCAAAGACTTAATAAATGGACAATTACGGTTTTCCTTCTCTAATTCATTAAAATTCATCAGAATTAGTTGAGATACTCATCTAGTCTTTGCCACACATCTGTTGCTTGACTGTGTATGAAAACTATGTCAGTTGACTTAATTTTTCATTTTAGCTTCCAGATGTGTTGGCATCACATAGTTATAGGCATATAATTGTTTTAAAATGCTCTCAGATTAATGCAAGAGAGTTCTACTGTTTTCTGCCTTCAGGCTTTAGCTATAATGCTAAGAGGAGTAACCAATATTGTTTTAAAATATGAAACAGGACCTGAAATTCATATCTGCTTTGACCCAGTACTTCAACAATGGACCTGTATAAATTTTTTAAATTAGTTGTATTTCTTTGAGAAACCCAAGGCTGATTCCAGGGAAGGAGAGAAAGAACTTAGGGTGAGAGACTCTATATCCAGAATATATCTGGAACAAATCTAGATATTTGCAAGGATTCATATGATATTGACTTGAACATAGTCTATTAAAATAGAACAACAAACATGGCAGACATTTTACTTCCATAAGGTGCTAGCTTAGTGACAATGAAGAAATCATTTAATCTTTACGCACCTCAATATTATAAGATGAGGGCAATGCAACATATTTGCTTTATACTCTATTATCTCCATATTATATATAAGGAAATTGTGCTAAAAAGTGAATAGTCATTTTTCAGCACAACTGACTTACTTTATGAAGAGGAGCTTCAGGTCAAGATTACCCTACAACCTATAAATACAGGACCTTCTCTTTGAGCCACAAGCATGCAGAAGGCCAGGGAAACATCTATGCACCCTGGAAAAAACAATCTGCAGGAAGATGAGAGGAGAAGCACTCTGTAAGGAGCAAGCCAGCAGGCATCCTACTCTCCTGAAGAATGTGGAAACATACACATTCTCAATTTTATTTTTTCTGATATGCTGACACTCTTCAAGGAGTTCACCAGGATGATTTCTGTATGATTTATGTGTGTGACACTATTCATACACTTTCTAAGTAAAATAATTATTCCACAACATTGAAGGTAATACACAGTATGACCAACAGATGCTATTATTCTTACCATTGTCACAGTGTGTATTACTGGAATCGATCTGCTGCATATCTGTTCTTGCAAAATGAATATTAGTGAAACAAACACATCCTAATTATAAATTCATGGAAAGCCTCAGGTTTGCAGAATGACTTTGCACTGTCTAGTTGAATGAGCTTGAGGAAATCATTTAAGTTTTCTGACCTTTGGCTATATCACCTAAAACACAGAATAATACCAGCCCTGGCCTAGTTTCAAATAGGTGAGGCTTCAATGTAGTAAAGAAGAAAGAGTCAGTTTACAAAGTCTATAATATCAACATGGAAATGTAACAAATTCCTCTTCCTAGCAGAAATAAAGTCTGGAGTCTAAAGTTATTCTTATCTGGCAAGGGCCTCAATTTTTTGATTAAATTTTCCAAAATATCGTTCACCTTGCTAGGTTCACAGCTTTGCACAAACAGAAACCTCAGTCTGTCAGCTCATTCCTGAACTGAATGCTGCTTCAGCACAGACATGCAGTAGCCAAGCTCTCAGAAGACAATAAGAAAGCTCATATGTTAATTTACAGGGGAAAATAAAATGTCTGCCAAAAGCCTCGTAGTATGGCAGACTGCTTAGGGCAGAGGTTCTGATGTCATACAAATATTGGTTCAAAGTCTGGCTGCAGCAAGTACTAGTTGTGACATCCTTGAAGCTTAGAGACATGTGATACTTGCCCAATTTTCTCATTCATACAATGTTAATAACATAATTCCCAACTGCATAGGGAAATTTTGTAAAGTACATGGGCAACTCAAATGCTGTGTTGAGCACCTAGGTGAGTAAGCTCAATAAATGATGGAATGATAATTATTGTTAATATTTGTATTATTACTATTATTACTCTCGGTCAGTATATTTTAGTGTGGTTATTTATAAAATTGAATAAAAAGTACAAAAAGGAGGCTTGAAAAACATGGAGTCAGAGCGATGGGAGTGAGCCATGTAATTAAATCTTGGTGGCCTTAGGCTCTGGTAATCTGCCTATTACTAGAGGCAGGACTGGTCCCTCCCTTGGATCTAGCTTGGTCCTAGAGTAGGGTATCTCTCTTTGGCAGCACCTGAATGGGTCCTCTCAGCCTCTATCCCTTTGCCTGCTTCTATGCCTTTCTGAAAGACTAATGCTTGGATTTAGCAGTAGGCAAGTCTTGATCTAGCCAGAAGTAACTTTGTCTCTTGAGAAGGCAGCCTTATCTGATGAGCTCCTAAAAATGTAAATTATAATCTCAACCTGTTTCTGCTGGGGCTAACTTCACGTTCATTCTGCTGTTAACAATCACCAGCATTTATAGACTTTTTACACTATACACTATACTAAGAATCCCACTATAGATGTTATATACATTACTTCTTTCAATATCAAACCTACTTTTACAAGTGGTATCTTATTTTATGAATGTAATATCCAAGATGTGATAAAAATTAAAAAAAAAAAAACAAATTTTGTTACTACATCTCAAACTACTCCCTCCAATGAATTGAGAAAATAAAAAGCATTCTTAAGGAAATAGTTGTCAAATCATTTGGTCTCAGAGCCTCCTCATATACTTAAAAATTATTGAAAAACCCCAAAAAGCTTTTATTTACCAAAAAAAAAGAAAAAACCTTTGTAACTAGGTTGTATCTTTTTCAAAATTTACCACTTAGAAATTACAACTAATTTTTAAAAACTTAATAACACACAGACATACGTTCCATCAGCCACAGAACAATGATATCAACACAAGTCACATAGCCTCTGGAAAACTCCACTTACACTTATGGAAGCATGAAAGAGAAAAAGAAACTGGCACCGTAGTGTTATTAAAAATACCCCTGAAAGTGTTTTGAAGACTTTAAGTCTCTCTGAACCAGACTCTGAATATGCTGTCTTGGAGGATCAAAGACTTTTACTGCCCTAATCTTGCCCCATATATTTCAACCGATCTATTATTTTTTTAAAGGCTAAGACACTATGTAAGGTGTATCCTAAAACCATGTAGAATGACATTATTATCCATACCTTACAAATGATAATATTGAGTCTTAGAAAGGAAGATTACGTTGCCTAAGATCTCATGACTTGTAGGTGTTGTAGTCATTCTACAGTCTTGTATCTTTCTGTCCCCAAACCTGTGCTCTTCATTATCATGCTATGTGGCAGCCATTGAAAATCCATCAACCAGAGATGAATGAGAACTTAATAACTGTCTCATGTAAGCAAACTCACAAGTCTGAATTTAGAATTATGATAGGCCTGAGAATTGAACCTATATCTCCCAAAGACTTGATTATACCCAATTCCTTGCCTCTGAAAATTGGACGTTCCTATTGCACTGAATAAAATAAACATACTATCTTACATGGCTATTATTTTTATAATTTTTACCCCAAATAGACCAGAAGCAATTTGATCCTGATTTTTTGTTCATAAATGTATTTATGAACAAAGATGAACATTTCTCAAAGAATGCTTGCTCTGTTTCCCTATCTGTCATACTTAGTAGCACCAAAAAGTAGAAAGAGTTAAATAAAGCTTTGACATCAAACCTTATTTTATCAGATCTATGACCTTATATATATTCCCTGATTTTTCTGAGTCTCACTTCACACATTTCTGAAACAATGCGTAGAATCCATCCATCTCAAAGTTGTTATGAGGAATGAACAAAACAAGTATCTGCACATAGCGACTAGTGTTCTGCCTAGAATGAAGTAGTATCTCAAATTCTCATTTATTTCCTTGATTTTCACACCCAAGCAATTTTTGGTTTTAAAGCCTTGAGTAGATGCAGATCATAAGACAGTTGGCAACCTTTTCATCACAAAATTCCTAAAACTTTCTGGGTGGATTCATGCTATTCCTTTTGCCTGTAACATTCTTGCTTTTCTTCCTCACTTATCACAGAATAGCATCGAGCTTGACTGTGAAGGGCATTGAAGAAGACATCATACAGAACTCATGTCTTTCTCATGGGTGTCGTCTGAATGCTTTCTGTTTCCTTCCCTTAGACGACTTGGCTGTAGGCCAGTAGTTGTCTCCCCCATGACAGAAGCCCCCCACTCCAGGCCAGGAACTAGGTCTTTAACTGTGACCCCAATGCCCAGTTGAGGTGTGCAGAAATGTTTGACTCGCTGTTTTGTGTATGCAATCAACAATTACTTGGCACTTTTTGTGACTACTTTATGAGATCTTAAACCTCTTTAAGATACTACCAGGGTCTAAATTAATCATTCAGAAAACAAGACAAAATAAAGACATCTAACTCAGCACTTCTTATTTTCACTAAAGTCTCCTACTTATATGCCAGGGGCCATTTGTTAAATATACAACTGCTGTTTTAAATCCATGTCTAATCAATCACTTCTGATAAATATCCAGATATTTCCATATTTATTTTAGTTATCAGTTTCCCTGAGAAATCACCCAACACATCAGTTTCTGTCTTAAATGCTTTTTTATGTATTTTCTTAAATAAACAAATGTGGGTTTCTATGGTATTCTGTGGAGCTCAGTCTTCCTTTGTAACTGCTACATAATTATACTGAAAATGTGAAAAACAGTTCAGAGAAACTCAAATGCTGGCTCACTGGGTATTTTTACATCCAGAGATACACAAATATGAACCAGCAAAGAAATTCCAGTATTGTGCCTAACATGTGACTAATGACAAGCCTTATTTAAGAGTCAGAAAACAAAACAGCATCCCCTTAAAAAGAAAAACCCACAGATTTTCTTTATTATAGTGTATTAGAGATGCTTATTTGTTTTTATTAAACAAAAACAGCAAAATAAAGCTGAGACAGAAAAGGTCTTAAAATGTCAGTATCTCTGAAACATCAAGCTCATAACAGTCTACCTGAAAGAAGAGGTGAAGAGGCTTTTATCTTTATTATCATTGATAAAAACAGATATAGAGAAAATATTTATATGTCATATTATATAATAAAATAATCTATAATATAAATAATATGATGTGATAATTATCATATATTAATATAATCTATTAAAGATAAATTTTTATTATATGTACCATATATATTTATATTCTTGAAATCAACTGAGTTTTAGCTCCCTATTGAGTATTATAGTTTCCTTTTAACCAATAAATCAATATATTAAATTGGTCAAGGAAAGTGGTTATTTTCGAATAGATAGTTGTTAATGGAACCTAGATTGAAATTCATATTTATTCGACTGCTCCACACTTGTTATCCATGGTTTTATTCCAGTTTTTCCTTCTTCAATCTATAATTAAGCATTCATTGTCAAATTATAACAGCGGGTGTGTGGAGCAAACTTCAGCACCATTCCAGGATTCTCTCAGTGGGTAACAGGAGCATTCAAACGTCACTATTAGACTCTTATTTAGATTTTAACTTATTTTCAATGTAGGAGGTTCCTACAAATCCAAAGTCCTCTGGAACAGAGAGCTCATGGATGCAAACTATAAATTAATGACTCCCAAATGGACCTTTGCCCACTCCCCCCTCCCCATTCAGTTACTTTAGCAGGGATGAAAGTCTATCAGTAATATCCCATTGCATTTGAACTCATTTTATAAAGAATTAGTTAAAGAAAGGCTGTAGACTCTTCAACTTTGGAAGTGATGAGCCATCTTTTGTTAACGTGAATCACAGCATGTTTCAATAGTTAAACTAGGGTATCACTCGGAAGAGGATAGAGCCCAAATGTTTAGAAATTGAGGGAAGGGTCAGACAAATCTAGGATCTAATCTAAATCCTGCCACCTAAATCTGGTGAGCTCGGACTTTAGTATCTTTGCTTTATTAGATGAGAGAACCGATGATACCCATTTATGGAATTCTTATGTGAAAATTAAACATGGTAGAGAGCGCAGAAAGGGCTAGAATGCTAGTAAGCAGCCACACTTTTAACTGCATCATCGTTATTTTCATCTTCCTTGCCAAGGCTTGCACTCTCCAGTGGTATTTGCTTCTCTTCTTTGCTCATTAGTTTTAACTAGATGCCAATTTCTGTTCACTCAAACTCTGCCTCTAATGCAGTTTTAGTTTTCTTCAGAATTAAGACTGTAGAGATTACAGTAATGGTTCTTAAGTACAGTCCCTGGCCCAGCAGCATCAGTGTCACAGGGGCGGTTGTTAAAAATATAAATTCTTTGGTCCAGAAATTTGTCTTAAGAAGCCCTCCAGGTGATTCTGATCTACCACAGTTTAAGAAACGCTACATCATACCCATATTCTTCTCATTCTCCATGTCTTAGTCTCCCCATTCTACCCATGACGTGTTCTGAATATCTGAAGGCTAAAATTCTGAGCCCTATATTTTCATCATTTTGATACTCGTATGCATTTCATGGGCTCCTCCAACACAGTGAATAAGATGGTTTTCTTAATCTGGTACTTGAAGGCAACTAAACTTGCCTTAACTTTCCAACCAAATCTCTCTCCTAACTTCCCTCATCTTCAGAAGGCATGCTACACTCTTCTCTTGATCAAGACATTTGTTAATTTGGAAATGCATCTCTGACAAAAGCTGCCACTACTTCATGATTCTGATAAAAATATACTTTCCTCAAAGAATCTTCTCAGAGAACTCTCTCTCCCATCCAACAGAGAAATCTCACCCTATTCTAAATCACATGCTTTTTAGTAGCAAATGGTATGGTAGAGTTTCAAGTGCATACCTTTGAGAAAGCTCTTTATGTTCTATTTCATTGTTCTACTTTTAAGGCTCAAAGAGGAAGCAGTCATGTCTTGTTGTATTCAAAGTGCTCAACTCTTAACATATAGTAGGTGCACATGAAATACTTGCTGAAATGAGCTGAGCCCTATCTACTCTGGGTATGTGTTTGTTTATGAAATTAGGTAAGTCATACTGATGTGAGAAGATGGGGATATTATTTTTCGGGGAGACTTGCTCTGTGAATTCTGCCTATGGAGGTCTAGGAAGGTGATTTCATATCTCAGAGGGTTACCTCATCACTCTCCCATGAATTTCTATGAGGCCAAAATAAAACAGAGTTTGTCAAGTGCTCAACACAATCCCTGGCCCAAGGTTGGTGCTGAAGAATGTCAGTTTTTTTTTTTTTTTCATTGTTGTTCTTAGTTGATATGAATTCCTGGGTGGGTAAGACCACCAGTCATAAAAGGAGCAAGCACAACACAGCCTTGTGACAAATAGCATAACCTTTGACCTCGGGTAGCATGTTAGGTGGATCCTTGACCTATAGATGCTCCAGGGACAAAAAAAATACTGGTATCATAAATGAGAGTATAGAGTAATTAATGCCCTGCCACCATAAATTAGATGAAACAAGTCATCATAATTTAAATTTTACTATATGGTCAAAGGGATACCTAACCTGGCATTGAAATGCTAGGTGGGTGGGGGTGGATAAAGGTAAGATAGAACTGGTGTCTATTTTTAGCCCCAGTTTCTAAACTTTGGATTAGGGACTCTTGTAATCAGAAAACATGCTGCATTTTCATTCTTTTGGCTTTGCTGTTTTGTAACCTGCTTCTACTTGTTCAAAACAGATTAGATTAAATGATAAACGAGCTTGCTGGGCGATGAAGGGTGGCCTGACATTATTCAGAGCTTGCCTCCAGGCTCTCAGAAGGGAAGAAAATGAAAAGTTCTTAGACAGAAGACTAGCTCCTTGAGTAAAGAGAGAGGGGACCTGAGGCTCTTTTCACCAGCACCTTCCCCATGGTCTCTGATTCCCAAGATTGGTCAGTCACCTATGAGAATCATTCTCTGTAAGCATGCTCGATGCCCCGCGACTTTCTACAAAGAGAGGCAGTTGTTCTTGCCCTTTATGTCTCAGCTTCAGTCTCTCGGCAAAGGATGACAAAAAATCCAGGAAGTTGTGGTATGTCTGTGTGTCTGTCTGCCCGAGATTTTCGATGAAGAGCTGAGTGGGTTATATTAAAGCGAAAATCCTTTCCATGAATTAATTAACAGTATCTGTTTTGAGTCAGAAGTTATCAGGTACTCTCTAGTGGTATTAATACATCATTTCCTTTATTCATTCATTAATTTAGCATATATTTATTGGGAGCCCCAAGCACTATGAGGGGCTCCCAGGATAAAATAGTAATCAATAATAAAGCAAGCAGTAATAAAACATTTCATGAGAGCCAGGACTTTATCCATTGCTTCCTTTAGAAATGTATTCTCAAAACCATTAGCAAGTGAATTGTTTTTATAAGCTTCAACAAGTCATTTGAAGGAAAAGAGCATGGATTTGTGAAAACCTATAACAAAGGAACCTGACCCAACGTGGGTACCAGGAAATAATAATTATTTCCTGGTCGATGGTTACATCAACAGTTATGTAGCAGAAGTTGTTGTAGCATTATAAATGTGTTGGTAGGTTTAATGTGAATAATAGAAATTTCTATTTTTAAGATGAAATTCTAAAGAATCTACAGTTAACAGTTGATGACTATTAGATATACTATCTAATCTTTTCTTCCAAATATGTAAAATGTTGGAGCAAAGAATTCTGATGCATACTGAGAAGAAGATTCTGGGGAAAAGGCAGGAAAATACCCATGTGTAGGCTACAGATTGTTATCACTTCTTGATCACACATACTGAGATTCACCAGCCCATCCTGAAATAAATTTTAAAAAGAAAGAAAAAATAGCTATTATATTTCCAACTCCTCCCATCAAGAGGTGACATTTATTTCTCCACTCTTGGTAATGTCACTTGTTTTGGCCACTGGGATATTAGTGACCTTGATGAAGACAGAGACTTGGAAAGTGCTTCTCAATAGTCTTTTTGTTTTTAAATTAAATTTATCAGGGTGACGCTGATTCATAAAATTATATGTTTCAAATGTACAATTCTGTAACACATCATGCATATACTGCACTGTGTGTTCACCACATACCAGTCTTCTGTTGCTCCTTAGAACCCTAAGAGCATCGCCGAAGAAGCTGAGCTAGCTTATCAGAAGATGAGAGACTACATGGAGCAGAGATTTGCTATGCCGACTACAGCACCCTGCTCTAAACAAACAGTTATGTATACATGTGAAGCCAATAGACCATCTAGTTCCAGACAAGCCACCAGCTTACCAAAAAGGTTAGAAAAGCCAGTTCAGAACAAAGAACTACCCAGCTGCCTCACAGAACCATGGGAAACAACACATTACTTTATTATTTTAAGCCACTAAATTTTGACATGATTTATTATGCAGCATAAGTGAACAAATATAACTCAGAGTGTCTGTATGACTGTTTTGGTCCCCTTTCTCCCTAAGCCAAGTGGCTTAGGAAAAAAGAAAGAAATGACTGACAATGGAAAAGCTTAGCTCTAAGGCTAATAAGATGACAGGAAATGTGTCAGAGAACAGGCACCAGGTTTGGTCTGGAGGAGGGGAAGGTGGAGGATGGGGAAGAAGGGCCTGAGGGAGAGAGGGGCAAGAACACTACTGACTCCTGTTTTATCTGTTCTTCCTGTATCATCACATGTAACTCTCGAACTTCAAATATAGCAACTGAGGCTTAAAGAGAGTATATAATTTACTCAAGTCATATAAACAGCACATGTTGAACCCAATATTTTTGCTGTGACAATTTGACTCATAGTTTATGTTTTTAACTAATAAACAACCACTTCTGTTTGTGGAGAAAGCAGTGCCTATGACCTTGGTTTGGGGTAAGAAGGGAGCTTTTAAAGTTGCAAATCTAGCCAGGGCATTTAGGACTGATAGGTGAAAGAAGCCCCTTCTATTGAATACATATTGTGGGAAATTATACTACCAAAATAATCTCAAGATGAAACTTCAGAACAAAACTTGCAATTTGGTAGATTCTCAGCATGAAGGTGGGTGGTTCTGCTGAGACAAGAAGGCCCCTTTTGGGCATATCCTCTTTAATGATATAATAATGATAAACGTTTACTTTTTAATTATTATACTAATAATTGATATTGCATTAGCATTGTTATCAAAAGTTTACTCTCTGTTAGTCAAGATATCAACACTTAAAAACATTTAATCCTCATCATATACCTCCACAGGTATATCGATGCATTCCCCATCTTTCAGATAGGAAAGCTGAGTCACAGATAGAAATTAAGTAACTTTCAACAGAATGAGTGCAGATAGGTGAAAAAAAATAATGATTCCATCCAAGTAACTTGATTTACAAGCCTGGTCACTTAACACCTTGCCTTATGCTCTGACTTCCAGACTGGTAATCTGCATTTTCTTCCAAAGTCCTTATAATTTCCCTATCCTCAGAGAAACCAACGCCATAGGATAAATCAACTTAATATTATCTGGCTTTGTGATCTGTTCAAATACCTAGAGCCTTCTCCATATTCCCCCACTTTATCTGGTACCCTCAGACCTGGAGATAACCATTTACTATGAGTAGCCAGTTTGTTGCATCTTGCACCTGAAAAGCTTGAATTACTGTTTGCTGCTTACCCTCTTTCTATCCTTTGTCTACTGTCATCTTCAGTAAGAGTTATTGTTGAGGCTTTGGGAAGGGTGTTTTATAAAGTGAGATCAGGGCAAGACACAGGGAGAGACGCCTACCTTCTGCCTTTTTTCTAGGTTTGAAATATTGTAATATTGGAATAAGGAGTATTAGTCATAGTGGCATCCTAAAGGAGTTCCTGGTTAAAATCTATACCTCCAATCTCAATCTGCATGTTTTTCATAACAGATTAGAACAAAGAGAAAGGCAAAGAAAAAAAAAATAGAGAGGTTGTGAGACGATATTGGTAGAGTAGTTGCAGAACAAAGAAGAACTAAGAGAGAAATCAAGAGGTCAAGATGCAAAGAACCGGAGCAGCTGTACAGCAAGCGGCAGGCACTTTAGTGATTAAAAGAACATTGATAGGGGTTACTCACAGAATGATGTTCATTTGGGGCCTGTATCAGTCATCTCCTTGTACTTGGACTGGCACTGACTCTAATTCTTCCCTTGGGGTTTGTGTACTTGATGCTAAATTATGGTTATCTGTAGCTTCCCCTTCACGTGCCCATATCTTGTTTTCCACTTCCCTTCATGATACCCCTTATTGTTAAGAATATTGATCTCTACCTTATGGCACCTGTATGTTTCCCTGAGGCAGGGGGATCTTGATAGGAACTTGCCATGGACCTATTATATTCCCAAGACATATTGTCTTACTGCTACAGCCTCGCTGATATTTAGGAGCCCCTTAACTGTTCCTGGCCCTGAATTTCACTGTCTACCTCAGGGTCTTATTACCCTTTCTCTTCTGTGAGAGTTATGTAACTGGACAGTGGCTCCCCTACGCGATCCTACACACGGGAATGGCATTGATCTTTTTTTTTAAATTAAATTTATTGGGGTAATATTGTGTTAATAAAATTAGATAGGTTTCAAGTGTACCATTTAATATATCATATGTGTATTGCGTTCACCACTCAAAGTTAAATTTGGAATGGCATTGATCTTAGTGAAATGCTAGTAAGGAGTATCCCATAGACAACAGAGAAAGACTTTACATATTTTGAACAAGATCCTGATATAACATTTAAAGTCCTTCATTCAGTCAGGCTCTTCTTGGTAGTTACAAGACAGTCACAGGTATGTATAAAGTACAGCATAAGGAATATAGTCAATAATATTATAAAAACTACATATAGTGCCAGGCGGGTACTAGATTTATTGGGGTGTTTGCTTTATAAGTTTCATAAATGTCTAATCACTATGTGTACACATGAAACTAATATAATATTATATGCCAATTCTAATTGAAAATGAAGAATACACACACACACACACACACACACACACACAACCTGTGTCTGCTTCTTTTGAGGGACTCTCTTGGCCATTGGTCAATCCACCATGCCTGAACCAAGGCCAAAAGGAAAGCGATTGAACAAACATATCAGTTGTGCAATGAAGAAACATAACTGCACCTCACAGTAGCACACAGATTATGAATATCAATATCATTGTGGAGAGGAGAAGGGGCAACATATAATATAAACCAAATCAATAATTTTAAATTAAGCTGTTATTCAAAGCTCAGGGTCAGAGTTGTATTTACAAAACATACACAATTTATTCATCAATTTCTAAAGGTGTACAGATGGATTTTGAGCTCAAAGGTAGAGCAGTATCAGTTTTAATTCAAGTCTCACTACACTCAAGATTTTAAGGAACAATTATAATTCTCATTTCATATACGACAAAACAGCAAGAGAGGAGAAATAATTTTCCCAAGGTTATATAGCCAAGATGTGGCCAACACTATCCAACTCCAGGACCGAAAATTTCTCTAAACAATGAGCTGTCCATAAAGATATATTTTTCCTAAGTATCCTGGGTTGGACAAAGCAATTATTCTGGCAACTGGGCCCTATGCTGGGCGGGGGGGGGGGGATTCCTTAAGTGCTCTCAAGCTAGTGTTTTCCCCAGGAGATTGAACCATCATTAGTGAAAAGCTTCATGTGCAATATTGTGTGCAGCCCACTGGAGTGGGCCTGAGTAGTGCATTTCACTAACTGAAAGAGATTAATTTAATGGGCAATTATATGCTTCCTGCGTTAGAATACTTTCAGGTAACCAACAGTAGTGTGCTTTCTGTAAATGCTAATTGTCTGCTCCCAGGTATACTGCGTCAGCAGGTTCCCCCTCTTTCCATCCTACATTACCACCTTCTCTGGGAGGAACACTCTAAAATTGTCAATCAGTGCCCCAAAAGGGCCCCTGGAGAGACTCTATTCTAAGTAAGCTGATCGCCCCACCTCCCTTCCCAGCCACCAATGCCTCTCTCTCCTACAGCTGGGCTTGTTACCTAGGGTTGTTCTCTTAGTTAGGTCTTACACCTGGCTCAGCCTAAAGGAACCCTCTCTGCCATCTGACAAGCCTTAGCTCAAATCTCAGCTTAGTGAAATATCACTCAATTGCAACAGGAATAACAAAAACTAAAGACCAAAACAAACAGAGAGAGAAAGAGAGAGAGAGAGAGAGAGAGAGAGAGAGAAAGACCGACCGACCGAAAGACCGACCACCTTACCTTTCTCTGTCTTCCTTCACAGTGTGGTTATAATGTGTTTCTGATTTGGTGGGGTGGGGGTAGGGTTGGGGATGGGGGTAGAACTTGTAAAAAAGCAGATTCCTGAAGACCTGCCTTGAGATTCTGATTCAGAGGTCTTGGGAGAAGGCCGGAACTCATCTGTTGGGTTTAAATGATTACCCAGGTGACTTGCATCAGCTGGTAAGTTAAATTCTCTGTGATATTCATTGAAAAATGCTATCCCCTGAAATGTACTATTTTGTGCTATTTTCTGTTGTTATTTCGCTATCTGTAAAATGTGAATAGAATTCCAGCCTGAATGTTCCCAAGCCCTGTTCTGTTCGTTAGGCAATATCCCTATGCCCCATTAAAACGTTAGAATAGGAGGGCTCGGTCGTGTTTACTCTTTCTTCTCCTGAAGCCTTGTCTCTGAAAAAGCCTTCCACCATGTACAGAACTACTTCATCCATCCACTTCAGGAAGTGATGCGGCGGTGCCAAAAGTTCCATTTAAGCAGGAGAATGAAAGGAAAGAAGATATACGAGAAGTTTCTTCCGTGGAAAGTATCCAAGAACATGTATGTAATCTGTAGTTCAACAGCATGGAGACCAATCCTGCCACACCCTAATCCAACCCCTGCCCTCTGTGAAACCTTGGGCTAGTTACCTATCCTGTGTCTGAGTTCTTTTGTCTGAAAAATGCATATGGTAATAGAACCTACTTTCACAGAGTGGTGTGAGAATTAAATGCATTGTAAGGCTGACTTAACACTTTTTCAGTGTTCAATTGTTACCTAAATTTACCAAAGCTTTACCAATGTGGTAAACAGCAGCCACCCACCATAGTTGCAGAGAATGGTGTTGGTACTAGCAGAGATAGTTAGCAGAGATGCGCTACCTAAACGCAATCTCTTGTTAGCACATAGACATCTAACCGCTGGGTCTTGTAATGAGATGTGCCAGTTGATTGCAATGGCAAGCTAGATCTATTACCACGGAAGTACTTGGGTAATATACACAGTGAAGCATCTCATCCTTGGTTAAGTGAAGCTGACATAAGAGGATAAAGGACAACATCTTCATTCTCATTAAGAGATAACAGATGGACTTTCCTAAAATCCGTTTCTTAGCTTAATTTCATTTGTTTAAATCTTCGATGGGATGGGATGGATTCTGAGAGTAATTTTAAATTGTTCTGCTTGGAATAAATATTTCTTTAACTTTATTAGAAACTGTCCCTAAGGGGTTCTGTTGTCCTGGGAGATTTTGAATATTCATCTCATCCAAATACAATAAATCTCCCTTTAAGATTTTTCCCCACAAGGCCTGGTCTGTGGCTTTGCAAGGTAAACATTACGTGATAAGCTAAATAATAAAACCAGGTCAAAACAAGTTATTAAGCCATTTTCATAGTAATTACAATTTTTCTTCAGTTATCTGCAAATGTTTTTTTTAAATTAAGTTTATTGTGGTAACATTAGTTAAGAAAATTATATAGATTTCAAGTGTACAATTCAATAATATATCATCTGTATATTGCATTGTGTATTCGTCACCCAAAGTTAATCTTAGTATTGCTACTTCCTTACATGACTTAGTAAAAGATAGCTTTAAAACAAGGACATTTAAAGTTCCTAAATTTATGCCCACCTCAGCTTATATTTTACAGGTAAAAATTAAAGTTCTCTTTGTATGCAAATTCTGTTTGATGCTGATACATGCAAAAAACTAAAAAAAAAAAAAAACAGATTTCTAAGTTTATAGTTCTACATTTCTTGAGATGTTTAACCTCCTGAATTAAGCTTGCTTCCGGGTCAAAATGTTTCTATATAGTATGTTTAGTTTTCTGAGTAAAAACAAATTAATTAATTAATTTAAAAGGTGAGATAACCGATATTATTTGAACAGAGTAATGTAAGTCTGAGTTATATATTTTAAGTTCTATAGGATTCATGGAAAAATTGATGGTGCTCATCTGGGCAGAGCCATTCTGTATATGTTCTCTGTATGGAGCCAACTGTAACCTGAATCTGGGATATAGTTGAGTGATTTCTTTCAGTCCATGAAGTACATTTTCTCTTGTCTATATTTTGATTTTTTTGTAATTCGATTATAATGTATTAATAGTAATAATAACTCTACCACTTAAGTTAACCTTAATAGTTATTTTACTGAGACCTATAAAGGCTTGATTATTTTCATATTTATTATGTTACAATTTTAAAATATAATCATATGTTCATCAAAAGAAGGGGGCCACTGCATTTTTTTCATACCCTCAACATGGAACTGCTTCTAATTCTCAATACTCATTATCTTCCTTACCTCTCTGTCTTTCTTTATGGATCTCTCAGCAGATTCCAACTCACCCTTTCATACACAGGTGCTTCCAGGTGCCATTCGAAAGAAAATTCCAAGAGCACCAGGGGTTTTGCCTGCTTGTGGCTATAGCTCACTGCTATATCCCCAGTCATTGTAAGAGTTCTCGGCTAGTAGTAAAGGCTCAATTAATAATTATTGAGTGAATGACCAAATGAATGTCTTCTCTGCCTGGGGTTAGTACCCGTGTCAGCCTGGAATTCACAGCTCATTACCTGGAGCATCTGCTTTTGTGTCTGTCTCCTTACTTGTCTGCGATTTCTTGCAAATGAGTCTTTTGTTTTTGGATTGCCCCTGAAATGCCCCTGCTTGGTCTATTCATTTCTTTTTATTCTTTAAAAGTGGGGGCACATGGACACTTAACATTAGGGCTTCCTAGATAAATAAGTGAAGACGCCTCATAAAAAAAAGTGTCATGGATTAAGGCTAACTCAACTAGGTTGTAGTCAATATATGAGACAGGTATTTCAAAGTAATTATTACCTATACGCTTTAAAGAAAACTGATCCTTTTGAGTGTTTTTCTAAAGCTTTAAATCAACCTAAATAGATATAGTTTTTCTCAGAGGCTTAAGGTGATAATGTGGTATCAGTACTGTAAAGTATAAAAAATCAATGCCTGTACCTCTCTAGATGGGATTAACCCTTCTAATAAGCCAAAACCACCAACAGGTATGCCTTGTTCAATCTTTTAGCATTACAAGGGGAAACTACTACAAGAGTAACACATGAGGGAAGACCACAGTACTCATAAGCCAGGAAAAACACCAAAGAGTCCATGCTTACGCTTTCTCCAGGATCCTCCATTTGGTTGCGTCAAAACCACATAGCAACTTAATTGCATGTTCTTTCCCTGCACTTGAGGTTGCTATAAGAAATAGGCATCCTTTACTCTTGAATCTCCACTTTTTCACACCGTGCGAAACAAAGAGCAGATTTTAGAGAGCACGTGGAGCAGATTTCAGTCCCACGCCTTATAATTATCTTCCACACATTCTATATTGTATATATGCCCACGAATTTTTCTTAATGTTGGTTTCTATTTCTTTATTCAGACTCCCAACTCCCTCAAGAATTTATTGTCTCCCTTGCCATCTGTGTAAACTGTGAAGGCCTCATCAGGTCCTTTGTAGGAAAAAGAGATTCTGGTAATATTCACAAAGCATTTCGTTTGAAAATAAAGTGAACATCATGTCCTTTCTGCATGTTTTTGTATATAAAAAATTGGTGAGTTGGCGCACAGGTTCTCAAAGACACCGGCACACTAATTTTCACCATATATCTATTGTTAAGACACTCAATAATAGCGTAATTAAGGGCAATCAAAGAAACTACAGTCATTAAAAAGGACAGAAAGATTAATGCATGTTATTTTAACCCTAGAATCTCCTCTGGAAAATAAGTCCACATTTCACACCTAATCTATGAAAAAAATGCCGTTTTAAATAGTCTATAATGTGTAAAATACAATAAACCCTAAAAAAATAAAAATAAAAAAATCTATAATTTCATTTCCCCAAATAATATGTATTGATAGTTTGCAATGTCCTTCTATATTTTCTACCACTATATGTGTATATGTATGTGTGAGGTTCAAATATGTGAGCAATAGCTTCTATATTGTATATAATATACATGTTAGTGTCTGCTTATTTAAATTAGTGTACATTTCTTTCTTGAGTTCTATTTTTAACCTATCCTTTAATACTGAATCTTTCCTCATGTTTTAATTTACAAAACGTGGTTTTTAATGGTTGAGTAATGGATGTAAGATATAAAGATATTTGTATATCAGAGTGCTTCATTCTCACATACACTGCAACCTTTGGCAATTTATCACAGTGCACGTTATTTCTTGTTGAGATGATTCACTCAAAGGCTCCTTGGGAATAATAAAAAGTTCTAATGCCAAAATATTTCATGCAAACAGGGACCACTTATCATGCGATCACTAAGCATAAAGTGAACCCAGTCACACAAGGAAAAAATTAAACCCCAGGCACTTACTAATTTCAGTAGCAATGATCGTTATGTTGTGCCACACACTTAATTCTCTGTCGAGTGGTGTCGCCAGTGTTATCTTCCCATCATCTGCGTTAATGTTGAATTGTCTCTCCAGGTCAGTGTGCCGGTCGATGGAAAAACAAAACAGATAGATCTGTAATGTACTTCAAGGTTGATATGATCCATACATTCCACAGCAGACCTTTAGTAATCCTTGGAGAGCCATCATTGTGAAGTCAAATGAATTGGGAAACTCAGTGGCATCATAATTTGTAAAACAAAATGACTGAATGAAGCACAAGAAACTTAATAATTACTATCCAAGGAATAATTAGCTACATATGCAACATGGAGGTCATAAACTGCCATCAGTTTCAATAGGTAACATCTTCAAAAATGGATGCTGATGAAGAGTTAATTAGACAATCCATCACAGTTATTGGACAGCTTATGATAATTAGCAGTTGCCACAAAATATCACATAAAACAATGAACTCAAGCCCAAAGCAGAATGGTGCTAGGTAGAAGGTTATTTATAGAAGTTCACAGGAAATATATGTTTGTGTTAAAATTATATTTGACTAGATAACATGTATGTGGTTTTGTTTTTGCTGCTGTTTTGTTGTTGTTGTTAAGTAAAAAATATATTTAGGGTTTCTATCAATCTCTGTCCGTAAAAATTTTTAAAAGTTAGAGTACATATTTGAACATACTTACAGTGCTAGATTCTATGAAATTGAAATTTTTAAATGGACTTATTAGTAGTTCTCACATTGAGAGAACTCTCAGATAAGACAACATTATGATGTTTTATGTCTAGAGCCAATGGCTAAGTATCAAAATTGTATAAGAGTTATTTTTCAACAGCATCTATCAATATCCTTTTTATACAACAAGATCTGTTCTTTGGCTATGAAATGCCAAATAAGGTATATGTCTTAAGAAACACAAGGCATAATTAGAAAAATTGGCCCAGAAATAAGCAATGACATGAACTAAAACAGGATACAATGGATGCCCAAAGAAGGGTGCTGAATATTTGTGCCTTCCTGAAATTTGTATGTTAAAATCCTAACTCTCAACATGACAGTATCTGTAAATGAGGCCTTTGGGAGATAACTCGGACTAGATTAGGTTGTGGGTGTGGGTCCTCATGATGGTATTAATTGCCATATTAAAAAAGAGGAGACAGAGGATGCCCCTCTTTTCTATGCCAGTGGGATTACAGCAAGAGACAGCCATCTGCAAACCAGGAAGTGAGCTCTCACCAGACACTGAAACTGCTGATGCCTTTGTCTTGGACTTCTAGTCTCCAGAACTGTGAGAAATACATTTCTGTTGTTTAAGCCACCTCGTCAGTGATATTCCACATCCTTAGCAGCCCAAACTAAGACAAAGCTCGTGTATCATCTTTCTTGGAGAGAGGACTAAAGAAAGCCTTTATGGTTGAAGTAGCCTCCTAGAAAGCACACATAAAATCTCTCTTTTCCTTGACACCCATTGAGCCTAAATATGAAATCTGGTTTATGGCTATTGGTGCTGAGCATATTTTCTTTTGCATACATTTTTAAAATGAACACCTATGTAACTTGATTATGTAATCAAGTTTAGACTATATTATTATAAAAAATAAGGAAAAAATAGTTTCCCATTATTTTCTGCCTATAGATTTACATTGTTAATATTTTTTTTAGTTTTCACTATAAACACTATATATTTGTGTATATTATGCATCTCTGGTTACATACATCTACTTATTTGTATCTGTATCTACTTTGGAAGATTGGATAGACAGAGATAGAAAGATAGATAGATAGATAGATAGATAGACAGACAGACAGACAGACAGACAGGAAGACAGATGAGTATCTAAATATAAATAATAGGAATAATTCCCTCCTCCATTTAGTTATTTCTTTTTTGTTAGACATAGTATTTATAACTTTTATTCCATATGCACATGCCATCAAAATAAAAAGCATCCTCGTTAAGCTTCCCACCAAAGACAAGCATAATTAAATAATTGGAAATAATATTAAAAAGTACTACTTAATTTTATTGACAATAATTTATTGCTAAATTCCCTGGGGGAAAAAAAATCCTGTGTTATGAAATTATAACTCCTGATTAAGTAAAGACTTACTTAGCTACCACAAAAACTAAGCGGCTGCCTTGCATCTACACAGCAGGCATTTACACATTGACCCCACTCCTGCCCCTGTGGTGATTAGAGAAATTCAGAAAGGATTTAAGAACCCAGAGGCATGTATGGATTAACAGTGCTCTCAACAGAATCCTAAGCACAAGAAAGTGTTCGCGGCAAAACATTTGAATCTGCTCTATTATGGAAAGAAGACCAAAGGTCATTTTTCTGGGGAACAATGATTGTTGATGAGACCAATGAGATTGCAAGTTTAACTGTAAAATAATTAAATAGACATGTGTTTTGTTCCAGGTAGCCTGTATGCTCTCTTAAAAGAGCTAAGAAATGTCTAGAGGATTAATTTTCACTTTCTGCATCATATTCATAAATAAACTTTGCAGGAATTGCTGGGTTATAGTGATTTTATTATCTCACTGCTGATATTTCACACATTCATGCTTCAACCAGTTTCCCACAGGCCACACAGTAAGTGAGAATCAGTCTAATCACTGATACTCATGGATCCCAAATCCAAAAATGCTCTTCTGCTATCTGATTGCTGTCCAGTAATTGCCTAGAACTTCTGGCCTAGAGGAAGACTGGGAATTACAAGGACAGAGTTTTGAAAATTAGTATTAAAATTAAAAAAAAATAGTTATTGAATTCCTTATTTAAATCTGTATCATGCAGACCTCCAATTTGGAATAAATTTATCTCCATTATTTATATATTGCTGTTTCTGTGATAATTAATAAATCCACTGAGCCTCAATTTCTTCACTGGTCAAATATGAAGTACCCATATCCTAGAGGTTGCTATAAAGACTTTAAAAAAAAAAAAAGGAAGCATAAATCAGTTTCTGGTACTTAGTAGGTGTTAAAGATATGTTAATCATCATCATCACCATAATTATTATGTCTCATTAAATGAAATTTTAATAAATTTTCCTACTTGGAAGGTGGTGGAGAAGGCCCCCTTTTTAACAGTTTATAAATAGCATAAAACTGGAAAAACATTTGGGTGTTAACTCCCATGACTCTAACAGAGGCAAAGATATTTTTCTCATTTTTAAAAGTTCCAGTTCATGACAGACTTTATGGGGTGAGTCATAAGAATTTATAAAATTGGCTATAAATGTAGGCCTTCAGTAAGATCAGAGGTAACATTGTCATAATATTACAAGATTACACAATGGGAGGAACTTGATGGGAAAAAAAATAACTTAGTTTAAAATTTAGTTTAAAATCTACCTCAACTATTTCAAGAAGCCCCTTGCTGCTGCCTATGTAGACATTTCACACATTTTAATGCCGAGTAGACTTTAGGATAAAGGCTTCTAAGAATTGATAAACAAATCCTGACTCAACATAGTCAACAAGCATATATTAAACACCAAATGTATACCAAGCACAGTGCTAGATGCTTTCTCCTTCTTCCATCCTCTTTCCTTCATTTCTTATAGCATGAACCAAAAAAAAAGTCACTTGATTAGGTGTGATTTAATCATGTTATTAGTTTCTCTGTGCCTTTGTTACCTAGTCTGTAAAATGGGAATTATAACAGGCTTTGTGAAGTTTAAATGAGGTATTATATATAAAGCACTATTACAGTGGCTGGCACAGAATAAGTGCTCAATAAATATGTATTTTAAATAGTTAATGTTATTATTACTTGTTTGGGAACAATAGGTTTCTACTACGGATTCCCAGGCCTCTTCTCAAGTGTGAATTATCATCCCTTTCTCTCTTTGCTTCTCTGTCCTTGAACAAGTTCATCCGGGTTCTCATATCGGGGGAAGCAAACACTCAGAAGATGCCGTTTTAAGTGATAAAATAAAGCTGAGGAGAGGGAGCAAGTGGGGAGGCTGATGCCTGCATCTCTGGTATCCTTTAGGTGTTTATTTTGCCACCAACTGTTATGACCAAAATCTTTGTTCCACGAACTGACCATTGTGAGTTCAAAGCCTTATCGAACATTTAATTTGTATTCACAGTGAATACTGTACGAGCTTTTAAAAAATCAGTTAAAATTAATGACGTTTTTACATAATTTTAAAATTAATCACAGTTAAAAAGTATTCACATTAAAAAAAAAAAACTGAAAGTTGCCATTTTAGGAATGTTCTCAGAAGATACTTGCTCCATTACCCACCAGCCACTCTATTTTTAATTGCAAAGATTCAGCTTGCTTTTCTCTGGTTGTCTAAACTGCCACCATCCACTCTGTTATCTCAGTTTCTCCCCTCTCCTACTAAGTCTACTTTCAAAATATCTACTACTCTGGGTACCTCCACCACAGAGCATAGACTCTGAGCCGAAGAAATGAGAGGTTATGCCAGGGTTCCTAGCTCACCGCTCACCCGCAAGGAGGCTTCCGCACCTGGCCCATGTGTTTGCTCATCTTCCCTTCCATAAGGATGTCCTTTCTATCATCCTAGTGTTAAACATTTGCCAGACTTTTGCACTTGTAGGACAAGGAGAGAATACATACTTCATATTGCATTGGTTGGAACTTTGCCCTGCAGTTACTCAATAACTGATTATTAGAAAGATGTACAAACATTTTTTGAGCATGGATTGTTATTATGTGTGAAACACAGTGCTAAAGAAATATCAGAAATAGGAATACATGGGATAGAAAAGGAGTAAAAAAGAAAAAAATTATTTTGATTCCTACTATATCTACTGAAAAGCTCAATGCCTTCTAATTTATATCATACAATTCGTAAGATTTGTGTCTCCAGTATTGAACTTTCCATCCTAATTTAAAAAAAAATATATGCATGTACTGGATTTGCTATTTCTTTGCAGAATTACTTGAGATGCATTAGAGGAAAGTTCTCGTTTTGAGGATAGTAGAATGCACTTTGGAGAGTCATATTCCTGCCACAGTAAGAAGAAACTTCTTATTAACACAGTGGGAAGTGGTGTGTGAAAAAAATAGGCTCCTTGGGCCATGTTAACATCAATGTTAATGATTGAAGTTTTGGAAATAGATGTTTTTGGTCTAGTACAATGGATATATTTCAGAAACTGCATAGTCCTTGATAACCAGTGTTCACAGAAGCCTTATTTAAACTTCCTCATTGTATTCCAACAAATATCCTGGTTTGCTTCAGTACTACTGTTCCTCTAACCTAGTAGTATGTCCTAGATGTAAATGCTAAGGACGTCATCATTTTACTTTGTGAAGTTAAGGCTATAGATGCAAGAAAATTCCCCTTAGATGATAGCACCTTGTTTGGAGACTCTAATGTAACCTACAGTACTCTGAGCATGAACGCAAACTGATGTTCCAGCTTACTCGGTGAGAGTAAATTGCAGAGATCAGAAGTGAATTGGGAAATAGCACCCTATTCTGCATTGCTGCTCTACCACTGATATTAAATAGCAAATTCAACCTAAGTAATATGTTTCCTCAATTAACATAGTCTAACTATATTTCATATCAACAGTTGATCCGAAAATCTCACTTCCTGTGTGTGTACATGACTTCTATTCTGTTGTCTATGTACATATGTTCATTCATTCATCTATCCATTCATTTATTCAAAGCATCTTCTACCTCTTATTCCCAATCTTATCCCCAGCACCACATACGTACAGAGAACCTCTGGCCTCTGCTCAATTACTGTTTCTTGTTTGCAATAAAGAACATCAGTCTGTAATGATGTAATGACCATTTTAAGAATTTTCAGAACCAGTTTCCAATGTCAAAGAGTTTTCGCTGTCAATATCTTCAGTGCTATATGGGCAAACTGTAAGTCAAGGTTTTTCGTATATATAAGCAACTCTCTGATTATCTTAATAATAAAATAAACAAATAACAGTTATTCTGAACTACATCTTTTCTACTGTAATATTTGCAAAACACCTGATAGTTTGTTCAGGGAACAAGATTTGTACTCCCAGCATTCTATTTGAGCCAATTCATATATCTAAACTTCATTTCTCATCTAAAACATAAGAACAGTAAAATCGCCTCCCTTAAAAGTTTTGTGAATCCCACATTAGACAAAGCATTGGAAATTTCCTTGCTCTTTTTTAAAGTGGTTTCACACCGAGCAGGTATCATTATTCTAGAAAGCACTCTGCCAAATATCTACAGTTTTTTTTTTTTTTAAACAACAACAAAATATTTAAAAGATTCTGGTGTTTGGTGTCCATGTGAAGAGAGATATAATGGGTACTTCAACTTGCTGTTTTCACCCGAAGGTTGAAGCTGATTCACCCAGTATAATCATCCTTGGGTACCTTTTGCTTTGTGTAGGGTCAAATATAGAAATCTCAGATTGCAGACCTGTCAGTTCATATGAAGTCCTATTTTCTGAGCGTGCATTTTGTGTTATAGTTTGCTACACATATAACTCAGAAAAATAACATCACAAAACCACTATTTCATATGTAACTTTCTGTAGCCATGGAACCAAAAAGAAAATCTTTTTCTTTAGAGTGAATCCCAGATAAAATTTTACATAATTAATTCTTCAGGATTTACAAAATACCTTTGGAGAAATTCTAATTTTTCCCCCGTCCTCAAAATAATCATTTGTAACTGAGAATTCTAAACATAATATAATAGAAAACTATGGAATTAATATAATGCAATTTTATTCACTGTAAAGAGATTAAACTTAAAATTATTATTTTTATTTAATGTTAATATTTTTCAATGACTGCCTCTTTTGGTCAAGTATGATACTAAGTGTTTGAGCAAAGCCTTCCCTCCTGGACACATTTGTTGTGACTTTCTTATTGCTCACAATGAAAAGTTGCCACCTCTGTAATAGAATCACACTTACATGTCAATGGTTAAGGATCTCCGAATGTGCCTGGAAGAGGGTGAGGGTCATTAGAGATGTCACCAAGAAGATATAGCATCTGTTTTGGGACAGGAAGAAAGAGTAGGATTTCTCCAGGTAGAGAATGTAGGGAGAGCATCCTCGGCAGAAAGAAATTCATGTGGAACATCTCAAGAGTTTGAGTCTGTTTAGGAAACCATAAATATTAAAGGACCCGACTAGGTGTGGTGATAGCTAAGATCTGACGGAAGAGCAACCTATCATTTCCTTTCTCATCCTTTCTTTCCATCTCATCTCATCTCACCTCACCTCGTTTCATCTCATCTCATCTCATCTCGTCTCATCTCATCATCTCATCATCTCATCCCTTCCTTCCTTCCTTCCTTCCTTCCTTCCTTCCTTCCTTCCTTCCTTCCTTCCTTCCTTCCTTCCCTGTTTATTGAATATCTCCAATGAACAAGGCATTGTATTAGATGCCAAGAGAAACATAAACTTGTTCCCCTATCACTGACGCTATGCATGGAGAAAGACAATGAAAGTAAATAAGGATTTTCAAAGCTTATAGTAATATAGTAACAAAGAAAAAAGAGCTGAAATGTATAAAATATTACTCCAAAAAAAAGTCCCAGTCAAAAGAAACAGCAAATGTAAAAAGTCTGAGTTAGAAAGATGTTCAGTGTCCTTGAAGATCTTAACAAAGGATAGTGCGGTTGAAGTTCAAGATTCATCTGGGGAAGCACATTAAGGAGTATAGCATGAAAGACTTTGAGAATTGTGCTAAGGAATTTATATATTTTTTCACCTGTAAGAAATGAAGATTCTCTTGAAAAAATATAGCAGGAAAGTGATCTGATCTAAACCACCACTGAATTCCATAGAATTTGGGGGGATATACAAGTATGCTCTGTGCTGCTCAATATGGTGACTGCTAGCTACATGTGGCTTTTTAGCTTTTGAAATCTATCTCGTATAATTGAAACTGAAATTTTTATTTTAGCTAATTAAAATTAATTTTATTTGAATTCAAAGAGCCACATGTGGTTAGTTGCTACCACACTGAGCAATACAGATTGAAACTGAGAGATCACTTTGGCAGCTATGTGGGTATTAAAGGGTAGGAGGCAAAAAAATGAGACTATTGTAGCTGCTCACATTAGAGCTGATGGTGTTTGAGCTTAGAAAGTAAAAAAAAAAAAAACAAAAAAAAAAACAGGACAGTGATTATTTGTGTGGGAAGTAAAGGAGAGAGAGGAATCCTGAAGAAAAACCCCTCACACAAGGCTCACAACCTCTTCTGTTAACCTATATTGCTTTCAAATTAGACAAATATTCTCTCTTTTGTCTCCTTGTATAATCATTGAATGAAATATAACCAACTGGTTATAAAGATTTGCATTAACATTCGCAAAGATAATTAAATTTTTCCAGAAATACATGGAATCTGGAATTTACAGTGTCCATTTGAAATTTACATCTGGTGTGTGCTTTTCTCTGTGGGAGATTAGGAGTTGTGAGGGAAAACTCTTTTATACAGAAGATTCCATAATGATTTTGATCCTTACTATTCACCTTACGGTCACAGGAATCTCCATCAATTCCCATGAACTGCCATAGGCCCATGATGACCTAAAGATGTCAGGGAAAATCTAGGATGAAGGGTATCCCTAGACTCCCTAAGTATCTTTTGGGGACTGTCAATCATGCCAATGATGACTTTTCTTTATATGAAAGGATTCGAAAATGATAAATGCTACACGGGTGATAAAATAGAGATGGTGTGAGCTAGAACAGCAGTCCCCAACCTTTTTGGCACCTGGGACCGGTGCTTCTATGAGAACCTAATGCCTAATGATCTGAGGTGGAGCTGAGGCAGTGATGCTAGTGCTGGGGAGTGGCTGCAAATACAGATGAAGCTTCACTTGCTTGCCCATTGCTCACATCCTACTGTGTGGTCCAATTCCTAACAGGCCACAGACCAGTTCTGGTCTGTAGTGCAAGGGTTGGGGACTCTAGAGCTAGTGAAAGCACCTCATTATATAGTGGTCTGAATCATAGGACCAAACTCAGAATTAAGATTTAGTAATATATTTAGTGCATTTGTTGTGACCTTCCTAATTTTCAGACTCTCTGCTAAGACCTGTATATTAATTTCTCTTTTAATCCTTACATATTACTTGATTAGCCTATATAAATTGTCCTGACTCTAAATGTCTATAGTTGTAAAATCGAGATAATATGTATTTTTCCCCAGTCATAAAGGTAGTATAATATCCTGACCATAGGATCTGGCATATAACAAACTCTTACTAAATGTTGGATAGCTACAAGGATAGTGGTATTGGATTATGTAAGTTTGTCCAATTTGGGTCAAAATCATTCATTCTATATATAAAAATGTATTAAAAACATGCACACCCAAGCAATAATAAATGAGTAGCACATAACCAACCAAAGCATGTTTTTGAAAATATCATAAAGTTATGCATTTAGTAAATACTGAGGACTTATAGTGATTGCTGGGAAATAATAGGTGAACAAGGTATGGCCTGTTAACTCGTAAGGGCTGGGAATTAATTTATATTGAAATAATTTGTTTACTTGTCTAATATGCATCAGTAATGACATAAGCACACCATCCAGTCTGCAACCAGATGTAGTTTTTTTCTAGGGGAACAGAAGTATTTTACACTGAAGATGCTCACCCCGAAACACAATGCCCGCCCCTATGGTCTAATCTAGTTGTATACATTTAAGCAAGTGGAAAACTCGATATCATGTACTTGATATTTAATAAAGGTGATCCAGACAAGCTGCTTCTTTTGCCAGTGAACTTCACCATGCTCTGGGCCTTGCCCCATTTCCATACGTGTTCTGTCTAATTATAGACCCTTAACTTTGGGAGGATGTTTAGGTCTTTTGCTGTTTTTTTGCACCATTAAATACATCTTCCATACTCTGACTCTTCTCAAGGACTTCATAAATCTGATTCTCACTTGCCGTGAATCTTACATACCCTCGCAAACATCCTGAACTCAATTTGCATCCTGAGGCCCAATTTGAAAAGCATTTAGACTAGACCTATTCCACTCCCCGGCAAACTGACTTCAAACACAGAGGACAGAGCTGGTAAACCTTTGATAGATGGGTCGAAATGGCATTTCTCCCTTTTTAGCATGCTCTCTTAAAATATGCAATATTGTGTTTTTCTCTGCAATACTAAGTCAAATCTGATTGTCCTTTATCAAAAGCAAGGTTGTATATAATACATTATGTCAAATCAGAATGTAGAAATATAAGGAAAAATAAAGGCTTAGTTGAAATGACTCCCATAAATATCTGAACATCAGATAAGGATGTCAATCTCTCTTTGTTGGGATGCAAAATAGAAGATTTATCTTGCTTTTGAGTATAATAATGTTAGATAACACTGCTCAGCCTATACAAGAATCTTTGTTTCTCTCAGAATATAAAAATTATTGTTTTGTTTCATACCGGGGACAGAGACTTCACCAAACAATAAAAAACAAAAATTAAAACAAACAACAAAACCCAGAAACATTTAAACATCAGTTCAGCACTTTCCAAATTGTTTTTCTCTCTCAAGATACTTGTTGTATTTTTACCACCTTAAATCACTTATTCTACAATATGTTATAAATACATGACATGTAGTTTGATGGTCTTTGATAATTATTAGCCCAGTTTACCAAGCCACACTAACATTTCAGCTAAATCAATTTGCCACTTTAGTGTTTGCATCTCAAAATGTGAAACACATATGTGTGTGCCTCAGGGAAGACACCATAGTGTGGTGGTGACATGGCTTTGGGAGCGAGATGGCTAGCAGTGTGCATGTAGTCAAATTGCTTTCCCTGGTAAAGATGTTTGAACGTGCTCCTCCATGGTGGACATGGAGGTATGCTGTACAGGTCTCCCCTCAAGGAGGGCCATCAGAGCAGTTGTGGGAACAGTCAGTAGACAGCCTCCGGCCATCTGCTCCTGAGAATTTTCTTCATTTACAGAGAACCTCCTCCCCAGAGGTAATCTGCGAATTAAGGAAGCAGAAAAAGGCCCTGCCCTTTGGGCCTGATACAGGACTGCTGAAAACCAATATTCATTCCAGAGAGACCACTGGGTTGTGCCAAGGTTTCGCTGGGACTGCATTGCAATTTGATGTCTCCCCCTGTTCTTCCTGCTTCTGTCCCCTCCCATTCACAGGTGCTGATCCCTAAGAATATCTTGTACTTCGAACTCCACCTGTTTCCAGGGAAAATAACCTGTAACTCATTTGCTTACTGGGAATAAGAATACCTGTAATTCAGAGAGTTAATGTAATAGGGTGTAAATCTGATATATGTGAAAGGCACTAAAAGGCATTAATAAGATCCACAAATATTTCCGGCATCACTCATTGAATATCTCCTCTCACAAGGAAGAATACGTGGTAGAGTTTGTTGGACTACAGCAAGTCTATTCCAAGTGAAATTTATCTCATGCCACTTCATGTGGTTAGATAGAGAAATGCTGCTGAGTTAGAAATTGCCAACACATGGGATGCAGAGACTAGAGTCTGACTAAAGCAGTCACCAGCCTCCATTCTCAAACCCTATATTGTTGTCATCACTGAGCCCTGGGGAACGGAAGGGGCAGGTAGAAAAATAAAGTTTTATAACGAATTCAGGCAGGAAACAAATTCCGCACTCCAAGCAAGTAAGCATCACCGTATTTTTCAGGATGTCCTTTCACAGCTGTTAAGATAGTTATGGGGATTTCCCTCAAAGGTCCACTGAATGTAGACTCAACATGAGTGCACATTGTCACAGGACAAAGGTCCCCAGGGCTCTAAAGCAAGCATGGAGGATGTCAATCCCCATCACATAGAGCAGAATTCTAACCTAATTTTGTTGACTGCTACGGGTTTATAAATATTTTTAAAATCTTATCTTTAGGGAGTTTGTGATACAGAATAAGATCCCAGAATGATATGGGAGCCATTTAATCAAATTACTGATGAACATCCAAACCCCTAATCAGTCTAGTGTAGCAAACTTTTTATGTAGTAAATGTTTTAGGCTTTACAGGACATACTACCTCCATCACAATAAACTGCAGTTGTAAGGCCTAGAACAAGGGTGGCTGTGTTCCAATGAAATTTTACTTTTCAAAAATGTGCTATGCCAGATTTGGACACAGGCACTAGTTAGCTGACCCTGGCCTAGCATGATATGAATCAAGTTTCACTAAGGTCATGGGTCCTCTCATAAGTAGATTCATGGAAATAAAAGAAAAAAAAAAGAGGCATTCACATAGCAATAAAAAGATACATAACTCGTACACTTTTCAAAATAAGCATCGGGATATTTGCCGTGCTCAGTGCCTGACCAGTACAGACCTGGAGCATGTCTGCTTCTAGCCCAAGTTCCAGGTACTCTGAGAACAGTACAAGCCCAGTGCTTAGTCGTGCTGCTTACGGTCTCTCCTTCGTAAAGAGTGCAATGCACCTCAGCAAATGAACTTCCCTGTGAAGTCTAGTGCAAAAATCTTGAGTTCCATTGATTTGGCACAACGTCTTTAGCCCCAGTCGTGTTCCTGAAGCACAGTCAGGGAGATGCTGCTCTTGAGAAAGGCAGTGTATGCCTATTTGTCACATTTAACAGGCACAGGTGCACTTTCATATGATAAAAAATGTTTTGCAAAACATTGGTTTGCAGCCTCTGTATGGAAAATTTATAGGAAGACACAATTTTGAGCAACTGCAAGTGAAGACGCTATTTAGAGCCACATATAATGAAATAAACCCCTTAGTTTGAATCAGTTATTATATTTCACTGAATTCCAACTGTTTCTTCTCACCGCTTAATTTCATTCTAGCTTTGTTATTATGCTAAAGAAACCATTTTAACATTTTCTCACATGCACTTTGGAGTATCAAAAATTCCATCTACAAGTTTTCAGCTTTTGCCTCTAATTGCTCTACTGGTTGCTATAACTGTTTTAATAAATAATATTATCTGAGTTGGGCTAGTCCAGAATTCTAAGGTCCCTGCATCTCATATGATTTACTATTCCTCTGAGGAGAAAGAGAAGATTTTTTCTACCCAAAGCATTTCTTTACAGTGGGACACAGAGAGAGAGGGAGAGAATAAAAAATGAGAGAAAATACTAGTTTCTCCACAGTGTGAGATATTCTCACACTAACATCTCCAGGTATCTGTAGCTGCTTCTATTCAAATTCATTAGGAAACTAGGAAATCTTGTCCACCATGTGACCCTAAAGCTCCATAATCTAGTTTTATTTATTATTTTTGGATGGCATGTATTAAGGCTATTTAGATTAATGGGAAGGTCTCTGGTTTTTCATGGCTGTTCAGCCGGCCTCCTTGCTATAGAATAAGGTAGGTCCACTAAGGCAAAGGCTCTATCTTTATAGAAATTCCTCAAGAAATGTGATATCACTTATACAGCTAAATAAGTTAGAAATTTTATACACACACACACACACGTAAATTCATCAATGCGATGTGACTTAATTAATATATAAATTAATTAATTACTACTTGAACTAGCAGGTACATAAGGTTTTTTTGTTTGTTTGTTTGTTTGTTTGTTTTAAAAAATGGCTTGGAAGAGTCGTTGGCTAAGAGTATGCAGGAACAAAGACCTGGGCCTCATACCAGACCCTTGTACACTGCTGGTGAGAATATAAAATGGTACAGTTGCTAGGGAAGAAAATGTGGACATTCCTTAAAACATTAAAAGTAGAGCTCTCATATGACCCAACCACCCACATCTGAGTATTTATCAAAATAAATCAATACGGGTCTGGAAGAAGTATTAGCACTCTCTTGTTAATTGCAGCACTGTTTACAGTAGATAAAACATGGAAACAATCTAAATGTCCATCAACAGGTGAGTAAAGAAAATATGCTATCTGGATAAAGTAAAATATTTTCCTTTTTAAAAAGAAGGGTATTGTGTAATAAATGACAACATGGATGAAACTGGAGGGCATTATGTTAAATGAAATAAGCCAGTAACAGAAAGACAGATGCCATACGAAACCACTTATAGAAGGTTAATAAAATAGTCAAAGTCATAGACGACTAGAATGGTGGTCACCAGGGGCTGGGGGAAGGGGGCAATGGGAGTCTCTAATCAGCATGTAAGTTCCAGTTCTAGAAGATGAGCAAGTCCTGGAGACGTGCTGTGTGATGCCGTGCCCGTAGTTAACAGTGCCGTATCATGCACTTAACATACCTACCCTCTTAACTGATTTTTAAGTGTTGTTATTACAATTAAAAACAAAACAACTAGGTCCTTATCAAAAATGGGAGTTACTGCAAAACTGAAGAGAGAGTCAATCAATACAGTCTACCCTCCAAATTAATGCCAGGTTCTCTACAGTATGAAATATTTTCACTTTGGCATCATCAGATATCAGGACTTCAAGGAGTGTTTTCAGGATAAGAGCTCATTAACCGTAAGCCTGGTAACTGAGGTGAATTATAAAAATGCCAGAATACAAGTAGAGGGGGGGAAAAAAGCAATGCTCTTGTGTTGAGTGGGCACTTACATCCAAGAGAGGAATTAGGACAACAGAGCACTGTGGCCACCGTGATGGTGGGTCAACCTACTCTGCCTGCTGAATGGCCATCATTCCCACTTTTAATTGAAGCAGTTCATGTTGTCTTAATCAAGGTGAATGCTCTGAAGGAAACAGGAAGCAACTATGTAAAACAGAGTCACAGGCCATCTCAACACCATGGGGACACCAAATACACATTTGAAATAAATGTATCAAGAGGTTAAAAAAAGAAACATAACAGGATGACATATTTAATAACTACACTGTGCTAGAAATTTTTACCTTGAATATAAATAATTTGTGGCACATAACAGTCTTTCAGAATGACTGTCACAAAGTATGGGCTCGGTAAACATTTAGCTGTCATCATCCTACGCCTCATGCAAGATACTGGAACCACCGAGCAAGGAATGCGCAGACACAGTGGTCAATGGGAGGAAGAAATTGGCTTTAAAACCTGCCGCCAACCCCCTGCTGTATCACCATACGTAAGGAGCTCACCCTTTCAGAGGCTAGGCTTCCTTCTCCACAAAACTGGAATCATATCATGATGTCTTTTATTAGATTTCAGTGAAATAATACATATTGGAAACTTAACTCTGATTCATCAAATAACAATATCGTCATTTCTCCTTTCCCCTCCCTAATCACACTTTGGTTCACAGCCAACAATAACAAACCCACACAGAGGGGCTAGACTGATGAGCAAGGAGCACTCTACCCACACTCTGGATAGTTCCACAGAGCCAGGATATTTTCCTTCTCTCTTGGTATGGACCCTGGATTGAAGGAGGCCATTTAGAGAATGAATAATTTATTATTTCAATTACAACTGGTCCACTCAGCTGTCCTGACATATAAAGACACAGCTGGAGTCACAGGGAACATAGGGAAAGAGAAGGAGTGTGGTATAGGGACCAAGAACAGGCATTGTATTATCAGAAAAACCCAGGTATGCATCACAGTTCCACTCTTGACTATTTGCTATGCTACTGGGCAAGTTAGACTTTTTATTCTCAGTTTCTTCATCTGTTAAATGAAGATAATAAGCACAAACATTATGTGACAGAAGTGTTAAGGAATTAAATGAGTATATTTAGTACTGCCTAGCCACATATTAAGCACTCAGTCATGACAATATTCACAGTAGTAGCGGGGGCAAATTAGACTAAATGAGGTTAGACCATTTATCCTGTAATTGTGAAAAGAAAAAAAAAACATAATTCTGTACACATTTAATAACCTTTAGCAGAAGAATATCTGCTAAAATAAGCACTTGGTTTTTAATTTGCATTTAAGATATGAAACTGATGGTGGCTTTATTAACTGATAATACTAATTACTACTATATATTTCTATATATTGTATTTAAGAACTTAATTTAATTATTTCAGTAACCCTGTGAAGATGATATTATCCCAAAATACAGATAAGGAAACTGAGTCAGAGAATTCCAGAGACCAGCTGTCTGATTGGCAAGTAGAAAGGACAGGGTTTGAACATCAATTTATGTAAGTTCGAAATGCATCCTCTCTTAAATAGTTTATACAACTTAATTCTATATTACTGAGAGACATATAGTGTTGAATGAAGTAGCAAATGCTTAATTAGTGTTCCTGGAAGGGAGATGGTAAGACCTCAAATTCTGCCTCTGTATCATTGTCTATTTCCCCCCATAATGGAGCATTCATACACAGACATAGATATAGGTGCAGATATAGAGATAGGTGTAGGTTAAGGTAAGAATTTTAAAATACATAACATTTCCTGCTTGACAATGTGCTGTAAAAAAGAAGTTGAGTCTTATGGTAAGTTGAACAACCAATAAATGACTGCATGTTTTAACATGGCAGATGACTCAAATAAATGCCTATTTCTTGCTGGATGGCCAAGTAAACATTTCCCCCAAGAGAAGGACGCATTCTTGTCGCATATACAACACAACAGTCCTGAAGACACAATAATGGCTTGCTATTTGTTACTCAGTAATTCCTTGAATATGCATGTTCTCTAGTTCTGTTTTAAAAGGTTAAATGGCTCTAAATCTGTCTGCTAGACTCATAAGGAACTATACGCTGCTCTGGCTAGTCAGGAAATTTAATTTTCTACTCAAATCAACCAATTATGTATAGAAAGCCAAGAGCTTCTCTATAACCCAATAGGGAGGAGGGAAGACATCTACAAAAATGCAGAACAGATGCTGAAAATGCAGTTGGTGACTCTTACATTTATATCCCGTGGAGCCAATCCACCTCCAATCAGGACTGTGTGGGGCTCGCCTTCTGAATAATACATCAATGCTCTGTTGTAAATGATTTGTAACAGTATTCACCACTTTTTTTTCAGTGAGACCACAGATGTCAAGAAACTAGCACCTGCCCGACATATATCAAGAAATACAGACATGTGCATGTCGTCAAACGGTACTTTGTGTGTTCATCTTTTCCTGGTATCGCAGCCCCAAAACCCTTTAGTTTGCCTAAAAACAAAACACTCTCAAGTTGAACACTTGTTACTAAGCAAACTCAAGTTTCCTTTACAACTGCCTTTCAGAACAGTGGCAACAATAAAATAACAATAGCAATAATAATAACAATCGCCACAATGACAATCATCACTGGATTCCCTGTGAATTCACTGGAATTATTATCGGTGAATCTCCATTTTTACCTCAGTAAAATGGGTAGATGACAAAATGAGCAAACGCCTGCGGGGGACTATGAACCTGGGTTCATAGTACTGTCACTATGGGATAAAAAGTTCCTCAAACCTCAACACCAGCTGGCTAAGGACAGGTCTGTGCACAGAAACCGTGTTCCCACTAGTGCTACAGATTTCATGTTTGGAGTTTGGAGGTAAGTGCCCTCCTAGGTGAACCCCTCCCTTTTCTTAAGGACCCCTGGCTTGGCACACTCCTGAGCCCCATATGTGTTCCTTGCTGACAAGAGTAGAAATCTCATCACATTGAATACTACCACCAGCTTTGTGGCTGCTCTCTCATTTGGATCCATCTTGCTTGTTTTCTTCACAGCCATCTCTTATACTTGGAGGTGTGCAGAAAGTGGCAACTACTCCTTCCTGTGCTCTTTCAGAGGAAATGGGGTAATACAAACATGGGGCAGCTTTGCTCGTTCGACAAATATCACCGCCCTTATTTACATCGGATGTCAATGCGAAGCCATTTCATGACTTCACTATTTAGTCAGAAAATGGATGTCCACAGTAGTTTATTTTTCTGGATACTTTCTGCTCTTGTATTCAACACCTGGCCCTTTGAGAGACACAATTTTCTCAGCCAAATGCAGGGCATTTTGTATTTCTATAGCTGGTCAGATTCCTTCAGAATCGAGAATGGGCAGCTGGCCATTTCTCAAATTTCTGGGTGGAATTTTACCTTCTTAGAGGTTGGGCTCTTCTGAAAGAAACATGTGTGTGTGTGTGTGTGTGTGTGTGTGTGTGTGTGTGTGTGTGTGTGATCCTTATGCATACATTCTTTATTATTCTGAATTTAGAAACAGCTTGTATTAAAAATATCTTTTCTGAACCTGAAAAGAATCATTTTTTGCCCAAACTCAAATTATTTCGGGCACTGACTATAATGATGTTCACCTCCAGCCTCATCATTTTAGTACCCTTATGAGTAATGAGAATGCAATACGTAAAAAAAATAAGTAAATACATAAAGCCTCCAGAAAGCTGGCTTGTCTAGAGTTTCTCTGAGTAAAGAAATTAGAATGGTATCAGCTTTATATCCCTGTGAACCATGTGAATGAGTCAGGTGTGAGCTGACATCTAACTTATAGATTAACTGGACAATTTTCTAACACTGTGTTACTCCATTACATTTTTTCTCTCTCTCTCTCTTTTTTTTTTTTTTTTCCAACAAACATTTCTAAGACAATATTTGAAATCCACACTCAAACACATCATTAGCCAACACTTCACCCTTGGAGACCAGTGTACAAGTTATAGATTTTCAGTGTTCTTTTGGAAAAAAATGCTATTTAGCATGAACACTGGGCTGTCATTTGGGTGACTGGCAAAAGAGAAAAGATATATGCAGTTCAACAGAAAATAATAGATTTGAGCCTCATTTCTTTAAAAAAAGGCAGAGAAACCTTGACAAAGGATTATTTCTCATCTTGGGAAAAATTTCTGAGCAGGGATAGTATAAACAAAAGACAGTTTTGAAATGGCAGAGAAAGATTTTTGTCTAAAAGACACCAATCCAGATATGCTGATCTACCAGAAATACCCATGAAGTGATAAGATAATTTCAAAGCCAAACACCAAACAGAAATAAGATAGGGGCCTCTTAATGTGTCGAGACAGTGTCTTCATGCCTCTAAATTCTTATATATAATTCACTGTAACTGTCAAAGGAGAAAGAATAAAAACCAGCAATACTTTCATAATGCTAGAAAGAAAGAGAAATGCACAAACAAGCAAAACTAACGCAATATGAAAGATCCACCCAAATGTATTGCAAAACATATGCAATTTTGTGTTTTCATTGAGCTCAAGCTCTCTGAAAGCTGGAATAGCTTCATTCATCTTGATATTCCTGGCTCCGGGCATTGTACGTGGCGCTTACTTGATGTGTGGGTGCATCCACGTGGGCCATGCACACATGCACATACACACAGACATGGTATGTACTGACCAAAATTCCTTGGTCATGCGAGCATAGTCCCAAAGGCAGTCACAAATATATATTTAATGTAATTATTTAATTGCATTTTGTGCTAATTCGCCTGTCATTTGATGAAGCCAATATGCCTTTTAAAAGAGAAATACCTGATAGGACTAGAAGTGATGTCAGGGTCACGAGCAGTCACTTGACCAATCACAGAGTTTAGAGCAGCATTTTCATGAACTTCGAGGAGGTACGTTGGGGAAGAGAAGACAGGAGGCTCATCTGCATCCTCAACAACAATTTTGACGGTCGCGGTATCTTTAAAAGGCCCCCTGCTGCTGAAACGTGGGTCAGTGTGGACATTGGCTGCCTCTACCTTCAGTGTATAGGATTTTTTGGTCTCAAAGTCCAGAGGCTGTTAAGAAACGACAAAGATGAATGTTTCTCACTAATGACCACAGCAGCAAGAACAAATGAGTATAATGCTGATGGATGATAGTTATGTGCATTTAAGCCCATTTGTGAGCCTTAATGGGGTCCCTCTCCATTCCCCCAGATTCGACCTGTAAATTTTACAGGCATTTATTGATATCTGTTTATTGTACAAGCTCAGTGAATCTAATCTCCTATTGTTGTGTTTTGTTTTGCTCATTTCACTTGGAATTCACAAAAATATTCACAGTCATGAATTGTGCCATCAAAATTTCACTTCAGAGTCATAATAAAATTTTACTAGTGATAGCATGACCTGCATACCAATCAGCCAGTTAATCGAGCCTCTGCCAGTAGGAGATAAGGCAGCATCAAACACAATCTCCATCTGGGAAGAATATTTTATCATTTCGGCAACAGTGTGTGCAATGTAAAGAACTAGCAATAATCATTGTTTAGTCCAAAAAGACATTGCAAAGCATAATTTAGCACTAATCTCAACACAGAGTATTTTCTTATTTCACTTCAAAAGCATTGTTGCTTACGGAGCACGTGGCTAAAATGAAAGTTATTTTTTAGGGTGTCCTTAAAAGGTCTCTATTATAAGTTCTATAATATGAAGTAGGTGGGCATATAAAGAAATACGTATACAGATACATATGTATTTGTGTTTATATTTAGAAAAAGGAAGGGCGAGAACAGTATACACAGATACCTACATTGGGCTGTGCCGTCACCAAGCACTAAAAGCAATTTAAAATGACCTCACTGCACTATTACTGGCAATATTTTTGACATATTAATACTTCATTTCTTAAAAGCCCCCGAGACTGTAGTTAATGACTTCAGTAAATATAGCTAGGTAAAAGAACGTAATCCCCTTAAATAACCAGAAGCCCATCTGCGTCAAGAACCCTTACGATCCAATTCCCAGCAACTCGAAATACTTCGAATTTCAAGAAAGTACATCTGTCAAGGTTCAAAGACACAATTTGGGTTGGCATTGTAATTATAAGAAAGAGAACTTTAAATCTGCAATGCAGATTTTTTTTTAAAGAAATGAGAAGCTGGAACACAAGCTTGCATTAGTGAACTCTTTTAGAACTCTTGTATAAGCTTAAACATATATTCTTATTTCAAAATTCTGTATTTTTATATCTGAATTCAGTTCTAATGGGACTTGACCTTTTTTTTTGAAATATTTTCTAGAAAATGAGACAGATACTCACTCCCCTGTCTATTTTGAAATTACCAGGCACATGTAGCGTTGAATAGACCATTCGGCATCAGCACTTTTACAATTTGCCAATCATTCCTACTGTGACACTTCCGCAACTTCGAATTCTTCACAAACACTGATAAGTAGAATAGATTATATTCTGCTTTATTCTTAGCTCAACGTAGTGACAATGTACCCTAAAACATCCTGGTGTCCTTAGGATTTTATCAGACAAAAAGGAGGATCCATGAATTGTGGAAATGTGACTCCTTACGCAGAGTTCTCTGGACTGAAATACACATTTCTTGCTGTGAAGCTGTGTCTTATGTGCTTCCAAGTTTATGAATAACAGTGAATAAAAATACAGCAAATGGCTAATCACTTCAGTTTATAAAAGCACCTTATGGTAACAAAGGATGACAGTTAATAATAACAATAAAAATGACATTAGGAACCATTAGCCATGGAAAATGTGGCTTTGAGTTATTCGATAATTGACTCAGGTATAATTATACCGCACTCTATTTCAAACTGAGTTTTTAAATACTTTGCAATGCTTCATCCTAAACTCAAGCCAAGTATAAAGGTAGTGTTGCTCAGCAGAGAGTTGAAGTAAGTACACCCATTTTTTTTCTCATAATTGATTTTGAAATTTATTTTGTATATGAAAGTATATCCAGAAAACTCCAGGTCCCTGCTGCCATTACCTGTTCAATCGGGGATTTTAAGATCGTGATCACTGCAAGCATGGCAGAGAGAATTTGAGAGAAACTTGGAGTCACGTCAATGTGATGCTAATCAAGACAGAGGGAAAAATCACTGGCTCCCAGTAGTGTGGTCGACACCTACCTTCTTATTCATGAACAAGCACATCTATTTACAATTCATTCGAACTACGTTATGACACAGATGTGAAGACCAACATTAGACAAATATTTTTTTATCCTCATGATGAAAATAAAAGGATATTTTTCCTTACAAATTCCTCTGTCCATAAAATAACAAAGTGTATTCGACACATTTTTTATGAATGTAGATGTCGTGATGAAAAATAAATAAGGAAAATGTTGTACAGAATTTTTCACATCTACCATAAAAAAAAAAAAAAGGTTGCTGGCAAACACTGTCACAGACCATATACATCATTCATACTATTTATGGAGATGCTTTTTTGTCCAGTGGTGGCCCCACACCCAGGAGGAGCAAGGCAAAGATGAGCTTCCTTTAACACAATGCTTGGACTTCTGATGCATGAGGGAGTATCCAACGGAAGCAGGGCTAGCCCTGTCCTTCCAGTGCCCAAAACTAACCAGAAGTAGTCAACTGAAGTTGACTACTATGTCTGTCTTCGAGTTTCCCTGAAAACTGACCCTGCAATAAAGACTTAGGAAACTTCTGGTATTTTGTGGGGATATCCCAGGAAGCAGGAAGACAGAAATAGGAAGAGTTAATATAGAGAAGGATTAGAAGTCATTGAACTAGCCACCTTTGTGGGGAGTTGAGGCATCTGCCCACCAGAAATCCTCTTAGGGAAACCATAGACAATATGCCTCAAAATAATTGTTTCAAAGAATAAGGACTGCCCACCAATCTGGGTCCTTCATTGCTTCAGTGTTGTCTTCAGAGCACTGACTTTCCTACAAATTCCTGCAGCTTAGGGAGAGGGATTGTGGCGCAGATGGGAGGGGAACAATGAGTGAGACAGGAGCCTAGCACCACCTCGATAACTGTCTACCTGAGCATTAGCTGAAATGTAAAGTGGGGCCAAGACACACAAAAGTCTCCATTTTTTCCAGCTAAAGAAGCTAAACCTCTAACAGCTGTAAATTTATGTCAGAAGTCCACCCAGCTCCCACAGACTCCAAAACGCATGTTTCAAAGAGGCATTTTGAATGTGAACAACATCTTCCTTAGCTTACCTTTCTCAGTCGTATGATGCCATCCTGGGCCTGGGCATCAGAGGTGACTTCAAAGAGTGCTGTTCCATCTCCATCAATGATGTCGTACGATGACTGTGCATTTTCACCAATATCCTGATCATTGGCCTTCACCCTCCCTATTGCAGTGCCAAGGACCACGTCTTCTGGTACTGAGAAGTGGTACAGACCTTAAAAAGGAAGAGAAATGCTGAGCACTTCACAGTTTCCATTCATTCATTTATCCATTTAGCAAATATTTAGTGGGCACTTACTTTGTTCTGGGCACTCCTATAAATACTACCAATATGGTGATGGGGAAGACAAAAATGACCCTTTTCACTGTGGAATGTACAATTTTTTAAATGAGTCAGAAATAAATAGTGCCCAGCAGAGGCAGTGATCTCTCTTTGAGACTTAGTTCTGAGATAAACTTATTCAACCCTATGTTTACCCAGCATGTATTTGGAGCAGAGTTATAACAGAATATTAGTGAGTCTCTGTGATTGTTTTTCCCAATTTACTGTATAATCACATTGGCTGCCCGTGGGGATGCTCATTGTTGCCCAACATAAAGTAGTAAGCTAATTTCAGTACAGAAAGATGCAACGTGTAACACACTGAAAGTCACTTTTGAAGTTACCTTTATATTTACAGACTTGTAGACCATTTTTGATAAAATCCAATTACCAAACTTCTGCTGTGCCCTGTGGCAAGCTGCTCAGACACATGAAACACTTCTTGGTACTAAAGTCCTCATCGCTCTGAAGACCAAAATCCCTGCCTTCAAAACTCTCTAGGCAAAATACAATTACAGGGAAAGTTCATTCTCTCCTGGGAGCAGTAAAATGTATCTAATTAGTGGCATTTGTCCCATTTTTATTTAAATCACTTTTGTTGTTGTCTTAGTGTTACTCATTGTCACTCACTGTCATCTGTGTAGAGGAATCTGTTGGGACCTCAACCTTAACCCCTGGCCATGACCACTTTGGTGCATATCTGCCCGGCATCTCGTTGCCAACTCCTGCATTTATTTGTCTGAGGGTTTTCTCTGACCTTCAGAACCCACTCTGCCCATGGCCTGTCAGGCCAGGACTATCAGAGAATTCATGCCCCACAGAAGCAGTCCTCAAAACCTCACAGTGTATAACATCCCAGGCTCCTCCCCTTTCTGGTAGGATAGCATTTCTAGCAGTTTCTTTTATTTACAGCGTTCCAGAGTTGCCCCAATGGGATGAAGCTCCTGTCACCACAGCCATAGCTGGCTTAATAATACACATTCTTGGTTCTCCATCTTTCTCTTTCTCACATCTCCACTTCCCCTACTGCATTTCTTGGGATCAACTCCAAGATAAACTATTTATAATCAAATTCTTCTCTCAGGGCCTGTTTCTGGGGAATCCTAACCCAGACAATCAGGAGGTTTTGGTCCCATTGCAACAAAAACAAGAGAAAAATAAACAATCAATGAGCTATAAACCCAAAAGGAAAAATGAAATCTGGAGAACATTACCTAATTCTAGTTTGAACTCAATCACTGAGTCCCTGGGATAAACAAAGGCTCATTTTATCCAATATAACAAGATTATTTGGATGATGGGTAAGGTTTCCTTCCAGCACTAATGCACTTTTATTTAATGATGAAATAAAAATGTCCCTTAGAATCATGAAATTATGGGACTGAGGAACAAAAGTATTTTCCAAATAGTTTCACCATAAGGTAGGCACTGAAAATCATCATGTAGAACACAAATCTCCCAATTCTCTAGTAATTGGTTTAATGATACCATTTCCTTCAAACTTTATATTCCAGGTTAGGTTTGAGATGGTCCCTTCAGGTATGCTTATTTAGTAAACAAGCCAGCAATAGATCTCACCTTGCTACCAGTCAGTCGTGCAGCAGGGAGCCTGGGGAAACCAAGCAAATGGAAGTTTTCTTATTCATTTCTATTCTGCTCACTCTCATTGTCACCATCAGTGTGATCAAAGTTAATAGTTATTACCTCTAAGAAAGGGAACACTTTCAAAACTCATCTACCATTGCTGAATTGAAACAATCATTTTTCCAAGAAAGAGTAGTTGCCTATTAGAGCATTAACTATAATGGCATCTGAAAAGGAAATAAGGGATTTTGGGGAGAGATAAGAGAAATGGTATTCTCTTTTCCAATAATTTTGGGAAAAAAGTATTGTTGTCTGATTTATGAATGTCCACACAGAAAATTCTTAATAAAAATGCATCTTTTCTGCCTTTTCTAATTTGGGATTTCTGAAGATAAATTCGCAAATGTACCTCAAATGTGTAATTTTCAAGCCCCCCCCCCCGGTCCATCTTTCTCACTTTCTTTCTCTCTGTCCTCTCTTTTCTCTCCAAAAACTAGTTCTCCTATGATATTTCCTATCCCAGCAAATGACACCAGCGTGCATCTAATCTGATGTCAGAAATATAATTCACCTCCTCAACTGAAAATGTAATCTATCCTTAGATCTATGTTATCATTACCTCTCTTAAATATCTATCACACCTATACTTTATTCCACTTACACTGTGACCACCCTTGCTTGCAGGGTTACCATCACCTTTTTACCTGAATGATTTCGATCACCTTTAACTGGCTACAATGTGGAGAAGGCATTGGAAGAAGGCCAGATTTTATTTCCTCTGATTTCCTTGGAATCAAATCCTATTATTCAATCTACAACTTAAAATCTTTTATGCTTCCCCATGGTGTTAGGATAAAGATCACGGTACTTAACATGGCCTAAAATCCAATATGGCTAACTCCTGCCTAACCTAACTCTTTAGCCCCTGCGTTTCAGCTGGCATGAAATTCTGTTCACTGTCATCCAGGGCCACACAGCCTTCTTCCCCTCCAGTTGCAATGTCCAGCTCCTGCTCCACCTGCTTTCACCTTGTTTCAGCAAATTCCTTTCCATTGTTCATACCTAAGTTCAAGAATCTTCATGCTGGAAAGGGCTTTCCAAACCATCTCTTTAAGTCAGATTACTCTGACGAATGCTCAGAAGAAAAAGGTTCAAGGAGAGTACAAGAGACTTGGGAGAGAATGATCATCTCCCTGATTCATTGATGGTGGCAGCCTAGAAGGCTGAGCATGGTATTTGAGGCAGAGCATGACTTTTGCAGAGATGAGTAGTGTCAGTGGTCACTGATATCCCCCAGTTACAGGAAGGAGGAGTGTATACTTTGGAGCAAGTGTACCACCTATCCGCCTTTCTACCTCAGACACGCAAGATTTAGTTTCTTTTATATAACAAGTGTTATCATTGATAGAGTAATATCTAAGGTGCATTTTAATCATTCTCAAGTTTTCTTAATGGGAGGTATCATGGAATAGAGAAAAAGCACATGTTACGGAGTTATCCTAGCCGCTCCTACTTCTCAGCTCCACTACTTACTATATATATGCCTGACATTTGGAAATTTTCTCAACTTCTTTAAAATCTGTAAAATGGGAATACACTTAGTACCCAAATGACAGGAGAGTTGGTTTTTTCACATGTAGGTATGTGAATCTCCATGCCTTGTCCATAATGTCCATAATAATTGTGATCAGTCTTTTGGATATTCCCGAAAATTAGAATATAAATTCAAATGAAAACATCACACTTAGATTCTCATCCAGTGCTGGAGATTCACTTACTCTGGGCAAATTTCGGAGGATTGTCATTTACGTCGGTGAGGGTCACTGTAAGAGTTGTGGTTCCAGACAGGCCACCGGAATGTCCACCCATATCTTTGGCTTGGATAACGACCAGGTACTCCTCCTTGGCTTCTCTGTCCATGTTGGGCAGGGCGGTTTTTATAATTGCTGAGGGGGAGAAATGGGAAAATGATGTTCAGGCAGACGCTCATTCAAAAATAAATGTGTGGATCACACACACACAAGTCACTACATAGATAAGTTTGTTTTCTTTTGATGTTTAACTGGTGTACATTTGTGATGCCAACACTGAGAAAGATTGTAGTCATAGATGGCAATGAATATCTTGTAAAAATACATTTGATAATGTATTTTTAAAAACTTGCAAAAATATACATTAGAAAGTAAACTGAATTGGCATCCTCTTGCCTACCAAATTAAGTATAAATCATAACACAACCTCATCTACCCAGGAAAACCCTGGAAGTGAAAGAATCCTACAATTTATTATAGGCTCCAATTCTCCAACAAGAGGAGTAAATACACAAATAGCTTGAAGGCTTTGAGGTCAAAGATAAATTATTCTGAAGCTCACAAATACATTAGAGGGGTGAAAGAAATAAATGCATTATTAGAATCAACTCAGATGAATAAAACACCAATCAGAATAAATATAGGTAAATATCTAAACTCTAAAGTACTGTTCAACTACATTTATAATTTTATTGTTTAGTTATATCTTCTCTATTGTAAAAGTAATAAGTATCCGAAGAAAATGGAGAGATATAGAAAAGTGGGTAAACATAAAATCATACAAAATAACACAAAATCGTCAGGGCTAAAATGTCAAGTGTTTTTTTCGTCTGGTGTTTTCCATCTTTTATCTGCCTTTTTGTGCGATTTACGAGTAATTTAATTTTCTTGTTAAAGATTCAAAATATGCATAAATATTTCTGAACTTATTTTGAAAATCTTTATTTAGCCTTTCCCTACCCTTATATTCCTTTTCATAGATAAATATTGCTAACCTATGTGTATAATGCCAAGGCCATTATGCATATATGCATACAGATGTGCATATGCATATGTAAACATTTAACCACACTTTTAATCATGGTATAGGTATGTTGGGGAACTTTTTTTATTCATGCAAAGGATATATATTTTTGAGATATTTTCTCATTAGCACATAGAGATCCAGCTCATTACTTCCTACAGGTGCATAATTGTTCATTTATGAATGTATTATGAGTAACTTGGGTATTCCCATATTAATGGATATTGCAGTTAATTATAATTTTTTCCATTTCCAAGAACAATCAGATATCTTATAATGATACTTTTTTTCTGTGTCCTGACAATTTTTTTTTTTTACTTAACTCTATGTCATAAGATGGCCCCCATATTGCCAAAATCCTACAATAAAAACTATTGTGACGGGCCTAATATTCTCCTGTTGAATGAATGTGTGTTATACATCTCTGGCCCAAATGAAAGAAAACTGTTCAAATTAAAGATAATTCCCTCTTACTTCTAACCCAGGGACATTATAGATGTTCAATTTAAATTGAGAATGAGCCACTCTATGGGCACCTTATGATGTTGTAATCTTGTTTTTCTTTCTTTCTTTTTTGAACTCATATGCTTTGATTAAATCATCTGCCTGTAAAAGGTTTGCGAGAAGTTCAAGTCCCTGAATCATTTGAGTAGAAGGCGAGACACAAGAGTGCCCAGGGAAATCTAATCCACCCAGGCAGCGAGCACGCTCCAGGAAGAGCTGTGCATTCTTACACACTTTATTAGAACTTGACATAACTTTTATATCAGACCTTCTCATTCAGGGAGTACTCAACTGGATAACCATGCATATTTGAAAACAATGTTTAATATAATAGTTTCTTTCAATACAATGGTTTGTTTCAAGATTTGATCATATCATGATAAAATTCAATAGATCATACTTGTATGGTTATAAACAAAAACATAATTAAAGAGAAAGAGAAAATAGCAATCATTCAGACTTGTGTCACTGTGAGGCATTGTTGAGGAGAAAAAATGAGCAAAAAAGAGCAATGACAATAACAAAACATCATCATAAGCATGATGAGATATCAATATGGCTACTCTGCTATCTATAGTCATATTTTCATAACAGCATTTTTCTCATTATGAGCCTAATCCAACAGAAAAAAATAGAAAATTGTTTTATTCTCATGATAATTACATGAGTACTTATAAAATTTAGATACCACCACATTCTAAGGTCATTGTGAATTAAAGCTATTCATTGAACTTTGGCATTTGACATGGTGCTTCAAATAATCAGAGAAAACTGATATAATTCCTCAAAGAAGACAGCAACTGTTTTCAAAGAAGTTCATGGGCTGAGGTCTGTACATCAGTTAGTTCAGTAGAAATTGTTTTATGATGTTCTTGGAGTTGGAAGAAGATTGGTACTCATTATACTCATGATTTTTATAATATATTGTGAGAGTGTAAATTAAAAAAAAAACTAATGTTTCTCAATGGGAATTAAAATAGTTTTGAGGCTCAACTGAAAATAACATACTTGGGTTCGTGTCTGTAAGTTATAGCAGAATGCCAGTGAAGCATCATGATGGAGATCTTTGCTTCGATGGTACAAGAAGAGCTTCCTGGGTATCCACCAATTACAGGAATGTTTATGCCACTTCACTGTCGAGGTATACAGTTTCGTACTACTTGTCTATTGACAAATTTGAGTCTCCTTACGAATGCTCTCTCACATTGAAGTCAGGAAAGTTTGGTTTCTTATATTAGTCTCACATTTACTAGTTTTATGAACAAAGTATTAAACCCATCAGGATCCTGTCAAATGGAGACAACAATCAACCTCTTGTATTGGGTATTCTACGATTATGCAAGATCATTCATGAAAATTTCGTGGCACACAGTAGTTACCCAAACCTGATGTTTCTCTTCCCCCTTTTCTTTCCCAACCAGAGTATATTTTATTGCCTATCAGGTGGCGGATGGAATGCTGAACATTCTCCATTCACTCCTCCAGATCTGCTTCCCAGCATTCTTCACCCGCTCTTGGCATAAGAGAGTGACTTTTATGGATTGTCTCAATCAATTTGCTTACTCTTTGGCTTTGTGTTAGACTCCACCAACATACATCACCCTAGAGGACCATGAGGATGAAGCAGGATGACCCATCCACACCCTCAATTGCATGTTTGGACACTCTGTGGTTCTTATCCTGGAATATTGCTAGAACATATCTGACATCCAATAGCTGCCCCTTTCCCTTGATCCTGCAGGCCAAGGGATGATGTTGGCACTTCTCTCACTAGCTTTGGGGTGCTTTACAATCCCTTGATGGTCCTTCTTCATGACATGTTTCCAGCATGTCATTCTTACAGAGATATTTATAGTTCAAAAGTACTTCAGGTAATAACATGCTGCTGTCCCAGGGACCGCTCCTTGAGATAGCAAAGCAGGGATGTGTTTCCTTATCTGTAAAATTGAGGATAATACCTATTCAGTTAAGTGAGTTGCTTAAAATGACCCAGCTGGGAAGCTGCACATCTGGAAGCCTTCACACTTCCTCTTCTCTTATACAACACTGGGAGTAGGCTTCTTGATTTCTAAGGTGAGCAGGGAGCCTCTCCAAGGTCTCTTTAGGCCATGCAGCACACTTAATTGGCTTCTGCACAAATGTATAATGAACAGCTCTTGCTTTGCCTGAGCCCCTGCCTCTAATCTCAACTTCATACCTCGTAGTAACTCATTAGAAAGTCAAAATCAGAATTTCTGGGACATTTTTCCTGCCACTTTATGGCTGTGAAGGCAGGGCAGGAAAAAACACCAGTGCCCTTGGCCCTCCTTTTTTTTTTTTTTTCCCATCCTGTGGGGGCATATCACTAAATATTACTTAATTTTTAAAAATTCCTATTCAAAAGGCAGATCATTCCACTGGAATAAATATTGCAAGATATTGATAAACTCCTAGATATATGCTTATAAACTACCTTAAAAGGTCCTTCTGCTGCTTCTCTCTGAATTATTTGCTTTGGCTCACATATTCTCCCAGGCACTAGTAACTTTAGGCTATTTCTTTTGTGGGTGAGAGAACGTCCATATTTTTAAAATCGTTGTTTAGTAAATATCAGTCAATGCAGAGCAGAGAATGTAGCTATTAGGCTATTTTTCCTGTCAGATTTTGGAAGCCAAAAATTTGACCCACAAACACATGCAAAAGAAGTTATTAAAACCCTCAATTAAATGGCATTTTTATTCATTTTCAACTTTGAGTTTTAAATGGCAGATAGGAGATCCTTACACCCTTTTTTCCAAAATAAGCTAATTTAAAACACCTTTTGATGGTGGTAATTTTAAATAGCTTCCAATTGCTCAAGACATGAATCCTGTCCCTCTTTTTTCACAGTCATGCAAGCAAGGGTTGTGCTTGTCTCTCCATGTGCTATAGACACACGTTCTCGATGCTCAGGAATGCTTTCGGAAGCTGAAATAATTATGCTGAAACTTTCATTACACCAACTTATTAATAAGTTAAGAGTTTTCAATTTTATGACAAGCAGTATAACAAATGCTGCCTTCTGGGGCAGTTAGTAAAACTCCTGGATGTAGGTATTGGCTAAATAATGTCACAAAAAAGAAAATCGACTTAATTATTTTTTTAATGAAAATTTCAGGCTATGACTTGGAATTGATGCAACGAACACCATTACACCTGTTAGCTCTGACTTTTGTAATCATCATTCTAGGGTGTAGACTTAGACCCTTTAACTAGTTACTCTTGAATAACTAACACAATCTTTCCCAGGACACACTTTTTCCCTTGAAAATGAGAGATACTAACACTGAAAAGAAACAAAACCACATGCACAATTGGTGTTGAGGAGGATGAGCCTGTCCTGTCAATTCTCAGCAACGTTTACTGCAGAGTAGATTCAGAGAAGGGAATGTAAACAAACACACTTTAGAAGAGCTTCCCTAGAACTTCATTTTGAAAATCTAATCAGAAAATGCAATTAATGAGAACAGTCCACTCTCCATGAGTTTAACCCAGTGGAGATTTTGAATCCGGCACTGGGGAGTGGGGGTGGGGAGGTGTGGAAAACAAGGCGAGCCCTGGTAGGAGGATTAAGAAGGGAAAGAGGGAACCATCTTGGTCTGTAACTGGCATTTATTATCCTTCTGTGAGCAGATTGATGTGCTTCATTCTCCTATATTTAAATGACATGGTTTCATCTCAACTTTATTCAATCACATGGAGATTTCCCTGGTGCAGTAGTTGAAAAATTTAAATCCTAGACTGGCCTAAGTTCTTCTGAGTGCTAAGCAGCTGTTCCTCGTGTCTCATCATTCAGGGAGTACTTCTGATTAGAATCCAGTTTCGCCATCTCAAAAAAATTTTAAACTTGTGTGGGTTCTTTTTTTTTTTCCCTTCCCATTGTCTTCAGTGTTATCCTTTGAGAAGCATTTTGTATCCATCATGAAGATTTCTTTTTATAATTTCTGTGCCATCACCAGATTGAGAGGCTTCACAAGGAAGGCAAGGAGATGCTGATTAACTCCTTTGTCATTCCGAAGGCTGATTACTGTAATTCACTCCTTGTGGGTCCCCCAGACTGTGCTGCTCAAAGATTGCAGTTGATATAAAACGATGTGCTAGACTCCTCTTTTGAATAAGACTTGTCGAAGACATTATCTTGGTTATGAAACCACTAGCTTTGTCATTTCTTCAAAACTCTTGCAAATTTAATGTGCAATTATCACCTTGCTGTTTATAAAAAAGAGTCTTTAATTGATGAGGTTAAGTGGTACAAATTCACCAGGGATAAGTCCTTTTAGGGGGTCTTATATTGCACCCATACTTTCTGCTAACCACATGACCCATATTACATGCTGCCTGTTATGAGGGTAAAAGGACCTATGTTCACTGATGCTTCAGCACATGCCCACCTTATCACTGAATAGCTTCAATATAATATCTTCAGTAATTCCAAACCTGCACAGATATATCACAAAGGAGGAAGTGAAACATTAGAAAACTGTTCAGCCTCTGCAAGGTTCAAAAAAAAAAAAAAACTCCTTTATTTCCTTTTCTTTGTGACTAGAACTATAAATTAAATATAGACACGTAATGATTGATGATGGATAGATACATAGATAATAGAATGCTCTGTATTTGGAGAAACTAGATTCCTCATATATTTCTGGTGCTTTCAAAAGATACAACAACATAATTGGAAAGCTAATGGGCGAAATGTACCAAGAATCAAGCCTTATTTATATATTTTGACTTGGTATTTTAAAACTAAGAACTTATTCCAAGGAAATTATAAATTTTTCTTTCTCTTGACCACTTAAATTTTTAGATTAGGTTGTGCATTTTTTGTATGATTTTTTTAAAAAGGCAAGCAATTTAAATATATAACAACAGACAAATATTAAATTATTGGTTAAGGTTATATAGATCAAAGGCATATAATATTAAGGAGATGCTTAAAATTATAAAAATTCTTTAGCAATGTAAAATGCTGATGACAATTTCTAAATTTTATTTTAAAAATAATGTCTGCCAAGATTATTTTATATTATGATATGCTTATAAAAAGTTGGCAAAGAATATAAATGAAGATAACTTGATGTGTTTTTGTGGAAGAACTGGAGGCTTCCCCCACATATGCTAATTCTCCAAGGACTCCGTAATGGGAGCGTAGGACTGTATCTGTTAGAGAACGAGCTCTGGGGTTAGAGATATAAGAACTTATTTTAGTAAGAATATTACAAGCCATGTGATCTTGGGCAGGTCACTGAAACTCACTGAAGCTCAACAATTTCACATGTAAAATGTTATGAATCGCTAAATAAGAGTTTCAGGTTAGTATTATTACATAAGGGGTAAAAAGCAAAATGTTTTACTTTATCTACATGTATTGTTATAAGTTGATATAGACACATACACAGAGATATTTATGTAAATATATACATATTTTATACTTTTTTTAGAAATATATACATATGTATACGTGTGTATATACATACACACATCAGATATAAATTTATGCATAATTTTTATTCACATTTTATAAATATATACCTATCCAAATATACTTATGTAAATAAAATTTAGGTATGAATTCAGTGGTAAGAATAATCAAAATAAACTTACATTATTTTAAAAATTAGAAACAAAGATTATATTCAGTGTGTTACAAGATATGATCATCCCTCGCCTACTTCAAAATAGTAATGCCTCTGCAGTGATTTCCAGGTAACAAACAAATATTTTTTGCATCCAAATCTCTAGATAATTTGTACCCAAACTTATCTTTTACTATGACATTCTACACAGTATGTGCCTTTTTTTTTAATTGAGATACAATTGACATATAACACTATTAGTTTCAAGTGTACAACATAATGGTTCAACATTTGGACATGTTAATAAATGCTCACCACAATAAGATACTTTCTTCAGACTTTCCACATACTTTGGTGTCCACAATTCTGTGCAGATAATGAAGCTCAGACCACCCTTGGCCTTTATTGGACCTCTTAGAATTCCATTCATCCTTTTGGGTCCAGCTCTGTGTTTCAGAGGCCAAGAAGCCCTCCCAGGTAGAACTAATTGCTCTCTTCCTTTGCATCCTATGCTAGAAGCTGCCTCATGGCATTTACTTTTATGACTTTTCGCCATTTCACCACTTCTTCTTTGATATCAAGCTGTGCCACGAGTAAACTCCTGTGGACAGGAACCATGTCTCATTCATCCTCAGATGCCCAGAACCAAACACAATCTCTCGCGCATCATAAGTACTTAACATATGTAGGAGGGGGGAAAAATAACACAAAGGGAAAGGAAGAAGGTAGGAGGGACTGAAGAGGCAGGAAAAAGCAAGGCAGAAAAAATGATATTGGAGTTTTTCCTAGCTACTTTGGGGACTCAGTATGGAGTATGCAAACAGTTGATAAATATTAATAACTGCCATGCCTACAGGGTCCAGAGATGTTTAGATACAATTATAAGGTAACAGAGATATGAAGTTGGGAGGAGGATCTGAACCTAAGTCATGCTGCCTTCAAGGCTTAAGAAAGGCTCAAGGGTCATTTCATACCATCTCAAGAGTCACAGCTTAAGGTCATGTGAGTTTGCCAGAGGAAGGAAATAACATTTTCATGGATGCCTGAGAGGTAAGTATGTTTTGCAGATTAAAGAACCCAGGGGTTCTCATTGTTTCTCTAGATATTTTACCCATTTTGTATTTAACATTTGAATTATTTATTAAATGTCTCAGTATACATTTGTGCTGCAGTGGTCTAATATTTCGGATATTCTCAGGATTGCTCAAAAAGGCGATAAAGCTGATGAGCTAGTTATCCTAGTAACATTTCATGAATATAATTAATCAAGGATGAATTCATGAAAAAATCACTTTTATCTACATGCTTTACCAACGATGCCTAGTCTTAGTTATTATTTGTGAACTTTCATTATTATTTATTTGGGAGGATATATATATATATATATATATATATATATATACACATACACACACACACATATAGGACACCCAACACATAGGACACCCACATTTTTCCAAAATAATTTACAGGAAAACTTCATTGAAAATGTATTTTCAGACAAACATTAGGGGTTTGGAAGTGGTCCAGCAATGAGAAGGTCTTGGGCAATGTCACATAGACTGTGGCCAAGTGAGGATCCAGATCCGGGTCTTTAGAATCTTAGCTATAAATTATTAATTAAATAACACACTCTCTTTGGGCTAAAACATCTCCACAAGGTGTTTAGTAAGATATTTGTCCAATGATCTCCTCCTACACTATTGCAACATCTCAACATGAGTCTGATTGACGTTACTTCTTTCATATAGATTTTATACATTAGACTCTACATGACTGTCCCCATTTGTGTTTGAAAACTGTGGCTAGAGAATAGGAGGCTTGAAAGTTTTAAATCGGACCATGAGGCTCTATTAAATATCTCAATGTGTACAAACTGCTTCTTTACATGTGAATTTCTTGTCTTATAATGAAGCATATTCTTAGTCTAAATAACTACAACTTCTTCATTGTTCCCACTGTGTGAATCACAGCCATGACTATATTTATATCTTAGGGAATGCTGCACAAAATAGTTGCAAGTGAATTAACAATGATATCCTGTCCCTGTACTTTTACACACACTGTGTACTTTGGTGTATAGACTGTCACTTCTGTAACTCCTACATTCCCCTATTAAATAGTTCTGCACAGGCCATCGTTTATAACATCGACACATGACTAGTCAATAAGTGATGCTACTCAAATCGCCAATTTTGAGTTACGTTGGAAAACTTGCAATTATTCTTATTCAGAATTAAGGTGAAATTTCTTTTCCCCTAAGTGAAAACACTTCCAGGGACTCCTCAATCAAGTGGAATTATTTCTGTGAAGAACATGATGGCTCTATTCTTTCCTTAAGCCATAACTCCAGTAACTAATTATACATATAATAATATGGGTGGTTTAAAGAAGCAAAGTGAAAGTTGCTAAAAAATTGAATGTTTTTTCCTAGCAAATGAGAATGGCAGGGTTGCAGCGTAAAGCACAGACTACAGTCACCTACTAAGAAAGGGAGCCTATATTAAGATGTGAATCTAAAGGTAAGCAGCTTTTTTCAATTCTTATAGCCTTAGTCTGTTCATCCGTAAAAGGGGGTAGATAGTCACTCACCTAGCATTATATGAAATACCATCTAACATTGTTCACAGAGTATAATAGATAATAAAATACATTTTAAATTAATTGATATTATCCCCAAATGCTAAAACGGTACTGGCTCCTCTTATGTCTCATTGGAACTTTCTGGACCCAGATCTCAAACAGACGCGGCATGTCATATTGATCACAGCTTGCCAACGTAGACAGGTAGAACATTGATTTAAACGCCCAGGATTTGATATCACACACTGGGTTTGGTTTCCGGACCTTCCACTTCCATGTGTTATAAGTAACTCGGGCAATTTTCTCAACAACTTTTAGCCCCTGCTTTCTTTTCTGTTACATGAGACAGCATTTACCCCATAATGGTTTTGTTTTTTGTTTTCTTGAGATGATTATTAAGAAAGATAATGTATTTATTTGTTATTTTTATTAACATATATTAATAACATTAATAACATATATATTATATTATTATTTAGGAAATAATAAAATAGTAATTCGCTTATCACTAGTACTACGACTAATATAATTACCACTAATACCACGTTATTGCTGGGTGAGGTTGAAGATCAATCACAATAAAAATAACAATATTTTATATCTTATTGAGCCTCCTTTGTGCCAGGCTATAAGAGTATATATGCATATAAGGTGCTTAGTGCAGTGGCTGGTAAAAAGTAGATGCTCACCTCCATAGCTATTGCAATTATTATCGCCATTACTTCATCTTTACATTTCTTTACACCTCATCCTTACATCGTTAGGTATTATAGTTCTCGCTAAAAGATGAAGAAACATGGAATTTGGTAATCTCAGTTAAATGATTTATATTCCGTAAGCTTCAACATGGTTGAGATAGCAACAGACTTAATTTTCCTCTCAGTACTTCCCATTACACCGACTTGTCTCTCTTAGGCCTTGGAGGTTCTAGATGATCATGAATCTCTAACTTTAGCATACTCTCTTTGGTAGGTTTACCTGTTAGCTTCAAATGGCAGCCATTGCTATTTCTCTTTAAGTAACCTTGAACCCAGGGATGCTAAACCAACTCGGTGATGTCACTCAGGAAATTCCCAGTAACCCACTAACCCGGATTTGAAGTATCTATAGAAGGCAGAGACTGAGACATTGGCAAAGAGACTGTCTTCGCTGATAAAATTTGCCCAATTAACTAAGTCTTCATCCTCAAATTTTTAGAGAAATTTCTGGCTAATAAATTATGCCTTTGCCCAATGGGTCATTGCACATTCAGCAACAAATGATGACTGCATAATTTCTATGTGTGACTGGGTAAGGTTCTCATTCATGAAAGTCACAGCCTAAGGCTCAGAGATGAGGGACAACGATTGCTTCCGATTGCTTTAACACAGGTCAGAGACATGCCTACTTTAATGAGAGGGCTTTGGCCAGGGAGGGGAGGGTCTTCCTTTAATTCTGGCAGCTGCATTAATAGCATCAAATGTGTTTAGAACTTGTCCCAATTCCCTTCAAAGTAAGAATCTGGAACCAGACGGGCCTTAAAATTATTCTAGGGTTTCCTACACTGTCACGCTTCTATTGCTTTTTTCCTTACCAATCCAAGATGTTTATAAAACGCTGAGATGCATCCAACTGAAAAGTGTGCAAATAATGAGAAGAGCTACATACTAGAATCACTTAACATTCTGACAACTTGATTCATTTACAATTATTCAAGGGGCACAGATCTCACACGTATCCTTAGATAACCTCCTCGCCATCCCTTGTGTGCCTTTTATTCCGATACCGGCCTTGACCTCTTTGTTGCCTTTAGCATGTTGTGCTTTTGAAATCCTCCTCCATTCTCCTTTGGGGCCCAGGCTCTCTTTCTTCCCAGCAGAGTGACTTTTCTTCTTTCTTTCACATTCTCTCTCAAAATAGAATTCTTCCCCTCCCCTTTCCTCACCTATTTCTCAAACAATGCTACTATGTGATTCCCTCTTAATCAGTTTGGTATCTGTACAAGGAACTGTCAGCTAGCTACCTTCCATTGGCACAATACTTTCCCCTCTTTTTGCTCTTGCTTATTATCATGTGTTTTCGTTTATTTTACTCTTTTTTATTAAAAATTTTTTTCCCACCAAAAATTATGTATCAATGTTATCTAGCTCTCTTCATGAAACTAATTTGGCCTGCCACACAAAATGCCCTATTTTGGGCTCTATTTTCTACAGAATAAGGGAAAGAAGTAGTTGGGTGATGAAGCTGCCAGTGAATATATCTGTCATTCTACCAGTGTTTGCTGAGGATCTACTATATATCCAATGCTTTCAGGTACTAAGAATACAGTGGAGAAAACAGACAAGGAAGTTAACGTCAAAATCCTTATATGTGAAGCATTTACAGTCTACATGAAACAGGGCAACCAGGCTCACCACTCATTGGCTTTCTAGGCTCCAGTATTTTAATTTGTAAAATTGGGAGAGTGGCACTTGCTTTGCAGGGGGGAGGGGAGGAAAAGACAGACATATTTCACTAGCAGGAGCTGTTCATTATAAGTGGTTCTCATTTACACTAGTCACATTTAACTATGATTAGCCCAGGACATTTGTGAATATTGAAATCCAGATATGATTATACCCCATAATAGAGAGGCAAGCATAGGGGAATGGATCTCTGTGTTCCTCCAGGACAGAGATAATTAGACTTGTGTAAACAAGAGGCTGGCTGACCTTCCTAGGAGGCAAGCCTGAGGCAAAACCAGTCAGAAGGGAAAGTGAGGTAATATTCTCGTTAATAGAGTTACCATATAGAGGGTTAGAAAGAACAGATTTTTATGGCTCTATTGTTCCCTTAGTGACAGTTGTCAAAATACATCAAAGCTCGGTTTCTTCAAATACATCAAGAGGCTCACGATTTTCATTCTCTATATTAAAATTAAAAACCGTAACAAGCAAGTGCATCTTTTTTTTTTTTTCCTTTTGCTCTGGATTTTTAGAAATGATATGACTCCCTCTTCTCTTTCTCTTCCCGATTCTTAACATCTTCTCATGCTCCATTCTCTGATCCTTTTACTGTTGTAGTATTTTTAATATCTTTCTTCCAACAAGTCTAAGCAAAAATACATATTGTGGGAATACGTATGTGGTGTGTGAATGCATAAATGAGCAGATATTGAAGTTCTACCTTCCCTGGACGTCTGCTTCCTTTAATTCCAGCCAACAGACATGCACTAATTACCTCCTATTTGCTAAGCCTTAGGCTTGGTTGACAGGACTGCATAAGCCGAGGCAGCAGAGATGCCACAGTAGGTGAGACACTGGTTCCTTCAGACTCTCAGTTCATCATGGTAATTATAGAACCTGAGGTTTATATGTTTACCTGCTTTTGACCTTCTCACAACACAAAGAATGCAGGCCACTGATTCTGAGAAACTTGCGGTCACCACTCACACATGTCCTTTTATGCAATGAAATGCTGGAAATACTAGTTCTAGAAATAATCTGTGTATGCACATGAGTACAACATACTTCAGAGAAATCATGTGAATCAGAGAAAACATTTTGGAATACGACAAAGGATTAAATTTATCTTCACATCTGACATTCATGTTTTGAGTAACTTTGAAAAAGTCACTTGCCCTCTCATCATGGTTTATTAAACCACTAACGCTTTTTTCCTAAGATGATCAAAGCATTAAAACAGCAAAATGTGTGTGAGGTTACCTAGAAGACAACATTTTCCCACTCTTTCAAAGTAAAGCATAATAAGTCACATATTCAAGGTCACACTACTAGGAAATGATTATGGAACCCAGAGTTTTCTAACTTCAATTCCAACATTTCTCTCTGTAAGTGCTGCTGTACCTAAGTAATAGTTTTCCTCATCCATCCTTGTTAAAAACATACATTTCCTGAAAACCTATAAAACACATCAAAATGCATGGTGTCACAGAGGCATATTGTACTGAAGATTACTAAGATCGTTAGTTTTTTTCTTCCTTATTTCCCAGTAATTGCTGCCAAGTGATGGCCCCAAAGGGGTCCAACCATAAGAGGATGCTATACTTCATAAACCTATCTGATAGCTATTTTTCCAAGAGCTACTTATCTGATCTGTTCAAGTTCTCAATGTGTCAAACTATTTTTGTTGTTGTAAATAAAATTTCATAAGCCTATTTTTATGTATGCAAATGATTTGTTATATAGGGAATTCTAGGGGTTCATTTCTGGTGTAAGTAAACTTAATATTCAAAGACGTTGTAAGTGAGGGAATCAAGAAGATAAGAAAAATCAACCTTTCTATTTTCCTTAGTGGTCTTTCATATATATGCTAACTTTGTAAAAATACTTCAACTTTAACTTGAATTTCTTAGCGCATCCACGCCAGGGCAAGAGAAAGAAACCATGTCACAATCTCTCACCACCTTAAATTCCTCATTTTTGCAAAAGCTTCAATAATGTCATTCAAATCAATGACCGTTGAGAGAACATCTTTAATGAAATAGGCACTATACTTAGGACTGGAGATATAAAGATAAATGAGGAACAGTTCTCTGGTGTGGCATAGTTCACAGTCCAAAAGATGAGGGAGTGTGAGTGGCTGCCTGCTGAAATGATGATTCATCCCCTCCTATTCCGAACCCTCGCTGCATTGTGTGCATCTCTGTATCATAACACTGATCACGTCAAATTCGTTTTCTATATGTGTTTTTGTTCATATTTTAACGTCTTACTTCCTGCCCCTCCCTGTCAAAATTTACTCTCTAAGACTTTACGTATCCTCTTTTTTTAAAAGTATTCCTGCTCCAGCCATTTTCACTCCAATCATATCCGACTAGCCCCTCCTTTAGTGCCCTGAACACTTCGATAAATTCCATAAAAGCAGACAGAAGTGATTTCTATGATTCCATGTCATGAAAGGACAGTCCCATACTGAGAATCTCAACACATAGTCGATCCCAGGAGCACGCCTTAGACAGTGTAACCATGAGTAAGTCACTCGATCCCTTTAATCTTCTCTTCATTTGTAAAAACGGCATTGTGCTATCTTTACTCAGACGTCAAATTATTAGTGAGGCTTCCCTGACCAGCCTTTGCAAAATAATAACCGCTCTTGGCTGGCATACCTCTTCTTCCTTAGCCAGCTGTCAAAGTCCCTGCTCAGATGCATTCTAGAGGCAGCAGACAGACAACAAACAAATTGACTTTGTTCACTGATGTTTATCCATCCCCAAGAACAGTACCTGACATATCACGGTCTCTCAATACATTTTAATATTTTTCAGTGACCCGATGAACAAATGGATATCTTTTTTCCCATGTGAGTTTATGAGGAATCCTACAGAAAGATAAACACATAGAAGTGAATGACTATCTGCAGACCTCTTCGGAAGATGCACGGGGGTCTGATTACACCTGACCTTCCCCACTTCTCCACCTCTAAGTGGAACATCCTGCCCAAAGACTGCTGCAGAGGCAGAGCAGCACTGCTCTGCTTAACAGGGAGCTGCATGGCATAATTAATTGATGCTTGCGGAACCTTCTGAATACCTCGGGATCAAATTACTGTTGTGCGTATTCTCACTCTTACATAAATATTTGCACATGTAAAATTTCAGCACCTTGACATTTATTGAAATGGTTGCATGGAAAAATGAGACAAAATGACTCAGGAGTTGGCAGTCAGCATGGAGAAAGTCCTTTGTCAAGGCGGCGACCATGAGTGGTGCAGCAAATACGCGGAAACCAGGGCCTGATGAGTGTGGGGTGGGAGCTGGCTCTGCAAATGCCATTTTCTGCTCACTTTCTCAGGGGATCGAACATGCCTCCTGGGTCTGTTCCGCCGAGACAACAAGGGTGTGTATGCGTGCGTGCATGCATGCGTGCGTGTGTGTGTGTGTGTGTGTGTGTGTGTGTGTGTGTGTGTGTGTTAAATGTGAACAAACCTCAAATTTCCCAAATTCGTTTTGAAGCCAGTAACCTATGTTAGCAACAATTTTTCATCTGGTGTGACCCAGTATTGAGAAACGCAAGATTCCAGGGGGCAGTATTTACGGAAGGTTTATGGGATAGAAGGTTTATGGGACAGAAGTCAGACCTCACTCTTACTCCAAAGTTCACCTTTGGGACTCCACATGTCATGCCGGCTCCTCTGAAATTCCAAACCATGCTGTCACCCTCTTGAATCTTTCTCTCAGAAATATGGTGACCATTCGGGGCTTAGCTCTGTTATAAATAAATGTTTATATGCAACACAGAACTTCTGTTTGTCTTTTTGCTTCTTTTCAGCATATTTTTCAGTTACTTTAGATGACAGTCTTTGATAAGTACTTTCCAGCGTGTAGGAGGCACATTACTTTAGAGTTCATATGAAATGTAAATAAGACAAATGCTGTTTTTAAACCTGTTTTTGTGACTATCTATTTTCAGAGTGATGCCATTTTAAAATAGATCCCATTATGACAATTCTAATATTTTATCATTGCAGTTCCGTATACCTGGTGGATCAAAAAATGGAACATGGTGGTAGGGGGAGGAGTAATTGTTTTAGAATAACTACAGATATGTAGACGCACGGTGAGAAAAAACCTTCAGGAGTACCATAGTCGAAAACATTTTCTCAGTACCCGATGATGAGCAATCCTCATTCAAATAGTTACCTTATAAGGGAAAGATTTTAAAAATACGGTAGTCACCCCTGATCCACAGTTTCACTTTTGACGTTTTCAGTTACCTGCAGTCGACCATGGTCCAAAAACATCAAGTGGAAATGTTCAGAAATAAACAATTTATAAATTTCAAATTGCATGCCATTCTGAGTAGCGTGATGGAACATCATACTGCCCTGATTCATTCCGCCCGGGATGCGCCTCGTCCCTTTGCCCAGTGTGTTCATGCTGCATATGCCATCCGCCCATAAGGCACTTAACCATCTTGCTTATTGGTTCGGCCGCTGCTGTATCACAGTGCTTGTGTTCAAGTAACCCTTATTTTACTTAATACGGGTCCCAAAGCTGTTATGTAACTTTTATTAAAGTATATTGTAATAATTATTCTATTTTATTAATAGTTACTGTTGCTAATCTTTTCCTGTACATAATTTATAAATTTAACTTTATCATAGGTGAGCACATGTAGGAAAGAGCATAGTATACCAGGGTTCAGTACTATCTGTGGTTTCAGGCATCCTCTGGGGGGTCTTATATGCCCTGTAGATAGGGAGGACGTTGTATCACTTTGTGAGGTTAATAGAACCTGGTTGATAAGACTGGGACTTCAATATGGCATCATCTAAACTCAAGTGACCTGACTGACGTCACAGAGAGAACAAAATTAATCCTATAAGAACTCGATGGGCGATTTCTTTACTTGACCTGGATTTGCAAAGGAGGAACTGAGGACCAGTGAGGTGTGACTTTAGCAATTTTAAATTACTAAATGTTTTCGCTTTATTGTCCAAGGCCTGGTACATAGTAAGTGTTTTCTATTATTACTATTTGTGTCTGGGGTGGCTTATTTATACTCTGCTGAGAATGAGAGCAAGAGAATCGAATTTGCATTTTATTTCACTGCATACATATAGTCATTATTATTTTCATTTATAGCGCATGAATGTATTTGTTATTAAATAGCACAATTAGGCAATCTCAATTTCTGTCTTTAAGAGAACCACAGAAGTCAGAGTGCAAAGGTAGCTTTTAAGATAGATAATACCACAGTAACATAACTAAAGTTAATGGGATGGAAAGGAAAGTTCTAATAGTAGTCTGTCACACACAATAAAATTTTACCACACACGGAAACTACTTTTAAAGAAACTCTCCAGATATATATTTAAAAATTCTATCTAATTATGGTTATGCTTGCATTTACCAACCAGTTCAACCCTGTTAACCTTATGAACACTAGAATCACTAATTTACTGAATTCTGCACTTCTGCTCCTCATGGTCATATAAAACAGCCTCGCTTGTAATAAAATAATCACATTTAAGATTGCGAATAGCAAATTACACATAATCACAAATCGTAAGGTGACTCTAGTGTAATTCTTAAATCATTTTTTTTAAAAATGTGTTATTTATATAGCCACATGCTCCTTAGTCCCTGCCTGTTAGAATTTTTAAGTTATGTCTTTTTCACTTGTTCACAGTAACGGGCAATATGAGTTTGAAAAATCCACTTAGTCTATAGATATCGATTAAACCTGAATGGATAGAGATATCCATCTATTTCTATATTATAACCACAAATGTTCTAACTATAAAGGAACCCAGACCAACTCTTCAACTCGAAATTTCTCCAGAATAAGGGTTTTACCCTAAATGGAAAGTTCCCCAGGAATTTGAAAAATGAAGGACTGATTTTCTTGAGACAAATTATTTTTTAAAAGAAGCTCTTTTTTTAGACATCCTTTTCCAATATTACCGAATTATCCGTATTTGCATTTATCTAAACTAATTATTATCACTCAAGAATGTTCTGTTATTTTGTCACTTTCATGAAATTCAATGTAGACCTTCGGCCAACAACAATAATGAGGAATCAATGATCTCATCCCCTTAGATGTCTTCATGGCACTTTGAACAATAAACAAGAAAATATGCAAGTGATGCATTTTAACATAATTATTTATGTTGACATTTCTCTAGTTGTTTGTAAGCTCCATGAAGTCAGGGCTGCATCTACCCTGTACATCATTCTGTTCCTGAGACCTGAGAGGGGAGGTGAGCAATAAATAGCTATCTATCTACTGAATGGAAAATAAACAAGTAAAAGAGGACGTTAAAATGCTTAGAAACTCTCTCTCTCTTAGCTCTTTTTTTTTTTTTTCTGGACTCACTGACTTCTCACTGCTTTTGTTTCTTGCCTTAAGCCTCTTTTCTTTTATTTTTTTTGGGGGGGGATAGAAAGCCAAATGCAGCAGAACTTGAAATCAGACAGTTATGGTCAAGAAATCAGCTGACTTTTACTGCTTGAGTAGCACCCAAAAATTAATCTGTGCAGAGCTTTTATTTCCCTTATGTAAAGCAATCACAGTTCTCACTTATATGGTCACTAAAGAAATAATAAGAAATGGCACCTATCATCAATAATGATCAACAAATGGTACCTTCCTTCTCTCTGATTTTCTGAACAGAATATAATGTCCAAGTTATGTGCCAATGCCATGACTGAGAAATCACTGCTTCCAGGAGAACATAATTGATCTAAAGAAGATACATTGATGGTGTTGGCTATTCTTATGTTGCACTTATGGGCACATTCTCATGTCCATGGTCTGTTATCAGCAATGTCACAGCCACTGTTCTCAAATAATTAGTTGGCCAAATGCTGATATATATTAGATATGAGAATTCAAAGATATATTCTAAACTTCTTAAAAGCATCCTTTTTTCCAAATCCCAAATCCCTTGGGACCTGAAATTGACAGCATCTAAATCCATCTAAAGCTCATTTCTAACCCTGTTCATCTTTGAGTTAATCGTCTATGTATATTGGTTCATTTATAACATGATTCTTGACAAAGAACATGCTTCTTGACGAGTAACATGGTTCCTGACTAATTATAACAAGGCAGCACAGTGCTTGACTAGGGTGCACAGTCAGAACTAGTTAAGATCCCTGCATTTATAGCTGAAACTCTTTTTTTAAACAGTCTTTCTTAAAAAGAGATATTATGATCTTTTATGCTTTAGCCCAGAGGAAATTATTTCACACGGATGTTTCTGGAATTTGACTTACACGCAAACAGATGGCATATTTGTATATTCCTCCTACCAGCCTCTCAGTGAATTGATATCCATGCATCAGAACCACCTTTGCCTTAAAGAGAGTGGTGTCCGGTAGTAATTAATCCCCTTCTCTGACCTTCCAGTAATTACATATACAATCACAGTCAACATTTCATGATTTTAACTCTCTGTTTTTCAAGCTACAACATTCTAACATTACATATTCTTCTTTTTGGAAACTATATCTAAAGTCACATTTGCCACGCATCTAAAAACAATTACTGAGCACAGTGGTATGGTCTGTATGGTCTTTTGTAATAAGTGCTGGGTATGCAAAGTTAGGCCATGAGGATGAGGGAGGTGTAGAACTATACAAATAAAACCTGCTATTCTTAAATAAAATACAAAAGGTGTGTAGATTGGATATAAAATAGATAGATAATATATAGATAGATCTAGATCTAGGTATAATGCATTTTTTGAGGAGATAAAGAGTTTTCACACATTTACACCTCTTGTTTGTTGGTTAATCTTTAATATTCTTAGATATACCATCCTTCTCTATGAAATCGATGAAAACTTATCTTTGTCCTTCAATAAATCATTTTGAAGTAGTCCAAATAAAACTCAAAGCTATATTCAAAGTAGAAAGAGTATCAACATAGAAATAGAAAATACAAATTAATTCTGCAGGACATGATACACTCTAATCTGAGAAAAATTCCTGAGCCTAGCTGGTCCACTCAGGTTGTATGGGTGCCACTGGGAGTAAGTATTTGCTTTCCTTCCACCTAAACCCATCCCGAAGTGTCCCAGTGTGACAGAAGGTGTCACATGTTGAGAGGTCTGTGTGCTTCTTAGTCTTTCTAGTCACCAGACACATCCAAATATCTTGGTTCCTCTAAAAATACATCTCTTCAACTCTAGCTATGGTCAGAACTGCTAGTTCCCTCTGTGCTTAAAAATTATTTGTCTAAAAAGGTGTAAGTAAAATGACAATCATACTACATTCAGCTTACTTCATATATTTAATTGTTCTGGGGGGGTAGGGAGATTATTTTTAGTAATCATGAAACAATTAATATGACCACAACACTTACTCAACCTACTTTACCTCCCACAGGGGATCTCAAGCAGGGAAATAAATGATGGTTAAGTCAGTGTATGCAAGCAGCCAGCTGTCAGGCTCATTGGGATATGAGGATTTAATCATCAGCCAAACTGGAGAGAGATGGCATTTGTTGAGACTAGTCTGTGTGTAAATACTAAGCAGATTAGAATACTGATCTATTAGATATTTAAAATTAAGTTTTGTTAGCATTATCATCATCGTCATTTAGCTTGGACTAAACAACACAGTGAGTTTTAAATATAGGTAAGGTGGAAATTACCTTTTAGGTCTCATTATTCACTCATAAATTCATTCATCCATTCATTTATTCAATGAACATTTATTTTGAGTTCTATGGCCCAAACATTTGTCACCTGTGTGGCTTTGGTCATATCATTAAACCTCAAGGATCCTCGTAATCCTCATCTTTAATGAGATATTTAAAATAGTTGTTTTACATGGCATGGAATTAAATAATAGTGCCAAGACACTGGCATGTAGCTTGCTGCTATCTATGATAATTATTCAGCACCCACTGGTGGTTCTTCTACCTGAAACTTAAGGAATATGAGAAAGGCAATTGTCTTTCTCTATAATCTCTTTTGGTCTAAAAAACATAGACTTGTACACTGATACTTCTGCCCACCTTTTAGATACTCTGAATTTGTGTGTGTGTGTGTGTGTGTGTGTGTGTGTGTGTGCGCGCGCGTGCGTGTGTGTGTGTGTGTGTGTGTGATATTGTGATATATTTGAAAGAGATGTCTCTCTCCCTGTATTCCTTCCTCAAATTATGGAAATCTATGTCTGTCACTGTGTAAAAAAAAAAAAAATAGAAATTGGATGAAGAGTGCATTAGGAGGATAGCCCCACAAGGAAGAAAACCATCTGGCTCCATTGACTTCCTGCCTGTTGTCTCCAGGGAAACTCCTGTTCTTCCAGGAGGCTCAGAAGAGACTCCACATGTTACAGAAAAAGCCACTTTCCTCCTTCCCAGCCACTGGCCACCCACTTCATGGGAGGGCTTGATCTTGCATGTTCTGCAACTTTTAAATGTGAGCCAGCCATGTTATAGGTAGAGATACTTTAGCTTTTGCATAGCACTTAGAGGTTCTTCATCTTCTATGACCTAACTTCTATGACCCAGGTAATTGCTCAAATCAGCTTTCTACTTCTTCATATCACTGTTCCTTTCAGTCTAACTTTCAAGTTAAATCCAGGGGTTTTAATAGAAACTGGTATCTTAGAATTAATATTACCAAAGTACTTTCCTATTTTACTATTAATACAAAAACTCGGGGTTTTTCTAAGTAGAGCTGTCCTATCAAAAATATCAGATTTTGTTTAACTCAATAAAAATAAAAATAGAAAAAAATAATAATATTAAAGATATCCTTAATTTATAAAGATCAAAAGCAAAGTATGAAATATATGTATATTTTTTAACAGCATGAATGATGGGAAACAGTTTTATTAACAGTATTTTTTTAGGTTGGAAATTTAGTCCCAAGTGGTAAAGGCATCCATCCAAAGTCATACAAAAAATTAGTGGAAGAATTTGGATTTCTAAGTTCAGGCCTGCATTTATTTCATGTAGAAAAAAATACCTTATAGCAAAAAAGTTTTCTGATACCACTTAGGAAGTAAGAACGATTTAATTTCTCAATATCACCCCAATATTTATTTTTTTCTCTTGACTATATACACTATCCCTTTGATTTCTTCTTGCCAAAACATCTTATTTAATAATGTCCCCTACTCTGCACCCACCACTAGTCACCAGTGCCACCAATTTCTCTGTACCCAGGCTTTGGTGTCACTATCTTTAAAAGGTTCCCTTGCTGTCCTCTTTTCAGACACGCTGGCCTAGCTGGCACTCCTCTCCATCCCTATATCACGAACTGGGCCATGTATTCTATGTTACCACACAATTCTGATTGTCCACATAGATCCCTTTTTAGTATTAATCATACACAACATAGCACCTTCCACACCTAGAACGTGACTTATCAGAGTGTAGATATTGACTAAATATAATCAATGTGAATTACAAAGATATTCTCACTAATCAATGCATATCTTAGCATTTTTGGTCTGCCTGAGTTATCTGAGTCTTCTAAAAGGGCCGCACTAAGAAAATTCCTTGACCAAGTCGCCTTGGCCATTGAAAGGATAATCTATGCAACCTTGATTTAAAAAATAAAAAATATATATATATGATAAAAAAAGACCCTGTGTATTCAAATTTATCACTTTGACTCGAGGCATAAAAATGACTCAATTCCATAAAGGCATTCCATGAAGACTCCAAGCATTATCCCAATTTTTCTAAAAGAGAGCCATTTATTACATAATTTTTTTCCCCAAGGAGTATTTTTCCTATAGCTTATTTTTACAGGTTCTGCAAAGACAAATGTTATTTGTATCCAATGAAGAAAGGTGGTCTGAGTTTCAAAAAAAAAAAAGGTCAATGAATTTAGTTAGTTTATTTTTAATCAAGTCATTTTTCATACTCTCACTTGCCTGGAGCAAAGTTTGGAATATCCTGGAACTTTACTGTGGTTTCTTCAGATAATTAAGCATTTATTATTCACTTGCCTTGCATTTCATTTACACTTTCCATCTTCAATCACTTAGGATGGACTGCAACTGTTTTCTCACTAGTATCCTCAAATTAGTGCTTTTTAAATAAATGCCACATTTCTCCCTGTCTGTGCTCAAAATATTACAAGCAAACATACGGTCTTGGGGGTGGTAGGGAAGGGAAAACAAAAAAAAATATATGGAATACAAATAAGCTATTTTCAGCTCCTTAAAGCTATTCACAAAAATGACAATTTATTTTACAATTACTACTGCCTTACATCTTCTCTGACACCAAAATGCCTCCTATATCTGTGTATAACAGAGACTTGGGTTGACTTCCAAGTTCTATAGGTCCCTTTATAAACCCATGACAGCCCCCGGCATGTACTACGATGTTTGGCAGTTAAATGAGGGTATAGAAGAATGTTAAAAACAACTAGAGGTTGAAATCAGACAGATTCACTTTGAATCTTGCTTCAAACATCTTGGGCACGAAATGTATTGATTCTGACCCTCTGTTCTCTCATGAGTAAGACTCAGATGACATTAGCATATATCTCAAAAAATCATGAAGAATAAATTAAGTTAAATTTGATAATGCATGCAAACCCATTAGCACAATGCCAAGAACATAATGTGTCTAATAAATGAAGTTGTTGTTTATATTTCTGTTGTTATACTTTGGCAGGGAATTCGATTTAAAGATGGAGAAGGCAGTTCACCTTACTTTCTCTGAAATACAATTCTGTCATTTGTAAAATGGAGACAGAGATTCTCTACTCTAGTTTGGTTTAGTGTTTTGTCAAAGCTAGAGGACTGTAGAAAACAAAATAATATTTTCCTTTCATTTGTTGTGGTTATTATTACTATGACAATGATCTCTGAATAAGAAAGAAAATATATTTATAACCATCCCTTCCTTGTGTAGTGTGGCCCTTGAACCTTTTTATCTCAACATGTGATCTAAAACTAAATCTGGGCAAGAGTTTATCACAGTGTCAAGGCTCATTTTTGCAAGTACAAGGACAGCATTGTGTTGGTTAGACACGTAAGACATAATGTAAGACTTGGAAATGACAAAAATTTTAGTCCTAAGTGAATCTCAACAGCAACAACAATAAAAATCACATCCGAGGTTAAAATTGTGTTCTTCCCACTAGAACACCAAATAAAAGGAACAGAAACTAGAAACCAAGTCGCATTCCCTAGTGGATTCATCACGTACATTTTCTCTATGAGTTTCTCTTTCTCTGTATTAATTATTCTTCCCTCTCTCTTTCTATCCTTCCTTTTTTTCCTTTTTGCTTTCCTGACTAAAACACATACTGAAGGACTTCCAGATGCTGAACACTCTACTAAGCATGGCAAGGCAAAACAAACCAGACAAGCCCCGTTCTTTCATGGACTATACATTCTAGCATGAGAACTGACTTAAAATGTAATACGTCAACATATAAGATAATTACTGAGTATAAGCTCTAAGAAGAAAACAAGTAAACAAATGGCCAATCTCTCTGCAGTCTTAGCTCATACCTGAAACAAGGTAAGCAGCTCTCCTTGAGGCAGAGAGATCGATGTGCATGGCAATAGAAACTAATTCTATAAAGTTGGAATGTGGCAAGTAATAGGACACAAAACTTACATGTGTCAAAGTCCAGAGTTCTGTTCTTAGCATTCTTGTAAGGATAAAATGAGACACAGAAGGGATTTCTTATCTCCTATGCTCTGGCATCTTTTCTTTATTGAAAATGTTTTGGCATCAAGGACTCAATGGCACTGGTCAGTGGGCAATCTTCTTTATAAATATCATAACTGTGTTCAAGTCCCATAGTCTGCTGAGGGAATGATCATGATAGCTACATGTCTGACTCTCTGGTAAGGTTAGAATCTTGGTATAAAGAGGAACTGGAGTCAGGCCCACATGGGTTCACTGGTGAATTCTACTAAACATTTAATGAAGAAAACTGTGTAATCTCTTTTAGAGGGGAGAAGCAGAGGAAATGCTTCCTAATTCATTCTTTGAGGCCAGCATCACCCTAATACCAAAACTGGACATCAACATTCTTCCCAAAAAGAAAACTATAGGCCAATTTCTCTCATAAACATAGATGCAAAATCCTCAACAAAATATTAGCAAATTGAATCCAAAAAAGTATAAGAAGAGTTAGACATTGTAATCAAGTTGGATTTATCCCAGGCATGCAAAGCTGATTCAACATTCAAAAATAGATTAATGTAGTCCATCATACCAACAGATTAAAAAAGAAAAATCGCATCATAATCATTTCAATAGATGAAGAAAAGAGTTTGACAAAATCTAACACCCACTGATGATTTAAAACTCTTAGTAAACTAGGAATAGAAGAGGACTTTCCCAACTTGATACAGACTATCTACAGAAAAGCCTACACTTAACAGCACACTTAGAGGTGAGAAATTTGAAGCTTTTCCACTGAGACCAGGTATGGCGCAGGGTCTCCCTTCTCGCCACTCCTTTTCAACAATGTACTGGAAGTCCTCACTATCATATAAGGCAAGAAAAGGGAATAAAGTGTATAAACTGGAAAGGAAGACATGAAACTGTCTTTGTTTGCAGATGACACCATTGTCTATGTAGGAGGACGAAAGCATCGACAAATGTATGTGCATGCACACACACATGCACACACACATGCACACACACACACACACACACACACACACACACACCTGCTGGAGCCAATGAGCAGTTACAGCGAGACTGCAGAACACGAGGTCCATTGTTTTTCTACATAATGACAACTAATTTGAAATTACAACACAGTATCTTTTATATTAGAACTCAAAATGAAACATTTAGGTGTAAATCTAACAAAATATATACAAGAGCTATGTGAAAAAACTATAAACCTTTGAAAAATGAAATCAAAGAGTAACTAAGTAAATGAAGAGATGCCCCATGTTCATGGATAGAAAGACTCAATATTAATACAATGTCAGTTCTTCCCAAGTTGATCTATAGACTGAATGCACTTTGCATCAAAATCTCAGCAAATTATTTGATGGGGAGTAATAATCTGATTCCAGAGCTTATATGGAGAGGCAGAATACCAAGAATAGCCAACACAATATTGAAGGAGATGAATAAATTTGGAGTACTAACACTTCCTCACTTTAAAACTTGTTATAGAGTTACAGTAATCATGACGGCATGATACTGATGAAAGAACAGCCAAATAGATCAATAAAACAGAATAGACAGCCTAGGAATAGATCCCCATAAGTACAGTCAACTTATCTTTAACAAAGAATTAAAGGCAATACAATGGAACTAAAATGGTCTCTTCAACAAATAGTGTTGGACATCCACATACAAAAACACAGATGTCAACACAGGCCTTAAGCCTCCCAAATATTAACTCAAAATGAACCACAGAAATAAATGTAAAACATGTAGAAAAATCTAGATGACCTTGGGTTTGGCGATGACTTTTTAGATATAATACCAGAGCATAATTCATAAAAGAAAAAAATTGAAAAGCTGGACTTGATTAAAATTTAAAAAAAAAATTCCTGCTGTGTAAAAGATACTGTATTTAAGGAATGAAAAGACAAGCCACAAACCGGGAGAAATATTTTCAAAAGACAGCATCTGATAGAGTTGTTATCTAAAATGTACAAAATGCTCTTAAAAGTAAAAAATCAGAAAACAAAACAACCTAATTAAAAAAAATGTGTCAAAGACTTTAACAGACACATTACCAAAGAAGAGATGTAGATGGCAAATAAGCATATAAAAAGTTATTTCACATCATATGTCATCAGAGAAATGCAAAATAAAACAATGAGATACCACTACACACCTATTACAATGACCAAAATCTGGAGCACTGACAACATCAAATGCAAGTGAACACATGGAGCACTAGAAACTCCCATTCATTGCTGGTGAAAATGCAAAACAGTAAGGGCGGCATTTTCTTACAGAACTAAACGTGCCCATAACACAATTCAGCAATCATGCTCCTTGGTATTTACTCCAAAGAGCTGAAAACTTATGTTAATGCGAAAACCTGTACACATGTTTATGGTAGTTTTATCATAATTTCCAAAACTTGGAAGCAACTAAGATACCCTACAGTAGGTGAATGGATAAATAAACTCTGATATAGCCAGACAATGGAATATTATTTAGCTTTTAAAAAAATGATCTATCAAACCATGAAAAGACACAAAGGAACCGTGAATGCGTATTACTAAGTGAGTGAAAGCAATCTGAGAAGGCTATGATAATATATGCTATGATTCCAATGATAACATTCTGGAAAATCAAAACTATGGAGACAATAAAAAGATCAGTGGTGGCCAGGGATTGGGTGGGGCAGGGGAAAGAAAAGAACAGGCAGAGCTCCGAGGACCTTTAGGGCAGTGAAACTACCACAATGGTATGGTCATGACGGCTGTATGTCATTATTCACGTGTCTAAATCCACATAGTGCACAATATTAAGAATGGATCTGAAGGCAAACTATGGATTTGGAGTGGTTATTATGTGTTAATATAGGTTAACCCTTTGTAAAAAAAAATAGTATATCATTCTGGTGAGTAATATTCACAATGGGAGAAGTTATGCATATTTGGTGCAAGGAATATATGTGACATCTCTATACCTTCCTCTCAATTTTACTGTAAACCAAATATTAAAAATATTAAGTCAAAAATATCTGTAACTTAAAGAGAAATTATCTTTTCAAACTATTACCAAAAGACAAATTTCAGTATCCTGGTACTTTAAAAATAAAAACAAAGGAACAACGGGATGAGTCCCACATCAGTAGTGATGCATACAGGTATCCAGCCAACATTTTTAGACTGATTTATGCTGTGATGCTTCTTGACGTCACAGACAGACCAGCCACACAGAGGGCCAAACTGTCAGCCACTCTGCCAGAGACACATCGGCATGGTAATGAGTTCGTGCTCATCCCTGAATTTTTCTTTATTTTGCTAGAATTTAAATAACTACATCAAAATTAGTAGACATTTTTAATGTTTTTGATACAGAACCTTTAAAAAATTTTCAACAAGGGTACCTATTAACACTCCTATTATCGGGCTTTGACTTAGTGATTCACTAAACACATGCTAACTCTGTATATCATTGCTTTAATCACAATTGCTGATTTCATAGGGCAAAGGTTAGTTTCTCTTTTGCTTCTGCCACATGTTGTGGCAGCCACAGAGGCCCACTGCTGGGATATCTCTTTGAGAAACAACTTGCCTAAGAGTGCAGTTAGCTGGCATCTTGCACCTGAAGCATCTTTCAGATTGGTTTTAGGAGCTGAGCTGATGCCCTGGCAAACGCAAGCCAATGGCATCATGGTTTGGTTGTATTAAAGCTTGGCTATTTCTGTGCAATGTAAAACTCCTTTAAAAAAAAAAAAAAAAACTTTGCTCTAGGAATCCCCATGGATTTGACCAAGATGCTGTTAAATCCCCACTGCTTTATCCTGCTTTCTCTCCTCTTGACTTGCTTGGGTATCAGACCTGCATCAGTCTGACAGGCTTCTCTGCCTAATTCTGTTTCACGCCTGTTAGGGACTGAAAGTGTGTGTCCCTCCCAAAATTCATATGTTGAAAATGTAATCCCCAGTGTGATGGTATTTGGAGGTGGGGGCTTTGAGAGGTAATTAGATTACGAGGGTGAAGCTCTCATAAATAATAGCATAAGTGCCCATATAAAAAGAGGACAGAGAGTTTGCTCAGTCTCTTTCCACGGGGATACGAGGTCAGCCTTCTGCAAACCAGGAGGTCTCTACCAGAGCCTGACCCTGTTGGCACCCTGATTGCAGACTCCCAGCCTCCAGATTGTGATAAATAAACTTCGGTTTCTTTAAGCCACCCAGTTTATGGCATTTTGTTACAGCAGCCGGAACTGACTAAGAGTGCTTCTTTTATCTTTCACAGTCATTAAACCCCAGTAAACCACTTGTTCTCCTAATTCTGTCTCAGTGTCTATTTCCCAGAGGACACAACTAATCCATATATTTCGGTCACCAGAAAGTGTATTCACTTTCCATCTGCTTACATAATAAAAAATCTAAATGCTTAATGGTTTTTTTCCTTTTTTCTGTTTTTCTAATATAAACTTTTAAAAAAGTGTACTGAATCCGTTTCTGCATAGCACTTATACCCTCCACAACACACACACACACACACACACACACACACAACACACACACACACCCGAGTCATACCAGTCTCAAAAAAATTTTTTTAAGAGAGAAAAGGCCTTGCAGATAGTCACATTTAGATTCTATAGGAACTAACACTCAGCTTTCATTTACACACACTCAAGTGTAATTATGTCGGCATTTACACAAAAATGTTTTCATTTCACTCATACATATTTATGTTTCAGCTAAAGAACTTAGAAAACTTAGGCTGACTCTTTACTGATTATTGAATTTAGCCTCTATTTCTTTCCACATTGTATCTGTTTTAGTTAAAAAGCTCAATTCTCCTCAAGCAATCTTTATTAAGCAACTACTTTGTACATTCAAGTATCCTTTCTCTCCACAGCATTTTCCACAATAGTACCAGAGTAAACTCTCTAAACTACAAATCAGGTAATTTTGTATCTGTCAAAGTGGACACAATAAATCTAAAATAAATGCATATCGAGAGGGCTACTCATTATGTTAGGTTAAAAATGTAAATATGAAATGTTGCTGACAATTTTTAATTAAGCAAATGGTCATATATGTCAATGAGGTGTAAAAGCATCCAAATCCTCTAACTCAGTAGGGGATTTGTATGGGTTGTATCTCATGGTAATTTACTATTCTTGAGATATAAATTATTTAAATGACATCACCATGCTTCTTTTTATTTATGTTGAAAATAAAAATCTGTCTGCCAAAATGGATTGTGAGATACTTGCAAGATGATATTAGCCATTGTGACTTTTTCTCCTTATATTTAATTCAGTGCCTGACACAAAGTGAAGCCTGAATGGATATTTGCTGGATTAAATCTATGTTGTACTGGGAATGGTAAACAAAAGATGAATAAATAGTCAAGAAGCAAAGGAGAAAATAATTCAACTCCACTCAAACAGTCAACATGTTTTTGTTTTATACAAGCCCTTGTACTATAATGATCCTATAAAAAGTGAAGTTCAAATGTATCTGACAGTGACTTTGAAATTAAAGACCTGAGTGTGAGTTCCAGTTCCGCTCGCACTTCTGTTCCTGTGACTTTGGCCAAATAATAGAATATCTCCAGACTTTTTCTTTTTCCTACAAAATCCAGAGCTGACTACCTCTTCTGTCACTTCCCCAGGGTCATCAAGGAGCCCCAATGAGGTGACATTTATGGCAGACTTCCTTCTTCTCTGAGGAAGAATATATAATTATGCCCCTAATTAATGTGCTTTAGAAGAGTTCTTTCCTGTTTCTAAATCTAAATTCGATGTTAAGTCATGACCTATTTATGTATAAATGTACTGTTTCTCACTTTTAAATGCATGAGGATTTTACTCTTTGAATTAAGAAAAGCAAAGAGGGGTTTTAAATTTTTAACTTAATTAATAATTGACTTAATGGTAAGACATGAAAATTTAACTCAATAATGCTGAAAACTCATAAATCAAAGCAATGGTATTATATGTATATGTAACTGTATATTAAATCTTTCTACTTGGAAATTTGCAGACAAAACCACAAGGTACAGAAGAAAAATGCATACAAACGATACTGTCATTTATGATCATTTTTAAATGTGCTACAAAAAAAACATGGATTATGAAAAGTCTAATAAAATGCTTTACTTCTGTAATATATTATTAAAATCAAACAATAAAAACATTTACCTTTATTTGCAAAGCTATTATTTTATGAAGTTATGGTTTCTAAAATCTGTATCATCAGATTCAGGGTGTTGGCTAGGTTAATATTGGTATTACTAATAATAACAATAAAAATAATATAACATGTTATATATAACAATATAACACATAATATCTTCATAAAGACTTCTAGTGGGTAGATATCAGTATTTTTTTTTAAAGAAATCTAATAACAAATGTCATATCCATCCATTGAATTGTTATCACATATCATGCACTGTATGGCTGATATTTATTGTTTCATCTGATCTTGATAATAATGCTACGAGGCAGGTTCCATACCCACTTTATAGAAGCATAAGTTGAAACTTAGAAAGATTTACAAATGGTACTTGCCAAGAATCATACAGCCAATAAGTAATTAAATTTATCTTAATTGATATTTTAGCACTCCTCCACCCCCAGGATGAAAAATGGTGCCAGGCCATCTGTTAAACAGGTGATAGTCTACCAAGGGTCTGCAATTTGTTTTAATCAGTATCAGAATGATTGTTGGGTTTGCCACGTCCCTCACATTGCACAGAAAGAACACATTCAAATATTATTGAGAGAAGCAGTGAAATACTTAACCATAACGTCTCATAATCCGAATCCCAAGAAAAGTGTTTCCCTGAAGCAATAACATGGCAAATCGAATTCAAAATTTAGGCCACCAACCTGTTTCAGGCTCGATGGAAAAATAGGGCTGTCCTTCCAAGATACTGTACACCAGCTTTGCGCTGTTTCCGTAAACTGGGTCATCGGCATCGGTGGCTGTTACATTAGTGACAGACGTACCTAAAAAAAAAGGAGAGAGAGAGCAAGAAAGATAACAATTAACACATTATTCTTTGCCAAGAGCTAAAATTTGCTAAGCATATTATACAGAAATCCATGTGTGGGAATAAGGAAGAAACCTCTCTTAAAATATGGAGATAAACTACTCCAGTATAACTTCGACAATATCAAAGTCTTTTAAAAGAAAGAATACTGGTAAGTTGGAGTACTATAAACATGGCCCTTTTAGAATCTGCACTATTTAAGATTCCCTTTGTAGTTTTCATTTTAAAGAGAACTATCAGACTCGTGTAGGTTTGAAGAATATTGAAAAGAAAACATACCAAAGAAATACGAAATGTAAACTTAATAATATAGCATGTAGCATTTCAGTCTTGCAAAAGCACACACACACAGATTATATCTTAAAAAATGGCTGCTTGTAAAAGCTGTACAGAAATGCCAAAAGAATACTTTATCCATCTTATTTAATTCTTCAGCATACGAAATGATGCCGGAACCAACGATTAATCAGCACTTTTAGGTAATTAGGCCTTATGGATAAAAAAAGCAGAACCTTTTTTCCAGATTAATTTACTTTTTATTTTCTCATTCATTCAGCAGTTAAGCACATACGGCTTGCCTGATAGAGAGCAGAAATACTAAGTCAAAATATACAGGCAGGAAGCTTACAGTTTGGTGGTGGGAGGGAAGAGGGGACTGACAGGTACATATAGACATTCAGCTGAATGCAACAGCACCAGGCGTCGGTCACTCGCTCAGGCCAGCACAGAGAGGGTGGTCAGAAAAGGCTTCCTAAGAGATGTTACATTTAAGTTAAATTATTAAAGACAAGTAAAGAGTTTAACCAAGAAGAAGGGAAGGAATTCTAAGCAATAAGTCATGCTTAAGTATAGGCAAAATAGTCTGAGAGACTCTAATTCTGAGAAACTGCTGAAACTGGGGAGAAATTGGAGAAGTCTGGTGTCATAATGAGTATTATGCTCTACAAGGGCAGGGTTGATGTCTCCCTGATCTGGTCAGTGTCACTAGATAATAATTATCAAACACATATTTTCTAATAGAATGAGTGGATGAATGAATAAACGATCTGATGACTTAATGAGGAATGGTAAGTAAGCATCAGAGGTGAGTTTCCTAGAAAGTAGACTCTCGGCTCGGAATTTCTTGCAGAATTTTTATTGGGGAGTGTTCTTTGGTTCATATTTGTTGGGGGGAGTGAAAAAGAATAATGGGCAGAAGAATCACTTGGTGCTGTTAAAACAAAGGCCTCAGTGGACTCTAGAGCTGGGATGGTCATTGAGAAAATGGGACAGGCCTTTAGACTCTAGCACTGACCAGGTATTGGATAAGGAAACCCCTCTAAGAAAGGAGCCTTGGCCTTGGCCTTTTCAGGTAGCTCTTTTCAGCTGTGGAATAATCAGCCCTGAGTTGTCAATCATAACAGTTCTGGCAATGGGGGCAAGAGTGTTCTAAACCTCAAGGAAGTCAGGGGTGGATCTCAGCAGCATACTTCTGTGTTTACTAAAATAAGGAAGAGCTTGCCAGCCAAACTCTTTTTGTTACAGTCACTGTACAGGAAGATGCAATACTATTTGTTGAGCAGTCGATAGGCCTGAAAAATTGAAATTTCTACTCAAAATGATGATTCAGAGGTTCTGCAAAATCTACAGTTAGGGAAAAAAATGCACTGAATGTCAGTTGGGTAATACATTCCACTGGACACTGGGAGCAATATCAAAATAATAAGACATTTTACAAGTAACTCATCAACTAGCTGGTGAAAATAAGCACGTGAAGTACAATATTTGTAGTTATTTGAATATTGTGTAGAATGGAGAAGAACTAGAAGAAAAACCCCCAGGTGAGAGGAAGAAAATACATTGGAAGTTCCAGAAAACAAGTTTAGGAGGAGAGATGGCTGGAAAAGTCAGCCATCAAAGCTAAGGTTGGAGATGCAAGCTGAGAACAGAAATCAGGAGGCATTTGAATGATAGGATGGCGAGTGTTGGCTTTATCCTGTAGAAAATAGAGGAGACACTTCATTTTAGAGGTCACTCCCACATTATGGGTCTCTCCCTCTGTTAGTGCTCCCAGAGTCAGTTGGAGGCAGAGACATAGAAGATTAGGAGATCAGATTAGTTATGAGGTTAACACAATAGTCCAGGGAAGAGGTGATAAAACATTAACACTGGACAATGACAACGGATGCCAATGCTAAATTTCTTGTTTTGGCCATTATGCTAAGTTTATGTGAGATGTTTAACTGGGGATAAACTTAGTGATTGGTATACAGAATATTTTTTTGCAAATTTTCTCCAAGTCTAAAATTAGTTTAAAAAAAATGTTAGTACAAGATTCAGACAGATGAGAAAGGAACTCTTCCATGTAGAAGACCATGCCATGATTTTTTGTTTTGCTTTGCTTTGTTGTCTTGTGTGTTTACTTTGACTTTCTGTTTTGTTTTTGAGGAGAAATGTTTTTCCCCATTATGAGGTAACACATTATCAGAAAAATAAAGTCAAGGCTTATACTCAGTGTGACGTTCATGAGTGCGAGCAACTCCATTACAGTCGCCACTCGGGCACTGGGAAAAGAGAAATGAACACAGTCAAAACCCTAGTCATCACCAAAATTATCTTCCAGTGGGTGACTCTTATGTAAATCTAGATGGTTTCTAAACAATGACAGAATTACTGTGTATATATATGTGGGCGAGTGCATTTGGACAGAGTAGCTGGAGGTTAACAGTTTTGCAGATGAAATAATTCCATCCTATTCTGAAACACTTATCTCTGTCTCTTTGGGCAAATCATTTGACCTATTTTAGCCTTGGATTTCAAATCTACAATATATATTTGAGTTTTATAAGGGTTAAACAAAATAATACATGTAGGGGCCTAGCACAGAAATTACCACATGCTAAGCTTGTAAGTTCCAATCCTGCTTACTTTTTAGAATCTAGTTTGAAAAATATTTAGATCTCTTTTAGATCTATGGGATGGCAAAATAAGGATGCTGGTTGGGATTTTTTTTTTTTTAATCTTCTCAGGCAATTCTGATGTAAAGCCATAGTTCAGAATAACTATAACGAGCACCAGACTTTTTAAAACATTAACTCCACTCTTCCATCGAAGAATTAATTTCTGTCATGATTACTTCAAAGAACTCTTACTCAGATGTGTTTATAAAGTGAAGTATTTTGTATACCATTCATAGTGCATAAAGAGCCATGGAGATTATTTCTTGTTAAATGGAAGTTGGGAATATTTTCTCAGGAGTTTACTATCATAAGACTGATGATCATTACAGCTATTTTCATTGACTACTGTAACTTGATGTTACCTTACTAGGAGAGGCATCCAGTCCTCGCACTGCCAAACACTGAGGCAGGAGTAAGGAGACTAATTTCTGTCATTTGCATGTTCTGTGATTCAGTTTTTTCATATGCAAAGGCAGTAATTTTATTCTGCAAACCTCAAAGATTTGTGTGAGGATCAAATGAGATAATAAAAGTATAGAAAAGTGGCTGCGAAGATAAATTTGCAGTCAAACTGTCTTGAACCAGAACATTTGGTTTAGATTCCATTCCCAACTTTGACTAGTTCTGTGTCATTGGCCAAGTAATAAAACTTTTCTCATCTTCAGTTCCTTAATCTGTAAAAAGGAAGGTGATAGTAATTGTCACATCTTAGGCTTGTTGAGATAATTTAATGTAATAATTTATGCAAAGAATGTAGACGTTATTAACAGTATTTCTGAGAGCTTACTGTCACTATTATTATAAGTATATTATGTGTATGTACATGTGAGACTGGATAATAAACTAATTTTAAGTGGTGGTGATGTAATTTATAACTAAATATAGCTTTGTATAATCATTTTAATAGTAGTATATTCTTTACATTTGGGGAGAAAATACAAAAAAAATTCCAAATATAACAAAATGTTCATGTCCTTTTATAAAAGAAAACACACACACACAATCTCACATTCTCTTATCCAATCCACTTCATGTCGGTTTCCTCTGTGGTATGAAATTGCTGTGGGCCCAAAAATAAAATGTGTTTTGATGTAGTGAGTACAAATCCAGGCACATCATCAGTGCAAGAATCTCAAAGTTATTTGAATAGATAACATTCAAATGAATGACACATCTCCCAGCCCATGCAAATCCTATACACCTGCCAAGATGGACTACTGGGCTAGGGACTGCAACAGAACTAAGACAAGCTTTTACCCACATCCTCATCCAGAGCATTGCTGCCTGATGTCTGGCTTCTCTCAAAATCCGCATCTTTCAACGTTAGACATCTGGAAATGAAAAGGCAGCACTCCTTTCCGTCAAAGGTGATATTTCTCCTAATAGTGATTCAAGACTGTTGATGTACCTGTTCACTGGAATAGATGCGTGTGGAGGTTCTGTGGATGAATTTGTCAAGTGATTACCCAGAGGGGGAAAAATGGATGCTTTGAGGTTAATCTTGCAGCAGAAAAGATTTCTAGTCAAGCTGCAGTATAGGCTTCTCCATGGAAATGCATGCAGAATGCAGACCACAGAGGCAAATTGAAAAGTGTAAACTTTGCAGGATAATGTTTCTTCAAAGAGGCAAGTGTCGGTGTGTGATAAATAGGACCCTGAGTAACACCCAGGAAATATAACAACAGGATTCTCTGTTTGTGTTTTCATTTGGAACTGTTTTGGTCCCTTTGTCGAGGATACAAGAGACTCATTTAGCTAGTGACTATAAATCTGACACTGTGCCATTTCTCCAAGAAAGCCCCTATTATCATCCAACTTGATGCTGATCCTAATTATAATAATATAGCTGTTGTATTTCCAGCTGTTGTCAACAAAAATGACCCCTGTCACCACAATTCATCCTGCTAGTATCAAGTCAAGTATGAACACGTCAATTCCAAGGTGAATTCTGCTTTTAATAGACCCATTTTTCTGCATTTCGTTTTTTGGTTAAGTGTGCTGCTTGGGTTTTAATGAACAGAGGGCTCACAGTACGTCCGCCTGTCGGAACACCTGAAACTCCTCCCATTAGCGACAGAACCCATGTATTTCCCCACCATAATGACAGCAAATACTACAAGCAAAATTAGCCATCAAAATTTTTACCCTGTCAGGTTAAAGGTTCCAGTTTACCAACAAACTAAGATGAAAGATCTTCAAGAAAATGAGATGTTGGGGTTTGGGTAGTGCAGCTTTGTTAACTAGGCTATACTTTTTATGAGCAAGTCAGCACACCAATTCTGCACATTATTCAGAAAGAAAAATGCTAGTGCTGACACCCTGAGCAGGAAAACAAAGGTTTGGCGCCACGTGCAAATGTGCACACTGGAAAAACAAAAACCCTTATGATGAGAAGAACACAAACCCCATTTGCAGAGAGTCCTCTGCAATACATTTTCAGAGAATAGGCATTCTGATAGCAGGTGGGGAAATAAAGCGGCAGAACCTTTGCGAATAGCCTGAATTCCTGGCCTCTTACTCTCATCTTCAAACTTTTTATTTGACCTTCCAGCTACTCTGATCTATGTTTAGTATGTACAACACACAGACAGAGGGTCTGGCATTATCATCTAAAAATATCTTACTCAAACATTCACACATCCCAAAGACCAAGGGTCTAACAGGTCGTAACAATGATGCAACTGTCTTCATTATTGCAATAAAACTAAACCCTCAACTCATCTTTCCTCATCTACCTTATTAATTTCCCCTAATATTATGTGATATTATGGGGCACAGGTGCTGCCACAGCAACCCTTTATGGTCGTTGTTGAATACCAGAACAATAATTTCATAGGACCCATATAACTCGTTGATGCTAATAAATTATCTCTCACTAGAAGCTGAAACATTTGGCCCTGGATTTTTTAAATGTGTCATGACAAATTCATTACTTTTTAGTTTTATGGAACAATGCTCTGAGATACCTCTGTAGCTGACTGGCATGTACTGCCAGGGTTTTGTTTGGGGGGGAGGTTGTTGTGGTTCCCCGCTTCCCCAGTTGCCCCCCTTGTCACAACAGAGCACGGACCTAACTGTGCCTAAGGAAACAGGGGAGAAATCAATGTGAGCAGCAACGCATTTTTCTTCACATCTCTGATATCATGGGCTTCAGCACACACGTCTCCAAGCAAATTCCACCAGTGGGAAAGATGGTCTAAATCATACCAGTATTTTCTTTTCTTCAGTTTTGCTATTTAATTATAGAAATGTCATGTATCCAGACCTCCAGGTGTGCCAGAGGGAGTCTTTAGAAAATGAGGAGAATTAAACATAAATCAATAAAATTATGATTTTTCTTCCCCCCCCCCATAGGGAGAATTTTTTCCCAATTAAGCTCTTGGGGTGATAAACAGTGAACTTTACTATTGATCTGTAAGCAGCAAGACAAGGCATCAACTTCTTTCTAGGAATTTCTACTCTCAATGACTGCGGTTTAACTCAGAACATTACGTCACAGTGACAGTAGATCAGACCCTTCTCTTTCACTGGACATCAAACTTGGGATTTATGAAAGGCAGCCAAATAGGAGCTGCAAAAAAGCGCTTGCATTTTTACTTCAGAAACCTCTTTTTAAAGGCATACAGCACATAGTGAAATCCTACACCATCACCTCCCCTCTTCCATGTTCTTTTGCAGGGGCCTAACCGTTGCTTACTGGGTGTCCTCCTCCTGTGCCAACTCTCAGCTTATAATGAAATGTCACTGCCAAATTCTACATGCTCCAAATTGAATTTATTACAGGAACAGACAGATTCTTAACTGCAGCCAGCAAATGGACAGCACCAAAATGTATCCTGTCATTTCTCTGGCTCTATGATTTGGGACATAAGCTAGGGAAATAAAATTCAGTTTCCATATTTTGTTCTGGAGCGTTTAGAGGTATAAACAGTTTTGTAACTTAATGAAACATCCATACACACTTAGCGTTTTGTTTTTAAAATGAGGCTGAAACTTTCTGGAACAATTAAACACTTCAGAAAATGCATTCGAGCACACAGATGTCTTCTATTCACCCGTGCATCATTCCAGCAAACATCTGTAATGTGCATCGGGTGAGAGAAATGAAAAATACCGTATGAAAATGTGTAACTGTAAAATCCCAGCCATGTTTACTATGCACAGGAGGCAAGTTCTTTCCACATTCGTGACCAATGCCACCAGGATGGAGGCCTACCCCCTGCTTTTGCAAACAGATAATGAGGACGATCGGAGGCCTGGTAGTGAAAACTAATAAGCTGTCTGTTTTACAGTTCCATGTGTATAAATAAACCCTTTCAGAATTGGAATGACTCTTTTATGACACAGAAGGAAAGAGGTATATTTTCTTTTCCGAGGGAGCCCGTTCCCCAGCAATCCAGCCTTTGCTAATCCGTTACCTACGGAATAAAATCCTATATATGCTTAAGAAGTAAGGCAGCATCATTGATGCTTTAGATTGGCAGCTATTTCTGAACTTACAAAATTGTGCTACCAGTGGCACTGCAGGTGCCTTCTACGACGTACCAGGATTACAGTGGGCACAAGCTTCGTTCATTCTGTTTCATTAAACAAACAAATTCATTCACTCACACAAAGGCTATTTGCATAGTAGGTGCTATAAGCCGAGCACCAAGTTAGACGTGAAGGGTTCAAGATGTGCCGCAGAGTCAGATTTTCTGTTCTAACAGTATTTGAGGTTTATTTTAGCAATGCTTTCATATGGGTTTTCTTTATTACAGGAAACTGCAAATCTTGGTTAAATTTATTTCTAGAAGGGAGAAGCACGATGTAGTGGAAAACACATTCGTGCTACAATTATAATGTCAGACGTTTTTGTTCACATTATCTTATTAGCAGAATGAGAACATATTCTACATCAGTGACTTGCCACTCTCGTGGTGCAAGAATTTTTTTTTTTTTTTATTCTTAAGACTCAGTTTCCTAATCTGAACAATGAAAATGATATCTCCCACTTCCTGTTCTTATTCTGAGGCTTCAGAAAGATAACATGCGTCGGTGACCTCTGGGTGAGGGGGCACAGTGTGAAGCCCTGGGCTGCCTAGGTTATTCCACTTATGTTGAGTAAGGTGTAAATTGCATGGCAACAAAAACATAGCTACTGCAAGGGCTGTTCATTTAAGCATTCTTTTAGAATAATCACGATTCTCTAGTTAAAAGCCGGGACTTTAAAAGACAGCAGTAGTGTGGTTGTGGCTGCCCTCCCTTCCTCTTTTCTTCCCCCAGGTTTACTGAGGTATAATTGACCAAAAAAATTGTGGTGTATAATGTGATGATCTGATATATGTATACACTGTGAAATAATCACCACAATCAAGTTAATTAACATATCCATCACCTCACATATTTATTTTTTTTAAATGTGAAAGACAAAATGAGTAATTCTCCTATAGAATTGCAAACCTGGCAAATTGAAGGCCACTGAGCCTCTGGGCTGTTCGGAAGGAAAAGTCCTAGACAGGGCAGGTTCAATTGGGCTATCATTACAGAACTATGGTTTCAGGAAGATTGTTTAAAAGTATTCAGTAACTCACCCAAAACATGCCGTCCTACATGAGCCACCCTCCATGATGTACCCAAAATGGAGGTGAGTTGGGCTTGTCTCTTATTTGGGCCTTTTATTATTTTGATGTGTTTTTATTGAGCTCCTGCTCTGCATCAAGCCTTCTTTGAGCTACCAAAGGAACTCCTAGTTAAATGATTTTGCTTTCTTGAAGGGCTGACTAGCGGGAAGGCTAGGAAATTAAACAACTAACAAGTGATGTGATAATGTGCTCCAGGTGAAAGAAAGAAAGATACTAAATAACACAGAAGGAGAAGCTAATCAGCTAAATCAAGGTTGGGGAGGGGCAGGGCATTGATATTGAGATTAGATTCAAGAAAAAAGATGATTTTAAGTCAAAATTCAGAGGTGGGGGTTGCAAATCAGGGAGAGCCCTTTTGAAAGAGGTTAATCAGTACGGAGTGTATCTAAGAGAACTGGACAGTTTAAAAAGGGTTTTAAACATCTCTTTTACATCAATCACCAGAGTTCTCTAATCTTCCTTTTTTTTTTTAACCTAAACACTCGCTCAAGCAAGTGCATTTCTATGCTTCCCCAACCCAGCCCCCTAACTTATTCAGATCCAGTTAAGATTTAGTTGTTCCCAAGCTAAATTGTTCTGTCTTCTGAACTCTAAAAATACTTTATGTGACTGTCTCTGGGGGCACCTTTTCTTTTATATATAAATTGCAGTGCATACAGATTTTTTTCCCTTTCAGACTGAAGGCTTTTTGAAAACAATATTCTTTCTTAGTCTCTTGGCTTTCCCATTCCATCCTCCTTTCTAGACTTAACCCATTCACCTTTAATGTGGCCTCATCCTTCCTCCCGCCCCACATTATGAGCATAGCCCTACATTGTCCTGGTGTATACATGCTAAGAACAACACCTGCCCCCCCAAAAAAATAAATATTTATTTATTTAATATTTGCAACAAGCTTTTGAGCATCTGTTATAATTATCTCCATTCAAATAGAAAAGGATAAAGTCTCTATTCAAACCCAAACTAGCCTTCTAATCACTATACAAACACTATACTGGCTCTGAATTTGGCATCTTCAAGAGCAGAGAACATGACCCAATGTTTTTTTTTTCTCACTAGTACCTCGGAATGTGCCTTGCATATAAATATTTGTTAAATAAGTAAATGAATGAATGAGCAGTTATTTGGCTTTAGGAAGACACATTCAGAAATTCATACAGCAGGATGATCGCTGATATTTTGAATTACATGTTGTTCCTGCTGTTTCATCTTATTTTCATATTTTAAACTTATTAAAGAAGAAAGAGTGGGGATTTTTCCTCTTCTTACGAGAGAAGTCAAGGACCTGCGCCATCCTAACGATGGGCACACTTTTGTGGCTGTAAACAAAAGCAAGTACGATAGTAAACCCTTACATGGGCTCATGAAAATTTCCCATAGAAGAAATGATGGGCTGAAGACTTTATCTTGGGGCTTAGAAAGTGGAAAGTGTCTTTACCAAGAGTTTAGGTGTAAAGTTCCTACCAGTACGTAGGAAGAAAGACAAAGATGCTAAATTCCATAGGCGATAGACTGGAGCCTGTTCAGGCTTCACAATCCTGCAGCAAGGATGGTGGCAGTCACTTCCACAAAGGCCAGTCAGCAAGAGCCTAAGTCTGAAACAGGGGCATCACAGACAAGCTTAGCCTAGAGTGAATTCGCACACACAGTGTTACAGAACTGCGAGGAATAAATACTTGTTGTTTAAGCCACCCAGTCTACGGTCATTTTATAACTGCCCAAACTGACTAAGACACAGAGTATCTACATCTCTCATTACCAGAGTCCAGGTTATAATTTAAGATGCTGGCATTTACGTCCAATTCCATCTCACAGAAAATCAACACTTCTACTCTATTTAAAAAGTGGGGGTTGGGAGGATATAGTATTTGTATCCTGGTACTAGTATATCTTAAATTAAATTTTATTTCTCATTACAAAAGCAGTGACTTTCAAGCTGGAAAAGTTAGAGGTATCACCTATTCCTAATCTCAAATTCTAGTTGTGACAGTGACAGTGACAGTGATACTGTTAATTATCTCCAACTATGTGCTACATACTATGTAGGGGTCTTTCTCTTCTTGCACTCATTTTTACACTCTATATGTACCTAATAACTGTTACTGTCTCCATATTTAGGTGGAAAAACACACTCAAAGAAACTAAATAAATGTATTAAGACATACAGTCTGTACTATTCTAACTCAATTAATTTTTTCCCTCAAACCCAGAGAGTTCGACTCTGAAGTTCTGGAACTTACCATAAATTGTCAAGGTTACCCAAAAACCTAACCATACAACCAAGAAAGTTATACATATATAATTCTTAGAAATAACCAATCACATGGATGCTGTTATCTTGCTATTAGAAAATTAGCCTTGGCAAAGAGACTTCACCTTGAAGAAAACAAATCACTGGATTCTAAATCAAGTTGATCCACATCAATTCCTAACAGCATCCTTTGTGCCCCTGGCACTATCATCTCATTCCTGGATATAGGAATTCTTACATGCCAGTTAAGAGCTGGTTTTCTTTCCCCCAGATCATCTTCAAAGATGCATGAAAGGAAAGGGACTTCTTATTAAACAAGTAGAGCATAGCATAAAAACAAAAATGCTAGAAGAATAAGTGAGACCTTGTACCTTTTTGCCTGGAGAGAGTTGGAAAAAATGTATTGGAAACTCTGCCTGTTTAATTAAAATCTTGAAAAAATAGGCATTGAACGAATGCATGAAAGAGTAGGCAGTGGGTTTACAAAAAGTGATTAAGGATCTGCCAGCATCTCAAGGTGTATTTTTGTTTTAGTTTTTTCAAATTAGTAGGATAGAAAAGGGAAAGAAGAGGGAGAGAGAGTGAGACAGAAATTGACTGATTGATTATGTTTTAGCCCTGAAGATATACTAATAAATCTGATTTAGACAATACCTTTAAGTAGTTTAACCAAATATTAGCAGAAAAATCAAATTAACATTTCACCTCTTCATCTTATCCTTTCATTCCCTGTTTGAAACCCTCTTTCTGTTTACTTCCCCTTCCTTAATTTCTTCTGTTCATTCTTTAGATGTTTATTGATTGCTGTACACCATCAAACTGCTTGGCCCTGGGATATCAAAAATGAATACGGGTCTTTCCTGGCCATTAGAGAGTTCACAGCCTAACAAGGAAAGAGGCATGGGAAGAAATATCATTGCACAGGCTGTCACTGAGATACACCCAAGGAGTGATGTGTATACAGAGGATATTGGCTCAGAGTCCTTCTGCTTCTGGGCGAAAGTGAAGGGCAGGTTAAAGGTGTGTAAATAAAACCTTCCCTGATGACATAACATCACACATAGTTCAAGGTCAAGGATATTCTATAATTTTAGAATATTGACTTTGCCATCATAAATAAACAGTATATGTGTCTGTGTATAGGTGTGTGCAGTTTTTTTGTATTTCATCCCCAAACTGTGATCACATTAAAGTAAGACCTTTTCCAAAATAGCTTTCATTTAGGGGTGGGTGGGAAACTTGAAATACATCAATTTATTTGTATCAACATTTTCCTTAGATTTAAATTTTAATCATGATGTCGTGCTAGGAAATAGTAATGTTGCAGGTGCTAACAAAAGGTTAAAAGCAAAAATTAGCATATTTAAGAGACACAGAGAGAATTTGGGGGAATAGCAAAGAAAATCTCAACTTTTAAAAATAACTGAAATGATAAAATAAAGTACCTCACTCAATTGGGTTATAGCTCTGATTTTCAATTCTTCCTGGTTACCATATTTACAATCTTAGATGGAAAAGGAGAAAAGACTACGTTTTCCAATGGCTGTGCCTTTCCAACTACGCTTTACAAGGTCTGCGGTCTTTTTCTTTTTAACATTTATACTGCCTTTGTGTTTACTCTTTGGGCTAATTTGTAGTTGACCCCAGTAATAGAGCTTTTTTAACCAACATTTTGTAACGGACAGTCATTGATTTAGCAGTCTTGCAGAATGCCTTAAAAATCAATGTATTCAGAAGAAGGAACTGGTGGGACTTCATAACATCACATCTCGTTTTTATCACAAATTTCCAATTTACCAAGTTCCTGTCTCATTATTTATATCAGACAGGGCACGCTGATGAGATACACAACCCGTTCAGTCCCTTTTGGCAATTCATTTATAACTGAAGCACAATTAATATCTTTACAGCTGTTCTCCAGGCAGAAAGAAAAATGTGGCAGTAAGTATTTTGTACATGTTTGAGTATAAATGTGTGAAATGAGGAGCACTGGGATATGTCTAAAAAACAGTAGAATCTGGGCTTTTCTTGTTTTTAAATTCTCCTGAGAAATATTTTCAAAACAGTATTTCATACAAGGAGTGAAGCTGCCTTTAATAGCTCTCCAGATTTCCCAAGAAAATAATTAGGAATCAGGATGATCATTAAATACAAACTTTACACATGATGTTCCTTCAAAGGAAAAACATAAAGGGAAAAATCCACAAATTCCTAGAGAGTTGCACATCATTCTAACTTCCAAGTTTTTAATCCATTGTCATTTTCCTATTTTACTTTCAAATATCAGTCTTTTGTTTTAATTCAATAGTGATCATTACCATCAAATATAGAGAAACCACTACATTTCTGGCCCAAGTATTTATTTGATAGAATCATCTCTTTCAGACATCAGATAAACACTAACAATTAGATTTAAAATACTATTAGATTCCTAAAAAAATGATAGAATTAAATAGGTATCCAATAAATGTTTGTTTTTAGTTTACTCACTGACTTGTTTTCTACATAGATATTTGTAGAATAATTATACAGCCGACTCCAATAGCACAACCAGAAAAACAAAATGATAGATGATACAAACATACATACATACATATATATTCAAAATATTTGACTTGGTAATGTCATCATTTGGAAGTTATCCTAAAGAAAGATCTAAAATATAAGCAAACTTTTTTTTTTGCTACATTCCAATAGAACAAGTAAATATTTACTTAACATTTAGAATATCATTAGTAATAGTTATAATAATAGTAAATATTTTAATGGTAAAGAAAAGTTGAAGCTAAAATAGGATCCATAAAATAGAAGAAAAAAGGAAAATAAGAGACTGACTGTAAAAACAACAACACAACTAGAATGTCTGGGTCGCTAGCCGGGCTTCCCATAACCCACAAATGTAGGACCTGCGACCATAAGCTGGTTCTAACAGCACACGCACATGCAAGACTGTACTGCGCTATGTGCTGCGGAGTGTGTAAAGTTTACTCCGCAGCTCCTGTATGACTGAGAGAAACGGAAAGCAGCTAAGAGAGAACCGGAATGTGAAGTCACTTACTGGACATACTCGGAAACTATCAAACAAAGCACAGTAAGTCAGAAAACGAAGCAGTGCATCCAGTTCGAGAACTCCGCTCTGGGTGGGTGAGTCCTCCACCAGGCCCAGAATCCCCTGAGGACCTGAGTTGAAATGCAGATAGGTCCCTAATGCCTACCCCATGGAAATCAACTCAGAATCTCAGAGGAGGGGGAGAACAATCTACCTCGTCACACGCTGGCCTGTGGAAAAGTTCTATTTGTGAGTTAGGAAGACAAAGGGGTGCTTACACCTTTCAAAAAGTTATATGTTATTTCAAGTTTTTAATTACAAAAGTAATACATACTGTGGGAAACACTTCTTTTTAGTAGGCAGTTCAAAGAGACACCTTGGAAGGCACAGAAGTGGGAAGGCTGGGCTTTCAGGACTATGCAAAGAAGTGTTAAGAAGTTAATTAGCACCTGAATTCTAAAGAGCAGTCTGTACAATTTAGGACAGATGGAGGTCAAGTGCTGTGAAAAATCATCCAGGAGTGTCTGGAGAAATGCGAAAAATAACAACTGAAACTTCACTTTTGTTAAGTATTTAAACCGATGTATTGTAATCTTTCTGTTGTACTAAGGTATTAAAACACTTCCAATTCTCTCTCTAATTAGGGAGTAGCTGGTATGAATGTGCATTTTTATTAATGGAAATACATGATGAATACAGTTGCTAATATTAGATAAATAATAAAAAGGATTAGCTACTGAGACCAGCACCAGCATCCAGTAGATTCTCAATTTACATAAACAAGTCTGAGGTAGGCTGTATTCTCACTCCAAACTTTATTTGCTAGCATATCCCCCTGGCTGGCATTGTCCCCAAAAGGAATAAACCCCTCTGCAGTAGTGTTTTTTGTGTTTTGAACCATTCAGGCCACTTAATAAAGAAGCATACTGTGGCTGCTTCAACAGAAAATTCCCAGGTCCCCCAAACAAAGAATTTCGGACAGAATGGTGTACGTCAACTTGTCTATTTACTGTAATTACATAGTTGCAGGATACACGGTAAGCAAGCTCTCGCCGCCTTTACCATGTTTGGCAAATACTTTCAAATACTGTCTCAGATTAATCCAAGAGGCCCAACTTAGAATGTTATCTATCTCACCAACCCCAATGAAGTGGTTCTGTCATTGTTTTTATTTTCCTTATGTAGCAACTAGACAGGCATGGAGCTAGATAGAACTTGGGGACTCATGAACAGGTAAATGGACATGGCGCCTCCCCTGGGTAACCCTTCATTTTAGAATGTTTGGGAGGACATGTTTAAAAAGCTCGAGAAAGTTTGCAGCCATAATTAGGTGATACCTTTCATAGATGAAAGAAGACAATTATGAATTTGGACTCTGAGGTCTTTTTCTCATGATATTTCATAAACGTTTTTGGGTTTTTGTTTGTTGTTGTTGTTTTTTTGTGTTCTATTCCCTAATCTATATTAACTTTTTTTTTTTTTCAAAGTATGAAATAGCTTTACAAATGTTCTGGGAATGGTAACAACTCAGATAGAAGTCATGCCTCCCTTTTTTCTCTGAATCTCCCTGGCACCCTACCAAGAACTCCAGGTAGAGAAAATGAGCTTGGAGCCACTCACTAAAGTAAATGGTTCTCAAGTGTGGTCCCAGACCAACAGTATTCAACCTCCTCTGGAATTTGTTACACATGAAAATTCTCAACGACTGCAGACCTGCTGAGTCACAAACTCTGAGAGTGAAGCTGAGAAACGATACATTCACCAGCTTTCCATGTCTTTGTGGTGCACGTTTGAATTAATGTATGAAACACACAGTAACAACTATGACAGTAGATCAACTGAGGTATGTATGACCTAAAACAAAATCCACTGATCTAATGTGTTATATAACGCTTTAGATTTCTTTTTTTTTTTTTTTTTTTTAACTTTTACAACCTTCTAAGTAAGGTAAGACAATTACGAAGCTTCTAATTTTATAAAAAAGTATACTGGAAAATTCCCCTAACCTCTTTCTATTCGAAGGCTGTACAAAAGTGTTTATTCTAGGGATGCTGAGAATATACCTAGGCATGATTTTTAACCTTTTATTGTGTGTAACAATTTTAGTTTAGTGTCAGTAAGGAGGTAACTAATAAATCTCCATGTAATTATGCTATCTTATCACCAACGGGTAGGGTGTCATGACTAGGATAGCTATTTGTTTTTTGTTTTGTTTTTCGTTTTTAGGATGGTAAATTAAGAAATACTGGATGTGATATCGTTTTCATGATAATTAAACTTTTTTCCAAAATTAATATATTGTAACATATCTAAGCATAGTCATTAAAATTACACACTTTGTGAGATTCTGAACAGGAATTAAATAAGCATAAATTTCCAGGCACTTGATTTGACAAACCCCTTTAGAGTTGGCAACTGCTGTTTCCTTAGCTCCCACATTAGATTAGAAGACCTCAGGCCCTTGATGTCAACTCCCTACTCCCCATTCATTCTACAATGCACCCACATACTCTGAGGCCGCGGAATGACTAATACTAATGCCCTGGACATTTTGCTTGCATGACAGTTTTCAAATAACTTTTAAAAGTAGGTCTAAGCATGGTTTAATCCATTATCAGGGAAATGGCCAAAGCTTGCTTGGGCTTAGCTCATTTCTAAATGCCTGTTCAGGGGACCAAAGAAGCATGACTATGAGATGTTGACCATAAGAGAACCCTTACAGATGCATTCTTACATTAAAGATGTTCTCCTTTTTCTCCATTAAGTGAATATCTATTCATCAACTACCAAGAACAAATTACCCTCAACTTTCCATTTGTCTCTGTCCCCTTCCCCTTATTTCTGATCCAGGCATTAGCCTAGTTTGTTGGAAAGCAGATGGAAAGCACATTTGGCATAGGGATCAATATATGGGGGGCTTATACATAATGAGAGCTGGAAGAGACAGACTTAAAGCAAGTCACTAAATCTCTGAGTCTAATTTACTTATAGACCCACTTTACCACAGTATTCTGGAGAACCAGTGGGATAACAAATATATACAACAGTTTAATAGAATACGAAAATCTCATACAAACATTAAGAAATCCACGAAGATAAATATTGTGATAACTATATTTACACATGACATGTCAGTTCCCTTACATCTAAACCTCTATCTCTTGTCACAAGCATGATGCTCCTTTTTAGACACATTCTTGCTACATTTCTAAAACCCATTGAAATCAAACAGAATTACTTTAAGCACCACCATAAAGAAATAACTTCATCATCTTCTTTAACAAAACTACCCAATGCTGTATGTTATGGTTGGAACTGAAAACTCACATAAGTAAATGGAGTAAAGTAGAATTATTAAAACAGCCTTCCTAGGCATTTGCTGAAACTCAATCCTTTGGAACTTAAATTACCTTGAATTAGAGCCTGTATTATAAATAATTTCTCACCCGTATTTTTGCCAAGAAAATACAAAATTAATGATCTCTCATGTTCCTGTGAAGACTTTAGAATCTGCACATATTTCCCTGTGCGCATATGCATGGAGAGGAGAACTACACTAGACAGAAAGGAGGACTCCCTTCAGGATCAAATTTATATTTCAAAGAAGAGAAGACTGTGAGTCAAGCCAGCTATTTTTGTTGTTGTTCTAGACTCTACACATTTTTTTTCTTTGATTTGGAAAGAGAGCAGCATTTTCTTTCCAACTTAGACAGTATATATCACACAAATTCACACAGAAACACACACACACTGCAATGTATAGAAAAAAGAGAAAATGGAGAAGGAATATCTGTGTGTGCATAGTGTGCATGTTTGTGTGTGTGTGTGAGTGTGTGTATGTTAGAGAGAGAATGTGTACGAGGGGGAGAAAATATTAGAGAATGTCACTTCCCTCAAGGATTAAGAGAAATACTTTTAGAAACTGTATTAACCTACAATTTATAAACAGTAAGTTCAAAAATAAGAAGAGAACTAGAATGAAGCTCTTACAAGTTTTTCTTTGTCAGTTGAAAAAATTACACGCAAACACAAACAATTATTAGTGTTTACTGGAAGTCACTCACAAAACTGCCATGCTGAAGATGTGTGAGCAATGGCTCTGCTTTCACAGAGCTAACTGTCTAGTTAGATGCCAGATAAACTGGAACTTCTCTTTAAATATGAATTTTATGTTTATTAGTTAAGGATGGAAGACTGAGCAATGAATCCCATTTTCTATCCCTAAGAAAGGTATCCCAAAAAGATGGCTCAAGGAGCACCTTGAATAAGTTGTGTCCAAACTGAGGAAGGACTTTGAACTTCTTTACCTGGCTTTAGAAATTTCAACATAACTACACAGGCTTTGGTCGGCGGGTTGCAGGAAGTGAGTGATGCCTTACCTACCTTAAAAGCAGTGGTGACTTTGATAACAATAACAATGTATAGATATTAAGGAAACAACACTGTGCTCCATCTGGATGTTTAGAAAAATGCATTAGTTAGATGAAAGGGTTCGTGGTAAGCCTGGAGAGAGTCAAATCCCAGCTTCACTGTGTATTTTGCTATAAGGCTCAGAGCCAATTGCTGTATTGCATTTTCTTCATTAAAAAAAAACAAACAAAAAAAAAAAAAAAAAAAAAAACCTGCCTAACACATTTGTTATAGACTCCAAATCAGATGAAATTGCCCAATGCACTGTTGATTCATAGTTGTAGTAACGATGTTCAGAATGATGCCATTAAAGGTGATTAACTGAGCACCTACTGCGTGTAAGATACTAATCCAGATATTTTGTATGTGATATTATTATTTCTTACTTAAAAGTTATTGAATCTCTACTAAGTGTCATAGATACATCTACATTCTTCCCCTATACAACAGTAAAATAATATCATTAAAAAAAAAAGAAAGAAATTGGATGTATAGAGAAGAGAAACAATGCACCCAAATGCGCATGTTTAATGAGTGGCCTCCACGGTCCAGGATTTACTGTCCGGAGTCCATCCACATGATCTCTGCTGCCCCACTGGAGGCCCCACTTAGCATCTCATGTTATGCATTAAATCCTATTTTATAACAAGCTAAGTTACGACCAGAAGATTTTGATCCCTTAGACCTGAATAAGATTAATGTATTCACCCCTATGTCTTTCCTAAGTTTCTAAGGCCATTGAAAAATAAAAGATAATCTAGTGAGTCTCATATTTCATTGTTCAAATCCCACACAGATGAGTTTCCTCAAAAGTAAAGAATCAACAGCTAAATCGTCATTGCCTGGCTTTCCATAATGTTCGTATTATTATTTATAATAATAAATAAATAAACTTCATTTATGCTGAATCATCAAGGGAAAAAATACTATTGTTTAAGATGGATTTGTCCAAATTAGGAGGGAGAATCTTGAGTAGCAAAAGAAAAACAAATGATGGAAGGCCATGAACATTTTCTGCTTCAATTGAAAGCACTTTCCTCATTTGTACATCAGCCTGATTCATGCAGGATGACGGAAGACACCATGTCATTTAAAAGAAATTCCCTCTGTCACATTTCAGATTCAGTTGCCTTGTCACCCCGAGAGGCAACACGGAACCTGATAACATTTCAACACCGAAATGCCTCTTGTTTCTGTAAGACGTAGAAGTTTTCTTCGCCACTGGATCTCTTGGATGCTATCAGAGCACGCACTACTTTTTATCACTTTCACAAACTGTTCTGTGCCCCAGTCATGGCTGAACCTTTCCCAGTATCTCCCACTTGACCTTTCGGGACCACAGGTCATGAGAAAGCAACCCTCCTACACACCTGACCTCTTTGCAGAAAGGTCTTTTGTCCATTTCTCTAACTGCGACTGAAACCTTTAGGGAACACTGCTCATTATCCTAGTCCTACCTTCCTTTTTTGTTATGTGTGTGTTTTTTTTTTTTAACACTTATTTTCTGAAATACCTGCTCTGCATTTGGCTCTGTGACAGGCACTGGGAGACCTTCAAGGAGCTTACAGCCAATCACAGATAACTATACAAGTAATTGATTAATCAACTACAATTTGTATGAAGAAAAAGACAGAAGGGGATGAAATCTCTAATAGACGTGGAGGAAGGAATGATAATCTGAGACTAGAAAAATGAAGAGGAGTTAAAACCTTCTAGGTAAAATCAGTGGGATGTGTGGAGAGTCTGAGGCTTCTCACATGAGGAGCAAAGAGCAGGTCTATGAGGCAGCGTATACAACTTGACTACACGGGGTGTTGGCATGGTTAAATTGTGCAGGGCATTATCGGCCATGTTAGAAATTTTGGACTATGTCTAAAAAGCAATGGAGAAACACTGAAGCTCAGTATTCAGGAACATGTCATAATCAGAGAATGCATTAGAACAGGGAATGCAATCGGAGAATGCATCAGAATGTGCAGACTACTGCATGTAGGTGACCAGTATGGAGGCTAGGTAGAGATCCAAGTGAAATATAATAATTTATTGGATTAGAATGGTAATAGAAGACATAGCAGCTGGAAAAAAAAGTAGAAGGTAATGTTTAGTTTTTATAAAATGATTCAAAATCACCTACATGCATTTCTAAGAACAATGGGATGGCATTCAAGGGTATGCGGCAAGGGAAAGCCATGCTTATAATTATGTTTGGAAATAAATATTTGTGCTATTGCAGAGCAAGAGAGGAGGAGATCAATAATAAATATGACTTGTGACTTGCTTCTAACCGATAAAATACAGCAGAGATGATAGGATGCATGGGGTTGTGTGGACATGATGATTTTACATGAGATTGTAATGTCTGTCATGTCAGAGACTGTCTTGCTGGCTGAGAAGAAGCCAGCTGCCCTGTTCTGAGTTGCCATCTGGAAACCCCACGCAGCAAGGAGTGGAGGGTGAGCACCCGACATCGGCAGCAAAGAACTCAAAACCCTCAAGGATCTGAATGCTGCCAGCAACCATGAGACCTTGGATCTGGACTCTCGTCTAGTTGAGATTCGGATGAGACCTCAGCCCTGTCCTTGCTGGCCCTGTGATTGCGGCCTGTGGGGTGCTAGTGCAGAGGACTATAGACCTCTTGAAGGATCCTGACCCAGAAGAGCTACGGGATAGTGAATGCGTGGTGTTAAAAACGGTGATGCTTCTGGTAATACTGTCACATAGCAGCAAACAATGACTACACTCAGTTTTAAATCTGCTAGTTGTTACAAAGTTTCCTCAATATCACGTATACTGGCACAAGGGCAGTTTGGGTTATAGGCCTAGAACTTAGAGGAAAGATCAAAAACAAGGTATTCATTTTGGAGGGTGAATTTAACAAATAATAAAAGAGAAGGAGGTGGTCGCAGAAACAATGTATAAGGATATTGTCTGCAGTGAAGGTAATGGAATAATAATTATTTGTTTCGAACAGACTAACTAGCTAAATTCTGAAAATTTTTCTTAAATAATAACAGCAGAGAAGACCCAAAGTTATGTACATTGATGTTCAGAGATTTCAGAAGCAGCATGCTGACTGAGAAGGTAAGTCAGAGTAAATTTCGCAGCACATAGCAATGCCTCAGAGCCTGGCCCAAAGTGACATTTATCGAAATATTGCATGCCGAGTGCAGTATTTTACCCTTTTATATAATTTTCCTTTTCAAAATCCCTTTTTAAAGACAAAACCCGTTAGATTCAGGGAAGTGTATTTCCTTCCCATAGTCACCAAGTAGTTAGGAGAAGACCCATGACTCAAACATAGTCTAGCTTCAAAGCCCAAGGCTTTACCTTTGAACATTTCAAGAACGCATTCAGGCATACACAAGAAAGCATGTTTATATATTTCACATGGTCCAAAGCCTAACCTTGGATCCCACATATCTGAAACCAACACGAGCCACCTCCACCACCCGCCGCAAACTAGACTTCTATAGTAAGAGAAGTTCTATAGAATTGAAGAGCTACAAATACATCTAAAAAGTCAGGCAAAATCTTAGAATTAATCAGGACTATATTTTCTGTCCAAAGCAAAGGTCATGTCTAATATGGTAGAATGCCCCTTCAAAGTCCACCATGACTCTGAGGCTGGAATAAGCGTTCTTCAAAACTGTCTTTATGCCATTGCTTCTAGTACAACAATAACTCGCTCTAAGCTTGACATGTTGAAATATCTTGTGATCTAATTGGTTTTCATTGATGGATATAATGTAAATGCTCCCATCCAATATTGAAACAATCACATGCCTTTAATTTATCCACCTGTTTGCTCATTTTATTATGATATCAATGGCTTATGTATATCAGATTTCTTCGGCCTAGGAACAGAGAGACAAATGTTTTCCATTTCGCTGTAATCAATCTTTTAGCTATTAAGCAGAGCCCATGCAGTCCTGCTAATGTGGCCTCTGCCCTACTCACATGGCTTTTGAGCAGGCGATATACTACGTCCCTACTGCTCATGAGTTCCAAAGATGTTAAGAAACAGCTGCAGGTCCTCTGAGTCATGAGGACACATGATTTCTTCTTCATTTGTTCAGCAAATATTTATCATTATGTGTCTGCCATGCAAATGGTCGGCAAGCGAAGCTCCTGGTGGTATCTCCAGACATCCTCGGGCCACTGGGTAATTATGGTTTCTGCTGTGCTGGTCCTTCCACATCTGTGACAAGCCTCAAGGAGGCAGGTCACCCTCCTTGCCACAGTTAAGAGAGAACATTTATTGTATGTGTTCTTGCTCAGCAGATACCAAAACGCGAACATGTGCTTTGCATGACATGTCGCTCTCTAAAATACGATAAGCATTCCAACAGGGCACTCTAGGTACACAAGGAATCAGCATTATTTATTTCAAATCCCTAGTGACAGATGTAAATGCATCTAACTCTTAACCATTATGATTATTCTGAAGACAATTCCTCAGTTTTATGCTAGAATGTGTTGAACACCTTTCTTTGCCAGTGTCCCTTTATATAGCAAGGAATAAGCAGGCTTTGGGATAAAAGTTTTTGGCAGGGAATGGTGTTTGTACGAAAGTTAATTACTTATATATTTATAAATATCTTACATTGTATATTTACTTAATATGACTATATTTCATTATATTTATCCAACATTATATTTATCTAAAATTGATATATTTATAGCAAGTGATACTAGTAGTGAGATAAAATTTCCTTTCTAATGACAATTTATATAAATAAAATTATAAAGTTTTCTCTAATGTGACATGTTTCATGTAGGTTAATGGTTTATATTTGATACTGGACGAATATCTACAGGTGAATCACAAAGGCATAAAGGTGGGTTTAGTGCTCTAAGAAAATTAGCCAAAGTTTTCAACAAGGCCTGCTGACTCCAGAGAATAAACTCTTAACCACTAAGTCTTCTATTTGCAAACATGGCTTTTATCTCTGTGAGTTTACTGTCTGCAAATGGTGCTCAATAAATGTTAAATATATTTTGTGGTAATATCAGAGAAAGCAGAGAAATGGGGGTTGAAACAAAAAGGAAGGAAGGAAGGAAGGAAGGAATGAAGGAAGGAAGGAAGGAAGGAAGGAAGGAAGGAAGGAAGGAAGGAAGGAAGGAAGGAAGGAAGGAAAACAGAGAGGCAAACCAGTATTTTTGGTTTCTTTGAAATGAATGTAGTTTTTAAGAAATGAATTCCTGTTAGGGAAAAGGTAAATATATATTTGAGGCAGATTAGAGATCTCTTCAGTGTCTCCCTGGTGTAGGTTTACCACTGACAGGACTAAGAGATGATGCTGGTGATAGGCTTGAAACACAAACTTGGCCTTGGCATGGGAGTTCCTATTTAGCTGCCTTGAGCTAAGTACGCGATGAAAGGCTAAGCAAAATAACATATCTATTATCAATGTCACCTTCCAGAGCCAGGATAAGGAAGAGGGGAAATGAAAAGAGGAATCAACAGGTAAATGAATACAAAAATCAAGATATTCACAGATTTATTCACATATCTAATAAATTTGGCAGACCTAGTTTCAGACTTTTGGGGGGTATTGAAAGAAGAAAGTAGACACGAAAGCAAAAGTAGCGTACGAGTCTACTTGCATAAAGCATAAAGCAGCCCAAACTGACCTATGCTTGTAGAAGTGAGGATATTGGTTGCTCTAAGGGAATAGTGACAGAAAGAAGGCACAAGAATGAATTTTACAGGAATAGCACTATTCCGATTTTTTAATTTGGATTCTGGTTACACAAGTCTGTTCAACATGTGAGCTTGTGCTCTCATAATATACACATCTGACTGTTTGGATATCACACGTCAATGCGTAATTTAAAAATAAGTGTGGAGGAGGGGCAAGAAAAAGAGAAAATGTAGAAAAGCCTGAACGGGAACATGAATTGCTGCCTGTGCTTATGAAAACTCTACCTCACCGATGCCCTTAGTGCTAAACCAGACAGTGGAGACAATGTTGTTTCACATCCCACAGTCTTCCTCCCTGTGCTGTCGGTCCCCCAAAAAAGGCTCTCACTGTGCACTCGCCCAGAGTTTGTTAGACCTGTGAGAACAGCTCTTAAGGGGATACTGGCGCCTCTCCTTTCATTTAATTTTGACATTGTAACTTGTTACCTATACATAAATATGTGGGGATTGTTTGATATTACTTCATTGTCACCTAATGGTATCAGCAGCCCTAATAATTACACAGGAATGGCAATACAAAAAAAAAAAAATCCTGGGTGATTATCATCATTCAGATGATTCCGTCAAGGTGAGAAAAAGGACAATAGAGACATGCTCAGGAATGAATGTTGCCCTTTGTTTTCAGCCTTGATCATCTAGTTTTTCTTTAATAGTCATTTTAAAAAGATCAAAGCACAGAAGACTGTAGGTTATCTTACATCCATTAATAGGATCTGTGAATATAAATGGATGGAAGAGTGACATTGCTTGCAGCACAAGGGGTCTTTTTTCATACTGCACTGAGAATAGTCCTTTTCTCATTTTTTCTTTCTCTCTCATTTCAAAGAGATGCGTGATCCTTTCATAAGCCCGGTAGAAGAGGTATTCTACACCCCACTTTGGTCCTCACTTTCCCAGGAAATAAATGCAGCTCATCATTTTCATGTGGGTAACACTCAATGGCAGATAAAGAGATATGATATGATAATTTTATCATATCATGAAGATATACACGGCATTTTACTAATACCCATACGCCATGCCTTGCCCTGAAGAGCCAAACTCTTTCACACACACAAAATATATATAGACGGGAGTGATTGCCTGGGTCCATATAAGGCAAAACCGCACAGTATTTGAGTGGGCGTACATATTTATCATCTCTATATACTGTTTACATAGCTAGCAAGAGAGATGCTTTTATATCCACTTTCTAATAGACCAAATTTCTTTCGAATAACTCCTTTTAACCATCACCCACAATATCAAATTTTTTGCTTTTAAGAAACACAGTATGTCCCTCCCCTTTTTGTGTTGTCATATATGGATATATGGAAGTATCACGAGAGCCAGAGATGAGGATTATCTGAGACTCAGGATGTTTCTAGATCCAGAGACAGAAATACAACAAGAAGTTTCACCATCTCTCATTTTTCTTCTTCTCCATATTTCCTATTCCACCTCCTCTTCTTTTCGTGAAAAGTACAGCTTTTCTTTGTTTCTCTAATAGTCATCGTGAACAGATGATGTTTCTCTGATGTCAACCTAGTTCACATATTTTTATGTTGAGCTACTTGGAAAGATAATATTTAAAAAAACCTCAGTCCTTGTGGCAAACACCTGGGATTAAGATTAATTGAACAAAATCTGGTCAAAGGTCTATCTGTGTTCCAGAACAGAAGCAATCCTGCATACAAAGGCTGGTGGTTATCTATACTGTCAACAGGAAGACGGATAGTCACTAGAGAATAAACGCACTATGAGCTAGACACTCAATAGGTAGGTATTCACTGCAGCCTTGAAAGAGGTAGATTCTCCAGAGATGGTTGTAGACTACGAAATACTCATTCCTGTGTTCATCCCTTTTTTCTGCTCAAACTTTGACAAAGCAGAGTAACATTAGAAGTGGCAAGTTGGTGAACAGTGTTCATTATCAAAGAATAGAGGCAGGAGAACCCTTTTTTAAGCAGAAGGGAAAAAAAGTCCTCTTGAGTAGCATTTCCCAAAGGCACTGAGATCTGTTAACATTTTAAGATAGTTCTTACTTAGATCTTTGGAACCCAGTCAAGTACTTCTGTTCATCTCAATATTGACTCTTTCTATTCCAAGTTTTCTACCACTGTTTTGCTTAACAAGAGATAGCTTTACAGTATTTTACAGACTATTGACAGGGCTTTGTGGTCAGTGTTTTGGATTAACCCACTGAAATTCCTTACAAAACAATATAATCTTACCATATGATATAACAGTCATACTTCTACCTATTCACCAAACTGAAATAAAAACTTACTTCTAAACAAAAACTTATATACCATGTTTACAACAGTTTTATTTATAATCACGCCAAACAGGGAACAACCAAAATATCCTTAAATAGGTGAATGAACTTAAAAAAAAAAACAAAAAACAAAAAACAAAAAACCTGTGGTAATTCATATGGTGGAATACTATTTAGTGGTTAAAAAGAGTGAACTACTAAGCTGGATAAAAACATGGACAAATTTTAAATGCATAGTACTAAGTGAAAAGTCTATATATACTATATCATTCCATTTATATGACATTTTAGAAAAGACAAAATCATTGAGTCAGTAAACAGATTAGTGGCTGCTGGGAGCTCAGGGAAAGAGGAAGATTAATAGGGAACACTCAAGGGACTTTTCTCGAAGGCAGTGAAACTATAATTTTGTAATGATGGACACATGGCACAATGCACTTGTCATTAGAACTTCACAGTGCAATGAGTGAATCTTAATATGTGCAAATTTTGAAAAATTAGGATATTGCGGTTTCCTAGGACAAACTCTGACAAAATAATATAACTATATTACAAATGTAGTTTTTAAACTTACAAAAGGGGGTGGAGGTAACAGGAGCAGACATCAATGTGTGTGTATGTGTGTGTGTACATTTTGAAATACACACACACACACATATACACAATTATATATATAGACAGGTATACCCACATATATATATTCTCCCTGTGTCAGCTGAGAGGGCCTAGGAGCAAAGACAACCCAGTAACAACAAGTACAGTTAACACAGAGATCTTGTTTTTTAACACCCCAATAAAAGGAATCAGAACTCCTCAGAGAAATGGCTAATTCTAGAATCAGGGCAATAAATATACAAGAAGAATATAGAGCATCATGCAATGCAGGAAAGTAATAAAGTAAGTGCTAAAAAACACCCCCTCCAAAAAAAATAATAATAATAGGCATGTCAGAGAGACACAGGATACAACTAAAAAATCTCCCAATGGCTAATGCTGAAAAAAAAAATGAGCAATAAAATAAAGCTGTCTTGACTTATAACCTGAAGTATGAAATAAATAAGTAATTCTGAGTACATGTTGATTAAATGAGAGGAAGGAAGGAAGGAAGGAAGGAAGGAAGGAAGGAAGGAAGGAAGGAAGGAAGGAAGGAAGGAAAAAATGAACTACATGTGTAATGTAGTTAATTATGTGGTGGGTGAAGAAATTAACTCCATACTCTTTAAGTCCGTGCTGCACATGGTATGTGCTACACAGTATGGAAAGGGGATGAATAGTAACTTTGTGGTAGAAAAGCCTGACAAACAATACCTCAGCCAGGTGATCAAGTTTAACACCAAGGCATATATCCTAGTAATAGTATGTACCTGAGATAATGAAATAAAAGTGCCACTTTTACCTCTGGGGTCTTCGTCCCCAAACACATGACCTCAATCTCATGAGAAAAAAGCGTTAGACAAATCTAAAATGAGGGGAATTCTACAAAAATAGTTGACCAGCACTCATCACAACTGTAAAAAGGCTGTGTCAATATTGGTTCATTAATCTTGACCAGTGTACAATACTAATAGAAGATTTTAGTAATAGTACGGTGTCAGTGTGAGGTATATGAGAACTCTCTGTGCAATTTTACAACTTTCCCATAAATGTAGAACTGTGCTAAAAATAAAGTGTGTATTTAAAAAATGAGATGCCACACACTTGTGAGTACAATTTCACTTAAAAAAAAATTCCATAGCTGGGGACAGATGTTTACTCTGCATGTATGCGGGGATGCCACCCTTCACCCTGAGGCTGACACAGAGACTAAGCAGTCAGAGGAGAAAGAACAGTGGCATGTGATGTGATAACTCTCTGGTTTTGGATTCCCACTCTAGAACATCCTAATGAAGTAAATTTGGCCATGCAAACTGCACTCGTTGACTATGGTTGTCTTAACAAAATACCATCAGTTGAGTGGTTTATACAACAGAAACTTGTTTTCTCACAGTTCTGGAGGCTGGAAGTCCAAGATCACAGTGCTCACAGAGTTGATTTCTCCTCAGATCTCTCTCCTTGACTGCAGATGGCCATTCTCTTGCCGCTTCTTCATATAGTCCCTTTGTTCATATGTGTCCCTGGTGTCTCTCTGCGCATTCAAATTCCCTCATCTTGTCTAAGAGCACCGGTCAGATTGAATTAGGGCCTGTTTGTATGGCCTCCTTTAACCCTAATTACAACTTTAAAAAGCATTACCTTCAAATACCACCTCAGTCTGAGGTCCTGGGGTTAGAGCTTCGACATGTAAATTTTGGGGAACACAATTCAACCCATAACACAAATCTATTCTATTTACATTTTTTACAATAACAATGTGATAATGCTTGACCTATGTAACATATGTTTCTTATGCAATATATAATGTGAAACAATAAAACTCGACACATAATGGACCCTTCTAAAAATCTATATTGTTTTACACAGTACCTAGCGTATGGCAGAAGCTAAATAGTATCTGTCATGATTTCATTCTCTATCAGATTAGCTAACCTGGGATTATATGTCCAGAATTCTCTTCCCTATACAGTCAGCCTTCTATATCTTTGGGCTTCACATCCCAGGATCACTGTAGGTTGAATTCACGAATGCAGAACACGTGACTACAGAGGGCCAACTAAGAAACTTGAGCATCCACAGATTTTGGTCTCCGTGGGGGGGGGGGGTACTGGATCTAACCCGTCACAGATACTGAAGGATGGTGTATTGTCCCAGTCAGGTTAGGCATGAGATTTTTTAAAGGCAGACGTGGAGAAGGCAGATGGAAAGTCAGCATAGGGGATCAGGTACTGGGGCAGCTCATGCTGAATTCAACAGATTTCCAAGCTCATCATGTTGGCATGAAGCAGAATTCAAGATCCCAGCTTCTTCAGCAACTATAGGATCTGCTTCTTCAATTCTCCAAGCCCTGGGTCAACTGCATGTGGAGCCCCGTGACAAAGGCACCATCTCCCAAAGGTTATTTACCTCATGGAGAACTGGGGTGGGAGAGCCAGATGGAGGCTATAGTTTGTCCTTTTGGATTCTGGTGTATTCCTGATCTCTTCCACTTTACTTCTGGCTTTCCCTCCTATCACTCGAGGCAGAGAAAACAGCTTTGCACAGATTTCTCTATCAGCTCCTAATGCTCAAATCCCTCTAATAATTCCCTTATTCTTTAAACTGTTAATGGTTCTCCTTGTCTGATGGAGAGCTCTCATTTTTACTGATAATATGACCTTGAGGAAGCTATGTTATGGTTGTGTGCCTCAGTTTTCTCTTTTTTAAAAATGAGAGTAATAAAATTTACTTCATAAGGTTTTTGTTAGGATTAAGCGAATGTACACAGTGTTTGGCATAAAGTAACCACTTGTTAAATATTAATTTCTATGTAGCAATAAAATAATTATTTATCACCCTAGCCTTAAGTTAAAAACATTGCTCTGGATTTCAGAAGAAATACATATAGACATTTCAACACCTATTTCAAAGAACTTTGTTTGATAAATTCTCCCCTCCCCCACTGCATTTCTTGAACTCAAACCATTCTTATGGGTTGAAAAGATTCATAACTGGCAGATAATGTTGTGATCTGGAAAGACTGACATGGTTATAAAGAAAAGAGTGTTTGGTGCCAGCATTCCTGACAAAAAAAATGAATAAAATCATCTTCAATAGTGCCACAAACATGATTTTACTGACATTAAACTCTACAAATACAGACACAAGGAATGAAGCCTTGTTCTCTTAGTATAGGCGATGTGTCTGAGGCAACCCATATGTTCTCGTCTACAACCTCATAATGTAATTAGTTTTTTTTAAAGTATGTCTAATTATGTATCAAATACACACACACACACATTGAAATCTCTTTTCTCCACAAGACAACATTCACATCTTTATCCTTTAGTTCTTTTAACAGCTTGCATATCTTTTCTATCATTTTTAACCTATTGATCTATGTGCTCATCTTTGGATGCAGTTGTCTTGCCATGTAAATTTCACCATATTTTTCTCTATGTGGAGGTATTGGTAAGGAGAATAAGGAGGAAAAAGAGCACATATCTCATAAAATTGTGATTCCAAAACAACCAAAAAATAAGAGCACTTGGACCTAAAAATCAAATGGCATTTCTAAAGTCAAATGAATCTAGGAAGTACAATGATTAAGTCCATAATGCATACATATCAAGAATTTTCAAATAGTAATGCATGATAGACATTCTAGGAACCCCTACCAGTTCCGAGAGGCAAGGTTTTGAAAGGAGCGTGCCATACACTAAAACTATATTGACAAAGGTGTCCCGCATTCATTTTCAGCCAAGACTTCAGAATTTCACAAATGCCTGTTTTAGACCTGCCCTGACATGTAGTTGATTCATTTTTCTGACAGGTGAATGTGGGAAAAAGCTGAAATGAGCTTTTACTCTCCAGCTTCTTCTAATTCGTGATTTCCTGGAATGGCTATATAACAAAACAAAATAAAAAGTCCTAACACTGAGTGCCGATGCAAATTCACAGAGCTCTAGACACAAACATAGCTTGAATAGTTTAAGGACAATTTGCTCTTTGCCTTTAGGATTAATAAACACGTCGAATCTTAAAAGATCAATTCCCATCTGAGAGCAAAATGATAAGAAAAGAACAGGATGATGAAGTTGTCTGGGTAGAATCCCTCTTTCGTTTCTCAATCTTCCATCTACAATACAAAGTTGTCTTGGGTGTTTTGATTTCCTTTATGATAAGGGCAGATTTACAGATATGAGAATAGTTTTCAGCATTTAAAATACCAGAAGATTATTTGAGTAGAAAGCAATAGGTGTCTTATTTTCCTCAGAAAGGGTCAGGGTAGGCCTGGATGAAATGTTGGGATGAAACATTGGCCATAAGACATGTCTCTGAGTACAGGGAAGTGGAGTGTAATAATCAGAGAAGTTAATCAATATATCCAGAAATAGGAAGAGGTAAAAAGGTGAATGAGTATAAGGTGTATTCATAAATAACTTAAAGAACTTAAACCTAGCATAACAAAATTTATAATCAAATTGATATTTAATTAAACTGAGTTTAATTCTAATAAGTAAGCATAGCGATACAGTGGAGGAAAAATTAAAAAGGGGGAAAAATAGAACTTCAGTATTAACTCCTGCTGCGAATTAACCTGGAAACCATTGTTTAATTGGTATATTGATGGACTGACCTGTTTTAAAGGCACAAGCTGAGATATATAATCGATGTTGCCTCTTCACTGAGATACTATTAATGCTAAGAGAATGTTTTACTTTTAATCCTCTGACTTTGATATCACTAATTCTTTCCTCCATTTGGTCAGCTCTATTTTCAGTTCAAATTATGAGATACTCCATGAATGGGAAATTGGGAAATACAGGTTTCTAATTTACACAAAAGCAACAGGTTCTATTCCAAAGGGAGTGACTTTGTGTACCTGTGGAGGAGGGGTAAGGGGCAGAGACTGTTAAATTTGTTTTCAATAGGTTCAAATAACTTATTGAAATATATTTTCTGTAATATTCTATTATATAGGTTGAAATGATGCCAGTATTATAACTTGTATAACCAAATGAGTTATTTCATCATATTTTCTGTTGATTTATACCATTCTGGAGAATTTTTATTGGCTAGTGATCGAGAATTCATCTTCTATAAAGAATTCAAAGATTTCAACTTCTGAATTGAAAGTATTTAGTTCAAAAACCAAATCTACAAGAAAAGACCACTGAAAACACATAGTTTATTTATGTTGGTAATGAAATCTCAAAGCAGGGGTTGGTCTGAGGCTCCTGAGCCAGCCCTATAATGAATAGTTCTAGAATTTTAACTCTGTTCAAGGTGGCTGAAAGCTGGACTTCTAAAAAATGTATATATACAATTTATAGCAAATTTCCTTAGTTATCCTACCTGTGTTAGTATACTTTTATGGGATGATATTTAGATCAAATAACCTTAAAATTAAAGAGACCAGGGATATGAGTTGACCAATGTAAGGTCCTTAAATAGTCAGAATTTCATTAGGAACAATATGATTGATTAATTATATTATTATCAATTAACTGATTAATAAAATAGCATCTTATAATTTAAGGAATACAGAAGAGTATGCATTAAAGCAAATTTTGAAAGGAGAAATTTCCTCAGAAGGCACTGAAATAAACCTTATTTATATTTCCATCTTTATACACCAAACTCATTCTTAGCCACAATGTAGAAACAACATAATGCCTCTTGGAAGACTAATTTGTTTTAGATATATCTCACAGTTAATTACCAATAACTTTCCCACTTGAACACTCCAGTAATTTCTAAGCTATAAACCATTTAGAAAGACCTTTGGCAACCACCGAAATCCACAAATCAGAAACCACTGTTTCACTTTCATCATAAGACACAAGAAAAGATTTGGCTATTTTACCAACTGTCTAAATATCCCTACTGGAGGGTTAGCTTTTTTATGTAGTACAGAAACAACACAATCTTCACCCCATTTTAGAGTTTTGGAACCACAGCTGTTACAGGAATTCACGTCAGGTAGAACAGCTGGATTTCTTCGGAGAATGTTTATTTCCCTCCTTGTGATTTCCCTCTCATGTTTTCCTAAAGAATTTCAATTTTGTTTGTCACTCTGAATCAAATAACACAAAAAAATATAATCAAACCCATCAAGATATATTTTTTTTCCCTTTTCTCACTTTGAATCTCTCCTTCAAAATAGAGAAATGCTGCCAACTCCTTTTAAAATCTAGCTGAGAGACAGAAAGTAAGCCATGACCTCTAAATTATAAGAAAGAAGCATGTTAGAGTCAAGATAGTTTGTCAGTATGAACATTCTCCCATCTTTTAAGGTTATGTGACATAAATTGTTTCTTTAATAATACAAAAAAAAGAATTTGAAAATGAATCTCCTTAATTATTACTTTGGAAATCTTCTTTATATAGGACGAAAATATGTACCAAGCAGTGACAAGAATAACAAGCTAATCCATGTAAGCTATAGCCATCATAATTTTCAATTCACTCCTTAGAAAATACAGATTTCACTATTTAACTGCATGCTAAATTACCATGTGGCCTTGCATAGAACCACAGATCTCTTTTCGTTAGACAAGTGTCTGTAAAGCTTTAGTTTTAAAATTAGTGTAAAATTATATAATGTTGCAAGATACTTCTAAAAAGATAATTTCAAAGATCATATAAAAAGTCTGAATCGCCAAAAGGGCATATAATATGAATTGATTTATAATATTGTGAATTATCAGAATTATACACACTTTTTATTATGTAGATGACTGAAATATATTTCTCAGGTAATATTTGGTCGTTATCCACAGTTTCTGACTCACAGCCCACAACCTCCTTGAAATCCTAAGTGATTAAAGCAGCCCCACCCAAGGGGGGCGCTGCATGCCAATAGGGACCAATCAGATGGTTGGAAAATTGGAACTTTCAGACTTATCCCATGATTTCCAGGGAGGGAGAGGGGGTGGAAGGTTGAATCAATTGCCAGCGGCTAATCATTTAATAGTTCATAACTATGGAATGAAACCTCCGTAACACCCCTAAAGGACAAGTTCTAAAAACTTCCAGGTTGTTGGACACTTAGAGATGAGGGGGAGAGTGGCATGCCTGGAGGGCCTCTGAGGTAGGGGCAGGATGGATATGCGGTCTGGGAGGACTGCCACACCCTGTGGAATATGATGCTATCTCTGAGTGTATAGCGTCAGCATAGAGTTGAATTGTAAGACATTGATGGTGAGCAAGAATTACTTGATGTTGTGTGGGAAGCTCCACCTCACAGCACACATAAACACACACACACACGCGCGCGCGCGCACGCACACAAAAACTGGGTACAGGAATCAAATTTATTGCTAAATTATGACATATTAATACTTTAAAGACTGAAGTATGAAAAACATTTCACTTTCTTAAACTCAGTGCTTATCCATTAAACTTGACTAGACCTATATTGAATACAGATTGGAAGATGCTAGAGGTCTATTTTATAGTAAGAAATGATTTAGATATAAAGAACCATAAAAGCAGAGTATAATATACTCTCTGTGCCTGACTGCCTGCTGCCTGAACAGTTCATTCCAAAAGCCATTATGTGTGTCTGGGCAAGGGAGGAATCAGTATAAGGGCAGGAAGGTGGAGGGAAAAGTGGAAGACCAGGTAAACATTTGTGTGGGGGAGCTTGGGGATGGGCAGAAGTACAAATGACAATTGCTACTAGGTACGATGGACAATTCAAACGATAAGTATCTTGAGGATAAAGAAATTCAAGTTTCTTACTGTTAGAGAAAGGGAAAAAATAGAACTAACAGTGTGGTGTCGCTTTAGATTTGGAGGTACAGTGGTGAACTCTATACTGAGGCTGAGGAACTCTATGGCTGAGGTCTGCGAATTCGAGAGCAATGGTCTAGCCGTATTAATTTCCTAATTTTGATGCTTGCAGTATGCTTGCGTAAAGAAACGCGCGGGTGAGGCCTTACTGAGGCATCTCATGGTGACAAGTCACCATGTCCGCTACCCACTCTCAGATGGCTCAGGAAGATGGATTTGGACTACATTTCCAACATCTCTTTAAGATCAAATGTATTCCAAATTAAGAAAAGAAATAGAATGCATTTAATATAGGCCTTCCTCCAAAAGAGGGTTTAAGGATGTCTACCATAAAAGAACATATTTACAAAAGAAAGTCATACATGATAAGAGAAGTTGGGAGAAAGAAAATTATTTTCAAGGGACTGAAATTATTTTCAAATTCTAACATTTTCCTTTTGGCCAAGTTGCCGTTTAAGTAGAGGATGTTCCCTTGCATATGGTATACTGACCTCCAACACCTCTTCAGTTACAGCCCTTTGGAAAGAAATGAGATACACTTTTTAAAAATATTTTTTTCTAAGTCATCCCTTGACCGCCTTCTGATCTTTCAGTTAATATTTTTTGGTGGGGTGTGCATTCCTCTTTTGCAGCCCCCATCAGGAAATCGAGGGTCATTCCCAGTTATTCCCTGTCGTCTTTACTTTGTTAACAGCGCTTCAGCCCCCCCATTCTCCACACAGTTCTTAATTAATTGTATTGTTATTTGAACTCCTATGTGATATATTGGCCTTACATTTTTAAAGTGCTTATATTCCTGTCTTGAAAATTGTGTAACACTTCACCCAAACTTCTCCTTGTCCAGTTTAATTTGCAAAGTATACTGACCTCGAGAGCTCTTCCACCTTGGAAAAAACATTAACTATTATAATTATGCAGCGGAATCACGGTGCTCATATAAACAAACTTCCCTAGAGACATCATCAAAGTTTAGTAGAGCAGACTGGTTAACCCATGGGTAGAGTCAGATGTCTGGATTTACATTCTAGCTCCTCCACTTAATATCTGGATTTGGATTAGCTATTATTTGCCCTATTTTTCTGATTTAAAATAATGAGGAGGGAAGTTAATAGCGGTACTAATGCTGTAGGATGGTTGTGGATATTAGAAGCGTTTAACAGAGCTTCTGGCATCCAGTGACTTTTTGTTACATATTGATCACCATTGGGGGAGCCCTGGATCTAAAAGGAAACTAAGAAAATCTCCAGTGTCATGTTTTATATAACTGCACTCAACAGTGCAATAATGCCCATCGGCGTAAGCACTGCAGTGGTCCCTCTTTATCTGTGGTTTCACTTTTCATGGTTTCAGATACCCACAGAGTCGACTGCATTCTGAAACTATTACAAGGAACTTTCCAGATATTTTGGGAGAGAGACCACATCCACGTAATTTTTATTACAGTCTATTGTTAGAATGATTCCATTTTATTATTAGTTATTGTTATTCTTAACCTCTTACTGTACCAAATCTATAAATTAAACTTTATCATAGCTATGTATGTTTGGGAAAACATATAGTGTATAGGGAATTCAGTATTAGCTGCAGTTTGAGGCATACATGGAGGTCTTGGAATGTACCCCTTGCGGATAAAGAGGGTCTATTCTACTTGGCTTTCTCATTCCTTTACTTCTATCTTCACTAATATGTCCTTTCAAATAAAGTAGGGTTCATTTCAGTATGTACATCTGTGAAACACAGAGTTAAGGCTTGTTGAGTATTCCTATCATATAGGCAATTTACATCATGCAGGCAATTTATTGAATCATACTAGTAGAAATAATTCACAAATGGACAGTTATAAATAAACTTGTTGGGCACTGACTCTATACTATACCAAACGCTTTAAAAATAATCATTGGATATTTCCAAACATGCTTTTTAAGCTAAGGATTATTGTGCACATAGTACAGATAAAGTGAGGCTTACATGGGTTATACCCTTTATTTATGTAAGCCAAAGGCAAATTTGCAGCCAAATAATGAGATTCTATTTTAAACTTAAATAAAATAAATATATATTTTACCCAAATGCAGGTAGAGACATAAAATCAGGGTTAAACACTCCTCACCTCAATATATCATAGCATTAAAAATATCTATTTAAAGTATGGATATTGATAAACATAGGCAAATTTTCACCGAAAAAAAAAAAAACCCATAAACAACTACAACTTCAACAATGCTTGTTTGGTATCCACAGTAAAAATCAGATAAGCTTGCATGTTGCTCTTTATGTAATATAGCTATAAAAGTGAGTTTACATCAAGTTCTGAAATTCACAGAATATAAAAGAGCTGCATCTCCAGCTTCCAAATAAGATATTTCTAAAATAATTTGGCTGCCATTTGGGCAAATATATATGTGTGTATTGTCTTGACAGCTTGTCAACTGGCAGACAGTTCTTGAACATCACGTTCATTTAAATTTAATATTGGTAAATTTCTCAATTAGAATTTTATTTTTCACTTTCTGCACAATGAAATCCCTCAGTCCTTGCTGGCATTCCTCGGGGCGTACAGGTGCAGGTGCTGGCATTTCTGCAGCAGCAAAGGAAGAAAAATGAGAGAAGGAAGGAGGGGAGGGCAGAGACAGGCCTAGAGAGAACAGTGGTAATGGGAAGAGAGAGGAGATAGCAGCTGACCTTCATCCTGATATTCACCTTCAGGAGAAACGAAGGGAATAATTCACACTTGACAATAAAATAATGCAGCAGCTTCTGCTTCCCTTAACCAGAGAGGCTGGAGTCAAATAGAAACCAGACACCCAATGCATAAAATCAATATATAAGGAAAGGTCCAAAGGTAAGGTGGGAAATAGATTAACAGAAACAATTTTTTTTTTAAACCCACAGCGAGCAATTATCGAACTCTTATTTACTTTATGGCATACCTCAACCTTGTATTTTATCATGCAATTCTCACACAATGAAAGCCAAGATGGAAATTGTTATCTTCGCATTGTAGCTACAGAAAATAAACAATAATTTAACCTCCCTGAATTCACAGTCAATTGGATAATAAGGGATAGAACCAGGATTCAAAATTCTCTAACTTCCAAACCCACACTTTCTCCTGAAGCGCAGTCCACGTAGTTTTTGGAAGAGATATCACAGACGAAGTATTAAAAAAACAAAACAAAACATGTAAATGTTAATGTAGGTTATTTCTTTTAGTGCCCACTCTCGTCAAGAGAAAAAAAAATCATATATTGTATATTTACATTTACTTTGTATTATGTAGCTAATGATAGCTTCAAAATCAGTTTCTTAGATGAAACTGACCTTGAAGTCTGCAGAACTTTGGCAGGGGAAGGGGGGGTTCTTTCTCAAAATATATATCAAGCACATGACTCATATACACAAGAATTGGAAGCCTCTGACATATTTACAATAAATAGATACAGACTTGCCCATTAAGATGTAGAAATCATAACAATGAGGCAAAAATAACAACTTCTCTGTTCATCATTTGTTAGCAATGAAAATAGCGTCTGTATGTATTATAGGTATCAACAGTCCTCTAAGACCGTATTACTCTAATCTAGATGAAAATATGAATGAGGCAAGTTCTCTGCCCTAAATGGGTTGATCAAACAAGAAGAAAAAAAGAAAAAAAGAGGAAATATATATAGATGTGTGTATATATATATATGTATACATATTTTAGTGTTGGTTTGTGTTTGCATGTCAGAATCTAAAAGAAGGACTCACATGGAGATGTTTTTGCTTGTTTGTGGGTTTCTTTTTGAGGCATTGGTCGAGACAAAACTTCCTGCTAGAAAGCCATAGATGGTTCCCTAGAAATAGTGTCATTTCAGCCAGCTGTAGCAGAGTGATGTGATCTTGATAAGAAGGGTGGGGGGTGGGGGGGAACAGAAGTAGAATTCCTCGCACAAGAGAGAGACAAAGTAGAGTCTTGGCAGGAGAAATACATGGGCGAGATGTCGAGGCCTGAAATCAATTCCGATGAGCTGCTGCTTGGGCAGGTCCACCAAAGGTTTATTGTAAGAAAGAAGAGATCGAATGAAGCTAGGCTATATAGCTAATTCTGGCCTTCAATTTATATCTCTGCTTGTGTTTTTTATTTGTCTCATTACGTTTGCCTGCTTTGAATTTATGTGATTTTGCCGCATATGTAAAGAAAATGCTAAATGATTTTGAAAATATTATTAGCTACATAATGCAATGTACATGTAAATATACAATGTAAATATACATAGCATGGAATTCTTATAAAGGTCGCCTTAAATGCAATTTAAAGCAAAAGTAGGGTCCCTATTACAACATACGCAACAATGACTTTTGCAATTTTATGCTTTGAATTTTGGATGATACCCATGAATTCTGTCACATAAGGAAAAGCTCTACAACCCCTCCTCTTAGAGTCTAAAGTCTGGGATCAGGGTTTCCTGGATCAAGACCAGGGTTTGAGGAAAGGAAAGCAGATTCAAAAAAGGGGGAAAAAAAGTAAAAAAAAAAAAAAAAATAGGAAAAAAGTAAAAAATCATGGTTTGAAATATATACTTTTCTGCAAAACATAATGGACACTTCAATGGCTCAGAAGAAGTGAACATGGGCCATTGATGATAGTAGTGCTCCTAAAGAAAAAGTTATTTAAGGCGAGATGGTGACAGCACAGAAGTCTCTGGTGACTGTGATTTTTTAAACCACCAGCTCAATTCAATATCTGGCTGACTACAGACCTAGATGGTTCTCTATTTCTCTATGTGCTTCATCTGCATGTGAATATACACAAACAAATAATTAAACATCAAGCAAATATCAATAGGATTAGTCTGGCATGTTGGAACAAATCTTGATAAATCCGCCTCAGTAACAATACTCCAACTACAAGTCTATGAGAGGAATGCAAATTCCGCCTATTGAAGTACTGTGGTGTAAAGAGAGATATTTTAATAAATCTGCTTCGTCAGTTCCTATTACTGAGGGACTGAAGCTATTGAGCTGTAGAACTGAGGCCAAAAAAGGGGATTTGGAAATGCAAATTAGAGATAAGACGGTAATAAATGTCTTTTAGGCAGCAACACACTATCCCTGATGCCAGGAGCTATTTTAAAGATGACTCTTAATAGTTCTGTGAAATTGGAAGCATACATACCCAAAATGGACATCTCTGGCACAGTAGCATGATAGGGTCCATTAAGAAACTCCGGTGCATTGTCGTTGATGTCTTGGACTTTAATAATAAATTCAGAAGGAGGCTCAAGAGGCTTGTTCGTCTCCCAGTCCACTGCCTGAGCTGTTAAGGTGTACTCAGCCTTTTCCTCTCGGTCAAGTCTTTTTATAGCATGGATATCTCCTGTTATATCATTTATTTGAAAGATTGTCCCAGCTCCATCACCTGATAGGATATACTTAATTTTTTTGCTTCCAGGATCCAAGTCTGTGTGCAGCTGAAATGAAAAGTGGCATTGGTTAGTGATGGGACAATTTGCAATGTTAATTTAACTGACTCCTGTTTGAGTACCAAGTTGGTTCTTTGTACATTAACTGTAACTTCATAATTTCTGCTAACAGTAGCTGTACAAAGAGTCTATGCAGTTGTATGCATACCGATCAAAATAAAACAATGAAATTCATACAGGTAAGTCTGAAAAGTTAAAAAATAACTCTGATCTCTTTAGTATAAACTGAGATACATTTAGAATAATAAAAAGATCAGGGAGAAAATATAAAAACGTATAAATTCTTTTCAGTTTATTAATATATTTATTTAAAGTTGTCATTAGCTACCTTTTATGAATCACTATTTGTGTGCCAAGAACTATGTGAATCATTTGTCACATAATTCCCTTAATTTTTACCAAAAGAAAATCAATAGTTGAAATATTTCATATAAAACATAAAAAAAGGAAGTTTGACAAGGCACATAAAAACCTCCCCAAGGTTCATATTTTGGAATCAAGCATTTGGAGACTCAGAATTTATCTCAGATCTGCCTGTTCTATTTATGAAAACAAAAAACATTCTAACAATTTGATGTGTATTAAAATTTTGTTTGTCTAGGATGTTTTTTTCTTTGTTTCATATAATTCTTCTGGTCCAGGAAAATTATTCCCATTTTATAAAAAAGAACACTGAGACCAGACTACGAGGACACATTTTCCAAAAATGGGAGCACTTTGAAAAATAAAAACTTTGCAGCAAGAATCCAGATCCCATTCAGGTCATGGTAACAAATATTTGTTGAACACGTACTCTGCCTGAAATGGGCTGGTAGATACTAAGGGAAACAGTCTCTGGTTTTAAAATTTTCAGTTTACTCTCAAGAGGTAGATAGGAGTATTCTGATACATGATGCTTCTTTTAATACTATGCTGACTCCTCTTTAAAAAAAAAAAAAAGATGAGAATATATATTTTTAGTTTCCATTTTTAAAAGAAAAATTCATTGAATTATAGTTGCAAAATACTGCTTACATGCACATGTTTTCAGTTTAATTCAGTTATTTAAATGCCAATATAGTTCCACTTATCGCACCATGAAATTTCAAATACTCGTTCCTTAAAAAAAAAAAAAAAAAAAAACCTCCTAAAACCTCAAGACATTGTATTCTCTTGGGATCACTTTTATTCAGAATAGGTTCTATAGTTCTCTTTGGCAATTTAAATTGTATTTAGCGCTTCAATAAATGAAAAGAAAAGATTATAAAAAAGACATAAAATAGCAACAAAGAACTCAAATGCATCAAGATCTCCAACTTTACTTTTGAATATTTTAAAAAGTTAAAGCATAAGATTACATCAAATATTTATTGAATCCCAAAATGTATCCCTTTCATTTATTGTGTTAAATTTATTAACAAGAGCAAATATTGAAATGCCACTTTATCTTAATGAATGTGGGATTATAATTCATTAATGTGATATTAATCCTAATTTATGACCATTTTAATTTATGTGCATTTTAATATTTTCATTAGCATTTTTATTAAAAAAAGAATATTTGAATAATATATCATTCATGGAGGTTTCCATTCAAATAAAAGGCATTCCTGAGACACAGAAGGTGTTGGCATGTGTCACTCTTCTCTACAACGCTTTCACTCTTAAAATTAAGCCCTTCAAAACAGTGTTATCATTATATTAGAATGCATTCATGCCATATTTTTCTTACGTTAATCAATTAGTAAAATAGCATTATAATTATAACAGGTTCTGATGGTCCTTTCTGTTCAGAAATAACTGAGGGAGAAGGGAAAAGCGTACGTTTTTTGAAAGAGTAAAACATTTAGCTAAGAATCAGGTCTAACTATTGGGACTGGATAAATTAACACCTTTATTTGAGCTTCAGTTACTCTGCCTGTAATGTGGGGATAAAATATCTACTCTGCAGAATTGATTTTAGAATCTGAGATAATAACTTTGAAAAACAGACAAAAATGAAAGTGGACATATTACATGTGTAATAAAAACTAAAACTATTTTACTTCATATCATACTCGACCACATACAACTAACTATCTGAAACATTGTGATAAGCCCAGTTGCGTGCAGCCTAGGTAAAAGCAAGTTCCAAAGACTTCATCCTGAAAAAATCTGGGGAAAAACAGTAAATACTGTGTGCTTCCTCTTTATTACTTTGTGTTTGTTTGTTTGTTTGTTTGTTTGCAAATCTCAGGCAATTCTAGATCCCTGGGCTAATAGCAATCTTCAAACACTGAATATTATATTTCTATATTCATTAGTTTCATCTTATAATTTGTATCACACACACATACACACTCTCTTGCACATGGTTTGTTCAAGTAACCAATCTGGCATTACAAAGAAGAGTCATGGGTGTGTAAGAATAGCAGTTTGCAGGCGGCAAATGCTCATAAGACTCCAGGTTTAGACCTTAGGAGGGCTCGGGGTACATAGTGTCCAGCTACTCCTCTTTTTGCTGGTCTTCACATAAGTCTGTCAGGATCTCCTTACTTCAATGCAACAAAATCAATTTATCCCACCTCAGGACCCTCTCTGTGAGATTATGGGGCTAAAGATATCCCAAATACACCCAATGTTTACACACTGTGTACTGTGGCTTCTGCTACTTAGAGCGGGTTAAGGGACACATACGAATTGACCTAAGGTGGCAAGACTCCTTGGCCCGGCTGTGATTCAGAAAGTCCTCATTCATACGGTTATGAAACATGATCGAACCATGTGTATATACAGCCCAGACATGGTCTTTGCCACCAAAGACCTGTAGTTTAGTGAGAGATAAGCACAGGTAAATAGAAAATTTAAAAGGATAATGATAATAATAATAATGTTACATATATTGGCTACTTATTATCTGATAAACATTTTATATATACAACTATAATGCTATTGTCACAGCGAACTAGAGACCACTTCACTATTCACCAATGAAATGACTGAGATTCAGAGATTTTGTTAGGAAAACTTTCTGCAGAACATGTTATCAGCAAGTGGCAATCTTAACAGCACAAGCTTTAGAGTAAATCCCCTTGATTCAAGCGTGTGCTCTAAAAGCCATAGTATGGAGAGAACGGATGGCTGTGAGAACATATAGAAATTGTACTTAACACGGAAAGTGCAGTACGGAGGGACAGAAAAGGCCTCCCCAGAGAAGTAATGATTAAAACTTCAGACTTTTGCGAGGGAGGACATGCGTTGCAGGCACAGGTAACAGCGTGGGTGAAGAGCCAGCAATAAGAGAGAGCATACTAAAGTGGAGAAACCAAGAGTAAGTTCCTGGGACTGGAGCACTGAAAAGAGAGGTGATGAGAAATAAGAACAGAAAGCAAAAAGGCAAGAGGCATATTTGTTCTAGTGACATGACAGTCAGTGGTGTGTGCCTATAAGCAAAGGTCTTAAAAGCAAAGGGGAAGAAGTCAGACAGGAAACTTAGATGCTGATTCACAAAGCTGCCTCACTTTTGGTTCTCAACTTCTGCCCATGCCTGTGATATGTTACATCAATAACCAGATGAATCTCTAATCCCTCTGGTCAGTCCCCGAAGCCTGGCTGGAGAAGCACAGAGCGTGGGTGTGTAATGAGAAATCCCCAAATTTCATATTAAGTCTTTGATTTCAGGGATCATACCAGGACTGCCACATAATTGAGCTGAATTGTATCGGTTTAATTACACTCTCGCCATCCTCCATATATTTGCATAATACCCTCCAATTAAAATACAAGTTTATTCTCTAAAAGTCATGGAAAGAAGCATTTGCATTTTCATGCTCCTATGTATTCCCACTACCTAGTAAGGGGTCTGTCAAATTACCAGAAGCTCCAAAACTGTCAAGTAAGGTGACTGTAAAAGAAGGAAAAAACCATTTTCTCATTTTATTTTCAAAACAATGATTTAAAGAGGAGAGCAAAGAATTTGGAAAAGTTAGTCCTGGTGAGCTAAAATCTTATCCACTCCCAAATGCATAGCCCTTGAGTTCCATCGAATATGTAGTCAACTTTAGCACCCAGCATAAGAACTGAGACATAGATGGGAATGCTGTCGGAAGGATGAGTGAAAGGTTGGACAGGTAAATTGGTAATGGAAGAATCATAGGTGGATAATACTGACAATTATCTGATACTCGGACATCACTGTTCTCATAAGAGCCCCACCAACCCCAGTCTTCAGTATCAACCATCTCTCTCGTAGCTGTTGAAAAAATAAAAAAGGAAGTACAAATTGCTTTTCCCCTTTGCCACACAGGGTCCATGAGGACACTAAGGTACTTTAAGGACAATGGAGCCGAGAAAAGATAAATTCTCCCTGATTGTTCCTTTCAATACCAAAGGATGATTTAATTATTATTCTGCCCACCTTTCCCTCGCAAGTGAGTGATGAAGAATAGGATTCAGTGAACTACAGGGAAAATCACTTACTCATCTGAAAATCAGGTCACTCTGTCATCAGAACTTATTTTGAATTTCCACTCTATCCAGATGGACACCATAGGAGAGTTTCTCAAATTTCCTATCTTCCTCTAGAGAAATATCTAAGTTATTAGATAAGAATCAGATCATTTGGAACCCAAAGAGGTTACCAGGGATCACCGCAGCATAAAACTCTGTATCTGCTTTTTGTGACTCTGTTTACCCTTGGAGAGGATAGCAAGCTTAGCACTCTTTAATCAATTTACTTCTTAGTGCTATATTCTTAGTATCTAGTTCTATGCCTGTCAGGAAGAAACTGTGCTGTGAGCTATGATTCTATCAGTGAATGGGCTGATGATCTAATCTTTAAGTCACGACCATTCACTATCAAAGATGGCGTCAGGGACTTGGACACAATATAAATATAAATTTTTGGCTTAAATCTCTGAGATGATAAGAATATAGGACTTCAATCTAGATCAGGGACATAGCTGGGCTGCCAGAGAGAGAAAGGGCAGGTAAAGAGAAAGGGGAAGAGGGTGTAAGAGTCTTTTCATGGGTCTGAAGCACCCATCCCTCCCAAGGACCAGGAGTCAGACTTGAAATTTGCTTATTTTAACTTGTAGTTCTGCCTTCTTTGCTCTATAGAACATCTCACAAAGGATGATGACCAAACATGAAATGGCCCAGGAAACGAAGTGTTTGGTTCCACCACTGTGTTCAAGCAGACTGAGACAACCACTTGTTCTTGATTTAGAGCTAAATAAAGCACCATATGATGGGGGTAGATGGGTGGGAGGGGTGAGTGCCATGATGGGCTACATAAGATGTCTTTATATGCTGCAATGTTATACCACTAGAGAAAATCTAAATAATTCAAATCCAGGTTATCTTTCATCCAGTCACTCTGTTCTTAACAAGCTGCAGAAACAAATTACATCATAAAACTAACGCTAGGGAATAGGCATAAAAACGCCCTAACATTTTAGTAAGCTCTAGTTGGGAATATGCAATTACTCTTGTCATCACACACTCTAAGGAAATAATAATTCCATGAAATACTAAAACTTTTCAAAGTAATTCGCATATAAACTATGTTACTCTTAATTGTGTCTCTGTTGAGAGGCTAACGAAGAAGCAATCCCTTATTAAAGGAACAGAACATGGTATCCCACGCTGAAAATGACCTCTGCCTCACACAATAAATATCTTCCAATGTTTTATAGCAGACAAACATGTAGCGTCGCCTGGATACCTCAGACATGCATTTCTTGCATTCTGTGTCAGCTGAATGCTGAGTGCTGAAAAGATTGACCTGGCCATGGAGACTAGGGCCCAGAGGAACAAAAACTGGCAGCAAGTTCAAGTGGATGTTGTTTTTGGCTACAGGGAGCTGAAAATAAAGTTAGAAAAAGGAATGTATTGCCTGTGCTTCTCTTTTAAAAGGTAAGTTCTACAAGGACAGGGCTTCTATGTACATGATTCCACACTATCTCCAATAAATGTCGTACTTAATGCTTATATAAGCTCTCATTATATGTGTGTGTGTGTGTATTCAGCGAACTACAGGGGAAATCATTTTCTCATCTGAAAATCAGGTAACTCTGTCATCAGAACTTAATTTGAATTTCTACTCTTTCCAGAAGAACACTCTAGGTGAGTTTCTCAAGTTTCCCGTCTTCCTCTAGAGAAATATCTAACTTACTAGATGAAAATCAGATCATTTGGAACCCAAAGAGGTTAGTAAATAGTCTATATTGACTTCCTCATGCTCACAGAATAAACAAATGACAGAACCAGATGTAACCTGGTAAATCAGATCCCAGAACATACACATTTTAGCATAATTCTATAGAGACTCTCTAGAAAGCAAAACTAGTCTATGGGTCTCCTGTTTCCCTACGTGATGAGACAGCATGAAGAGGCCTCTGGTTTGTCTTTGGATGGCAACAGAGATTGAATACATACAATTAGAAACCACATGTATGAAACCATACAGGACAGACACATTTTGTGAAAACCAATTCATCCTATAGAAATTTGACATAGAAATACAAAGGTACATGCTCAGTTAATAGGAATGTAAAGAGACAGTGTGGACGAGAAGAGGCTGGCAGGGTGTTTCCCAAGAGACTTCACAAGCTAGCATTCATGACTTCGGCATATCTGCTATTATCTTCTTGTGAGGACAACAGCTTTATGGGTTTGGAAACATGGTGTGTCAGGCCCATAGCAAATCCAACGCTCACAGGCAGACTCTGATAAAGAAAGTTATCTCGTCTAATTTTTATAAGGTAATGTACTGATGATAAGTAACATTTCAAATTATCACGATGAGCAAAATTTCTCTTTATATAAAGACCCAAACACAAGTGAAGCCAAGCTATCCTTGTTGATAGGATTCAGAGAAAGGAGAATTAAATGTATCTAACTTTATAACAATACCAATAGAAAAAGTAGCTTAAGTTTGTCCATCCTACCAAAAAAAAAAAAAAAAAAAAAAGGGGGTCTTAAAAATGCTCAAGGGATGCTTAAATTCTGCATTCTCAGATTTTTCTCTTTCTCCTTAAGTACTGAGGTGGAGACTCCCATATTTAACTAAGCAATCTTTTTTTTTTTTAAGTCAATGGACATTATTCTCTTTGATACATCTTTTTTTTATTATGTGCTGAAAATGGCCTGGTTAAAATAGTAAAGTTTACAGGCTTGAAATCAAAATGTCTCTCTAAGGCAATCAAACATTTATAAAATAGTGGTCCAGATTATGGGATTTAGAATGAGAAACAGGTAGAAATAAAGCTAGATTAGAACAAACTCTAGGATACTGAGGTATTTAGTTAACCTTCCCAAAACTCAGTTTCCTTATCTGTAAAATGTTTTAGTAAGTTTTAATAATCTTACCTTTAGGATATCATAATGATTAAAATGTGACACTAGACAATAGATAAAGGCATGATATCTCTTAGGAACCAATATATTAAAATAAAAATCTATATAGATTGGATTCTTGCGGAGATTAAATTTTGGAATAATAGATTCTGCCAAACCTACAATTGCTTTCTTAGAAAAATACTCTGAACAACATATTCTGGGTTAGAATTCAACAAACAACACTGATTTATAGTAAAAAAATAAGAATGTCACCTCTTGAGTTAAATGATCTGGACACAATGTGGGCTTAAACTCTTACACTGGGCATGTCACCTAATCACATATTTGGTACTTGTTTACCTATTCAATAACTCACCATAGTACATATGTCTGAAAGTATTTCTTTTTGGTCAGCTTTATTAAAGTAAAATTGACAAATAAAATTATAAGATATTTAAAGTGTACATTGTTTATGTTTCTTGATACTCAATAACTTTAAGCCTAGACATCGAGGGAAGATGGTTGATGTGCACTGAGTCACTGAATAAATGTTTACAGGAGCAAGAGTGTGGGTGCATAGCACTAGTGGACCAATTACTAAAAAGAGACTAGGGTAATGGATCGTTAGTGGATAACTTTGTTGATAAGAGAATTAAGTGGAGTAGGATGGTTAAATAGATGGTTTTATTGGAGAATACGTGGATAAAGGAAATGATGGATAAAGGGATGGCTGATTAAAATTCTCAGCCATCCTTCCGTTTAGGTTCCAACACATATTGGATACTATGAATCAATGAACGAACGAACACCTGGACATGTGGTGCGTGGGTGGGCTGAAAGACCACAGAGTTTCTCAGGAAAATGTTGATTTTGGAAAAACATAACTAATTATTCTGTCTTAGAGCACTATTCCCTGACTTACACTAAAGCAGACATAGTTTTTGGAATAAATTACAAGAGATTCTCGCATAAAGATCTTTGGTGCATGTTTAATTTTCAACAAAACAATCTCTTCATAAATTTCCTGGATGGGGGAATCTCTCTAGCTCTCTTGATAGAATAGATAGATAGATAGATAGATAGATAGATAGATAGATAGATAGATAGATGGATGGATGATAGTAGATAGATAGATAAGAGGGAGAAATGTTCTACCAAATCAATAGATAATGTTGTAATATACAATGTAAGCAAGGTGAATAGGATTTGAAAAAGAAACCCAGCATTATTATACAAACAAAAGAAGTGGTATTCAGGATATTTTCCAAAGGTCAATTTACAGTGGAGATTCAGCTACACTGTTGAAAAAGGAGAAAATGTTAAGAGAATTCTGTGCTAATATTCTGTGTTTCAAAAGAACTTTAACCAGAGCAGTAATAGGAGTTAAAAATATGAGATGGATTTCTGATGTGGTAATCATAAATACTTGCTAAACAGGATGTATCTTGTTATTCAAATAACTGACAAGAGCACAGTGGGAAAGAACACAGTGGATAACCAAATGACAGTCATCTACTTTATCTGAAATTCTATATTTATAGAGACTTGGGATAATCAAAATGTCGTGAATTTGGAAGAACACTGCAATTGAAGTTGAATACAAAAACCTGGGGTTTAGGTTGGGCCATATAATAGAATATGCCATTAGCAAGCCATCTTTTTTCTGTGATCAAGAAACCTGATAACTTAGCTGTGTTATCCACATCTATCCCTTCAGTATTGTAAACTATCTCACTCTAGATCTTGTAAGAAAGAGAAAGGTCATGAACAAAACTCAAATATAACAGAAATAACATTTTAAGTTTCAGTCATGACTACTCAATGGGTGGATAAATAGTGTGATAGACAGATGAATAGGTAAATGTGTCAATAAGAAAATTATGAGGGGAGATGAGAAGTAAATGGTTTTATTGAAGAATGTATGGGTGCAAGAAAGGGTAGATGAGAAGATAACTATATAAATAGATTCATAAGTATTTTTCCTTTCAGATAAGTGATAATCAAAAGACCTGGTTGAATTATAACTTTTAAATATGATAAAGTTACTTAAATTTTCCCTATTTTAGTTGCCTTTTGTTAAAATGATACTAACAAGGCCATAAGCACCATTACCAAAAACATTATCTCAGATTGTTGTACAGATAGCATGTATGTGAAAGATTTTTTTTTTAACTCTGCCAAGTATCATTATCCTTATAGTGAAAATTTGGAAATGTAACTTAATATATAAAATTATCAGAATAATAGAGCCTACAATACTGTAAATGTGTACTTGTGTTTATATGTAAGTTTCTCTATCTCTGTTCTGCCAACAAAACCTGGAAGCTCACTGAGAAAATAACAAACAACAAATCTTCAAGGGAAACCTGAAAACTCAAGATGACCTTACTTTTTAAAACTGTAAATAGATCTATAGATCTGTTAGAATTGTGTAAATTTCCTCCTTTAATAATAATAATTTTATAAAAATAAAATTTTTTGTTTCATCCATAAACAGAAACAAAAATAATTTTTTCAAGTCCTCTATTATGAGAGGGACTGTTTCTTCTCAAAATTCATATGTCGAAGCCCTCACCCCCAGCACCTCAGAATGTGGCTACACTATGAGATAGATGTATGGAAGAAGTAATTATGTTAAAATGAGGCTAAGATGGGCCTTAATCCAATCTAACTGGTGTCCTTAAAAGAAGAGTAAATTTGGACACACAAAGAAATACCAGGGATGCATGTGTACAGAAGAAAGACAATGTGAGAACCCAATGAGAAGGGGGCCACCTGCAAGCCAGGTGAGAGGCTTCAGGAAAAACAAAACAAAACAAACTGCTGACACCTTGATCTTTGATCTTAGACTTCTAGCCTCCAGAACTGTGAGAAGATAAAGTTCTGTTGTTTACATCACCCAGCGTGTTGTGTTTTATTACAGCAGCCCTAGCAAACCAATACATCCTCCTAAAGCATTTTAGCTACTTCTCCATGAACACCTTACTCATCACACTGGTAGCTGCAGTTTACAGTGATGCTACTGATAAGTTATAACTCTAGATGTGGAAGGTGGAATGATTGCGCCCAAAGACATCCATGTCTTAATTCCCAGAACCCGTAAATATGTTCCTTACCTGTCAAAAAGAACTTTGCAGATGTGACTAAGGATTTTGAGATAAGCATATTATTTTGGATGATCCAAGTGAGCCAAATCTGATTACTTGGAACTTTAAAGGGTATTGTTTTCTGTCTATAATCAGAGGGAGATATGACTATAGTATAATGGTCAGAGGGATTTGAGCTTGCTGACTTTGAGCATGTAGGAAGGAAGTCGCTAGCCAAAAAATGTGGACGGCTCTAGAAGACGAAAAAAGCAAGGAAACAAATTCTGTCCTAGAGGCTCCAGGAAGGAACCCACTTAGGCACCTTTATTTTAGCCCAGTGAGATCTGTGCTGGATTTCTGCCCTATGGAATGATAAGATAATATACTCATGTTGTTTTAAGCCACTGTGTTTGTGATAAATTGTCACAGCAACAGTAGGAAATGTATACAATATTTCAATCAATACAATAACAGGATTGATTAATTTAGATAAGTTTACAAATCAGGTATGTAGGGATTGTGTATCTTTTCTAATAACATCTTGCTTAATTTATAAAATAAGGGAAAGGGGTAATAAATTACTTTTCAGGCATTTTATAGCTTAAACAGGCTGTGACTACTTAGACACCTCCTTACTGTTTGCATAACTATTTTACATTGTCAATGTACTACTTTGGATAGTCCCTCAGAAAATATTACCGCAGCTACCCATACACAGGGTGGCAGGGTATGTGTCTGGTAACCCATTCATTTGCTTTTTCAGCTATTTTTTCAAGAACATTGAGAGTTTCCCTACATTAGATACGGAAAGATTTTCAGAGCTAGAAGAGGGTATCCAGGTTTCTCAGCAGTTTCACTGAACTATAAAAAATCTACTTCACTCGGGCATATTATGGAGTGATTACATTAAAAGAAGTAAATTGCTTTTCAGTTATCTTTGGATGTTGATTGAGAGTCCTCTGAAAGTGAATATGTACTGAAATAAAGTTTTGATGCAACTCAGGCTTCCAAATCATTTACCTACTTGTGTGTGGGGTGTATAACCTGGCAATGTGGGAGAAATGGGGGAGGACTGGGGACAATGGCTGAGATGCTGCTGTAGTCTTGGTGGTTAACTTTAATCACCTCATAGTTAAATTTTTAAATGGCCATCCTTCGCTGTCAGAGTACAAAAAAATTCTGGCCAGGCACCACCTCAGTCAGGACTTTGGACCTGAGCAGAGGAAGAAACAGGACGGTTTAGAACAGCAGTTCTTAAAGCACGGGTCCACAGACCTCTGGGAATCTCTGAGCACCATCCGGGCACCCAGGAGGTCAGAGCTATTTGCCTTTTTCACGGTGTTGATATCCGTGTTGTTAGTGCAAAGGTAATGGTGCAGAAAGCTGCTGCTATGTTAGCGCCAATCATGGCAGTGGTACCAAATCGTACTAAGAGTCACTGTACTCTTCACTACCACACCCTCCAGATTTAAAAAAAAAAAAAAAATGACCAGTTTCACTTAAGAATGTCTTGGCTAGGTAGTATAAAATATTAATTTATTGAATCTCAGCCCCGAATACACCTGCTTTTAATATTCTGTGTAATGAAATGGGCAGTATACATACAGAACTCCTGCTACCTACTGAAGCATGACCATCAGCCCAACAGATTTAACTGGCGACTGTTTCAGCTGCAAGATGAATGAGCTACATTATTTTATGGAATTTCATTTTCCAAAAAATGAAAATGGAAAGAACTAATTATAGAAAAACCTAAGGATTTACTATATGCAGTTATCAAGATTTTATAATTTATAAAATATAACAAATTTTTTAAATTTATAAATAAAATTAGGTTATTCCTTCAAAGATAACCAACAGCAATTGTGGCCCATGAGAAAATGTGAGCTTTCTAGCAATTATTCGAATTTAAGGAAATCTGTGTCTGCCTCTCTGAGACTGTAGCTTCAATCTGTGGCACTGAAGCTTCAAGATACAGATTTTTTTTGACATTAATGATCATATGATATTAGCTGATATACTTTTTGATTATTTTTAAATGAAATTTGAAAGATTTGTATAGTTCAGTAAGACAATATTTTTCAAAGCATGGTTAGGAAATTATGAATTAGCAAAAGATTCATTGCAAGTGCAAATGAAACCAATGGATGTAATACACAGAGTATAAAAATTTATTGATATGGTTTCAGATTCCACATTGAAAGTAGCTTTTAAGAAACCACTACTTGTGGACATTTTGGTGTGGTATCATAGGAAAAAATCCACAATTATATGAAAAGGTTATTAAAATATACATGCCTTTTTCAACTACATGTTTGTGTGAGCCTGAATTTTCCTCATATATTTCAGTGAAAAAAGAATATTGGAATAGATTGAACGCAGAAGTAGAAAAGAGAATCCAGCAGTCTTCTGTTAAGCCAGAAATTAAAGAGATTTTTAAAATCTAAAACAATATTATTCTTCTACTTTTGCTTTGAAAAGTATAGTTATTTTTATTCAAATGTTATTTATATTGCATTATAGGTTTATCATTTTTATTTTTAAATGATAAATCTTTAAATTTTCTGTTTGAATTTCTAATATGGCAAATATAATAAATATAATTCACATAAGCCAAAGCTTTGTGGAGTCCTCAATAAGTTTTTTTAATGAAAGTATAGTTGACATGCAGTATTATATTAGTTTCAGGTATACAATATAGTAATTCAACATTTATATATCTTACAATGTGATCACCATGATAATTCTAGTAACCATCTGTCACTGTACAAGGTTATTATAATACTCTTGACTATATTTCCTGTGCTGAACATTATATCCCATGACTTATTTATAACTACAAGTTCATAACTCTCAATAAGTTTTAGTATAAAAGAATCTTATGACTAAAAATTTTAAGAACTACTTATCTAAATTTAATACAATTATACCTTAATAAGTTTATTTTTAAAAACTAATGTAATTTTAAAATTGTAAACATAGGCTGCTGGTCGGAAAAAAAAAAGGTAGGGTTAACATAATAAAACCTGGGATTGGACGTTTCTTTGTATGACAGGGAGGGGAAAGTCAAACTCATCTTGTTTCAACTTGAGGCAAGTTTTTCAAAGGGGAAATGAACTCCTTCCTCTCTGCAGCTCTGAAACTGAATATTAGAGGTAACGCTATCTGCCAAATATAAGCTCGAAGCTTGCATATTCAAGTTCTCTGCCCCAAAAAGGCATTTTTGAAGCAAAGTTAAGAATTTGCACATTAAAACAATTATTCTGAGACACTGGGCATTTACCTCAAATCACAGATAAATATTATCTCAAGTCATCTGGAAGCCCTGGCAATCTACCTAGATGACTAGAGGAAAATAGGTATGAATACATATTCACACATTATAGAACCATAAGTAAAAACACCCATTTCTGGACCCTCCTAAGTAGTTTTGGGGTGGGGTTCAAGCAATTGCATTTCTAAAACATTTCCACGTGACACTCCTTTTGTTGGTCCAGGCACCCAACTTTGAAACCCACTGACTTTGTGCTCAAAAAGAATTTATCTGTGCGATTTTTAAAAATCCTGAAATACTCTATGTGGAATTGTTTTATTTGATAAAGGTAAATGCCATTTTAAATAAATAATTCAAATTGCTTCTGCTAGAGAATAATTAATTTTAGACTCTAAACATCTTTTAGGGACTTACCAGCATTCATGTCCTGACACTAAAACAATTTATATAGAAATACAGTCTCTATAATCTATTGTCAAATACAGTCAACGAACATGTATAATACTTCTAATGTGTGCTTGGTGGACAGAGTCTCACCCCATGCTTTTATTATAGGACATAGCAGCTTCATACCAAAAAAGAAGGCTGTTCTTATGGAGTTAAATATCAAGCCAAAGTTACCTGCTTACCAATCCAAGGTACCTTGAATATTTGATAACAAAGTCCCTTCCCCACTCCTAACTTCTACTCTCATGACTGAAAGTTGCTGAAAATAATATTCTGCCCTGGCATTGTCACTGTGTGCTCATGTGAAGATTAAAGAGAATCATACTCAAAATTGCACTCACAAATATACAGGATCTTGGTGATTGATGGGGCAATATAATCTGGATAAATGAATATTAGTCTCAGTAAAAAAAAAAAAAAAAAGCTAAACCACTTAAAACAGATTCTTATTCAGACATGTAGTTATTTTAGTTACTTTAATTCTAAAACTTAACCTATTTTTAACATCTTTGCCTGGTTGGGCAAAGAAACAATTTAAACTAAAAGGGCTGTTAGTTTTCTTACAGAGGATGTTTGTAAGACACTCTTAATACACAATTTCCATGGAGTTGCTAATTGTTTTTCATTTTAAAATTCATTCTTCAAAGAATGAAATGCATTTGGTAATGTGAATATCAACCAGGCACAGGATACTACTCCACATTAGCATCACCATTATTATTCAGTCATAATTAATACACTTCTAAAATAAAGTGTTGACAGCACTCTTATTCAAATATATAGCATATGTTTATAGTCTCACACATGGAGGTACACACATAATTACAATATATGTGTGAGAGAAATTGCAGAGGCAGTCCAGGAAGTCATGCTTACACTAATTGAAAAATGCTATTGTCCAATTAAGAAAGGTGAGATCATAGGGTGTCAACACTGTCAAATGCCTATCAGATGTGGCCAGGCTGAGTAGATAACAAGGCAGATGCAATAAATAGAACAAAGATGTCTTTGTTGTTCTTGTTGTTGTTTTAGTAGAACTTCAAGAAGCTAATGGAATTCAGTATACTCACTTGTTTTCCTTATTACAAACAAAACTTGATCTCAAATGGAATGATGTATTAGTACAGATAATATTGAATAACTCGAAAGCACAAGACCATCTTTGACCAAAACCAAATGATCATTTAGAGGAGAATAATTATTTCCTCGTTAGAGATGTGCTTTTGATGGCTTTAGAGAAAGAAAATAATGTGACATTACTTCTGTTTGTATTTTTCTTCATTTGGGTACATCAGGAAATAATTATTGCATCATGTATTAATATAGAGGAATCACCTCACACTTATTTCAAAGTATCACATAATGTGAATTTCAAGGGGCGTTTAAACAAGGGTCATTTGTCTGCTAAAGTGCAACATACTGTTTTTAGGAGGAAATGTAAGTCATAGAATGTTAAAACCAAGGCTCACAGTATGTAAGTTATTTTTAACAATGAGGGGGTGAACAAAGTAAAAACGAACAAACAAAAAACCTCTAGCATTATTATTTCAGTGATAACTCTTACCAGGAGGTGCAGGATAAGTTGACAGAGAAAGAGGAAGATATGGAAGACAAAAAAAAAAAAAAAAAAAAAAAGCCAGAAGCATAGAGAACCTACCATGTGCCAGGTACTGGTCTGATTAATTAAATGCATTGCTTCATCCTCATACTCCAAAGCAATTTTCATTATTCTCATTTTATGGTTGAGAAATTAGGATACACAGTAGTTAAATAACCTGCTCTCCAGGACACACAAACTAGTAAAAAGCAAAACCATGACATTTTGGTCTTGGACTCCAAAGGTATATTCTGTGTGTTTGTGTGTGTGTGCATTTCTTTACAATCAGTGTTTTTCTCTATTTCAAATAAATAATTATTCAATTTTTTTCTCTTGAATTTTGTTGGCATCTCCTTGGAAATCTAAAAAAAAAAAATCTATGTTCTAAATATGGGAAGAATAAAAAATAGGATAAAGAATGAACACTTGTTGAGAATTGATCCTTTGACAGATTATTTAAATCACAAGACAACAAATTAGAGAATAATATTTGAACCCAAGTATGCCTGACAGCAGCATCCCATTCCTTTCCAAAGTCTTCTAATTTATTTATAGACAGTTTTGTTTCCTGTCTTTGTAACACCTTCCAAATTAACACCCTGATCTCTGTCCTTATTAGTTATTTCTTCTCAAGGGTCAACTCTTGAATCCACCAAACAGATGAAAACCATTAGGTGGTAGAAGGACTTTTTTATGTCCTTGGGTTTCTGTGACACCTGACAGAGATGGAGCAGATGCCCACAAATGACCCAGCGTTTAAACAATTGTTGGCTATGCACAGAAATCGCCAGCATGCAGTGTGCTCATTCACAAGGAAGAACTATTAAAAGATTCAGAATTTTGATTCAATAGGTTCCATTATTTCTTTTGTGAGCCTACATAAGTCTCATTAATAGTAATGGCAATTATATGTAGACACACACTTGAGACTGGCATCTAGGGTGTGCTGAGTTAATGGTGTGGTTTGGGAGGAAAAAGTGGCTACAAAAGGTCTCATTTAAGATGTTATGCACTTTTTATTTCAAGTGGCTAATTACCGCCATTGCACTCTGCCATTAATACTTTTCATGACAATTTCAAGGATAAAGAGGGAAAAACATTAGAAGGAACTGCATGAGCTATCATTGTGGTCTGTGTGGTCCACTGGTTAGCCTCACCATGTCATTCACTGTCATGGTATAGTAGAAAGAATGTGGATTTTGGAGTTACTTAGTCTTCAACCCCAACACTGGCTTTGTGATTTAAACGTCCTGTGACATTAGCAAATAATTTTACTTCAGTTTCTACATCACCATAAGAAAATATATTTCATAGAATGAGTGTGAGATTACATTAAGTATGTCTATTAACTGACAATAGTAATGGTGTAAGGCATAGGTATAAGTCTAACTATAGTAGGTGTAGGTCTTGATTCACCAAATGTTTTGTTTTGTTTTGTTTTGTTTTAAATTTCTGCTTGTGTTTAATTTTCATTAAATACACACACGTTAAATCATCGGCATCATATGTACATACATATATGGTACAACTCTGTCAGTGCCAGGGGCAGGGTCTGGCATGCCTCGGGTAAGACTTCAGGAGATGGAGCATGAGCAGCCCTGGACCTCCATGGACCTCCATGGCCTGGAGCATGATGCTGAAGCTTCAAATTGATCAACTTTGAATGTTTGACAAGAGGGTTAGGCTGTTTAAAAATATATGAAAAACATTGCTCTGCAGACTCCAATTCCTGTGACTAGACTGCACAGGAACACCTGAGCTCCACCTGCAATATCATTTGTATAACCAGCCCTTTCCTTCCATAGAATTAGTGGAGTGCCTTAGTTCCACTGAATTCCACTTCACACAAAACAGTGGCACTGCTGTGACCTACATTAAGGAATGACAGAGATTAATAGCCCTAGGACACACCTCACTGTGATATTACACAGGTAGAGTCGAGGATGATGTTCATTATGCTGCCTCGTGTACTGCGGGGAGAAAATGCCTAAGTGAAAATAACTATTCCCAACACTGGGACAGTAACCAACTTGCTCAAGATGATTTAGTTTATTTTAGCTTGTGGATATTCTGATTTATACTACTTCACAGAGTATACCAGCAAGCTGAAGTTCAAATTGTTGGAATTCGGATTTATAGGAATTCTATTTTACAAAAGAACAATGACAAATGTATAGAAATTCTGTTAAGCAACTTGGTGTATTAGCTAAATTAATGGTGCCCCTTGGTTATTTATTTTCCATTTTCATAACTTTGCTCTAGACTATTACTAGGTTATGTAGTCCTGTCATTGTCTCTGTTATGTTTTCATTTTATTTTTAAAAATATGTATTTTCATCTGTGGCAAGGTTTAATATGCTGATGTAAATACGGGAACCTTGCTTTTGAGATTTTCAAGTGCATGCCCACCATATGTATATGTAATTGCACATTACAAATGTTCTATTTATAATTCTACCTCTTTCATCAAGGAACCTGGTCAGCTCAAGCTGATAAGAAAGCTTGTGCCTACTATGACCCTTGACTGTCCTGAGCAATTGCATCTATTGTGTGCCTGCACTCCACCTCTCCTAGACCTTCCTGCTAGCTCTCCTCAACTCTGATGGAGACAAAGACTGCACACTCAGCCAATGAGTAGCCTCAGTCTCTGGTTCCAACAGTGACCCCTGTTTTAAGGAACCTCATAATTGTCAGTAGGAGAAGTTTAGTGTCCTTTTAAATGAGCAGATGGAAATAGCACTCTATTTTAGAGACTCTGTGAAAGTGAGTGATATGAGGATTTTTTAAAAGGCGTTTAAGTGACAGGTGCTGTTATATAAGCCACATTGTGAAAATATCCTTTTCCTGTCTAAATTCTAAGAGGCCAACATTCTGGGGGCTAAGACGGTACCTGATAGATTTAGAAAAGGGACTACTATGAAGAAGCAGAAGCGTTTGTTGAACTGTATACATTAGATAGTTCTTTAATAGAGCTTATGGGGTTTTTTTTTTCTTTTCAGATTTTTACCTGCTGTCAGGTAATATACTATGTACTTTGTATGTATAAACTCATATAAGCAACTTGAGCCTTGGTTTCTTAATGTACAGTTGGTCTAAGGTTACACAACTAGTTGCCTTGATATCAACCCCACCATCCTGACTCCAGAATTCCTGCTCTTAACCACATGAGTACAATGATAACTTTCCAAGCTAGGTATTTATATTCCCAACTATCTCACCAGGAGCTGCTTATTCACCCATACGGATAAGAGATGCTTGGGAAGAAACGTGCTAAGCTTGCCAGTAGGGATTTCCAATAAGTCCACAGATGGAAATAGCTAAATGAAAACATGCCTTGTTTTTTTTAATGAGAAGGGAAACAATTAATCAATCAATAGATTAATACGTACAAAAACTGTGTCGATTACATGACTCAACCAAAAGCTAAAATGCAATAAGTTTAACCACAGGTCATTATAATATCTGCAAAACTCCTTCTTCTATGGCTCTGTTCCATAATAAATATGCAGTAGTGCCCTCTTATCTGCAGAGGATGTGTTCCAAGCCCCGCAGTGGAGGCCTGAAACCATGAATTAGTACCAAGCCCTATATATATATATATTTTTCTTATATATGCATACAATAAAGTTTAATTTATACATTAGCCAATTTCACAGATAAAAGATTTGTTCTTACTGTAGGTCTTAGCAATCTTACCATATATATATATTTTTTTCCCCTTTCCTCATCAGTTCAAGAGCTTTCGCCTTTTCACTGAAAGGAAGCACTTTACAGCTTCTCTTCGGCATATCCAAAGAGCCAGCATCACTATCGTGCTTTGTAAACAGTGCTTTGTGAACACAAGCACTGTGATACTGCAGCAATAGATCTGACAAGCCGAATGACTACTAAGTGACTGACGGGCTGGTAGCATATACAGTCAGTATGGATGCACTGGGCAAAAGAATGATTTATGTCCCAGAAGGATCAAAGCTAGATGGCATAATATTTTATCATACTACTCAGAATGGGACGTAATTTAGAACTTATAATTGTTTACTTCTGGAATTTTCCATTTAATATTTCTGGACCATGGCCGACCGCAGTTAATTGAAATCATGGACAGTAAAACCACAGATAAGGGGGACCTATTGTATGCCAGGGATAGTATGTAAACGGAGGGGCTATCATTAATTATTTTGTAATCATAGTGGTGATTACAAATGCTTAAAAACAACCGCTTAAATTTGTATTATGCGGAACCAAGAGCTAAGAGAAATGTTTACAGGTAAACAAAAACGTGTGAATGGTAAAAGTAAAATTGTATTAATGTGGAGTAATTGCCCAGGAGATTTCTGTTTAAACTAGCTAAAATTAGAGAAAAAGATACACATACGTGCATATATGCACATATATATTTTTAAACGAAAAATACTATTGTATTACATTCATATGTATGTAATCTTTAGATTTGAGCTAACCAACGATTGCTAAGACACACCATCAATTTGAAGACAGAAATTCTTTATAATTGACACATTAGGTCAATGACCTTTGCTGACACTACAATTATATCACCTATTTGTCAATACACCTTTGAAAAGTCTTTGAAACTGGCTTCTGTCTTTTATGCCAAAAGGAATGCAAGTTTATAACCTGCCTTGACCTTTGGAATTCTGGATTCATCACTCACAAACCCGAGGAGACATTTGCTTTGGGTTTAGAATGTGTACTGAGAACCATGTGAACGTTTTTTTTCCATAAAACAACAACAACAACAACAACAACAAATCCTTTTGTGATCCTGGTAAAATAGTGCCCAGATTTAAAATAGCAACTAAAGTAAAGTTTATACTGTATCATTGCTTCCTCCATGGACAATTAAGAATTTTCTAACTCTGATTTTGTCTAGTTAAGAAAAGTAGTCTCTAGGTGTTTGAAGTCAGCAAATCAAGCAGAACAAAAAACCCTAAGTACAAAACTTGTAATGTTATTCATGACATGGCTTGAGTCACCCAATCACATCAAAGACGCTATTTATTGCAACACGTTTCTTCTGTGCATTCGATTATACCAACTCAGAATGATGGGACATAAATATAGATGAATGATGTCTCATTTAAAACAAGAAAAGGTGACATAATAAAGACTTCTTTTACCATTCCTTAGGAATCACCTGGTTCATCAGCACACTGTCTCGGTGAAAGGTAAACTATACTAGGCCCTTTCCACAGGGCTGTGCCACTTTTTCCGGATACTAGAAATACTCCCCTTTACTGTCAGTAACTATGAACCATGATGTCACTTGGGCCCCCCAGAAAGTTCATGAGGAATTTCACTGACAGTAATGATGGTAAATGTTAAACAAAAATAGCATAAAAATATAACTTACAATTATAAGATGTACTTTAAGAAAAAAATCAATGATATTAAATGTATGGTCATGGGATTTGTGCTGAACACATATACACACAGACACACACACACCTGATCAATAACTGGATTAACATACACATCTAATCAATAACTGGATTAAAGATGAGATGTTATAAAATATAATGAAAAAGTACAAAACAGCTTTATGACATGCCAATATTATTAATTTGGAAGAGCGCTCTGGGGCCTATTAGAGATAATGCTAAAAATAAAAAAAATATATATCATTGAAACAAAAATGCAATTCAAAGGTTTTGGATTTATATGCTCCAAAATATATTTGGGGTGTGTCTATATGTTTCCACAAATATTCTCCACACAGGAACGTATTTATGCCCTGTGGAAAATTAATCTAGAGCTATCTGAGTTTTGACATAGTGTCTTGAATATTATACCGCTCTCATGTCGAACTAGAGCTAGCAGGATTAAGCTATAACAGTAGATTTAGAGTGGTGAAAATTGTGTCCTGACTTACTTTTTGGGCTCCCATACTCCTTTTTTAACTGTAATTGAGTGTACTCTTCTAAACTCTAGGAATATAATAATGAGTAAGTCAAAAGTGTCTTCTGCCCCCAGCAACATATATTTTATTGACCCTGGTGACTTGATTTAAATTCCACAAAAGAAAATAGAGTAGTTTAAAAAACATAACCCACTGTCGAGAAAACAAAGATAGTGCTGTGTACCCATATCACCTGGAGAATCTTGTTAAAATACAATTTGGGTTCAGCAGGTCCATGATAGGGCCTGAGATTCTGCATTTCTTAAAAGCTCCCAGGTGACATGATGTTGTGATCTGGAGAGGCCATGAGACACACTCTAAATTGCAAGGCAGGAATCCATTCTTTGGAAGGTAAAAATGAGGGGCAATTGCCCTTATAAGAAAGAAGTTACATACTGAGAAGGTTGTTGATCTCTTTTTCTCATATTAACCCTGACAAACAGACCTCCTTATCTCTGTTTGAAATACTCAGCTAATAGAAATCATACAACCAAATTTCAATTAAGGCCCAAAGTTCTTTCTCTTTGCAATGAACCCACTGTGCGTCAAACTAAGGAGATTAATAATAGTTTTAAGAAACCACAAAAAGTCTACTATGTTTGAGGATCAGAGGATGGTGAGAAGAGAGGCTGAATTTGTAGGTAGTGGTAAACATATGGCCATCTGATGGTAAGGATACTTGACTTTTACTCAAAAGTGTTTGAAAAAATTAATGAAGGATTTAGAGAAGAGTTAACATATTCAGATACGTGTTTTTAAAATATCACTCAGGCTACCATGTGGAAAAACTGATTGAAGAAGTGTGATTTTGAGCTCAAGGAAGAAATTTTCAAATATTAAATAAATAAAAATTTAAAAGTACACAGTGAAATAAACTAGGCAAGCAAGAATAGAAAGGTGGTTCATGGCGGCAACTGTAATGTAAAGAGGCATAATGAAATTTAAGAAATATTTACTGGGAGAAATTGGTGGAGATAATTATTAACTCTCTCTACCTGGGTGTTATTATTGTTGTTGCTGTTGTTGTTCCTACTGTTGTTGTTTTGTTTTGGAACTTTTACATTGGCAACCAGGACAGAGTTGCAGGAAATTTTCTGCTACTTTAAGATCTCATGTACTCTACTATATTTTGCATTAGCTCTGTGTTTCCCAAAGAGAGATGCACAAATTAATTGTAAGTGGTACAGAGAGAACAATCTTCAAATGTAGGTAATGAAAAAGTGTGAATGGAGACAGCAACTAACACATCAGAACCTGTGATTACAGAGATAATATTGCTTACATCAGGGCCAAAATCATCTATGATACTCAGATTGGATCAATCACAGAGATTTGGGATTTGAGAGTGCTGGCATATGGCACGACCTTGGAAGATAGCACCTGAATAAATGAAGTTGCCTCAGCCCATATTTTCCAGAAGCATGAGTGGTCCCCAGATTAAGGGAAAGGCAAATGGTGGATCTAAACCTCTAGACACTAAAGTCTCCCCACCGAGTGACTCAGGCACACCAGGCTGCCCAGTGCAGGTGGGGTACACTGTGTTTCAGAAAGAAAGTTGAGACAGGGAAATATGGGATGTGCATGGGAATCTGAACACACTCCCACCTGTCCTCCAAGCCCTTGCTCCCTGCTTACTGCAAAGAGCTTTCCTGATCCCTTGAGTAAGGGACTCTATCCAACTTAATGTAAACTGAGGGATAGAAATAAAAGGAAGCTTAAGGTTAGAACCGAGGAAGGCCACTACACACTATTGTATCTTATCTTTTTAAGGATACGGGCTGTGGATCACAGATGTGTGATGTGGTATATGTCCTAGTTACTTAACCTCAAACTATTTCCTTAACCTATCACAATTTTTCAGATAGGAAAATATAAGGTCAAATAATAGAATGCTGGGAGGTAAAGATCTGGTAGATAGCAATTACTCAATGGGAGCTGCAGTTATTATTTCATTATGAGTACCAGGACTCTTTCCCTCCCCTCAAGTGGATTCAAACTCCTGACCATCTCTCACTCATCTTTGTGTCCCTAAAACTGAACGCAAGACTTAGGGTACTGTTGGTATTCAAGAAACACTTGTAGAATTATCGGATGATCACGAGCACTAAAATCACCAGATAATTTGTCTAATTTTCACTCGAAGCTTTTCAGGAATAAAATTGTGAACTTCAGCTTTTAGTGCAATAATTGCAATAGCAGGACATGACTCTGAAGTTAGATCTCACACCAAACCAAAAGTAAGCAGCCCAGAGAGAAAACTGTGCTGAGAGGATTGCCTTCTGGAAATATTTTGAATTCGTTAACATTAATATTAACTATCCAGCCATCTTTTGCATGAAAACCCATGGCCACAGGGAAGACCACCTCTACATCAGTGGGGAAGAGATGATTATGTATGGATTGGGCATTAGATGACATTATTGATGGGAATGCTCCGACACTCCGCAGGCTAACTCTGGAAGAGTCAAAAGTAGAGCAATTGCAGTCTGTATGTTTTAAACAAGCATGATGAATGTAAAAGCAGGATATAGTTATCCTATTTTGAATGCATGAGTAAGCTTTAAGATGTTTATGTATGGTGCTTAACTAGAAAAATACAGTCATCATATCATTTCATGCGAAATGAATTAACCTATACATTTTCACTGCATTTCCATTAGGCCCAAATGCAGCTTTATGTAGACAAATTCTGAGTGGAGAAATTTAGTAGTGACGAATGGCAGTGGCTTGTCACTGAACATATGTAGCTAGAGATGTACATGGATTTTACTAATGTTAGCAAGAATGGAAATATACATTAAATTTCCTCACCTCCATCCCCATCCTGACCAGGAACTCATACTTGTATTCCTTGGATGGGAGAGAAAAGAAAGAACCTCACATTTCTTAGACATTGGTATAATTCTCTTTCTACATCTGTTTCCAGTGAGTTCACTACTCATTTTTCTCTTTGGTTCCATTGTTAACATTTGTCGAGTATCTAGTATATGTCAGATACTTTACTATAGGCTAATGACACATAAGTAAATAAGACACATCGGAGCTCCTCCAGCAGTCTATGTGTTCCTTGAGAAGAATGTATGTAGTATAGCATTACAGATACATTTTTAGTCTGTGTAGGTGACAGTGGAGAAAAATGGATCATTGTTCTTTAGGGGAGGAGGGTGTCTGTGATGGAGTCACATAGTCATAATACTGGAGAGCTAGATCCTAGGAGAGTGAGACAGTAGGGGTTGCAAAGGTTCACAGTACAAGCTCTGAAACCACACTTTCTTAGTTCAAATCCTAGACCCATGACATAGTAGCTATATCTTAAAATAGGGTCATGTCCTCTTAGCGACTCAGTGTCTTTGTCTCTAAAATGGGAGTAATAGTAAGATTTATCTCCTCGGTATAATAATTTAACAAGCTAAGTGTGTGTGTGTGTGTGTGTGTGTGTGTCCATGTATCTATACATATATACATATATGTACATATATAGATATGTACACATATGTATGTGTGTATAGATACATACATACACACATAACATATAACACACACACATATATAAAATTTAAAGTGGTGCCCATTATATTGTGAACACTTAAAATGTTAGCTCTTACTTTGTATATTTCCTTAATAAGAGAAAAAATGGGATTTCAGAAATAATGAGTAATGAGAGAATCACGGAGCTATGAGGCATTCAGGTAAAAAGTTATGTAGTGCTGAGAACAAAAATAATAACAGCCAGCATGTATTGAACATTTAACACTGTCAAACACTGAGCTATAGTCCTGTTGCTTCATTTAATTCTCACAACTAGGGCTAGTAGATAAGGACTGCCAAAACATCACTAGCTTTCTAACAAGACAGAAAGGGCTAGATTTATCACAATTCGCTCAGAAAGAGGATGCATATGGCTGGAAAGAATAATGTGAGAAGTCACTTGGAGTGGAAAAGGTGACCCCCTCTCCCAGACAGGCTTGCTCGAGTATCAATGGATTATTGCTCTACTGGTATTTCAGGGAGAGCGGTCCAGTTGACCAGAAGGCTCCTGTCTTGCTGAGCAGGGTATACCTATGCAGAGTAGAGGAACAGAGCTCAGTGGCTTAGGGCAAAGAAGGGAAACCTGAGGGCTGCCACCAGGGGTCCTACTTTGATGACCATTTTCAACATCCTGCTCTGTCTCTAAATAAATACTGAATTAAAAATTCATTTAGAAACATGGTAAGAACTTCAGGGTTGTCTAATTCCCTTCTTATTTTTAACTAAAGTAATATTATCTTTCATTACATTATTGTGTCATTTGGATGCAAACTGAAATTGCCCATCTCCAGGAGATTTTCTAACATTCTTATGCCTAGACACCCTTTTTTCCTATATTCTGAATTAGTAGATTGCAGTGGGTCCCAAGAACTGGTGTTTTTTAAAGCTTCTCGGGTAATTGTAATGTTTACTTGAAATGCATCATTGTGCCACTTTTCTGTGGAGCTTTTCCAAGCACCATCCACGATTGATCTCCATGAAATCTGAATTTTTAGCTAGTATAGAGATATGCTAACCTTTATTTAAAGCATGGTCTGGACTTAATAGTTCTCAAGGACTTGTAGAAGACAAGTAGGAGTTATGTATTATGGTATGTCATATGCCATTGGAAAGAGCTTGGATTTATTCCTGAGGAGTAAGGGAAATCAGTGAAGGACAGAGGGCACGTTCAGGTTCATACTGTGGAAAGAATCAAACTGACCAATTTGACACACAGTTCAACTAGGAGATGATGAGTCTTAAAGAGGAACATCAGTGGCCAAACAACCTTCCTGTTTACTATCTACTGCTTCTGTATCTGTCCCCGCCCCCCAGCTCCCATCCCCACAGACACACTTTTCCCAGAGCCTGGAAAATCAATATAAGCCAGAGAGAGGAGACAGTGAAAAGCAGACACCTTCTAGTCAAATTTTTTACAGGAAAAAAAAAAAATTACAGCATTCCGGTGTGGAGATGAGCCCACAATGTCATCTATCTTCAAAACTTTGCTAACAATAGAGCCTTATTTACAATATCTATAAAGAAACCTGGATATCTTCTCTCAGGTAATCAAGCTTTAGGCATAAGCTGCAATTTCTATGAAGAGATCTGCTTACATCCCTAAAGAATAATAATATAAAAAATCCTACAGGCACTTACTGAACCCAGGAGTCCTGAGTCAGAGGCTGAATATCTAATTGTGTTTCCTTTTATCAAGGGTACACCTGTTCCTAATTGCTTCCTTTATATCTATTTATATTTTTAGCCTGCAGAAATGCTGGGAGAATTAATTACAGCAGTTAATGTTTCCATTTGAAAGGAGATGATACTCTATAAGTACTAAATATTATTAAATTTAATGGAACTAAATTAGTTTTAAAAAGACAAATGGTACAATTTTGTATTTCATTGATGCCCCAGAAAACTGCAACACTTCGTGTTGCATCATTGAGAAAAAGTAATGGAGATTTTTTTTTTAATTCCCAAAATATATATAAAAGGATTTCATTGAGACTATCTCTCACCAATGCCTAATGAAACACAGATCTATGCAATACATCAGTAGCCGTGGACGAGTTGCTGAAGAATAAATTAATTGCTCAGTTATCCCAAATGGCACTTATTTTACAATAGACTTGATTTCCATGTTTGTACCAGTCATTTCAGAACTAAAGTATTTCATTCAGGAAGAATACCATAAAATTGGATGTATTTACTCACTGCAGTAAGATATTAACGAGGGGCCTTCCTCTCTCCCCACCACTTCTATTGGAGTCTCTCTTTAGCGAAAGGGGATCTATTTCTCTGTTTTCTGTTTTCTTCAGCCTGATACAAAACGGGAGGCCCTGTGCCTTGGCCACAGCTCTAAGAACTGCAAATAGATCTTCTTGGTGTTGGTGTTAGTAAACAATACATACAAGGAGTAGTATTAAAATGTAAGGTGATAGCAAATCCATTGTTAAGCTGGAAATAAAACCATCTTGGCCTGGTAACCTCCTTTTGACAATCACAGGTGAGCAAAAGCACTCAGATGTCCAAAGGTTATCATCTCCAAGGGGTGATCATCATCACCAAGTCATTTCCATTTCAAAGCTGTTTTTTTTTGGGGGGGGGGTAGAAAAGAGGAAGTAGTACTGAATTGAGGTGAAACATGCAGTAGACTGCTTATATATTGGGCTCTGATGTCTATACACCACCGTGTGGCCTTAAGCAATTTGCTCATCTGAAAATAGGATGATGCTAGTTCAGATCTCCTGGGGTTGTTTGTGAAGACTGAATATGATAATATATGTAAAATGTTTAGCATTGTGCCAGCTATTTAGTAAGCATTTAATAAATGTCAGTCATTATACTATTACCTGTAGCTGTACCATATAAACACTTCCTCCTGTCACTCAGAGAAAAGAAAGCCAAGAACGATAAGAAAATGAACACAGGTGTCATGTCGGGTGAGGACTGATTTGTTCTTCAGATTCAGAGTATCTCTATTCCTAGAAGTGATGCTATTTGTCAAATACCAAATGCTTGTTAGAATCTTGCTTCAATACAGATATTGGTATAGAATCCAGAAGACGAAGGGTTAAAAAAAACTATCCCGTTTATCATCACATTTAACTTGATTCTAGTAACAGCTAAGTCACACATTTCAATTCAGGGAATATTTGCCAACAAAGTATAGCTTATTCAACTCAAGGAGAAAAAAAGTTTTTTGGGGGGAAAAGTTTATTGTTACTAATCAGGAAAAAAAAAAAAGATGTCTGGGTCTTCCAAAATTGTTAAGGTATTATCTGTAGATATCATTCTAAATTCAAATAAACTATCTTTGGAGATGGAAAAGCATTATTTTTAGCTCCTTCGTAGCAATTATTCTGACAGCTAAATTTAATTTATGCCACCATTGGGTAAATTTTCATCAGGTGACGTTTATTCTGATGTTTGAAGAATCCAGCTACTTATAACATGGCACTATAATTTATTAGCATTCTAATTAAAAACATAATTTATCTATAACCTTCAAGTTTACTATTTATATTGCACTTTCCTTATAGCTAATAAATCATTTGTAAATGACTTTGATAACCAAAAAGCTAAATACCAAGCCGAACTATAATCTGAAAATGATGGGCTATGCAAATAGATCTGCCTCTCCTGCTACGTATAAAGTTAGAGAAAAAGCCTAAAGGTTAGCAATTTGGAGAAAGATGTAAAAACAACATCATAAGTAGCTGTCACTAAGTAAATATCTGTCATTTCCAGGGAGACAAGCATGAGTTGTCACATTGCATAGATAAAAAGCCGGGGCTCAAAAGCATTTAAGAATGTTGTATAAGAGTACGTAGACTCTAAGTGACGGGACCAGAATCCAAACCAGAAGTGTCTGGCTCACAAAGCATCACCCTACTGCCAACACCTATCTTCCTACCTCAAATAAAAGGGATTCATTCCCTTGCTTAGCATAACTCCTTAACAATTCACCATTTTACCACATCACAAATAACAAGCATCAAAGAGAAAACAAAAGTTGGTTTTTCAGTTATACTTTCTGGACAGTTCATAGATTTTATTTACATAAATGAAGAACATATTAAAAAGGAGACATCTAACCCTTATCTCCTTGTACATCTTTCTTATGTCAAATGGTGCACATCCACATAAATGAGTCACCATAGGAACAAATCAAACTGAGCTCCTTACCCCATAGAATATTTATTTTCACGTTAAAGATCTCATTACTGTCCTGAACTGGCTAATGGGTTGTTTTAGCTAAAAAAAAAAAAAGCCAAGAACAGAGGCTGCCAGAATCCCTAAAGTCTCTGTGGGCCTGATGTAACCACGGCTGATTCGTCATCAACTTCTTGGTAAGAAGATGCTGCATGGACTACCTCCAAAGAGATGCTCTCTTCCCTGACTTTGTCTCTCTCTCAAAAATTAAAAATTTCAGGTTTAAGGTCTCTCTTAGATTTTAAGGACAAGAGAAACATATGCACAATGACTATCATAAAAATAATAATAGCAATAACACCAATAATGAGAAAATGTTGGAGAAGCACAAGTATATCAATCTTGTATCATTTTAAAGGTGCACAGAACTCAATCAAGTTAAACTTGACAAAGAAAAACATGCAATAATTTTATAGTAGTGCCACACTGTTTTCACAGTTATGCTGTAATGACAAGGAAAATAAGCAGTTGAGGCAGACTGCATTCATCTCTGTTTCTCATTTCATCACCTGCAGACATAAACATTTTGGTTGCAAGCTGAAATTTCTAGAGGTGACCTAGAAATATGGTTTATACCTTTTATTATTTGTTTTCCTTTTTGAGAATATTTTTTAAAGAATGTCTTCAAATAACTCCTGCTTTGATTCAAAATGATTTTAATTAAAATAATGATAATGTTAAATAAAGCAGAGTCTTGAAACACTTTCTTTTCCTGATGCCCAGACTATTTCACTCTCTAGGCTTCTACATTTCTTCTCTGCTGACACATCCTGGTTTTCCTGAACTCAGAAGGGTGGAGTTCCCAAAGTAGTATCCTCACTCTTATCTATTGACACAGTCTTCTTAGGGGAGCTCTCCCTCTGAGATGTCAATGTCAATTTCAGTGACCCAAAATGTGCCTGTTTAATGAATGATCTTCCTCTAGGTCCTATACTCATATACCCAACTTTGTGCTTCACATTTCCACATGGATATTTCTAAGAAATCTCACTCTTAAGATGACCTAAGCAGAACTTTCAATCCTTGAACCCTACCTTAACTATAACCTGCTCCTCGGTTAGTGAGTGGTAATACCAAAAAGCAAAAATCTAAAAGTCCTCCTTAACATAACACCCTCTTTTCACAAGTCCTACATACCAATTGAAAGAAGTATTGGCTCATCCTCTAAACAATATCCCTCAACTCTCCTGTTTTCTCATCTTCATTACTACCCGTATCTTCAGACCAATGAAATGTCATCCCTTGACTGGGTCACATAAGAGCCCCTAAGTAAGCTTTCCTCTTCCATCCTTAGCTCCCTAATATTTATTCCACATATTGTAGCCTGTGTGATCATTTTGAAATAAACAAACAACAACAAAATATGATGTTGCCTCTAGTTTAAAACTATTCAATACACACCTGTCACATTTAGAAAATAAGCTAAACTCATCTCAATCCAGGAAAACCTGTCATCTAAGCTTGGTCTTACTCTAACTTCATCTCATACCGCTCAGCTCCTACCCCACCACCCTCTATCCACCCTCTATTTCTTTCTGTTCCTCTAACAAGTTCATTTATTCCCCTGCTAAAGGCATTTACATTAATTCTTCTTATCTTTCCATGGCTGATTACTTCTGGTCATTAATGCCTTAGCTTCAAAAGCCCCGATTTAGAAAAAAAAAATTCAGATACCCCAAACTAATCCTCCAGTGATTCCATATTGCATCGCTCTGTTCCATCTTATTTTCTTACTCACCAACCTCAAATACTAGAACATGAGCCTTATGAGAGGGGGATTTATCAGTCTTGTTCAACCTGTACTTCAGCACCTAGAAGAATGTCTCACCAACATTAGGTGCTGTGTAATGGATGGCTAAAAGAGAAAACAAATGAATGGAGACAAACGTGGCGATAGTAAAATGAAATTCCATCCTCCAAATAAGATTCGAAGGGTACCTTTTCTCCTTTAGATTAGTTTGGGATTCAGGTGTTTGTGGATCAATTTCACGTCAAAAATGGTACAGAGCTTTTGATAGAGTGGTTTTTCTACTCTGAGTCAAAGCCTAGCTGCTTACATGAATACCAAATAATCCTTCACTACCTCTGGGTGAGAAATGGATTTGTTCAGACATACAAGGCACTCAATAAATGTTTATTGACCAACTGTTTATTCTATTTTCCATGTACTGTGTTAAGTTTGGAAAATATCAATATAATTGAGATACAGTCCCTTTTCTCCAATCTAATAATCTAACGGGGTGTTAGAACAAAAACAAAACTATAAAAATAAAATTATTTTATAGGAAGTTTGATGGTGCCCATGGGCTGGGCATCAGAAAAGGTTCAGATAAGAATGCCCTATCTAATTCTCAAAGCAACGTTAGATGAGAACCGAGCAAAAAAGAACCAATAATAGTGACAACCAAAGAAGAGTTAAGTTACCAAAGCCTGCTGGTGAAGACTCTGAGTAGACAGAAGTGGACACAGGTCATAAACTGCATAGCATCATGGTAAAGAGCACCTGCTCTGATATCAGACAGAACTAGGGTTGTATTCCGGCTTCACTGTATATGGATTGTGTGTCTTTGAGGAACTTACTTATTATCTCTGTCTACAGATGAAAACAACGAAGGCTTTGAGAGTATTGCTCATCACCTCAGAAAGGCATCGTGAAGTTGGAATGAGATGATAATAGGTGTAAAGCATGCAATGCCACATTTCCTAGCACATGAGTACCCAAGAAATGTGTGCAACACTCAGTTGAAAGACAGAGTGACAAGAAATGAGTTAAAGAAGTTGAATGTTGGTTAGCATAGGATCCAGAATTTTTGCTGGCTTTGCATTAAGATATTAAAAAGCAAACAAACACACAACAACAACAAAAACAGCTCCAAGGGTTCTGAGGTCTTCGATCTTAAACACTTTGGAGGAAGATGCTACTATTCATTTGATATGAGTATAGCAGCTTGAATGTTTCCTTATTAGCTGTAACCTTTACCAAATTATTTGTCTTCCCTCTTCTCTTAAAATAGAAATAGAGATAATTTATTAGGTTGCTGTGAGGATTAAATGATTAAATGCATGGAAAGCCTTTTAAAAGTTATTGATATCTATAAGTGAGAATAAATAGGAGGTAAGGTGTAGGCATGGTTCTGACTCCTCATTTTTAAAAAGCTTCTCAAATTCTAAGAGTAGGTCATACCAATAAAGGGAAGAAGAAAAAGCGTGGTCCAGAATCTAAGAACATTGGTTCAAAAACCCAGTAAGTTCCTCAGACTTACTTCTCCCCAATTGTATATTGGGATTTGGCTTTTGAGCCTGACAATATGGGTTGGAATCAGGTTTTCCTCCTATTAGCTATTCAGCAATTTCTTAAGCATTCTGAGCCTGTTTTCTTTTTCTTTTTTTTTTTCTTTTTCTTTCTTTCTTTTTTTTTTTTTTTAAAGAAAGCATGAGTCCACTGGCAGGATCCTTGAGAAGATTAAATGCAAAAGTACATGAGAAATGTGCTTTGTCTTGTTGATCAATTTGCATTTAAATTGCCACAAAGTCAGTTTCTCCATTAAAACTCTTGTCCTGCTCAGAGAAAGGTAGTAGGTGGCAGGGCACTCAGGCTTCAAGCAGTCCTGCCAAAAAGTCAATCTTGTGTGTCTAGATGCAGGACCAAAGTCAGGACTTGAGTTTATCCTATCATATATCATTCTTACCCGCATGTCACCTAAACTCACACGCAATGCGAGTCTCTGAACATCTCCAAAGGTAACTGTAATGTCTACATATCGTTAGGAGTAAGAACTTGAGGAGAAGGAAGAGAGAGAGAAGGGAGGAATGAGAGAGATTCTTTAGGAATTCCATCAGAGAATATCTGCAAGGCTGAGAGATAGCTTCAAGGAAAATAGCTATTCCAAGACACTAAGGAGAAATTAGAAACAACCAGCTGGCGTGAATCAAGAGAAATATGTTGCTAAAAGGTGGTGGAGCAAGCTGTTTACAGAGAACTCGCTTTCTAACAGCTTTCTCAGGCATGGTGATTTTGTTTTGTTTTGTTTTGTTTCATTATTTTCTCCTATTTTTCTTCTAAGTCCTTTGGAAGAAGGATGTAGAATGAATGGCTGTAAAATGTGAAAAGAAACGTGTCTAAATCAAAGGATGCTTTGTGATTTCCCTTCATTTTAATAAGTCGCAGACAGAATGGATTTCAGCATCTTTAAAATTACTGTCTGTTGAAGGAGTCTAAAATTTTGAGTTCACTTTTCTACTTTGAAGTATCTGTCACCCAGAGTTCACTTCTAACATCCCCACCGCCACCCCCCGCCAACACACACGCACAGAGGGAAGCTGAATCACCCCTATGCACAAAGGTCTGCCCACTGTTTTGGGAAAGAGTATAGGAAGTTCCCCTAATGGTACTTATGCTTGTTTTTGGCCTAAGATCTGCCTCAAAATCAAACAACTGAAGACCCCACAAAAAGGATGAACATGATTGGGAACTTTTTTGTGTGTGTGGAAACCACTAGAACTGAAGATTCTGTCCTTCATGGTACCTGGTAGAATCCCAAAGAAAGCATCACAGTTAATACTTTTATTTATGGTATTCCTAGAGAGGCAGTTGGGGGCATGGTGGCGGCAGATAAATTTCAGAATCAGACAGGGCAGGACTTAGTTCAAGCTCCAACAGCTGATGTGTGCCCAAGTGTCTCTTTTCTCCTCTGAGGTAGGTATCAACATACGTACTGATAGATTAGGAAGCTGAGGTTTGGAAGGCACACTCTGGTACATAGCAAATGTGTAGTACATATCAGTGTCCTTCCGCTTTTCCCCTCACACACATTAGCCCTCTAGATCCTGAAGACAAGATGCGATTTAGAGGGAACAAGGATTATTCTGACTTTCAAATGTAACTTGTCCAAGGAGGCAGAGCCTACGAAGCTATCTGAAGATTCTAAATCTGCCCAATTTGGCCGCTTAATAAATATTTGCTGGACTGAATGGCAATGTTTCTCTTCCTTTCTTGGTTGGTACAGAACAATTTTATGTGAAGAGTTTAGAGAGGAGAAGATATGTGACCAATGATCTCAGTGGACTCTGGAAATAGAGCAGGTACTAGGACTGGCCAATGCTGTTTGCCTTTCCCAGGTCAGTGCTCAAATCTCCCATTTACTGGGTGGAAGATTCCATAGCGACTGAAGCAGTGTGTCTACTAGTTGGCCGAGTATTTTCTTTCTTAGGAATTTGATACAGGCCTTTGTTCCTGAAAGTTAAGAATTTCAAGACTACTCAAAAACAACATCACAAACAGTATCAAAAAAACTCCAAACAATTATTCATTCTCCATACATGAATATCATCATAGCTGTTATTCCTAAATTGAAAGATATATAGCATGAGTATGATTATTATTCTAAGGATTATGAGGAAATAAGGCAAATATGATTTTTCTGGAAGGCATTGAAGTTTTTTTTTTATTTTTATTTTAATGCTTAAATGATTTCAATTAAAAAAATTGTATTAAACATATAAAGGAAAATGCTGATCATTCCCCAAGCTCGTATTTTTGTAACTGTACCATTCAGAGATCGATTCAGCTGCTTTAGAGTCACACAGATTAAACAAATGTGTGTGGAGGCCCTATTATTTTCCAGAGGAGTTACACATAGAGATGATGAATAAAATATGCCCCCTGCCTTCAAGGACTTCTTACTCCAGGTTGAATTCCCTTATCTTGGAATATATAAGTCGATGGGAAATAAAAATGGAATATAAGTCAAGTTTCTGGTGGTCTAAATCTTAAAGTATAACACATTTTTTCCCCTAAATGAAGTAACACAGTCTTTTACAGACTTAATATATGAATGTGCTTTTTTCCTCCTTCTACATATTTGTTTCAATTCATTCTTTACAAAAAGCTTTATTCATTACTCTAGAGTATTGTAAGTTATGTCTATGATTAAAATAAATGTCAGACAGCGTTAAAAATGTGTTTAAATTTCAACATGGAATTGCTATTGGTCAATTTAAAAGGCTGTTCTAGCTCTGTTCTCAAATATATAGATGCTACAAGGAAATGAAAATAATCCAAGGGCATGCTCATTCGACGGAATTTATATTGCAGTGAGACAGTCAGGCATGCTGTGTGGTTGAGAGCACAGGGGCTCCTGATCACTGTAGTTAACAGTCTCCATTAAATCTTCCCTGTCTACACTTGCATCCTGGCTATCTAGTCATTAGGAAGCCCACTTTGATAATGGCAACATAATGAAAAACCACGTATACATCAATCAGTTGGTAATTACCAACTGAACTAGACTTGATGACAGCAAATTGGAGGAAGATCTGAGAAGATGTTTGCGTGGAGCTGACACTATAAAGAATAACATAATAAAACAGGAAGACAATAACACATGTATGAAAAGGTTAACTTAAGCCTGTCTCTAAGAATTAGCTTCTGAGGATTTCTGATCTCCTGCTTGTCTGATTATTCTAATCAAATCATTTTAAGTTTAAAAATATTCACAAAATTGAAAGAAACATCCACAAAGGGTTTAGAACACAGTCAAAAATCTAACACCTAGCACAATTTCTCTCCAATACTAGATACTGTATTCATTCATTATTCACCAAATATTATCAATATGTAAGTAGAACATAACTGGGGCTCCAAGTGGCATAGAACCTGTCCAGCGCTGACTGAAAGAATCAGCAGTCCAACAACAGATATTGAGTGCATCCATCTAATCCCTCTCAAGGATGTGCTGAAGACAAGAGTATGTTCCAATTGTTCAGTACAGCATTTTTCTTAAAGTTCTCTTTCACCTCTCAATATTCTTCCCTTGGAGGAAGTGGCAGAGGGAGTGCATGTTTTTAAAAATAATCTTCTGTACTAAAGTATCAAATGCATTTTGGAAAAATGTTCTGCCTATATTGATCTTATATACATATCTCTAATTTGGAGACACACAAAACAGGTCAGCATCTTAAAAGTTCTGATTACTCTCAGCAAAGAACACATGCTAAATGTAATTAACTCATGGTTTTTGTAGTCAACACTGAGAAACTCTGTTTCATGTGGCATCTATTAATACTGCACAGAATGCACTTGGGCAAATGTTAATGTTAAGACATCTTAAGCTCCATGAATCACAGCATCATACTTTGTTCCCTGTGCTCTGGTTTCTTTCAGCAGGTATAGCCTGAATAATACTGAAATCAAGACAGCTACAGACGTATAAATAAGGTTTGTACAACAAAATTATTGATGGAGCACTTTCTGTCTTTAAACGATGAGTCCAGTATATTCCTTGGTTAAGTGATCTAGGTTGTAATATAGATGGCAAGACCTTGTAACCCCGAACAGATCCCTCCTGCACCCCCCAACCCCCCCCACCCTGCTCCCCAACTTCAGTGTTAAGAGAAAATATCAGAGATCAAACAGGGAGTAGAATATTTTTCAGCTGAGAAGCCACTCTTCATAAGAAAGATACCTTTAGGGAAATATTGTAGGCAGGTCTCTGGTTTTACTCTATTTAGTAAATGTGCATACTTGTTTGTCGAGTGAACTGATATTGAAAAGATTAAATGACATGAGTGCAGGATGCCATGGGGGAGTGGGACTGGGTATCTATCTATACCCTCATACTGCTTTCGATTCTAACACTTAGTGCCAAAAATAAATAAGGTGACATAAAGAAATATAGCATTGAGATGTATATATTTTTTTCTTATTTTCCTCTCCAACAACATTCAACTATCGTTTTTTATTCTTATATCTTCAAGCCACTAATACTTAATACTCTGCTCTTTGGCTAATAATAATAATAATAATAATAATAATAATAATAATAAATGATAATAATAATAATAAAGAGGAGACATATTTGAATTAGTGCTTCTTTGTACTAGACATTTTTCTAAGCAATACATATATACTTCATTTAATCACCTCACTACACCTATGAGGCATCCCATATCATCTGCATTTCACATTTTAAAATATGGAACTCAATAAAATAAATTGCCCTAGATCATCCAAATAGTGTGGAAACACTGCGATTCAACATCAGAGGTCCTGCTTACCTCCTCCACTGAGTCTCATGTTTTACTATACTTGAATCTAAAGGCCTGAAAGAGCTTCTAAACTACGATTATAACTGCAGCACATTGTAGGATGCTAACTATCCCTGTCATGCCCATCACTCTTCCTTTTCTCTTTATTCATTTAAAGGGACATGACTTCCCAATGAGCCACTGTGCTAAGCAATAGAATACTGCAAGTCCCCTCACCAAGAGAAAATGTATTTCCAATTTAATAATGGACATCAATGGGGAAATGGGATTTGCTTCACAGGAATTTGCTGACTTTGCTGGAATTCACTCATTGCAGAAGTTGGTGGAAACCTTTGACATGGAGAGAAAGAGAATAAACCCAAATCAGTTACTGAATATACTTAGACATCCTGAAGGCATTGGCCATGTCTCGTCCATCAGTGCAGCTTTAAAAGTAGAGTTCTTTAGAGCTAATATTTAACAACTGTCTGATGAAATAAAATGTCTTTTATGAGATTTGTAAGAACTATCCTCATTAATATGAGTTAAAATAATAAGCAAATAAACTATAATTTCTTGCAAGAATTTATTACATAGAAATAAAATACCATCACCACAGATGAAGAATAGCACAGGGGAATTCCATTTATTAACTAATTCAAAAATAAATATATTTTGAGCTCCCTCACTGTGTTAACTGCTGAGGATGTAATGATGAACACCAAGGAAATGATAACGTATGGTTTGATTTAAGGGACATACTTACTGTTGTGTGTTTGTGTATTTACTTTTGGTTTTTGTGTTGCTAAGTGTTACAAAAGTAATCGATAGTATGTGAAAATAAAAAAAAAATGGCTTCATGAAGAGGTGTCAGGGAAGGTTTCTCAATAAAATAAATATGTGACTGTGATTTTCAGAAAGGCTAGGAGTTTATGATCTGGAGTTTAGATGGCATTGGAAGTGAATTCAAGACAGAACAGAAAAGCCTACACAAAAACCCAGAGGAAGTAACCCATGCTAACATTAAGAAATAAAAGGGGGAAAAAAGGAAATAAAAGAAAGTCAACATGGAGGGGTCACAGATACTCTTGAAGATGGTGAAAACCATCTTCTAGAAGGTTGAATAGAAAGGGAGGGGCAAAACTACATGATGCCCACTAGAGATCCTTGGGACTTTACCTCCTACAAGCAATAAGAAAATAATTGACTTGGAGTATTCCAAACAACCTTCCCAAAATGCAAATCAAATCACATGGCCTTTAAGATTAAGTATAGAGTACATATTGGGCAGGGGAATATCCAGATGCAGGTGAATTGTGTGAAATACCTTTTCAACAATTCGTGAGAGTAGATGATCATTTGGATGCCAAGAGTGGAAAAGAAAAGTTGGTAAGTGGAGGGATACAAAAGTTATTTAGAATGTAAAATCTCCGCAGAGCAGGATAGTGCTTCCATACTTCTGCTTTTTTCTTCCATCTACGTGATTTTATTCTGTACCAGAATATCATTAATTTTATTTGCTGAGCTTTGTGTAAATCTAGTTAAAAATAACGTATTACATCATTATTAGTGGAAAACTAGTATCATGTTATTCAGAGAAGAGTATGTTAAAAATATAGTGAAAAGGAAAAATATATATACATATACATATATATGTGTATGTATGTATATGTGTATGTGTGTGTGTATGTGTATACACACACACACACACACACACACACATACACACATAACACACTAGCTCTGGTTCCCCCCCAACCTCTGATCATGAGATGAATTCTGTTATTTAAAGAATGGATGTTATTATGTGTTAAGCGCATATTCTTACTACATAGAGACATTCTCCTTCAAATTTCAAATGATTGAGGGTTAAACAAAGACAAACTGCTACAAAAGATTCAATTTTATTGAATGTTATATTGGTCAACTTCATATAATTATCTCATTTCATGTACCATGTCTGAAATATATGTTTCACATATTTGGAGACTGATTAGTGCACTCTTCCACAAAGTTGAAATCTTTTCATGGAAGTTCTTCTCATATATTAAGAGGTCACATTTCTAAGTTGGTCAACTACCTCTCATCTACCCAATATGGAGAAGCAAGTACAAAAAACTAGACAGGGTGTTTGTCCATCTTTGTTACACAGCCTTTCCCTGACTCAAGATGTCATGCCCAAACAATTCTTCCCATCCCAGTGACAACAGAGACTTTATTACTATGCTCTCAACAGGGACAAGGGCAGTGCTTTAAACATCTTACATTCCTTGCATTAGGATTAAACTTGACCCATTATAAACACCCTAATCAAATTTGCAGAATGAAAATACTGTGAGAACCTTCAAGCTCACATAGTTATAACTGATTGTTGAAAATTGAGTCCCAATCTTTAACTATACGAGAGAAGTGAAACATCTAAATAATAATATACACATATGTAAATATAAACTCAGCTTGGAAGTAACAATATTAAAAGTCAACACATAATTAACTACCACTATATTGTATTTCAACAATAACCTTCTAAAATAGGTATTGGCTCCATTTCACAGAGAAGAACGTGAATGAGAATCAGCAAAATGACCTAATCAAGACCACTGACCTCATAAGTATATAAGAAATAGAATTCCACCTAATGAAGACCATCCTACTTACCCTCCATGGCATAACAATGACATTCATAGAACCAAAGAGATTCTTGCACTTCATTCGAATGTCCTAGTACCTCATACATATAGCCTACGGCCTCCATTTACTTTCTCATTTTGTCTCACTGTTGCTTTTATTTACTTATTTATTTTGATTGACAAATTACATGAAAGATTTTGCCATCATATGATTGAAAAGTGGTTGCAAGGAATTATGGATAACTTTAAACAGGAAGGTTCTAGAAGGAAGAGTTTTTCTGATATTCTGTAGGAAATCAAAACCATCTCCATTATGATGCACTGTATCTTCTAAAGACACACCTTACAGAGCTCCTGGGAAACTCAAAACTATTTGGCTCTCTCCAGAGCAAATGCTTAAATACTAGAAGTATCACGTAACCAATAAATGTCCAAATACAGATATCCTTGTTAGCAGAGTTGCCATGTGACATAGGAAGAGGCTATTCCATGCTTTTAAACCAAGTGAAATTGAGTCTCATATTAAGAAAATTTAAACCTCTTTATTTACACTAACACCATTAAGCTTAAGAATAATTGTATCCAATAACTTAAGTTTAATTTATTAGTGTTCAAGTAAACACTAATTTAAAGAAATTATTAAAATGTTTAACTTTCTCAAATACAAATTTCCATGTGCACTTCAATAACTAGGCTAACAGTATCAACCCTGTAAATTAGTTTACAAAAAAAAAAAAGTATACATGCAAGTGTGCACGAATGCATGCGCACACAACCACCATTTAGCTATAAATATCTACACATCGAAAGCTAAAAACAATAAATCTAATTTGGTCTCATCTCTTAAAAGTCTTTGCTGTACAACAGAAGCATTGTTTGTTTTTTAAAAGCAGGCAAGATAGTCTTCGAAAAAGCAGAAGCTGCACACAGCAAAATTTTAAGGTAAACTAAAAAAAAAAAAAAAATCTGGTATTGACTCAAATAATCACTAGATTCCAATAAAATTCATCTTGAATAAAGGAAAGAAAGGAGGTAAATTTGCATTGTGTTTTATTATGTTCTTTAATGTTATCTAATTTCCAAACAGCAGACCCAAGGTATTGCAAATTCTATTTTATGAGGGCAAATTAAGCCTAGTTTGCATAAGCACAAAGCAGTATCTATTTTTACAGTAAAAATATGAAGTCCCTGAACAGCATTTTTATGATGCTTCTTAACAAGTCTGTCTTTCCTTGGCAGGGAAAAGTTATTTTACTTTTCAAGTATAAAACAGAAAAAAAAAAAAGAATAAAAAATAGGTAAAATGCTCAATTCTGTACAACTCATTCCAATTTCAAGAGCACTTTTATTGGTATTGATTTGCTTCACCCTGGACCCACAGAGAGGAACTTAAGCACTTGAGGCAGGAGGCCCAGACAGTGAGGGGTTTGGAGAGTCCTTAAAGCTGAACATTGTATGATTATCCACACTGTCCTTCTAATCCCTTTTCATCTTCCTTGTGGTCAAAATAATCCCTTTTCCTAGGTCAGTCCTCATAACTAATAAGTGTGAAGTAGTCAATGCATGTGTTTAATGCAATGTGGATGCCCCATTGAAAACATGAGGTGTACCTGGGTAACCTGGTCTTTCTAACTGCTTTGCAGAGTAGATTAGATGTTAATGTAATATTGCTTGGCAAATCATTTCAGCAGAAGCAAGTCAGTGGAAGTGGTTATATATTCAAAATTAGGTTTTGGCCAATTGAGTCAACTACACAATCACAGACTCAAGACATCAAAATTAATAGTCCTCTCTCCTCCCCTTAGGCAGATAGACAGACACAGACACACGCGTGCACACACGTACACACACACATGCACACACACACATACACATATACCCTTGAAAGGTTCTAGCTGCTCTCAGGATCAAAGCATCTCCTAGCAGTATTTGTCTAAGAATAAAACTTCAAATGTCTAAGCAAGACCACCTATAGTCTGTCTGATTGTTCCCTTCAAGGAAGTCAGAAAGAATGTCGATTTAAGAGCCAGGAGCAGCAGCAAAGTGTAGTTTAAAAGGAACAAATTGGAAACCCTCCCTCTCTGTCAGGTTCACCATTTCTGTGAAAAAGAACACCAGCTAATGTGACTTCAAGAGACTCCGAACTATTTAAGTAGCCATTCAGCTCGGGTACAAAAGAGGAGAGTATAGGATTTAAGAACTGAGATAAAAGCACTGACATATAATATACATATATAAGAACTATGTATAGGTATATGAACACAAACACGCATATACTCACGCATGCACACACATTCATTTATTCTGTTCCAGACACACAATGTTGCAGAACGTGACAACTTTTCTTGTAACTCAGATCCTTTTCAACTGGTATTTTCTCAATGCATGAGATACTCCTCCTCATGTGAACTTTACATGGCTAGTTTCTCACCCTTCTGTTTGCAGCTTGAATGTCATCCCACCCTCTCTCCCTTCTCCCATCCATCCTTATATCTTTTCCTTCATCTTTATAGTCCCAGACTCTAGCATAGTGCCTGCCTTGTAGTAGGCACTCAATACAATTGCCTGTTAATACTACACTAGGCGCTCACTCGATGGATAATTCTACTTGGGTAATTGACAGCAACGCATACTAGAATATAATAGTATGTTGACTCTAGTACAGGTTGTTCTAGGGCTGAGTATGGTATACAGAAAAGGAACCACTTCTGTCCTCAAAAACCTCACGTCTAATGGGAAGGAAGATAAGTAAGCTGGAGCAAACTATGTAGTTACAAACAGAAAAGCACAGAAGATTAAGGAAACTTGGAAAAGGAGAGCCAAGCCAATCTGCATGAGGCAGGGGCCATTCTGGAGACTGGCGGTAGCTCAGGTGGGCCCTCAGAGACTGAGCTAAATAAAAAAGTGCTTGGAAGTCCTCTCCAGCCAGAAAAAAAAAAAAAAAACAAAAAAAACAAAAACATGCACACAGGCATGAAGTTATAAGACTTCTTTCATCTATCTGAAAGTTGAATTTCTGTACATGAGCATGGTGACGTTGGCAAAAGCAAGTAACAAAGCAGAGCTGTATCAGTATAAGAAAGCAATATTGCCACATTCACCTGTAACAGCACAGGATAAAACTTGACGGCATTATTATTAGGTCAAGCTTTGTCAATCTGTCAAAGCCTTCTTCTACTATCGCTATTTACCTGCCGTCCATTGAGATGCAAAAACAAACAAACAAACAAAGGACAAAAAAAAACATGACAGTTAAGAGCATGGGCTCTGGAGTCCAAATACTTGACATAAATCTCAGTTTCTCACTTAATCTCTCTAGTCACCTGTCTGGAGAGTAACAGGCTCAACCTCACTTCCATCATCCATAATACGGACTGTTAGCAATCTTCAAAACAATCTATGCAGTACAATAAAGCACACAAAAAGATTTACATTGGGGGCGTCATGTAAGAACAATAACTGTTGTCACTCTCTGAAAACCTTCAGTACCATCTGCACAATTGAGATCATCCAGGAAGAGTAGCATTTCAGAGGTGATGTGCTTCTCTACTCAACAGCATGACACAGAAGGCTGTCCCTCATCTGAGTCTGACCATTTCTGTACAGCTCCATCTCTGGTCATGATAACCGCCAGGCCATTCCCTAAATGACATCCTTAATGACAACTCAAATCCCCAGGGACAACTTCTTCACAACTTTTCACATTCATACGCCTTTGTCTGTTTGTCTGAGGTCCTTTCTCACATTCGTTCAACTCTTGATTTTCCTTCAAAAATCAACTCAACTATCATTGTTCCTGAAATGCTTCTTTAACTCCTGAGCCTCCCACCTGTCTGACTTAAGTGTCTTCCCACGGGTATCTCTCACACAGGTAAAGCCAGTGTCTACTGGAATTACTTGTTCATACATCAGCACCCCTGACTGCAAGACCAGCTAAAGATTTTGTAAGGCTCAGTAGAAAGTGAAAATGCAAGAAAAAAGACAGGAAAAATTGTGTCACTTAGATATTAAAATGTAAAGCATTTTCTGCTCTGCCACATATCTATCTTCTGCTTGTGTGCATGTTCTTTTGTCTCATCAGACTTCAATCACAACAAAAATTAACAACTGCAAGCAAGTGACAGCAGAGCACGGGGCTCATCTAAGCAACAGAGGCCTGCCGTTTCCATAAGTTGCATGTGCAAGAAGCCAGCTCAGACCCTCTAAAGTCAGTTCTTAGGACGTAATGGTCATATCACCTATTTTTGTTTTCTATCATCAGCACAGAGCCTATCACATTGTAACACGCAATACATTTGTGTATTGAACATTTTCCTGAACAGTACAGCATGGCATATTGAACCGATGCCCTAATGCTCAAAAGTAACGTTGGAAGAAAGACAGTATAAATGACGAAAAGAATGAATAAATTACTGCAATTCAGAGCTGCTCCTCCTTTATAAGTCCATCTGCTTGCCTGTTTCCTTCCCTTTCTCCCTCCTTCTTTCCTTCCTTTATCATCCATCATCAATCATAACCTTGACTGGCTGAATCCTTGTGGTCAAGCTGAGCAATATACTTCGTACTTCAAAAACATATATATACTGTCAGAACACTCTCTGCTAGCTTTAAGATCATTCCCCTCACTTTACTCTTTCCCTTTACCACATTCTCTGAGGATCTGCGTTCCTTAAAGGTCTAAGATGGAAGTTCTAAGGAAATCAGAGCAGCATCCCCAATGGGCTCCTGCTTCTCCTCCCACTTCCCTATAGCTTATCCCCATCAAAGAAGACATGAATCAGATCACGTGACTCTCCTATTCAAAATCACCAATGGCAGCAAATTCCCGTCACACATTTCCAGTCGAATCCCTTTGCAGGTGTTGCGGTCACACCCTGCAGCTTTCTGCCCCTCCCCTTCTCTCTCACTCATGCCACACTCTTCTCTTCCTTTCTCTGGGACCTGCCCACCATCTCTACCCCATCTCAGGCCGAGTGTTCACAGTTCTTTTGTTCCAATCTCTGCTGTGACATTATCTCTTCACAGTGGAATCCCCTTTACTCTTTATCTCAACTGCCCCCATTATACACAGCAGTTTCATATAGAAGCACAGTTCTCTTCCATTCCAGTGAAAGTTGTCTGTTTCACACTTAAACATTAGGCAAGGCCTGTCTAGTATACTTCTGCATCCCTATACCTAGAATGGTACCTAGCAAAGGGCGGAAGCTCAATAAGTATCTGTTAAAGTTATGAAAAGTAGGGAAAATGCAAATGCTAAGTAAGCCTGTCCCATGTGAGTGGGCTTGGCCTTGAGTCTTCAGTGGACTTGGGGGAGGGGCAGAGGGGCAGACACAGGATTAACCATGACTGTGCCACACTCAGCGTTTGCCGTCCTCATCACGCGATCCCCATGGATCTGCTGTCTGAAGAGAGTTCTGAGCACGCCTGCCATGATCCCAGCTAGTCTTGGACTGCTGGCCTAAAGTGTTGTTTCCAATACCGTTGGACTTAATGGGCTTTGGCTTAAAATTGGTACTTCACTCCTTTCCTTCTAAGACTGAATATGTGCTGTTTCTCCATTTTTTTTTTTCCCTGAGCAAAGCATGGCATAACAGGGCAAAACGGAACACAGATAAAAAATTGTATAAAATAAAAATAAGCCTTTCTTCACATGCACCTCCCAACACTATCTGAGGCAATAATTGATAACTTCTCCATATGCGTTTTCCCAGATATTTTCTAGATACATCTACGGTAGCACACATATAGCATTTCTATAGAAATGGGAGAAATAAAGCACAGTTACACAGCATCTCATTCCTTTACCATGGGAAACCGGCTTTTCATTCAAAGTAAAAAGCCAAGTAGAGAGTGGGAAGGGACTTGTGGGGTGGGGGCAGACTCAGGAAGCTGGACCTTGGCACGCCACCTCTATGTCCCAGCTAAGCCACCATGATCCTCAGGAGGACAAGGCTCTAAAACGCCACATGTTGGTCACACACCCATACTGTCTACCACATTTTTCACTTTTGTCTTTAGATTGACTTTTTACTCCAATTTACTTCAAAAGAAAACTTTATATTACCACAACAGAAAACATATATCACATGCTATAAATAATGTAATCGTAAAAATAAATTCCATGAAAACAAAGCAATGTTATTAAATTCAGTCTAGATGCTGTTGCCTGCCAAAAGCTCTAAGGAAGCGGGTGGGGGGGAGCTCCGGCCTGGGGAGGTGTTAATCTCTCTTTTTAACACTCACTAAAGACTAACAACATACTGAGACTTTCTTCTCCATTGTGATAAGAATTAAAAGACAAAGGAAGAGGGAATGACTTGGGAAATAACAAAGTACCCAATTTCTAAAGTCTTTCCCAAGCTCCCAGTTTCTGAAATTCAAGGAACCAAATACACCAGTAATGTTAATTGATTTTTTTGTTGTTGCTTGCTTTAATTGAGTCTTCTAACAAATCAGATATAAATGAATACTTAGAAACGCACTTTTTAGGTTGCTTAAAATCTTTCTGCCTTGCTTATCTGTACCAAGCAAGAGGCAGCTAATGTCAACACAATTAAACCCATGGACATTTCTCTCTAGAAAGTCCTTCAAACTTCACTTATTTACAATGAGCACAAGCTTAGGGGAACAAGATACTTGGCTGTAGTCTTAGCTCAATTCTCAACTGGCTCTGTGGCCCTGGGCAAATCACTGCCTGTCTGGGTCTCAATGGGCCCCCAAATATACAGTGAACCATCATCTACCTCTCTCCCTCACCACAGACTATATCAGTGCTCTTTCCGGGGTTAAGTCTTGTCCTTCCAGATGGTTTCCTGGCTCGTTTTCTGCTCCCATACTGGCTCTCCGCTGTGTAGAAGATGGATTTTTTTTTTAAAATGTAAATTCATTCACATGCTTTTTCTCTTATAATGCTCCAATGGCTACCCTCTGCACAAACAATAAAATCCATATTCCTTACAGGGGTCTATTTGGCCTGCATAATCTGGTTTCTACCACAGAATGTCAGTTTGTCACACACACCTAGTCCTTTCCTATCTCTATCCTTCTCCAAGCCTTTGCTGCATGCTTTTCTTTATGTATGAAACACTCCCCCAACCTGCCCCACCCCTGTCCTCCCCTTTTACCCCCTCCCACACATCTGATGTGCTTTCCATAGTTTTGAGGTGGAGGTTGGGGGAAAGAGCATTGAACATATAAGAAGCATGTCCAAATTCCCTTGAATGGGTATCACTGTCTAATTAGTTGTCAAAAGTGGTCCATTTAATGGCCAGGTCATAGAGATCTCCCTTACTTGTTATTTTCTATCAGCACCCTGTTTGTTTTGCTCTCAGCCCACTTCTCATTCTTACGTTTAACTTATTAACATGCTTCACATTCTCATAAGGAAGGCAGGTCCAAAAGCAGGTCATCTTTCTGTAAAGGCTAGAATCATTTCAATCCAGTAATTATGGAATCCCCAGTAGCAGCATAAGGCCTGGCACAGTGTACTTGTTTCACACAGGTTTATTAAATGTCCCCAACAAAAGATACACTAATGACTCCCAAAGTTTGTAATAGCAAAGTATTTTAAGTTCAGTATTTACTACCCAATTTTCTATAAGCCAGGGCTCTTAAAAGCCTAAACAAAAAAAAAAAAAATTCTAAACTGAGTTCACATAAGGTGGAGGCCTCACCAAAAACCTCCTCTCTCCTGCTACCAAATAAACTTAATTCTAAGTAAAAGAAAAGCAAAAGAGCCAAAGTAAGAACTAAAATAAATATATACATAAGATCATCTCACAGCTGATTGCCTTTCTGATAAAACATGCTGACAAGGATAAGAACTGATGTTCATGTTCTTTGGGGAGCGTTGTGACTGCACATTTCCAGCTATGTGTGCTCATTTGCAAGAGGGTACTTTCATGAAAATGAGCCATAATGTATGTAAATTCTTTTCATTTGCAGTGGCTCTTTAACATAACATGTATGGAGAATGAATATTTGTGAATTACCTTCTGTTTAGACCTGAATCCAAACACTGAATTGTTTTGGGAACACCTTATGCCTTGATCACAATGTGACACTATTAAAGGGTTAGCAAAATTGGCTTCTTGGGAGAAAAAGCCATGTTTTCAAGATCCAGGAAGAACGATCAATGAAAACTCATATTCACTGGTTCAGTGGGAAAGGACCCGGACCTCTTAGAAGGCTAACCACTTCACTAAAAATGTTGCTTTTAAAATAATACGAAACAATGCTCTAGTCCACATATTTCTTAAGCTTCTTTTATCCAGACATGAGGTGGTAATAATTTGAGAACAAACCAACTGTATACCGATATAATCTGACAAGAAAAAAAAAAGTGTGATCATTTGGAAACACACACAAGATATACTCCTAAATATTCCACTACATAATTCATTTATCATTGCAAAATCTGTGTCCAAATAAGAACACTACGAAATACACTGAGTCTAACTACTCAATTAAATTAATCGAATCGATTATATTCCAACATGTAGGCATGAACAATATGCAATTATTAATTTTTAGAATATAAAGAGAAGATGCACGCTAAAACAGCCACTGAATGTCAAGCTCTGTACTAGAATCTTTATATGCATTATATCATCTATTAATCAAAGCAATCATGCAGCCCATGAGGGCTTTTTCACTGTAGAGAGGAGAAAACTGAGTCTTAGGATAAAAGACTAACCCAAGTCATATAGTTAATAAATGACAGGCATGCCAAAAGACCCCACATATGGTTGACTTCAAATTGTATAGAGGTTTTATTTTTTTCTCTAATACCACCACATTCCCTCCCAACATGTTGATAGTGATCATTAGTAAACTAGTGAGAAATCTCATGCTGGGGTGAAAATATATATATGACTTATACCACAGTTGGATTTAAACAGAAACTATGACTTTAAGGCCAGTGGTTCTTTAACCAGAAGAAAGCATTATTTCGAGGACAGTTTCTTGCAGATTCCTGTGACTGACTCTGGGAATTTTTGCATGTGGCCCAGAAATTACTCTGTGCAAAATACTTATCTAAATTACATATGTTTCTCTTCTTTTTATTTACACCGGGCTATTACTGACTTATATGTCATGTTCTCTCTTCTAACTCTTATTTGCCATGATCGTACAGTTTATATAATCATGCCCATTTTAAGGATGACACAGATTATCTTAAAAGCTGTGAGACCTAGGACACGTCACGGGCATAACTGCTTTTTCAAAGCCAGTTTTCTCAGGCTGCTGTCACATTCCTCTCTCCATCCTAAGTCTGTTCTCGCTTTTAAGCAGAGGGTAAAATAACACTGTCAAATAAGCAGACTCGCTGAGAAGAGCTTTGCTTTTAGAGTAAAAATGATCATTTAACATTATCTGAATAGAATTTCTGCAGCTTAATTTAATAAATGAGGCATCGTTTTTTTAGACTCCAAGCATAACAAACTCTCATTTGCATTGACTGGATTCATAAATTCATGCTGTTAAAAACCTGTTTCTGGCAGGGTTGGCCCGGGCCCCCACGGCTCTCACTCACACTGCAATTCTGAGCGGCAGGAGGGAGTTTGCCCCTCGCAAGCATCAGCTATCATTAGTTCATTTCCTTTAGTGCTGCTTGAGAAGACAGCATGAAGCCTGACAGGGTGCTGCCTGCTCATCTAAAACAAGTTCTCTGTTCCACAAAAAGGCGGGGGCACCGTCCCATATCCTTGTGCCACCAATTGACTACTTTTCTGGGCAAAAGAAAAACAACCACCACAACAACAAAACCAAAAAACAAAACCAAAAACAACCTTCTCAGGCAGAGTCATACCTTTCAGAAGAAAGAAAAACTAAAGTGGTTGTGTTGCTCTGTGTTAAGAGCCGTGTTTCCTTGCACTGAAACATACAACAATGATACAAATGACTCAAAATAAATAGACTTCCTATTGGCAGAGTGAATGGGAGCAAGTGAAGACTGGCATCTGATGTGAGAGTTCTCAGAACTTATTCAACATAACCAGACAAAAGCACAGAAATCACTACAAAAAGTAAACTCTAGCAACAGACCCATCATGGAATGGATTTCTGGGCAGAATGAATCTTCCCTTGGGGCCCTGAAATGTTAAAATGGATTTCCATCTGTATGGTGTGATAGGATAAAACATAAATTGTGAGTCAGGAGAATAGATGTCATAGCACGGGGTGTTCTCTTTTAAATCATAGATAGACTCATAGGTTTGGATCTGGAGTCTGACACTTGCTAGCTGTGTGCTTTTGTTTGTTACCCACTGCTCTGAGTCATTGCTAAATGAGACATGTAATCATATACTGTTTTTGGTTATGGAGCTATTGTCTGTGTTAGCCTGTAGCAGGTCCCTTGAACACTGTCTACATTTTTCTTTTGAAATCCATCAAAGAATACCCAGAGTGCAGAGAGGTCCTACATGGATTTATCTGTAGAATGTATTAAATAACCTCTGTTGTCTCTCTCAGTTCTAATAGACTATAATTCTGTGTCAGACAATGATGCAATTATGATTTATATAGGTATACATAGATTTAGATAGATATATTCTTATTTCCAATGCATTAATTAATTAAAAAAGATATACTGAGCATCTAACAGATTTGCTGTGTGCTGAACCACTGATAGGGTAAAAGATATATAATTCCTCATCCCATTACTATATGTTGTGAGCATGCAATGGCATGAATATAAATCTAGTATATAGAAGTACCTGATATAAGAACATGAATCAGGCATGAGCCTGTCTTCCAGATAACACTTTTTAATCAGAGATTGTTATGTGATTCAAGGCCTTCAATCAAGGTGCTTCCCTAGGATTGATATGTAAATGCTACACGGGTAAGAAAGTCATTCTTAGTTTGAGGTCTTAACAATAATGTTAACTTTCTACAATGCTATGTGCCAGACCATCTGCTTGGGACTTTACACATCAGCTCTCTGATCCTCAAACCATTTCTTTGAGGCATTATCTCCATATTAAACATGCTACATGATATGTACTATTTTCTATGAGGTCACTCCACTACTAAATTTAGGAGACCATACTTTTACCCAAGTCCATAAAAAGTCATAATCCATGCACTTTAATTGCACCAAGATGATTTGAGCTTAATGGCTAGTGTTGAGGTCCAGGAGTAGCCATTGGCCATGTGGTTCAGGAGCTTAAAAGAGAGACCTGGTTTAGATATGTGTATTTGTACGTCATCATGATCCAAGCAAAACCAAAACCCAAGAGAAGGATGAGTAGAAATTCAAACAGGAAATATTGGAGAATGTCACTTTTCATAAGCGGAAGTTGAAGAGAGATTATCAAAGGCAAAGAAAAATAAAAAAAAGAACAGCAACAATTGGGATGCAGAATCTCCAAAACCAGGAAAGAAACAAGAAGAATGGTATGCATCAAAGTAAGAGGAAAATGAATAAAAAGACCATCGTGCTGGAAGCTCCTGTTTTTGTCATTGATTTGCCTTTGGGTGGGATAGTATCAGCATCATGTTTTATTCTTGAAGGTACTGGGAGGGCTGGTGAAAGAAGGGAATGATGCTGAAGTCAAATGGGTGACTACAGTATGTGCCTCCTTCTGTTAGCAAGAAAAAATGTCTTTTTCTGAAACCACATTTGTGCTTGTGTGTATGTTTCATGATTTTTTTGTTTCGTTTTATTTTCAATCTTCTCTCGTTTCTAGAATGTTATGAATATCCCTCTCTATGATAATACAATTGAACCATAAGCAAAAAGAGCACCCAATACTAACCGGAATCTTTCCATGGAATGATATAGAGTGCTACGTTATAATAGACCTTACTTTTCCTACCATCTTTTGAGTTTGAAGGAAGAGTTTAGCCTGTAGGTGTCAGCAACCACCTTACCTGGGTGCTGAGCAGAAGCAGTCTACATGCTGTTTTCAAGTCAGAGAGGGAAGCGGAACTGAGACATGGAAAAAGACGTAGAACTCAGTCAAGATTGGATGAGCCTTTGCAAACAGGGATAGATCTGGATTCAGAAATTGCTCACACTTGCTTAAGTCAAATAGGTGACTGTGTATCTATTCTGAGCCCTGAAATAATATGTATGTGATTCCCTAAGCTCTTTTCACTTCTTCAAACCACAAAGCCCGTGGTCCAATAGAGCCATGTGCACAGAAACACAGAAGAGTCATCCACAGGTTGCTAAGAAACCTGGAGTGCAGTCCATTAAAACGATGTCACAAAACTAAACAAATCCAGAGACATAATTTCCTGAATGAAGATCTGAAGAAAGGACTCACAATTTCTCATTTCGGTTATAGATTAAATTGTCCTCAGACTTATAATATGTAAACTAATATCCAACCATCTTACACTTAACATTTTTCAAGTTGTCGGCGCATTAAGAACTCCATATATTCCAATGCCCCATCTCAAATATTTGAAATGGACCTTAGTTCTCATTTCCTCCCTTAGTCTTATCTATCAAGTTTGCCTAATTGTCACACTTGTCATTCCTGAGTCACTAACCCTGCGTAGAAAGTATAGTAAGCAATTTGCATGTATTAACAGTCACAAGAGTTTTGTGATATAGGTATAATTAGTCCCATTTTGTATTTAACAGTCTGAGATTTAGAGAAAGTAAATAACTTGACCAATGCAGCTTGTAATGGGCCCTGACGCTACTATATAATAGTTCAAGAGGCCACACACAGCAGAACCATATTAAAAAAAAAAAAATACATTTATGACATGAGGAAATATATTTGGTTTCCAATAAAAGAGAGTTTTAGAAAGGGATGAGGGTGTATACTATGTTTACAGTAACCACCTGTTGGATACTGGGGCATTGCATTATGTGGACACAGGCATCTCTCTCTGAACCAGGCTGGTGTTAGCATGAGAATGGGGGTAAATATCAACCTGTGTCAAGGATGAGAGGTCTGGATATATAACAGCACTTGCTTCATTCCATTAAGCCTGGCAATTCAGGGTACAGATGGCTCAAAAACATCAAGAACTAATGTGGGAAAAGGTATAATAAGTGCCACGAAACCCAAAATACCCAGTTCTGAAAGTGTTCAACCACTTCGAACATTATGTGGCACTGTTACTGTTGGTATCGCAGCTTCTGGAAAGTCTGAAAGCAGACTTAAAAGAAGAAAATCGTAGATATTGTCAGTGTTTATTTTTTATTTTTTTGTAAACTTCCAAAGCATACACAATGAATTAAGTGGTGCAGAAGCTATATCACAGCAAAGTATTCTCTGCACATTTTTTTTCCCAGTGTCTTAAGTGGCACCTTTTTCATGGGAGGTAATTCTAGGAGTGATGACATCCAAGATGATAATATCCAGCAGATCTGAGATTGGAGCGAGAGCACTCAATCCCAATTCCATCTGCTCGGGCAGATGGCAAAGTGCACCGAATTTCTCCAAGTCTTCCTGTCCTCTGTGCCCCATCAGCACATTGATTTCCTGATAAGAACATATGGAAGGTTTGGGGGTGAGGGGGGGGAGTTCTGCATTTTTACACTGAGTGTGGTGACAATAAGACTATGACTCTTTCTGGCATGACCTTAAGAGTAACGAATGAATGCTTGTAGGATGACTCTCTTTATAGGAAGAAAGATGTGTACGGCCTGAAAGTAATAAAGGATGTCAAGTATATTAACGTGTGGTGCAGAGAATTTCATTTTACTCTCAGAGAAGAAGGAGACAATCTCGAGAAGAAGTCATAAATCTTTTTGTCTTCCTTCAGATCACTGAGGTTCTGTGAGGGTCTGTGAGGGTGCGTAGAGAGTGTCACTGCCGTTAAAAAAAGAAAAAAAAAGGCTAGAAATTCAAAGTAGAAAATTCGCACTTGTGATACATTTATTGGAAGACATGGAATGCTAAGGTAGAAAACCAAAAGTGGCCATGGACATCAAGTGTGGCCTTAAATTGAAGCTCCACCTGACAGCTAGGTAAGTGTGCTTGCTGCTCCTCAAGGTTCCTGTCTATCAAATGATGATGATGACCACCTCCCTTAGGAGGTCTAGTGCAGAGGTTCCCAACCTTCAGGCTGAGAACCCATACTGGTTGGCGGCCTGTTAGTAACCAGACTGCACAGCAGGAGGTGAGCAGCGGGTGAGCGAGTTAAACTTTGTCTGTATTTGCAGCCGCTCCCCAGCGCTAGCATCACCGCCTCAGCTCCCCTCAGATCATCAGGCATTAGATTCTCATAGGAGCACTGGTCTCTGTGCCAAAATAGCTAGGGCCCATTGGTCTAGTATATGCAATAAGCCAAGCATAGGGATGGTAGATAGTGGGCAATTTGTAAGAAGCATTAATGGTGAAAATAATATGTAGGGTAAAACAAAGAAAAATACAACAGCAAGGAAACAATACGTATCATTTTTTTTTTTGATACTTGAACATTTAAAAACCATTTTTGATGTAGTAAATAGCTATATTATTGATAACTAAATTAACAAATGAATTCAATCATTCACTCGTTGATTCATAGTGCTCAAAACTGGCAGAAACATTAGATCTGGCCCTGCACTTAAGCTTTCCTCTTAAGGATATTATTTCTGCTTATAGGGGAAGGATTAGGCTCAGGAAGATTGATTTCCTGCAGGTCACTAAGCTAGTAAGTGGAGGAAAGAGAACAAAACATCCAGCCATTGTCATCTGACTCTCATAAGGTCCACATTCCCACCCAGACCCACCGAGTTCAAGACAGTAAAATGAAGTGGCTCCAGCAAATATCAGGGCTATAAGAAACAAAGGAGATTTGACATGTGGGTTCAAAGAGCTGTAGGTTTCTTTTCATGAATGCAGATGAGAACGAATGTAAACATAATTGACTGAAGTGAGTCAGTCTATTCCAGTGCCTGATACAAGTATTCCCTTCTCCGAGTTGCTTCCTGATGCTAATCCTATGCTTGAGATTTGAGAAAAAGCTTCTCAGAGAGAATATTATGTTGAAACACACTACATTCAAAACCTAGCTCAGCCTTTGATTAGCTGTGTAAACTTGGATGCTGCTTAAATTCTGATTCTTAGTTTGCAAAACAGGGATTAACACCATTTTGCAAGTATTTCTGTAGCAATACATACATAATAGATCCTCTGTGTTTCATAGCTATATTTCCATAGTATGTAGTTTATTTCAATAGCCCAGACTGATTTTCTAGAAGATCTTCACTCTTGTTCTCTCACGTCCCCCACCTTTGTCTCTCCATCTCTCCCTTCCTCTTCCCTGCCCCCCATCTCGGCCTGCACAGCTGCCAAGCCTTCTCCTGATGTCTTAGGAATCCACCACTACTTATGAGTTAAGGTAGAGATTCCAGACTTTCAACTATGAGCTTTAGGAGGGCAGCAGCGGCAGAGCTGTTATTAAGCTATCTCCACTTCAGGATTGCAATGTGCTTTCTAGGGTGGATTTAATGAATTCCTCTTTGATTCTGTGAACCTCTTACTATTCTGCTATTCCTTCCGCTTAAGCCAACAGAAAGTAGTTATTTTGTTATCAACCGAAATTCCTGGATAGAAATATTATCGAGAAAGAGCTTCTAATTTGCTGAGAGTCACACTATGAACACAACAGCGTATATCTGTGGCATCACGAAAACAGGCAGAGACCTTAACTGCAAATCAAAGGTAAAAGAGTATGAGTGGCTAACTACTAGGCGAAATCCCTCGTTACCCACAGTGGTGGTAACGTGATCTTTTCACTGAGGGATTCACTCAGCAAACAATTCAAATACATTTAAAAAATACATACTGTATACACCCATGCTACCCTGCATACGCCCAATCGAATCTGATCTTGGAAGCTAAGCTGGGTTGGGCCTGGTTAGTACCTGGATGGGAGACCACCTAGGAAGACCAAGGCTGTAGGCGTAAAAAAATAAATAAATAAATAAAAATAAAAAAATAAGGGATTGTAAGCTGACAAGGTCCTTGCAATCTATGAGACCAACCAAGGGTTGCCTTGCCTGAAAAAAAAAAAAAAAAAAGCACACTAATTTATTTGAGATGCAGACATGCAGTATAAATATCTGTTTCCAGAATACCTATATAGCACATGCGGTCAATGGATCTTGAACTGCATGATATAAGAAGCCAGAACTGTAATGAAGAACACATAGCCATGGATTCAGGCAACATTCGTCTAAGAAAAGGTGGACTCTCATGGCTGTGGGGTTCGGATAAGTCACTCAAATTCTTTTCAGGGATTCTATCGTCTTCAACAACTCCTGCAACAGTTAAACTTCTGAGAGAGGATGAAGTGGCAGCTCCTTCAGAGCTGAGAGAATACCATACTTGCATTTGATTCTCCAGCCCCAAGCAGTATCCAGAGCATAAAAAATGCTCAGGAATGTCTCGTAAGTAACAAAAGAAAGCAAGAGGCCAGAAGTTGGGGGGACGAATCTTGAAAATCTTTGGTGAAAAAATTTCCATAACAAGGAGGTAGTATTCTGCATTTCTCTCAGACCATTTACCACGAAGGCTTCAAACAACTTCAAAGAGAAGTGCCTCCTCACCAAGAGCTGTTTCTTAAAAAAGCACGGTGCCAATGCGTATGATAAACTGTCAATATGAGAAAATCTTCATGCAGAAAAGGCAAGTTTGAGGTAGGGGTAACTGAATCAGTTTAAATGTGATACATACAATAAAATATTTCAAAGTCTGTAAGTGAATAATACAACTTGGGAGAAAAATACCCCAGAATGCCCATAAAAAAATGTTGGAAGGTAAAGTAAATGGATCTGGGCACGTTCCCCTTATGCAAGTTAAGGGTGTGGAAATGGAGAACCATCTTTAAGGTGACACATGTCTGTGACGATGCCATTAGACATCTGAACCTTTAGCTTCCAATGCTAGATCCACCTGATCTGTGTCTTTATGAACAAATTGTATTTCTCTTCTCCTTTTTTCTCCGTATCTGCAACACATAAGTTCCTATAGGCTTATTAAAGAGTTCGCCACATGCCTGGCACTAGGAAGCATTTGGTACATAGTCACTTCAGCAGTTGTTGGTTATTTTTACTATTACATTTGTTGTTGTTGGTATCGCCATTGCAATATGGAATCATGTCAAATGTGCCCTGTACGTTAAACATGCACACCTATACCATGCTCAGTTTAAATCCAGAATGTACAGATTTATAATTTCTTTCTCTTTTGGCAAGGAAGCCATACTATCTTCGCACGCACCAAAACTTTCTTCTGATCTTCTATTAAAATCTTAATACAACTTTGAAAGATATGCCAGCATTTTAGTGAGCGTATTGGCCTTGCAGTTCTGAAACATGATGTTCTTAGTGTGTGTGTGTGTGTGCGCGCGCACGCGCCCGTGCACGTATGTGTATTTCTCTCTGCATACATCACGCTTTCCTTAACTCATTTAGTAAAAAGGCTAAGACCTGTCTTCCTGACTCTACATGCTGAGGCAAGTTATTCACTGATGGTGCTGCTGCTGCTGCTGGTTATTATGTTTTTGTAAGGCAAATGCATTATATAAATAAGATGCTTGAGGACGTTGCTTCATACCAGTCTTCTGAAATTAAATAATTCTGATTGGCCTATATCATATCCTATCATATTTAAAATTTTTCTTCAAGACAAAATTAAGAGAATCAAGTTTTACTGCCGACTCTACTGTGTATCAGGCTCTGGGCATGGGACTTCAGATGCAGTGGTCCCATTTTACAGATGAGAAAACATATTGCGGGACCTTAAGCCACCTGCAAGAGCTCACACCTCTTGTAAGAGATCCAAATTGAGATATTTTTGGCCCGAAGCCTGTGCTTTTTTCGCTAGACTGACTCTCTGTAGTTGCAGCTATAGACTACTTAGAGCTGAATTTACTTTTAACAAAAGAGAAATTGTATTCTCTGTGTGCGAAACTGTAACACACATGCTGCTTTTTGCCTAAAAGCCTCCTCACCTCCCTCCTGCCAATCTTCACCTTTTAATCCCTGTTTGAGTCTGCAAAGTGGAGACCTGCAGGCAAATATTTATTCATGAAATGAGCCATTTTTCCCATTTCTAACCCACCCCAAACTGTTTTAGTTTTTCCTCAAACTTTTGAAAAGCAATTTGCTTTTGGACTGAAAAAAAAAAGCAGAGAGAAATGAAGAACCCCAGCCTAAATCCAGAGCCAGAAATCATGGGCCCAAAGTCAAAGTGTCTTCAGTAAGGCAGGCAGTGCAATAAATCTTAGCTGCTGACAACATGCATTTCAGATATTAAAGATGAGACATCATATAGGACTTTCAGAATTGGGGTAAAAGCCTCCCTTCATCCCCTGTGAAGAAAAGAACATAAGCCGAGGGAAAAGTGAATTTGAGAAACATTAGGCCCAGTTCCAGAGAGAGCTTGTCATGAAATTAAAAGTTTTCTCATTGATTAGTAAAATGAAAGCCTTTATTTACAGAGCGACATCAATTCTAGATAAAGATCAACAATACTGTGCACGGTGTCTCCACTCTACCACCATGCGCACATGGCAGGCGTCACTAATTGATCAGCGTACTTCCTTCCACTGGGCCGGGATTAGTTTAAGCATCCTTGTAAACACACCATTCCAACCAGCCTCTCAATCAATTGGAATAGTAACAAAGAAAAAAAAAAAAGAAAAACCTTTGTATCAACATAAACCCAGAAGGCAAAGAATATGGATGGCGTTTTTGTTTGTCTTCTTTTTCTTTAATTTACCCTCAAGTTTTTCTATTTTATCAGCAATTGTTTTTTTTTTTTCATTTGTTTCCTTGTTTGTTTGTTTGTTTTTAGGTAATGGAAGATCCATCAAAATGCAGGTTGCATACCAGTTGTGTAATTTGGGGCAAGCAATTCCAACTCCATTCACCTCAGTTACCTTTTATGTTAAATTGTTACCATCATAATAGTAATATCTCTCTTTAATCCTTTTAGGGATGATGGGAGTATGTAGAAAACCCTTAAAACACAGGTTGACAATCTCCAATCCCAAGTCAAGTATTGTCAATACTGTATTTGTAAATAAAGATTTGTTGGGTCACAGCCACGCCCATTCACTGGCTTTATGTCTATGGCTGCTTTCAGTCTGTAGTGGCAGAGCTGACGAGTTGCAAAGGAGCATCATGGCCCACAGAACCTATGATATTTACTTATGTAATCTATTCTAGAAAACTCTGTCAGCTCCTGAACTACTGGCTTAGAATACTGTCTAGATTATGCATATTTGTTGCTAAAGCATAGTATCAAAAAGTTATACAGTGCAGACGTATTTTCTTCTGAGACATAAAACATCTAAAAGAACAACAAAAAAAGTAGGTTTAGGAAGATCTAAGTTTGAAATCAACTTCTGCAATTTACCAGCAAGGTGACCTTGAACATATTACTACAACTGTCTGTGGCTCAGATCCTCAACCATACAGTAAGTAGGGATAACAATATTATCTATGCCAAAGATCGAATGAGAGAACACTTCCAAAATATTCAGCAGGGTACGTGACACATGGAAAACACTAAGAAGTGTCAGCTGTTATGATTTCTGCCTCTTAGCAACTAGACCAAACAGATTTATAATTTTTTTAACAGTGAAATAAGAAAATTTGAAAACTGTCTAAAGAGGAATACAAAGTATAACCAACAGTACCATGTCCGCTATTATTCCATTAACATGTGATAGCAATCAATGACATTGCCATTATCAGGATGTCAGATCATTTTCTTGTAACTGTAAAAAATTTATTCAATGTCGCTTTTCTCAACCTATATTTCTCAAGAAGGCTTACATTTTTAGTTCCACAGCTCCCATTCTGTTGGTCTGTAGGAATCTAAAGTTGAACATCAGCTGTCAAAACTCATCATCCATTACGGGGTACAGAAAAAAAGCTCTAGAATAATGTGTAGGAACATAGTAATCTATCCACGCTTCTCAGAAATTAAGGGGGGCCAGGAAAGTCTTCAAAAAGTATATAAATTTTGAGCTGAATCTTTGAAAGGATGTATAATATGGTGGTTGTGTATGGGGGCGGGGTGTTGCGAGGATGGGGCAGAGATGAGAAAGGAATTCCAGGCAGAAATGACAACATAAAGAATGTCTGATTCAAGAATTGAGAAGTAATATAATAAACTAAGAATCTCAAGTTATGGAATAATTTGGGACCAGAAAATGAAAGGCCTTGTCTGTCCTATTAAGGCTGTTTAATTATCCTCTATTGGTGACAAGAACATACAATTCCTTCATAATCCCTTTCTCCTTTTTCTTCTTTTTCTTTCTCCTCTTTCTCCTCTCCCTCCTCTGTCTGAGCCTACCACTGGCTTTCTTGAAAGAGAAGCATTATCTTATTGTCCTTTTTCTTGTCACTGTACCCTCATCTTCTAGAATAATGACTGGTACATGGTAAATGCTTAATAACATGAGTTATTATTATGCACATCACTAAATTTCCAAATTCACTTCTTATATAAAAATCACAAGGTGTATGTGTAGATCATTACAATGTAACAGCTGAAGCACTTCCTCTGAAGTCACATGGCCTGAGTAATAGTGTTCTCTACTCACTAGCTGTGAGATACGAGGCAGTATTTAAACGCTTGAGTTCTACCTTCATTACCAGCAAAAAGGGGATGGATAATAATTATGATCTCTCCTTCTTTGAGTTGTCCTAAGATGATAAGTTTATGTGCACTAAGCTTTTAAAAAGGCCAATAGACACAGGCCGTCCTTATTTCTAAATAGAACATTAGCCAATTTTAGTTATCTGTCAATGAACATAAAGGTACATTTAGGAGTTAATGTCACATATAGGAATTAATGAATTGGCTAAGATGGGAATTTGAGTCCAAGGAACTCTGAATCTGAGCCTGGGGAAAAAAACAACAACAACCTGGACTAGCACATCCCTTAGCTTATGCGTGAGCCCAGACCTTCTCTGTTAGTGAAGCACATTTTTATAAAACACATATATATTTTTTTAATATTCACTTTTACTGTGAAATGCATTCTCTTCATGCAAAATATACATACAACTTATAAGACTTTGAAGAGTAATAATCCAAGGAATGTTCATGAATCAATAACAGTTAACCAGGAACTAAATTTTGTGTTTTATATGCCATCCTTTTCTTTGGAGTGCAACCAAACATATACTTCTGTGACTGGTTTTTGCTCGCTATTTATTTATTATTTATTTATTTGAGATTCACCCACATTGTTGCTTTCAGTTACATTTCATCCATTTTCACCAAATTCTAGTAAGACAATGCCAAACCTATCTATTCTACACTAGATTAAAATTTGGGTTATTTTCATTTTATTTTAGCATTACAAATGATACTGATTTGTACTTTTTACTTGAATTCTAGTGCCCATGACCAAAAGAGGGTTTACAGAGAATTTCCATCAGAGTAAAATTGTTAGGTAATTAATATATCTACAGCTTCAATTTTCCTGTTTTCCAAGAAAATATTAAATTGCTTTATGAAACAGTTTTAGGAGTTCATACACTACCTATAATTTATAAGAACTTATTTTGTTTTCAACATCTTCATCATTCGATATTTTTTAACTTTTAATTTTTGGCAATTTGTTGAGTATACAATGCTACTTAACTGTAATTTTCAATTTGCAGGGTAATTAATGAGCTCGGTATCTTTTAATATGTTTGATAATACATTTGCTTTTTCTTTATCTTTTGCTTAATTCTTACTTGTCTTTTATTCATTAATTGTATTTATTTATTGTCTATAAGATAAAATTTTTTACCAGTTATACGTGGCAGATACCTTTCCTTTTTTCCATTATTTTTTCTAACTTTATATGCCTAAAGCAAATTTTAATTAAATCTTAATTTTAATGCAGTAAAAATTATTAATTTTTCTCTTTAAGGTTTATGTCACTTGTTCATGATGTAATAAATGCTTCCTTACCAAAAGGGCATAAAGATACCGTCTCACATGCCTTTCAAAACTTATACCTTTCATACTTTAAGTCTTTATCCTTCTGAAATTGATTTTTTTGTGTATGGTATAAAATAGGAAGTGATTTTTTCCTATAGATAACTAATAGTTCCTGAGCTATTTCTCTATTAATCCTTCTTTCATCACTGACCCGTAACGCCATTTCTGCCGTATTCAAGTTTCAGTGTATGCAGTCTCTCCCCCAGCCCTTTGATCTACTGTCTACTGGCCTATCACTAACCCAGTACTACACTGTATATTCCTTTACAACGAGTCTTGAAATACATTAGTACGACCACCCCATTTTGTTTTACTTCAGGATTTTTACTTCAGGATTTTTTTTTTTCCAAACGTGGAGTTTTTTAATGATTTCTGCTCTACCCACTGTGAATGAGAAGCCTGAGATCCCTTTGCAGGGGAGGTCTGCGATACTGTTCAGGGCTCAACAAATCCTCAGCATGGTAACATCTGTCCAAAAATTGTAACTAAGGGCTGCGCAAAGAATTATCTCCTAAAGAGAGAAAACTCCACAAGAACAGAGCCATAGTCAGGAACAGAATTGGTATGCCAGACAACTATCTACCTAGTGGCACATACAAAATGTGACTTTCTACCACTGATTAAACAGGTGCTCTTTAAGCCAAGCCCTGCATTTTAATTGTAAATATTTTTTAAATAACAGTTTAAAACCATTTCTGATAGCATGTAGCAGTTACTGACAATCTACCCACTTTCCCTGGCTTATCTTCATCAGCTGAATACAAAAACAAAAACAAAACAAAACAAAAAAACATTTTCTTATATGGCCAGCATGTTCAGATAATAGAGCCTCTTCTATCATATAAATACAAAGATTGAATTACAGGTATAAACAGGTTTGTTGTGTTTGTTAGATAGGAAGTTTTGAGTTTGGATGGGAAATTTTAAAAATATCTTGTTATTAATCCACATAAGTAATAAAGTCTGTCAGCCAGCCATTTCTTGGCACTTCCTTCCTTCTTTCCTTCTTTCCTTTCTTTCCTTCCTTTTCTCCTTTTCTTTCTTCTTTTGTTCTTTTCTTTCTTCTTTCTTTTTTTCTTTAATGTCAATTTTAAGCGGTTTAAGATATTGTGTTTTCCACTTCGTAACACAGTGCTTATAAAGTTTATTGTTATGTCCTTTCCCCAAGCACACATTCCATATTAAGGGATAAAGGATTCCAAGGTATTCACTATATAGCAGCTCAACTTTAAAACCACCAAAGAATTTGCCATGAACTTGGGTTCTTCCATACTTTTATGTGGAACAATGATAAACTTTTGCTCAAGATTGGCTTTAATCAACCTCTTTAATGGTAAGCCCAGAAGAGGCACCCACAGGAGGAGGAGCTCCACCTCCAGGATGGCCCTGGGCATTCCTCTCGGCATGCCTCCTGTGCTCTGGTCCAGCTTGGTAATGGGGGTTGCAGACTTTTTCCAGCTCTTTTGGCCGATGTTCGATTTTATCTTTCTGTGCAGTCTGGTTCTTATCAAGCCAGTTGATGATTTCATTGTGCTTGTCAAGAATCTTCTGTTTGTCCTCATCATTGATCTTGCCTTGAAGATCTTCATCTTCAACAGCTGCTTTTATGTGGAATAGATAGAATTCAAGGGAAATTTTTGAAGACACCTTGTCTTGCTGCTTCTCATCTTCAGTTTTGTATGTCTCAGCATCCTGGAACATGTGCTCAATGTCTTCCTTGCTGAGACGACCCTTGTCATTAGTGATGGGAACCTTGATCTCTTTCCCTGTACTCTTAGCCATAGCAGAGACTTTGAGGATGCCACTGGCATCAGTATCAAAAGTGCCTTCAATCTGGGGAACAGCATGAGGTGCAGGAGGTACGCCTGTGAGTTCAAGGTTGCCGAGCAGGTTGTTATCCCTGGTCATGGCCCGCTCTCCTTCATAAACATAAGTGAGCACCCAGGCTGGTTGTCAGTAGGTAGTTAAGGTCTGTGTCTGCTTGGTAAGAAAGGACTGGTAGTATTACTTGGTGAGGACAGTCACAACTCTGCCAGTGATTCAATGCCAAAGGAAAGAGGAGTGGCATCCAACAGCAGCAAATCTTGAACATTTCAGATTTGTCTCTAGCTAGGATGACTGCCTGGATGGCTGCACCATATGCGACAGTCTCTTCAGGGTTGACTCTTAATAAACTCTCTTCCACTAAAGAAGTTTGGTAGGAGTTTCTGAATCATGGACATACAGGTAGAACCACTCACCAGGACAATATCATGGATCTGGGACTTGTTGAGCTAGGCATCCCAAAGGGCTTTTGCTACAGAGTCCAGGGTGCCATGGAAAAGGTCAGCATTCAATTCTTCAAACTGGGCATGGGTGACAGAGGTATAGAAGTCGATTACTTCATAGAGCAAATCAACCTTAATACTGGCCTAGGTGCTGGAAGACAGACTGTGCTCAGCACGTTCACAAGCAGTACAAAGGTGACAGGCAGCCCTCTTGTTCTCCCTGATGTTCTTCTTACGCTTGCACTTGAACTCCGCAATGAAACAGTTGACCATTCAGTTGTCAACATCTTCTCCACCTAAGTGGGTATCCTCAGCTGTAGATTCCATCTTCGATGTAAGAATTGACAGATCAAAAGTGCCACCTCTCAACTCATAGATAAGCACATTTCTCTCAGCTCCAACTTCTTGGTCTAAGCTGTAAGGAACAGCAGTGGTAACTGGCTCATTGATGATTCTAAGTACATTGAGGCCATCAATAGTTAGTTCCAGCACTTTTGGTAGACTGATGCTGAGAACCACAGGAGTAAGCAGGTACTATGATGACAGCATTGGTAATAGTCTTCCCAAGGTAGGCTTCATCTTTGTCAAAACCACAGATGGCACCTGCTCTAAATAGAAACTCTTTGTGTCTCTCTTGCATGCTATCTGGACCTTGGGCCTGCCCCCATCAGTCACCACCACAAAGGGCCAATGTTTCATATCAGATTGGACAACAGCATCATCAAATCTATGCCCAATCAGGCACTGGACATCGAAAGCCATGTTGGTGGGGTCCATTACAACTTGATACTTTGCAGCATCACCCATCAACTACTCGGTATCAGTAAAGGCCAAGTAACTTGGGGTGGTTCAGTTTCCCTGATCACTGGCAATTATTTCCACTTTCCTTGCTGGAAGACAGCACACTAGAGTAAGTGATGCTGAGATCAATGCCAGCTGCAGGCCCCTTAGACGTGGTTTCTGGAGTGTACACACAGCTTGAGCAGGAGAGATGCAGACGGCTGCCCTGCATTCAATGAGCTGTTGGCACTTTTTAATGTGGCTCAAACCCCTCTAAAATTGTGAAATTATCCAGGAAATTCCAATTTTAGGCTGACTAGTGACAAAGAAAGCTGCTGAGGCCAGTAATATTCACACATGAGATCACTACATCGATATAATTTCATTCCAGAAGTAATTGACTTTTTCGGGCAAGAAAAAGAATAAAAGGATCAGGGTATAGATAAGACTTGGATAGAGCTTCTAAAACACTCTAGCAATTTTGCTTTGGTCTGTATTTGGGCTCACAGATAACGTTGCTTTGATTATGTGAGACCTGCAAGTAACTGCAGACTTCTGCAAACTCTCGAAAGTGAATTGGCTTATAGTCCAGTTCTAACACCTCAAATCAGATGGAGAATGATAAAGTGGAAGAAACATAAAAGGGATGCTGAAACTCTAATTTCACACATCTGTACTCTTTTGGCAAGGGTAGCTACGTGCTATTGATGCATTGTTATTTTTAGACAAAGGGAGTGTTTCAAAATATTCCAGATAAATCAATACCGTGATTGATTGAAATGAGTGTCCCCACACAGGCAGGCTGGTTAGTGGCAAAGTGCTGATGCTGGCGTTCCGGCAGCCAGCTTCGATGGAACGGCGAGCTCCCGAGATGTGGGGAAATGTGGAGATTCACAGCAACTTCCACTCCGTGCCTTAAAGAAGGCAGAGCATCTGGGCTCTGGGAGAGCGATATACACATCCGGAGATAAAACCAGTGCCGAGGGCCCCATCTCAAATCGCCTGGAACATCCTTTTCAGAGCTGGGTTTGTGTAGCCAAAGCCCCAGTTCCTGCAGCTACAAATCAGTAGTGTGCTCACACTGCCATCCTTAGCTCCTATGATTGATCAGGGAGATGATGAAATAAATTAACTGTACTGAATTGCATTAGAGCCCAGGGAATGAAAAGCATGTGCTTGTTTCCATTTCTTCTTTTATATTCCTGTTCACACAAACAAGCACTCCATAAACATTAATTAAGTCTTTCCCATAATCCTTTGAGATTATGCTAAGAGTGTACTTTTCTTTGCTGTCTTTGTTAAACTTAGAATCCTATGGTATTATATGCTTTGTCCAAGGCAATGCAGTTCGTCTTGGGGATAACCCAGAACTCAAGCTTCTGCATTCTTCTGCTAATGCCCTTGGAAATGTTAATAACACATGCTAGTTAGAAGCCAGCTACCTACAGAGACACAAAGAATAGGTCCAGTCCCTGTACCTCAAAATACAGGATCTTTGACTATGAGCAGTGTATACAGTCTCTTTATCAGAAGATTAATTGATAAGCATTACTATTTTCCCATTTTGTAGGTAAGGAAACACGAATCTGATGGTTAACAGAGTGTTTGCCACAGTGTATTAGTCATCATTAAATTCTTACTAAGTGGGTGTTATTGCTAGATATTATTATAACAGATTAGGAAAAGGCCACTAAAACATTAATGATATGTATTGTTTATGAATTTACCTATTATAACCTAGATCCTTTAACATTAATTCACATATTTTAGCTCAAATCCTTTTAACATCCCAATAAAGTGGAAAGTATTCCCATTTTACAGAAAAGAAGAGCTGAGGGAGTCACATGTAAAGGTGCGTGTTAGCTGAATAATCTCAAATAGAGTCAGGATTGTACTCTTTATTCTCGTGACTTCACTAACAATATGTCTTCACTAACAATACTCAGATAAAAATTATATATGCGTACCCTAACCCGACTTGGCGAGCTCACAAATCCAGCTCTCGACAAACTGCCTAAGTTAGCATCCCCAAGTCGCTTTGGGTAAGTGGGGGCGGAAGGGAAGGAAACACACCTATTAAGGCACTGCCATCTGCCAGGCAGAGGGTGAGCCGCTTTTGTGCAGTCTGTCTGTGCTACAGATTTTCCTTTCTGTGAACTTCTGCTCTCATTTCCTCAGAGAAACTCGGAGAAGCAGGAATATAAGCGATCATAACCTTCTAGTTGCGCTTAACACCCGATGCAAATGTGAAAAGACTCAATTTAGACAGGAAATAACATGACCAAAATTTCTGTAGCACTGGGGAAGTTTACAAAATGCTTTCACATACTTCGCTGTATTTGGTACTTAAAACAACATTTGGAGGCAGATGGAGGATATAGCGTCATCTATTTTGCAGGTGAGTATGATAGAGTTTCTGAGAGAAGAGTTTTGCTCAAAGCAACATAAGTTAGACGAAGGTGGTGCTTAAGCCCTTTCAAACTTTTACCTAAATCAGAAAACATGCGAGTTATCCAAGATCTAAGTCTATCTTCCTTCCTTCTTTCCTCCCCTTCCCCTTCCTCTTCCCCTTCCCTTCCTTCCTCTCTACCTCTCTCTTCTTGTTTTTTCTTTTTCTTTTCTTTTTTATTTTCTTCCTTCCTTCCTTTTCTTTTTCTTTCTTTCTTTCTTTCTTTCTTTCTTTCTTTCTTTCTTTCTTTCTTTCTTTCTTTCTTTCTTTCTCTTTCTTTTTTTCTTTCTCTCTCTCTCTCTCTCTCTCTCTCTCTCTCTCCCCCCTCCCTCCCTCTCCTCTCTCTCTCTCTCTTCTTCTCTTCCTTCCTTCCTTCCTTCCTTCCTTCCTTCCTTCCTTCCTCCTTCCCTTTCTTTCCTTTTTTCTTTCTCCCCCTTCCTGTCTGTTTCTGAACACTGGTAATCCCAATTTATCTACTACTTTGGAGAAGCAAGCTGCTCTTAAGAGACAACAGGGTGTCTAATGTTTTCCTTTTCTAACTTGCTGGCCAGTCAATATATTGAATGAATCCCTGCTTCCAGCTTTGCTGGATCCACTTGCTTTCAGCAAAATATATGCTAAGCCTATCATGCATGAGTCAACTTTGCAGGAGATAAAAGATAAGGGAATAGATCCCATTTGTGGCTCTGCAATAGAAATATACTCAGTCTTGGGCTCTATACTAAAGTGAGTGGGGGAATATCTTCAATATGTGATTTGAAGAATAAAAATTGAACAGAGACAAGGAATTAAAGCTCTGAGGTTCATTCATCTAACAATATTTACTGAGAATTTCTCTAGGAAGTCCTGGGCATATAGCAGTGGACAAAAAATAATAAATCCCTTCTCCTCGATTAGCTTACCTTCCAGTAGGAAAGACAAATTTTTTTTTTTTAATGCACATACACAAGGTTCAGAGATAAACTTTTAGAGGTATACAGTGACTCCAGGTAACATTTGGGCTTTATAACTCTCTCAGATCAATTTCCTCCTTTCCCCTTATTTCTAACTTTAAATACTTCCCAATGCATTAACCGAAAGAGGAGAAAACTGCCCTTCCTAGCAACACCTTCCCCTTAGAATTCCATTTTTAATGTTTATAATTGTAATATTTTTTATTTGAAAAGATTAAATAGTTAGTAGTTGTAAATATATGTGATAATACCAAATATCAAATATGAGTATGTCTTTAAAAATGTCAAATAGTACCAAAAGCATGCAAAGCTTAAACTCCTCTTCCCAACACAGACCCTTGTCCCCTAATTCTTTTCTTTAGAGTCAACTACTATCAAGGTCTATTGTGCATATCTGTGCATATACAAGTGTCCAAAAGCAAACAGATATTTAAAGCACACACGAGAATATGCAAGTGTAGATACTGCATCTAATCTTCTTTGTACACAAACGATACATTACCCTGTATCTTATTTTAGAGAGCAATCCATAACATACATGGTACTGGCTCATCTTTTTCGTAGCTGTATAGTACTCCAGACAATGGATACGCAACAACTTATTTAAACATAAATAACGGAAATCTAATTTCATTGTTCCTTTGCTTAAAATCTCTAATGTCTGACTTCACCCCACTCCAACTTCATCACATACATCATGATGAAGTACAAACCCCAAAGAATACCAGGCAAAACTCATGGCTTGGAAGTGAATAGTGATTAAGCATTGGAGGAAAACAATGCCTCAATGGTATTACATTTTCTGTGAACTGTTCACTGTTTTCAAATTGCACTGTCATTATACTCATTTATGCCTTCAACCCTATCCTTCTTGCTTGTAAAATTGTCCCTCAGTCTAATAAATCCTATATGGTATTCAAAGCTCATTTTAGATTTCTGATCCCAAGAAGCATACCCTAACTATAGGCCCCAGGTACAAACTGAATCCGGCACAGCTCCAATATCTCCATAGCAACCTTTATTAACTTCCATTAGATTGTTTATTACACTGCACTGAGATTGTGGATTTCCTTGAGTGTCTGCCCTAGTTGACTACCAATTTCCTGGAATAAAAAATACTGTGCCTTATTAATCACTATATCAATAAGCATAGCATGTAATTTACCTATTGTAGGTTAAGGAAAATTCATGAATGACTAAGCAAATGTAAAAAGCTTTATGGCTATAAGCCAATGCTTTCCCTACCAGAGAAAAGAGCTACTGAAATAAATCTCTTTTGGGGTTATATTATAGCACTGGTACCAAAAGTGGTCCCCCAACCAGCACCATCAGCATCACACGGGCATTTGTCAGAAATGCAAATTTCTCATGTCCTACTTCAGAGGTACCATATCAGAAATGCTGAAGGTGGGGCCCACCACCCAGTTTTAACAAGCCCTGTATGATTCTGATGCTAAACTTTCAGTACCACTGTGTCAGAGTATATTTCTCAATTCTTTTTTCACCTCATCTCTCCCACCACGATCAATTTTGCTCCTCATACTGAAACCACCCATTGGGAAAAGTAGCAGAATATCACCACTCCTGTCCCTATATCCTTCTACAATCTTATTGAAGTTCTAATTGTGTCCCACAATACTTACTTTCAGCAAACAGATCTGTCTAAAGGTTAACTCTAGGTGCCAAGGAGATTAAGAAAAATAAACCAAGTTTCAAAAAAGGTGATTACCTGTGTGAAATCATGCTAGCTTTCTTGATCCTAGCCAAGGCACTTGTGGGTAAAGTTTTATTAAAGAGAGAATCAGCCTACTATTCATACAAAGAAAATGTTCTCCTCTATAAAACATAGAAAGCACTTGTGATAGATGATTATGAATGACATAATGTCCCAGGATCAAACCTACCTATAGGTATAATAAAGAAGGAACGGGAAACGAAATAATAAAACTACACAAAACAACATTTTTAGAGGCTACTGAAAGCAACTCATGTTTTCCCACAAAAGATCATCTAATTCTAAGAATAAAAATGGGCTTCTACTGGGAGCTTGCCTGTTTGATTTTCCTCTTACCTTTTCTATGTCTCATTCTTCATTCAGATAAATTGAAACAGAACAGCTTCTACTAGGCTGACTGAGCGCCTATAATCATACTTAATAATATGTTTCTCATCCTTGTTCAGTCCATATTAACAGATGTATTAAAAAGAATGGTGGAGGAGAAAGTGTTTGCAGTCTCACAAGCTCTCTTCTCACCTGGCCAACTCAGTAGATATAATCCATCCACACTTGGTCCTCTCATCCCCTTACCCTCCAAAACGAATTCATGAAATCTTAGATGGCTTATACTGATCCTAAGCTTATGTGAAAGTTCCCTATGTTCTTAAATCATGCTGAAAAGACAGTCCAGCCTGATGACTTTCAAGACATATGTCTCCTTCGTCCGGAGACAAGGAAAAATAAACCTAATCCATCCTTGCAGATAAATTCATCAAAATTCAAGGCCTGTGGAAATGTTTACTAGTATGTTCTTTATTTCTTAGTTTTGAATATCTGAGCTAGAAGGGCCTGCCATATCATCCAACCCAATTCCCGGAAGCAGAGATAAAAATAACATCATCAGGCCTGAGGTTGAACCCAGGATGGAAGAATCATGGTTTCTAATTGAACCACACAGTTCTTCTGAGCCATAGAAGGGAGTGGCAAACCCTGAATATGCCTTTGTCAGCAAATGACTGCACATAAAGATTCTTGTCAACCTGTCCCAGGTGAAGCAAAGGCATGCTCTAGCATTTTCCCTTCTTAAAAGAGCATTTATACATTCCTGGGAGACATAAGAGAGCCCATTTAAGAATGCTTATCTACAGTACATTTTACTTGGGTATATACAAAGTAATATAATATTAATATTTTCTAAAGCTGTAGCAGCTTTCATTCTAAAATCTGAAAATTTCCCACAAACGCAAACCTAGATAAGATGATCACCAAATAGCAGGGACATTTTTAACCTAAACCCATGGTATAGTTGCAATTTAATTTATAAAATAATTTTCAAAACACAAATTGGGTTATATAATGGCAATGAGGGTAGTTTATTAGATCCCATATGGGGTCTACAATGGTAATAATCCTGAAATGTTAGGTTGTTTAATCTCCACTTTGTTTTTTTTTCATATATGAAATTAATACTCTTCAAATATTTTATGACCATACAGTTTTTAGTTAAAATAAGCCTTCTCTGATTTGCTAGTCTCTTTGTTCTCTAGCTCTAGATTTTTCTAAAAAGAGTTCATAATACTAATGTTAAATTGAATCTTATTCCTTCATCAATCTAGAGTCTCCTAGAGATGACTTTATTGATTATCAGGGATTCCCTGATTATTCCACAATCCTGCCTTAAAAGTGCACTGTCTGAAGTAAAAATTAAGATCCTATTGTAATGAGAACATAATGCCTATTTCTCTGAGGCTTTGCCTGTATCATGCCATCAAATAATTTGTCAGATACTCATGTACCAGTTATTTATCTAGGCACTTAAGATTGATTGTACACTAACCATTATACTCTGTATATTTTCTCTTGCTCCTACTGTGTTTTTACTTCTAACAGAGAACAGTTTCAAATAATCATGAACTTCCTTGAAGCAGAATGCCGATTAATAATTATAGAAAAAAATAATTGAGATACAAAATCACTAAGTAATACTAAAACCACTAGATGAAAATCTGATGAGAGATAACATTTCACACAGTATCTCCCCACAAGTTATCAACATTGGGACAAATAAACATTACGAATCTCATGATAGGATGCACAGAAAACACAACTTCACTTCTACATGTTTTTCATCCCCAAAAAGCTTGATGTGTATTTACATGGGAAAATCAGATGCAAAAGTTGAAGAACATGCTGTAAAATAACTGGTCTGTAATCTTCAAAAACATAAGTTTCAAGAAAGATTTAAAAATTGTTCCAGATCAAAGGATACTAAGAAGACATAACAACTGAACACAGTATGCCATCTTGACCTGAGCCAAGAACTATAAACGTCTATGGAGGGCATCAGTGGAACAGCTGACAAAATTTTCATGGTTATAGATAGGATAATAGAATTGTGTCAATGTTATATTTCTTGATTATGATAAGTATCCTGTGATCAGGAAATACACTGAAGTATTCTGAGGTAACATAGAAAATATCTCAAACTGGTTCCCAAATGATTCAGAATATGTAATATGCATAGGTAGCTAGCAACTGTTAATACAAATGGATCAAAATGTAAACAACTGGTGAATATGAGGAGAACCCTGTATAAATCTTCCGACTTTTCTGTAAAGTTGAAATTATATCATAATAAAGCATGGCCTTCTGTGGCACATAACTAAAGGTGTTCATCAAATTTCCACAAGGTGACATTTTCGTCATTTGGCAGATGAGTAAACTGAGGTTCAAATAGATCAGGTTATTTACATAAGAACACCTGGCTAATTGGTAGCTGTGATAGTTAATTTTATGTGTCAACTTGACTGGGCTAAGAAATGCCCAAAGAGATAATAAAATGTTATTTCTGGGTGTGTCTGTGAAAACGTTTCTGGAAGCAATTAGCATTTGGATTAGTAGACTGAGTAAAGAAGATGACCCTCACTAATGCAGGGGGGTATCATTCAATACAGTGAAGCTAGAACAGAACAAAAAGTGTAGAAAGCGTGAATCTGCTCTCTGCTTAAGCTGGGATATCTATCTTCTCCTGCCCTTGGACATGAGTGCTCCTGGTTCTTGGGCCTTAGGACTCAAACAGATTTACACCATTGATTCCCTTGTTCTCAGGCCTTGAGGCTTGGACTGGAATTACATTGCTGGCTTTCCTGGGCCTCCAGCTTGTAGATGGCAGATCACGGGACTTCTTAGCCTTTATAATTACATAAGTCAATCCTTCTATCTATGTGTCTCTATGTTTCTTAATGGTTTTATTTCTCTGAATAACCTTGACTCATACAATGGCAAATCAGTATTTTAATTCAGGGCTATAAATCTAAGACTTTCTAACCCACCATGCTGTGTTCAGCCAGCCCCCTTGTACCTACACAGAGAGGAAGCTGACATGAGCTTCGGTGGAGGCTTTTCTTGCTTCTTCTGAGCTGTGCCTAATCTCTCGTCTTGTAAATAAATGAGTCATGTTCATCATCTGTTTGACATGGCTGAGAATGCTGATATACCAAACCTTAGCTTATGTCAAAGGACATCTGGAATGATTAGTAGCATCGCCACACATGAAGAAGCTACCTGTCACCTGGAAAAGATATTAAAGTCTCTGCTTCCTCTTGTCACCTATCTGACCTTAGGAACAAAGCTGAGTTTCTGGTTATGAAGACTTTTCTCTAGAACTAGATCTATCATTCTAAGGATTCATGTGACAAACGATTTAATGCAATCAATAACCAAAGTGGGGGGGGGGTGTTCTGTTCTTAGAAATCAGGTGGAAGGTAAATATTATGTGAAAGCTAAAAGACATGGGGGCATGACAAAGCAGGTAAGTTCAGTTTAATACAAGAGTCTCATTAGCAAACAGAACCAATACACAGCCTGAGGAAGTTGAAAATCTTAATGATTAGTGGTGCCTCTACATGATCTGATTATTAGCAATAATCCAAAGAGTAAGAAAAATAAAAAGAGTAGCTTCCACTTACTGAGTGCCTAACTTATGAATTATCCTGTGCTAAGTACTTCTCCTATGTTCTATCATTCAATGCCAAGTGTAAAATGCCATGTATTTTACAGATGAAAAAATTGATATCAGAGAGGTTACACAACTTTTCACAGTCATTTGAATATGAGTCTGAGACACACCTCCACCACAATTTTGCTGGGTAATCACATCTTTTGGAGACTAGTGCTATTAAGATGAAAGCAGAAACTTCTCAGAGTAAAAGGGTCACGGACATATCATGGAAGTTATAGGCTACTCCTCAGGCAGCATGATGAATGAAGCAAAACTTTGGGGCCACATAGATGATTGTCAAGAGATCTCGGTCTACGTTTGAAAATTTACCTAACCTCTTGGAGTCTACCAGTTTCTCATTATGATTGCGATAATAACAACCAACTTTCAGATTTATTATAAGAGCTAAATGAGATAATATGTATAAAGTGCCAGGCAGTGACTATGAGTTTAAAGAAACCTAGAAAAGGTAACATCTTTACATATAACTTTGCATATGTTTCCGATGTTCATCTTGTGCTCAGTGGGATACTATAAGGACGTGAGTTAAATGTTCCTTCAAAAAAAAAATATATATATATATATCCATAATGAATCTCTTCCTTATCCTGGAAACACATGGCTTAAGATAGCTCATGCTACACCTTTTCAGGGTAGACTGGTTTTCAAAACGTGAGCAAAAGCTAGAAGAAATGAGAACATGCATTCATTTAGCACCCACTAGTGCTAGAAGGTTTTATAAATTCTAACAAAAAATTAGGCACAGATATCTCAACTAACACACATTTACCATGTACCCACAACATGTCAGAGACTGAATAGAAAGAAGTCACAGCAGATGTCATGGTGCAGAGAAAAGAGAAAGCCTGTGGCTGAAATCTGAGTTGATCTTCTTCAGTGCTTAGTTTTTCGCATGGTTGCTGAGAAAAGTTAACCTATTTTTTTCACTAGTACTATTTGCCCACACAAATTCCAGTGTCTCTAGTAGCAATGGTAGTAATTCTAGTAGTAGTTAACAATTGCTTGGCACTACTATGCACCCTTCTAAGTGCTATCTATTTCCTACCCACTCATTTAATGTTTCAACAACTCTGGAGGGTAAATGACTCTCTTCAGGTCACATAATGGTAACTGCTGCTCTCTAAGCCTAGGAGGAATTTAGGAGCCCTGGCATAGGAAATGAATAAACACAGAAATTTTACATGCAGGATAATTATATGTACAGTTTCAAAAATTAGAAAAATGACACAGATGAAACAGAAAGTTAGACTAGAACACCACATTTGACTTCCTAAATGGAGAAGATAAACTTATATAATTTCCTGCCCCCCCCAGTATATTTATTATGTTTAATAAATATACTTAGAGCTTATCAAATAGCAACATATTCTGGATGGAAATTTCACTTGCTGTTGACTTGAGATTTCTGAGTTAGGATAGAGAGATGGATATCAACAGTCCAGAGGATAACTGAAGCCTTGGAATTCAGTTAAATCCACGGCGACATGAGCATAATTCTCTCTGTGTGTGTGTGTGTGTGTGTGTGTAGATGTGCATGAACATCAACATGCTGTATTTCTTTTCAAAAAGTTACCGCATGGAGACAAATAGCCTGAGGTAAACACAAAAACTATACCTTCTGCTTTTGACTGCAGGCTCAACTTGTCAGTGATAATGATTTACATAGTGATCCGCTCTCTTCCTGCCTAGAAAGTTGTACTAGCTTCAAGCTATGTGCTCTGTTAAGAGTCAGGAGAAGAGAAATCCTTCCTGTTTCAAGCTGGTTTATTGTTAATTCTATTCTAAGGGTGATGTGAAATCTGGGTAACGCAGGTGGACCGGTAGCAATGTTGTTGCTAAGAAGATATGTGGATATTGTTTTAAAGAAATAGGTAAATTTATTCTAAATAGTGAATACCACCCCACTGTTGCATATTTCTACCTTGATTCTTCACAGTAAATGTTTATGTCATCGAGAGTCCTTGCCTGTGTCTTAATAATCTCAGCAAAAGTCCTGGTACATAGTATTTCCTTAATAAATATTGCTGAATAAATACATCAATCTACTTTATCCAATAATTTGTCAACACTTCAGAATAATCAGTTGATCAATTGTATTGATTTTGAAAGTAAGAAGTAAATAAGTCTGTGGAAAGTCATTCTAGTTTCTAAATTCTGTGTGTATGTTTGTGTGTGTGCGCACACACGCGTTTGATAAATCAATATAATGTAAATACTTTACCCAGCAACTTCAACGTTTTTATGAGCAACTATACATCAGGAAAGTTTAAGGGCAAAATTTAATGGCAAATATATTGATGTTTGAGATCTGATTCAGCAATTTTCAGCTAGCTGAACTTTGGCAAATGAGACCTCATTAAATCTGTTTATGTCTACAAATTGAAATATATTAGCATGTACCTCCTATGGATTTTGTGAGCATTAAATTAGATATGCCATGTGTTCATCACAGTGCTAGCATAAGAGTGTTCAAATGTTGGCCATTAGTTTTATTATTAACAGCAATCAGAGATTTCCTGTATTTCTCAAAAGAGGTCTACAGAACGGAAATTGTCATACCTGTGATACTGTCTAGTCTAGAGATGAACTTCTTATAAAACACCTCATTTTCATAAAAACAAAAGTCAATACAAATCTTGGGTTAATGTAGAGATAGCACAATTTCTTTCACAAAACAGATTCAACCATCATTGTATCTAAAAAGAAATTTATCAAAAATGTTCATCGCAATAATTATCCATTAGTAGGAGAGTTAATAACTGAGTAGATATGGATTTCGGTCATGCATGTGTGGAAGGGGTATAAAATGCTTAAATAATTATTAAGCTAAAGTTTTCTTTAATATTTATAATATGTATCAGTGAATTACATTCTACTTCAATGAATACTTCAAATTAAAGATTTTTTTTTACCTGTCAAAAACTTGAAGTTCAAGCCATTTCAAAATTTTCCACAAATGAAAATAGCTAGTGGATACCACTAACTTACTGCAACATGATAGCTTTAATGAAGTATATTTTAATAATGTTCCTTTTACCCAACCTCCTTACCAGGTGTTATAGATTTAATATTTCATTACAATTGATGTTATCATGATGATAGCAATTCTGTATCCATATGCCAAGAACACTTTGCAATGCCTGGCGGTATTTTTTTCAGGGAATCATATTTACTCCTATACAACTCAAAGGAAAGTAGTCCATCTGACCAACATTTGCTATAAGGGTGGTCTACAGCTCGGCAGGACCCATCACCAAAGGGAAAATCTGTGTTCAGCACATTAATACTTAGTCTTCAGGGGAGGGAGAACAAAGTTTCAACCCCTTACTTGAGTTAGAAAAGTTTTCCTTGCGCTGACACTTTTATAAAATCTAAAAGAAAAAGCCAGACCTTGTGGAGTTTCCAAAAGGATTCTGCATTTGCAAAGACGCTTCGAAGTCTTTAATTCCAAAGAAGCCATCCTTTCTTCATCTACCTCAAACATTCTCTCAGGAGAGAGGAGTCTCCAACGCAGACTTTGACTTCCCTAGCACATCTTAAGGAGCAGTTCCCAGGCCTGAGAATTTCCTCTGCAAACACAGTAAAGCTTCTCTGCCAGGTCACAGGATGAAACTGTCTCTCAGGGCTTGCAATGCCAAGTGACACAGAACTGCTCCACTGTTTCCCACCCAGTCCCAAGCCCATTGACTATCCTTATAGAAAGATTCAAGGGCAAAGGCCTGCCTCCAACTCTAAGAAAGGAAGTTTCCAACATTCTTGCATTTGGGGTTTCTTGGTCTTGATTGTGCATCACCCAGAATTTGGGGTGCTAGGCTATATTAAGGAACAGAGTCTTGGACAATGTGAAGCAAGAGGTCACAAGGTAGGCAGGCTCTTGAAAGCCTCATTCAATATCACCCTCTGGGAGGATGTCCATTATTAATACAAGCTCTTAGTCTGCACTTGTCATTGTTAGTAGGGAAACTGTGTAGTCTCTGGATTTGAGAGACCACAGAAACCACGTGATTGGATGGTCTACTTAACAGATCATTTCATACAGGCCATTGTCTTGAGGTAGCATGTTGCAAGGTTAAGCAATCCATGCCTTAAAAGGCCTGCTCTGTAGTACGACCAGAACTAAGGCAGTAATGTCAATGCACTTCTTATGAAAAGGAGTTATCGCAGAGGGAAACTTGACCTTCAGCAATGCAGAGGGGTTCGCAGAGGACACAGGCTGGCAGTGTGCTCCTTAGAGAAAACACAGTGTTGGAAAGCCTGGCTTCCTGTATGGGTCTAATATCATCTCAGTTTTCCTGCTTAGCACACTGGGTTGTTGAAATGAGTGAAAGAAAGGACGTGTCCTTATATTCCATAAGGACATATTCATGGGCAAAGAGACATAAGGAAGAGCCAAGTAAAATGAGAGGGCAGAAAGAAGCATAGGTTCTCAAGTGAGCTCGTTCTGCACTCCAGTCCCTATTCCCATTTTACTGGTCATTCTGGGACAGTGACCCAATCTCTCTGACTGTAAGCATCAATGTCTGTTAAGGGGACATATGAGTGATGTTAATAGCCCTGTATCACAGTTCAAGTGAAGGCTAAACAAGGTTGTAGGTACTTAGGATGTGTTAGCTCCCTTAGTCCCACCTATACATAGTCCTCAGTTTCCACCTGCCTACTTTTCTTTAAGCCATATATATTCAAATATGTTTGTAAACTACACTAAAATAAATAAACACACAAATGAAACAACCTCAGCCTTCCCTATGGCCATTTTGGATTACTTGAAATTAATTGCACAAACCAAATGGTTTCTATATTAGAAATACATATTCCAATAAAACATTTTTTTCTCCCAATATTTCAAAAGCCCATTCTGTAATTTTAGACAGTTTTAGTGGATGCAAATTCTCTAAGGACTTACCCATAACCCTCTCTCGCCTCCCCACCTTTTTAGTAAGTTAGTTCTATGGAACATCGGCATGAACTAGGTAATGATTTCATTTAAAGATTCATTACTAAAGTATTACACTCTACGTCTGATTCAATGTAAAACAGACACGATTTAGTTTCTAGCCGCAACTGCTAGAAAAGTACATAACTTTAAAAGCACAAATGTGTCTAGAAAAATTTAAAAAGAGGGAAGATCATCATGTTTGTTGGTTCACTCAAATTGTTCTGACTTCATGCCTAGTCTTGCCAGCCACAGTTATTCAGCAAATGCCATGTGTCAGAATCAAATGCACTTCTTTGCAAAAAAAAAAAAAAAAAAAAAAAAAGGCAGACCTGTGTGATCAGAAATGCCATAAAAGTATGCATCAGCCCATCTGTCCAGAGGCTAAAAAAACATTAGTTTGGGCCTAGTGAAAATCTCTCAGTGGACTCCAAATCCACTCCATATGGCTTTCTGTTTGCTTTTCCTCTCTTCATTGTCACTCTCATTTTTTTCTCTGTTTCTGCTCCTCTGTATCTTTTTAAATTCTGTGCTTCTATGAAGGTTTCTCACTTTCTATGTTTTCTGTGTCAAGGCTCCTTTCTTACATTGTATCATTTGCAACGTGACTTTCTCTCTGTAATTCAGGATTTTTGTCTTGTACTCTATTTGCTGCTCAGGCTCATCATTTGTGTCTCTTTGACCCTATTTCATCATCTCTTTCTGTATTTGTGCATTTAAGGTGGGAGGTGAGGGTGGGTATGCCTCCATGTTTACTGTTTGGTCTCTCAGCTTCTTTCTGTTTATGACTTTCCCTCAAACTTGTGGCATGAAAGAAAAGCTGGGACACTGAAATGCATTCCCCAAGGTCTAGTTGGTATGTGGACCATGGTTTCAGCTATAGAAAAGACACACACAAACAAAGAGAAAACAAAAATTAAGATCTTTACAGTAGGAGTCTCATGACAGGAAAAGCAGAGAAGACAAGAGAAACAGTGGCTGTGATCAATAGGGCCCGCCATTGCAAATGGCTAATGATTTCTGAAAACACCTCACAGGGCTGATTATAAATGTTCCTGCAAAGGCAGGGACATAATCAGAGGAAGACTTCTGCCAAAACGCTGCTCTAAGAGAGAAATAATAGGACACATACACACACGCACACACACACACAACAGGGAGACAAAAGGCAAGCTGCAATGAGAAATTCATTTATACCTGTAGGTTCCCAGAAGCACATAAAAAATAAATAAATAAAGGCAAAGAAAACTCCACTATAAATAACCCTGCCAGATTCTAAATAAAGCCTTTGAGTGGCTAGAGAGTCGGACTGGCTTTGAGGAGTTACTGGGTTTAGTCGTTTTTAACAGCCACATTTGTTCCTTTGCCAAATTACTTTTCCTCAGAGAATCTACTAAAGGCATGAGGGGATTGTTCTCAGTGGCCAGAGTGCTCCAGCAGCAAAGGGCATGACCATGACTACACAGAGGAAAGTCGCCATGATACCAACTGGAAAAAAAGAGACGTACACATCCATTTGGAAAAAGACTTGGGGGTGCTAGAGGCATTGGAGAAGTCACTGCAGAGAGCTCAGTAAATTACAGATCCCCCCTCTCGAGCCTCTGTGATATTATCCACCACACCTCAGTTTCCAAGTGTCCAGGGAATCGTTACTAAATTATTCAGCATTAATACAATTAGTTCAAGAAACTGGAGTGCACAAGCTTTTTGTCTTCTTTTAGTTCCTGCCTATGAGTGCAGGATTTGCTTTTTCATTCCGCTCAACATTTCCACTCTTCTTTCCGCTGTCCTGGTGATTCTCAGTTTAAGAGGAACCCACAAAATTGCCCAGTCGTGGGCAAAGCCTCCAGTGAGCTAACTTAATGCAACCACTCAGAGTAGTTCAGAATTCCGCTTAACTCAGAAAAAAACTAGAATCGTTTCATTCTAGTTGCCTAGCCAAGGAGAATTTATTTCAATTCAAAGTGTCAATTTTCTTATCTGCAAAATGGAGATAACATCCATAAATGTTTAAAGCACATAGCAATGTGCCTGAAGTGTTCAATAAAAGTATTTTTTTCTTCTACATCATTTTTCTCTTATTTTATCATTATAATCATTTTAAATATATACTTTACAATGAGAAAGCAAAGACGACAATTAGCTGCCATGCTTGCCCCTTATCTTTGCAGAATAATTCACAAATCACTTTGTACATGGTACTGGCCCTGCCAAGGCCCAGATTCTGGGATTTTCATCTCCCCAGAAAGAAAACAAAAGTTACCACATGCGTAAGCCTCAAGGACATTTTGTTCTCTCTAGCGGTTTATAGCCACCTGTCTCTGACTAGCAAAGCATGTAAAGATGCATGTAAAGAAACAGGTATAGTGGTTTTGCAATTAGATAGACATCTTTAAACATCTGTTCAAATCTCACTAAACTTCCTAGATTCTAATCATGAGGCCATACCTTGATTTACTCGAGTGAGTCTTACTTTTCTCATCTGCATGTTGGGGTGGTAGGGCAGCTCGCTGGGCAACTCCCACACGCACTTCAAAGACGATGATGCGCTGCCATGGTTACGGAAACAAGCTATGGGATCACCATGTCCAGGTTTGACTCCTGGCTCCACCTACCATTCATTCTTTGTCCTACCCGTAATCTCTACTGCATATATCATTTTGCTTCAGTGACTCTCTACCAATCTGGCAATGGGGATAATGCTACCTTCATCAGAGGACTGCTGTGAGAATTGAACAGGCAAACTTTACAAATTGTTTATTATACAGTAAACACTTAATAGATGTTATCGGTTTATTTTGGTTGCTTCACGTCTCCCCCACCCCACTTCAGTCTACCATTTCTGGACAATGTCCTTAATTTCATGATCTTCACCAGATATTCACAGCAATGAAGATCTATGCAACACAGCTGGGTTTTTTTAGGATTAGGGAGAAACAGAAACATGCACCTAGTGTTTTATTCCCTGCTGTTGCCCCAATATTCTTCAGCCCTCTGATCCTGCTCATTTGGATTCTGCTATTGTCTCCTGCGGAAGCCCAGTGACATTTGATACTCTGCAGATTTCAGAGCACATCTGCTGTGTTGTGGTAAATACATGCAGAAAAAAAAAGGAGTTTGTGGATCTGAGCAGGGAACAGTTCCTGTTAACTAATCGACAAGCTGGGGGGTCCACAGGCTGTTGCCTCCACCATCACTGGCAATAGGAAAAAGTCTCATCTGCAAATTGATGTTGCAGCTGGGGTGTCCTGTACCAACCAACCGTATGGGATTCAAATGAAATAAGCAGATGAATCTACCCAAATCTTTCCCTAGGGCTCTTCCAAATATCCATCCCCATGACCCTTTTCTTTAATTGAGTGGTATTCAAAATTCACTCAGCCTGGATACAGAGAACAAAAAGCATGATTCAAGCTATACTGCAGTTTATTGATAATGGGTTGATTCTTTAAAACATGTTTTTATTTTAATGCTTTAATGTGCACGGGTGTTACCCAGAGATACTGTTAAAAATGCAGATTCTGATTCAGTAAATCAAGGTATATGGGTGGTGAATGGAATGATGCATTTCTAACTCACTGCAGGTGATGATACTGCTGCTGCTGCTGCTGCTGGCTGTGGACCCTCACGCTGAGTAATAAGAACACAGTGTATTCTCTTTCTTGTCTCAGATATAACATCTGTATGTCCTGAAATGTGAGCTGAGGAAGCCACTGCTGGTGAGAAAACAAGCTACATCTTAACTGAATATTCAGATCTGTGATTGTTGACAAGACTATCTTTATTGTATTTCAAAATATTTAAAGACTTAGCTAAAAACTAGAGGATACACAACCAAATTATGCCAAAGTGTGTGTGAGTGCATGTATGTGTGTGTGTGTAGGGAGGAATAAAATGAAGTTAACTATAATGAAAATATGTATAGATGAAAAATCCTGCAATGTTAAAGAAACTACTGTTTAAAACACATACACAGTCAGGCTAAATGAAACCTTGTGAATGCTGTGGAACTTTTGTCTTTCTCCAATCATATTATTTCCTGAATAACTTTTCTAGGTTATTCCTATAGAAAGGTTACAACCAACAAGCAGGCTGACAATACTTAAAGATTCCAAAGATAGTTTCTCATTTCAAGGCCAAAAATAAAATCTCCATTTCTGGTTACTATGTGATCTGTCCCATGGTAATAAAAGTTGTTGAAAGTGCTTTTAGCAGTATACCAAGGCTGTGGCTGTTCTCTCTCTCTTCATAGGTTTGAAAAAATGATTAAATCTTTCTAAAACTTTATTAACTGATGAGGCTGTCCTCCCAACTGTATAATACAGGTATAGTTTTAAAAAATAAAGATTGTAATGTGAGTTTTACATTAAATGATGGTCTACAATAATTTGCTATGAATTGGTGACATTAATTTTAAGAAATTTGAACAAGGTAGCATTGTTATTTTTCTCTCATTTTATTACAACATACTACTAGCATATCCTAGAAATAAAATGTAAAAAAAAAAAAAGAAATAAAAAGACTGGATAATCTAACTACACATGTTAGGGGAAAAAAGTTTGATATATTGGTGCATTTCCTTATAGGTTTCTCTTTATTGATTTATGGTTCAGTTATTACTATGAATCAATATCAGGAATTAAATCTTTATTTTGTTTCTAGTATGCTTATATGAATAACACTTATTCATTAGATATAATCATACTTTTGGGCTTTTTTATGATCTTATGTTATTTTCAGTTGGGGAAATCTTTAGCTCAAAAAATAGTTGGTGGTGGTTGTAGATATAATTAGGATCCTCCTTATATTAATTTTTAAAATCAAGAGTATTGGCATCGTGTGGGGGAGGGAGTAATTGAAAAAACAGCAACATGATGAATACAGATGATCAGGATGATGGGTGCATAGGAGTTCATTCTTTCGGTAAATGTTTGAATGTATATATATTTTCTTGTGTACATATATATCTTCATAGATATGTGGCAGGTACTCTTTTCATAGGATACTTGCATTTTAAAATTTTATCCTATAAACATTTTATATCTTGCTTCTGACATTTATTTATTCAGCTGCAATCATGTTCCCATGTTATAAGCCTTAATAATTTTTAAAGATTCATACTATTCTGCTATGTGACTATGAAATGAAATTCTTCCCACTTGTACAGTGTTTGTTTGCCCAATTCTTCCCTATGAGCTTTGGCTTCAAATTTGTGATAGGAATCAATTTTCTATTTTCTTTTGTTTTCTTACTGACTACTTTATTGCCATTTATTCACAGTTACAAATCACCCATAACATATGACTACTATCATTTTGCATATAAAACAGTTACATAATCATCCATAACCATATGACTACTATCATTTTGCTTTAAGTTGGAAAAATAGCTGCCTCAATGGGATGACCCTAAGAGAACTGACAGAAAATGCAAGACTCTTCTTGTAGGAACTCTGCATGAATTTATTTTTCAGGATATCTACAGAAATAAGCAAATTCTCTGCACCCTTCCCTAATCCCTTGGTAACGAATGAGATGAAGAGGGTGAGAATCTGGGGCTACAAAACACCCTCTTACCCTCTTCAAAGACTTGGAATGTACTCATGCACAGACTCAGCTAATAGACTGCATACGTGTGTGTGTGTGTGTGTGTTTAGAGTTTTTGCTGACTTACAAGACTAATATTATTCCAATTATTTATATCAGCATCAAAGGTTTCCAACAGCTTTGGGATGCCTGCTGTTTTTAAGTCGGGACATCGGGCAAGAGGCAGACAAAACTAGTTGTTTGGCCAGATTGAGACACACGATGCTGACTTGCATTCCTGCCAAATTATTGGTGCACAAGGCTCTGTCTGAGTAGGCAGAAGCTTCACGGAACCGACAGTGAATTGTTCTCTCAAGGCCGAAGATACAATTTGGCTGTGGCTGCATAGCCCAGTGCTCTTAACATGCAAACGACCAGCAAAAATAATGGTATGTCAAGTATAATTTTCTTACCGGCCACTGACACCGTAAACTGTAACACAGTATAATTATTCGGCATCCGTGTCCTTCATACTAAGCACCCCCCAAATGATTTCCAAGTTACAGGGAAGAGGGAAGGTTAGAAGGTCAAATTTAAAGAGAGAAAATGAGTCAGTGCCTTGGAGGAGAGAATTATAAATAGATGTGGCATCTTCAGTGAGAGAGTTATATCCAAATAAGGAACTGCTCAGAAGCCCAGGTAGGAGGGAAGGGAGGAAAGCGGGCAGGGAAGCTTATGTAAGAGAGTGGATTTATGATAGATCTCTGACCACCTGGACAACACACCAATTTTTCCCAAAATAAAGCAATGCAAGAAACTAGATCATTGAACTACAGAAAAAGAACTAAAGGTACTTAGGCAAAAATCAACAATTGTTTCCCAATTGTTTATATTGCCTTTTTCCCCTATTATATAGGGATTTGTGTCATAAATAGAATTCTATCATTCACCACACAATTACAAGTGTATATTTTGTGCTGTAAGCATGAGTGTAAGTTTGGATGGATTGGAAGATAATGGTATCACTACCGGCAAAAGCCCATGCCACTGGTAAGGGGGCAGCCTCATGCCACTGGTAAGACTCCACAAAGGGGATCCTGCAGCCTCTGCAGAGACCCGTTTACTAAGTTAACTTATACACTATCACTAACTCAAAGAAAAGATTTTTAAAATCAATATACAGAAAGAATGTTTAAACTACTCAGCTGGTCTATAAAACATAAGGCAAAAGAGAGAACATGAAAGCAATGCATTGGTCTCTTTATTGAAAAATGCCATTTGTATTAAATCTGGTTGAGCTTATATTGCTTTTGTAAATTCCTCTGTTAGTTAGGTGAATTATTATTCATATTATTTCATGCAAAATATTCACTGAGCACTTCCTATAATGCAGGTTCCTAGGGATATATAGTGAAGAACAAAGAAGATAAAAATCCTTTCTTTATAGAATTTGAAGATAAATCATAAACAAGATAAAGTATAAAGTATGTGAGATGATGATCATCGGGAAGACAAAAAAGATGAACCATAGTCAAAGGATATGAAATATTGGGGACAGAACAGTTATATTTTAGACAAAATGGGACAGTCTTATTCTCTATAAATAAGACTTTCAGCTTTATTTTAATTCAACAGGAAACCTACTGGCTTATGCTGCTTCTGACCCAGGGGACCCTCGGAAGTACCACCCTACCCCTGTGATGTTGCATAAGCTCATCCAGCCAGGGCCCCTAACTTCCCATTCCTTCCTATCATACCCGACTAAGTGACAGTTACCCCTTCAACACACTCCTGGACATCACCTTCACCCTAAGTAACCCAGGCTAATTGAAAGAGCTCTGCATTGGGCTCCCAGAGTCTTATGCTCACCTAGTGATGCAATTGCCAGTTTGTCCACCACTCCAACTAAATGCGCACACACACACACACACACACACACACACACACACACAATTATATAATTAATACAATCATGACTATAACTTATGTGTAGGAACTACGCATACACTTTATTTACTCTTTTACAATCTTATTTATTTTATTTGGGTAACCTTTGAAGAGTTTAAGTAACTGTCCCAGGGTTAACACCCAGAAAATGGCAAAGCCAGCATTCAGATCTCTGGAGCGTGCATCTCTAAGACGCTGCTCTTTCTCTTCATCCAGCCACCTACTAATATAGTAAACGCAGACAATGTATGATGGGAGGGGATCTGTGAAGCTCTGAGGAGTCACTCACTCAACAATTGGCTCTGCCCTTGGGCTTAGACTCCATCTGCCAGGCCCAGGGCTCCCACCATGGGGACTCGCAGGAAGGTGTTTTAAAGAGCAGGTACGTTTAGAAGGAAATGATGCTTCTCAGCCAGTTCTGGGCTAAAGCTCAGTGATGAAGTGGTTTAGAGTCAGATGTGGAAGAGTGTGCACAGAGATAACACGTTGTAAAGTACCGGTGGCCACCCCGATACAGATCTTCCCCACTCAGCCTGCCTCGTAATCAGAAGCGGTCACCCGAAACACATTTTTGGCTTCACTACAATGTGAGAACCTTAAAGCTAAACTGTAATGATTCAGGGGCCATTCTCTTTAAGGGGAAATATGTATGATTGGAAATGTTTGGAGAAGAGTTCTTCAGAAAATAAGTTTAGTTCTGATTTGGCAATAGTTTGAGAATTGGCCAGGGTAGGGAGCAGGGAAAGCGATAATTCATAAAAATAGTCATCAAGACTCAGGAGCATTTTTGCCATTTCAAAGTCCTCAGGTTCATTAGCAACATTTCTGTCATGCAAAGAAGTGTGTCTTTCTTGATTATTACCAAGTCACAATAGATGCTGAATGCCTGGCCATTTGCCTCTATCTCTATTACTTCATTTAAAGAACGGGAGTGAAATTAGTCATCAGATTCTGTAAGTCCAAAACAAAGCCCAATTTAATTACTTTTTCTCTTTGGATAAAAATAGCATAGCATGTTTATGTATTTATATTATACGACATACCGCCAGCCAGATATACTACCGTAAAGAGTTAACTAACAAAAACAGGGAGAAAATATTCATCAATTACATATGTAGGCATGCATATCCAGAAGTATAAAGTGGTACAAAGTGACTTGCTTTAATTCTGAGTAAAGAAGTTCAGAACATTCTGAGACATGGCATTGTACGTTCAATCCCTCTTAAGTGCAAGTTTAAACACATGGTGGCTAGTTACTAAGATGTAATTGGATATGACGGGTAAAATTATGGCCTTGGGTATCTCCAACTCGATTCAAACTCAGATCATTTACTAGCTCTATAATCTTGGTTTGCTTTATTAATCCAACTAAGTCTCAGTTTCTGCATTTACAGAAAAAAAAGAGATAATGCCAGTCAAGAAGCTCATATTCAAAACCCACTGGGCCAGATGGGTTTTGGAATTCAAAAGTTTTCACATTTAGAAATATGAAGGTATACAAGCTGTGTAGGAAGCACACCCTCAGCAAGCTCTGGGGCAGCCCCCTACAATCAAACGCATTACAAATTCTGCGGGGAAGTATATAAACAGTAATGGGATACACTGACTACAAATAGTCTCGTCAGTTCTGCTACCTGATTCTGTATAAAGCATACAAAAAATCTTTTAGAGATTTTTATATTTTAGATTTATAAAAAATGTATACACTTATATGCATATACACATACACAGACACATAGAAAGAGAGAGAAGGAACTATCATTAGAAGCAAATAGGATTATGCCCACAAAATGTCTTTACAACAGTACTCAACACTATTGTCACAAACACTCAATATCAGCCAGAATGTGACTTCTGTGAAGACCAGAATCATTGTTTTGCTCACGATATGCCCCCTACATGCCTAAAAGAGTGTTGGACACATACAAAGGGCTCAATAAATATTCTTTGAATGATTCATAACTCCTTAACCAGATTTCTTTTGTTCAAGTAGAAATACATGAAATGAGAAAACAAAATCCTTGGGAAGGCTCAATTTGCTTTGCAAGGTAGAAGCAGGAAAGCAATAAAAAAAAACTCCCAGTGAAATGCAGAGTTAACTCATCTATTTCTTTTCTTTTCTTTTTTTTTTTTTTAGGCGAGGCAACCCTTGGTTAACCTCACAAATTCCAAGGACCTTGTCAGCTTAGAACCTCTCATTTTTTATTTTTTACACTTACAGTACCTGGTCTTCTTAGGTGGTCTCCCATCCAAGTACTAACCAGGCCCGACCCTGCTTAGCTTCGAAATCAAATGGAATCGGGCCTGCTCAGGGTAGTATGGTGATAGACCAGAGTTAACTCAAGTCTTAAAGAACAATGTTTAATTCTGTCCCTATTTTTTTTCTCTTAAATCACTGCATTTGTGAAATAAATAATATTGACACGATTCACTTCTGAATCTGATTTATCAGGAAAATCAACCACGCCAGGCTCATAACTGGAACTCTACCTATGATGATGGTATGTTTCAAAATTAACAGGAGCTTATGAACAGTTCTGAAGACTAAGCATGTACAGTCTTCGATAGCCCATATTATGCCTTTGGAAAGCAGGCGGCACTTATCTACGCTTGGAACATTTGTCTACATTTCCAACAATAAAACAAATGTAAATCCAGTTTAACACCTGTGCACACGCGCGCACACACACACACACACACACCACTATGTTAAACTTTGATTCTATACATTTGATTCCATCTGAAAATGAATGTACTAGTTTCCAATTGCCAAGTTCATTGAATTAAAGTATGAACCACTGTTAAGTTATCCATGCCAAGAATTTCCCTTTCTTTATCATGGGTTAATGATCAAAACAACAGACAAACTGGGAAGAAAAAAAAAAGGAAGGGAATCAAAAAGGAGAGAAATATCTACCTGAAATTGGAGAAATACGGCCTCAAAATAAAATGAAACCAAATAACATTTTAGGAATCAGAGTGATATATATTTAAACTGAGAAAAAATGCATACCTCTTCTAAGTGCTGTAAGCTTAGAGAAAAGGTTTGGCAGATTTCTTACATGAGATGAGAAAGACAACCTCATTTGTGCATGCATACACAGGTATTATTGTGTCTCTGAGAAGGGTGGAAGGCATCGGGAGACAAGCTGTGCCCAGAAAGCAGTCTGTCTACATTTAAAGCTATTCCCAAGAGATTATTCATATTCCTAATGAAACCAATAGGTAAACTTAGCAACCATCTGGCCAAAAGTCCTCACAGCTAAGTGTGGCAGCAACTGTGACAAGTCTGAAGTCAAGATCCAAAGACAATGAACAGATCCTGAAATGAGGATCTTAAAAACAAAGCTTACCCGCCCAACAAGAATCGGTTCAGGTCCAGAAAACTCCTCCAGGACAAACATTTGGTTCCAAACCCAGCCTCTTTTGGAGCGGTTCAAAATTCGCTGTTCTTCGCTCAGCCTGCTTAGTTCCAAACGGGATCCATTCATTAAAACTTGAGACTGATTCATTGGAGCCATGTAAATGCAAGAGGGAAGAGTAATCCATAATATTATTAATGGAGTCCAGAGATCCAAGAGCATTTCCGCTAGCCGTTCTGGCATGGTCCCACCAGTTAAGCAAATCACCACGAAAATGAGACAATTACTTTTTTTGCCTCCGGTCTGCAGTCATCCAATTCATCATGCAGGGCCCAGCATTTACTTACAGATCTGCCACGTGTTTGTAGCACTGGGAACAGACATCATCTAAACAGTTTTTCTAAGACCAAGATCCAGTGGCTCTCCTTTTCATTGAAATATCCTACAAAAAAAAAAAAAAAAAAAAAAAAGAGGAAAAAGATAAAAGTCCACTGAAACAGATTCTGAAACCAAATCACTGCTTTTCAAAATTATGCAGATGAACAACCGTAGACATTTGCTAAAATTCTTGGGCTAAGAAAGTGGATCTGAGGAATCGGTAACAAGTAGACTAATAGGTCCTTTTATTTATTTATTTTTAGCTTTATTTAAATTTTAGTGTTAATATTGTATCTATGCAATTTATCAAAAACTGCTTTTAGTACAGTAATGGAAATTCTCTTTTCCCTTTCCCCTTCCTTCTTGCTCCCCATCCCCCATTCTCTTTTCTGACAGTTTTTTGTTTGTAATGCAAGTTGGAGTGTAAGCTAATGCAGCCCTCTTGTATTCTTGTAAAGATTGCAAATCTCTATTTTTTTCCTTCCTTCCTTTCTCTTATTCTCTCTTTCTTTCTTTCTTTACCAGTTCAAAGATGGGTTCTAGTTCACTTTTAGCTAAACTATGTGAAGAAACTAGCTTGCCTTTAATGTGTGTTTTTTTTTTAATTTATGAATGAAAATGGGAAGGGGCATTTCACCGATTTTTGCAGTCTTAGCTGCCACAACCCTTGAGAAGAGATTATCCGGTTCAGAATGCAGAATGCAATTCTCCATCAGGATGTTAATAATGAGTGAATAAAATTAGAATACTCCCAGACAGATATTCCGTAATGCCCAGCCTGTAGGCTGTAATCAGGACCGTGTCAGCCTTCTCACCCTAAACATACAGTTGAACAGGAGATTTAAATTATGAAACGCTCCTTTGGGAATGAAATATGGTAAAAATACAATTTTCAATTAAGAGATTCAGAAATGGATGGGCAAAAAAAAGAAAAAAAAAAGAAAAAAAATCTCCATTACCTAAGGTGTCAAATACATTTTTTGCTTACCTTCAGCATGGCAAACTGTGTTTTTTCCTTCTCAAAAAAAATTTTATTTCTAAAGAAATAATGTTCACTGCAGATCCCAGAGAGAAGCCTTGCTGAATTAAATTAAATGGGAAAATAATTCCTCAGGACACCGCTGGGAACAGTATGTCTCAGGGAACTCATAATGGGATGAAGACCCTTTCACCTCTAGGTGCAGGCTTCAAATTTAAAAGAAAATTCAAAAGGTCTCAATAAGAAATCCCAAAATATTAATATCTTTCTGAATTGCCAGACCACTTGTTTACTTAGCATTTATGATACGTCTATCACATGCCACACACTTTTTTAGACATGGGGTGGGGGACAGTGCTGACGAAGTGTCGTGGTATGCTGCAGAGTGTCCATTGTGGAGGCAGAAAAACCTGGGTTTGACTCCCAGCTCACCTGCTCTCCCTGTCATGATGGACAAGCTACTGAAGTTCTCCGAGCTTCAGTTTTTACCTTCTGCGAAATGACAATGATGATAATTCCCACTTTCCAGGCAGTAAGGCGATTTGGAAGCAAGACACACACAAAGCAGCCAAAACATGGGAAGCACTCACTAAACTATGAGGGGGGTGTTGACATAGCCTCTGACCTCAAGAGGCTTTGGTAAAAAAGTTCAACAAACAAGCAAAAAGTTAAGCCTTGTGACTTCTGCAGTAGGAGTAGGCAAGGTACGCAAGTGACAAAGGCAGTCAAAGGTCTTCCCTAAGGAGATATGTGGGAGGGTGACACTGATGAGAAAAGGGATGACCACATCATACCAAAGGTGAGGCTCATTCTAGCCATGGAGCCTCAGCCCAAACACTGCTCAGGGAAAAAGACTTACTCTACACAGATATACCCTGCTGAACGCTCCAACTCCCATGTATGCCATTCTCCAATGGCCTGAGAACCACATGATGGTGGTGAAAGTTTCCTCTAGACTCAGCCTCCCAGGGTTTGAATTCTAGTTAAAGAACTACAATACCAATTGTATGACTGGGAGCCAGTCAACAACAGCAACTATAATAATAACTATACCTAGGTAGGTTTATTTTGAATATTAAGAGATAATCTTGCTAAAGCATTTCAGAAAGGCTGGAGTGTATGCTTATTTTTAAATTGTGCCAAATACTCTGCAAGTATACTCTGGCATCTGCTGTGCTGTTAATGATTCTGGGATAGGGACATTCGATCTGAATTTAAACTCATAATAGTCACTTCTTTGATGGGAACTATCAAGTGGCACTCAGGGTAGCATGTGACATGATTGGCGCCTTGCCTGAACTTGCCAAAATCAGGTAAAAATAAATAGCAGATCCTGAAATAATTTCATATGATGACATAGCTTCAGTAGTTAAAATGAATGGATTAATAAATATATGCAGAACCCAAAACAGTATCCATTGACACAATATCTCACATTTAGATAAAGGTCACTATGCCTTACTCTATTCTGTTCACAACTGAGGCACAGAATAACTAAATGACTTGCCCAAAGAACACTTCCAATAATAAGCAAACAATTATCTGAATCTAGGTAATTTAACTCCAAAATTCTCTTTCTTCCAACAGCCCCTACTCTCATTACATAAATATTTGATGAGCATATACGGTGTGTCTGGCACTGGGAATAGAAAGACAAACAGGCCAGAGCTCTTATCTTCAGGTAGTGGAGAGTCTAAAGGGTAAAGCTTAGGAAATATAGACTTACAATATTTAGTGAAACATAGTCTGAGAAGAGGTAGGGGAATACAGTGATGGGTATGCCGCTCATCTTGGCAGCTTGAAAAATGCTTCCTGGAGGAAGTGCCATCTAAATTTGAGAAGGGTTGTAGTCACAGTCACTACAGAGTGCATGTCAAATAGGATGTCTTCTTCTCTGCCAGTTCTTTGTGAAGAGAAGAGCATGTTTGATTTTCCAAAGCTTTAGGGAATAAAAACACATGCCCTCCAATGGAGAGGGCATGGGAGAGAGATGAGTGCTCTTCCAATCTAAATCCTCATTTTTTCAGAGAAAGAGGGAGCGATGAGTGACTTAGCCAATGTCCCACAGTTAGTGGCAGAGCTCTGGCAGAACTCCAGGGAGAAACTGGCCCAACTCCACGGAAACCCTCTTCTATACTGGTCATTCCCATCACTCCCCCCACCCTGCAAAGCTTCCAGCACCTGAAACAGTCAGGTGTCCCTCCTCAGATCCTGACACATTCTTGAATCATTTGCACTATTACTTTATATTTTACAGAAGCAGCTTCAGTTTTAAACCTATTTATTTAAAAATAGAAAGCCAATATTATTTAACCACAGAAAGATTAAAGTGAATACTTAGAAAATGTTTGGGCATTATTAAATCATCAAGAAGAACTGTACACACTCCTATACACACCACACACACACACACTATATATATATGGACATGCTAAGTCATTAAGGAAGAGGATACACAGATATGTATATACAAACATTACATGTATGTATTCATATCTGCTCTTCAAAATAACCCTGTGATGTAAGTATTCTTATTACTTTATCAGCATTCCCATTTTAGAGGTAAGCGAACTGAAGCAAAGAGAGATTATGTTAAACAGTGTTTTATTTTCACTTAACTAGACACTGTCACAGCCTGAGGTCATCTTGCTTTTTGTTAAAAAGGAAGACCAGCAACAGTTAGAGGCAAGGTTGCACTGTTAAATATTTAACAAGTAGCCATGGAAAAGGAAAAAATAAATGCCTGATTTCTGATTTCCATGATATAATATTTCCACCATGACCAATTTTAAGGTAAACACGACCATTAACCAACTCTAGGGGAGTTCCTGAAAATTTAACACTCAGCTCTGATAAGCCCAGTAAGATTTACTTCTAGGACACTGCTATGGTAGAGTAAAGTCCTCAAACTGTAATATATGTCTACACAAGTCACCTGTAAATCTTTCTAAAATGCAGATTCTGATCCAGTAAATCTGGAGTGGGGCCCATGATTCTACATTTCTAATTATTTCTCCAGAGATACAAATGCTACTGATTTGAGGGCCACAGTTTGAGAAGCCAGGAGTTCCAGAGAATAAGACCAGCTCCCAGCTCAGACCACCTCCTGGAGACAACTTCAAGGATTCAATGGCAGTAATGTGGGACAGTCACTTTCTGCTCAGTGTCATTTAGTGCCTTGCCCATAAACTACTTACCATCACTCTGTGTACAGGACAACACACATACATCAGACTTTGCATCAGAGGGTATGGATACAAGGAATTTTGTCTGAGGTCAAATACTCTTCCCCACTCCATATGGACTTAGGAGTGATGCTGGGAAAACCGTCCCGCTGACTGGTGCATTCCCACGTATATGCATGCTATCAGGGGTGGTGAGACTTGACCTTCACTCCAGTTAAGCCTATCACTCAGAGAGAAATGGGATTCTACTGTGACAATCAGAGACATACCAATTTATATGCTTGCCCCTCTGCCACAGACAGAGCTAAAGTCCTCTTTGATGATCGGAAAACAGCTGTCTAGAGATTCTTGAGATGTAACCGAATGTCATGGCACTGTTATCAGAATTAATAAGCATTATGAATAGTGACTATGCTCACACACTGCTTAACTCTGTGCAAGGGAGGATCTGAGCAAGGTTGAGCTAGGGGGAAAAAATCAATTTATTTTTAAATTTTCCAACCACAGTATGTGTATCTGGCCAAGCAATCCACTTTATTATAATGTTCCTGCATTGATTTACACCCAGAGAGTGCGATGAAGAGATGTTACAGACTCTCTGGAATTCTTACAAATACAAAATTCTTTAGAATTCTCCCATAAGAAGATATCTTCTCTTGGTTAGAATACCTGCAATCCAACTTTTCATTCACACTCACAGTTCAGAGATAGTTTTAATTAGAACCTGAATCTTACTCTGCTGGCCCCATTTTTTTAAAGGTGAACTCTGTCAATTGTCAAATATGTTAAGTCATTATGCAAAAACATACTGCCCTACCGATTTTGTAAACAATGTAGATTGAAGTTCCAAATGATGAGCCACACACCAATAGGTAACATCTAAAATAAAAATGGGCTTTCACAGACACTTTAGGATTCAATCCAGCAGATTATTGTGGTTGACAGGAAATTATGCTTTTATTATCCACTGGGCTCAGTAGCCACGATATTTCATGGATGCAAAAATGACACACAAGACCAAAGGGTTTCTATTAAAAATGTTTCTGACCTTGAATTTAGAGCCATTAGCAGGCTGCTTCAAAACAGGTAAATGCACTTTGAATTCAAAGTGGTATTTCAGGAACACAGGGTATGTGATTCAGCGTGTGGCCCAGTGCAATTCACGCCGAGCACTGGGCACTAGAGAATAGGTTGGGATGGTTTTTGGATCTTAAAGAGGGGGCAATGCACACATGTGCTCAAATACAAATAATACAGGTGAATCACGTTTCCTAAAGCCTTCAGAATTCCCTGACCAGATTCCCTTGGCAGAATAGGATTTTAAACATTTTTATGTACACACAAACACATGTATTTGTTTCTCTCTCCCCTCAGATGCAAGCTTTCTGGTCATCTCTTTGCCATCAGACCATATACTTATCCAGCTGTCTATCTATCAAAAAGCATATCATTTGCCTGACTAATACCTGCCAAGTCCATTTTGTTCTATTATTTACACACTATTCTCTTTCTACCGAAAGCTTTAGTTTCAAGTTCTATAATTATTGTTAAATAAATAACTGAATAAATAAACGCTTTTCCTCTTTCCCCAAGATGGAGTTAAAACTTTGTTCTTCACATAGAACCTTTTCTATCAGTTGTAAACATTTCAGAATGGGGTGACTAGGTCTGTGGCAATATCAAGAAGGTCAAAATTAGACCCCTGTAAAGCATTATTGACCTGGACCTTTATTTAGAAAAAACTTTCTTGGAATCAAAAGGTCAGTTAGCTATTAAAGAGGAATCTATTCTGTTGGACTCACTCAACTTTGTTGAGATTGTCTCAAAAAGATGAGTATATCTTTTTTTTGGCACCTCAGAGGCGGTCGGCTGCTTCAGGATGAAGTCGAACATCTCTTTCCCAGCCCCTGGCTGCCAGAAGCTCGGTGAGGTGGACGATGAATGAAAACTTTATACCTTTTATGAGAAGCATATGGTCACAGAAGTTGCTGCTGACGCTCTGGTGAAGAATGGGGGGGGGGGTGTTATGTGGTTTGAATCAGTGGTGGGGACAACAAACAAGGGTTCTCCGTGAAGCAGGGTGTCTTGACCCAGGGCCATGTCCGCCTGCTGCTGAGTAAGGGGCACTTTATTGACCGAGGGGGACTGGAGAAAGAGCATGCAAACCTGGAGTCGCATTTTGGATGCCGGTCTGAGTGTTCTCAACTTGGTTTTGTGAAAAAAAGGGGAAAAAGATATTCCTGGTCTCACTGATACTATGGTGCCTCGTTGCCTGGGGCCCAAAAGAGCTAGCAGAAGCTGCAAACTTTCCAATCTCTCTAAAGAAGATGATGTGTGTTAATCTGTTGTGAGAAAGCCCCTAAACAGAGAAAAGAGGAAACCTAGGACCAAAGTAAAGCACCCAACAGTCAGCGTCTTGTTACTCCACGCGTCCTACAACATAAATGTCAGCATATTGCTCTGAAGAAACCGCATACTAAGAAAAATAAGGAAGAGGCAGCAGAATATGCTAAACTGTTGGCCAAGAGAATGAAGGAGGCCAAAGAAAAACACAAGGAACAGAGCTGTCCAAGAGATGGAGACACTCCTCTCTGAAAGCTTCTACCTCTAAGTCTGATTCCAGTCAAAAATGAGGTTTTATAAGAGTAACAAATAAATAAGATCAGATTTAAAAAAAAAAAAAAAAAGATGAGACTAAATCTCACACTCCTCTTGGGGATTAAAGACAGTAGGGCCAGGAAGCCATTGCTCAAGTCTAATCTCAATGCCCTCCTTCTCCATTTAAAAGCCACATCTTTTGCTGTCTTTAAATCTGCTGATCGATATTTAATAGCAAAGACACAATGAATGAAAACGATCTGTGCTGGCCTTTTGTTGGAGGAGGTCACGGAGAAGATAGGATGACCAGGTGGCCCTCGAGCTGAACCTGGGTCATTGGAGGAGGCTCTTTACCCTCTCCCTGTCTTTGGGATGTGCATTCTGTCCACTGTTCCCACCCCAGGAGCTACCTCAAGAATGCAACCTGGAGAGAGCATTGTGTTGTCGAGATCATCTGGACTGACTACAGGAATGAACCCCGTCGAGGCCTCTATGTAAACTTTTAAGATTCTCCCAGGCAAGTAAGGATATCTGCTTGTCTGTGGCCAAGACAATCACCCTAAGCAAGTTCTCTTGCCTATTGAAACCGCCACCCACCAGTGTGAAGTGGTCAGCCCCTTTCTCCACTCTCTTCTTGTCCTCCATGTATCAGGGCCAGTTTTGAACTTTAACTGGGGAACACCCCAGGTCGCAAGCCAACACCCTTTAAATCACAGCAACCAATAGGAATCAGTTTTACTCTTACCGATTTTGTGATAAAGCTGAACTGTGGGGAGCTCCGAGGCACAATGGTTAAGAACCTTGACTTTGAAGTCAGACTGGAGTAGTCGGAACCACAGTTCTTTCATTCATGAGACAAGTGACCTGGGCAAATTTATGTCAATTGTGGCAGATGAGTAAACTGATACTCTGCTTAATACTACCTAACTCGAAGGATTGTGGGGAAAAAATTAAGTAAGATAAGGTATGTAAACCTCTTTGTCAATGTAGTGATAATAATTACTATTTACTGAATTTTCACATGCTTAACAAAGAATTTTAACTTATTTTATAAAATTATTTTATTTCAATTTCTTGTGTACATCACTAGAAAAAATTCCAGTGTTCTATGTAGACAGGTAATAAATAAATGATGTTTTCCAACAATTGTTTTTTGTTTTTTTGTTTTTTTTTTTTTTTAAGAAATGGCATGAACCAAATTGGACATAAATGAAATAACATTTCATAAATTGCTTTCCCTACCCACAGCTAATATACAATTAATGACTTCAATTTTATTATGCCTTAAACAGTAGTATTTCCACCCCTTCTCTATCAACCGTGTCTCTTTTCAACAGAAGACATGGCATTAGCCATCGTTATTTTCTCCTGAGAGGGCAAAGTGCACTCAATACACATCCACACCAGGGCTATTTCCTTTTAATCAAATTATAACCACTCGTTGAAAAACATGACCTAGCACTTTTCTCCTATAAGAAAAATGTCACTGCATTTCATATTCATCTACATATTTGTGAAGATTGGTCCAAGTAGGGAGTCCCTATCAATTCAAAGATGAGGCCAAAGTGATCTCTAGACACTTCTCAGAAGGGAGCTCAGAGAAGATAATGCTAGCTAGAGATTGGGTTCAGGTAGTCTATGCTTCCAAAAATATTCAACATTTTTTTCTATTTATTTCAAGGAATTGTAGAACTACCGATGATAGAAACCAGAAGCTCTCCCTTCTTGCTTAAGAAATGTGGAAATGGTTAAAATCAGTTATATCACATCACCAGGACTACAGAGTCTGTAATATTGAAACTGAAATGCAGCCAAGAATCCCGGCATAATAAGTCAAAATTCTGCCAATTAGATTATACTGCGTAGTAACCACCCTTACAAATGCCCCTTCCTGTCCTTCCTTCATGTCTCAAAGACCTCGGAGCCTAAACCCCACCCACAGACACTGTTACCATGAACTACGGACACAGGTGATGGAGGGGCAGATGGTCAGACAGACAGCAAGCATTCATCTGACGAAAATAATATCGAGATATCACAGAGACCATATAGTTCATGAAAACTAAATCACTTATACAAATTCTAAAATAAGTATACTATCTTCAGCTACCATATGCTAGTGAAACTCGAAGATAAGTATGTTTTACTACGAGAAAAATAGATAATTTTTTTTCTTATATTTGAATATCCCCATTTTGAATCCCCTACTTGGATACAGAAAAGTTAAATTGTACTTGTCAAGCTAAAACAGCAATACACTAATAGAGAATGGGATATGCCTATGTAATTTTTATATCAAATTTTGGAGATGGGGTTGCATATACAAAAAAGAAAAGCATTCCCTTATGATATTTAGATCACTCCCCATCTACATATTGTATGTTATTTATGTCACATCAGGAATCGAATAATCATAGTTTATGCATTAATCTATCTAGAAAGAATCAATGCATGGAAAATATTCTTACTGCTAAGAGAACATGAATATACTATGATAATATTTTCACTTAATGATACATGGAAAGGATTAAGAAGGTTCCATTAATATTCCTCTGCAAGACATTCAATTTGCTTAAAATTTCAGTAGATACATCCACGAAAGCCCCTATTATGAAATTTTTTTCCTCTGTGTGTATATGTTAGGGCGAGGTATCCTGCTGATTAAAATCAATATAGAGGGCTATAGAATTGTCTTCTAAGACACTTGGACTTGTAATTCACATAAGGTTAATGTGAATTGTTTCATTTAAATACAAAATATATTAAAGAAGGAAGAGAGGTAGGAAGGAAAGGAGAGAGAGAAGTTAGTTCTTAGTGATTTTTTTATACGTTTCCAGCAAGGGAAAGGGACGGACACCAAGTTACACACGTGACACTTCTATAGTTAGAGTGTTTTTCCCAATAAAACATAACTTAGCATCACATATAGTGTAGTAGCATTCTTGATACAAGTCTAGTTTTGGAGACCTCATTTTTACAAAGCTGAATTATTACGTCTTTTTTTTTAATATTCCCATATTATTTAAAAATGACTTCAACGGAGGAAAAAATATGCTTGGTGGAACATGAATGCAATTGATTTTTTTTTTAAGCTGTGTCTAAAAATAAACTTAGGACAATTTATAAAATTTCTGTAGTGAAAATTGAGGTAGATTATCAGTATTGGACTTGGATATGACTGTATCCCACCCTCCCCTTCACTGAGAACTGCTTAGTAAAGGCAGGGAGGGCGCAGCCTTTGCTAATTATTAATGCATTAAGTAATTGTTTACTGAACAGTAACTCCATGCTTAGCCCTCAACCAACCATCCTTCTAACACTGCAATTGTCTTTGGCAGTGAGAGGTAGGGAAGAAAATTGTTTGAAGGTTCTAAACACGAGTGTTATTCTTTTATGATGCTTTCTAAAGAGATACCGGAACTCATATGTATATATTTTTCCCTACTAACAGAACATACAATTAAAGACTCCTAGAAGCAAGAAGGTGGATATTTACAATAGGGATTAGCACATGACACTTAAACCCAGGAAATAAAAGCTTGGGACATGATAGAAAGAGGAAACAGTACTGGCCCTGGAGCTTTGCCGTGAAGTGGCAGTGGAGATTTAGTTAGCAGTAACATATGGGAGAAGCAGCTAAATGGCATCCTGTGAACTTATTTCTTTCTGACCTTTTGAAGTTGCCAGGTTCAACTAATTTTCTCCTCATGGTTACATCTGAAGTGGGTTCCAAAGGCAGGAACCAAGAGTTCAGCAGAAATCTATCACTCATCACGAATTTCGTGGGAATGAAATGAGAGAGGACTAACAGCTCTTGGGTTAATTAAGTCCCACTAAATCAGCTGATGGCCTTGGTCCATCAAAATAGTATTATTCTACTTCACAAATATACATTTATGAGATTCTGGAAAAAAATATTCCTGCACTACTAATAGGAGGGCATATCAGATAATCTAAGGCAGATGAAATGACAAAAGGAACATGATAAAAATCTCATACTTGAACCAATAAGTTAGTCATCTGGGCCCATTTTCGGGTGTTCTAGAAGTTTGTGTGTGTGCGTGTGTGTGTGTGTGTGCGTGTGCGTGTGTGTGTACATAATACAGTGCACATAATGCAGTGCCCAAGAATCAGCCTTGGCTTTGTTCTATACTCCACAGGAGGTGTATAATGCCCCAAAGTTAGGAGCCTTTTCCTAAACTAAAAAGCAAAGTTAGTCCATTTCAATTGCGAATGCCAATAGTGCTGAAGACAAAGAGAAAACGGCAGTTTTTTGTTGCTCTGAAAAACGCTGTAAGAAATATAAAATGACTGAAACCAGTGCCAGCAGCACCACTGAGCACAATATTTTAACAAGGACGTCTTGGGACCTTATATTTCATCAATAATTAAAAATTTACTGTGATAATGCTTGGTCTTTGATTTGTCAAACACAAAACTTTGCCGATGAACCAGAAAAGTGTGGTTGGATATACAATGAAAGTCGTTTTATCCATGAAAAGCTTCTGGTTTTGCATGGAAAATCTGCTCAAATTGGATGTTAATAATAAAGCTGTAAGGTGTGCCACCTTGAGTAGAAAATGAAGATTATTGTTTTCTTTGAAGCATTAATTTATTTATAGTAATAAGGTTTTCTAACAGTTGATGAAGTATAGAGTCTAACTTTTTTATATGTGCTTATTCCTTTTTCCTCATCAATAAACAGTGAAAGAAATCTGGAAAGCAAAGCCCTGAGGTACAATTTTTGAAAAGAGTCATTACACCCTTGGGAGTTGCTTTGCTCCAATAATCAGATGCTCCCGCCGACCAGGAGTATAGGACCTTAAATCTGTGCATAGTTTACAAGGAAAAGTTGCACTGTGAGTATATTCACATAACAGCCTTTACAAATGCCTTCTCAAGTGGACTGTTCCATCCTGCGGAGCATGATTTATGGGTTGTTTGTTTGTTTGTTTTACATCGAGCATATCACCATTGGCTACTTAAAGTGTGTTCAGTACTAAATTAAGAGGTTGCTTTGGATGACTATTGCCTTGACCGAAGTTCTACAAAAGACCCAAATAAAGTTATTTTCTGGTTAAAGACTTCCTTCCCTTTAGAGTTGATATGTGTATAGCAGGAAAATGGAGCTTCTATTCTAGTGAGGTTGCTATAAAATTGTGCTGCAGCTAAATTCATAACACTTTCAAGAGCTCACAGAATGTATCGCAAACACCAAACATGCAGCCAAAGGAGGAAAAAAAAGTTAAAAGTCTCGGGTAGAGAGATTTACCTATCTGGAGTCCTGAGAGTTTTAGAAGACTATAGAGTGCAGAACAGAAGAATTGATTTTTTAATAATAATAATAATTGGAAATACGAGGTCCAGGTCGCAAGGGAGACAGGTTAAAAAGTTTGAATGACAGCATTACACATAAATTTTAGAAAACCTTAGCCCATGCCTCTAAAACGTCTGTCCTATTTGCGATGGTCACAGGATACCCTGGCACTCATTTGGGTGGCGTGGGAGACAGAATAAAGGAGATGAACTGCCACTGAACAGCCCTGAATGAAGTGACGCCCAGAGGTGCTGGAAAGGCTCTTCTATTTTCAGAACAGATTTTCTCAACTTCAAGCCCTCTTCAAAGTCCAGGGCGGGGGATACGCGCGCGCGCGCACACACACACGTGCACACAATCAAAGGTGGTTTAAAATCCTGCAACTGCTCCAGCATGGAATGACTATGTGATAGAGAGCTTCAAATCTGCTAAAGCAGTATTACAGAATATCACTATTAGTATTATTATTTAAGAAGAGGGATCGCCTTACAATTTCAGCCACAGAGCTCAGTGAAGTAGAAAAACATGTCTGGACATGATGATTATGAAGAACTCCCTCTGAGGGGGTAAAAAAAAAAAACAACAAAAAAACCCTGGAACCCTCAGAGAACATCCTTCAAAGGTATCAGGCCTCTCGGTAAAGAAATCTCAATCTCTCAATCTCTCTCTCTCTCTCTCTCTCTCTCTCTCTCTCTCTCTCTCTCTCTCTCTCTCTCACACACACACACACACACACACACACACACACACCACCACCACCACCACCACCACACCACCACCACCACCACCACCACCACCACCACCACCACCACCACTACCATACCACACCACACACACTCACTCCAGATAAAACCCCCGCTAAAGTGGACGCAGCAGTAGCCAGGCAGGAATTTCGGTTGTGCTTCGCATGAACGATAGGGCTCATTTTGCATGCAGCGAGGTACAGTAGCGAGGCTGAATGGATGGAAAATCCCACTCTCAAATCTTACATAAATATCTCCTTCCCACGTATAGTTTTCCAGTTGAAAAGCTCTTATAATGAAGCCGGAGGTGACAGCCCAGGGACGGCTGTTAACCATTGAGATGGCTGTCAGGAGCGCTGTAAAGAGGACAGACGCTTCAAAACGGCCCCAACCAACCCCAGACCCTCCCCCAGGCTAGGCGGCGGTACCCGATGCGACAGGGCAATGCTCTTGCCTACCTTCTCCAGGGTCCGCGCCTTCCCATTGGCAGCCCACAAATACTGAGAAGCCAGGTGAAAGAAAGCAGCCGGCAGATCTGATTAGCAGCTCCGGCGCGCTAAGGGGCTGACGGCTCGTGCCTCTTAAAGAGGAAACTCTTGTGGAATCTTCAGGAAAGGATGGTAAAGTTGAAAGGACCTCCTCTCCCTCGCGCTCGCTCGGTTATAAGCTCTAGCCTTTAATTGGAGCTGAAGTGAGCAGCTGCCAGCCTGATTTTCCATTACAGACTAATGTTGTGCGTTCGCAACAATAAACAATTAATGTTGTTTGATTTCTTACATTTAGCAACCCAAGCAAACAGCTGCCATCTCGGTTCGCGGAGGCAAAGGGCTAGTCCTTGACCTGCCGCCGGCTCTGTGCCTGCGGGAAAGGCTCAACGACAACAAAACTTTGAGGTTTCGGCCAGATTGGGTTGCGGGGAGGCTTTGTTTTTGAGGAGAGGAAAAGCGGAGGAAAATGTGGATACCTGTTGGCATCACCGTTGGCGGCGGCGGCAGGCTTCCGCGGTCTCCCAGCCTTCGCCGCAGCCTGGGAGAACGGGAGTAGGTCCCGTATAAACCTGTTACTCGCTGGCAGAACCCAGGCGACAGCCCCCTCTTCCCCTGGTCCTACGAGGGCGCGGCCCCCACCCCAAGGTTTGGAGGGTCGGAGCGGTGCGAATATAGAAAGCTCAGCTCCCGGCTCTGCAGGCGCTGGGAGAGGGGGATGGACGAGTCCCCGGCTCTGGGGGCTTCTCTGAGCGCAGTCTCGCCTGCTCAGAAAGGACAGGGCCTGGGGGTCCTGCCTGGGTGCGGGTCAGCGTCTTGGAGACTGCAGAGCCTCGGGGCGGCGCGGGATCTCGCAAGTTTGCAACCAGCACCGCGCCTCCCGGGCTGGAGCAGCCACTTGTGGGAAAGCCTGGCGCTGGGGCTCTGGCTGCTGTCTTTGCTCCGCAACCCTACCGAGGGGGGTCGTCTCCCTCTCGGGGGGGCAGATGCAGCAGACCAGCTAAAGGGCACCCCGGCTCCTTCGCCTCCTGTCCTCGCGGGCTCGCGCCGGCCTCACAAGCCCCGGCCCGCAGGTGCTTCCCATTCACCGCGCGGCCCCCACAGCGGAGGCGCACAGCTGCAGCCGCGCCTTCCTGGGTCGCGAGGCGGCGGAATCGCCAGGCGACTGCAAGGAGGCAGAGGCGCCGCCTGCTCGCTACTCTCCAGGTTCGACTGTCACGACAGTTTGCAAAAATCGTCAGGCAAAACCCTGGGGTGTCCCCAACGGTTGTGCACTTCAGGAAAGAAAACGCAGCTCATCCCGGCGCCTGGGCTGGGAACCCGCATCCACCATCTGAGAGGCGGGAGGAGCGCAAGGAGTCCGAAGGAGCATGGGGATTTCTAAAAGAAACCATCCCTTCTGGGTCTTCGGGGCATGGAGGAAAAACGGGGGCAGGGGGGGCACTTACTCTGCCGGGGCTCCGCGCTGGCGAATTTCAAGTCTCCCGGTTCACAAATGGCTGGAGGGGCTCGGGGTCGGCTCCCGAGGGCGGCGAGTATCGAACGGTCCCCACGCGCTGGGCAGGCGCCTCCGGCTTCCGTTCATGCCTCTCGGAACTGCGGGACTTGGCGCGGGGACGCGGGGCGGGAGCGCTGAGCTCTGGGTGTCCGCAGCCCCAAGTGCAGCAGCCGGGTGGACGCTACCGTCTGTGCGCAAACCGGCGACAGCCGACGAGCTCCGAGGAGGCAGGGAGATTCCAAATAAATCCACTAATTCTGGGCTGAGCGCTCCGGCGTGCGAGCCCGCCTGTCTGCCAAATGTAACTGTGAAGTGATGTGGAAAAGTGAGCCGGGTGCCTCCCCTGACGGATCTCATTGGGCAGAGCGCAGAGGCAGGTCTACCACTTGGAAATTCGTGTAAGCAGTCCCCCTCCCCGCCCCTCCCTGCCTTCCCCCTTCGTTCGCGCGTGCCGGCTCCTTGGCTCTTCCCCCTACCAAGTGGGCGCACAACTTTTCGCTCCTCGCGCGGAAGCACGCCCGGTTCGTCTCCGCCGCCAGAGGAGGCAGCGGGTGGAGACGCGCCCTTCCGTGCGGTGCGCGCAGCCCGCGGAGGGCCAAGCTCCCGGATCAGAGGGCTGGCAGATGCTTAAAGGATGCAGAGAAGGTCCCCGCGAGCATTCTCTCTCGAGGCTTACCTGAGCTCTGGGGCTGGCGTTATCTTGAAAAGCGTCTCAGTGACCCACAGATGTTTCACGTGGGAGGAAGAGGGCGCACGTGGCAAAGGGGTGCGCGTGGGCAGCTTACCTGTCCTCCTTAGAACAAGAGCCTCTTGCGGACAGAATCGGGTGTTTGTGAGACCGCTGCTTCCATTCGAGACGATAGGGGTTTAGAGGCCGTGTGCCGTGGTCCTGTGGGTAGAGCTCATTCTTGATATTCCCAGGCTTCTCCTCGCTTGAGAAGGTGAGGGTGATCAGAGGGGCGGCCACGAGGGGTGTGCAGTGAGACAGTGTGGAAAGAAGAACAGAACTTGCTTGGAAAATAAAGGGAGTCATTGCTAAGTCTTCTCAGGGTGTCCTGGTCGGTCTCCAGATCTCCCCTCGGGCACCACACGTGCAGCTCCTCCGCCTCCACCAAGAGACGCCCTGTCTGTGGTCCCTTCAAGTCCTCAGATGGACTCCACCCATATCTTGAGAAATGGTCACCTTGAGATAGAGCCAGTGCAAGAACAAGGGATCATGAATTAGGAAGTCCCCATTTCTTTTCTTATCACAGAGACTAACAGCCACTATGATCATCTTTTAACAAAATTACTGAAAAATGAGATGAATTAATCCTTGTTTGTTTGGTTTTTGTTTTGTTTTGTTTAACTCCCTTTGTAGGACAGCCCGATTTAGTCCATTCGCCATGCACTAGAACTGAGCTCTGAAAAAGGGTTTTACCATCTGGGGACAGAACTGAAAACAGAAGGAGAAAAGGGTTGTAGCGTCCCAGACACTCGGTCTGTGGAGCTTGTACCGTCTGACTCAATGAGACAGAATGAGCAGAATGAGAAAATAGACACGATATGCTTATACCGTTTATGACTTCTCGTGTGTGTGCTCCATCTAACATGCCATTGTGAAATGTTGAAAAGAATATTGACTAGAGGTCTGATAGAGATCTGCCTGTTTCACATTCTAACTGTCATGGGCAAGAAACTTGAATTATTTCAGAGAGGGAGAACTGAAGAGAACCAGGAGGTATTTTTTTTTTTCCCTAGCAGTCACTAAGTAACTGTCCTTTTCTCAGACTCTGTCTGCTTACAAGGGATTCTGGAATTGGCTAATTCTGTCTTGGAAAAAGGAACAGCAGTCGCACCTCAATCACAACATAACTGCTGCCAGACCAGGCAGTCCCAAATGGACCAAGAAATAGATTGCATCTTGGGTTGGGCTTAATTTTCAGACATTCATTTGCACTTTGAATGATTGTTCTGAACCTTTCCTTGGGGTACCTTCTTTCATCAGTGAGAACTAACGAAAAGGTTACGTGTTACTGAAGGCTGGTGTCCTCACAAATGACAAACTCATCTCAAAAGAAAGCCAGAATGCTCGAGATAGATGATATCCTCAAATTTCATTTCTTAAAGGGTGGGGGGGGGCGGGTTGTGGGGGGGCTATTTTGACAAAGCGAAGAGAGTCAGAATCCAATGCCTTTAGATACCTTGGGTTAGGTCGAGTTTGTTTCGACTCATCTTATCCACATTTACTCTGAGAACAGTTGCATATGTTGTCTTCATTGAATCTTGGCCAACTAGAATTCACTGTAGCCCTCTCTAAACTGTTCATTGCTGCTCAAAGCATGGCAGTAGGGATTTCCTAATTTTCTCCCAATTCATAAGAGAGGTCTGAATGATTAAGCAGTGTGAAAAAGGATTAGGATGCTGTTAACAAGCCCTGTACAGATATTTCTAAAATAATCAGGGATGCTGAAAGACAGGGCATTTGCCTCTTTAACAAATCCACCCACTCTTATTAAGATGCAGTGTAATGTCACAATGGTGAGAGCCTAACTCCACAAGAAAGTGTTGTGGGTTCCCGCCCCCCACCCCCCAGCATCATTTCCAGGGTTACAGCCTTCCAGCAGGAAGAGGACTATGTTACATAGACATTTTAGAATGGTGACTGAAATTGCAGTGTGTCGGGAAACATTGGCAGGGTGTGTGTGTGGGGGGGTGGATTATCTGATAGGGCAGGAATATAATTGTAGGAGTTGTGGGAAGGAGGTGGACCAAGACAATTGCATTCAGAATAAACTTGGCAGAGTGGTGCACAGAGTGGGATGAGACAGGTTGTCTCCAGCCTGGATTTCAGTGACAGGGAGATAATTTTGCAAAAGAGTCTACTGCAGTTGAATGAGATGAAGAAAGACCCCAGGTAGTAAAGGATACTTTACTTTTTCACTAAGATGGGACTTCTGTTATAATTTTGACTGAGAGGGAGACAGTAAACTAAGTGAGTGGTTAGTTGGAAAGTGAGAAGTCAGTTGGGTTATATACAGAAAGCAGTGCCCTGGGTGCGGGTGGGAGAGCTAGGAAGACTCCAGCTTCCATAGTTTGGGCCGGTAACGGCAGAATGGAACATAGTGATTATCTGCTGCCTTAAATTTCAACCTTTCCTTCTTTTTATTCTTTAGTGCATGCTTCAAAACGAAAATAAAGTAATTAAAAATATCCCCCAAACCAACAAAAACACATTTTTGATATGATTACTGAGAACTTCCAGATTTATTGGATTCCTTTTAAATGTGGATTAACTAATTAATTCATTTATTCATAGACTACCTTCTAAAGGTAAAAAGTTGAAGAGTTTGGATTCTTTGGATAAAGGGATTTCATGACGTGATATATCTGCCAAAGGCATTTAAAAATAAGAGTTAAAATAAAAACTTTAAGAATGTAAAATGTGAAGATGGTCAAGCCATAGATGTAGCACCAGTTAATGCGTAATATTTTCCAGAAGTTCAGTCTTCTTTTCATATTCCAGGTTATGGGATCCTAATGAAATCTGAAAAAATGACCATGTCCTTTTTTTTTTTTTTTTTTTTTGAGGCGGGGGAGTAGTAAGTATGTCACAATTGTGGCATTAAGCAAAAGAAACTTTAAAATTTTATTTTCAATTCCAATATCGGAGCATACATTATAGGATGAAAAAATTAAGAAACCAGTCTTAAGAAGTTTGTAAATATTTAAATAAAGTTAGGAAAGTTTTTTTTTTTTTTTTGTAAGTTTAAGAGTTTGCTTTAAACCGGTTTTTTACTACAATCATGAAAAGATATGATGTTGCTCAAGTTACTCGAAAGAGCAATTACAACGTAAAGTGGTTCTAATGCTGTGGTCTCTGGACCACACCCTGCCTCCCTGTTCTCAGAGGGCTTATTAGTAATTCATATGATTGTGTTTGAATTTGAGTGGGGCTCAGAAATCTTAGTTTTTAACAATTGCTCCAGGGGAGCATTTCTGTTGCTTGCTAAGGTTTGAAACTGTTAGGGTATTCTTTTCTCAGGTGGCATATATGAAACAATAATAAAGTGCTATATAATATTAATACTTATGGTTTTCATTTTGGAATATTCTAAAGCAGAATACTGTCTTAAAAAAATCAAATCAAGAAAAAGAAAAAGGTATGCACACTAAATTTAGCATGTGATCACTTCACCAGGGCTATTATAGGACTTGGAAAACTAAGCTGATTTCTTTAGAAGTGGTTATGGATTCTCAGGCTAAAATCATCAGTGAGCTTGCTATTCAGAGTCGTGACGCTCTGCATTTCTTGGCTGCTGGTGTTAGCTGTCCCTGAAATTAGGCCTGGATCTCTTAATACTGACTGTAATTACTAATCTTGAGCTGGCCATTATAGTTTCAGCAAATGGAGGTGTAAACACTTTCTGAAAACCACATCTGTGCTGAGAGCATTTTGGAGGTTTTCAAAATGGCATTATCTCCCATCTTCCCAGGTGCAAGAAAAAAGATAAGCTCCCATTCAGCTTCTAACCGAAACTGATGGGTGGGGTGGGGGGCAGGAGCATACATTTAAGGGGACTAGTACAAAGCTGTCAAATAAGCCAGCTCAGGTTCTGCAGACACTTAGCATTTGGGGGATATTTGTTTGTTTATTTTCTGAAAGAGAACAGCAACTTGGTTAGGGTTCCAGACCCCTCTTGTTTGACATGGGATCCATGAAGAGGAAAAAATAAATAAACATAATTCACATTTCATTTTTCAGAAAAGAAAAAAAAGAGAAAGAGAAATGGAACTAAGTCTTTTCCCCACCCCCGAAGTACTACAAGTTTCACCTATCAAATTGTATTCAATATTAAAACATACATTTAATTGATCTGAAGTCTGATTAGATTATCGGCATTTGAAATTTCCATTTATACTAATACATCATTACAAACATAGAGGGGAATACAGATGTGTAGAGGAATAGGCACATCTGCCTCTCTTATTATGTCTTAAACAGAGTTTATGGTTCTGATCAGTTGTTATCAAGTTGGTTATTTGAGGGAAGACTGCTGTTTATGCATGCAACAAACGCTCCAAGAAGTTGAGAGGAAATTACATTCCTGAGAGTATGAACAGACTTTCTTTATTAGTCAAAGTCGCACAATGCTGTCTAAGGGTTTTTTTGTTTGTTCGCTTATGAAGGATATGCTGCCTTGTGGAAAAAACGGGAATGGCTTCTAGGTCGCCGGCTCCTGCCTGCACAGGCGACTGGTCCTGCTGGAGTGGATGGTGAGGATTTTTTTCTTCTACCTCAAGTGCCCTCTAGTGTGCAATATCTGTGCAGGTTGCTATGTAGAAGGAAGTGGAAAGAAAAAAGAAATATTCTACCAATCGCTCTCCTAATTCCTGAATCGCTCTGCTTTTCCTTTTCGCCTTCCTCAAAGGGGTCATTTGCACAGAAGCGTTTGGCAAAACAAAAAAGGTGCTGTTGCTTTTGCATGGAAAACAAATCACTCATTTACTAAACTGGGAAACAAATGCTAATCCTTTCTCAGAGGTTTCTTTTGAACATTCATCATAATTTTCCAGAAGTTTCATACACTCTAGTAATCAGGCAAATAAAAGAAGGTAAGTTGCTCCCTGGGAAGAAATTCTGTTTTGTTCCTAACTCTCAGCAGCCCGGCTATAAGACATCTGATGCAAATTGATTAACCTCTCCATGGGTTTTCAGCTTGTGTCTCCATAAAAGCGCCTAATACTTCTTTCCTGCCTCAGGGGGGTGGTATGAGGCCTAATTGAGGTTTACAAAACAATTTCACTTCCTCAGATACAATTTGATATACGGATGAACCCACCTTTCATCTCGTATCTAGGAACAGGTTTTCAAATTTTCTTTGGGAGCCCTGAGAGAAACTGTGATCGGGATCTGTATTTTCATAAACATGCCGTTAAAACAACTTTATTGTAAATAGTGCATTTGCTCAAGAGACTCGGAATGGTAGGAAATGGGAAAGAGTATTTGGAGAAGAAAAATGTGCTTGCTTTTATAAACATGTCTGGATGTGAATAAATATAGCTAAATAGTAAGGCGAAATTCCTACAAGACATACATTTGGGCATATCTCCCTAAATTTCAAAACAAGCTAACAATAACAGAAGGTAATTTTACTCACCCGAATGCCACCCACTAAACACTTAGTCTCTGGGAGAGAAGAAGATACCTGCAAACAAACTTATGTATTGGCATCTGTTCAGGTGGTAAGATATCTAAACACCTGTTATGCAATTTAGAGATTTATTTACTAATAATATGATTATTTTATAGCATTGTGTTTTGCCAATACCCTTAGAGCTATGATATTTTAAAGGGTAGGTAAAGAGGGAAGCAAGCTAACATTATAATACACTCCATTAGTCTTTTCATATTCAGTATCTCTTTAATTATTAAGGTACTATGGACGGAAGGGCTATCATTGGCATCCTTTAGGGAGAAATGAGGCTCAGAGAAGTTAGGTGATACACAGTTAATAGGTAAATAAGTTAAAAGGTGCAGTCTAAATTCAGTATCCTCAACCTTAAATATAATCTAGTATGACCTTCTCAGTAGCCCCTGGTGACTACCATTCTCCTGTTTTTACAAGTTTGACTTTTTTTACATCCAGGATAGGTGATGCCATGTAGTGTTTGTCTTTCTCTGACTTACTCACTTAGGATTGCGCCTTCAGGGTCCATCTGAGTGGTTGCAGATGGCTGGGTTTCCTTCTTTCTCACAGCTGAATAATATTCCATTGTGTGTATATAGACCACATCTTCTTTATTCCTTCACCTGTTGATGGGCACTTGAATTGTCTCCATGTCTTGTCTACTGTGAAAATGCTGCAATAAACAAAGGAGTGCATAGAATAGAATAGAACAGATAAAATAACTACTAAGTAACTGTTATCTCCTACTTTTAAAACACTATTATCTCACTCTAGAGGGTACTCATACACTACAGCTCAAGAAGTAATCAAGAAGATTCTGGTTGTGTTCCCAAACAGAATCAGGCTCCCTAATTGCATGTGGCTTTGTAAATATGGACTCGATTCCATGGTTAACCAACTAAATCATATTCTCCAAGGAGAACCTGTATTTTTTAAAAAGCCAACAAGATAATTCTGATTTGGCATAACAAACACCATTCTGGTGTTTGAGACTAAAAAATCAAATGCACTTCAAGGTCTTGTTTAACTCCTTGGCACTGGAGTCCAAGGTTAAGGCACAATTCTGCTATTACTATTTAGATTTGTATAGCCCTTCATATATTTCCGAGCACATCAGCTCTCTTATTTGAGCCTTGCAATAATGGTGAGAAGATGTTATTTCCTCAGTGTTACAGAGTTACAAGCTTTTAGAGCCAAAAAGTCCCTTTGAAATCATCTAGTTAAACCTCTTCGTTTTATAGGAAAAGAATTGCATAGTTATATAACTAACTATTGAAAAAAATCATGACCAGATCCTAGGTCATTATATGTCAGGTTGTCACTTCTCCCTGAAAATATGGCTCAGGGAAAAATCATTAAGCTAATGACTACCTCAGTAGTCTTCAAAATACCAAGTCAGAACAAAATACATTTTGGTACTCAGATCCAAATTAATGCAGTCTAGAAAAAGTCTGCTTTCATTTTCTGACAATAGCACATTTACTCCCTGTACCTCATATCTGCTTAGTCTAATAATATGTCTTGTCTTGGTTGAATTATTTCAGTGTTCTGGAGTTTGGCTCACTAATGCAGCCCCAGGGGCTTCTTCAAAGCAGATCTTGTGTGCTACAGATTTTTGGAGTGAGGATTATTGGAAAATCAGAACAAGACAACAACATCAGAAAAAAACAATTGTGCTCTCATATATTCTGATGTGCCCTCAAACTTTTTTCTGGTATCTTCTAGTAGGAAACACAAACAGGGATATGTAAGACTGACTTCTGCTTTCTCTAAAACTCCTCCTCCTCCTCCTTCTTCCTCTTCTTCTTGCTCTTCCTCCTCCTCCTCCTTCCTTCTTTCTTCTTCCTTCTTCCTTCTTCCTTCTTCCTCCTTTCTCCCTTCTTCTTCTTCTTCTCTTCTCCTTCTCCTTCTCCTCCTCCTCCTCCTCCTCCTTCTCCTTCTCCTTCTCCTTCCTCTTCCTCTTCCTCTTCTTCCTCTTCCTCTTCCTATTCCTCCTCCTCCTCCTCCTCCTTCTTCCTTCTCCTCCTCTTCCTTTTTTTTTCTCTTTTTTCTTTTTTCTTTTCTTTCTTTTTTTTCTTTCTTTTTTTTTTTTTTTTTTTGGTATAATGGTATTCTGGCTTTCTTTCCTAAAATTATCTCATTGTGCCTCAGCAGGGAACACCTTATTTTTCACCAGGTTGCATTCTTCTTTGAAATTACATAAGGCATATCATCATTTTCCTGGAATAGAACATGATAATAAATGGCACTACTGGTTATAGATGATACAGGACAGGGCAAATTTCCCCGAGTCCTTTGGCAGAGAGTATAGAGAAAGAATCAACACACAAGCCAAAGTTAGAGTCAAAAGGAAAGTTTATTAGAAAAGGGGTAACACTCCACAGACAGAGTGTGGTCCCCTCTCAGAGGCAGAGAGTGAGAGCGATGGCGAGAGAGACATAGTAAATGCACTAAGAGGGACCCTGAGTGTTCTGAGAATTCAGTCTATTTTCTTTTCCCATTTCCTTTGATATGGGCATACAGTGAGGAAGGGGAATAGTAGGTGGTATGAAAAGGCAAGAATATGTAGAGTGAAGGGCCGGCTGACAGTTCCCAGCCTTTAATCCATAGGGTGCCCCACGGTTTTAGCCCTAGGGAATGACTCTTGGTTCCTGTTTCTCCTTCCTCCTGCTGTGGTTAGCAATCCCAGCAGAAATCTCCCTTTGTTCTGCAGGTGTTCTCTTGGCCTGCCTGCAGGGCTGGCTGGTCAGCATATTGCAGTCTCTGATTGTGGCTTGATTAACTTTTTAATTCTCTTGTCTCCTCCCTACATTATAGGTATTCTTATTATAGAGTGTTTAATATCCTGCTAGGCACTCTAGGGATTGACTGGCATATGTTATCTTATTTGTGCTCTATAATAACCTCCTAATTTTTCTGATGAAGAAACTGTAAAGAGAAATGTATTTTACTTCTCTAAATCCCGATTAGGCCTATGTTCATCTCTCCAGTCTCACTTAAACAGCACAATCTATTTGTCCTGCAGGCAGCATTCAAACTGAACTCTTCTTGGTTCTTTGAAAACGGTCAAGGGGGTCAAATACATATGGTGATGGAAGGATACTTGGGTGGTGAACGCAGTGCAAAATATAGATGACGTTTTATAGAATTGTACCCCTGAAGCCTATAAAGTTTTATTAACTAATGTCACCCCAATAAATTTAGTAAAATTTTAAAAATTAAAATGTTAACTCCCTTATTTGGGGATAGAGGCTGTGATGACTGTAGGAAAGAGCATTTGAAGTCATATAAATGTGGTTTCAAACCTTTCAAACCTAGCTGGCCACATTACTGGTTCTGTGGGTTAGACCAGCCAGCTAGTTAACAAGTTTGGTAATCACCTCAAGTCTCATACACTCTGTGTGTAAGGTCTTGTGTGCTGTATGGAATGTTTAACTCACAGGGTTGCTGTGTTAAAAAATGCAACAATAACAAAAAAGCAATGTCTAGTTTTCAGTATACATGTTCGTTTCCTCTCAGGTGAGCCCTTTGGTGCTATATAAAAAGAGCAGATGTCCAGAAAACAGATGTCCTGGAACCCCCACAGCAAGGCCCCTCTTACACGTGTGCCAGTCTCTGCTGCACAAGCCGATCAGTTACACCTCCATCAGCCCTTTACACAGTCGCTTCCGCTGTTCTCCAAAATGTTCTGAGCTCCAGGCAAACCAGACTTTCATCTTCAAATCGTCACGTTCTTAACAAGCTATACCCTGCACATTCAACCACATTCTTTCCTGAATTTATAAGAGATTAAAAACAGCTAATGTTAGAAGGAAGCTGGCGTTAGCCTCATGATCTGATAACAAAATATGGATTCATACTTTGTATTTAATGACCGAAAGGAGAAATCATGGGATCCTTAACACATAAATGAGAAAAAAAAGGGGGGTGCGGGGTAGGGCCAGGACCCTTTCAGAAGGAGGGCTCGCCTCCTTCTCTGGGGAAACAGGCTCTAGGATCAGTTTTCCGTCAAGGGAATGCTGGAATCTAGACAGAGAAAAGGGCTAGCCACTAGGCTTCATACTAGTGTCCAAAACATTTGGTAGGTGAGTCCTCGGCCAGCTGAGGCTTCAGAGAAGAAGCACCCTGCAAACAGTGCATCAGCCCCATACTCATTTCCCTGCTGACGAAGTCCGCTGGAAATTTTTCATTTATCCAATTATGTGGAAGCCACGGACCTTGACAACTAGAGTGTGATCAGATTTGTACATGAGAAGGTCTAAGGGGAAAAAATCTGAACCCAGAAATGTCTAGGTCACTGTGAGTAAGAGGATGTGGATCTTGTAAGGACTTGCCTAAAACCTAAATTTGCATAACAAGAACGCTTTTGTTTAACACAGATTGTATGCCTATTTGGAGATGCACATTTACGGTGATATTGGTAATTGTAGAGGCACTCAAGCCCCGCCCCAGACACTCTTTGGAATTGCCACTAGGTTTGGCTCCTACTCGGGGGTGCAATTTGGGTTAGCTTGTTGAACGGACCCTGAGCATAGAGAAAAGGCTTTCTTCCTCCTTGACGACACTTCTCAATGAACAGTGGCCATCACATCTGTCCAGATGGATCACAGATTACTTATATTCTTAAATCTTCCCTCATGGCCCCATTTCTATGCCTCCGCTACTCCTTGCTCACATCTGCAGTAGGAGGCTGAACACAATGTTCTATCATTTCATGTTTATTTGTCTGCCGCCCTCACGAGATTGATTCAGAACTCCTTGGAAGTAGAAACTATATTATCCTTATCTGTGTCTCCCAAACCTAGTCCAAAGCCTGAGACATAGCCAACGTTTAGGAATCATATTATTTAAGGTAATGAACAAATGAATATGACTGCAAAGATAAATATGGTATTGTTGTCAACAGTTAGCTAGAAATAGACCCAGATTTGGAGTTAGAAAAATCAGATGGCCCAGCAGATTGGTGTGGGGTGCTGAACAAGAATAACAGATTTCACTGGAAAAGAGAGAGGGAGGAAAGAGGACGGCACAACAAAGTGAAAAGAAACAAAATCAGGAAACTCAATCTTTTAGAGCAGAAATAGCACAGTGAAGATAACACACTAAAAGCTGAACAGTTGAAAAAAAATCTTCCAACTGACGCAATTAAGAGTGAACATCACAAAAACAATTCAGATGCCAAATGGTGATTTGCATGATAGTAGTAATAATACTAGTAGAAATAATAATTATAATGATGCCCCGTATCAATGAGAATCCATCTGCTCTGCCAGTGCCTTATAATTTATTACCTGAGTGTTTACACAGCCATTCCCATTCCCCTCAGGGAAAGGGCACTATCTCTGTAGCCTTTACCCTCACCCTCATCACCCCCTCACAAAGACAAGCTCCAAAAAGTAAATTCCCAGAGTACTTTCTTCCTCCAGAGGTAGGAGTTTTCTTGAAGACCAGAAAGAAGTGTTTTGCTCATTTTTCTTTGAATCCCAGTAGCACAGGCGAGATGCTCAAATGTTTTTGTTGATTTATCATCTCATATCTATCCTACAGCAAGCTGCAAGATAAATAGAAGGTGTTGGTACTTCTATTTTTCAGATGAGGAAACCTGAAGCAGCCAGTCAGAGTCAAAGCCAGAAAACCGACCTGAGATGTTTGAACACACTTGCTTTTTCTGCTGTGCCAGAAATCTTTCTCTGGTCTAGAAAGATTACCAAGGTCACACTGCTCATTAATTAACTTCTTTTCTGTTAGGAATTCTAAGAAAGCACATTTCTTTAGTATTCATAGGGAGAACCAGAGAAATCTCATGCCAAAGACACCACTTCTCATGCTTTGCAAAAATCAAGGGCAAGGCTTAGCACTTTTGAGTCAGTCTTGAGCATCTAAAGTACCCTTTCAAAATTTTGAAGTGATGGGAAACAGGAAAGACATTTTGCGTCGTATGTAAAAAGTCCATGTGTATTCTACGGGAAATGGAAACCATGCGCTTCTGATTAATTTACACTTAAATCGATGGAGTGTTTTGGAAAATATTTGATGTTCAAGAAGCCTTTTTCACAGAGTCTAATGAGACTTTAAAGCTGTTTTTACCTTAAGGAGAGAAACTTATTTTTCCTCACGATCTCACACCCAAATGATGTGATTTCAAAGTTTTGTTTATGAGCAGAATCTGATTGCTCTCAAAATCTTTCCACTTTCCCCTATCGAGAGGTGGTTAACCTGTATTTTATCATGTTATTAGTTATTTTTTCCTTCATCTATCTATTTATTTTGCCAAAGTAGCTTTCAATAGAACAGGCAGAGAATATTGGATGTAATTTCTCAAAAAGCCTCAAAGTGTTCTAGAGAAAATGAGGGGTAAATTACACAAGTTAAAGTAGATCTCTGTATGAAAAAAAAAAAAAAACTATGTAAAGAGTGAGGGCAGGAGCTTGAAATAGACAGAGTCTTAATTTGATAGAATAGCTAGAATAAAAGGACAAATTCTAAGGGTTGATAGTAACTAGAATTAATTGAGCAACAAGAGTATACGGGTCATTTTACAGAACACTATTCTATTTAACCCTCATAACCATTTGGGAATGCAGGTGTTACTACCTCCATCTTTCAGGTGAAGAAGGTGAACCTCTGAAAGGGATTCCACCTTTGGTTCCTCAGATTTGTCAGGAGATGCTAGCATTTGACATGCTGCAGGTGGTGCACCCCGTGGTGATTTCTGGTGGAACACAGACATGGAGAATAAATATCATTGAATCACATGGTGGGGAAGTTACTTGCTTTCCAATTCTCTTTCAACCCTCTGATTATGTCAAGAGAGAACATTCCTGGATCTCTCTAACAAGGAATGCTGGCCTCAGGCTCATAGCTTTAAGCAGACTCCAAGTGCCTTGTTAGAAGTTAAGAACATTGTTTTGTATTCATTCATTTTATTTCTAAGTTTACCTTGTATTTATGGCAAGTGAAATCATTATATATATATATATATATATATATATATATAGAGAGAGAGAGAGAGAGAGAGAGAGAGAGAGAGAGAGAGAGAGAGAGAGAGTTCCCTTTTAAAACAAATGTTAATATTCTTAAAGAAATGAGTTGAATAAAAAAAACTATATCACATAGATGGCGTAGAGACATTTGAAAAAAAAACTGGCCAAACCACATAAATGACTGCAGCTAGAGGAGGAAAAAAAGCTATATTAAATCAGCATCCTTTCAAAGAACTATTGTCAAGTAAATTGCCCCCTTAAACTTGGAGATACATACATTTAAAGTATTATTCCTGAGCTTAAGGTTTTTATTCAATATCAAATGTTCCAGATTTCTCTACTTTGATTTCCTATAAAATCAACTCTTAAAAACATAAATGTCAGGTCTGGGAGTTATAAAAAATTTGAACTGTGTAACTTATTCCAGTGGCCATTGTAGAAATGCTTTTAGTCTTCAGAAATAAACAGTGTGACACTACTGTGTCTCTCTCTGCCTCCCCCCACTAATATTTCAAAACAATTATAATCATCTTCAGTTAACATCCTTGATACAGGTTGACAAAAATTCCACTGCAGTTCCCCCCCCCCCTCCCAGAAAAGAGTGAAGCATATAAATCAAATAAATCTTCCCAGTGTACAGACCTGGAGCACAGTGTGTGAAAACAAACTAGAATCTGCTTCCATTTTTGTTCCTATTGTATTTGGTTTATTACCCAATTTCATATGGGGAGACATTGTAGTCCTCTTCAATGAGAGTTTATTTTTATTTTTTCCTTGCCATTGTAAAGGGAAGTCGACATATTGCTCATAAAGTGTTAAAGTCTTTATGAACTGCTGATAGATATCAAGGAAATGCTCCAAGGATTAAGAGGTGAAATTGTGGCAAAATACCCACTTCCTCTAAATATTACCTTCAGTAGCTTTATAGCAAATACTGCTGAAGAAAGAGAATATAAATCACTTAAGTCCCCCAGGACTTAATACTGAAGTACCATTTATGTTTTCCTTTTGTTTGAATTACTGACTAGCACTCTACTATATGAGGAAAAGGAAAAAAAAAGAAACACTTTACAAAGAAAATGGAGAGAAAAAGAGATAGGAAAGAGAGAAAAGGAAATAAATGCTGAACTCTGTCTGGTCCCCTTTTGATCCCTGTGTTTGCATGGTGTGGCCAGGTCCTTGGACCTTTGGGAACTCCTAGGGGGGTATTCCCAATTTTAAAACACACACAGAGACTTATTTCTTTTCAAAGCCAGACGCAAAGTACACGATTCCGGAAAGCTTTTGGGCAATGCACAAGTTTGGTGCAAGGCGATCTGAGGCATGTCCTTGGCCTGTCACTTACTAGGTATAGAACCTTTAAAAAGTAAAATAGCGGGAGTTCCAGTCAAGATGGAGGAGTTGACCAACGCTGTGCTGCCTCCTCTCACAACCACATCAAGATTACCACCAAACTACAGAAAAATCATTGCTGAGAATCACCTGAAGACTAGATGAACAGAAGTTCTACAACTAAGGACACACAGAGGAAGGAAGCCACGCTGAGATTGCTCCACCATCACTGAAACATTTTTTAAAAATATGTATTTTTTAAAAAAAGTAAAATAGCTATTGCTCTTTTGTTGTTTCGATTTGTTCGTCTTTGAAAAATAAGGTTCTGGTAGTCATTCCTTGATAAATTGTAGCAGGACCCTCTGCATTCTGTTTTCTACCTGCCCTGTGAATTCGTTCCTGCTGATTGAGTCAGTGGAGATGGGAATGCTAATTTATTATAGTGGTCTTTTGTCAATGTCACTTTGATATCTATACAGAGCTTTCACTCTTTTTCTTAGTTGCAGTCACAGTTACCACCTCTGCTACCCCTCCCAGAACCTCTATGAACCTCGGGCTTTTTGTCAGTAATTTGAGAGAAATAACCTTTGCTTCACCTTTCTCATTGGTCTGTAGTAAAAATCTGATAATATGAATACACACACATGCATGGAGTTACGATCTTTTATGTTAATATGTAAGATCAAAAGCAAGAAACAAAGCAGACGAACTCTTCCTGTCTTTCTGAAATTTTGAGTCTAACATATTATCTGTCACTTTCCATAATGACAGTACAAATAGAGAGTCTAGAGTCTACACTGTATGTGTGGGGGCTGACATCTCCCTGATCAGCAGACATCCTGGTCTGGCTTGCCATTCCCTTTAAAATTTTCACCATGAGCATTTCTCATTAAAAGCTAAGGTATTAGTGAGTGCTTAGCAGTAATGGTATTTAGTTTGTTTCATTAACCCACTAGAAGTCAGTGTCTTATTAACGAAAGAAAATAAGTGCATGTATGAATCATCTACATGACCACCCAGTTTCATCAAGCATGCATTAATTTTCTCACGCTATTACTGTACTAGTACCAGGTGCTGATAATTCAGAGATGAATGAGACAAGGTAAAGCTCAGTCAAGTGGCAGAGACAGACAACGTGAACATGCGATCTTGGTACAATGACAGCTCCCAAGAGCTGCAGCAGAATGGACTGACAGAAATAAAGGCTTAGGAGTCAGAGAATCTCCTTAGAGCTGCTGCTTACCCTCCCTGAATATCCACGTCGCCTTCTAACCTTGGAAGTCACTTAACTTCTCTGACATGTAGTCAGGTGTGGCTGAAGAAGGATGCATGCGGGAGTATAAGATGATAGTGGTGGGTCATGCGCCCAGAAAGTTAAATTGGCCAGCTCATGGGACCTCGTCTGTTAACTCATTTGAGAAGTTTAGACAATCTACCAAGCCTCTCTCATGTTGAAAACTATCCAGTAGATATAGATATGTCACTCCTATGATAGCCATGTGTAAATATAGTCCTGGAAGTGGGGTGGGTGTAGATTGGATAACAGGCAATGGGAGGCAGGAATAATAGTTAAGAAGTAATGGCAATCCTAACAAAACAATAGCAGGCACAGAATAGCACTGGCCTAAGTGCTTTTAACTCATTGACTGCCCATAAAAACCCTATGATACAGGTCGATTTATCATCCTTATTTCAGAGATCAGAGGTTTCAGGTACGTAGAGGTTTAATAACTTGCCTGTGATAACACAGCCAGTGTGGCTGCAGAGGTCCTTCCCTTAGCCATTATATCATGCTGCAGTAGTCCAGGCAAGAAAATTGAAGGGCCTGAATCAAGCTAATGCTTTGTGAAAGTGTGCATTTTAGTTGACTATACATTTTGGACTTGTTAACTTTCTGCCCATTATAATGTGAGGTGTTTTTTTTTTTTTTAATTGTTGTTGTTTGTTTTTGGGGAGCCATAGGCTCTAGGCCAAGCCCTTTGAATTCCATAAATTATTAGTTTTACTATGTTTTAATAGAGCCTACTCTAGCGCCTGACGTATAGCAGGTACTCATAACTATTTACCAAATGCATCACAGGGATGTGGTAGGTCAGAGGCTTTGGTAGGTTCTGTATACAATTCAAAGTGTATGATTCGGCTGTAACGTAGGACGGACATCGTCAGGCAGGCTTGCAGCATCACCCACTGTCTTTCCTTTCTCCAAATTTTTGCTCATTTCTTTAGCCTAGAATTTCTTCTTCATTTTCCCTTGAAGTTTACGCATACAGAAATGTGCCTGACTTCCAAGATCCAACTAGATACCAAGGACGCTCCTGTAAGAAACCTTTGCTATGCTGCCTCTGTCCCTCCACAATCTCTCTACCATGACAGTTGTACTTAGAGCACACTGCAGTATCTTACAGATATCTGATGTCTGCCCTATCACACATACCAAAGAATCTGGGAAACAGGAACACATTGTTTAACCAAGTATGGATTATATATGCAAGGCAATACGTAGCAGGGAAAATAAAACGTATTAAAGAATTGTTATCATTTGGGCAATGATAAATGACTGACAATGTCTACATTGTATGGATGAAATAGCTATGGGCTTAAGTTAAATAAAGTTTGTCCCACTAGATCTCCATGCATAATATGGCGAGTATCAAATATATGAATGTATCATTTTCTCACAGTGTATAATTTCTTCAGCCTGACATCCACAGCCTTTTTTATCTGCCCCAAATTCCCTTTACTAACCAATCTCCTACACTCCCTTTACCCACTCGGACTTCAGTTCACTAGAGTCTATGAATTCTTTGAATATGGCAGTTCACACAGATACCACTTCAATCCTGTAACCATGGCAGACACAGCTAATTGATCATAGCTGAGCATGGACTCATTTTTAAGGTTTATGTCAGGGTTGCACTTAAGACAGCTACCAGAAATCATTCAGAATTGGACAATTAGATTACGTTTCTTTGCCAAATAAGCTTACATGCTCCCTTGGCTTGAAAGGGCTTGCAGGCTCACTTTTAGGAACCCTGACAGTTTACTGCCTCGATGAAGCTTCCTTGATTCCCCCAACTCAAGGGGAGCCACATGCTCTGTCCTAATGAAGCATAGCTGTACAACACTTAGAAAAGCCTTACTGATTGAAATCTTGCTCTCTGGCTGTTGCAGTTATAGCTGTCTTTTTGCCTAACATTACTGTCTTAGTCAGAGCTTCTATAATGAAATACCATAGACGGGATAGCTTAAACAATAGACATTTATTTCTCACAGTTATAAAGGCTAGGAAGTCCAAGATCAAGGTGCTAGAAGATTTGGTTCATGGTAAGGGCTCTTTCCTGGCTTGTGGATGGCCCCCATCTCACTGTGTGCTCACATGGCCTTTCCTGGATGTGTGCACATGGAGAGAGGAGGAGAGGGAGAGAGAAGGAGAGGAGAGATATTCTCTCATATCTCTTCCTCTTTGTAAAAAAAATTGTTCTCGTCATGAGTATCCCCACCCTCGTGACTTCATCTATGGCCCCCTAAAAGCCCCATCTGCAAATACCATCACACTGGGGGCAGGGCTTCAACATATGAATTTTGGTGGGCACAAGCATTCAGCCCATTACATTTGTGTGATTCTTGTGGGTGATGGAAATGCTCTTTATATTCCTCATGGCACTCATCTATGCCTGGTACTTGGTAGGAGTAAAAGGAATCTGGCAGAGCAGACTAATGTGTGGGAGAGAAAGCAAACACAACAAAAAACGGATCGTTTTGTATAACCCAACACAATGGAGTTTGAGGGGAGGGTAGACTGACAAGGCCATTATGTAAGTTAATTTGCTCTAAGATGTCAGTGTCATTCTTGGCTTTCTTGGCTTTCAATCTGCATGAACACCTTGGCTCACAGACAGACAGACGGCTTTGGGGTGAATTAAATAATCGGTCAAGTGAGAAGAGCATCTCCCAATATGTCTGCAAAAACACTTCTATTTCAAGAAGGATTATTAAAAGCCACAAGGAAGGCAGTGATAACACAGTTGAAACATTGACTTACTGATCAAAAGAGACACTAATACACACTCCTTAAGGGAAACCGTTAGATTTTAACATGCATACAAGCAAATCCCCTTGCTCCTGCTTTCCTCTCCTGCAGCGTCACACAAAAATCCCTTCTCTAGTACTTTCCCTTCGGCTCACAGCTCTTCTACAATATTTTTCTTCACCTTCTGTTCTATATCCTTTCTTTCTTCCTTTTTTGCCAACTATTTTTTTCCTCTATTTCGACTAAACAATTTTTCCTTGGAATCTGTATTTTTTGCACCACTTTTTTTGTTTTCCTTTTCTCCCTTAATTTGTATTTTTTTTCCCTTGTCTGCTCAGAGAGATTTTCCTTTTCAAATAGATGATGTGGCCACCAGACCAGCAAGCACTGTACAATTCGTTGAAGAGGAAACGCCATTGTGTGAAGGTACAGTGGGATTTAGGTTTTAACCCCAATTTTTTTTTAGGTAAAATATCTTTACTTCTCTAAATCTAAATGCCACATCTAAAAATAATATAACATGTGTACAGCGTAACCAGAACATAGGAAGTGATCACTTTTATGAATATTGCATGTGGAAACTAAGCTACCGATCAAGGGGGTTTTATTGGTTTGATACAAATGGGATTTTTCATTGTAATCCTCTGGGCTTTAAACTTATTCTATGGATATCAATTCATTTTCTGAGATCTGTTTGGTTCTTTTCACCTAAGTCAACTGTCTTCTGCAACATACTAATATTCATTTCTAGGTGGCAGGCAAGAGGGCAGCCAGGTTGTAAGTGCTCCTAATCAAAATGCATGATGCTGCTAATGGAAAACGGACAGAGAGCCATAAACAAATCTCCTGATGGTGGCTGACAGCCATGGACTGGGTATACATTTCTTTTCATTGAAGACAAAAAAAAAAAAAGTTGTTTTAAAATGATACACAACTACCACGAGCTCTTTCAAATGAACTCTAACAGAGAAACTAGAGAGCTCACCTTCCCTCATACTTCCTCCCAACTATCATACACATTGTGTACCATGTAAAAATAAATATTCAGGGGAAAAATTAGGTGAGATCTATTTCAAAATATGTTTAAAATTAGGTGTTAGTAACAATATCATTTCAGAGCTGGAAAGGCACTTAAAAATAACTTAGGTCACTGGTTTGTTTTACAGATATGCAAGCAGAGATCTGTGTCATTCACATAACTTATTTAGGATCACACAGGGAGCTTGAAAACACTGATTCTAGCTGGGCCTTGACACGCCAACTTGGTGCCCTATACTTTCTACTTAATGCGATGGACAGTTGATTAGAACCACGTTAGCTCAGAGCCAAAATTAAAATACAGGGCTTCTGACTCCTGCTTCAGAGATCTTTAATATTATGTATGTTCTAAAATTGATTAGTGTGCTGAAAAGGAAAGTGGTTTTGCATCACTTATGTTGTATATTTACTCCAAAGAGTTGGGTCTCAACGGTGTCTGAACATCTCCTCTGCACCTAGCACTTGATATATATCATCTATTTTGTCATCTATTTCAAAAAACCTGTAAGGTGGGATATATGACCCCAGTTTTTAAAAAGAGGTAACAGAGGATTACAGAGGTCAAATAACTTTCCCAAGGAAACAGAACAAATCCTGACATAAGGCTTGGCCTATTTTTGGTTGAAAGCTCACACAATTTTCACAAAACCATTCTTCCACCTAAATCTTCCAAGTAATTTCATGACAGTACCCAATGTAAAAGTAGTCATTTTATGCCAATTTTCTTAATGAATATCCCCCAGTGTTCATGATCTTAATGTAAAAAGCCTAAACATGCATATATGAGATGCATTGTATGTGGGGACATGTAATATATATTCAATTAATTAATTACACATATTTCATTGTATATTTTTCTGAGGCTAATCAATTGAAAAGTAAACTAGAGCTAAAGAAAGAGACTTACAAAAGGCATTGTCTGCCTGAATAGAAATTGTATATTCTTTGCAGAAGTCATCTAAGTATTATACAGAATACCACTACAAATCTGGTTTTTCTTGGCCAAGACACATGAAGAAATCTTATTTTCTAATAGCATGGTCACAAATTATCTCTACCTATGGGTCCCAGACTAGGCTTCCCAATATTTCCCAACTTCTTATTACACATATTGATCATCATCCTCAGCACGGTTAACATTTATGGCAGGAACCACACTGAATACTTCACTACACGTATCCCATTAATTGGCACCACAAAGTAGTTACAATTATTAATCTGCTTTTACAGATGAGGAAACATAAGTGCAGACACTTTAAGCATTTTACCCCGAGCCATGTACTTTGGGCATAGATAATAGAAAGAAGCCCCAAAGACTGCCCAAGCCGAGACCACAGCCCCCTTCTAAACCAAACTCTCCGAAAGTATGCAGGGTGGGTTTTGTCCTCTAAGTATCCAGGTTGTGTCCTTTCAACTCTTTGAGAGAAACCCTAAAGTGGTATGGTGTAATCATGCACCATTTTCCCGATGTACAGTTTTTAGTTTTTAATTTCATGGACTCCTCAAAATTAGTATGCAAGAAAGAAGACAAATCATATCCAGTTCTGTGTGTGAGTTAACTATGAGATCATTCAGTACCTATGATCTATGCTAGTTTCTATTCCTAATTATATATACATGTTTAAATTTCCTAAAGGGAAATTTATGCACACACACTCAACACACATACACACATGACATACACATGCACAGATAGATACACTAACAAATCTTCCTTTTGGCATGAATCTTGACTTTAAGCAAAGTACAATTGCTTTTATTTATAATAAAATGTAATAACAGAAGGAAGTGTAAAAAATCATAGTTTAAAAAATAGAATATAATGATTTTCGGTTAAGAGATAGGATATCGCTCTTGGCATTGGCTCATACCCATGGTATTACTGAATCTATCAAATACTCTATAAAGAAACAAAAAGCCATCCATGAAAGTGTCTCATGCGAACATCAGTGTTTGAGTGTAGTTGGCCTTGGGATGAATGGTATAGGAGAGTATAAAGAACATGCACCTCACATCCTGTCACAGGGATGCATTATCCCTGACAGTTTTTGGAATTATAATGTAGAATGATGCTATGTGGCCTTGGGCGTGCATTATCTGCTCTGAGGCTCAGTTTTCTCATCTGTAAAACGAGGGAATGATTCCGGATGTTGTCTGTAGTTACTGGCATGTTTTACTCTGTGCTCTGTCTCAGAGATGAATCAAGTATTAGAGTAGGGAAAACTAACTTAGAGGAATTAGAGAACTCGTGCTTACCTGCGCCTCATTTTCAGGGCATTCAGGGGATGGGCCATTGAAATTCTAGAAACAGAGAAGATGTCTTTGATGTCCTCTGTAGGACTGTGGTGGGTGCAGCTTACCAGATTGCACTGTGCTGGTTTTATGATGTTTTTCTTCTTTTTGAATGCCTATAGGTGGGTGTGTGAAATGTCTGGATATGAATAAATGCATATTGCTCATAACCCTTTAAAATTTCTCCATTCTACATCTCCTGCCAGGTGGGCAGTTCCATGCTTCTCCTCCTAGCGAGAGATGCTGCAGCCCACTTAGCCAGAAGTCCACCTTGCACCTCTCGGTTTCCCTATTCCCATCTGACCTCTCAGTAAGTTCAGCTGATTTTTACAAATATATCCATTTGCATCACTCGCCATTGCTCTGTTCTAATTGTCTATGGCATTTTGGCGACATTAGTATAAAAGCTCCCTAACTGGTATACAGGAATCCACTGTGCCAGATATTCTACCTACAGAGTCAGCTTCCAGAAATGCAAATCTGTTCATGTTAATTGCATAGCTCTTGCTCTCAGCCTTACCCCTCTCCATTCAAGACATTCTTTAGAACCCTGCTGTGGTTGACCTTTCCTTAGTGGACAGATCAGCATCCTGGGCATATTTCACAAGTCCCCTAAAAAATGTCTGTTTCCTACCTACCCCTCCTCGTGCTACGCCAACCCCGCTTCTCCTATGCATTGGAGAATTCTGGCATTTTCTCTGTTGCCCATGCAAGCCAGGCTCTCTTCGCTCACACTACTCCTCCATTGTGGGTTAATTTCACTCATTCTTCAGATCTCAGTGCATGGACTCTTTCTTCAGGAGAGCTTTTTCTGAATATATCCCTGTTTCTAGCACATGTGACGTTATCTGTTAAGTGCTCTCATTATACTGTCTTTTCTTTAAGGGAGGCATCTGCACTCAAATTCTGGCTCTGCCATATTCGACACTTGTCACCTGGGAGAAGTCTCCTAGCCTCTCGAGTTCCATTTCTGTACTGGCAAAGTGAGAATGATGATGTCCACATGGGAGCTGTATCCTGGGAATCAAAGGGGAGGTGACAGAGGTGATGCTGGGCATGTATTTGCTTTGTTTTTGCCTTCAGTGGATCTGCATCTCCAGTGCACAGGCAAGTGCCTTACACACACATGTGTGCACACACAAGCATACACACACACAGACACACACTACTGTCTTACTTTTCCGGAGGATGTGCCTAAGAAGTATTAGATGTTTCCCCGCCCCCTCCCCCCCCTACCAAGCCCAACCTGAATCATCCAAAATTGGAGGAAGAAGAGAGGCATTTAAAAAATTCACTGTGTGGATTCCTCTACCATGTACTTCTTTCTTTATAATAGTGGTTAGAAGCATAGACATGTCAACATTACTGCCTGGTTTCTAGTCAGACTGTACTATCTATTTGAGTTGTGATCTTATATAGCTTATTTGTTGTGATTCCTCTTTAAAATGGGAATAATAACAAGACTTAACTCATAGACTTGTAATGAAGGTTAAGTTAATACATTAGAATAGTGTCCAGATATAGGAAGCACTGTGTGGGTTAAAGCTAGCTTTACAGATCAGTTTTTACCTATCTTGAAAAATCAATTAATGTGGTTTTCTTTCCATAATACAGTGATAGGGCTCTTAGAATTCAGAAAAGGTACTGGGAAATGAGTGAAAGAGAAAGCAAGCCAGCACAGAAGTCACCTTTTTACATTATTTATGTATCACGTACATGAAAGTCAGGCAAGAGTGAAGAAATCCATTTGTTTTCTTGTCTATTATAAGTCATCGGTTAGGGCCATGAGTAGAATAAAACTAACATATTACACTAATCAAACTCTTTTCTATACAATATCTGTCTTCTGACAGTTTCTATATGTTTTCTCAGGACGTTTACTGACATATAAATGAGGTGTCCAGAACGTATCCACTGAGAAAAGAGGCTTTGGAGAAAAGTAAGGGAGAGAAGGAACTAGTCCCCAGGCATGAGGACAAGACGTTTACCTCATTCATTTCTTCTGAAAACCCTAGGAGTTATAGAAACTCGCCTTGTCCTGTGGTAAATCATATCTTATTTCACCTTTTCCCAAAGGAAGACACTATCCTCATCCTGTTCAGTTTTTCCTGTTATATCCCTTTAAAAAAATTATGATTTTCTTGGAGGCATTTCCCAATCTTGACCCTTAGCCAACCCTGCTGAATCAGAGTCAACATTTCCTTATAGAGAAACAGAACTTTGGCCATGCTTTCTGGACCAAAAGAGACATGAATATACCTTGTTCCCTCAAGCCTCTTTCTGTAATAAACTTTTAATTCTCCTTGTCTGGACAACTCTTATTCTTCAGTATTTAACTCAGATATAATCTCTTCCAAGATGCTCTCCTTAACTTCCCCTGCCCCATCCTGGGAAGGAATTCCATGTAATTTGCTATGTTCTATCATTAGGAAGGCCACCCTCAACTTGGCATTTAATGTGTTTCTCATGCCACTGCCATTGCTGCTGCTTGTGGAAAGATAGTGAAGTGCCAGTGGAGATAACACATTTCTCCAGGGCAGGGGCTGTCTGCTGGCTCTTCCAGGGCAATCGCCAGAGAAAATCTAGCATTTAACAATTTACTTACACTGAGAAGCCTTCCAAAACCGTGTTCTCTCCCTAGCTGAGTTACTCAGGCCCTCTCAGGAGTTCTCGTTGCCATTTCCCTACCTCCATCTGGGCTGTTACAGTTTGGTCTTTGATAATCTGTTTGCAAGTCCTCCAATACAAGTCTGTAAATTCTTTGTGGGCAGCAGTTTTATCTTATTCATGTCTGAACCTGTGGTTCTTAGTAAAGGGCCTAACAAATAATAGGTATTCAATATATACACCATGTTCAGAACTAAAACTGGACAGAGAAAAATGGAGAAATATTGAAGCTGCAGAAAAAAAAAGGGGAGGCGGGCATAGTTATTGGAACCCCCACTCCTGCAAGCCCCACATCTGAAATATTCTGAGACACCAGACTCTCCAGAACCTTTTCAGGAATGCAGGAGGGGGACACTTGCACCTGGATCTTTGTATTGCTTTTGACACCTGCTATCTGTGACCGTGCCCACCTGAAAGCACACGTGTGCACTCAGAAAGAATACTCAGCTCCCATACACAGTGGTTCTGCACCCTCTCAGACACGCACATTTAAATCAAATTTGGAATTTAAAAGATCAGTGCACAATAAAGTCTGCCATGAACAACAGGGAGATGAAACATGTAGCAAGAGGCATTATTTTTCAATGGAAAACTTGGTATTCCAGTGAGGACTAGCTTTTTCCATTCAGCCATCCTTTGTAGCATGACACCTTGATTGTTGCAAGGGGCACATATTAAATAGAACTGGGCTCCAGAGACCTCTTTATCAAATATCCTGTGGGGTCCAAATGCCATTCTATATGCAACTAAACTTCTATTTGCTACCAACCCTTAATGACGCAGCAGGCAGGCCCATGTGCATCCTGGATTCTTTAGCCAACATAACCAAATAATTGGGTCTTTGATAGCAAAATTATTTCAATTTTTACATTTTGCTTCTGAGTAAAGACATAGAGTGTTTTATTATGTCATTGATTTACATTGCACATTTTTTTAGAAACAGAAACTCTGAAAGGATAATTTTAGTACTTCAAGATAAATGTTTAGTTGGAGACATTTTATTCAAAAGGATAGTTATAAATAATTCTGTGTAAATTCCCAAGTTAGTACTTTTTGCAAAACTATGGTAATTACGGCTATTAATAATATAATTATTCATTGTAATAAATGTAAAAGTAGGTTGTATATAAAAATGAGTTTATTTTCCCCTAATACTTATTTTCATAATAAGTAAAAAAAAATGATTGAAGAGATTTTTACATTATTACATGCCCTAGATAAGAAAAAATATGCAATAAAAAATATTTTTCATGTCTGGAGTCTTCAGAGAAGAATATATGTAAAGCAATTAACAAAACACCATCTAATAGTTTAGAGGTTCAAGAGTAGGAATTTCTCAAGTGTCTGTTTTGTGGCCCCAAGGTTCTCTACCCCTTCCAGATGCTCTGTGCATGCAGAAGCAAGCATTTGTTACATTTCAAAATACAAGCCAATAATCATAACTTTGAGAGCACCAACTTAACTGTAGCAGAGCAAAATATTTTGTTGCAAATATGTGCATTTGGTTTTTTTATTATGATCTTACATTTCAGTAGTTCAATTTGGTGTAAGTCAGGGATCCATAGACAATGCACAGAACTATTAATAGGTTATAGGTCATCCGTGAACTTTCAGAAATGTATAGTAACTTTTATTTGTCTACAAATTTTATAAGAAAGATTTTGTTAGAATTTCAGTAACCCACTAAGCAGTAAATCCTATTAAAAGTATAGGTTTTGATGGTTTAGAAAGACAGACTAGTTTTTGTTAGTTACCTATTGCATTGCCACACTCTCGACTTTCATAAATTCACATAATTTTCATTGTGGTATAAGGAGATTGTAGAAATTATTTGTTTTACAATTGGAAATTTTAGACTTTGAGAAGGTATAGAGTTTAGGTCATACCGGCTATATGACCTAAACTCTATATTAGGTCATATTACACATTCAAACGCATGTCCATCTTTCTCCAAAATGCATACATTTTCTGCTAAAATCTGCTGCCACCTATAGACAAAGTATTTATTTAAAACAGTTGCTTGTCTTGTGGGGTTTTTTTTCCCTGGATTTTGACAAAAATAAATGCTGTAAAAAGAACTCTACGTTATACTTGTTCTTTAAGGGACATATTATTATTATTATTATTATTATTATTATCATTATTTTGACCATCAATATTTGCAAGTGTTTAGTTTATCAAGGCCACTCTCAACCTTTATGTCTAATGACCATACCATCATTTCTGTGCATGATTCAGGGCAGAGATTAATAAATCCATTTCACAGATGATTTTCTGACTCTGATTTTATTGAAGAGGCTTACCCAGTGTTGCACTGGATTAATGGGATGGTTATACAGAATGTGAGACCAACCAGAATATACTGAAAACAAGGATGGATATTATAGCACTTCATTTTGACACAGAACAAACACCAGAGGGTCAAGGTTTAATTTGTAATAGGACTAGCTTTGTAATATTTAACCTCTATTAACACCAACCCATTTGACCCATAAGAGACAAATAAAGCCAGCCACTCCTACGACTCATTGTGAGAATTTGCTAGCTTTTGTGATAGTTCCCTTCATCTTGTATTAGCAGGTCTTGGGATGTTCCATCTGTTCTGCAAGTAAAGTGAGACTATTCCTTTGCTTAGTCATGATAAATCTGGTTATAAGTGACATAGGATCTCAAAAGTTGATTTCACCTTCACATGTGCTTTCCATTCTAGAATAGAGAAGCTCATTTTCATAGTTTATATTAATATCATTAAACACCGTAATTGCAAACCAAGTGACTTCTGGCAGTTGCTAATTTCTTACATCAGTTGCACATACAGAGCAGATGGAAACAGTTGCAACACTCACGGCCCTCTATATTTTTCTCTGTTAGCAGGCATAAGCACCCATGGGATTTATGATTCCTTATTTCTCAACCTCCTGGATCTTACACACAGACATATCTCTATCGCTGCACCAGGATCAAAGGTATTTTTCATTTGCACAGAAACTTTCTCCAGGCAGAGTGAGGTCAGAACCTCAGGAAAGGTTAGCTCAGAGGGGCATGTTGACGGTTACAGCAATAGTGAATACCTTACTTTTATTCTTTTTGACCTCCTATATTTCCTGCAATCCTTTTACAGCTAGCCCCAGATAGTTCATTCTGATGCCCTGCACCTTTTGAGTCGTTTTGCTTAGAAAGAAAGAAACAATTCAGTTGGCATTTTCATCTAAGGGATGCTCAGGGCATGGGGTGTTTTGAGGAGATAGTTTGACTTCTTTTGTAAAACTATTGACCAGCATCAAAATGTCAACATGCATCTCCTTTATTCCAGACTTGGGAATGGAATGCCAGATATTTACTTACCAAGAATGAGAAGGGCTATAAAACTCTCAGTAGCAAAAAAAAAAAAAAAAAAAAAAAAAAAAAAAAAAAAAAAAAAAGGAAAGAAAGAAAGAAAAAATGAAAAAAAAGTGCGTTGTGAAATCGAAGGGATTTACTCTTCCCAGAAGTCTTAACTGAAGTAGGGAAAGCGGGAGGCTATCTGTTCTATCACATGATGAGAAAAGAAACTTAGCCGTTAACCTTTTCACTTTTTAGAATTCCCCTTTATCTAAAAATAAGTGCAATCTCTATTAGAACTGAAGTGGACTGTAGAGGTCTGCTAAGTTTTTTGCTTGTTTGTTTCAATTTATTTATTTTATTTTCTTAAATCACAATTGTCTTATGACATAGCAAACTTTTGGCACAGCTTGAAGCCATCTAAATTTTCCTGACTCCTATCCTAGAATTTGATATTTTTTGCACTTCATTTTAATAATAATATTTTTGGAGAAAAGCCTTCCTTTGGCCTGGGAAGCTTGGTCAAGTTACACTGTTATATACTCTCATAGAATATCATTCCTTTCCTCCATAACAAGTTTATCAAATTTTCATTTTTCATTCATTGTGAGAATACTTTATCAGTACCTATATCCCTCAAAACATCTGGAAACTTACCTTTTGTCTTTGTAAGACAAAGAAAGCTTTGTGATGCCAGGCAAAAAATTTGTTTATCAATGTTTTTAAATGAAATTGGGAATGAATAACATGTTTTAATTTTTCTGAGCCTTGATTTACTCATTTCTAAAATGGCATATTGCTGTATATCCGATAATGTCTTCATAAATAAAATTAAGCAAAGAATTTGCAAAGAGTCACGATTCAAAGAAGACCCATTACAACACCTTGGAGAATACCTATTATGCTACTGCTCTAAAAATAGCCTCTTTTAAGAATAGTTCTATCATGAAGAGTTACTGTGCAGATAAAGTATAAACAAATATCATTGGAGAATTCACTACAGAGCAACTTATATATAAGTAATATTCAATAAACATTAAAATATTACATATATTTCAAGAAATTTGGCTTCCTTAACTTTTTTCTTCAGCTAGATGATGAAGGCAATGTTATCAATATTTCTGTTTATTATTTTTTATCCATGAAAAAAAAGTAAATAAATCTGTATGTTGTTTTTTCTGACATGGAGAAACTAACTGAAAAAAAAAAAGAAGAAAAGAAAAAGGCATCCTCTTTCACAGTTCCAAATGTCAGGACTCTTGCATCAGAGCTGTCATCTTTGTCCATCCCCAAATCTATACCAGCTTACAAAAAAGGGCTTTATAATTAATTTCAATTGTATATTACCAGTACTATTTTAACTTATGGCCATTTTTATTGTACGAATGCAACTATGTACCTGAATTTTTGATAAAATAAATATACAATCCTTTATGTATTTTGGCCTAGAGAAACCCGCCTCTCCCATCTTCAGCCCTACTTTGAAAAATAGCATATACATTGCTATACAGATTAGCATTGATATCTAGTTACTTCCACAATGCACAAAAATTATTTTAGAAAAAAAAAAAAAAAACTGCCCTATTGAATGGCCCTGCGAGGCACTCATGAGACTTTTACTTTCTTTAAGAAAAGTTTCAGCAAATACTTTGATACTAACAAAAATTAATAGGTGAAAATGAAGAATGAATAAGTGAATATCCAAAAAGATATTTGCACACCAATACTCATAGCAGCATTATTCACAGTGGCCAGGACAGGAAGCAACTGAAGTGTTCTACGATAGATGACTAGATAAAGAAGCTGTGGTACATATATACAATGGGATATTACTCAGCCATAAGAAGAGATGAAATACTGCCATTTGCGACAACATGGATGGACCTCGAGGTAATCATGCTAAGCAAAGCAAGCCAGACAGAAACCGCTGAAAATCACATGATATCACTTATATGTGGGACATAAATCTAAAAGCAACGAATGAACAGGACAAATAAACAGAGAATCATGGACATGGACAATAGACTAGTGGGTACCAGACGTGAGGGAGTAAGGGGGAGAGAGGAGGTAGATGGGGTAAAAGGGCTCAAATATGAGGTGACAGAAAGAAATCTAACCATGGGTGGTGAACACACAATGCAATATATATGCCTTACTGCTAAATTGTACACTTGAAACTTACTGGATTTTGTTAACCAATGTCACCATAAAAAATTAATTACAAAAAATGAAGTGAATGTTCATAATGGCATGAAAATTTTGGAAATAGCTAAGTATTTCACATTACAGTTCAGCTAAATCAAGGTTTAATATAGCACATTTTAGTAGTGCTGTGTTTAAAATAATTTAAAAAATAAAGAAAATGTTGCATTATCCAAACATCATCGGAGCTTGGCATCACTCACCCAACTCTCACATGTTATAATTATTATCGGAAGGGAAGCTCTGCTAGTCTTATGACCTGTATCAAGAAGGCTAGAGGAAGTTGGTGCATGAGAAGTACATTTACTATGTTACGATCAGCAGCTATAATTCATTTCTTTTCGTGTTTTTCATATGCAGTTTGACACTAAAAGAAGCCCACTTCCTTGATTTCTCTAATCAGTGCAGTCAGAAAAAAACCCTCTTTTGTTAATGTAAAATCTGTGTAAATTGGAATGGCCTAATTCACTTTAACCCCAGGGGCTGTGAGATATAATTTACTCAACAAATACTTTAGACCACAAGATTGGGCTAAATTAAGTTAAATTTTCAGAAAGAACAAAAAATGTATCTGTAAAAAAATGAAGAAAGTCATGAAAATGAGTCTATTTTGCGAACTTCAGTTCAGTTTGGATACGTTCTCAGTAGTGTCCAAATGAAGGATGGCATTCTTTCTTTACATAAGACTTTAAATTACAGGTAAAAATCAAGACACATTAATGCAGAGCTTCTATGTTTAAAGTTGATCCCCACCCATTTGCCTACTCTCTCTCTATACATATAAAGTTTAAAAATAAGTCCTAAGGCTCCTAAGAGAATGTTTGGAGATTAGAAGACGGAGCAGAAACACCACTTATAACATGGAGGTCAGTGGAAAATAAGTTTGTAAAGACAATGTGAGACTTGATTGTGATGAGAACCAATGTTTATTAAGAAGTTTTAATTGTATTTTATATGGAAGAATACTGATGGGCATATTAGACCAGGTGTTTGGTACTATAGCCATGAGACCAGGTAAAGGTTTAATTTCATTTCTGTCTAGTGGGTAAAGAGCTTGGAAACCATTTGTATTAGCCTGGCATCTGCAAAGAAACAGAACTAACAGGATATACTTAGATCTATACTTATACCTATATCTTTATCTATATCTATATACCTACACATTAGTCTCTCTCGGTCTCTGTCTCTCTGTCTCTCTGTCTCTCTCGTTTGAGATAAAATTGTGGCCTTAGGTGCTAAATAACTCATTTGAAATTATTTGGAAAATAGGCGGGAAGGTGTAGATTTAGATTTTGCATGGGCTTCAAAATCTTAGTGACTTGGACTGCATCTTTCAAAATAAGTCAAAATTATGTGCAATTTTGAAAATGTGATTTTGTTATATTGTCAAAGATGTTACTTATCAGGAAAGGTGATTTTTTTTCTTCATTTATGACTGTATAAGACTTTTGAACCAGTCTCTTGTGCCTGATAGCCTTATTTCCACAAGTCTCAGCCTTTCTACTAGTCCTCTGATAAGATCATAAACATTCATCAGGTCGTGCATTACATATCATCATCACTCTTTTGTTCATGTGGGAGCTATCATTTTATTCATCAACATCCCTCACAGTTAAAACTTTGAAATATGGCCATCAAAGTGTATAGAACACTTATGGAAATCAAGGCCAAAAATATGCATTTAGAATTGATCTCCATGTAATTGACAAGAACATATGCATTCAGGAGTTACATCAATTTTAACTTTCAACCACTGGTCCATAGTTGATTGTGAACACTTCACTGAGGATTTGATAAGATGAAAACAATGACATGGAAATTCTGTACAGAAGGATGACAGTCTACTACGGCTATGCAGAAAAAGGATCCATTTATCTGAGAGAGATGGCTTCTTTAAAAGGGGAATTAAATATGCTATACATTTTTGCATTAGTACATACGCTTTTTAAAAAATGTAATGTATAGGGTAGATGTTAAACCATTTCCTGTAACTGGTGCTCCTAGTTAGCATTCCATACAGCTTCAAAAGCACTTTTCAGAGAAATCTGTCAATAATGATGATACTCTTTAGGAATGCACTGGCATACTCAGTATTAGATGAGAAACAAGTAAAAGAAAATTGGGAAGCTTCAATGTCCTTTTCCAAATGGTGTTCTATGATGGTATGCAAAACATTTTTTTCTGTTACAGGGAAAGAAATAGTGGCTTCCTGGCTCTTTAGAATTATGAAGTTACAGTGCTTGCTTTCGTTGCAAAATATAAAATCCAATGGATTGTTTACTTTAATTACAATGGATTATCAGCTTTATTTATAAAACAGGACATTCAAAGATTGTCTTTTACAATATCAGAGGGCCTTGCAGTGGTAATCTATTTAGCCAACATGTCTGGTTCTTGACCCTGTGGTCAGTAGAGAGGTATTGCAATGGGGAAGAGGGAGCCAGGAAAGATTAAATTTCTCTTCCTGGTATTAGTCATTTATCCTCCAGTCATTTATCCTCAAAGCCATAGAACAGGGACACAAATGCGTAGAGAATTCAGAGCTGTGGAAGGACTTAAAGGTCAGGTTGCCTTAAAACACATCTTTTGCTGAAGGCCCAGCGTATGTAGCATAAACACCTAAGCTTAAAATATTCAACACACTGGACGTGGTTCCATAGTGTAGAGGTTAGCATGCCTGCTTTACTCACAGAAGGTCCTGGGTCCATGCCCCAGTGGAGCCACAGTCCATGATCTATGGCCATGCCACCCTGAACAAGCCCGATGTCTGATCTTGGAAGCTAAGCAGTGTTGGGCCTGATTAGTACTTGGATGGGAGACCACCTAGGAAGACCAGGTGCTGTAGGCAAAAGTAATAATAATAAATAAAAATTAAAAAAAAAAAAATTCAACACAGATTTTGTCATTTTTGTTGTTGGTTTCACCTTATGTCACTAACGGATTGTTAGCAGCTTCTCTAGGCAGGGTTCACTGGAGAATTATTTTTTATTTAATTTCACGACCCAGACTATGACTATATTTTTAGAGGTGAATAAAATGAGGCTTTGACAGATCAAATAATTCTCCCAAAATCAACTCCTAAGTGGCAGAGCCAGGAACCCAGATTTTATTGTTACAAAGCCTATATTCGTTAGTCAGTAATATGCCGTTTCCTCCTTTTACTGTTAATTGTTTTAAATTTGAATTCAAAAGAATTATAGATCACAGAAATTTGCACAAATAGTACATATACTTCCAGGCACTCTTCCCTCAGTTTCCCCAATAGTAACAGCTTATGTAATATCCAAGGCAAGACATTGGTATGATACTGTTACCTAGATTACAGACATCAGTTACTGTTTTTTAAATTATTTCATATCGATGGAAATTTAAGTAAACCATATTACAGTATTAGGATTTTGTATTAGGAGCCAGGCTAGCAGAAGAAAATTATAGGTAATTTACAGATGAAGTCCTGCTTTAAGCATCCACCAAACACTGAAAATGAATTTTCATTAAAAGTGTAATTTCAGAGCCTTAAGAAAAGCAGGTCTTAACAAGTTGTGACTACGTGACATTAAATAGAAATAGTCACATCACGGATCCAATTTTCTCTTAAGAGCGAGTATTCAGTACATTCTTTAATATCAAGTGGTCAGTGTCAAGCTGGTTTTATCTCCAAGTTATAAAGTTCAGAAAGAAATATAAAAATCAATCAAAATGAAAATATAGTGAAATAAAAGCCGTATACATAGATGTATGCTTTCTGAGTGGATTCTCTGAACTATGCACAGCAGAATAGCCAAAACTTAAGGGCTTTGCGCCCCACGGCAGAAGCCTTGGGATGGATTAAAGAAGGTTAGAATGTCTACTCTTCCTCTTCCTATCTCCTGTAGTAGCCCCATCCAACAGGAATAACTAGCCAAAAAAAAAAAAAGAAAGAAAGAAAGAAAAGAAAAATTGTTTTAGAGTGAAAGAAGGGCGCTACTCAATTGATCTGAAAATAAAGAAAAGTTGTATAAATACATTTTATTTTTGAAAAAATATCATTTAGACCAGAAGGAAACAACACAACAACAACAACAACAACAAAAGGGCATATACACGTTGTGGATTTGCTGGTAAATAGTTGTCCTAGGATTTCTGCTATTGATGGAGAGATCCTTATTAGTCGGTAGGTAATGTTTTTCGGGAAACACTTTCAAAGAAATTGGCCCATAATAACAGCACTCAGAGGAAAATAGGCAGTTTGTAAAGCATTCCTCACCCATTGGGAATTTTCTGAAGGGTTGAGAGGATGTGTGGGTAAGGGCAGGTTCACCGTATTGTCATCAGTAAGGCTTAACACACTATTGGCTCTTTATCTTTTCAGGAAAATCAGTCAAGAGGAAGTGGGGGAGGGTAGGTTCTCTGTGGGTAGTACAGGCATATATGCATTTTCAATTTTCAGGGTTCACACCCACATACAGCTCTTTCGTGTTTCTGAAATCAACGTTTTTCCTTCTTGGCTTCCTTCCTTCATTTTGTCATCCTTCTTGCACAAAAATGATTTTACTCATAGCTCTGAACATAAATACTCCTTTGCTTTAATGTATGTGCCAATTCCTCTCGATTATGCAGGTAACGATAAGGGCAGACTGCACTGTATGTGCTTCTCAGTATTGAGTGTAGCTCTCAGCACACTCAGCAAAAGCAACTCTTAGGCAGGCAAGTCTAGAAGAAAAACAAAGCAGGGATTAGGAAGCCCACATGTCTCTTACATGCCCTGCTGGAATCCGGATTCCAATGGGGTAGGTTCTTCCCAGGGGGTGTGGGTGGGGGATGTGAGTTTCCCATCTGGGCTACCAAGGCCTTGTTTTGTGGCCTTCACATCTCCATGGTCAGTTCTTTTCTGTCGCTTTGATCCCTGTAGATTTCTTCATCACGCCTGGAATTTCAAAGCCCAACTCTCTTTCTTTCATGGAAAAGTTTCACACATTTATCTGGGAACAGCGCCCGATAATAGTGGTGTCTTGTGATAGGAAGACCGTTGCCCGATAATAGTGGTGTCTTGTGATAGGAAGACCGTTGCTCTGAGGTCACGAGCCTTAAGCTCTGGTCCCGATGACTCACTTTATGTTCTCTGTGAATTTGGGCAGTTTTATTAGGTGTACAATGTTTTTAATGATCATGTACATTTCATAGTATTTTTGCAACGATTAAATGACACGATGCATGTTAACAGTTTAGCATAGAACATGACAAAATGTAAGAACTCTGCAAATCTCACAATCATGGTCTCTTCCAATTTTTTTTTTTCTTTGATTTTTCTAATATCCTCTGGACAGTTCATTTTCTTTGAAGCTCCTTTTCTCTAAGTTCCTTTTAGTAAGAACTGTCTATAGTTTGGAAGCTCTTTGCAACATAGAAATTTTAAATGGATATTTTTAAGTATAATAGTATCATATTTTTGAGGTGTTACCTCAAAAATTATTTTCTCCTCACCAGTGGAGAAAATAATACTTAACCTTGGGGAAAATGATCTTCAGTGGCAGCATTTTAACTGGGATGCTTTTACTGGGAGAATTAGTTTGGTCGTTGTGATCTTTGTGACTCCATTATAATGCTTGTGGGAGGCCACTCTCAGCTCTTGCTCCTTTATTCCCTTAGAAACACTTGGGGGGCTTTAAACATAGCCTGATTTCTAAGCTCCACTGTAGACCAATTATCTGAGAATCTCTGGTATGGGCCATAGTGATGATAACTACAAAAAACAAAAACAAAAACAAAGAAATAAACAACAACCAACCCCCCCCAAAAAAAGGGTCCTCATGTTGATTCTAATAATAGCTAAAGTGAAGAAGCACTAATATAAATAAATGTTTCTTAATGATGTAGGATATTGACAATATAAACCAGAATTGGGTAAACTATTCCAGTTATTACTTGGAAAAATTCATATATTAATTCCTGGACAAGAGCAAATATTATTGAATAATAATTTCTGAGACAGAAGCTCAGGGACAAACTTTTTTTTTTTAATAAGCATCTTGATTGATTCATAAGTGCCATGAAGTTTGGTAGTCAGTATTCTAAAAATTCTGAAATTACAGCCTCTATCAGGCTTGTGACAACTGACAAGAAGTTAAGATCTCTGATGGGTTGTTTAACGTAGAGCTCTCTTTTAATGCTGGAGTCTGACTGTTCTCTCTTCATGGAAGATGTCACAGGACAGTTTTTCAGGGGTGTGGAAAGGCCTTGTCCAGCTCAAGCCTATTAGAACCAACTTCATGAATCTCCCTACTTTGGATCTTCGGGGAGATTTTGCAAAGACCAGTCAAATTCTCTATACAGTCACTTGTGACTTAATTTCTCCTGTGATCTGTTTTCTTATCTGTAACATGCAGGGAGGATGGAACCAAATAAATGTTCAAAGATTTTGACACATAAAAAACCCTCAATAAGTGTTAGCAAATCTCTTTTTTTAATAACTCAAGTTATTTAATTTCTTTAATCAAAAAGCAACAATAACATTCACCAAAAAGAACAAATTCTGCACTGTGAAAAAAATTTAGTCATTTTACAAAACAGCTAACTCTTATGTATAAATATATGCATATATGTATATTATGCCACCATATGTTTTAAGATATATGCATTTATATTTTATATACATATGGCTATTTGTAGTTTATTCTTAAGTATTTTTACACCCATGAATATCAACGACAAGAAGAGTAGAGTTCCACACACATGACATTAAAAAGAAATCTCGCATTGCTGAGGTATTCATAAGCCCACGTATAGAAACAGATTATCATCCAGTTATTCAGCTACCCAATGACGAACGAGGTCGTAAATGCAGGAAGCTGGCTTAGACATGACTATCTGTGTTAGAATTCTGGCTGAATTACTTCTTAACTGTGGATATGGGAAAATTTATCTAACTTCTATGTGGCTGCTTTCTACTCTATAGCCAGGGTTAATGATTTATTAACACGTGGGATTTAAATGATATAACACATGTAACGTACTTGGCCAAATTTCACTGAAAACATGATAGGTGCACACTGCTTTTACTAGAGAAGCACTTAGCCACCTCGATGGCATCAAGCAAGCACCTAATGATAGAGTGTAGCGGGCTGAATTGTGTTCCCGCAAAATTCATATATTGAAATCCTAGCCCCCAGGGACCTCAGAATGTGACAGTATTTGGAGATAGGACTTTTAAAGAGGTAATTTAAGTTAAAATGAGTTCCTCAGAAGGATCCTAATCCAGTCTGACTGGTGTCCTTACAAGAAGAGGAAATCTGGAAACACAAGGAGACATAGAAGAAAGACCACGAGAGACCCAGCGAGGTAGCCATCCGCAAGCCAAGGACAGAGTCCAGATCTGCCGGCACCTTGACTGTGGACCCCCAGCCTCCAGGACTGGGAGTGAATGCATTCTGCTATGGTAGCCACACACTCGGTGGTATCTTATGATAGCAGCCCTAGCAAACTCGTGCATAAGATAACTAAAGTAAAGAAATAATACATGATGCGGGGAATGGGTACAAGAAAAAAAATATTATTTTTTTATCAGTTCCTCCAACAGACTTTTCTCTCTCCCTCACTCAATCATGGTCACTGAATCAAGAAGATTCTGTTGTTTTTCCTAAGATTTTTGGTGTTAACACAGTCTCATTCAAGATTTTTAAAAGTCCAATTCAGTAGAAAATATGAAATTCGATTTTTTACCAGTTGAAAATATTTTTGCTCCCCTGACTCAGCTCAGTCTGTAATTCTTTAGGCCTGCTTTGTGTAGGTGGGATCAAGGATGTTCTTCCATCCTTCTTTCTTTCTGCTCCTCTCCTACTTAATTTACTTCTGGATCCTGAGGCGTCAGATCAAAGGCAATGGATGAGAGGGAAATGGTCAGGGAGATGATTTTACTTAAAGCTGCTTGTCCTCTTGGTTGTTAAATGTGCTAGTTGGTTTAAGTCCCCAGGTCCCCCACCTCCACCCCCCATCTCTCTTTCAGGAGTCTCTACAGCACCTGAGGTAGGTGCTGCCCTTTCCTGTTCACCTCTTGCAACTGCTCTTTAGCTTCTCCGCCAATGGTCTTCACGGATGGAAGCATTTCAAGACAACTCTAGCCAGCCTTTCTGTGGTGCCCACTTGCCCTGTTCTTATGCAAGTCGCTGTAAGTATACACAGCTCCCTGTACTCCAGAAGCTGTGCAGGACCATCCATGAGTTCTAGAAGCTCTACTCTCATTCCTCAGAGGGTGAGTTTCCATTTACAGTCTGGACAGGTCACTCCACTCCCCAACATGAGTTGTTCTCTTTGATCCCATTCACCTCTCTTGCTTTGATCGGATATATCTAGAAACATAGCATGCTGTCTCAGGCCTAAAAACTGATAAAGATATCTCTGAGGCATGCCACCATTCTCTGGGCTCTTCTTACCTATAAACTGGAGTTCGCTGTTGGGCTGGGAGCAAAAAAAACTAGGTTAAGTCACTTCTTAGGGGTCCTCCATTGATGGTTTAATGATCTTTTTGTAATTTAGGCTACTTGTATTCAACACTGGCAGATTTAGAGTTTGCCTGGTGTTCTGAGCCAACAAAGAGACCCTTGTTAGCATGCTGTTACACTGGCTATGAACACGATGCTGATGAACTGACAGAGTTGTCTCTAGGCTGATATGTCTCTTTCTTCTGTCACAGGGCTTTGCAATGTGTGGATTTCAAACACAAAAAAGGGCCAGGGCACTGCGAGAAAGGTTTGTAAAATATTTCTCTTCTTCATGCCCATAAAGAGGATGGAAATATGTTTTAGCTTATAAATAAATATGCACCAAAAGATTGAGTAAAAGTAAATATTTCCCCTAGACACTACTATTTTAAAAGAGTCCACAGATGCCATTAACACACACATGCGATGAAGAACATGCATATTTCCTTTCAAACAATATCAAAAGTAATGCATTATTAGGTTAGATCAAGAACTATTTATTTTCAAAAAGTTCCTGAGATTTCCTGGGAATGTGGCTCTGGTTTACATATTGTAAAGAAGTATCCGCTGATTGTGATCACAATGACTTCAAGGCAATAATTCCTCTTAGAGACACTAGCCATTGGCTTAAGATATAATCTATGAAGAAGATTCTTCTCCTCATGCCTCTTATCGGATAGCTCTGGGAATGTAATTGCTCAGGCACTTGCGCTCTGTGTCACCGTAGGGCCACATCTGATGACGTGCCAGACCTTTCCTAGCGATTGCCAGTCCCCAGATCTTCACCATCACTCATAGCCTTCTAAGGGTGTCGATCTCATGTTTCATATTTTGTTAGGCCCCATTATCTGCAATGCTCAAATTCTAAACCCCCTCCTTACCAGAAGAGGAATGGATAAGTGTTTTTCCTCAGAGAACCTTGCATGCCATCACCTCCCTGCTCTATTTCTCTTTCATCCCCTCTTCTGTCACTCTCGCTTTTTAATGCAGATGGTAACATCAATGCCACACTTCCAGTGATTAGAAGTCACAGCTAAATAGGTGTGAATGATGTGGCAGAGAGAATAGACAACTTGGACCAGAAGGGTTGTATTAAGGCTACTTCACATGTTTACTACTGAATTGGACAAAGTCTCTTACTTTTGGGGGGCCTGTTTTCTCTTCAGTAAAATGGACACGATGCTATGTCCCAAGGAGGTTGTAAGGATCCAGTGGGTTCAAGATTTAAAAAAAATAAAAATGAAAAAAAGGCACTCTGGTTACTGGCTGGCCTATGCTACTTCTGCCTCTGCCATTTCAAAGCTCAAGGGAGAAGGACAAGTCAGAAGTGGCCAAGTGATGTTGCATTTCTGAGGGCTGCTTTGTTGGCCATGGGGGGGGCGCTGTGAGGGTGGGGAGGGTGGGTGGAACGAGACAAAGTGGCTGAAGTTATTGACGTCCATATGAGGTCAGGGGAGCTCAATTAAAGGAGTTAACACATATTCAGTCCTTTATGTGCTAGACATTGTGTGAGGCACCTGTTATACCATAGCTAATTTAATTCTCACAACAAATGCTACTTTTTTTTCTTTTTTTTTTTTTTTCAGAAGAAGTTACTGAGCATAAAGAGGTAAATAAGAAGAGATAAAACCACCGAATTTTAGAAATATAGTTTTGGTCTCTGAAAGAATTTTCTCACCAGGCATGCTCATTCTTCAGGTTTCTGTCACCGCCTCCTGCAAATCTTTCCTAAGTCCCATCTTTTCAGTTAGATGCTCCCTAATCTGTCTTCCTGCAACACTATGCATATCCATATATTAACAGTGAATCATTAAGGTTGGTACTGAACTGTTTATGACAGAGAAAGTCTAATAACCATGGCTCAAACAACACAGGGAGCTATTTCTCTCACATAATCTCAAATGAAAGGAGATTACAGAGCTTTTATAATCATGAGGATCTGTATCCTTATACATTGCTGCTTTGCAATTCTTAATGTGTCACCTCATAGTCCGAGATGGCCCCTCAAGCTCCAGCCATCACATCTGCATTCCAGGAGTCAGTATGGTGGGAGAGATAAGGAAAAGTGGGCTACTTCTTGACAATTACACATAAAATTGCATTTATTATTAATTTAACTAAAACTAGCTATATAGCCATAACTCACTACACAGGAGAGTAGGAAATATCATTGAATTCTTCATTTCCACTAGTCTAGGTAAATATTAGGGGCTCCTCTACCAAGAAAGAGGAGAGGAATGGATTTTGAGAAACAAATAATAGTCTGTCCTGAAAACACTGGCATGTATGTTAGCAGCATACGTTTATGTGTCCATCACTCTCAGGCTGGTTTTATGCATTTATTCATACATTTATTCATTTAAAAATGTGTATTCAGCACCAGCTATAACTTATACTTTATTTGCAGTATGGTAGAGGAGAACACATGTCAGTATATTAAGCGGAATATTATGAATTCCTTTAAGATATAGATAACCGTGACTTTCCCCTGCATTTCCAGCATCTTCAGCAATCTCTAGCAGAGGACACGCATTCAAAAAGTGTTGTTAATTAAATGAGGGGAAAGAGTAGGGGTAACAAAGTTTTCTAGAAAATAATATTCAAGAAGTCTATACAATATAGAGAATAAGAGCCCACTTTCTGAAGGCGGACTCCTTGGGTTTAAATTCCACCTCTGTCGCTTGCCGAATGACCTTGGGAAAATGAACGTTCTTTAGAATGGGAATAACAACAGCCATTCCTCATAGCATTTCAGCGGGATCAAATTAGATGATAGGGGGCAGGTGCGTGGAAGGGTATACGATGCACTGTAAACACTCGATAAATTTCATTTTTTTCTAGGATGAAGTTTTCCTGCCCGCCTGATATACTGCTCGTTTAGATCAGACTCACAGACTCATTTCACCGAGCCCAGCCCTAACCCTTCGATGATGTAGCACCATTAGCTTCCTTCAGGCTGGAGGTAAAATGCGTTTGCAGTAAGGTGAGGATAAAAACACTACCCTGTCATCCTGCGCTGCCATCGCCCCTACCAATCGCTTACTTTAAAATGTTACTAAAAAGAGATGTTTTCAAAGATATTTTTCTGTTCACATTAAAGCTATTTTCCAGCTGCAAATTATGATGCTTATACCTCATTAAAAAAAAAAAGTTACTGGGACAGGGATAAAAACCTAGAAAAGATTATAGGGTAGTATACAATGAATAGAATACTAACGGTTTTTAAAATCTTACTTAACATTTGAAATTGAGGAACCCTAACTTCTGTCATGGAATCATATTCTCTCTTCTCTTCGCCTCTTTCCTTTTTAAGACTCTCTCAATTCTCTGTGTGTGTGTGGGGGGGGGGAATAATGAGCTCTTACAAAGCAGAATTACAAAGAAACTCTATCACTGCTATGTTTTCCCACTAAAGAACATGCAAGGAAGTAGGAAGAGAGAGGCACCTCGAGGTGCTGGCTGGGAAGGAAAGAGTGATGTATTGCATATGTGTGTTGACACTGATGCCATGCCATGTGTCAGAGGGCGGGCTCTGAGTTTGGGAAGCCAGGGTTCAGATCTTGGTTCCATGACTTACTCGCTAAATGACTTTAAGAAAGTACTTAATTTAGCTGTGCCACAGTTTCCTCATCTGCAAAATTGGGTTAATACCTACCCCGTAAAGGGGTAATAGGCATGCAAAACAGTTATGCCATGTGTGATACAGAACATGTGCTACACATGGCAGGTGTTTAACAGAGAGGATGGTGGCTCAGAGAAGTCCCAAGAGTCTCAGACAGACAGACAAATACCAAACAGGTTGCTCTGTAGAAAGAATTTAACTAAGCTCAGACATTTTGGGCAAACTTATCCCTGGGCCCTGGAAAACCATTTAGTCTTGGCTGGCGAGGTAATGTTCCTCTGTCCTTAAGATGCTGTTGCTGTCACATCGTTCACAAGAACGCTTGTGTTTATGGTACAGACAATGCTCTCAGGAGTCTGTCTAGTGGTGGCCATTGTGACAGTAAGGTGCCCAGTAGAGAAAAAGTTTGGGCAGAAGATTTTCTCCGTATGAGCCTGTCCTAGTTGGGGGACTACTCTTCTGCTACAGATGTGAAGTTGACCACTACATGTGATCTCGTGGACAAATAAACATATGGCATATGTAGTCTGACATGGTTGCCTATTATGTAGCGACAACAAACAGCATATTTTAAAAGAGCGGGTCCATCATAAAGGGCTCACGAAGCAGTTAGGATTTTTGTACTTGATGTAAAAGACTTAGAAATGGAAAATTTAAGTTATACTGAGACATTTATTTATCTGACTTAACTAAAAATTGAGAATTCAATTAATGTCTCCCAAGCTTTGGAAGAACAAATTGTGACTTTCTGCCATCAGTAGCGCATCATTTATATGTGGATATTCTATATAATAAATTTAAGGAGGCGATATATACCTGGGATTCAGACCATGTATCCCTGCGAAACTGAGTTTAAATTCTCTCTCTGCCATCCTCCAGCACCCCAAAACTCAACACATCACTACATTTCTCTGAACCCTGTTTCTGATCTGTAAAATGGCAGTAATGATGATTAATAACTGGGCTGTTGTAAGGATTCAGAGAACATAAAACAAGCATTTGCCATATATTATTTAATATGTAATATGTGATACCATTCATTAAGAATTTGTTATTATGCATTATAGATGTAATATGCATAAGCACATAATCATCTTAGTTTCATATACAAGTAAAATAAAATGCAGACACTATTTTATAATACATTAAGCCAATATGTAAGGGGGTGCTTTTAGAATGGCATGGTTTTTGTCACTAGTTATTGAGTTTTTATGGAACAAAACAGCTTTCATCTTAAGCACAGAGTGGGGAATGTCACGCATTGATTTAGTCAATAAGAGACACAAAGTGAGCAAGTGCAGGAGAGTGGCACATAGAAAGAGTTGTCAGAAACAGCTTCCATTCCAAGAGACTCATTTTTCTAATGTGATTACTATTTATTTTATAGGCTTGCATATGACATATCACCACTGAAACTGCTTCTAATTCTGCTTTCATTATTAACCTCACTTTTCAATTCTTTATCGACCTTGGACAAGACTATTTTCCTCTTCATAGCATCAATAGAAAAGCTAGTTCAAGTTTGCTTTAAAAGAATTTAATCTCCAAGCTATTCTCACATTCTAAAAAGGACTTCATATGAGAATGTTAATAGCTACTATTAGGCCTGAAATCAGCCTTTCCCTAAGAGAGAAACAAAAGTGCAGGTTTAGTGCCATTTGAACAGAGAAACTAATAGGATGATCATGAAATGCTGCTACAGAGCTGCGTGGTGCAGGAGAGAGACCACACAGAACTGGCATGCCCAGATCTACCATTTTCTAGCTGTGTGAACTTGCAGGAGTTCCTCAGCCTATCTGTACCTCAGTTTCTTCATCTGCAAAATGTAAATGTCAATCCACACATTGCCTTATGTCAGTTCCCTGCACATATTTTCTGAAGCACACACATGAAAGAAAAGAAGGAATGGGAGAAGAACAGGAAAGGAGGGGGAAGGAGGGGGGAGGGAAGGAGAATATGAACGGCTTATGTAGTCTGATGAGGATGCATATTATGTAACGACAGCAGATAGAATATTTAAAAAAAAAATTGTGGCAATAGGCAGGATTTTTCATACCCATGACTTACACTCAGAGTTTCATGTTTTGGGCTCCCTAGAAAATATCCCTTAAAGTGTTTCCATGCGCACCCATCAAAGGAAGGAAAGTGGCCATTGATTACCTACAAGGCCCCAAGTATGAAGTCCAATAGTACTTCATCAATACAGTAACCTCGTGAGTTAGGTACTTTCTACCTCCAATTTTACAAAGTGGAGCCCAAGGTGAGCAGAATTGATATGAAGTGCTCAGGGTCACTGGATTGGTGAAGAGAAAATCCACAATTGTAAAGCAATCTGGCTTCAAAATCGGCGTAGTGACTACAATAGGTTTCTGTGCTGCGCCTGCCAAGGCTGGAAAATCCACACACATTAAAAAAAAAAAAAAAAATCAACAAACATAGCAATAGGTCCTCTCGGTATCTCATAATGATGCGTACCAGACAAGACTTTGGAATTTGTTTAAAAATGTCTTATGAAAGAACATGCTCCTCATACTCATGCAGACTTTCTTTCAGATGGAACCACTAGCAGGGAGTTTATAGATCAAGTGACATTCTAGGCAATTAAGGCATCACAGAGCCTAGGAAGGATGCATAAGTTTTCAAAAGTAATTTCCACTGTGGCAGAAATGCAAATTGGTTGAAGTTGTAGTGTCACTCAGAAAGTTTGCGAGTCTTTTTAAGAATGACATTAAGCAGTGACAGACAATTGACAGGGACAGCCATTTCAATGGAGGTTGACAAAAGGACTGAGAAGCCTTAAGAAGACGGAAAAAAAAAAAAAAAAAACCCAGTGGGAGATATGCGTAATGGGGAATTGTTTCCTTCCTCTTCTCTTTATTTCTTTTTAGATATAAATATCAATATATTTTCTGTTCTAATTTTTAAGACAATAACCTGCTTTTATGTTTCTCTTGCAAGATCTCCAATAGTGATTACGCGTTTGCATTTAAATAGAACACCTTAACTAAATAAAACAGAGTTTATAAAACAGAACATATGGTGCCATCTGCAGAATAGTGTTGAGAATTTGGAGACAAAGTGGAGGTGACCGCATTGCTTTACATCCACATCATGCTCAAAATAAAGACCTTCAAGGTTTTTTTTGTTTTTTTTTTTTTTGTTTGTTTTTTGGGAGTTTTTTTTAGCACTGAAGCTGGAAAATTTCCAACTGGTTTCTCATCATAAAACTAAATGAGTGTAGATTAGCTTGTTATCAGACAATATTAGGACCTTAGAGCTGGAAAGACTATTCTGCTGGGAAATTTTACAAGCAAGGCACCTGAAGTGCACATGGGCCAAGGGCTTAGCATCTTCACTCAGCTACCAATATCAGAATTTAGACTGCAATTCAAGTCTCTGCCTGTCCTGCTCCACATTACTGTGACTTGATAGAAGGCTGATGCCTTCTAATAGAGGTGAAAACTTTCTCTGATCACTGTCTGAGCTGTATCGTAGTAGTAGATATATAATAATATAAATGTACATATATAAACTACTTATAGTTTAAACTGTTGTAATTATAGTACTTACCTAAGAGTTACAACTATAGTAGTTTAAACCATATATATCATTCAGTTAATTCTGTTGTGATGCATGAAACCCATTTCTATTCAATAGAGCCAAGGTTTGCTGAGCGCACACTATGTGGCAATTATTTTGCTAGACTTCAGGACACAGAGAATAAGTTAAACTCCTGCCCTCATTGCCAGAGTCCCTTTTCTAAACAATGCATGCTCTCGTCTTATAATTGTGCCTTCTAGAAGCTTGACTGTTACCTTCAGTTTGTTTTACGAATGTACCAGAGGAGAGAAAGAGCAATTAGGGGGATCATTTTATAAACTATATAAATGTCTAAACAATGTACTGTATACTTGAAACTAACAAAATAAATTTTAAAGAAATAAATAAACAAAAAATGTGCCATAACAAACATAAAATTTAAAAAAAGGCAAATGTTCAAAAGAGGATTTCTGCTCTCAAAATGGTAGTGAGCTGCTAGGTCAAAAGTGGTCAAACCACAAACAAAAGAGCTCATGGACATGGACTATAGATTAAGGGGGTAGTGGGAGTGGGGAGGTAGATGGGGTAAAAGGGGTAAAAAATGTGGTGATGGAAATTTAACTTAGGGTGGTGAATACACAGTATAAATATATACATGCCTTACTGTTAAAGTGTACAGCTGAAACTTACTGGGTTCCATTAACCAATGTCACCATAAGAAAAAAAGGTGGTCAGACTAGATAAACAGTGTCTTGTTCACCTCTCCATCCAATACTCTATTATGAAGCCATGTTCCATGAATCTTGGACTCATGAACCATAAAGGGATATTTGTTTTTTTCCTTCTCTTGTGAAAACCTGGTTGAGCATAAGAAGCAAAAGAGAATCCTGCTCAACTTCAAAAAGATATTCAAGACAATATCTGTATTCAAATGTAAAATAAAACCCAAGCAACAAACAGGTTTTCTAAATATAGAGTCTGGATGTTCGATAGTATGAAGGAAGGAAGAGAGGCCATGGGGAGGTTTTTGTACCTTTACACCTTGGACATATCGTTTCCTGATTAGTAAGGAACGAGATGGTAGAGAAACATTAGTACCCATGGAAGATTTTCTCTGCTTGTTGCTCAATACCATTTTCATTGATAATGTAAGAAAAAAGAACTGCAGTGTTTAAGAAAAGGATGGAAGAAAAATTGCATGCAAATATGAGTTTGAATCCCTTTTTTAGCTATATTTCCCTTCTACCTCATAACTAATTGAGGCAGAGGACTAGACAAAGTGGACTTTGCAGAGAGATGTCTGATTCTAACTCCTTGTTTTTTAGTTATCAGCTCTGCGACCCTGGGCAAGTCATTTCTCTGAATCTGTTTTATTAGTGGACAAATAGTAATAATGCTTCTTAGCACGCCTTTTTTTTTTTTTTTTTTGAGCACAAAGAAATATAGTGTGATAATAATACAAAGTGTTTGAAATGAAGGCTATTTTGGAAAATCTAAGAAAGATTATTGTATTCATATTTCACATCGCTATAACATTTGTGAAAACAATAATCACAATTATCCATTAAAGATATCAATAGATTATAATAAACAAATAAATAAAATCACAGAGGTAATGTATTTTGCCAAAGATCATAGTTGCAGTTTAAAAGCATAGTGTCCAGAGTCAGAGTCTAACTTTACCCCATTGTTTTCAAACCTGTGATCTTGGATAAGTTACATACCAATCTTAGGGTCAGTACACACACACACACACACACACACGTATATGTGTATATAAGTAGGTGTATAATTTAATATTTAAAATATGAATAGTACTCATACCTAGTTAAGATTGTTTTGATTATTAATAAAAGTCTACAAATGTATTGACCACGTGCCTGACACATAGTCAGTGATCAGCAAGAGTTGTTTTTGTTCTCACTATTCTTTGCTCATATCCCAATGTGCAGCGATTGGTCACTTGTAGGTGCCCATCAAGTTTGCTCTCTTGTGGGGAAAGTATTATGGATTTTTTTTCCCCCTCAACACTTAATGGTATCCTTAGCAAAATAGGATCTCAAAAAGTATTTTAGTTAATGATTAAAAAAATGTTTTCAGCAATGGAAATAATATTTAACCTCGTTTTGCTCTCATTGATACATTTTCAATTAGTTGCAATACTATCTTTAGAATGCCTACATATCGAAAGCACAATGCCAGTTGCGTGCCCATGAGTGAACCTTTTTTTTTTTTTTTCAACTGCCTTAATTTCCTGAGGAGAATGAATGGAGTGGTTAAATAATATGATTTATTTGAGAAATCTCTGCTAAAAACTCAATTATAAATCACTGGCTTTATTTTTTATTTAAACATTTGGATTTTAAACATAAGAATTTATTTGTGAAAACCATTCTCTCTTATAAGACCTTTTAAATATAATGCCATTTTAAAAGATGGAATTTATTATTTCGTTGTAAGTACAAACATAATTATTCATTTTTACATATGGTCGAGTTTTACTGAAATATCTTTTACTAGATTAGGTAAATTGTGTTTGAATTCACTTTTTGTTAATTGCAGCTTTCACCCCAACATTGTCCTGAAGAAATTAGCAGCTCATTTTAGGTACAAAAGACAATTCTTGCTAGGTAGTTTTACTGCATATTATTTAAGTTGATATAATGATGTATTTTTTTTAGATCCTACACACTGCACTCTCAGGTATGAAAGTTTTTAGCCCAGCTTTATTCCATTAAACAGAACCCAATTAGTGTGATACTTGAACAATTCACCTGAGACTTTTCCTGTGTTAGCCCTGAAATCCTCGCATCCAGATAAACCCCTCAGCCCTGGCAAACTGGGATGGTCAGTAACCCTAACTGAAATGAAAGGAAATAGGAGTATTTCAATCAATAATTCTCAACTGGGGCAGCTTTGTCTTCCCAGTAGACATTCACAATGTCTGAAGACATTTCTGGTTGCCATGACTTCGGAGGAAGTGTGGCTGCCACGCATCTATGAGGTAGAGACCAGGAGATACCGGCTAAATATCCTATGAAGCACAGCACAGGCCCTCACAAAAAGCATTGTGTGGTCCAAAACATCACGGGTGCCCTCCTGAGAAACTTTGATGTGAATCCCTTAAAATGCTTCCTTGATGTGCGAGGGTTTGTGCTTCCTTAACCAAAGGTTATCTCTATCCATTTCTTTCTTTTTTCTCTTTTAAACATTTCAGTTTCAAGACAGGGATACTTACTTATAAAGGAAGAAAAAAAATCTTTTCTTTTTGGTACCACCATACATGAAATCAGTCCTCATTGTTTTAGGAATGAAATCCATCTATTGCCCCAGCTTGTTCCATTAAACCAGCATCCCCAATTAGCCCAATTAAAATAACTTCAGGACATTGATATTTTGAAGTCTTGCAATCACCCTCTGTAAATCACTTTCCATTGCCCTGGCAAAGACTTTTTAGTACTATCTCCCTTATTCCACAGCATCGGCTTTTCACTCTCCCTGCTGGAGGCCTACCCGAGAGCTCCGAGCACTCATTCTGAAGTTTACACCCCCATTTGAGACTCACCCTTCTGCGGGCATTCTGGTCTCCCTCACTCCTTTGGCTCTAAATTTCCAGACCCAGGCTGACTACGGTAGATGCTATGGTGCTCTGCCCAGATCCCTCCTCAGGTTTGAAGCATCTGCTCCTCATCTTTTGACACAATGGGCTACTGCAGCTCACAACTGTGCCACTCGCTGGGTGTTGTCTCAGACACAGGTTACACCTAGCTGATCTGGAGGCACGGCTGTCTTAACTCAATGTGGGGCAACTCTAAAGAGCCAAATCGGCTGCACACTCCTTGTAGGATGGTCTGAGGCCTTAGTTGCAACTTGTCGGCCAGCTTCTCTCTGCCCGTCTGCTTTCATCACTTTCTTACAGGTGTTTATCTCCTGAGACCATTCTCCAACAAGCCTCCTGCATGCAACCCTCCATCAGAGTCTCTTCTCCAAAGAATGTATTCTAAGTGGCTGAGGGGTCCAGCCAAGTTCATGGAATCTAACCCTTCTCAGACCTTTTTGGCTGAGTCCTAATTTCGCCAACTCTCACCCCATTGTTGTCAACTAGCACCTCTTCACCATGAATTCATGAAGAAAAGAGTAAGACAAAGCACCTGCAAGTCTTAAATAAAATTGAGTGTCTATTTTACCATGAAATCCACTCGATCACTGAATACTAAAATTTAGGATATCAGTCACATACAACTGCGTTCGTATTCATCCAAAACAGCAACTACAACAAAATCCAGAATGTAATGTCCCATCCATCTCTGTTAGCACATCTGTCAAGCTAGATTGCCATGCATTTTTTAAAAGTTAATAGGACGCATCAGCAATAAAAAAAAAAAAAAAGAAAAAAGAAAAAGGAAAAAAAAATGCTTAGTGTTATCCAGATATGGCTTCTCCTATATAATTAAACTCTATTTCTTTTAAATTACAAATGAGCAATGAATAACATTCTGGTTAATTGAGGTCCTGTACTATATGCAGTAATTTTTAACCACAGTGACTTTTAAAAAATGTGTTTAATATTTTGTAAGAGGTTAGTCCTTAAAGTTATCATAGTACCCACCCCCACCTCCAACTCCATTTCCTGACTTTTTTTACCAGTCATCCAAGCACCTACCACCCCCTGTCATGAATCACAAGGCCCTTCCTGACTTTCAATCTTCTGATTCTTGAAGCACAAACCTGATTTGTGCCAGGCACATATGAACAGTTCTGTCCTTCCATCAATCATCTGAAAGACTCGATGACTAGGCAGGAGAACTAAGTACTTGATTTTTTTCTTATCTTATTTTAAGGTGTCAAACATGGAATTACTGGGCCACAGAAGGTGCTATTTAAAGGGAAAAAGAGGTAGATATAGGAAATGAAGTTCATGTTCCAGAGACCAGGAAATTGCTCTGGATGCACCTGGTAAAGGTGTGTTGACTAAAATGACCTAAATACATGTGGAAGAAACTTCTGAGAAAACCAAAATTATGAATTACATGTGACTATCGCATGCCTATTAACTCTCTTGAAAAGTGGTTTTCCTCAGTGGTCAAGAAGAAGGACCAGATATCCAACTTCAACCAGAACAGCATTATTTTAATTTCCCGATCAAGTCATGGATGTCTTGATTGCACACAATCTAATTCATCAAAGAATCTCTTCCAATGTGCTCTGAACTGGGCACTATAATCCAGATTGACCCCTGTATTAAAATGATCATACCTGTGGGATTTTAAGTTATGGAGGTGACTGAGCGCTGACATGGAGAGGTCAATGCCATTGAAAGAAGAATTTACTACTTACATTTCCTGAGAGAAGAAGACATCCCACACCATTCAGGACCACAGGGCAAATGACAGTTTCAGGCAAAAGTGCGAGTAAGGGGAAAGTCAAAGCTGAAGGCTTTATTAAGGTTTCCTAATAAAGGCAAGGCGGTGGAGGGTAAACAGTTTAGAAATGGCTAGTTTAAGTAATTCTGGCAGGCTCTAGGGCATAGGGACTGTCCCTAGTTGTCTGGTACCTGGGCCCTGGGTTGCTTTTGGGCAGAGGAAATATTAGCTTCATGTATGAGATTTAAATAAAGGCTGGGGTGGGGGTGGGGCGGGCAGCCTTGATTGGCCAATCTGCATATGAAAGGCATGTTCCAGGCAAGTTGTCCTCCTCCCCCAGAAATTAGCTAGCACTGGGAAGGGCAGGCTCTACCTGGGAATGTATAATCCAAGAAGAGATGCCAAAACATCATAAGGTACATAGAAAATTAAATGCAATTAATACACCCCCAAAGAACCATTTATTTTCCCCAATAATTTAAGCACTGTACCTTCCTTAAAACATGATGATTGGATAGTAGACACTGGTATTCTGGTTGGCACTGGAAAACAAAACTCTTCTTTCCCTAACTGAATTTGGAAAGAAAGATAGCCCATGGCTAAAAATGTAAGAGGCCTCTTACGAGCCATAGTTTCAGAGCTTTAGCTGGGCTTTCTTATCTAAGGAAAAAGCAATGAAAGAATTTCGTATGCGTTTCTGATTCTCTACACACCCGAGGTAAGTGCATAAATTAGTAACTACACTGTAAAACCCTATAATGTATTGTCCTGCAAAAGGATCCCCTCGTGTTTTTAGGTTCTTGTGTGTGTGTGTGTGTAATTTGTTTTGTTTTGTGGAGTAAATGAATTGGGGAGAAATGTTACTAGGAAGAAAGACACGGAATAAGACCAAGTCCTGAGAATTGTTTATAGAACTTTCTATGAAATCGGAAAACAAAGATAGGGATGTTGAATATCCCATAATTAATTGGTTTACCAAATGTATATTCAGATCTATAATGTGCTAGCAAGTGATCTAGTTACTGGGAAGTATAAAAATAAATAAGTTAGACCAAGACCCTGGCCCCTGTCTCTTTACGTGTACAATGTCTTGGGAGAGGCACATTAAACATCTGTCTATACATTGTGGAACATTGGTTAGTTTTATTTTAAATGTGCACTTAGTCTACATGTAATGATTTTTTGAATATATTTGATTTTTTTTAACATCATGTTGGCTGCTGGGTGTAGGGATGCAATAGAAATGGAAAGAACTGAAGAAAAACTATCCAAATAATCTAGATGAAATATCAAAGTGGCATGAATTAGGTGTTGTGAGTAAATATGGTGAGCAGTGGGTATGTAGAGAGTATTTGTGGAAGTTGGAACTTGCAGGTTTTACACTTAAAGGATTCATTGAATTCTAAAACACCAGGCAGGTCTTTGAAGAAAAAACAAATAAAGACAGGCAGTAAAGGGAGGTGTGGCTTTTTCTCACATTCGATCCTCTGCTCAACTCTGGGCAGAAGATGTGGGATTCCATCAATGTCACAGTTGTCTCGATGCCGGGCATCTCTTGACAGTGACAAGCATTAGTTAGTGGGGAGAAGGCAGGATACAGCAGAACAGCTGCAGAGTGGTTGAATTTAGGAGATCATAAGATGAAGCCTCCTCTTTCCCAACAGATACCAAAGGGAGGAAATGTGGGAATGATAGGGAGATAGTCCTGAGAATATACCTGCGTTATCCAGAAAAATAACATGGACTCCAATCATTAAAAATGGCTCCCACTCTGCTTTATATTCACTTATGTTTTTTTTTCTATGTACCATGTGTAATACACCGATGACAATATTTCAGCACCTTTTAGAGGTGGCCACATAGAAGTGAAGAGCTGTCTGCATGATATAAGAGCATGCGACAGATGCTATTAGAACAAACTTACTAATTTGACTATCCATTTCTTAGAAACTAAAGAGAGCCACAGCAAGAAAAACCAAGGTGCATCTTGGTATTCAGAGCTAAGGTCATATTATTGTGAATAACAGACTTCATGCCATGAGCATTGAGGGACATTTCCCCACAACTGGCTCCCCGCCCCCAACTAACCGCACCCCGCCACCCCCGTGGCTTGATCTTCGACTTTGCATTATATGACAAGGTAACATTTTTATGAACAAGTTGAGTGTCTGTGATCAGCCTTTCTATAAAATTAGTTTTGTCCCAAATGCCTGTTATTCCAGTTGTTAAATTACTTCATGTCATGCTCCAAGGCTTATATAGTATACAACAATCAAACAGGAACAACACTTTGCATAGCGTTAAATGCCAAATATTCTCTGACACTCCAGTAATTGAACGACAGCCAAAAAAATATGTGTTTGCTAAGGTTCCTTGCTGTCCTGATTGCCAAGTGAGCCCAGCTTGGGGGAGATTGGCTTGCCAAGTGTCAGTACTGTGTTAATATTCTTATTATTCTGTCTGAATAAAATATATAATGCCATTTCCTCTAAAGGTATTATTGATAGTGAGGATTACTATTACAATTTGTATAATTATTACAGCACCAATAACTGAGTCCCCTTCATCAAAACTTTGTGTAACTATCCTGGCTCTTTCAGTAATGCTTATTTTAAAGGTGTACGGCAGACTGTTTGTAGAACCTTTGCTACCCAGCTGAATATTTAATTCACATGTGGGTTTCCTAGGCACTTAAGAGTGAATGGAAAATAGGGCACTCAATAAGATTTTCCTCACAGATTGATGAGGATGAACCAGAGGGTGCTTACCTGGATGAGAAAGTCTCCTGTTACATTGATCAGCTGATTTTCCTACATTCTATAATCAAGTGGAGTAGCTTCTCTCCTGTTTTGCATCCAGATGCATTTCAGAATAGAAAGATGGTACTTTCTAGTACAGTGAAAGGAAAAAAAAGACTTTGCAAAAGTATGTGGTTTCATAGATGGTCCACAGAGAAATATCTCTCTTCCTCCGATACCTCAAAGGGCATATAAAAATCCACTTCGAAGTTTGAAGCTCAACAGCTTAGCCATCTTAAAATCTGGGGATTGAACCCTGATTTTTGCTCTAACTTCATCAATAGCTTCTTGGACTGTCACAGGTTTGCTGCTCTGAGGACTCTAGATAGTTTGAGAGGGGAGGTGAAGACTTGTCGGGGAGGGTAAATGTGAGGCTGGAAAGAGTATGATGTCATGTTTGTGTGAGTGAGGTATAACAGAAATGAGAGAAGAGGAGTCAAACTAGGAACATATCTAATTTTTCCAGGTTCAGTAGAAGAACCACATATATTATGCTACATTACATAAAGTGAGGGTCTGGCGAAAATCTCTCTTTAGGACAGTAATGCTTAAAAATCTACAAGTATTTACTTAAGAAAGGGCAATAAGGTTATGTGCATTTTAGTGTTAAATTAAAGTAGTGTCCTGTGTGGTATTAAAAAAACCCCTATCACAATTGTACCATGAAGGCGACAGGCCATTAGCCTTCATTAGCAAATTAGGGCCTGAGCTAACCCTGCTTTTGTCTGATTATAAAGACTGTGATACAGTCCATGCCACTTAATCTGGACCCAGGTAATAAGCACATCTTAATTAAGATGCCCCACTGGGAACCAATTTAATGCAATATATATAATAGGATTTCAATTCTGCTTTAGTGTCTTTGTGCTAGATAATAGAGGTGGCTGGAGAAGCTTTATGTCACTAATTTCACAAACTAAATACAATCTCAGTATCTCAGCATGAGTATTTTGAAAGCTCAGAGGAGAAAAAAATGAAATAAAATCAACTATTTTAGAATGTGTAAAGGGAACAGCTTTTAAACTCCTTTTCATCAGTGTCTCATTTTTAGAAGCTACGTTTTAGTGCAGTGATGATAGCATCAATTGATCTCTTCTCTCTTTGTGTAGGGTCTTTGTAGTTCAATATTTCTTGAATTAAAAAAAAAAAATGTTTTCCCCCAATTCCTTTTTTGATCATTTTGAGGAGAAAGAAGATGCGTCCTAGTATTCTGATTTTAAGAACAATGAAGTAGATAATGAAAAAGGCATTAATAAAGTATGGTACTAAGTATTTATTGTTAAGGCTTTATATTTTAATTTTTATGGCACTAGTATATGTCAGTTTGATCCAAAGACAGACAACCATCTTCTTATTCTCCATTCATGCATTTATTCCCTATGTTTGTCTGTCTATCTATTTATCCATTTATCTATTATCCATTAATTTGCTTATTCAAACATTCATTTATTTCACACTCTTTATTGAGCATCTACAATGTCCCAAACCATTTAAAAGTGCTGGATATTGACATGTGAGTAAGTTAATATCTCAGGATGCTATCTATCTATCCTCTCTACAAGCTATGAGCACTGTAAGAGCAAACTATACTAGCAATGCCTACAGAGGTGAAGAGCATTAGGATAGGGTGGGGATATTTAAAGGTTGATAAATGATTTAAGATATAGACTAGAATGACTAATCATAGTAAACGGTTGGGAGGAGGCTTGAACAGTGAGAAGAAACTGAGAAGTTACTGCAATTTAGAATTCCCTATTAAAATCTTATTAAAATGCTCTCTCCCAAGTCAGGATGATGTTATCTGTTTTTCAAGGTGCAGAGTTTTAGCTGTAAAATAAAATATTTCCAGCTCCTCTCTCTCTCTCTCTCTCTCTCTCTCTCTCTCTCTCTCTCTCTCTCCCTCCCTCCCTCCTCCCTCTCCTCTTTCTTTCTATCTTTTTCTGCCACAACTTAAGCTTTCTGTCCTGTTTTCTGTTCTTAACCCACCCCTCCAATTTATCTTAGGCATTTTTCACATTATCTTCTCCTGGGAAGGGGAGGGTGGAGAGTAATGGCAGGGATATTTTATCACTCACTGAAGAGTAATTCTCCCATGAGTAAAGGCTTGGTATACAAACTGAAAAAGAGTACTCCCCAGGGCTTTACGTGTTGATGAGTTTTAAGGAAAAAAAGATAGGTGCCTTGAATAAGTAACCTCTATTCATTTCATTTTATTTGGCAGAGATTGCAAGAAAGCTTACAGCAGTTAACTCTAACAAATGGAAACCTTGATTTCATTTGCATCACGTTCTTGGGACTCATAGTAGGTGAGTTAAATGGCTATGCTTAATTTAATTAACTATTTCATAATCAAGCACATTTACTTTGTTGTCTCGCAACACTTAACAGAATATCTATAAATTATTATATCATTTTAAAACACTTACATACTTTAAATTGAGCCAGTACATTTTGATTCCTTACCTTAAACTCTTCAATTCCATAGGTAGCTTAGACCAGTCAGAAAAGAGCTACTTAATAAATATGACTAATTTGTGTTCTTACAGCTGCTAGTTCAGACTATATGACATAAACCAAACAACTGCTGAGAAATTATATTTTGCAACAAATGTGGAAAAAAGGTATTAGCTTGTAAGAATGGCACTTCTTTCAAACTCTTTTCCACTACCTTAGAAAGCCAAAAAAAAAAAAAAAAAAAAGGAGCTATTTAGACCAAACATAAATGATAGTCATATATATTTATATAGCATTTAAAATTTTGTAAATCATTAAATGCACATTTTATCTGTTCATCCCAATGATGCATCTCTAAGAGAAGAATCATTACTTTCCTTTCACACATTAATAACTTCATATTCAGAAAATTTGGCAGTGAGCAAATCACTTAAACGTTCAACTATGAACATGTGAAATTTTGAACTTGGCTTTTTATCCCCAAGTTAATGTGACTTCAAGTGTCTCAAGCGACAAAGACAATCTTATGCATTTGGATATACATTTGTGAAATTTTAACACATGGCATTTTAATGTCTACATCTATAGACATTATTTAAAACCTTTCCAAATGACAGATAACAAAAATGAAAACCAACCATATGAACATTGCTAAAGCTCTGCTGAATATTCAACATACCATTTTGAGCACTCTGCTGTATGTTAATCATTACAGCTATCTGTGCAATAGCTATCGCTATTATCTCCATTTAACTAACTAAAGGTTGGAGAGGTTAAGTGACTTGTCCAGGGTGATTTAGTCTCTAGAGGTGATGTCCAGCCCTGCTCAGAGAGATGCTAATGCACATGTAACTTCCACTCCTGCTTGTCTCCATAAAGCAATGGCGTCATATAGGTCATTTCAGAACTCTAAATTTTATTCTAAATCTGAAAGTCATGTACCTTTGTCTTCTGATATTGCTGGGAAATTGCTATGCTATCACTCCCTGCACAGAAACGGGAAGGCCTGTCCTGGAAACCTGAAATTCTCAGCAAACCTCGGTTTATTGTTACACCTGAAAGCTGTAGTTCTATGAATTGTTTCTAGGTCTTTGTAATTGGTGGCTGGTAGCATGGGATGACAGTGACAACAAAACAACAATAGACGTCCTTCTAATTAGCTCAGTGATAAAACAGATCAATTGGAAGGAATGAAGAGTCCCTAGAAACAGATAGAATTTATAGAACTAAAAATTAACCATATTCTCTTTCTCTTCCCCTCTATTCTAACCTTCCAAAGTCTGTGATCTATCCTTCTTTCTTCTTTCTGTAACTCTGGCTACCTATGCTTAAATAAGAACCTGAGCGCTCCATGCCCGACTTTCCTTCTTCAAATGACCCCCATCATCTGATTGATTGAGGAACGTTTTTTTTTAATTCAAAGTTTTAAGAGGATATGCATCTATTTCTGGGTTCTCTATTCTAATCCACTGATCTATGCGTCTGTCTCGCCAACAATTGCACAGTCTTGACTATGTAGCTATATAATAACTCTAGAAATTAGGTAGATTGATTTTCTCCTACTTTATTCTTCCTTTTCAAAATTGGTTCAGCTATTCGAGATCCTTTGCTTGTCCATATAAATTTTAGAATAGTTTTGTCTATATCCACACAAAAAAATTGCTGGGATTGTCAAATGGATTGTGTTCAATCTGTATATCAATTTAGGGAGAATTGACATCTTTACTATGTGTGTCTTTCAATCAATGAATACAGTATGTCTCTTCACTTATTTAGACCTTTTTTTCATTAACTTTTTCAGTGACATTTTTCATTAACATTGTATAGTTTTCAGCAAAAAAAAAAAAACTGGTGGTAAAATATATTAATATAGGAACATGTTTCTCAAGGACTATCCCTTGAGTCCTGGTATATATTACATTTTGTCAGAAAAATAATTAAGAGAAATATATGTTTAATCTTAGTCCTTTCTGTATATTGGTATCCTTGGTCCCATCAGCTATGACTAACACAGGGTTCAAAGGGACCAGGTGGTTTTTAGGCATCTTAGGACCATGACTAAGTAAATGCTTGATATTGCTGACCATTTCAAAGCAGAATAAGTAGGGCCTGGCCTCTACTTCCCCCCCCAAAAAAAAAGTGTTTATGAGCTGGCTTACTCTATTAGATTCCAATAAATTAAGGTGAAAAGAAAGAGCTAGACCACAGAATCTCAGGTGTGTGTTAATTTGCCAGAATAGAAAATGAGATCATTGTCTCTGATGAGACTTTGTATGTTTCAGAGATGTTAGTCTTCTCTTCTGAAGGTTACACATTATGACAACATAGATTCTGGGAAGCTATGAAGTTGTATAGATTTTCTGGTAGCTGATGCTCATTGGGTCAATCTTGGTACTTCAAAATATTCTACGAAAGTAGCTTTAGTAACTATTCTAAGTGAGAAAGATAGGACATTTCAACAAATATTCATCAGCTTATCAGTGAAAGCAAGTTCATAGCAAGGCATAAACACTGGATGATGTAGCTGCTGCCACACTGTTTGGACCTTCAACAGCTAAGTGATTTGCTGGTATGTGTATTACTGAGCAACGTTGGTTAAACAGACCAAATAACTGCTAAGGTCTCTGGCCTTCTGGAGATAGCAGAGTCCTCTCCATTTTCCAGTCTCTTCACCAACTGCTAACCACCTTCAAGGGATGCCCATTTCCTTCACCAGGTATTTACTTGGTAACTAAAGTTTCATTCAACCCTGTATGTTCTCCTGTTGACAACTAACTGGGCTTGCTCAAGAAAGATCCCATTCTTGGAAGGATGGAGTGTCACTGTCCTTGAGTTGTGAAGGGTCAAGGGAGAAGTATTGCCATTAATGAATACTATTAACAGATGCACATTAACATTGCTGACTCAGGATAATTGAACAGATGTCCTGAGTTCCTGGGCTGAGGTAGGGAAAAGAGGAAAGGGACCTCTACTGTGCACCAGAGAGAAAGGCCAGGGCAGGAGGCTCCTGCCAGTCAAGGGAGGATGTGCTGGCCCCACCCAATCTAATTGCCAGAGTCTTAGACGTATCTGGATTGGACATTATGCCAGTGTGCTGATGTAGAAAATTCCATAACAAGTGCAGAATAAGTTAAGATTTTGGTATGAGGAGGTTGAGATTTACCAGTATATCAGAGAACTGTATTTATGGGAGTTTCACTACATGTGGATATACCCAACATGGGGAAAAAATTAACATTTTATTTTAATGTTTAATTAAATAAAAGTAGATATGGTTACTTCCCACATTAAAATTATACACAACTATTTTGTTCAATTTTGTTGTTGTTGTTGTTGTTGTTATAGATAAGAAAACTGATGGTCAAAGAATTTGAGCGTCTTATTTAAAATCACAGGATTAGTTTGGATAGTTCAAAACTATAAAGTTTTATTGATTTTCTTCTGCATGCTTTTCCCTTTAGGCATACCAACTAAAATTTAAAAAGAAAATGCAAACAAAGAAACACCAAACTTTCAATTTGGAAAAAAATACAATAGGGAGTTCATAGACAATAATCTAAACATGTTCAATTGGTGGTCTATTGAAAAATTCAATCTTTCATGGCTCAAAACAGTTTATATAATTTTTATTACATTTCCCACTGTGCCTGTGTTCAGTTATCTCATATTGAACACAGAAAAAAAATAATTTTCATTTTGTGCCTCTTTTTTTAAATTTCCTCTGTACCAATAAGACACTGATATCTCATGATTTAAACAAACAAACAAACAAACAAACAAACAAAAAAACAGTTGGAATAGGCTATGTGACTTTTTCTTATAGGCAGCATGAGACTTAAATTTTCTCTATCACATCACTAGTTCAGGAAAGAGGAAAAATGAGCCACTGTGATAATTGAGGCAATCACCAAAACTTTAGCCAGAAGTGACAGGCAGGTTGGGGGTGATGAAAGAGTTTGAAGTTTGACGGTGACAGCCTACAGGTATTATGAGGGATACTACCCAAAATCTACTTAAATAAGAAAATACTTTTTCTTTTGGTTTTACCTTAGAATCAATTTATATTGCTTTTTGATTCCAGAGATACTATAATATTCATGTATTGAAAAGTAATTCAAAGTTTCCACTATAAGAAACTTATGGATTATAAAGAATTGAATGAAAAAGGAAGGAAAACCACTCTAAGGGGCACAGAAGTCTGCCCCGTCGGGCACCACGCTCTCTCTCTGACTTAATTGTCCTCATGCCACACCCCAGTTTCTACTATTTCCATAATTTTATTTCTCTCAAATAAAATTTTATCCAGATACATAGAGAAACTTACTGTTATGTATATCAGAACTTTTCCCTGCATCTCCCTCTTACTAATTTTCCTCACACTGAAATTGCTCCCTACCTTAAGCTTCAGAAACTCTGCAATTCTTTTGCATTTTCTCTTTGTTCTAGAAAGCTTTCTTGACTCTACTCCTCCTCCTTTAGGAAAGCCTGTCATGAAGCTTCTCACTTCTTGTCCTAATCTTTTTTGTTTTTTTTCTGCATATAGGAGTATGGTCTAATCTTTCATTTTTATAGCTTTCACTTTCAAAACACTTACATTTGCATATTACATGTCTGGCACCCCGACCTCTCCTTCTTATGCCAGATATTGGCTTTTGCTTCTGATTAACTGACATTTCATTTTCCCAGATAGTGTTTCTACTTGCTGTCACCTTTCATATTAGTAGCATGCCAGTTTGTGCAAATACTTGAATATTTATCAAATTTGCCTGATTAATAAAAACAGTGAACAACAGGGGTAAGTAACTACAGCAGTGATAAGTGGAGTGTCATAAAAGTGTAATGAAATAAAAAACAGAAAATATTAAAATAAATATCAAAAACAGTACATGCCTAGGGTTAGATGGATATTACTGAATGTAAGCCAGTTATCAATGTTTGATTTTGAAAAAAAAAAAAAACAAAATTAAGGAAATTATATGAAAGCTAGTATTACATTATTGAAAATTGCATCTAAGATAAAAGGTAAAATGGCGATATAAAATCATGTCTTAATTTTATAAAAGTAGATTACCATAACAATTTGTAATTCTAATATTTATAATTAGCATTTTTCAATTTGGGCTGCATTTTGTTATAAAAGTATTATTTACAAGGCAGGCAACTTCCTGCATTATTTAGCTGAGTTGATGGGCATCTTGATGGCTCCTTTTTGCCAGGATTTCTAACATTGCTAGTCTTTGGAATGTAGAAGGAACTCCTGCCTTCCTTTGTTTTTTGTGTGTGTGAAAATGAAGGCTCTGAGGTTAAGGTACCTTGTCTAATATCATGTTAAAAACATGGTAGAACCCAAACTAAAATTAAAATTTTGTCTTTAAAACTGAGTTTTCCCCTTATTTCCATATTCTACCTTTTATGAATATAATTAATACAACTCACTAAATACGTGGTCACCTTTCCAGAAGATGCCAAAGAAATACTAATATAGCATGAAAAATAGTTGAGACCATTAAATGATAAAGAGTAATCTCTGATTCTAAAAAAGGTATTAAGAATTTGCTGTTCCCATCTCCCCACAATATTTCTCTCACTCTGAAACCTTTCTCTTCCCTTACCGCAAACATCTGAAAGGTCATTAAATCCAGCTCAGAGTTCTTGTCTCTCTTCCCTTTCTGGCTCAGCATTTTATTATGCGAATTACTTGAGTTGCTACCTTGTGTCACCTTCCTTGCCCCATGCATACATCAATACCTGAACTCTATACCATCTAAACGAAACAAAGTAGTTGATATATGATGGGAGGATCATTCTTACTTAGATGCAAGGAAGGGAGACATTTCAAACACTTATAATTCATCCCTAAAACTCTTCTGCAAATATTTGAACTTTTACTGAGGAGCCTAGAAAAACTGATAGTATAAAATATCAGACAATGAATGTTTGTTCTAAAGTGACCATTTCATCTTGGGAAGTTTTTAGTCTGTTGTTATCTAAAACTTATGAGATGCTGTGGTATAACTGAAAACAGGAGGTAGAATCACAATGATTTTACAGTATCTTCCCAGAGGGAAGCAACTGAAGGCAGCAGTATTATATCTTCTCACAAGACCGAGTTAAATTCCGAGTTGTGGCATGTTGATCAGGCATTAACCTCATTAAACATTATAACCTTCTTAAAAATATGGGACCATACCAGTCCTGCAGTGTGAGTCAGGAAAATAAAGGGTTATGGAAGCATGGAGTCGATTCTCAATAACTCATATCCTTTACCTTTATCTCCAAATCTTAATGAAGCCTGTGCTTTCCATTTTCAAAGCTTCTCAACAAAATTTCTTCAAATAAAAAAATATATTTTCAAATAGGTAACACGTGGACCAGTAAATATACTGTCTTCCAGTGTATAAACTTGAGGAAATTATTGTATACAGAGTTTTTGGTGGCAAAATTTCACCAACATCAGTAGGAGTGAGGGAAAGAAGCACAGTGGCTAAGAGAAGGGCACCGGGAGTGAAGGGGGGGGGCGTTTCTCAACAACAGAGATCATGATGGGAAAAAAAAGTCATTCACCAATGAGATTTCTGTGCCAAGAGAAGGCAAAATGTGCTCCTATGTTGTTTGTTGTTGTTGTTATTATTACTTAGTTTTTCGTTTCCCTTGAGTGTCCAATATGGATTGAAATATAGCCCCACAACATATTGAGTAGAAGATAGGACCTAGATAAATTGCTCCTTATCAGTTACGATAAAAAAGGGGGGGGGGTGTTACATTACAATGCTGAACCATCGATCACTGTTAATTTGGAAATCAAACAGACTAAAAGCTCTCATTTTTCATCCTGGTGAATTAACCCCATAATCTGACATAACTAAGTGTCAGACATAAGCCAAAAGTCCTCATCATTATTCTCATTCCTGCTTCCCCAAGACCCTGCACCAACACTCATGTATCAGGAGCCTCTCTCTCATACAGTCACCTGAGTTAGAAATGTGAGGTCTCATCAATCCTTCCTCTCCTTCATTGACTTGCATCCCATCAGGTATTCCTTAATCTTACCTGATATTTTCATCCCCTTGTCACTGCCTTAGTTCATAATGTCTCTCCTGGACATTTCAATAGCTCTTTTTTGGGATGGCTGTTTTCAGGTTCTGTCTCTCTAATCGCTTCATCACTCTGAAGTGCAATCTTTTTGAAACCTAAATCAGCTACATACCTCTTTGATTGAGCCTCTTCCTAGGCACCCAACAACAATGCACAATCTAAAAGCTTTAGGTATGTCATGTGACTACTTTTCCAGAATTATATAAGGCCACTTACTTCTTTCGCAGCCTATTTCCAGCCAAGCTGAATTGTCTGTCTGTCTCCTTCCAGCCATGATTTCTCAGGCTTCTCCATCTGTGCATGAGATGTGTTCTCCTCCTGGAATTCTCCATGCTCACCAAGTCTGCCTGGAAAAAAATATAAATATAAATGTAAATAAGTCTGTATATATTCCCCAGAAAATCAGCTTGTTTAATATCTCACTCTTCTGTGAATTCTTGAATACCATGCCCTTGCCACCCCAGCACACCCCAGGAAGATACAATATCACCCTCCTTTGCAACATGGCATAGTGATGAGGCACCTAGACTGTGTGGTCACACAGTTGATTGAGCTGCCTCCTCTCCACATTATTTCAGGCAAGTAAGTCAAACTTTCTAACCTCAGTTAACCCCTCAGGAAAACAAGAATGATCGTAGTATACAGACCGCATTAGACTCAGGTGAACATCTGATGAAATTATATTCTTAAATATTTAATTCAGTGCGTGGCACAGATCTTGTGCCTAATAAATGATTGCTTTTTCTATTATGATTACAAGACAGTATAGACCACTGTGATAAATGTTGGTATGACTCATTTACATGCTATTTCTTTATAAGTCTTCAAATTCTCTTGGGGAAGTAACTACATTTTACTAATTTCTTCATTCATTCCTGTACCCCTGGTCTCAGCACCAGTCTAGGACACAACATTTTTTGAATGCATGAATAAATTTTTGTAAAATGAGAATGAGACTTTTTAAATACGATATTCTTCTTTACTGATATTCATATCTCTTGTGAGAATGTACTTCAGGAAGTGGTATTTTAGAAAAACACAACAGTGGAGTACTTCAAAAGACATCCCTTGGATGCCAAGTTTAAGTGAGAACGCCTCAGGAAACAATTCCTACACAGCAGACTGATAGAATAAGCAGGATGCCCTTGGCTTGAAGACCCCGGCAGAAGCCAGTTATTGCCCGCTAGTCTCTGTGAAGTGTACTATTCTAACCATTATCCGCAGGCGTCTCCAAATACAATAAAACCCAATCACCTTGACAACATCTACTAGTAAAAGGAGAATGACTAGTAACTAACTTCTTTTTTTCCCCATCAAATGCTTTGAAAAGGATCCCTTGCCATCTTGAAGTGAAACAATATTACTCAACAGGGTGTTACAGGAAATAAAACTCTGAAATAAAGAGGACTGGGAAACCTAATTCGCTTTAGAAATATGTCTTTAGTGTTTTCTTTATGAAAATTACTAAAATTAAACTATTGCATGCAAGAACCATGGACATGTTTCTATACTTTGACCCAGTAAACTCAGGATGGAAATGATTAGTATCATGAAATAAATTAGGATGCTATTTATCTCATAGGTTTGGCGGGATTATTAAGTGAGAAAATATGTGTGATTTGGCATGAGCCATGTACTGTACCATCTAGCACATATTAGGAGTCTGCATGAATTTCCAGGTTTTCCTTTGTCTATCCTCCCCAAAGGGCAGCTTATTGTCTCTCTGAGCGCAGTTAATTGGCCATTTGTTGATGCTCAATATTTTCCCCTGAATCAACATAATCATATATAAATAGAATTTCCAATAGTCCCCTCCCTCAAGGAAATTGCAGTCCTAGAACATAGCTTGTGAACAAGTCACTATCTTATAATAATAACAACCAATATTAAACACACACACATGTATATTTGCTATGTATATAACTTTTATATGTGTATAATTTATACATAACTAATTATATGTTTATATAATACTTCTTATACAAATGATATATATTATATCACCTATATATTATTGCTGATCATATGCATATATGAATATATGATATTCTTTATAGATATATAATTTATATACCTTTACCAATAATATATATATCATTATGCATACACATAAACAAACACACATGCATATACACACATATACACATTGGTGGTTAGGTCTGTTTGAAAAAATATATATATATTCTTCAAAATTGTAAAATGTTTCAACAGATCAAGAACCATATATTTTTTTTTCTCCTCTTTCAATGTACCAGTTTTAAGGTTTGGCATTGTAATTATATTTTGAATGAAACTTTCCAGATTAAAACTATCCCTGTTTAACAAGCCAAGTTCCAATACAGTACACATTTCATTATCATTGTCAAACATCAAATTACATTAAATCCCAGCTAATCTCCCATGACCTTGCCTACCACATTGTTAGTGATCGCAAAGTACACAAACATAGGACATTCTTTCTAAAACATAGATTGCGCATATTAATAAGTAGTAGAGGCAAGCCATTGCCTTTTCAGATGTCGTTGCCAACTAGAGACTCACGGGTGACTGCTCTCTCACAAAAAGCACTGGAGGTGAATCCCCAGGGCTAATGACTCAGATATCGGGGATGTATTTAGCTAGCTACACATTTTTCAAACAGAATTGTGTTTTTCAATCATTCTTATTACAGTAATTGGAACACTAATATTACTTAACGGGTGACCTGAGAGATGAAAATGTGTCAATCAAAGGGTTTTAAATGCTTTCAGATTCCTCACTCTTTTAATGAGTAAGGTCTGGAAGCACTAAATCATGGAGCTTTCTAATTTAATGTACCAATGCCCCATGAGGCAAGGATAATTATAACCATTTTGCAGACTAAGAAAATGAAAGCACATAATGGACTGAACCAAAAATAACACTTCTTTGTCTTGATTCTAAAACCTGTGTTTGAAATGAAGGTAAAGGGATAGAAAACTCACATTTACTGAGCACTTATTATTTAGAAGATACCGTAGTATTTTTATTCTTCTTTTCTTTTTCTTTTTTTTTAAATATTTGTAGGTATTCTTATACCCATTTCATAGCTGAAAACTCTGAGGGCTGAGATGAGTAAATCGCTCAGGGTCACATGGCAAATAAATGGTAGAGCTATGTCTGCAACCATCCTTATTTACTGAAACACTTTTCAAAAATGATACGTCTAAACTTAGACGTCTAAAATAAGAGCTTTACTCAAAATTTTGATATGTATTGACAACTGTAATCATCCCAATGATTTTAATCTACACAAATGCTTTCAGAATTTCAACTCATTTTCCAGCTTCATATAGCATGACTGAATGAGGCAAATACATTCAAACATCAAATTTTGTATTTACTAATCAGCAATGCTATCAGCTATTATTTATGGAGACTCTATTATGTGTCAGCCACTATATAAAGCAGTTTATCTGTATTATTTTATTTATTCCCCAGAAGAACTCTGTGAGTTAGTGCAGGAGATAGAATCTAAAAGATATCCTGTTCTTCCCCCTAAAAAACACGTTCTTAGACACTAATCTTGCTACTGCTGCAAAGGGACTTTGTAAATAGAATGACGTCACATATTTTAGATGGAATTACTACTGCTAGTCAGCTTATTTTAAAATAGGGAGATTATTATGGATTATCTGGCTGGGGCCAATGTAATCACATATATCCTTAAAAGCAGAAGAGATGCCAGAGGAGATGGAAGAGGAAAAGAGATATTCAAGGCGGGAGAAGAGTTCGACCTGCTGTTACTGGCTTTGAAGATGAAGGCGGCCAGAAACCAAGCTCTTAATTACTGCAGAGAACCGCTTCTGCCCCCGCCAGCTAACTTTTTTGAAGACTTATATAAATCGTATGATTAAAACTGTATTAGCAGCTTCCAAATATAACAAGTTTCAAGGTTTCCAACCATAAAGGTTTTAAGTTAATTTCATGAATAAAGGGCCTTTGTAACAACAATAATGTATGACTCTATTTTGAACATTAATTCTACTTGAGAACAAATATTTTGATGTCAAAACAATTAAGAGGAAACTCTTACAGGGTCATGCTTCCTCCCTGAACCACAGACCCAAATAGTTAATTTATTCTTTCTTCTTGTTAACAGTACTGTTAATAAAATTTTCTCCACTGGTTGGTACACTTGAACTTTCATTTGAGAGATACAGAGGGAGAGACATTGGTAAAAATTGCAAATAGAATGAAACAAGATATTTATACTGGTTTTAAATATATCAACATTCACCATGTGTCGTTTTTAACTCACTGACGAAAGGTAAAGATATCAGAATTTTTCATTTCACATAAGAGTGTGCAGTGTTTGCTATACTAGAAATTGTTAGTTGTCTAAATTCTAAATACTCTGCTTCATTCCATTTCCAACTTATGTCTATGTGTTCCTCATGGCACCTCATAATCAATATGCAGAATATTTTTTATTAATAATAATTTCAGTGCTAACTAGGATATGGCAAGAATTCACCATCTGCTGAATAATTATAATACATCCTCCATTTCCTACACATTTAACTTATGAATAAGACAATAAGAACAAGTTGTAATTGTGGGTAAGAGATAACAGACAATAAATAAAACATGTTTGATTAATAAATAAACATTAATTCAAAAAAATACTTATTTTGGTGAAAAAGAGCTCAAATTCTCTCTTCCCCATTTGCCAATGTCCCCTGTACCCCTTTAAACTAAAGGTACTGTTATTGGTCCCCTAAAATAACATATATATGTAGTACTTTAATATATTTTTATAATCTATATATTTAATATGTCTATACATTATATATTTTTAACATAATTCTGGCTCATACTCTTTCATCAGCTGCAAATACACTTGTTGATGGATTCGTTTGTTTCCAAGTCTTCATTCCCTCATCTTAGAATTATACATTCTATTTGTTGTAGACTTTTCAATAATATTCGACAGAGTAGAATTACTTTACTTTACCATCCTATTGATAATAGATTGACCACATGACTTACTATGGATGGCAAAATGTGGGAAGAAGTGACTGTGCCATTTCTAGGCTCCTGTTTCTGGCCCAAGAAATATTCTGTTATTCTTCTCATCCTTTTGTCCTCTGCTCATGTTATGAGAAGTGGTTCCTTTCTATAGCAGCTGCCCCTCAGCCTGGGTCCCAGAGTGAACACTTGGATGAGGTTTAAGCATTATATGCATTGAAGAGCTGGCCAGCCCTGTGGCTTTAAGCCAAGCCACCTATCCAGTCTTACCCAGCATTAGAGCACCCCACAGCCAGGTTGAAAATATATAGATCAGTCCAGCTGAGGTCATCAGTTGGCCCATGTACATATGAAGTAATAAATGCTTATTGCTGTATGCCATTGAGATCCTGTGGTCGTATGTTTTGCAGTAATGTAGAAATAGCTAACAGATACCCTTTCTCATTTGCATATTTGAGTAAACTGTCTTTTAATCTGCCAAAGTCATACCTAAATTTTCACGTGTTTATGACACACTGATCTCCTTATTTACTCCTTCTCCATCCCAAGCACAGTTCTTTTGCATTTGCCCACGTGTCCACAATAATATCCATTGCATGGTACTAAAATGTCTTGTCTGTGAATTTGTCTCTCCTGATAGATAAGTGACTGGAAAGCAGGTTTACGTCTTATAAATCTTTGGAGTCGCTATCTATCAGAGTACCTCACATGTAGCTGGTGTTAAATAACTACACTTTTCTGAATGACGGGGTGAATGGACAGATCAATGTATTTTCCATTTGTTTGATGCGATTTTTCCATGGGTGTATTCAATGTGCTATATACTGCTCTGGCAAGCTTTCTGGTTAGACAGTAGGAACATCTAACCTATTTTTAAAAGGTGGTAATGGAGTTTCTTATTTTCATTGGAAGTATCTTCTATGGTATTCTCTTAAATTCCAGAAGAAATCTCCCTTTTCTTCCTTCCTTTTTTCCTTCTCTCCCTCCCTCCCTTCCTTCCTTTATCTATCTCTCTCTTTTACTTTTTCTTTTCTTTCTTCCTTCCTTTCTTCCTTTCTTCTTCTTCCTTCCTTCTTTTTTCTTTCTTTCTTTCTTCTTTCTTTCTTTTCTTTCTTCTTTTTTCTTTCTTTTTCTTTCTTTTTCTTCTTTCTTTCTTTTTCTTTCTTTCTTTCTCTTTTCTTTCTTTTCTTTCTTCTTTCTTTCTTTTTCCTTTTCTTCTTTCTTTCTTCTTTTTCTTTTCCTTCTTTTCCTTTTCCTTTCCTTCCTTTTTTCCTTTTTTCCTTTCCTTTCCTTTCCTTTCCTTTCCTTTTTTCCTTTCTTTCCTTTTCCTTTTTTCCTTTTCCTTTCCTTCTTTTCCTTCCTTCCTTCCTTCCTTCCTTCCTTCCTTCCTTCTTCCTTTTTTTTTTTTCCTTTCCTTTCCTTTCCTTTTCCTTCCTTTCCTTCCTTCTTTGTCCTTTCCCTTCCTTCCCCTTCCTTCCTTCCTTCCTCCTTCCTTCCTTCCTTCCTTCCTCCTTCCCTTCCTTCCTTCCTTCCTCCTCCTTCCTTCCTTCCTTCCTTCTTGTCTGTTTTATTCTTAACCTTCTTAAGCTTTTTCAATTCTAGTATTTTGTTTTGTTTTAAAGTATGGCTTTTGTAAGAAGAGCACATGGTTGGGTCTCTGGCAAGTCAGAATGAAATCCTCTTTTTTAAAAAAAAAAAAAAATAGGTGAGTTAAATCCATTTCATATTCAGTGATAAGACTAATGTGATTGTTGCAACTCTTATTTTAATCTCATAATTAGTTCCTCATATCCTTTTTTTGAAATATTTATTTCTCTACATGATGCATTTTCTTGCTCTTTTATTAATAAGTTTAATTTATCGTAGTATTTAGGCAGCTCTGTAGTTTTGTTTTAGTGGATACCATTTTACCTATACCTTTTTTAAAATACACTTATTTCCCAAGTTATTATGTTTAAAGTATTTCTCTTTGGTTTGTTATTTATTTCTTTTTCTAGGGGAGGTTGTCATTGTTGTAATGGCATCTTTTACTTGTACTATATTTCTTTGAAAAAACAATTTATTCTACTTTCCATTCTTCTTTTTCTTCTCTGCATCTTTTAGTGGCATTATTTCTACTTGTTAGAAATATACAGTAACTTATATATCATATATTATCCTTTTCACCCTCAGCCCATTTTTAGTTGTTTAGTCTCATAAATACAATGTATAATACTAAGTATAATACTAATTTATATATTAATACAGTAAATGCTCATCAGGCAGCCTTCGCTTAATTTCCTCATCTTTTGGTTGGATAAGTTCATGTTCTAGTAGATTTCTCCAAGGAATCATGGTTTTTAGAATTCTCAAAACTCTATTTTAAATAGCTTTGATATTTGAAAACAGCTTTGTTGATATCAACTTAAAAAAAAATAAACATAGAACAAGTTTTGTTTCATGATTTTTTCTCTCACAATTTATTGAAAGTGCTTCTTCATTTTGCTCTTTTTTGTATGTTATTTTGGATAAGTCTAAAGCCAATCTCATTCATTTCCTTTGTGAGATATTTTATCCTTTTTGCCTGAAGGTCTTTAGAGATCATAAATTTTACTAGTATATTTTTATGAAGTAATCATTGCAGGTCATTTTTCTAGGCACATGGTGGGCCTTTTAAATATATTGGTATAGATTTTATTTTGTTTTTCAAAGTGTTGTAAAAGTTTTACTATGAGTTTTGGTTCCATTATTTTAGCTTCCCTAGGGACTCCAATTATACAAATGTTATTTTTTTGTTTGACTGTCTTCAATTTCAACATTTTTTTTCCTCACACGTTTTTATTACTGAACTCATTTTCATTGCATTGATTTTTGTCCTTTTTCTTCAATGTCTTTTTAATGTTTTTAGTCAAATATTTTTTTTCCTTGTGGACTTTGCAAATTAGTCATAATTCCTAATATGACTGTTTTTTTTCTTCCATTTATTTCCCAGAGATCCTCACTTCTTTTCATTTCTTCTCTTTTATGTCTATATCTATCTTTACTTTTAAAATTTCTGATTCAATTTCTTTTCTCATGTCTCTAAATGCATGTTTGAATGTATTTAATTCATCTTTGAATGTTATGTAGGGTTTTGTTTTTTGAGACACACTCACAAATGAAGACTGTTCATCTTCCTGCAATTATACAGTTAGATCTGACACTTTTTAGTGGCTTATAAGATTCCTAGTTCATGAGCATCCTCTTCTATCAGAGTAGAAAATTTTGTTTGTTTGTTTTTTTTAGGGGCAGGGAAGAGTTGTGTGCTCTTTGATATCTTATACTTTATTTCATCTTGAAGAATCTTGAATTTTCTGCTCCTGCTTTTTCTCCTGTCCCCATGTACTTTCAAAGAGTGCCTCTCCTTGCCTCTCCTTTTCTGTTCATGCCTTCCCCCCATAAAAGGTTTTTAGCTTTTCCCCTGCTTTGATCTACCCATATAACTAACTCAAGCATTTTCAATGGAGTGTGGACTTCGTCTTCCTGATGTGGTTTTAGAAAAATAAAAAGACTCAAACATAGCCCCTTTATTTTTTTCTTCAATAGAGCTTTTTCCAAATTGTACATGGATTTCCAAAATTTTATGGCAGGAAGCACAAAGTTGGTCAGAATTAGATGTTTATTTTTCTACATACAGGCAATTTAATTTTAGTTATTCATGATCTTCATGTTCTATTGACAGGTTAGTTTCTGTCATTTTGTTTGTTCTTGTTCTTTATTATCTAGTTTGTTGGAGAAGTGGGGGATATCAAATCTACATACTTGACATTGTCTTGACTACCCAAAATTATCTGCCTGATAATTTTTAGTAGGCATTAAGCGTGAACATCACATTGATGAGTAGCTGGATTTTGTTGCCTTCTTTTACAAATGTTGAATTTTGTTTTGTTTTGCAGTTAAGTTACTTGTGGATCAGTTTGAGACTTCCCAGGCATGTTCCTTTTTAAATTTTGTGTTGGCCTAAAGTATTTATTATTCTGGAGATAGTGTTGCTCTACTGAACCCTCCCATTACTACTGGATATTCTAAGCGGTCAATGAGCAGTCTCCACTCTGATTGGTCAGAACTCAAAAGACTGCCAGCCTTATGTAAACTCTGGTAATTGTTTACTTTAGAGCTGACTGGTAAATACCTTTGGGTTTATGGAATTATCCCCTCCACATGGCAGCTTTGCATATAATAAATGACGCATGGAATCCCTTGCAAATATCTTAAGCTCTCTCTCTCTCTCTGCATAGCTGCACCCTTTCTAGTATTCTGCATTTAGTAGCTACCTTAAACTCCCTTCATTTGATATTCGTGTCCTAATTCCAAGACTATTGCTTTGTATTTCTGGAGTCCTCTCTCCTTGTAACCAGGTCTAGGAAGTTTCTTCAGGCTCGAAAAGGAGAAATTGTAAGGTTCACTTCATTTATTTCCTTTCTCTCAGGCATCGTTATCCTGTGCTGTCTGCTGTACAATATCTGGCTTAACTGTTTTTATTCACGACTCTTCTAATACCAAATGTATTTGTTTTTCCCCATAGCAGCCAATTTCTAACTCTCTGGACCCAAATGAATATCACAGAATTCAGTTCAATTCTGATACTAACTACCAGGATTTACACAGTGCCCTCAGGTTAACAGCTCAGTCCCACAAGACTGTCCCCACTTGAGCCAATAGTCACAAGTCCAGGATTGCTCCCTGCACTTCTTCTGACCAACCAGCTATAAATTAGTTTCCTACAACCCTCTCCTCAGGTTTGTTCATTTTTTAAAAAGTTCACAGAACTCCAGAAAGCACTTTACTTACTATTACTGGTTTATTATGAAGGGCACATCTCAGAAACAGCCACATGAAAAAGATGCACAAGACAGGGCATAGGGGGAAGTGCCCAGAGATCTCTGCACCCTGTCATTTGGGGCGTTTATGGATGTGTTGTTAAGTAGGCATGGTTGATTAAATCATTTGGCTGTTGGTGACTAACTCAATCTCCAGTTCCTCTTCCCTCCCTGGGGATCACAGGGTAGGTTGAAAGCTCCAACCCTTTAATCGTGCCTTGGTCTTCTGGCAACCAGTCCTCATCTTGAAGCTATCTAGAGTAGCCTCATATGAACAAATGATGCTCCTATCACTCCGAGTTTCTGAGGGTTTTATGAGCTGTGTGTCAGGAACCAAAGACAAAGACCAAATATATATGTATCACATTGACAAAAATGTTTTATATATATTCTATCTAGTTTCTTCATTGTTTACATGAAGATCTGAATCAGTTGCTCCATTATAGTGGAAGTGGGAAATTGGGGCTGCATTAATTTTTAAAAGCTTTATGGGTTGATACTAATGTGAAATCAGCTTTAAGAACCAGTGCTTTGGTTTCGTAAGGTGTGATAAGATGAAAGAACATAATGATTATCTTGATAATTGAGAATGCTATAAATAGCTAATCATCATTGAGTGTTTATTATACTGTATCTGTTCTAAGCACTTTGAAATATAAATTAATCAATATTAGTCTTTCAGTTCCCCTTTAGTGAAACTCAAATCAATCTAGTTCAAATAAAAGAGAAATCTGGACCATTTATTGGGGAAATATGTAAGGCTCTCTTGGGACTGAAACTAGGGAACCAAGGTGTTTATGAGGATATTCTCTCTTCTCCCTTCTCCCCTCTCCATCTCTCTCTCTCTCTCTCCTCTCCTCTCTCTCTCTCCCTCTCTCTCTCTCTCTCTCTCTCTCTCTCTCTCTCTCTCTCTCTCTCTCAAACACACACACACACACACAGTGTATATGTTAGCCTACTTTTGGTTGTAAGAAAGAAAAACCTTGAATCAACTCACTAAATAATGAATGTAGTAGGGGTTCTGTGGTAGAAAATTCTCCAAAATGTTTTCATTTAGGTACTCACCTATGTTATCAAGGAGTTTAATTTGGGGATGCGTTTCTTTCCTGTATGTTCTGACAACTTCAATGTTCATTTCATATCCACTACAATTTATCCGATTCCGCAGTTCTTTTCGTGAAGTACGTGGAAGGACAGCAACATACAGAAGCTGAAAAAGATGATCTCTTCCTAATGAGGACACATTTTCCACGAGAACACTTTTCATAATTATTTGATCAGAATTAGGTCACATGCCCACCTCCGAATTGATTACTACTGGCTTGAGTTGAAGGTGAGTAACCTCCCAGGCACTTCAGGTGGACCTCATCAGACAAGAGACGCCTGTGAAGGCAAGTGCAGGTGTGTGCTAGGAGCAATCAACACCTGCTGCAGGGCGACGGCTTGGCTGCCATGGAAGAGGGGTTGGGCAGAGCACCAACAACACACGCTCTCTCTTATAAACTCCCTTGCGCAAATGGTTTATTTGAGGTTCAGCATTTTTAATTAATGTCCTCAAAATAACACAGGTAGGAGTTAGAGGAAGTAAAATTGGAGGCCACAACTGCCTGGCCACAGAGTTAAAGCTTTTAATCAATAGTTAAAAAAATGGTTTTAAAGAGAGAAAATATATATATATATATGAACCTATGATGATATCAATGATAATTCACTTCAACTCATTTCCCAGATGCCTTTAATTAGCAATAATTATTTGCATTTCTCTCCTAGTGATTTGCTCACAGGGGCGCCAGGAACCCGGGAAGGCATAATAGCCTGTGCCTTCTCTCATATTTAGAAGCCCATTGGGTAACTTGAAAGGGTCTGAGAGGGATCATTCTGTCTGTTCAAGTGATAATTTGAGAAGAAAGACATTCTCCTTGAAGTGCAGAGAGTTGATTCTCTCCCTGCACCTTAGAAGCAAGTCCAGGGGCAGAATTAAGTGACAGCAAAATGAAAAGGTCATGCCTCTCACAGCAATGAGAAATCTTTATGGCTAAGTCAGCTCCCACAGTCAGATTGTACTTGGATGTTGGCAAAAGTTTCCTTAGTGGGAGAGGCGGAGGGAAAAGCCACCGGGATGAAGTGAGAGCTTCAATCTCCAGGTCTCAGAACAGAAGTGAACGGCACACTACCTAACACAGGCTTCTTCTCTTCTCGGATTTGAGATGCAGCTTCCAAAATAAACTGAGAGGCGCACAGGAGCGGAAGCTGCCACACGGAAAGCGCTGTCAGCCTCGCAGAGAGCCGGGTTGCGACAAGGACCGTGCAGAGCTGAAGGGAGTTTCCGGGGAGTATGGATGCTGTCGTGTGCAGCCCAGTCCCAGGGACCCCACAGCATCATTTCACCAGCTGCTGAGAATGGGCGTGCAGGCCACCGATGGATCACAACCGGGTCCCTCACCAGACATTAACCTTGACCGTGCCCAAGCGTCTACTTCTTCTCTGGGGACAGCTGGGAACCCCAAGAGGGGACCTATGTAGGAGTACAGATACTTAGCCACCATGCCTCAACTTGGGACAAACTCTGAAGGGCTAGCCCAGCTACGGAGCTCTTTTTGGGACCAGCTGAGCCTCTACTGTGACGGCATCACAGTTCACCTTTCCCTCATCCCACCTCCTTCGCTCCTTCACCGTTGTTCTTCCCCAAAGCAACTCACCAATATATTCACTGCATGCAAAATCTCCTCTCAAAGTTTGGCTCCTCTGAGAAACTTTATCTGTAGCGAGACTCACTCTCTTAGAGTAACCAATTGCCAGGTATTGAGGGTTTTCCCTAGATTTAAATTTTTCTATGCTTATTCAGGAAGAAGACCAGAAAAACCAGAATGTATTGTGATACATTTGTTATAGCACAGTCTTTGCAAATTCCATCCACAGATGAGGCAAGGATTTCATGGATGTTCTAGCACCATATGCACTGAAGTCTTTATTGTTTGATAATCTGTAAAGGTATCTTTATGCTATCTTCTCCTGCCTCTGGCGACCAGTTTCAACATCCTATTCCACCATGAATCCCCCTTAGAAAGTACAGATAGAATAGTCTTCCTGACTTGGAGCTCTGATCAGGTGACTGTCTCCTCCTACTACTTGTTTTAGAACCCTGACGAGCTTTCTCAGATCTTCCACTCTGTCTTCTTAAGTTGCTTTCAGTGAGATCTTCGTGCAGTGGAGCTGCGATCATGCCACTCTGATGCTTAGTGCTGTGCTTAACTTCCACTTCATCTCCACTTGCGAGGCTAAACTGGCTCTAGATGTTCATTCAGTAAATGACCTCTGAGCTTTCCAGCTCATGTGTTTCTGCTTCCAACTATATATACCCTATCAAGTTACAGAGCTGGTGTTAAGGCTTACCCTCTCTGGGTCAGAGGCTTTTGCACATTTTGTCTCTATTAAAAACCCCTTTCCTCTCTCCTCTGCCTGCCATTCTCCAGTGCGACTGCCTTTCCCACTCTGTTCAGTCATGTCTTCTGCTCAGAAGCCTTACATGGTGCCACCAGCCGTCTCGTTTTAGGTTGACTATCCCTTTTTGTGTGCCCATGGATTCCTACCCGCACCTCCATAGTTGTGTAGCCAGTTCCCCCATATTCAGTGTTCACCTTCTGTGGCTTCCATACTGGAGGCAGAAGGATCTATTTGCCATGTGAATCTGATCATCTCTCACGTTTGCCCCAATTCCCACAATTGCATTAACCAAAAAAAAAAAAAATCAGTAGAGGTGCCTTATCGATCTTAGAAGATCTTATCTATATGAAGATCTATATCTATATGAGATTCTACCTCCCCAGTCTCAGCCTTCTTTTAGCTCCTCGTGACATGCCCTCCCCCCCGCGTCATACATGCTCTCTCTTCTAGGAGACAGCTCTCTTCTTTTGAGGGAAATTCCTAGAGAATGATTCATCTGAAAGCCTTTTGCTACTAACAGTTTCAGCAGCTTCAAGAATGTGTGACTCAGGCCTGAAAATAGTGAGTTGGGATAGGGGCGATAGGGATACACCTGGGTGGCACACCTGGCACCATTAGATCTAGTTATGTCATATAATAAGTTCTGGAAGCAGATCCTCCAAGATTCTGATGAAATGCTGCCTCTTCTGTATGAGGAAGGAGACTGTAAGTACTTGTGACTAAGGGTCGGGTTGCTGCTCTGAGTGATAAATGCCAGAGTAAGGCTCGGCATTGGTCTCTGTGAATATAAAGCTGTGAATATATTTGGTTTCTATCACTTCTAGAGAGGGGTTTAGAGTGACCTTTGGATACGTTTCTACTCTTTCTCTTCCCCTGCTAGAAGGGGTTAGTGTCACAGATGCAACATGGCATAGCCTTTATCAGCCAGGGTCCCTGGGGGACAGGGTTGAGCAGAACCCCATGCTGGCATGCATGGATCATTTAGAGTGAGTGAGAACTAAATTTTATTGTTCTGTGCAAATAAGATTTGTGGGTTGTTAGGAGCATAACCTAGGCTACCCAGTTTACTACAGGGAGTGTTATCAAAGAGAGTAAAAATGTACATGGACCTTAACATGTGGAAAAGAGCTCAGAAAGTAACATTTTAGTAAGAACACTTCAGTTGGAAGCAGTCTTTCTGAAATAGAGAACAAGAGCCATATTGGCTGAAAAAACACAGAAATCAGTAAAATCAGAGGGAAGTCTATAGTAAAAAAATAAGCTTTCCAGATAAAATCACTACAAGGTAAAAGGTTTTATGAACCTATTTATCTATTATCTGCCTGTCTATCTGTCTATCATCTATTATCTATCTATCTATCTATCTATCTATCTATCTATCTATCTATCTATCTATCTTTCATCTATCTATCAATATCTCAAACCCAGATTTGATGATGCTGCCAATGGTACATCAAAGTCAATCCTATGCTCACTATTTTCCGATAGAATTCTCTGTACCTGCTTCTTTCAAAGAGTTTTCACATGCTCTTATAAAATTTCATGGCTGCAGAGGGTTAAATCCACACCAAGAATGCAAAGTAAGTCACGACTGTCATGGCTTCAAAAGAATCATCTTACATGAAACTCTAGTTATTCTTGTCTGAGTAATACCTTTCCAAAATAAGGAATAAAGGCAGTTTGTACCAGGACGTGAAACTGGGTAGTATCACACGGATTACCCGACCCAGCCACCATTATTGATGTTGTGGAATTAAAGTCGTCAAGTGTAGTTACATTTTTCAAGGACTTACAAAAACCTTTTAACTTCTGTCATGGTTCTAGTAGTTTGCAGGGCCTGAATTTGACTTTGAGCTTCAAATTTGGAAAATCAAGGAATTCAAAGTAAACCTCAGCCAACATCCCTTAGCCTCCTGTGGCTTCCCCCTCAGACTATAAATGGACCCTGTTTTTGAAAGCAAGCCCAGATTTCCTTAAAACATGTTCCAGTCTCTTGAAATTCACTAAGGGTATATTTCAAATGAAGGCTGTGCTTTTCTCTGCACCCTCTTTTTGGAGTGTCCTCTTTGTAAGCATTCCAATTTCCTGTATGAGTTCGTGTCACTCTTGCTGAGTACATGTCATGCCCATCATTACACATTTCAACCAGGCTCCCCAGATGAATTGCAGTATGACTTTCCTTTGGCCATATGTCAAAAGCAAGCTATTTAGGGTCAACTTCCTTGAAAAGATCTGCCAACTAGTCTCCTGGCCTCCTTAACACTAGTGGAATTACAGGAATCAAAAGAGAGGATAAAGGTCAATATTGTGGGCTCCATTTCCTTTCAGGTCACTCACTGCTTTTCACATCTTTAGAGGATCTTTCCCACCTCCTATTCTAAATGGACACTAGAGTTACATTTCCAGCATTAATATATTGTCCACTTCAGTCATTACTTTCAAAGATGCACTCATTCAAACAATCTATAAATACCAACCATTTTCTGTGACGGCGATAAGTTTCATTGGTTTTATTGAAGGGAGATAATTACTTCCTTATATCGGACACATACCTCTGAATGCTTCTAAAATACCATTGCATCTGCATTTTTGGCAAATATATCACATTTTTACCTCATATTGAGTGTGCATTCACCCAAAAATGCCCTTTGATATTTTGTATGAATGGCTGTTCACCCACATCTGTCTCATCTCAAATAGATATTTCTGACTATGGGTTTAGGACTATACATTTATCTGTGTTAAATGTAATCACTTCAACCTGTCAAGATATGATTTTTGTTACTTGGTTTATTAACTATTCTTTCCAACTTTGGCAATCTAAAAAATCTGATCTGTGTTCTCATTCAAGCCATTCATCAAAATGTAGAATGAGAAAGATATGAAAACAGAGTACTTTAGTTTGTCTCTGGAAATGAGCTTAGAAGGGCATTGTACACTGATAAGCATCCTTTAGATATTTGGCTACATAATATTTTTAAAACTGACTTTGCATTGCGCTCTGTATAAATTATTTATGTTGCTCTCACAATAATGCTATGAAAGAAGAATTATTGCCTCTTTTTTCTATGTGAGAATATTGAGGCTCGGAGAAGTAAAGTTACTTTAAGCAAGATCATATAACCTAAATAAGTTAAGAACTATTTTTTCCCAGTTTTTCCTCTTTCTGCTCCTTGCACCTCACACTCCAACTGTATCTAATTACTAACCGCTCCAGGATTTTTGTTAACTGTGCTTTGCACATTTTGCTTCCATTTTCTAGAATGCCTTGTTTTCTCCATCATCTATTTTTCACCAACAATCTCTTACTCTGCCTTCAACATGGATTCTAAGTCTTTTTTCCCATCAGTAGAGTAGGGATAAAGCCTTTTACTTTGAGGATTAAGAGGTATAATGCATGTAATGCTCTAACTACTATTTCATTAAACAATACTCATTAGTGTCACCAGATTTATTTAATCCTCACAACATTATCTGAGAAATATGTTGTTACCCATTTTACAGCTTAAGAAAAACCATTGAATGCATTTCTTAAGGCCACATGAATAATAAGGGATAGTGTGTGGAGAGCTATGCTAGACTACTGAAATAAAACCTAACTTTTACTGTGTTTCACTAGTCTGTGTATCAGTAAGCCTGTGATGACCTCATCTCAGAACTAGCGTTCCCCTTGTTCACACCACTAAAGTCACTGGCCTTCCTACAGTTCTTCAAAGAAGCCCAGCCTATGTCCATGCCAGGGCTCTTGCCCTGGCTGCTTCCTCAGCTTGGCGTTATGATTTCTTCTTTTCACATGTGTCACCTCAACTGTCAGCCTCCACAAACACTCAAGTTAAACTATTTCCTGAATTCCTAAGTAACATTCTCATCACTTCACTCTGTTTAATTTCCTTCACAGCAACTACAGATATGTCACTCATTTATGGGTATTGCACTTCATTGTCTGTTTCCTCTTCAATGATGAAAGCTTGAAGGACAGGCACACCTTGTCAATTTTATTTGCTACCGTGTCTCTAGGACACACATAGTCCATAGTAGGAGTCTAATACATATTTATTGAATAAACTGAGAATAGAGTATTAAAGGAGCAATGGAGGGGCATCTAAATCTCACAGAGAACAAGGGAAAGCTTTCTGGAAGAGGGGTATAATTATTAAAAGGTAAAGTAAGAAGTGCTGATTCAAACCATGGAGAATTGTAAGTCATGTGGGAGTTTTCCACCCCCACTCCCACCCTAAACTATGGCACATTTGGCAATATCTACAAACATTTTTATTTGTACGACTTGGTAGGAGTGCTACCGGCATCTAGTGGGTAGAGGCCAGGGATGCTGCTAAATATCCTACAATACGTACACACACCCACATGAATACTATCTATCTATGGGGGGCGAAAAAATTGTTATGTGTTGTCCAGTTGGCTCTGAGCCCTGGCGACTGAATGAGTGATGCCCACAATGTCCTGTCCTCAACAGCTCTGCTCAGCTCCTGTAGACTCATGTCAGGCATGGCTTCTTTTATGGAGTCCATCCATCTCATATTTGGTCTTCCTTTTTTCCTGCTGCCTTCTATTTTTCCCAGAGAAGAATTACTTTCCCCCCAAATGTCAATAGTGCCAAGGCTGAGAAACCCAGGCACAGACCAATGGCCTTTCCTCAGCAACATTCTACCCCTCCAGTCTTCAACGTATAGCTCTTCTCACTGTCTTCTCACACTTCCCCCAGCGCTCTCTGGTTTCCCAAGTGGCTACCTCCACTCCGGGATGCTTGAAGTCTTCTTCCCCTGAGTTCATGAACTAGAAATCTTCCCATATTCCCTAGTGAAGCTGCAATCAAAGGTCGCCTTATTCTGGCTGACATTCTATAGCTCCAGGCTGGGAAGGGCTGAGGTCTCACATTATATTTTCAAGGAGGTAGGGCAGCCTGAGTGAGGCACCACAGGTTCTAACTAAAGAGTGTTAAAGAGCACTCAGACCCAGGATGAGGGGATTCAGAAGTATAGGCTCAGAAATCACTTGGACTCGGCTGAAGCTGATGCATAGAGTATACTCTGTACTTCATCTGTCTGCTCATGTCCTCCCTGGTGAGTTCAACAACCCTGAAAAATTAGAATTGGCTCAATTCGACCAACTCAGCAGTACATGAGTACCAAGAGGCTTTTCTTCCTTTTTATTTGACTTGCAGGAAACCGACTTCAATGAGATTTTATAGTCTCTTGAAGCCTGGGGACTTTGCCCCCCGCCCTTACTTTTGTTTCATAAAACCCTGATAAAAGTATAAAACAAAAATTGACGGATTTCTGCCAATTTGAGTGTCTTCATTTACAGCAGCCCTATAGAAGATGCCGGGCACATTTATTTCTAATAATTTAATTCTAATTAGTATTTATCACTATAGTCTAATCCCAATAACACACTGTTAAATGAGTACAAAAATGTATTTATTGATTTATGCCTGAACAGCACCACATCATGCATAAATATGTTGTTGGGAAGCTAGATATGTACCCACACGTTTTCTACATTTTTCTCACATTCTTTGATTATGATCCATCTTTTTTTATGTTTCATACTGTGATAATGAGAATTCCAAATTGCTATTTGTAATAAATTTTGGGTAAGATTATTCACTTTTCTTTGTATTTTATATTTTACGCTCTGAGTGTGAGACCCTACAGAGAGCTACAAATTGAGAGAAACAAACATTTCAGAGAAAACAGACCTCTAGAGTTTTGGAAAGAGCAAAAAATTGACAATTTGAAGGGCTTCAAGTATGCCAAGTGGCCATCAAACTCACTTCATATTTTGAAAAGGAAAAAAAAAAAAACAAATCAAGATTTGAAGACTTTACAGAGCCTTTCATTTGCTGAGAATGTTTTCATTGTGTGTTGACTATAATTATTGTTAAGACTGATTTTAAGAACAACTTACTTATCTCTCATTGAAATTTATAATTTATAATGAAAAGGACAATTTGAAGTTATCTCAGTTTTTAAATAAAGATTGGTGGGATTAAGTGAGCTATCTAATGTCATGAGGCTTGTCTGTGAGAGAGCTGGGATCTGAACCCTTATGTCCCAGCACCTATTCCAAGGCATTCTGTACTATGCCACACTTTTAAAGGCCATATTGTAAGAATAAAGAACTATTAGTAGCTCAAAAGCAAAACCATGCCACTATTCCTTGAGACAGTTTCTTTAAGAGTCTGGCTCGGTATAGAATGTGGGGGATATCAAAATGTAAAGGCTCTTAGAGATCACTCGCCTACCTCACTCAGTTTCCTCAATTAGAAACATGAAGGGGGGAAATTATTCAGATGCCACGGGGATGCTCTTTTCCATATAAAATTACTTGAAAGGTATTGCATCTTTTAAATTAGAGGAAAGAAAATCTCTTCAAATAATTATGCATGGTGAGCAAGAAAGAAATCTACATGATGAGCAACAATAGATCGTACTTGTTTGTGAATAAGGTGTGGATCTTTGATCTGAGAGCTCCTTCTATCTCCTAAGTTTAGTGCACTTTTAACAGAAAAAGCATGTGTTCCATTTGTGGCTTCTTTTTGTGTTAGAATTTACCTATAGTCTTATTATCATAGGTGCAAAGTGCAGTTTTAAGTTTTTTAATTGCTCTTTAAACAAACAAGCAAACATAACAACACAGCTTATAAATAGATGTCAGTAAATCTTTTAAAAAACAACTTAAATTTTCTAGAGTGATAATAAACACAAGGAAAAGGGAAAATCACTCTTTTGTAAAATCTTTCGTAAAATTATTCTTCTAAATTTTGTACTTTGTCACCCCATGATACCTTTTATAATGCATTTAGATGTAAAATATAAGCTATATATAGTGTGTATTTCAAGCCATCTCATAATCAACCAATTTGCCAATCCTTTGTTTCCTGAAATATTATTTTTTGGGGGCAACAAAGTTGACTTGTGCTATTGAATGTATATTTTACTGAATTTTACACTGTATTATAAAAACACAAAAAGAATGGTAAGAACAGTATTATTCTTGAATCATAAAAAATAGAATGTGCTAAAAATAGTAGTAAGAAAAAAGGTTTCATATACTCAATTTATCAAAACCAAAAATAGAAATTATTAGTCATGACTAAAGAAATGAATATTACATAATGGTGAATTTAAGTTGCTCAATGGTGCTCAAGAACATATGTAAAATTCCTGGGCATTAATTTCTTAATGAATTTTTAAAAAGAGATTATCTATCTATCATCTGTCTATCTATCTATCTACCTATGATCATCTATCAATCATCTATATCTATCTACCTATCTATCTACCTACCTATCTATTTACCTATCTACCAATCTATCATTTATCTCTCCACCCTTTCTGGAAATGAAATTTCCCATACAATATATAAACTGAATGTTGTCCCTTAAATTGGCAACAGGTATTTTAGGTTGGAAAACAGAGTATCATTTGTTAAGAGAGGGCCTTACAAAGGAAAGAAAAGCTTGATGAGTGGAGATTTAGTGACTTTAAGAAAAAAATGACTAATTGCCCAGAGTAAGAAAGAACACTCCTATATTTACTTTCTCCACTTTTATTTTATTTATTTATGTATTTATTTATTTGAGGCAGCTTGAGGTAGTGTAAAAACCATGGTTGTGGAATCTAGCAGAACTAATTATGCTAAATAACATGGAACCATTCTTCCTGTTTCAGGAGCAAACTAGTCCCTGATGCGGGGTCTTTATACTTGATAGTGGCTGTATTTAGAATGCTCTTTTCTATGGCCTTTGCAGTCTTGACTCTTTACTTTGCAGATTTCTGCTTAAATATTCCCTTTTCATGGAGGTCATACCAGACCAAACTCTCCAAAATAGGTTTCTCATACACTTTCTCTCAGTTTACCCTATAAATTCCCATTGCTTCCATAACATAAAATTAGAGAAACACCGGAAAATACTTAGGTTATGAAACAAATGAAATTTAGGAAAAAACATAACTTGCATCAGTAATTTGTCCTGAGGCATACATGCATTAATGGTGCTTCCAGTCAAGCCTAACTTACTTTCATAAAGTAGCCTAAGTGCTAAATAATCTGCCTCCTTATGTCTTAAAACACCAAAATTCTTTTCATTCCATCAAATTTTAATATAACTAATAGGAAGTCATTTTATGCAGCACCTGAACATCTAAGTGTATTAACAGACTAATGCGCACCACAGTAACCCGTGATATTGCACAAGTAAAATGAAGTGGTCCATTTGCTATTTATGCTTGAAATCTGTGCGTAAACAATTTGATATAAGTGCAGGTGATTGATGAATAAAACATCACTGATCAAGCTGGCTGCAACTAAATTTTGGCTTAATCCTGCTGGTTTAATTTGGTTTGGTGGTTTTTTCTCCCTTCTTCTGATGTTTGCACCCGAGGTAAATAAATATATATTATGCATGGGAAAAAGGAGCAACATAAATTTAAATACCTGGAACAGGTGACAAAATTTGTTCAGCTGCTTTCAGATGTTATGTTTCTGTTAAGGAGAAACACAAAATAACTCCCTATTCCCACCACAAGGGACAAGAGTCATTGACTTTAAAACGTAGGTCCATCTCAAAAGTTTAAGTCAATAGATAAATTCATTTTCTTCTCACTAATTCTAATTATGTTTGGGAAAATTGTACATGAGATATTTTTAAATACACACAAGAGCTCACACAAGATTCTTTTATGGGAAACGATCTTGAACAATGGTTTGGGTGCAGGAGAGAAAAGTGTAAATTTTAGTAAGTCAGGTGGTGCTGACAGCTGAACAAACTATCAAGCTAGTCATGTAGCTCATGGTATATGTCTGTCATAGTAGAACAGTTTGGGTTTTTTCATTTGCATGAGGAATAATTTGTATCTAAATATAACATATCTCTTCCTTATGCTGATGTCCTTTAAGGTCTATGGCTTGCTCTGTAGTACAGGGGAGAATATAAACCAAAGAGAAAGATAAAGAGGAAAGATCCCTTTTTTTCATCAAGTTCCTTGTGTGTGTCATTATGCTTATTTAAATAATAATAAATAAATATCAATGCCTTTCATTTTCATTTATGTAATTTAAAAATGGAGAAAATAAGTAATTTATAGTTCTTTCGCCTGCTTTACTGTACCCAATAGAATACAATGCTTCTATAAAGATAGAACTTAATAAAATAATCTGAAAGCACAAATGCAAGTTAATTTAATATAAAATCAAGTAACATCAGCATTATTTTTTGATTTAATATATCGTAGCCCATTCCACATAAAAAAGTACGGATTTGCTATTTTAAAAGCCTATATAAACAAATTCTTATAAGAGCTTAACTTTAGTCTAAGTGCTTATTATATGTAAAGTGTGATTTTTGTTTTGGGGGGTGAGGCAACCCTTGATTGACTTCACAGATTACAAGGACCTTGTTATCCCTTATTTTTAATTTTTTATGCCTACAGCACCTGGTCTTCCCAGGTGGTCTCCCATCCAAGTACTAACCAGGCCCGACTCTGCTTAGTTTCCGAGATCAGATAGGATCATGCTTGTTCAGGGTGACATGGCCATAGACTATAAAGTGTGGTTTTTATCTGCTGTGAAAAGCCTCTAGAATTAGTTATTACTTCTGTTACTCTGACTGCATTTAAGTAGTACTTTTCCCCCTAAGCATTCAGTTTTATATCGTATTCTTAACAATTCAAAAAACTTACCAGTTTTATTGTTTCTTAAGGTGCCAGATATTTTATTAATAAAATAGCATTCAAATTATAACCAAATACAATACTAAATATTATAAAATTAAGTTTTAATATGTGCACTTAATAAAATACTATAAAATTGTAATAATTATTTCTACAAATTTATAGAAACTTGAAAAATTATTATGTATAATTTAATATGTACTACAGAGATTAATATCATACTGTAATTGTATAAATATATAAAGTATGTATATTTTATGCTTACATGTAATATATAAATGGATATTAACAGAGAAAGGGAAGGAAAAAGAGAAAGTAAAAGAGACCAACAAAGGAGAGAGCATTGTCCATAAAATCAAAAGAAATCACCCCAAGTTTTTTGTTTGACATTATGGAGCATATTACTTTAATAATAAAAATCACTAAAATTCAATTTTGGTAAATATTAAACTTGTACTTAATATGAACTAGATGTGTTCATAGGAGACAAAGTCGAGGCTGTTTTCATTACTCTGATGTTTTGCACAATGCTAATGACATACAACAGCTCAAATAGTGTTCATAGTATGAATGCAATCAAAATATTTTCAGAAAAAATAATAATTTTAGTAGCCAATATATACTGATATTTAATATGCCAGACATTGTGCTTTTGCACATATTATTTCATTCAATTCCCATAAACCTATGAGATATGTCCTATTATGACTCTCGTTTTGCATATACAACATCTAAAAACAGAAAGGCTAAGAAACTTCACCAAGCCACACAGCTTTTAAGTCCAGCCAGTCTTCCAACCAAGGCCGTTGGTCTCATTCCAGAATCCACGATTTAAATACCCTCCAGAGTGCCTTCCCAAATACACTGATTCTCTATCTCATCTCTTATTGACTGCAAGTGGTTATTTGGAACAGTTTGTTGAGAATTTTAAAGCTTTCTTATAGCAATGTTTTAGGTTGAATTGTTTCTGTCTAAAAGATATACTGAGATTGAAATCCCCAGTATCTATGAACGTGATCATATTTAGAAATAAGGTCTTTGCAGGTTTAAGATGAGGTCATACTAGATTAGGACGAACCATGACTCCAATGATTACTATTCTTATGAGAAGAGAGAGACTTGAAGGCACAGAGGAGACACGGGGAAGGAGGCCATATAAGATGGAGAGAGAGATTGGAATGTTGCAGCTTCAAGCCAATGAATACCAAGAACTGTTGGCAAACACCAGAAGCTAAAGCCCAGAGCTGTCAGGGGTCACGTGCCCTGCTGACACCTTGATTTCAGACTTCTAGGCTCCAGAACTACACAGAATAAGCTTCTATTGTCTTCAGCTACATAATTTGTGGCAATTGGTTAGCATAGTCTGAGGAAACTGAAACAAGGAATTTAGTCATCTGATAACAATATCTGACTTGTGCATATGGGGTATGGAAGTGGTATAAAAACTATGCCAAGTATTTGCTATTTGATAGGGGTTCAGAAAATATTTGGTTATTTTGAGCTTCTCATTTGACATGTGAGTTATAAAAGCAATACATTGGTTGTGCTGCAGGAGTGGTATATCCCATCTCTCATCCAAAACCAAATAAATACATTGCGAAGTTTTTTTCAAAAATTATCTTGGGCGACAGGACTAGACAGGATGCAAAGGTAAATGACTCAGGCTAAGGCTGACTTTAATGGGGTCAAGATGGAGCAAGAAAAAAAAAATAAAGAGATAGATGAAGATTTTATGTATTGTAAAAAAATAATAGACGGAGGTCTGAGAAATCAGCAGAGGATTTAGAGTTAGGGAAAGATTAGAATGATCTGGTTTTATCTCATAATTTGGCAAAATAAGTTTATCTTAATATGGAAATTAAATACTGGAGTGAGAAGATATACATCCTAAGACCAACCTTAAAAGACATTTCCAGAATCAGGTCACAGTTTCACAATCTACGCTGAAACCAAAGCTAGGGATGGAGAAAAAATGGTTCTTTTTTTAAAAACAAAATAACAGGAAGGGGTATTTAAAATGATTGATCTAAAATGTTGCTCAAAGTAGAGAAAACTGTATATATACATTAAAAGTATATGTGCTTGTAATTTTACTGCTAGATCTTCTTGACAAAGGTTGAGAACAAAGGACCTCACTTTATGTGACTGAGCCATACAAATTGGGTTAATAGTGTCTAATATTTTGAGTAACCACAGGTTGTACTTGTATTTTATACCACTTTCATCAATAAGCCAAGAAGCATCTTGACTGATTTTTATATATTTTAGAATAGTTACTGTATAAGTTTTCTATTGCTACTGATAGCCAATTAACACAAATTCAGTGGCTTAGAACAATGTAATTTTAGTATCTTATAATTTGAGAGGTAATTTTACACAGGTCTCAGGGAGCTAACATCAAGGTGTCGGCAGGGCTATCTTGTTTTCTGGAGGTTCTAAGAGTGAATCTACAGGCTCTAACATCACTTGGCTTGTGCCCCTTTCTGTCCATCTTCAAAGCCAGAAAAATTGCATCTATTTGACTGTTCTTCTGTGGTCCCACCACTCTCTGACTGAAGCTGGGAAAGGTGTTTTCTGATTCTTTTTCCTGATTCATATGATTCCACTGCACCCATTTGGATAATCTATAATGATCTTCTCACCTCAAGGTCTTTAACTTTAATCACATTGTAAAGTCCTTGTTGCCACATACGAGCATATTTAGAGGTTCTGGGGATTAGGTCATGGGCATCTTTTGTGGCCATTATTCTCCCTACCATTGTTCTAAAATATGAATTAATAATTTTAGTGACCATTCATATTTTTGCCTTTAAATATTGTTACCAAAAAAAAATCAAACACATGATGAGTCATTAATTTATAATCTTAATCCTTGTTTGGGATTTTTCAAATACCATTGTCTGCTTGTAAATCTCTTACAAGTAAGTGACATATTTGACTAATGAAAATAAATACACTTTATCGATGCATTTTATTTAGATAAGATTAATAAACAGGTTTAATGTATTCTATTAATATATATTAATAGCACTTGACTTTTTCCTCCATTTTAAGGACTACCCAATCACTCGGAGTTTTAAATCTGGGTCAAGCACTTTCTTGCCTCTCTACAGGTGCATGTGCTCCCCTCCCTATTTTGAAAGGCCGTTTTTAACTTCTCATGCCTCCTCACTCAAACACTTCTACTCTTCACCTTCTGAATAGACCTACAACTACTAAAGAAACTGAATTAGTAATGAAATAGATATTTCATTATCTGTGACAGATGGCTTCTCCGGTAAATTCTTCTAAATATTTATTTTTAAAAATACATAAACAAAGTGAAAAAATACAAGACAACTATTTTGTCAAAGAAAAAAAGAAGAAATGACAATTCTTTGCAAAACCTTTTAGGAAGCAGTATTTCCTCACTTATCCTAAGGGGCCAGTATTCCTAAATACCAAATTCAGACAAAGCCATCACATCTAAATTACAAACCAATATTTCTAATGACATAAATGCAAACATCTAACAGATATATGAAACAGTAACATGTGTTGATAAGGATGCAGAGAAAGAGGAAAGTTCACATATTGCTGTTGAGGCTATAAAAGGTGCAGCCACCTAAAAAAATAGTGTGGTACTTTTTCCAAAAGTTAAACATGAATTTACTAAATTTACCACATGACTCAACAATTCCACTCTTAGGCTATAACCAAGAGAAATAAAAACATATGTCCATAGAACGAATGGATATATTTGTAATCACATATTCATAGCAAGATTATTCATAAGAGCTGAGAAGTGAAAATAATCCAAATGTAATCAACTAATGATGGGAGAGACAAAATGTAGTATATTCATAAAATGCAATACCATTTGGCAAAAGCAAATGAAAAAAACTACTGATACATCTTATAAAGTGGATGAATTTCAGAAACAAGCTAAGAAGCTAGATAATAAAAGACTACATATTACATGATTCAATTATAAGGAATGTCCAGAAAGCACATCGACATTCACCTGAGAATGGAAGTGGAAATGGATATAGACTGCAAAGAGGCATGGGAAACTTGTGGAGATAGAAATATCCTAAAACTGGATTATTGTTAGAGTCGCATAGCTCTGAAATGTATTAAAATTCAATTAATTATACACCGACAATGACTTTTAATTTTACGGTACTTCAATTAGACCTTAGCAAGAAGCTAGGAATGTTCTTTCTTTTAATAAAAAATGTACTGTGAATGAAACATACACAAATGCATTTTCAGCATGAGAAAAATGAACGGTTTTCCATGACAATTATTTATTGGAATATTTTTGAAACCAAATGGATATTATTAAAAGTAGAAGAACTGATATATGCTCCGCATCTTTCTATCAGCTTATTATTTTTGTTTCTAATCAGCCCCGGGTCATCACAGCTTGTTATTTCTTTGCTTACTTTCAGTGACAGGGACAGACATACTTAGAATTGTGACTTACTTTAATAAAACAGTTTTTCTAGGAGAAGTAGATGACAGATTGTAATGGATGTGTACCCTTTCTGATCACAGCACCTCACACTCTTTCCTATTAGAAAGCGGTTCCACACTAACGTACTAAATTTTACAATTGAAAAGACATGTCTCTCAGGTTGCCATTATGTATAAATCTCATAGTTAGAGTTACCATGGAAAAACTATGGGTGTTCTGACAGGATATCTCCAGACCTTGAAGGACCACAGTAATTTGACACATTTTGGTCCAGATGTTTAACCTCCCTGAGATTCAGTTGATATATTTGCCAGTGGAAATGACACTGCTGATTCCAAAGCTTGTGGTAATCACATGAGTTAATTACATCCAGTTCCTGTTAGGAGTAGAAACTCAATAAATGGTTATATGTTTCCATTTCTTTTTGGTGCTCGCTCGCTCGCTCTTCTCTCTCTCTCTCTCTCTCTCTCTCTCTCTCTCTCTCTCTCTCTCCCCCCCCTTTATATACATTGTATTCTTTTTAACATGTTTAAGTTAATCAATGATAGAAATGACAGAATGTTCACTGAGTGCTCACTCTGTTCTAGGCACTATTCTAAACTCTTAAAAGCAGTACTTCATTTCAGAGGTGGACACTAGTATTATCTACACTTTATAAATTAGGCAAGAAAGGCACAGAGTGGTTAAATAACTTGGCTACTGTTTAAATGATAAACAGCGTAGCTTAGAAATGAACACAGGCAGCCTGGTATGGTTAAATACAGGGGTTTTGTGTTCGTTTTCTTGTTCAAGGAACTTCAAAGTGTTAAATGAGTTAGTTCACTAACGCACTTAAAACATTTGTTATTATCTGCCAGATGCTATGCTAAAAAATATGTTTGAATAGTCTTATTTAATCTTCATAACTACTTTTTAAGGGTAGTTCTATTATCTTTATTTTACAGATTTTACAGTTATATGCAGGTTGCTTGATGAGCATAAATTCATGATGAGGATTACTTGGCAAATTAAAAATACAGCAGACAAGTTCCCATTTATATTAATTAAAAACCACAGTGCTACAAAATGCTGCATGCAAAAAGGGTCCCGTGGCCAACTGAAAAAAATCTTCACTGTAGAATGAATATTTTTTATCAATTAACACATTGATTTTTCAAAAAGACCATGAACTTCTAGAGTAAAAAAGTTGATCGAACATTATTTAACCAAGAGTTTCAAAACTTGTGTTTACTATGGAATCTCTTGAGTTTTCTTTTGCTTGTTGTGATTTTTATTGGCACGAAGTGAAACAAGTGTTTCACGGAATGTGCTTCCAAAATATTGGTTTTATAGTAACAGGTCTCCTAACACAATGCTTATAGTCAGTATTATGACACTTAGGAGACAAATGTACCAAATGACAATGATATGCTCCACCTTCACATAGGTAAAATAAGAAAGTCCAATGAGTTTCTGAATATTCCATAATAAATTACTAATTTCTTAAAAGTATCAAGTTATTTTTCTATGCTCATGTTAACTGATGCTATGAATACATGGCTAGTCTACGTATTAGTCAAACCAGTCTTAGATGCACATGATTCATCCTCTGAATGAATTGCCAAAAGAACTGTTACATTCAAATCTACTGGATAAACACTGAACACTTCTTAGATGGGCATTAATCTTTTCAACCTCTGTGTATTCCTAATGCTATTGTATTTAGATATAGTAATACATTTGATTTTATTATAATCAAATTATGTTTATTGACCTGAGAGTAACCACTTTCTCACAACACATGACACTGTAACTTTACATGATTCTTGTTTAAATACAGCATGTGCATATTTTATATCTTCATTGTTGGAGAACAATTTTATCACTATAATTATTATTATTACTTTCACTTATTGGCTCCTGGTGGCTCTTTCAATTTACCTCTAAGCTCAAAGATATGCAAAGTCTAGTTAATAATAATATGAAGAAACTACACTCATAAGCTAAGTGACGAAGAAAAAAAAGCAAGCTTTGAAATTATACATATATGCAATCTAAGATTATTACAGGGATTAAATATGTAACAATCTAAATGCTAATAGATATTATTTATTTATTCATTTGTTTATCTTTTTTTTTGGTATATATTAATCAACTTTGCTGAAATAATGGTGGTCTTAAAAAATCTGGTGATTTATAACAACAAATATTTATTTCATATATACATATATGTGTGTGTATGTGTGTGTATATATATACATATACATATATATATATATACACATATATACATATTTGTGTGTGTGTGTGTGTGTATTTTTTTTTGTCTGAAAATTTTACAGGCCAAAGAAGCAGTCTCTATCTTAGACATGCCATTATCACAGCAAAAAAGAAGTACAAAAGAGTGGAAATAAACATACAATGGCTTTTCAGTTCCTGTACAAATATATATATATATATCACATCTGCTCATATTTCATTGGCCAAAGCAAGTTCCAATGCGCAGGGCAGCACAGCCCAGCCCAGCCACAGAAGACATTGAAAGGCTAGTGAAATGAGAAGGGATGAATAATGCTCTTAGAGAAATCAGAAGTGAATAGGGGGAAACAATACTGTAATCTGCCATGGTTACTGTTATATTTTATTATTTTTATTAAATTTAATTAACATGTTTATTGCTCTTACACTCTGCTTGGCACTGTTCAAAGCACTTTCAAATATTAACTTACTTAGTCTTCATGACAGTCCTATGAGGTAGGTGCTATATTATCCCAAGTTTATAGATAAGAAAGTTCTGAGGGTCGGTATGATGACTCAAGGTTAATAATTTTTCAAGTGACTGAGCTTGCATTCCCACCTGGGCGTCCTGACTCCAAGGCCTACGCACCTAAGTTTCCACCTAGAGACAGCCAGAGAGGTGGAGCATTGAAGTCATAATAGGAGATTTCTCTTTTCTTTATAATTTTCTGTAGTTTCAAAATTCATCATAAAGTTTATTATTATTATTATTATTTATTATATTATTATTATTATTATTTGATTTCTTTACTGCTTCAAAAATAAATGGAACAGTAAAGACCACGAGAACATGTCTCAGGAGAAAACATTTTCATCTGATTCAAAGTTCTGATCACATCACACAATTTCTTCCTTCCCTTATAACCCTACAACATACAAAACAGTTTTGCCTTTTTTCCCTTTTCTCACCAGCAAAGAAAGTAACAAAACTCTGATTTTCATTGTCCTGAACTAAGTCATTTAACCTAAATCTCTAACACCAAGGCACTGCTGGACCTTAATTACGGTGTTACAGGCCACAGGTTTATGAAGAGTTAAGCAAATTCACCACATATGCATATGTGTCCTCTTCATCAGAAACTCTGCATGCCTAAGAATCTGGGACTTCAGTGATACATAACATGGTGCCAGACATTATGTTTTCTAATCTACATTATTCTTGTTGCTTTTGTAGAAACAACTTGTTATTATACACTTATTCCTCCTCCCAGGAATATTACCACTTCATGTTCATCACTGACTTTCTGAAGACAAAGTACTATGAAATTTAAATTAAAGTCATTTTACTCAGTGATATGTTGGCTTTATTTGTAGTGATAGCTCTAAATCAAGTGTGAATATTAGCAAATAGTGTCTCAGTCAAATCAGTGATTTGATCCAACTGCTTCCTACAAGAATACTAGTATTCACCTACCTCTAGGGACATGCTTTATCCAGTTAAATAATCCCTTTTGAAAAGTTAGCTAAGTCGCCACTGCTCTCAACTTGTTTCCTTATCTATGAAATGAAGATAAGCATGGTTGCTTAGTTCACATCACAAATTTTTGTAATGGCATAATGTATATATATAAGCATACTATGCATAACTGAGTGCAAAAATTATTGTTACACTGATAATTATGACATAATAATAATTATTTTTAGCATTTATTGATTCCCTTATAAGATAATAATGAACAACTGGATCCATGTGTAATGGTCCTCTTATAACTCTTAAGCTTATAAAAGTAAAATCTTTTTGGTAGCTGCTTCTTTGAGAGACACTATGATAGAAATAATTCCAAATTATACATGTTCATTTCAGTGGTTGACTTTGTACTCTAATCATGTCACCAATTTCAGGTTTGCTTAGGACAATGAATTAAAATTCAACAGGATGGATAACTCAGCCACTGTTCACTCTGCCAACAATTTTCTCAGAATTTGATTATGCTTGAAATAAATGTATTGGAATAGTAGTCAAGAATCTGGTTGAGGCTGTATATAAAATACATTTATCTTATAATGAAGGTTCATTTTCTTCTAGAAACCATAGCATGCTAAAATGCTAGGTGACATTACAGTATTGTTATTGTCCATAACTCAGATTCAAATTCACTATTACAGTACGTACGGATGATCAGAGGAGGGTTAGAGGACAACTGTCAGAGCTGAGCTTGACGGCCACTCAGTCGGGTTCTGGGACTTGTCATGGGAGCAATACCGGGGTGGGCAGGTGCCAATCTTTTTACATCATTGAAATTTTGAGTTTTCTTTATCCTCATGTACAGCAAGATTCTGTACCGTTTTAAAAAAAGAGCTTAGCAAATTGAAGTCTATATAATCAATTCTTCTCCTTTTATGAACCAGAGAACCATTAAATATCTTTAAAAGAATATTTCTCTGGTTTTAATCCTCAATTTTATACTTGCGTTTTACTTTCCAACTTGAGGATGTAATCGGGTAAAAATATCCTTCTTCCTTTTACAGAGATAAAAATGTCTGTTGGTATTTAAACCAACGACTGAGGGTATAATTGATGACAACAACTGCTAATTATCAAGTCCCTAATACGTGTCAGGCACATGGTACTAGGTGCTTTGTAAGTACTATTTCAACTCATTTAAAAATATTCTTTCAAAACTCTTCATTTGCTTGTCTATTCTTGAAAATTAAAAGGAAGGGAGGGATACATCTACATTGTGTAGGCCATATTCGGTAGTCCCTGTTACATATCAGATTAGATAAATAAGAACCACAGCTAGTCTCCCGAGGGTCAGACAGATACGGCAAAGATGTGCATTAAAAGGGCAAATATGTTGGGTATCGGAATGGGAAGTTTTGAGGAGACAAAAGTGGGTCAAATCACCAAGAGGATGATTAGGACAGCAAATTCAAGGCGCCAAGATAACACATATAACCTGAGGTGTTTTATTGTGGCCAGGAAGCCTTTCAACTCTCTGACAGATTAGGAGACAATCAAAGCCTGGAACCAAGAAATGTAGTTAATTTATATTTGGCCAGCCTTTGTGCCTAGCGGTAATAATGAAAAGACATAATTTACATAAATATTTTTTGTGTACTATCACAAGGATTTACAAGATAATTTCAGACTCAGTACAACTATTTTTGATGTTTTCATCAAGCATCAACTAACTTGTAATGGATTTGTTACAAGTCAAAAATATAGAGTCAACAAATCCAGATTTCAAGGGGTTCATGGTCACTATACATCAAAGTGAAACTGGAGACAATGGAAGTGCATCCCTACATTTGAAGGATGTTTACCACACTTTCCTCTTGCTTTCAATTGTCTTTCACTTTTATGCACTAGTTTATAAACATTAGTTCACAGAAATCTTTAGAATTAACATACGTTGACTAATTTGTAATATTGTCTAATGCTGCTTAATATTCATCAAAGGCATCCTGTTATTTTTGAGAGAAAGCCCAGGAATCCCAGGAGGGCTGCATGCAATATAGCGTTTGTCCCATGCTGGTGCCTCCAACTTTCCCTATAATGTCCTCCTGCTTGCATTCCACTTTCCGCTAGCATGATACTTTATCTTTCACAATTTTTTAAATAACCATTTCCTTACTATTGTTTTATTCCTTTCTTGGAGTATCCATCTCCTCACAACTGCCCACAAAATACTACTCATTCTTCAAGACACAGGTCAAGTATGACCTGTTTTGGTGACATTTTCCTGACTTTTCACACCTGCTCCACCCTGAATGCTGTCACCATTGTCCATCCTGTTCAGCTAGGACCTCATGCACCCTCTGGTGCGGTGCTGACCACTTCATTGGCTGTCTTCTCTGCTTGCCTCTATCTCTCACTACACAGGAAGGTTACTGAGGCATAGTCTGTATTCTCTAAAGCATTAAGCTATTGGCCTTTGGGGATATATCCTAGTAGATGAATAGAGTTTGCTGGCTCCTGTGATGTCCAAGTTCCATTATTCCATAAAGAAAGACATTAAGGCCTAAAGGCATTAAAAGACTTGCCCAGGGTTACAGAAGTGGGTTATTATATCTAACAGCTGTTAAGTAGAAAGTTCTAAAAGATAATACACAAAGTCTATATTAAGATAATTTATCTTTACAGGTGCAAAACATGTTTTAAAAATCCAAATAGCAGTGGCTTCTATGTGGAGTAGAAGTATAATCATCATTTGTAAATCAAGCAGCAAAATCATTGGGAAGCAACTGCTTCTTTCTCATTGAAAACTCCCACAAGTATGAAAACAAACAAAAAACACCTGTTCTGTGGTCACTGATTCTAGATTGCCTTCTTAAAATGAAATGCATCTTTTCCAATGAGCACACTAGGAAATAACAAAACAAATCTACTTTTAAAATTGCTACAAAATCTGCTACTTCATCAAGATACAATGATGAGCTCAGTTCTTTTTGACACAATAAAAACACTACCAAGAAATTTAGTGGAATAAATCACAAAAATTGGTTGATTGATACTACAAAAGCTGTGTTTTCTTAGTGACAAAGAGGTTGAATTTTGCTGTGAGTTGGTTCAGCCTCGCTCATCTTTGATTTTTATAATGAATATATATTTCAGCAGTAGTGAATTTGTCTCTGATCCACAGGTCTTCTCTTTAGAAATCACTGAAAGATTGGAGTGTCTACTACACAGCTGACGGTTTTCAGGGGGCTGACATTTTGAGAGTGAGGCTTGTGTAAAGTACATGAGAGATGAGGAAGAGACATTCAGTTGACTCCTTTCTCTTTCTCCTTAAGTATATGTGGGAAGGAACACATTTTTCTTGTAACAATAGGCTAAAAATCTGCAGAAAACACAGACGAGACATTTCTGCAAGTGAAAGTTTCCTGAATAGCTCTGATTGAGAAATAGATAAATAAACTGTATTTCAAAGAGGAAGAAAGGAGCCCTTACACTATCTATTTGGACTGGGAAAAGCGTCTAAGACACAGTCCATCTGGCAATGCCAATGGGACTGATTTCATCAGGATTGAAGGATCAGGTTTGCCCCAGTCCATCTATATTTTATTTCCATCTGTGCATAGTATAGTTCTGCATTCTCGGTGTTCTTTTGTATAGGTTGCCTTACTCCATCGTCAAAACATGTGTGTCAAGTAAATGTTATGGCCATCATTTGACAGACAAAAAAAGCAGGTTTAGAGAAGAGTTAACTCCTGGACATGAAACTTTTCTTATTTTTGATCTGGTTTATACAACATATCATGGACTTTAGAGACAGAACGACAATGGCCTGACCCAGGTTTAGCCACGTGCTCATTGGTGACCACAAGCAAGTCACATCTTTTCATCTCAATTTCTTTGAGAAATGAAGACAATAATACAACCAAATTGTAAGGATTTAGTAAAGTGAGGTCTGGAAAAAAAATATCTTAGTATAAAATAGACAAGGCTCAATAAATATAAATTTCTTTCTACTCCAGCCAGAAATATTTGTTATCTTCAATGCACTAGAAAATATAGTACCATGCTCACCAAGTTTGTGGAAACTTAAGAATTATTTACTAGGGAGGCACTTTGAAATTTTAAACCTAGATTTCCCAGTGGTAAATATGTAAAAAAAAAAAAAAAAAGATTCAAAATAAATGTCCTAGTACACTTGGCATCTATTTTCTCTGAAGAAAAAACTGTGAAATCAACATCTCTGCAAGCACTGGAACATGAACCAAGCATAGACATACCTGGGTCTATGTGCTAGAATTAGATCTCAAAAGGGAATTTGCTTTGCAAATACTTGACAGAAAATATGCAGATATAAGATACTTACAGTATACACATCTTTATACTGGCTAATTCAAAATGTCATAAGAGTAAATTTAAAGAAGCAGGTAAATTAAATCATTTCCAGCCTAAAGCCAACTTTCAGTCTTGTTCTCCCTGGATACGTCTATCTGAAAACCCTTTGAGATTTCCAGCAGAAGAAAGTCTATTAATTTTCCATGTACTTGTTGATGCAAAAGCTATCAGGATTATGGGTTGAATATTTCTAGTGTAGGGAAAGTAAGGGATGCAATTAATCTCTGTGAACTAAAATATACTTCTTTTCATTAATCTTTTATTGTAAATGAGCAAAGTAATTGAACCAGTACCACACTGTCAGAATGAATGCAATGCCGGTGGGATATGCTTGAGAGAGCACATACTGATTGAGTATTAAATATCTAACGGCAATAATTTATGGTTCATTACCTCTTTTGGAGTTTCTTAGTTGCATAGGGCTTGAATTCTAAGTAGTCAGACTTTTAGTGGAAAATGGCTTTCAAATGCTGAAGACAGCAAGTGCGCACAACCCACAGACAATCTTCTTAATTTGGGCTGTTTCAACCTTAGTTGTAACAAACTCCAAGAATATTTGCAAGCAGGGCGTATTGTCTTAAAGACAGAAAGATGTCATCTCCTCATTCCAAAATGCCTTCTGGCATACTGAGCCATAGTGAATTTATGAAAGTGCAAGGTGACATGGACACGGGATTGTGAATAGGGATGTTATCTCAGCATAGATTCTGCCACTTCCTTTCATATTAGGTAAATCCCTATCCAGCTAACTGGTGGTTCAGACCTCTCAGCTTTTGGTTTCAACTGACACTATTTCCCTTAATTGTATCCTACCATCCCCTGTGGCACATGGCAGTAGAGGCTTTTTTCCTGCTGGTAAAAAATGTGATCAACCTGAAGCAATGTTATAGAAATATGTTTTTTGGAACTGAAGATTGGGTCTATTCAGACCTCATGCAGTTTAAAAACAAACACTGTGAAAAGAAAACAATATGAGCCCTACATCTATGGCAAAGAGGTACTGAAGCTATTTGTTCAGTTGTTGGATTTTAAACAAATTCCTTTATTCCAGTTTTACCTCAGTGTCCTAGGGAGCAGCTAATATTTCAGTTGAATCTATTTTTCTTTTTCAGGGCAAACGTGTGTTTTCTTTGATTCACAGTATTTGCTCAATATATGTTTCTGAAATGTAATTTCAACTAAAATCATGTGCACTTTGGATATGATTTGGACATAAGTGTATAATCATGTATGAAAATGTCTACAAACTTGTTTTGATATTCCTTTACCCTAACAATATCAAATAGGTGATTTAAGAGGGCTTTCGAAATAGCTGGATACCCAAATTTCTCCTAAAACTTGCCAGTCTCTTTCTCTCCCTGTTCTCTTTCTTTCTCTCTTATTTCCTGCTCATATTACAGATTTTACTAAGAAAATGTATAAATTTTATTGCATTATATTAAAAATACATGTTATTTTTAAATAGTCTTATGCAAAGAACAAGTGACAGAAAAAAAAACAGCAGTAAAAAAGATAAATCTTATAAATAATAATCAAAGGTCAAATCCGGCAAAGATCAAGGAGCTTTCAAAAAAATAATATCTTGGAAAATGTCTAAGAATGCCAGATGATAATATTTTATCAGGTAACTAAACTTAGCAAATAATGTCCAAGCTTTCTTACACAATGATAGGATGAATTAACTTTGTGTTCAAATACAGTTTAATGTTCTAAGACAGTAAAATGATATAAAGTTAATTGACAGTAAACCAATCATATTACTGGTGTGTAATGGTCAGCAGCCTTGATCCAAACACAGCAGACAGAGTTAAAATTATATAACCAAGCAATGGCTATTATTCCAGGAAAAATAAAATGATAGTAAACAAACTACGGCTTCCATGAAAGTCTGTAAAGAAAGGAGGAAAATGGGAAAGTAAATGACCTTAAAGGTGTTATGAGGCCAATGAAACTGGAATGATGGGAAGAGAAGAAAGGAAAGAGCAAGTTGATTCTACACCCACCACACCTCCTCGAACCCCTTAAGACTGTCTATGTTCTGAAGAGAACCAATAATAAGAAACAGTAAAGAGCTGAAAGAAATAGAAAAGATAGGTGATATCTTCGAGGGGTTAAACCACAGGGGATTAGAAACTTAAGAAACATATCGATAATTAAGAAAATCAACAATTATTGCAAGGATGTCATTATCTAGCCAGTAAGACCTATTTAAAAAAGATGAACTTTCAAATACACAAAGATCAATATGTGGCTAGTGAAATAGGTTGTGGTTTATTTCTTCAATTAAAAAACTATGCAGTGAAAAAGAATGAAAATGTTCTTTATGTAGTAACATTAAAAAAAATCCAATATCCAATACGAAATGGGGGAAAAAAACAAAGTGCAAAACAACATGTATGGCATGCTGTTGTATTATAAAAATAAAACTCTGTGTGTGTGTGTGTGTGTGTGTGTGAATGTGCACAGAATAATAGACCAAATTGTTAATATTCTAATCCTTCTTGAAATCTGTCCATATTATCTAACAAAGAAAAGGGAACTTCTCCAATGAGATTAAGATTAAAGTCCTTCAGATGGGAAGATTATCTTGAATTATCCAGATGTGCTCAATCAAATTGTGTAAATCCTTAAAGGAGGGGACCTTCTTTAGCTGTTGTCATACAACCAGAGATATGGCAGCATGAGAAAGACTACCCACCACTGATGGCTTTGAAGATGGAAGGAGGCCACAAATTTAGGATGGAAGCTGATGACTAACCTAGGTTTCTGAGAGCTAGAAAAGGCAATGAAATAGATGCTGCTCTAGAGACTCTAGAAGAGAACACAGACTTGCAGATACCTTATTTTAGCCCATTGAGGTCCATGTCAGAATTTTGACCCATAGAACTGTAAGACAGTAAGTACGTGTTATTTTAATTTTTAAAAATTTGTTACAGCAGCAGTAGAAAATAAATTAGCTGTGTGTGTGTACATAAATATATATATATTCATGGTCTACCTCTATAAATACACAAAATATATTGGGGAAATTGCTTTCTGTGGAGCAAGTATTGAATGACAAGAGATAGATAAGTATAGGTGATGTTTACTGTGTATCATTTTGTACCTTTTAGATTTTAAACTATCTAAATTTATCTATTCCAAAAGTAAGTATAAATAATTTAAAATAAATACAGTAACATTACTCTTCTTTCCTATATTTTGAAGGGTATGAGCCATATCAAATCGGTGTGCCAGCATTTTTTTAAATGACTTAGTAGAATTTTCATTAGAAATATAGTAATTATTGGCCAGTGGTTTTGCTGAGATATGAATTATGAGTAAATAAAGGCTTTTTAAAAGTTTTATTTATATTTTCTTGTGACTCATTGCTTTTTCTAAAGCAAGTGGTAGGTGATTTTTGATTTGTTCCAATTAGATTTCCAGGTGAATTAATTTATTACCACTTATTTAGTCATTCAACATATATCAATATCCATCAGTTTTAGGAAAGGAAGATTCAGAGGATGAATCTGATATAGTCTTTGTTGTTGAGGAGCTCTCCAAGAGATATATCCTTAAGCAGATAATTATAGCAAAATGTGAGGCATTCTATATGAGGAATGATATGGGGTTACAGAAAAATAATCCAGGAGCACCATCTTGGCAGGAAAATAATGGCTTCGAATAATTCCAGTGGTAATTGAATATTCTCCTCTATGGAAATCAGTAAAAAGTAAACAGATACTTCCTCAAGATCCTTCGTAATCATCTGTTATAAAGCTGTTGTGATAAACACACTATTCTATACATTACAAAGGGAACAGCGCCCTCTAGGTTGATGAAGTGCATTCACGGCAGTGCTAGTCGCAAGAGGCAGTAACATTCGCCCTATTGGATCCATCTTATTATCAAACAGGACTCACTCTCATATTCAGAGTCTTCTTAAACATTTATTAATGACAAAAATACTACCAAATAAGTTAGGCTATCTTATTTTTTAAATGTATATTTCTTCTCAAGAGGAATAAGTGGTGCTATCTTCAAATATACGATACTCAACGACGAAGTATAAGTGTGGTCCTAAATATTTTCTTATTCTAAATGCCACTTATAATGTGAAAGTGCTGATGACAAATGAAAAGAAAAACTTTAGTGACATTGCCAGCTTGATTCGAGATAGGACTGAATGCTAATATTGAATTAACCATAAAAATAGTCTCATTACAGCCACTCAAACTTAAGTAGCTTCAGTATTAGGGTAACTTCAGGATGTTTGTTGAACCCAACTGAGCATTGGGATAAAGAAGGGTGAGAGAAAATTCTTTAGGTCAAAATTGATTCATATATATAGATTTGGCATTTAACACTGTGATTTTCAAATTGAAAATACCAGCTTTAATTTTTTTTTTAATCTCCTTTTAAATCCCACTTTCTGGAGATGTAAAAATCTATTTTATATATTGCAGATAAAATCAGAACTTCTTTCCTTCCTCTCTCCAATTTCTGGATATTCAAGAGAGAGTGAATATGGATCTGAACCATACAGATAAGAACCAATCAGTCTCCCTCCCCCTTCTCTACCCTCCCCTTACCCCACTTCCTCTCTCCATTATGTGCAGCAAAAGCCCCGACAGGACCGTGAAATACTTGATTTCTGTGCCTCCTTTCAGTTTCCTAACAGCTCTGTTCATGCACTCGTTGGGCAGGGAGATTTGTTTTCTAATTACAAATCTATATTATAAGCTCACCTTCCTTTCAGCTACTAGGATTTCCCTTCTTCAGACTTCTCAGACATTTGTTAAGTCAACACTGAATAAATGATTAACCCATGTAAAAGTGTTACACGGACATTCATTGAAAAAAAAAAAATCATTGAATCTCTACTGCACGCCAGGCACAGTGTTGAATCTTAGATTGCAGGATGCTGACAGGCCTAAAAAGACACCAAAATGAGTCTGACTTGAGATCAATTCCCTGCTGTCTCTAAGCATCAGTTTTCTCACTTATAAAATGGGAAAAAGGAGAGTACTGACTCCCAGATTCCTAGGAGTATACATATCGTGTTGCACACTTCCTCGCGAGAGGTAAACATGTGATTTTTTTTTTTTTTATTAAATAGTTTCTATCTATAATTGGTGTTGTGGGATTTGGGATTAGAAGGGGATTATCTCTGTGTGCAAATCAAGGGTCTTCCTCTTCTGATACTGCTTTGTCCTCAGATTATGGGATCCTGAATGAATAGAGTCCTTAATAAATATGAGAGTAAAATTTATAATTCACTCATTTACACCTTCAGCCAGAACGGCTAAGGGAGTGACTTTTGGATGATTTCAAAATGTCAGCACATCATGTTTTCATACCGGTAAGTAACATGTGGGAATGTGCTTATTATTCCATTTAACATAGAGTGACCTTGTCTACTGACTTAATGAGAAAATCGTACATACTGTACTTCCCTATTTAGCAAAGGTTTTTGCACTGAAAGTATATCAAAGGAGCATATTACCATAAGAGTTGGGTGCAGCCCAGACCTATGGAAGAGAAAAGCCCACAGCAATAGAGCAGGTGACCCAGTGGTGTCTCAGACAAGGCGTGCAGAAGGATGTTTTGGGAAACGGCAAAATAGGATGGCCACTGGGCAGCAGATGCGTGTCCAGAAAATGCTGATCTTGAGATCTCTAATCAATTTACTGTGCCTATTAATTGACATGCTGTTAAAAATCCAGGAAATGTGTTATGCATTGAATTTAGATAAAAATGAGGGAAAGCAAAATGATTAACTATTCATGTAATTACAGACAGACCTGCTTGATCTATGCTTCATATGCCCAAATGTCTGGGCGTGCAGTGGACTTCAGTAGTCACTACTCTCTTAATAAACCCTGTTAATTAGGTAAGAGGAACATTCTCTCACTGTGAAAACAGTTTTCTAACTCACTCAGATTAAACCAAGCTAATTTTGTAAAGCAATGAGATACCAGATGGCCCCTAAGGTACACTCTGGTATATGTGAGCAGAGGATTGAGTCAGTGCCCCTGTGATTCGCGATCTACTTTTTGGATGCTGGAAAAAGATTTTCTGGGAAAGTCTTTTGGAAAGCAAGAAATTGATATTCATTATCTTCTTTCGTGTCCAAAAAATTAGATAATTAAATATCTGTATTCATATGTAGGTACATATATAGTTGCATGTCTACATGTACTTTTAAATATGTGAGAAGAAGCTCAGCATCTTAACTCAATGCTTTCGAAAGAGTGTGTGGTCCAGATAGCAGAGCAATACGAAGGCACTATACTCAGCTTCTCTTCTTTTCTCTCCATCTCTGCAGAGGTCTATTTTTCAAAAAGGTGAGATATAAGAACTGGAGTGAATTTTACAATTTTAGCTAATCAACACACTCAATTTATAATGGAAGACTAAGAATTATAGACAAATGGTCTATGAAAGATCAAAAAGTGAGTAAGGGTACCAGAAGTTAAACTTTTTTCTCTCTCTGAAGGACTAACCATCTACCTTTTAATATAATAGCTTTTTGAGATATAATTATAAACCATAACATTTATCCTTTTAAAGTATATAATTTAGTAGTTTTCACTCTCTTGCTAGCAGTACCTGAAACTATAACACCCACCAATCAGCACCCTTCTTATTCACAAGCACTATTTAAAATCTGAGATCAAAGCCTGATAATAATAAAAGTTCCTCAAATGTGCAGTAACGTTATGTGCCAATAATTAGGCTCAGTTCTGGTTCATGCATCCAACACAGACTTTTGGGCACCTGCTACTTGTAAGTCTTTATTCCAGATACATGTTATAAACCAATGAACCAACCAGACAAACATTACTGCCTTTAGGTGTCTACGTTCCACCAAAAGGAGTGAGAAAATATATCTTATGTCAATTATACAACATTTTAAATGATTGAAAGTGCTATAGAAAAAAAAAATAGAAATCAGAACAGAGTAAAGGAGATTGATATGTGGATATGTATGAATAGGTAGGGAAGGAAGATTAGGATCTTGAATAAGAAGGTTACTGTATAGGCCTCATTGAGAGGTGGCATTATTCATTTAAATGCTCAGACCAATCCTTTAAGGGACACATTAAAAATGTATTATTAACCACTTTTTAAAATTAATTCTTTTAAAATGTAGCACACAGAGAAAAAGTATAAAGCTCAATGAATTTTTACAAAATGAATGTGCCTGTTAAAATTCATGTTTTTAGATCATAAAACTAATGCTAGGAGAGGGTAAGTAATGAGCCTAAGATGACACAACCCACAAATGCTGGAGCCTGAAGTTGAACTCATGTGACTTGGGAACCTTAGCATTTTGTTATTGACTCAAATGCTCACCAAGAGAGGACCCGATGGCTAGATTTAAGATGTGGAAAACTGGATTGGAAGAGAGGTGCATGCAGGCTAAGAACAGAGTAGCTGAACTGTTTCCCTGAATGGGGAAATTTCAGCTCTTACAGAAACCACTGCCAGGGCATCCCTGTCTCTAATATAGAGAATGATGCTATGTCTCCAAGTTACCACAGAGTGGCAGTGTTTTAGAGCTTACCTAAAGTTAGAAGTTACATTCAAAGTCTCCAATTCACAGTACTCTTTTAGAGCTTAACAGGACTTTTTTTCCCCCAAACAATATTTCATAGATCATAAACTCTTACAAAGAAAGACACTTAACATTTATATAAAATTCACTTTAGTGTAGAAAACAATAAACACAAACAGGTAATCAATGCAACAGTCTCTGTTGCATACATAATAGATACCTCATTTATTTTATGAACGAAAATACAAAAATTGTACAAAATTTGCAATTAAAAAACCATACCATAGAGGCTTTTTGTTTGGCTCTGCTACTGGAATATCTTATGGCAGATCAACACTTTTACCGGGAAAAAAAAAAATAGAAATACCAGATTTAAGGGGAAAAAAAAACATCTGAAGGCATTAAAGACACCCACAATTTGAATGGTAAAGATATAAGAGAGAAGGGAGGCTTGCATTTTTGTCATTCATTTTGCCCTATGTGTCACTTGGAGATATTTGCTTATTCTTTAACTGCACTGAGCAATAGAATAAGAAACCAAGCCAAGAGCAGCTGAAATGTGCAATAGAGCTTCTGGTGGTCTCAGTGTGCTGGGACGATCATAGGAGTTTAGGATCTGTCAATGAAGAAGGACCCAGATAAGTACACTAGGTGTGGAAGCAAACCAGTGGTTGAAGAACATGCTTTCTTTTCATGTCTGAAATTCTGCCTTAAGCCAGCTAAGTCCCTCATTAGACTGTTTGAATTTTCCCCTTAAATACTTGCCAAAAAAAGTCAGAAGATAGGAAAATCCTCTTGCAGAAAGACAACACCATTCAAACCCTCTACGACATGTTAAACATAATATCTGTTATTCACGCAGTACTTAAGAGGCTTAACAAAATCAGGACCAAGATGAAAAAAAAAAAAGATAGATTGTTAGATGATCCCAATAATAACTTTGTCACATGAACTTTAAAATAAGATGAATTAATATAGTAAAATAAGGAAAATAGAAAGTGGAGTATTTTACCCATGAACTAGTGTTTTAAAAGCAAGGACATAACTTGAATGTTTAAAACTAAAGCAAATAATAATGGAATTAAGAACCATCACTACCACAAACAGAAATAAAAGCAGCTAAACTTCATATTAGATTCAAGTGAAGAGAGGATTTGTGAGCTATAAGAAAAGGAGTAGGATATATATAGACTAAAGCTCACAGGAAGAAAAAAAAAATTGAAGAGGAGTGCAAAAAAAAAAAAATCCAGAAACATGTAAGTTATGGTGCATGGTGAAACTCCTAATATATGTTGCATTGGTAGAGGCCCATATGAGACAATAAAAAAAGGGACAGGAACTTTATTTATAGGAGAAAAAGCCAAGATAGTTTCTAAAACTGATTAAAGATATCACCTTACAGATTTAAAAAAAACAGAAAATCTAAACAAGATAAACTGTTGAACAACAAAGACAAAAAAGAAATCATTAAAGCAGTCATGTGACAAGAGAGTTCTATGGTACAATAAGACTGACAACAGACTTCAAAATAAAAAGGATGAAAGCCACAATTCAATGGAATTCCATATTTTAAGTACTGAAGGAAAATAATTGGTAAAGTAATATTGTATACACAAAGAACATAACTTCCAAATATAAAGAAAAAGATTTTTAAAAAATCAACATATAAAAACATAAAACTTTTTGCCAGAAAATGAACTGAAAGAAATACTAAGGAGACCGAGTCCTTCAGTTGGAGGTGGTGTGCATGTGGAAATGAAGGGCAAGTGCAGAGAAACAGAAAAAAATAAATATATAGTAAAATCTACATGAATATTAACTATAAAAATAAAAAAATAATAATAATAGCAACAAGTATCCTTCTATCTTGAAGTTGCCAACTCGGCACGGATGCTACCACAACTTCTTTTCACTATTTTTTCTCAAAGTTTTACCTAGTGCCATAAGGCAAAAATGAATGAATTAAATAGTAAATGAATAAAAAAGGTAGGGGAATTAGAAAAGAATAAATAAATACATCATTCATGCAGACATGATTGTGTATGCAGAACATCCGAAAGAATCTATGCACCAATTTTTAGAATTTAAAAGTTATTGATTGAAAGCTTGATATGGAAATTAAATTTATTCCTAAATAATACTAACAAAAAAACATAAAATAAAAAGTTAAAATTAGCATTTAGAGCAGCATCAAAAAATACTAGGACAACATGTAACCAAAATGTGCAAAACCTTCTCACAGAACACTACAGAGTATTATTGAAAAATCAAGGATTTCAGGGATGGAAAGATAAACTATATTCCTGAGTTGGAAATCTCAACATTATGAGAGCATCTGTAGGTTCAATTCAATCCTGTTAAAAACCCAGTAGGTATTCCTGTGCAAAATTACAAACTGTTTATAAAATTAATGTGGATAGAAAAAGTTCTTAGAAGAGCCCAAATAATATCCAAGAACAATGTAAGAGACCTTGCATTGCCAAACATACTTACTATGAACTTGAAGTAATTGAAGTGGTACTGACGCAAGAATAGACAAATGGATCAGTGTAACAGAACAAATTATGGAAGGTGACCCAATCATATATGATTACCAAATACATGGCGTAGGTACCACTGCCCTTCAGTGTAGAAAAAATGGTTTTCATAATAAATGGCGATGGTCAACTAGATGTTCATATTTTAAAAATGCAATTACATTACCCCATGAACAAAAAAATAATTTTAATGGATTTAGATCTATATAATAAAATAAAGCAAAACAACTTTTTGAAAGAAAAATAGAATAGAATGTTTATGGCCCTGTGGCAAACTAAGATTTCATAAATAATACATGAAAAGAAGTAACTGAAATGTGACAATCTAAAGCTCAGTAAATTAAACAACGGTTACATTAAGAGCACCTTTTTTAAAAAGATATCACTAAGAGAGCAAAAGACAACCCAAATCGTAAGATGACACACATGCGCGCGCATGCGCGCGCTGCACGCACACACATACACACACACACACGACCCACATCCTTCTTATATCCATAATAATAAACTCCATTTCAATTAAAAAAAAATTCAGCTAAAGAAAAAAAAAACTTAGCAATTAACTCCAGCAAGCAATTTCCCAAAAAGAATATCCAATAACCATAAATATCTGGAAAAAGACTCAATCTTAACATCAATGATATAATGCTAATGCCAACAAAAATGTCTAAAATAATAATAATTAAAAAAAAACCTAGAACACACAAAGTGTTGGTGATGATTAAAAAACAGAATTCTCATACAATACCTATTGGATATAAATTAGTACAATTACTTTAAAATTCTTTGATAATATTTACTGAAGTTAAATATATACATCTCCTATAATTCAGTTGTTTCACTCCTAGGAATATGAACAACAGAAATTTGTCTATATATGCACCAAAAAATGATTACAAAATTTATATAGCAACACTACTCTTAATAGTCAAACTGAAAAATTCTAGAATGTCCATCAGCAATGGAATAGACATATAAATTGTGAAATATTCACATACTGTGTATACTACACAAGAAAGAGAATGAACAAAGTATTGCTTTCTGCACTAATATGGTTGATTCTGTATTACAAAATTGAAGAGATGAAGACAAAGCCAAAAACTTATGTAATGTGCAAATCCATAGATCTCAAGTTTAACATGAAGCAAAATAATGCATGGTGTTTAGAGTCGGAAAGGTAGTTATCTCTAAAGAGAAGTGGTAATGGGGGCAGGGAGAGATGTGGGGCATGAGCACGTTCTCATTTTTATGAGGGTGACATTTACAGAAGTATTTTCCCTTTGTAAAAAATGCCCACGGCACACACTTAAGATTTTTACATTTTTCTGTATTTATGCTTCACTTTAGTAATGGGTTTATTTTTCAAATGAGAAGATAATCAGAGTGCTGTCCCATCACGAGTTTATTTTTAACTGACAGTCGCTGTGGAGCAGTGAAAAGTGCACAAGATAAAGCTTACATTTAGGGTTTATGCTAAGTGGGCTCTGAAAGCAAGTTGCGTGGGTTTGGACACTGGCACCTTCGATTATTGTATCTGTGACCACAGGCAAAGTATTTGAGCCACAGTTACTGGAGAATTGAAACACTAGTAATTCTTTCCTCATAGGGAAATTTTTGAGCTAAACAAAATAATCTTTGCCAAGAATTTTGTAAAGTGGTAGGTACTGAATCATCATTGGTTGTCATTAATTATTGAAAAACATGGACTCTGGCCCTGTGTAAGTTTAATGATTTTTATTGAGTCATGATCTGAGCTTGTATAACTTCATTAATTCAATAATAATACTGTTTTTTTTAACTTACAGAGTTTCTGAGGATTAAACTTGATGCCATCTAAGAAAATGTTTTACTCTGTTAAGTTCTGTAATAATGGACGATATTATACTGAAATATATATTTTAGTACAAAGATCAATAATAATATGACACAATTTTAAAAATAAGAAATATCATTATCTGATATTTCAGTAAATGTTCTGTATAACTATCATTGTCTTCTGAAGATAAGATCTGTGATATCTAACAGATAAAAAATTGGTGCAAAATATGAAAGAAATATACTCGGCAATGGAAGTTACTGAAAAAGCTGATATAATAACAAAAAAAGCTCATTGTAGAATATCAAGATAGTGCAATTTATTACTTGCATTCCACAACCACTTTAAATGGGGTCCAGGACAAAAAAATATATATAGTTTTGGTTTCAATATTATTGTTAAGAATTTTTTTCTTTTATTTTTTCTTTTGATGATCTCCATTTAACTATCAGGAAATAACTGAGTCTAAGAATAAGATGAATTCGTATACACACATGCATACTGAGAAAGCCAAGTTGGTACTTTCCATAATCTTTAATTGTCAGCAGTGTTTGTTTGGTTTTTATATTTACTACGGCACAAGATGTCACGATTGAGGAGAAATTGAGTTTTCTCCTGCTACATACAAAGCCAGCAGTTCTATGGACTCATTAATTTAAGCTGATGGCTATTGGCAAGCACTAATCTCTAGGGTAAATCCGATGCATGGTTTATGACATAAAACTTAATATAACCCAGCTCACCTGCCTCTGTTCTTTTTTTTTTTTTCTTAAGAACGGTGAAAGTATGGAGATATGTACAACTTCTTTATAAATTATTTCTCCCTTACAGACATCACATATTACTTTTTTATTAAAAACTTAATGTTCCTTTTTAAAATGAGGTTCCTTATAAACTCCAACCTGCAATTGAGAAATAGGATGACCTAGAGTGCATACATACAGAATCCTCAAATAGACATTTTATTTTAAATTGAGATACATCAATTCAACACAAAAAAAAAATGCTGACATAGTAACATATGCGCTCACTAGGAGTAACTAAGAAAGATAATCCCCAAGTTGTTCTAGGAATAAACAACACCATAAAAATAATTAAACAATAATAAAATAAATTATTTTCTCTTTAATGCTACCCTTAGAATAACTATGCTAATGATAAAAATCTTGGAATTTATCTATACATGTGTGTCTCTGTATGTAAAACATATGATTCTCATAAATGGAGCCATACTAATGTGCTATTTCATACCTTATATGTATGATCCACAACATAGATTGAACTTAAATTATTGGGGTGTAGCTAGCTATAGCATCTATTTTTATCTGCACGTCACTCCATTGGATTTATGTACAAGAGTTTATCAAGTCACTTATTAATGCTCATACACATTTCAGTACTATATACAGCAATTTATTTGGCTGTTGTGATCCCTATAGTCATTTCAATGTCAGGTATAAAATGAATAATAAATCAGTGGTGAAGATTAATATGTTTCAATTTATAAGTTAGAAGACACGAAGGAGGAATTTCTCTCTTTGGGCTTTAGGTTTCTGATTTGTTTAATGGATATTTATGTTGAAATTGGTAGAAATGACTTAAGAGCCTTCCTTTTGGGGCAATCTATAAATTTAAGGGGCAGCTTATTATTTTAATAAAAATGTCAAATTATTTGTAATATCCATTTATTTAACTGTAGCCCATTTCTTACATAACCAATATGAATATATCTAAGATTGTACACAATCAATTTCAATTATATTTATATAATAAAAAAGTCATGAATAGTCACGCTCTGTGTAAGGACAGGGATACATTCTGAGTGACGTGTCCTTGGGCAATTTCAACATGCAAACATCATAGAGTGAGAGCATGTACACCAACCTAGATGGTCCACACTACCACACATATAGGCTGTATGATACAGTTTATTGCTCCTAGGCTACAAGCCTGTACAGCATGCTACTGTACAAAACAACATGAGATTAACGAGCACAAGAGAAATGATGCAATCAAGACACAGTAAACATAAAATGCATGAGGCTGCTACTGGCATAATACGGCATAGTTTTAGAGCAAACTATTTTTTTAATAAGTAGAAGAGTGCACTCTAAAATAACAATAAAACATATAGTATAGTAAATATATAAACCAGCAATACAGTCATTTATTACCATTACCAGGATTATGTACTATACATAATAATATAGGCTATACTTCTATAAACTACTGGCAGCAGGTTTGTTTACACCAGCATCACCACAACACATGCATAGTGTATTGCACTATTACGTTAGCACAGCTACATCACTAGGCAGTAGGAACTTTTCAGCCTCATTATAATCTTGTGGGAGCCTTTGTACATGTGGTTTGTTGTTGACCAACACACTGTTATGCAGGACATGGCTATATATATATAAATGAGAATGGAGAGTAAAGATCTAGAGATATGAGATTTCAAGAATGTATATCATATTGTAGTGCACTAAGGTACAAGCTTAACTTTCAGTTCCTTGGAAGCTAGAGCATCAAAGAAAACAAAATCAGCACAGAATACTTCCTGAAAAATATAGCAGCTTGAGAAGTTATCAAACTAACAGAAGGATACAAATATTTATAGACATAGACACATACACACAGAGCTAAATTAAAAAAAAATATTTGAGTCACTAAAGGTTTAATTTGCTACCTTTACTAGTTATTAATTATAGCTCATGTGGCTTATTCATCTAACTATATATAGTTCAGCTGCATTCAAATTCAATTTGTCTAATCACCCTCAGTTATGTGACCTGATAGAGGGGCTAGCTACCACTAAAATGAAAATCGTATTGCTATATATACATGTATCAAATCAACATGTTGTGAATTTTAAACTTATACAATGTTATATGTCAAATATATTTCAATAAATAAATATATATATATATATATATATATATATATATATATATATATATATATATATATATATAGAGAGAGAGAGAGAGAGAGAGAGAGAGAGAGAGAGAGAGAGAGAGAGAGAGTGAGTGAGTCTGGGACAGGTTATCATTAATGGAAGTTTCTCCAATCTGTGAGCACCCAGCCATGGGTAAGTGAGGACTATAGATGGGAGTAGGATTTATAATTTACCAAGTTTATTTGAACTTCTTTGGTAGTTGTGGATCTTTGGAATCAGATGAGATTGAATGGGGTAGAACTTTACACCAACTACTCTGGAAGGCTTGTGGGAACATGTCATTTACCTGAGCAAGTGGCTGCCTGGATGAGTTGCGCCAGGAAATGATGGCGTGTGCACTGCCACTTAAAACAAGAGGCCATTTGTGACAAGGGCTCCTGAAAAGTGGTTTCTTAAAAAGATATGGTAGCAACTAAGGATGAAATGGTGACCATGGTAGCAGTAGTTTTAGAAGAAATGATTTTAAAGTAATATAACCATTAAAAAAAAATCAAATGCAAAAATTACCCGAAAAAGCAGTCCTATCCCAATACGAGGAAAGCTTACTAGCAATATGAGTTGGCACCGACACAAAGAAGTCACAAAAAGGGCGGGGGGACCAGCACTAGCAACGACAAAAAAGATATTTCTCTATGGAATACCAAGGACTGCAATTTCATCCTAGCCATAAGGTAGTTCTTTATGGTTGCAGACAATATAAATATAATGTTAATGATGATAAACAGGCAAATAAACAAGAAAACAAAGGGGAAAAATAAGACAGACTGGGTTTCCAAGGGCCATGGCATCTTCCCGCTCCAAGATCTCTATTCCAAGAACTAAGAGTGTTTCCTCAACATGCTCCAACGGCGTTCAAGGAAGATCAAATGATTACAAATAGATCACATTTCTTTATTTCTTAACCTTTTTAGATCACTAAGATCTAGATCACTTAGATCTAAGATTTACTTTGCTGTAAAGAAGAAAAAATAAATATTTTTCAGCATAAAAATGAGTGCAAGGTTTAAGAAGTGAAAGAATACAATCATAAAAAAATGTCTGCAGAAAATTGAAATAGATATCAGCCGTGTCTATTTGGTTAGTCCATAAAATAGAAAGGATACATGGTTTAATTGAACTGAGACATAATATACAGCATGATATCCTAAAGCTAAAAAACCTGGACGAGAGGTATACAGAATTAAAAAGGTATTGAGGAATTGATTATTATATTTACTATATCTTTAAATGTTTACAGGTAGCACAGATTCTACACATAATTGATTTGGAATATACAAAAAACTTAAATCTACAGACTGAAAGATCACCATAAGATATCCTGCAACACTGCTGAAGCAAGACTATCAAGTGCATATCTCTTAATAAAAACTTCTAATTCATGATAGTAGAAATCATCTGAAATCAACTGTGTGGAAAATATTAGATATCAAAAAAATAAAAAAAAGAACCTTGTCTCGCTTTTCATCAGCATTATTATTGAGTGCCAGAATATAATGGACTAATAGTTTGACTACAGTGATGCAAAAGTTAGGGACCCCAAGTTTTCCTCACAGCCAAATTTTCAGTCATTTATAGTGGCACTACAAAGGTATCTCTTCAATAACTCAGAAAATCTGATCAACATATACTTTCCAAAAAAAATGAACTAGCAACATATACTTGAAATATTTAATGCAGTTAATTGATGGATGAATCAAATTCATAACCTCAAAAATAAGGTAGGAAACTTTTTTTGTGAAAAGTGGCAATCCAAAATGAATCTAAGAATAATAATGTCTCTTAAACTGTATCACTGAATATTATTTACAAAGATAAAAACAGTTAATAATTTTTGAAAAACATGTTTTTACATAATAATAATAGTCGCCACCCATTTACATAATAATAATAATTAATAGTTGTCACCCATTCTTATTTTTTCTTTCTGATTAAAATATTAAGACAAATATATGAGGATGGAGTTGGTGTTTGGGAGAGTTTTGTAGTTCATCTTTTCTGGAGAGATATCTTCTTAATTACATCGATGTGAAACAGCAGGTTCTAAACACCATTTAAAGAAACAGCTTGTTTGAAATCAAAATGTTAATCTCAGCTCTCAGATGTCTGTAATTATGTAGCTGGTTCTAGGTCCTAATCAGAGTATGTTTATAGCTAAAAGCAAAAAAGACATAAAGGGTCGCTTTAAATCAAGGGGAGATGTGGACTTAAGCCGAAGCCGGGACTTCCAAGCCCTTCTGCCTCAAATATGGTGCACGCTTCAGGTTTTCATGAAAGAGGAAAATATTAAAGTTTTCCCACTTTTATTGCCTAAGTATTGCTATTGTCTTCATTAAGAAATGCTTTATTAGAAAAAGATGTAAATAACCTAAATTTCAACAGTGGGATAATTTTGTATAGGGTTTTCTTGTTCATATGTGCCATCACTCATCTCTCTTGGAAATTACAATAGCCTCTGTCAATGGATCTTGGGTGTCTCACGTGTGTGCGTGTATATAAGAGGAGAGCAGAAGGGCACAGTGAAAATAAATGAAGAAATTGGGTCAAATTCCACTGAGAAGGCGATCTTCATCCAAAATATGGATTTTGCAAATGAATGAATGAATGAATGAATGAATGAATAAAAGTTTAGGAATAATAAGAGATGCAGGCAAATGTAAGCATAATGTGTGGCTTATGTTTGGAGAAATGAGAGACACATTTGGAAAGGCAGATGGAGTTGCTGTTTTAAAGACTTTAGATATAAGCTATTGAATTTGGATTTTTATCAGTTCTACACCAATGGTCCTTAAAATCTCCCTCCTCTACCCTGGCCACACACCTGCTGTTAAATGTCCCACGTCTGCTCTCTTTCCTATGAACATATAATCATATACTTTTAAATGGGATAAATATTACAATAGATATTACGTAATTCACATTTCATTGTTTACTATCTGTAATTCCTCCCTTTTCTTCTCCAATTCATCCTGACCCATTACATTATAATAAAGTGGAGAACAGCTGCGGCACTCAAATTATCTTTGCAAATCATCCCTTTCTTAAAAGTCATCCTTTTCAGGAATATGCTGGTTGTGTTATTTGAAGCAAAATGGGTACATGGGTTGCCAAAATGGTCCTTCATGGCTTTTCAGTTGTTTGCTTTCTCAAACAGAAAAACAGAAACATCAAAAAGCGAACGCCATGATGTGGATTTTGAGGCACGTGTTCAGAAGATCATTCTGCATGGTTTGTCTGGGCTAGTTCTTTATGTCTGTTTTACTGCCATAATTAATGACATTGTTCTCTTTCAATCTGTCACCCTAGCAAAACTATCTTAATAATTTTTCAGGGTATTTTATATAGTCTAAGAAATATAATGTAAAAATACACATGAATATTTAGGAAAACATTAAAGCCTCAACTAAGGATTAAATACATAAAGACGTGTGAAAATCTAATTCAGAAGGAATATTCTGTTTACTGTTATTTTCCTCCTTTAAACCTTTGTCTCTGCAATGATCATTTTCCTTTGGAATGCTTGCAAATGATCAATTTACAAATGACAATACTACTATTGCTAATAAAATACCATCACCACCACCAATACACCAACAGAATAGTAATAGAGGCCTGTGATGAGTAACTATATCTGAAATTTAAATCGAAAGAATGAAATAGAGTAGCGCACTAAGAATTTTCTGGGGACATGCAAGTCACAGTGGACATTTTCTAAAAAGAATAAAATAAAAGATGGGCAAATAAAAAGAAAGGAGAGAGAAAGAAAGGTAATGAATTGAGACAAATAAAAAATTTACATGTCTCACATACAAGAATTATTGAATAAATTTATGCTAGCAAATCATTAAATCTTATGTTTATGCATAGTGAAAGCTATTTTAAAAAAATAATAATGGCAAACATATTTGCCTACGCAAAACACTATGAAAAAAGAAATTCACATTTCCTACATATTGACAGCCATCTCTGATGGTAAAATTGTGGGCGTTATTTATTTTTCACATACTTCTTCACTATTTTCAAGTTTTCTATAACAAACATTAGCTTCATAGTAAAATATTCTAAATATCATTTAAAACATAGATTTTTTTTTAATAATAAAACTCTATAAAGACGTGACATTTTATTGTCCTAGATATTTATTGTAAACCAACCTGCCATTTACAACTTAAATGTAGGGAAACTATTCTATCCTGTTGTGTTCAGTGTGATTGAGTTCACCTGTGTGGTATAAAACGCATTTTCTATTAGTGTCTGTGGCTATCAAGTCAATAAAAGAAACAGCAGTCTTCCCCACAGAATGCTCACCTACTGTAGTTTTTAGCTTATTATATAGCAAAGAGGAACAAAATACTCATAGTAACAGTGTATTTTTAATAGGTTCTCAAGCTGTCCCTTTCACAAAGAGTTGTGGCTGAATACAGATGTGGCTGCTGTGAGGTTTTATACAGGTGGACGGGCGAACAAAAACCAGGTAGGGAGACATTTATCGAACACAAATGCGTGGGCTTCTCAGGCGTAAAGCCTACTGATTTTGCCACTGCATTACTAGCTCTGTTTTCCCCGAATGTGACTCAGATTTCACAGGCAAAATGCTCTCTGAAAAGCAATGTAAAGATTATCAAACATAAGTTTTAAAAATAAAGGTAGGTACGTAGGGGAATTGACTAATTCACAAAGAAATGTTGAGAGACAAAGGACAAACATCATCAAAGACTCAGTGAGGTAAGTACTCATTAATTTAAATTTAACATTTGAAAGGTAAAGATAAGTTTAAAATTAGGTGTATGTAATAATATGCACATTTAACATTTAGAAAGCGTTTTTCCTCCTCCTAGTGGCTGGATATAAAACTTAAAATTTCCTTTGTTTCATTCAAATCCTACAATTTCAGAGCTCATTAAAATATTTTCTTTGACTTGAAATGGTACAGAGTTTCTAAATCCAATTAAAGAATGACCTTTAGGTAAAGCAAAAGGTTGCCAACCAATGTAACTGTCTAAGGCTATCAGGCAATTAATAAAATTAAAGAAAGACAATGTTTGCTGTCTGCAATTACTCATTTACTTTCTGATGTCCCACTTCTGAGAGTCCAAAAAAAAAAAAAATACTATAAGAAAATACAACGGTGTTAATGGGGTATTATAATGCCAACAGACTCTCTCTTTTAAAATATGGAAGCAATAGAGAGTGGCAGGGATTATGGCAAATTCTAATTTCTCTCTAAAGTTGGGTAGAAAGAATTCTACTCAACTCCATTGGACTGTTGCTAGAAAAGAAAGGAGAGCTCCGTGTTTTGAAGCTTCAGAAATTTCAGATTTTCAAATCTAAGTCCACACTGAGAATAAGTGACTTCCACATTGAAAAATAACATAAAAATTGATTTTTATATTGCAAAACAAAATATAGTATAATGTGTGGAACATCCATTTGTGATCTCTGATCTGACACTTAAAAGCATAACTGAATTACGGATCATTCAAAGGTGGTATGTGTCGTGGATAAAAGCAGGAACACTGTAGCCCACGTGGGTATGCTGAAATCTGAACTTTGCGAGGTACAGGTAGTTTGAATTTTGGGAATATAACAGTAGTCATTTCATAGTGTAATCATGAGGATTAAATAAATTAATAAATGAGAGCCCTTAAGAGAGAACACAGTATTAGGATATAATTACTGATTAGGTAAAGAGAAACCTGCTATTTTTTTTTCTCATGAGGGACAAAGGAAAACATTATTCATTTCCTTAACCTAGACCATATAGTACAGAATAGATGTTCACAGCTATTTTGTGATTGTGCAATTGTGGAAAAAGCAGCAACTTCAGAATGGAAAGACCTAGGTTCAAAACATTGCTATGGTACTTAATAATTCTGTCACCTTGGGTCTTGAACTTTCTGAAAATTGGGAATAAGGATACCTAATTTATTAGTGCTAATAGTGATAAAAATTAGAGTTAATATATGCATAGTAGGCAGTAATCTATATGGCTTTACTCTCAGGGTTACCCTGTGATTCTGTTACCTTACATGGCAAAGAGATTTTGCAGATGAAATTAAGGTTACTAATGAGTTGTTCTTAAAATAGATTATTGGGGATGGTGTCTAATCTATGCACATGAACCCTGTAAAAGCAGAGCTTTCTCTTTCTGGCCACAGGAGCAGTCAGAGAGATTGGATGCGTGAGACAAGCTTGGCACTCTGTTTCTGGTTTTCAAGATTGGTAAGATGGGGGCACCTGTTGGAAGAAATCAAGCTTCTAAAAGCAGTGAGCAGCCAAACTATAAGCTAGCAAAGAAATGGGGACCTCAGATTTACAGCCATGTTAGCAATCACTGAATTTGACCAATAACCTGAATGAAATTGGGGCAGATCCTCAGAGTCTCTGGGTAAGCGCCCAGCCTAGCTGAAGCCTTGATTTTAGCCTGTGAGAACCCTGAGCAGAGACACCCAGCTGAGTCTGCCCAGACTTCTGACCTACAGAACTGTCAGCTGATACATGGGTGTTCTTTAAGCCACCAAGTTTATGGTGATTTTTTACATAGCAATGTAAAACTACTATAGCATGTAAATTGTGTGACACTTAGTAGCTACATGTTAAATGTTAGCTATTATTTAATGAAATATTTGTTCAGTAAATAAGGGTCAAAATTTGGTGTCAAAATTCTTCCAACAGACAAAATCGCTGTAATATTTCTTTTTTCCATTTAGCCTTCTGAATGTTGAGATTAAACACCGATATTTTACAGAGTCAAGAACATCAAGACAGTGGAAAGAAGTGTGGGGAAAGAAATGTAAATAAACTGTTTGTGGGTTAATTGAATCACTCAAGACATCTCGTGCCTGCAGCTCTTTAGGGGCAGAGCTAATAGTTACTTTTCTGGGATGGCTTTTGACATATTTAGTTCTTCCTGAATTGATTGGGAAAACATCTAATTTAAGAATTTTATGTTACAGTGCCCTTCTGAAAATGTCTATGCTATTTTAAATTAGGGATAATCCAGGGCATACATGAGAGAAGCAAAAAGTCTCAGATTTCACGTGCATGTTTGATGCTTTTCTACCTTCTCATGCCTAATACATAGTGGGTGCTCCGTGGACGTCCATGGGAATAATGTGACCTGTGGCCGACATTAGGCTGATAGTTTCAGAAACCTTTTTAAGTCCATCCAGCATAATATCCGGCAAAGGAATGTCCTCAATAATCTTGAACCAATTTATGAAGATAATAGATGAAATTTTTCTGTGGCCTATTGAAACCGTATCTGCCCCTTCCTCTACACCCCATTCTTCTTTCTCTTCTACTTTTAATTTTCCAAATCATGCATCTCTCAAAATAATTGAAAGTATTGCTCAGAATTGCTCCCTGTGGTCATATTTTTTGGAATTAATCTTTCTAACCTTTTTAAAACAATATATGCTTTTCCACGTTACAGGAAGCAGTTTAATTGTGACTGGGTATCTTTAGTGTCAACGAATCTTAAAACTGTGATGTTTCTGCAGAACATGTGAATAGCTGGTATAAAACTATCCAAAGCTGTACCTTTTTACTAACTTTAAATGAAGTATTAATAATTTTGGCAAAATATGTCACTACAAGTACTAGAATATGTTGCACCTGAATATTGTTCAGAATTTTCCGATTCAAGGGAAATAATATAAGAAAAAGTCGGAGAGAGAACAAAAATTACATGTGTGTAACCAATGCCAAATTATATACTGAACAATTAATTGAAATCATATGTGTGTCCTTTTAGCATATTATTAATACGTTGGAACCAGAAGAACTAATCAATTAAATCTTCGCTTCAAAGGACTATTGAAATAAGAAACATCCAAACCTGTAGAGAATTTTTATGCGTTTTTTTGAGTTGAACTGACAACACATGCCGGGGAGCAAGACTGCAAATACTCCAGAGAATAACAGTTTTGCAGTTTCTTGTATGCATTTGAAATTAAGGAGGGATAGGGGTGGGGGAAAGCAAAGTGAGGACTGGATTTCATGACAGTTATCAAGATTACGTGCTCCCTTGAGGGTGGTTACAGTTTATTTCAAAGGCATGTTAACCTAGATGCACAGACACAATGGACAGAGCTTAAGGCAAAATCAACTTTTTACTAAAAATGCTATATGCCTGGGGCGTGGCTACCCACCATGACCTGCCCAATTAGAAATTTATGATCAGATTGCCCTATGAGGCTGCCTTCCATAGAACCCCTATTTTTGTGTCCATAGAAATTTGGATCAAACTATAAAAGAACAGTGTTTCCATGTCAAAAAAAATACATAAGGAAGCCAATATTTATCTAAAACTAGTATAAGAATGAATAGAAATATATTATTATTTTGTATGTGCATGAATGTGTGTGTGTGTGTGTGTGCATGTGTGTGTCAGTGAGATGGGGTATATGTGAGTGTGTATGAAAGACAAGGAGAGAGACAGGCATAGATATAGATATAGATGAGATATATATATGGCTATACACATTTATATATATGTATATATGTGTGTGTACCTAAATGTGATTTATTATAAAGAATTAACTCATGTGGTTGGGGAAGCTGAGAAGTCCCAAGATCAGCGGTCTGTTAACTGGAGACTCGGGAGAGCTAGTGGTATAGTTCCAGTTCAAAGGATTGAAGGTTGAAGACAGAAAGAGCTAATGTTTTAGTTCAAGTTCAGAAGTAGGAAAAAAAAAATAGTGTTTCAGCTCAAGGTAGCTGGGCAGAAGGCATTTTCTTTTACTAATAGGAGAGTCAGCTTTTTTGTTCTATTCAGGCCTTCACCTGATTGGATAGGGCCCACCCCAATTAGAGAGAGTATTCTGTGTATTCATTCTATGGATTCAAATGTCATTCTCACCCAGGAACACCTTCATGGGCACACCCAGAAACATATTTGACCAAATGTCTGAGCACCTCATAGTTGACTCAGGTTAACACATAAAATTAACTTCCAATGTATGCTTTACTATGATTAATTTTTCAAAACATATGTTGAAATATCCAAATGATCCAGATAAGCTCCTTTCACACTTGGCCTACTCTTCACACATTTTTCTTCCCTCCCTTGCTTCCTTCTGTCCTCCTTAAATTAGGTGGAATTTGAGAGCACTTGCATTTTTGGAGATTGGGTTTCAAAGTATACTTAGAGACTTCTTTGTATTAGGTGAAGTAAAAAATAATTCTAAAAATATGTTTTAGAAAATCTTTCTATGGATAATTAAAAATAATAATATAGGTAATAAAGCTATTTTTGGTCTCTTAGTTTTTTTTCCCAGTTGTTTTAATGTTTCTAAAATTCAAAACAAACAAATTAGCAAAATGAAAAAGGTACAATGTTTCTCTTATAAGTTCACAAATGCAAACTTAGTCTTAGTGGCCTTCACAGAATATAGAAAAGACACAACGCTAACGTGTTCGTCTTAATATTACAAAAAAGAACAATTTTTGGTCTAAAGGCCTACTTTCATATAAAACCAGGTCTTAAATCTTAGCCAGATCTTAACAACTCCCCATTAAAATATTGGTATATCATATTAAAATTATCCGCTCAATGAATCAAACTATCTATTCCTATCTGAACACAGGGGTAGCCCCTTCTCTAGAGTTGTTTAGAGTTGACGATATATAGACACATGTGCAACCCACAGTTTTACCAATAAATGAATAAATAAAATAATAAAATATATCAACACTATGTTAAACAATTATTTTTCTTTACTCCACTAGATATTTAACTTGCTTGGAAGAAGAAGACCTGCTAAAGTTATTTTTTATGCTTATAATATAATGATTCCCTATAGAACTATTTCTTTTTCTTTTCTTTTTTTTGTACTCAACGCTTTATATAGAATAGGATGAACTATTATAACATGGTTTCAAATTCAAATGACAGCGTTTCTTAAATGAACTCCCTTCCTCTTTCATTCCACTTGGCCAGACCTACCCTACTCCCAAGTAGCACCTAGACCAATACTCACTTTGAAGTATTTATGTCAAGAAGCTAGTATTTAATTGAGTCGCTCTATTTTTAATAGTTTAATAGCCACTGGATAGTGTTTAAAGTAATGTTTTGCAATACTGAGTACATTTTGAAATAACTCGGAAGAGCAAAAGAAGCATCACCTGGGTCCCACATCTCACTGAATACATTGGAATTTCCCGGGTGGGATTTGAACATCAGTAACTTTTTATACTGGTGGTTTAGTGTGAAGTCAAGTTGTGAATCACTGATTTAAAATAGTTTATGAGGTATCCTTTGGAAGTCCCAAGTAGTTGGGATGTTTAGCTGATGTGGATATTTTGCTACTTGAAAAGAGCCGAAAGCATTTCAAAACCACTGTTGGTGAAGAAACAAAGTAAAAAAAAATGAGGTAGTGATTTGATTTTTCTATCACATGAAAACTATTCTGATAGCTTCCAATAGGAACCAATAGGCATTTTTCTCTGTAAAATTTTATTCTGAAAATTATCAAAATATGGAAATAAAGAATGGTAAATAAACACCCATGACCCACCAAATAAATTCAAAGTTGTTAATATTTCATTACATGTGCTATATCTATCTATTGATTGATCTATCTAATCTTCATCTATCTTCTAACATCTATCATATATTGTCTATCTATACCAATAGCTATTTCAATATCTATGCTATTATCGTAGGAAAGTGTGTAGCCTTGGTTAAAGAACAAAAATTCAGTAAACTTGAAAATCTAATTGATTTTATTAAGCAATTAATGAACGGAAAAGCATACTTTCTAGCAAATAGATACTTCAAGGGGCTATACAAAATGAAAGCTTTTTATAGGCAGAAGAGTGGGGCAAGGTTATTTAGCAAAAGAAAAGAAAAGGCTGCATCAGCCCAGGATGTCTTCTTCTGGGAAAAAAAAGTAGCAGGGAATTTAAATAACTGATATTGTGATTCATAGTAAGAAACATATATCTTCACCTAGTTTCTGGAACAGCGCTCCTAAAACCCTTGGGATTTTCTGAATTATGAGAGTGATAAATGTGTCTTTTGTTATGTTAATGAGGCGAGTTTTTCAATGCATCTAAAGGTAGAGGCTAGTTGTCAGTGGAGCCAACTATGTGACTGGAGGTTGGAACCTTCAGTCCCATCTCCCAGCCTGCCAGGGCTAGAAACTTGACTTCAAGCACCAATGACCAATGATGATTAAATCAATCACGTCTTTGCAATGAAGCTGCCACAGAAACCCGAAAGACCAGGGTTCAGGGAGCTTCTGGGTTGGCGAAGGCTGTGGAGGTGTGCGGGGAAAGAGGCATGCCTAGAGACGGTGTGGAACCTCTGTGTCCTTTCCCCATTCCTTGCCCTATGCATCTCTTTCCTCTGACTCTTCAGGATTATGTTCTTTTATAATAAACCGGTAATCCAGTAGGTAAAAGGTTTATCTCAGTTTTATGAGCCACTCTAGTAAAATAATTGAACCTGAGGAGGAGTTTATAGGGACCTCTGATTTATGGCAAGTTGGTCAGAAGTCCAGGAAACAACCTGAACTTGCAGGTGACATTCTGAGTTGGAGGAGGTCATTGGAACCTCCAATTTGTAGTTGGTCCATCAGCAGCACAGGCAGCAGCCTGGGCTTGTGGCTGGCTTTTGAGTGGGGCGGGGGTAGTTTTGCTGGACTAAACTCTTAATTTTGGGAATGTGACTCTAACTTAGTGTCAGAATTAGCTGAATTCTGGGATCTCCTGCTGGTGTCTGAGAACAGCTTGGTGGTGTGTGGGGAAGATCCCCCTCTCAAGTTGGAATTAGGTCCAGTAATTCAAAAATCATAATATAATATAGTATTTCACCTATGATTCTCCCAATCCCTTTCCCAGCACTCCCTCTCCGCTTCCCCACCCCAACACACATGTACATGCATGCACAGACACACGCACACACACAAACACACACTACAAAATATATTTCTAATTCTTCAAGTGGAAGGAACATGCCTGATTACCCTGTATATCCAGTGAGCCTAGTCCCATAACTTTCACCTATTAAGTGCTCATGACAAGTTTGTGGGTTAAATAAATAAATGGCTTCCTCAATGATCACATTTTACACACAGATGACTGCTATAATCGGGACATTAAAAACTATATCTGGCTAGTTTTTAACCACACCTCAGAATAGTGATTGTCATGTAAAGAACATTCAGTGAATATGTTATGGTGCATAGACAAATGAAAGGCTATAAAGACTCATCTTCAAATACTTCCTGTCCTTTAAAAACATCTTTGAAATAGGGTATGATCTCCCCATACACCTCAGACACAGATCCTCAGAAAGCTGTGTGGGAGAAATAAAAATTATAAACTAGCTCGACAAGTAAAATAAAATAAATGGAAAATACTAACACGAGGCGTGTGAGTTACTGATACTTTGGAGGGTCAAAACCCACATATGTTGAACATGGTGGAGCTCACCAACTACCTCAGACTCTAAGTACAAACTCCTCTATAAATCGTGGGTAATGACATCAGCAACCTCAGAGGTTGGTCGTGAGGGCTAGGAGCGAGAACACATCCAAAATACTTTGATAAACTGAGGTTTTGGGATAGGGCTGTAATACTCACATAAAGGATTTAACATTTATCATATACTTAATAATGGTCCAACTTTGTTGTCTTATAGAACCCCTCTGGAAAATATCTGTTCAAAGACTAGAGAAAATTGCCTCCTGCATTCCCTGTATGTGTTTCCTATTCACCACTTTAATTTTGAGAACCAATTGGCGTGGGCAGATGGACCTATTTATGTTTATCATCTCTCCAAATCAACACCATTAAGCCTATAATGGTTTCTTGGGTCTAGTGTGAGGGATGAATCTGGTTTTGATATATGTATTTTAAAAGACTGTTTATGGTAGTGTAAAATGGCTATTACATTCTAACATTTCCAAAAGATAAAAGATTAAAAATGCAAACATCTGTGTACCAACAAAAGGCAGGTAAAACATGGAAATAGATAGAAAAATTCCAAAAGAGCAGCAATCATGACTTAATATCTCTTCCTTACCTCCAGGTACTAAGCTATTATTTATTTTGGCTAAGATTCCTTTTTTTTTTTTCCTGAAGGAAAAGCAAGAATGATGAATAATTGATAACGCATATAACTAGACAAACTCCCTAGCCTTCCTCCAAAAAAGAAAAAAAAATCCTGGTTATCAGTACTTAGTATTTTATCAGAAAACATACAAAACTTGTTATATGACTAAGAAAACATTGTTCTATCACTTCCAGACATCCTTCCATGACAAGCTTCCAGACAGGGAATACACACTATTGTTTTTTATGGTATTTTTGCTCTAATTATGCTCAGTGACCTCAAACAAGTCTCTTAGCTTCCTGGAACTTCAATTTCCTTTATCTGAAAAATAGGATTACGATCTTGTCCTTCCACCAAGAGTAATTTCAGGGATCAAAGAACTTTTTGATGAAAGAGGTATTATATATATGATAGTAATATTCTAGAACTCAGAAACATTACAGAGTAAAAATATACTATGCATTCTCAAACTTTTATGAATCTCTATGAATCTAAGTTACCATACTCTGAACATTTGACACCAAGACTACGATTTCCCTTTAAAAAGAGTTGTAGTGATACTCACCCTCATACCAATCAAGTTAAAATAAAGTTAATATTGGTAATGGTTACAATACATAGCATATTGTCCGGCTGTCATAAAGAGCATTTTAAAGTTGAGTGCAAGAATAAGAATGAGAGAGCTGGAACCTTATGCCTTATTGTAAGGCCACATTGGATTTCTGGAGTGTCAGCTCACTGAGACATAAGATGCAGACTTTCTCTGAAGCAGAGGTTCCTGACTTAATCCATCAACCAAGGGCCATGCTAGTGACTAGGGCATATAAAAAGCAGAGATGTCATGTTTGAGGAAAATAAAGCTGGCTAAACTCTATCATCTGTTTTTTTCTTTTTTCTATTCCATTCATTCTGTTTGGCATACACAACCGTATCAGCAACATAAGATTGCCAAGTGTACCTGCACATAGTCTTCAAAATTTCTCCAGGCTGTTTACTTTTCAATTTAGATCCTATGTTCTCTGATACCTCAGTGCATTATTTCCAGCCATTTCCTGATGGCCATGTGTACCATGACCACAAAGAAGAGATGCTCCACAGAAACTTTGGGACTCCATGCCAGCAGGGTGGTAGTGGTCTGTCCCCAAACCAAGTCATGCAGGGAGAATGATAATGCATTTAATTGTCCACCCAACTTTATCTTATAGGCCATCATTTCCTTAGCACCGAGATACCAGTGATGGCAAACAATTTAGCATGCACATTCTATATATTAAAATTTCTGATTTTGCTATTTGCTGTTTGATATTTAAATACATAAACATGAACACACAGTTCTTTGTACAGATAATACTAGTTATATTTGAGCAATAATAATAGTTCATCTTAAAAATATTTTCTATTATATTAATAGGACGTTATTGGGCATTTTAGAATACCTTCTTTATCAAGGAGACTTTCAGATTTCCTTTGAATGCAAGCGAATGCAGAGGTTTCTCAGGGGGGGTATTTATGAAAACTGTATGTTAAAGAACCCTCGTAACATATCACAATATTTTTACAGCAACTTTAGGTTATAACTCTTATTATTCCCATTTTACAGATGAAACAACAGACTTGAAGGTGCTCGAGATCACAACGCAAGAAACGGAGCTGGGATAACAGCCACGTCAACAGGGGCAGCAGTAGCAGCAACAATAATGACAATCATGGCAGCATCAGCAACAACTAACGCCCGGTGTGCTTAATAAGCCCCAGATGTCTTGCTGGAACCCTTACACACACTGTGTAATTGTTTCGTTGTTTCCCCACAAGAGCAACAATAACATTTAGAGCAGTGTTTCTCAACCCTGGCTGCACATCACAATTACCACGGGAACACTCAGAGTATATGGATACGCTGTACTCATCCTCAGGGACCTCAATTTCATTGGTCTACAGTGGGGCCCAGATATTGGTTGGTATTTATTTTAAAGCTCCCATGTGATTACAACATAGCCTGCATAGAAGACTAGGGCCTCAGAGAGTTTAAGTAACCTGTTGAAAGTTATCCAAATGCACAGAACTGGAATCCTTCTCCAAACCAGCCACTTAGAAACTCTTACTCTTCAACTCCGGTAATTCTAACTCTGTATTCTTTTCACTGTGCCAGTTGCTGTCCCTTCTTTCCCAAGCACATATTGCCTTGGCTTTACTACAGATTTTGGCTTCACGCTGAATTCTTTTAACACCTGTTTCCACTTTCTCCCCTCCCCGTTGGGCAGAGGGAGTAGGGGATGAATCTGAGTTTCTGAGTTGTTATTAGCACTTCCTTGTCAGACCAAAGCTCACACTTCCTTGCTTTATAATATGTCTCTGCTCCTCCACTGCAGGGTGCTAGTCTAATAGGGAAGCTCGCTAAGAAGCAGGAGAGAAGTGGCAAAACAAGCATGGCAAGTGTTTATGGCGAGAGCTGTTATGAAGCTGACTTCTCGAGCCCACGGTATGGGCAGAGCAGAGTTATAGCTGTAGGTTTCCATCTAAAACAGGGCTTATGAGACTACCTATATCAGAATGACCGGAAGGTGAAAGTTGTTGAAAATGTAGATTTATAGGATAAACTCAAGTCTTTAAAATCAAAATTCTTGAAGGATTCCATGTTGAAATTTCGAGATGATTCTAATAAACATAAATATTTGATAAAAATTTTTTAAACAGACCTATATCTACCCTAGCATGACAAATTAAATTTGTAGGATGACATCAATGAAAATTTCTCAATAATGACACTATTAATATTTTGGACTGGACAGTTTTTTTTTTTTTGTTTCTTTTTTTTTCTTTTCTTTTTTTTCTTTTTTTTCTTTTTTTTTTTTTTTTTTTTTTTTTTTTTTTTTTTTTTTGCGGTAAAGGTTGATGGCTGCTCTGTGCATTGTAGGATAATTTGCAGTATCTCTGGCCTCTGCCCTGACAGGTTAATAGCATCTCCCTCATTGTGACAATCAAAAATATCTCTGGACGTTGCCGAATGTCCCCTGGAGGAGAAGACACATTGCTCTCAGTTGAGAACCACCGACAAAGATAAAATGAGTGATCTATAGTATATCTGAACATTCAGGCTAGTTTTATACTATAACCATTCTTCCTGAAACCAATATTTAACTTTCTTATCCATCCCACATACAGATTATTACCTGCATTGTTAATTATATTATGCGATTGATTGGATGTCCACTGTATGGCAGGTAGTCAAATTTATTACCTCACTTAATCTCCTCTGCAGTATAATCTACCGGCTATAGTACAGGCTGGCATTCCAGACTGCCTAGGTACCATTCCTATCTCCATCACTTTACAACTATGCCATCTTGAGAATGTTACGAAGTGTCAGTCTGAACAACAACAACAAAGAGAAAAAAAGGTAAACTGATAACAAGGTAAATAAAGTAAAAAGGTCACAAAAATGTAAAAAAGTAGTAATAGTAGCTATTTCTCAGATAGATGTGTGAATTGTATACATAGTAGTCCCTCCTTTTCTGTGGTTTCACTTTTCATGGTTTCAGTTAACCACAGTCAACCATGGTCTGAAAATATTAATGTAGCTGTCTAGGTTATCAGATTGACCACCGTGGTATCACGATGTTTGTGTTCAAGTAACCTTTATTTCACTTAATAACAACACGTTCACATAACTTTTTTACAGTATATCACATACTTTTATTTTATTATCAGTTATTATTGTTAATGTCTTACTGTGCCTAATTTATAAATCAAACTTTATGATAGGTATGCACACATAGGAAAACATGGTACATATGGGGTTTGGCACTATCACTGGTTCCAAGCCTCCACCGGGGGTCTTGGGACGAACCTCCTGTGGATAAGGGGGGCTACTCTAAGGTGCTTCCAGTGGTGGCTAATACAGAAAAAATAGCTAACAATTACTAATCTCTTACTGTTATTTTAATCCCATTTTACAGATAAAGAAACTGGGACATATGCATTGAGTAATTTGCTCCCAGTCACAGACTTACATAACCTCACAACTTGGATTGAAATTCAGAATTGTCTGATTCAAGTCCGTATCACATTTTTCGTAACAGAACACTGCTTAAGTTACCAGACAGCATGTGAGTACCATTCTCCAATCCCTTTGTAAATTGTGTTCCTTTCACATCTTCACTTTCTTCACCTTGGCAATAATGGTCTTCTATCTTGTCCAGACTGATATTATTTGCTTGGATATTTAAATCCATCAAAAATGCAGTTCTTAATAAATTATTAGTAAATACATTAAACTCTAATGGAATCTACCATTCACTGGAATAAAATTATTTGATCCATTTGTGGCAGCAAGGTACTATGGGAAAAGGTTCCGGAAAAGTGCTGAACAAATGGGTTCTTGTCTTGGCTTGTACATAACAATCTGTGAGGCTCAGGTTTTATTTGGAGTCAGCCTAATGAAGTTCTCCCCCTTTTGATATATTCTATCCCATACTGTCTTGGTGAATCTTGACTCTCTTGAATGCTCCTGCATGTAAGTGCATGCTCAGTATCTTTAGAACGAATGAATAAATGACTTGAGTACAAACTCATGACATTTTCCACAACACATCTTCAAAAGATGGCAATTTTTTTTTTCATTCCCATATATTCATACTCAATATTTTGGGATGGAAACATAAGTCATTTATAAAAAAAGACCCTTTGAATAGTTTTGAACTATAGTATTCAAATTCTAGTTAGGAAATAATTTTCTCTTGTTTAAAACGATGAATTTCAATGCACTTTATTTTTGCAAGGTTCATTTGGGTTCACTGCAGAAGAGGGGGAAAAGTATTTATTCCAGAAGATAAATAGATTTGGTGACTTCAAGGTTTGAAATTTATTGTTTTACCTCCTGGGGAAATACAGCAAACAAGAGCGCAACATATTCTGTCTGATAATTTTTCTGCCTGATGAAAGCCCCAGTCAACAATTATATTGGCAGGTTTCTTTGAGATTTTAATGTATTTATAGATAATTTGTAGGTACTGGAATTTTTAAGTGGTTTAAATATTCAAGTAAGCAATGTGAGCCAGGAATAATCTGCATGTTCATTTGCTAAACAATTTATGACATGAGCCATTGCTACATTCTGATCCTATGGCTTTATTTTATCATTTAGGTTTCCAAATTGCTGTTCTACATAATAGGGGAATTTCAACCTGTTAATGTCAGTAAACCTCTAAGGATTATAACACAATAGTTATCAATTATGGGGTGAAATAATTTCCTGATTAGCCAGCACTTGATGAAAAGGACCATTAACTTTTCTAGTGTTAATGGGGCTCCCCATCACTATTACTTTAAGTGCCCATGCATGCATATTGATTAATTGACTAGAAGAAAGGATGGTGCATACATCAACCTGTGTTCTTGGAGAGAAAAGCATCATAGAATTAGAGGCATAATTGCTATCTTAAAGAGACTCTGCTTTGGTGAACAGATGGGGATACAAGAATAGATTTGATTAATATTTTTAAATGTTAAAAAAGTTATGTTTCTAAAAAAAGTTAACAAATCCAAAACATTAATTTATTCAATTTCCTGTTGAAAACAAGTAGCATTCCAGATGCCCCTTAAACTGGATTTATACAACGGAAATATCGGGATACAGTGTTTTCATTAAAACACGTTCTATTTGATCATATATAAGATAAAATATTTCCTTTTAGAAGTTTTAAATCAAATAGAGGAACCTTCTTGTAATAACTCATTTAGTAATAATTTCTAATAAGGCAATAAAAATTTGACAGAAGGACTGTCTTAGTAGCAGAATGAACACAGGTTATGGAGACATATCTTTTAGAGTTTGCTTGCTGGCTCTGCCATTTCCTCTTGGGGTGTCTTTTGGCAATGTTTTTTTATTTATTTATACATTGATTTTTAAATTTCTATGTAGCAAAAGTCATTTTTTTGGTGTTCAGCTCTCTGAGTTTTTAGAAATGCCTAGTGTGGCTTGATCATTACATGATGCAATCAAGATATATAAAAGTTCCATCACTCAAAAATACTGGGCTGCCCCTTTTATAGTCAATGCCTCTCTCATACTCTAGCGACCAATAATCTGCTTTTCCTACATCTCTGTAGTTTTTCCTTTTCCAAAATGTCTCTTAAATTAAATCACATGTAGTCTTTTGAGTTTGCCTTTTTTTTTTCACTTATTAAAATGCCTGCCCAAGACAAATGAAAATTCATGTTTACACAAAAGACTTGCATCTGAATTTTTACAGCAGTTAGAACAAATTTTTAGTACATGCAATGATGTGTATTCATCTCAAAAGCTGCGGCAAGTTCTTAATCTTTTGATCCTCAGACTTCTCGTGTGAGAAATGAAGATAACACCCACGTTGCAAGTTTATGTTGAGTGCTGGAATATTTAACGTAAAATACCTTGCATTGTATTCATCTCATGAAAGTTGCTTAGAAACTTTTCTGCACTATTATTATAATTTGTCTATGAGGTGATTTGATTAATTGAGTGTACTAGACAACAGTGGTGAAAAAAATAAGTCTAAATCCAATCAAAGTCACCCCAATGGCATAGTAGTCACAATTCCGATTTTGAAAAGAAGGAATGATATAAAACTTTGGCTGTCAATGCTATCTCCCTGCTCACTCCTATGGAGGACATGCAATGTCCACAGCTCAACAGAGAGTCTCTTCTTACCAGTTATAGTTGCTGTGCTTCAAAAAGTATAATAGAAACCATAATGATGACAGAACACCAAACATAACATAATCAACACTCCACACTTTTATATAGCACATACTCTTTTCACATAAAGACTGCCACTTGTACATCTTCATATTTTGGTAGTTACCATTATTGTTATTGTTAATAGCAGTAGTATTATGTGCAAGGCACTATGCTAAACTGCTTGCATGCATTACTGTATTTAATATTTGCAACTATCTAATAAGCAGATTATTATCCCCCCAAATTCCAGATGAGGAAGGTGAGATCAGAGAGGTTAAACAGTTAAAGGAGCTGAATTTAGAACCCTAAGTTGACATCAGAACCCACTGTATACATATATTGCCTCTTGAACTAAATGGTAATGTTTACTCAATATATTTTTAGCACTTTTATCTAAAGGATTTTGGAAATGATATGCAAACAGCATCCACTTATAATACACTCTTTAACCTTCTAACATGTATATAAATCCCGTATTTAATTTAAACAGTATTTGTTACATAGATACTAGAATTTTGACTTATCAGAGCTAGAATATAAGTTATCTGAGGGCACAGGAAAACTTCATTAATCTCCAACTCACAATATAGCCTCACAAATAAATTTAATTGAATAAACAGCTTTAGCCTAGCTCAATAAATTATTGATTCAAATTAATTTGTCAAGTTAATTTATAATTGCTATTGCTATATAAATATATTTGTTTTTACTTCTTATGAGTAGAAGGAAGTAGGAATCAGAAGAAATCTAAGGTATAATTTACTGTGTATTACAACTTACTGGTTTAAAATTACTCGCAATGCTTTTAACTGCCTGCTGCAATATAGCCTTTCCTTGAACACGATGAAAGGTGACTTCCAACCAGCTGCCCCTCACTGCATGCTTTCAAGCACATGCTTTTCAAGTTCAATTGCAGGAAGACTCAAGTAGTTGATATTTACAGAGTTTTCCTCAGTCTGTAGAGACACAACCCAGCATGCAATTTTGTGGTTTACCTAGCAAGCTGTACTCCCTTCTGAGGCTTAGTCACTGCCTACCAGCAAAGAATAAAGGTGCAAGGGATTCTGGGAAATAAGTCGGTATTATTTTAAAATCAAACAAGTGTAATTCAACAAACAAGCTTTTCCCACTTTCACTGCTCTTGCTCAGCAATGCAATGCCTTCCATATACTGTCCATTGTTGGGAGAGAGGACACATTCTTTACACATACATAAAACCAAAGCAATGTCAGCAAGATACTCAACAGTGTGAGATGCAATGAGGCTGAAATCTTCCAGAAAGCCTAAAACTGTGAACTTGGCCAAGCTGGAAATAAATTGTATACTACTGAGAGGCACTGCATTCAAAGCAGGAAGGGTTAGAAAATGTATCTAGTCTTTATACAGCAAAGATCTATTCCAAATAAAGTTATTTACTGTATCTACTAAAATTTAACATCTTCCCCCTTTGAGATACAGCGACTTTACTTCTCCGTCTATACCCAGTGGATATGTGCAGGTATGTTTATTAAAAAAATACATTCTAGGATGTTTATAATAACACTTCATAAGAGGTAAAAATAATTACAAAAATTCTCATCTCCACTGGATAAATTAATAAGTATACCCCTAATTGAATATAACACAACAATGACTGTAAATTTTGTACAACTGCACAACAATATGGATGATTGTTGAAATTATAATGCTAAGCACCAGATACTATATGAGTTTAATTAGATGAAGTAAAAAAGCCAAAAATAACTAACCTATACTGCTAGAAGTCAGAAAATGCTTACTCTGAAGGTTGGGGGAAATGATGGAAGATAGCATAGGAAAGTCTTAATAAAGGCTGGTAATGTTTTGTTCTTGCATCTGAGTGTTAGATACCTGTGTGTTAAGTTTATGAAAATTCATCAATCTGTATGTAGCCAATATATACTTTCTATATGAATATTGTACTACAATATAACATTAAAATAGCAGTCAAGTCTAAAGTTATTAGTAAAGGGAAGAAAATGTTATATGCTTATGCCATATTTCAGCAGAAGAAAAAACCCAAATCCTGACCACCAGAGGCTCAGTAGGATCAGGGATGGGTCTGCTCTGGACATAACACTGGTTATATGAGTGTCTAATTTCTGAGGTTTATGGCAAATCTTCCTATTTCATTGTTTAATTCAGAGTATTTCAGAGTAGAATGACAGGAGAATCACAAGCTGACATGTTAGTCAAAGCTGGAGTCCAATCTTTGTTCTACAACTCTCTAACTAAATTAACTTAGGTGATATTTTGAAAGACATTCAATGCTCAAAGAAACACTGTGAGGCTTTTATTGTCATATGAATTTAAGTAGATGAAAATTAAGTGCTACATATATAGTATCTGGTAAAAATACAAGAGTGTCTCCCTTTCTTCCTCATATACAATCACATAAACAGGAAATAGAAAGATATATTAATATTCATAGCGATATATATTTTTAAAAGGTACATCAAAGCTTTCTATTTAATACATAATTAATTGCGTCATTGTCTGGAATTTAACAAGCACAAGAGTTTTAGAATATATTGAGACATTTACACAACATAAAAAAGCACATGCAATAATATAATTGTACAAGGCTAGGAAAGTGCTGGTGAGGATGTAGATAGAACAATTGAAATTCTCATCTATGGCTGTTGTGAATGCAAAATGGGACTTCCTACTACAGAAAATAATAGCAGCTTCTTATAAGGTTGAACATAGCACTTATCATATGACCTAACGGCCTTATTCCAGAGTATTTACCATAGAGAAATGAAAACATGTGTATTCCCAAACTGGAAATCCAATGCTTATAGCAGCTATATACATACATAATCACCCCAATCTAGAAACAACGCAAATATTCTTCATTGGGTGAATAAACAAACTTTGGTATGTCCATACAATGGAATACTACTCAGCAATAAAATGGAACAAGTGATTGATGCACACAAAAACTACTATGAATCTCAAAAGCATTGTGAATAAAAAGAAGCTAGTCTCAAACGTTGTCATACTTTATGATACCATCAATGTAACATTCTTGAAAAGGTAAAACTACAGAGATAGAGAATAAATTAGCGGTTGACAAGGGGTTAGGAATGAGGGGAGGGTGTGACTATAAGGGGATAGCAGGAACGGATACTCTGGGAACTATCTTGTATCTGGATTTTTAGAAATTCAGGTATTTAATTAAAAAATAAAGAACAATTATGTGCCAGTGTGGGTTTATTGATTGGAACAAATATACCAAATGTAGGATATTGATCACTGGAGAGGTTTAGTCCATGTGAAATCAGGGGATGAACGAAAACTCTGTACTTCCCACTCAGTTCTACCATCGACATAAAACCACTCTAAAAACTAAAGTCCATTTTTAAAGAGTTACATTTTTAACTTACTGAATGGCATATACCAGCTCAATTTCCCAGAACAAAACCATAAATGAGAAATACAGTCCTGTTTGAAAGTTCCTTCAATTTTAAGTTTTCAAACATAAATCTTGCTAGGTAAAAGGACCCAAGGACATAGCTGCTTTTCTGTATCAGGAAAATAAATATCAATATATTTATACTCAAAATATAATTTATGATCTCAGGAAATCCTCCTGCAACTCAAAGCATGGGAATCTTTCTTAAATAGTGGTGCTCATGGGCGTGTTTTACAGGTACTGCCATTACTTCTTTATTGTCACTACTGTGAATTTCAGAGCCCAGAAATTTCTACAACTGGCTTAGTGTCAAAGGTCTCCTCGTTTCTTTCAAATTCATTACTAAAAGTAATCTTGAACTAAATCAAAATGGGCGAAAAAAGAATGACTGAAAACAACCGCAATGGGCTAGACAACACACACACATTTCAAAGTTATCTCCTTTAATTTTTGAATTCATTAAGCAAGGGACCTGGGTTTGAAATCACCTAGAAAGGCAGGGACATTTGCTGCTTATGGAATCCCGTTCTGAGCTTGTTTAAATTGTTTGAGGACAAAGCCTTATTAGACAAAATGTCGCAGAATTCCAGTTTCTAGTCTCTGCTAAGACTAGAGCATAGTGGTGTATAAAATTATTCACACATAAACCAAAAAGGTAACCAGGGTTACTTGCCATTTAGAAACATTTCAGTTCAGGTTCATTTCTTTGGTTGATAGTTTTTTCCATCACCATTATAATATAATTACTTCCCCAGTTGGAGGTTAACACACCATTCACTAGTTAATTTTTTTTTTAAACCATAATATGTACTTTCTCTTTTTTGTACACAGAAACTTTGCTTATAGCTGTGCACTCCTTTGTGAATCAATTCTATCCACCCCAAATGAGCCAGAGAATCTTTGTTAATATTCTGTTCAACAGCAAGAATTTAATCAATGTTATCTGTCTTTGCCAAAATACAGATAAATCATCATATTTTTTCCTTTCTGTGGTCACTCCTGGTATTACTGACCATCTGTGAAGAGTAGGCCTGGTTAGTAACTACTTAATTAATATTCTAAAGGACACTAACCAATAGCCCTTGATTATGATATTCTATAACAATCAGAATTTAGATGAGTATTACCTTTCTAGTTTTTGGTCCATGAACATATAGTAGTTCATCGAAAACATTCCCACATAAATAGTGGAATTAGTTCAGACAGGTAATGCAGAGAAATTATTTTTTTCTGTTTCACTACTGGGTTAATACTAGTTTGTATAAAAAAAGAGATAGGTCTCGGTCTCTCTCTCTCTCCTCTCTCTCTCTCTCTCTCTCTCTCTCTCTCTATATATATATATATATATATATATATATATATACACACTATAATACATATATTGTATGTATGTGTATATTTTTTTTTTTTTTTTTTTTTTTTTTTTTTTTTTTTGCAAATGAGCCGGTATTTAAAAGATTGCTGTTCTTCCAGATCAAAATTGCTTAACTGCAGCAATATTGACATTTTGGCCTGGATAATTCTTCAGGGGTGGGGTGGAGTGTGTGTGGGGGGTCTGTCCTACTCATTCTATGATATTTAGCAGTATCGCTGGCTTCTATTCAAAAGATATCAGTAGTGCCCCCAGCCTAGTGTGACAGCCAGAAATCTCTCCAGATGTCCCTGGTGGGGAGAAATTTCTCTTGGTTGAAAACTACTATGTCAGTTGTAAAGAATTTTGTTTGAATAAAATGAGGTAATGTTTTTGGGAAAACTTTGCTTACGATCTTATGGTTTTTGAATTTTGGGAGTTAGCTGTTATTTAATTTTCATTCGGAAATAAATGAGGAATCTCATGTACCAAATAAGAGTTTTCTATTGGAAGACTTTTTTTTTTTTTTTTTCTATTTTCAAATGTTTCAATAGAATAGGCATTTCTACTCCTATGTCCTGAAAGAGACATCTGGGGCTTTGAGATTTCAAATAACTTGCCTAAGGCCATGACTTTTAAACACAGATATGAAATGTTAATTCAGGTTACAGGGACTTCAAAGACCATATTTTATACAGTTATATTCTATCCTTTTGTTTTATATAGCTGTTTTTTCATGAATTTAAGCTTGTTTTCTCAGCAGTTTTCTTAAATGTTATATTTAAGTAAGTTTCTACTTTTTGTCTACATTGTGTCTAATAAAGTACTGGGGGTTTGTGAGTATTAGGATTTATTGCTCCTATTTCAGATTTCATGCTCAATAGGAAACTAGGATTTGTATCATAATTCGTGTTTGTATCCTACATACCCCATCCCTGCCATTTTCAAATATAGTCAAATCATGGAATTAGAGTACCTCTAAGACTTGTTTCTTATCCTCATTCTTTTGAGACAGACTAAGATTTATTTTCAAACAGTCACTTTCAAAACGGCTACAATTTATTAAGCACTTTCATGTAAACATTCATTATCCTAACTTCAAAACCACCTCAGTATTCTTAGTATCCCCAATTTATTGCTGCAGTCTGAGATACTGATAGTCAAGGACACATCACACAGCTCACTTGTGGGAGAGAGGATTGAAACCTAAATCTGTATGAATGCAAAACCCATATGCTTAAATACCTATGCCAATTTTTATACAAAGTCAGTCAACAAAAGATACAGATAAAGATCACCTGGGAAATTTCAGATTCATAATAGTCATGCAAAACCTGACAAGATGCATATAAGTAAACAAAGGCAATCACTTTCTCTGTAAAAGGGGGTTGGAATAGATATGATATCATCTAAGTCTCTCTTTTGTTTTAGCATTTGATATGCATTTTTTTATATCACAAGGCTCTTCCTTGGGTCAAAGCCCCACTAAGTATATCCTGATGTAAGCAAGTATGATAATATATCCACATTGGGCACAGAAAAAAAGATTAAAAAAAAGAAGAAGAAGAAGAAAATAAAAAAAAGAAAGGAAGAGGCTCCACAGGGTTGTCCACAAACACAATTATAATTATGATCTGGAAGAGCAGTGGTTCAGAGCATGGCTTGAGGAAACGCTGACAAGGAGAGACTGGATATTTTTCACTTTCAGCTTAGTAAGGATTTAGACAGTTTGCTGCTGGGAAATAGTAAAACATATGTTATATATAGAATTTAGATTAAAAAATTACCTATTAAAAAACAGAGGAGTTAGAATGAATCCATTATTTAAAAATACTCTTGGTTTACCTTTTCATTTATTCAACTGACTTGGTTGAATTATCTCAGCTATATGCCAGAATCTGTTCCCTGTCCTTGGGATTTAAAATGCGGCACAAGAATAAAGAATACAAGGGTTAACTTTCATTCTACCCTTTTACTTGTGCTTTAGATTTTAGTGGGATATGGAAGTAATGCATCATGTAATTTTAAGATCATTTGATGGGTGAATTTGACCTGGAATTTATAAATCCATGGGGTACTAGTGACCTGTTAGTATACGTTTTGGCCATATCCACAAATGAGTTGGGTAAATGGAACAATTTAGGAAATAACTTGAACCAGAAATTTAGGGAATTGGTGCTTGTTGGGAATGGAAAGAGTTAAGTCCTTTCACATAAAGTGAGATTACTAAGATATGAAAACAAAATATTTTGTCTTCTTTCCACTTTAGAAACATCCATGATGGCAAAAATCCCCATCATGAACCCTCTCTTATTTGGTTAACATTTTATATTATTTTATTTTTATCGTCACTGTGGATGTGTCTGTTTCTTAATAAATATCATTAGTGGATTGTATATTTGACAAACACATTCTAAAAAATATGGATTTTAACTTCTCTCAAGAAGGCTTTTTAGATTCAATTCTACTTCCACAGATGAAAACATTCGCCAAGTTTGTGTCACAAATTAGACAGCTGAGAAGCAGGCAGCAAGTTTGTTAATTATTGGGATTAATGTAATGAACTTATTCTCATTATGCTTTATGAGCCATGCTGTACACACCAACATGTGAAAGTCCACAACCACAACGCAGTGATGTCAGGAGGTAATTAAGGGCACTGATGAGAATTTTCACAGAAAAACAAGGTGTGTCAAATGCTTTGTATATAACTGCACTATTAGATAGAATTAAGAATTGCTAATTACAGCGAATTAAGTAAAGATCATTTTAGTCGCAACAAATTAAGGGAGAAGTCAGTTTGGCTCCAAAAACAAATGTTGAATATACACATAAATCATAATGTTTCACAGCCGACACTTCATTCTGGGTGTGATGAGCTATGTAATAGTGTTTTACTGCCACATGATCTGGAAGTAGGCACAGTTTGTCATCAGAAGGATTTTTAAAGTGTTGATCTTTTAGAAAAAGAATCTCACACTTCAAATGTCCTTATGATGGAAAACACATGAAACAGATGTTCTTTTTTTAGTCTATTGGCACTTTGTTATCGTTCCTGATATAAAGAAAACTAAAGATTGACTATGAATTAAATGAAAAAAATATACATGTTTCAACATATATTCCATCTCATATCCACTTCTGCAAAAAAAGATAGCTGTGGAGGGTTGCGATGGGTCACAGTTTAGCAAGAAATCAAAAATAGAAACTGTTTAGAAAATGAAACATAGATTGATGGTGCCCTAGAAAAGAGGACTATGTTAATAGGTCTAAGATCAGACTTTTGCTCACTTCATCCCATATTCAGCCTATCTATTAAAACTACCTAAATAAAACTTAGCATAATTCCAGTTTGGAATAATGACGTTAAATGAAAGACTGGAAATCAGGAGTAAAACACAACTTTAAGAAGACAGAAGTATCCTATGTATTTAACATAACTTATAAATTAAAACTATACACATACCATTTTCTTCCTCTCACATTTAAAGGTATATAAGCTTTCTAATATTGCCAAGTGAGATCAAACACATTCAAGTTTTTTTTTAAACAATGATGTGTGATATAAATCAATGGAGTCAGTGATGATAATGGTGATGATACCGCTGAACCTACTGTGGATGATAATGATAATGTGGTTATTATTATTTTCAACAAAGCCCCAAACTGGAAATGCATTAAGAAATGAGCCTCGCTTTACCACCCTCCTTGACCTTGACAATGACCACTGATATTATTAATTTAATTTTGTTTCAACATGCTTAAAAGAAGGGTAATCCATCCTCCTCAAATTTAGCATTACTTATCTCTTTCTGATTCTTGGACAAGAAGATTTGGCTTAACATAAGGATCTATGTCTCAGGGTGTGTGAGAAGCGGAATTATATTTCAGTGCTGTGGAGATTCCAATATGGCCTGCAGGAGAATCTGTGTGCCTACATGTAAATCACATGATTCATATCTTTCACATGATTCTACTTTATACTTTAAAATAAATTTAAAAATGAAAAGCTTTAGCACTCTAATGAGATGCCTCTTGTCATGTGTCTTTTCCTAGTTCCTATGAGTTTGCTAATTTGCTGTTGGGTTAGATCTACTATCTGTTGAGGGTGTACATCTTTGTGAATATGTGTGTTTTCTGTGTTTATGCTCTTGTCATCTACGTTTGGCTGGGAATGATAATACTCAGAATGGGGTTCTTAATTAAACTTAAAGATACTCATACCCTGAGGCTGCAGAGATGCATCTAGCTAATAAATTAGATATATAAATAATAATATAGAAGCATGACATTTAAATAACAGGCTTGTGGATTTCATGTGAAATAGCTACACTGCACAGCCAAAAGCTTCAGTGGGATTAAGGAAATTTAATTAGCACTATTTAAAAATAGAATTTCCAGACCCATGTGACTTCTGTTAATGAAATATTCTCCTCAAATATATAGATTATTCACAAGTGGAAAGATGAGAAAAAGACAAGAGAGTTGTTCAAGACAGTCTTAATGATCACAAATTCCTAGAAATAAATTCCAATCAACACAACTTTATTGCGAGGTGCTTTTGAATGTTGAGTGACTGATAGAACATCTTTGACATTACAGTTCTGTGTGGAGGTAAAGGTCAAGCATAATCTAACTATCTGAAATAGCTAGCATGTAATGAGATTATATTCTCAGATTTCGCTACCGTTTTAGCTAAACTTTATTTCATTGACAGTAAAAACTCAAAATACAAAAATGATCTGTACTTAAGTCTTATAAGTCACTCTACAGTAACAATGCACGATACTTTAATTATGGGGCTGTAAGGGGAAACAAAAACAAAACAAATCATACAACAACAACAAAAACATGTTAAAGTGTTTTGATCCCCAACTAAAAGAAGGTGGAAAAAATTATATTGGAATTAGGGCTTTGTTTTGTAGTTTGAGAAAAATTGCAACTTCTTTCACAGAAATTGTCAATTGTTAGTAACCAAGTTTATCTGGGGGATATGGTTGGTAGTGGTGTTGGATATTCAAAAATGGCTGCCTCTTGGGAGAGAAAGAGAAGGGGGAGAAAGCCAGGTTGTACAGTTTAGTCAACATGTGCCACAGCTTAATAGGTAAACCACTAGTGTGTGGCGTTAGGGAACTCATGTTTCCTAGTTTGGGGTTTAAATGTGGGCATGCAGCTCTGACACTTTTGAGGAAAATAAGATGATGGGAATCGATTCTGCAACTTTGCTTCTTAGAACCCTTTAAGAAAGGTAAGAGGAAAACTAAAATTAGACTCAGAAAGGTTTACCTAAATTAATTCTGTGGTATAGGTAGGGGAATGGAATGGACATTTGTTCAGTTACCGACATAATTTTACACCCTGTATCACGTTCAATCTTAAGACAAGAATGTGAATTCGGTTTGCTATGCCTGTTTTGTAGATAAACAAGCATGATGAAATAACCTGGTTAAGTTCATACAGCTAGTATTCTCTTCAGGGCTTTTCTTGTTTCCAGACAAAAACACACTCAAAGTTACCCAAGTGATATAGGCATCCCAAATAAGAATCCCTCCTCATCACCAAGGCTGCTGCGTATGACCATGCAGACCACACCACACTGTTCGCACCGATGGAGGCCTGGAAGCCAGGACCCTGATGAAACTTGAAATTGGAGTCCAGTTGAACCCTGGACAGTGTTATTTTTGGAAATATATGGTTATTTCTATTGTTCCCGGCCATTATTATTGTTGCTGCTATTGTGAATCTCTGTTTAGAATTTCCAGAAATTCGGTTTGCCCATGGATAAGGATGTGCACCTCGCCGGTGTGAATAGGAGTTTTTACACTCAGGTTCTATAGATATCAACTTCCTTCTGCATCTCTTAATTCAAGTTTCTGAGAGAAACGATCTGATCAGACCAGTTTATCTCTGGTTTGCATGTCTTTTACCAGCCTTGTGCTTCTTGTCACCCAGTGAAGGTGCCCTGCCTCCCCTCCCCAGGCCTGGTTCTTAGTATAGGTCCGATTAGCAAAGGCCTGGGGATGAGGTTTGCATGATACAAAAGAAAATGTGAGCTGGCACTCACAAGAAAATGTTCCAGATATTTTGCTTAATAATGACTGATACACATAGATTAATGGAAGTTAAAATTATTTAAAATGATTTCTAATAAAGATGCATTTCATATTTTTTGGTCACTGACATAATCATGACATCAAGTTTTATGTGCATTATGTTCACCATGGCAAATGTGAAAATTTATATAAAGTAGATCATAGGGTTATCTGTGACATTTAACATTGGTTATCCATGTAGGAATCTATAAAGGTCATCTAATTTTTCTCTTCTTTGTATTTTTACTTTTTTTGTATTTTCTTTTTTGTGTGTATGTTTAAAAGGTTAAATACTCACAATAATGACAGTTATATTGGGATCAACTATTATGTGTATTTTATATATTTAATATTATCTATTATTACATTTGACATTATTGTTATATTTTATATATTTCTTGACAATCTCTTTTGTTCTATATTTCTATGACATATATGGCACTCATAATAATGCTTAAATGTTATTTATATAATATTAAATATAAACAAACATATAATATCTAATGTTAAGATGATTTGCAACTTTCAAGCTAATATAAGTTAACCAAGCCATCGTGTTTCAATATTTATAGATTTTACTAAAAGTGCATATTTAGTTGATAAAACTAAATTGCTTTAAATTTATACACTAGTAGCAATTCTCATCAAATGTTAAACTTTCTAGAGGGAGTTATTGTTTCAAGATTTATTCTTGAAAAAAAAATAATGCATTATTATCATGGTGAGAAACGGCTAAAGGATCTGTGATTTTTCAGTGTCCAGCCCTAATTTGTGTTCTTTTCAACCTTTCCCCTAGCAAGTGCAAGTTCACCATCCCAGGTTCCCAGGAAAGGGAAAGATGGAGGCTGTATGGCTCTTTACTCATCATTACCACCACCATCATCAAAGTTATAGAATACACATAATCATGGGGCCTGAGAAATACTGTGTGTGTGTGTGTGATAAATTTCTTTGATTATTGTGTTAGGATGCACTGTCCGAGAAGCAGACACCAAGAGAGAAATACACGTGCAAATGTTTTGGAGGAAAGACTTGTGTGAGACATAATGGGGATGGAGTTGGAAAGGCTCAGGGAGCCATCAGGTCACAGTGGAATTTCATCTCTTAGTGAGGAAGAAAGCTAGGGAAATTTGGGTGGAAGCCTTCCTGACGCTCTGCCTGCTAAGAGAGATTTGGCAAGGTCACCAAAGTGCCCTTCAGCCAAAATGAGCTGTCAGATGAGTTCTGTTTTTCCCAGAAATGGCCACACCTCCCCCCACCCTTTTTTTTTTAAAATACGAAAAATGTGCCAAAAGTCTCCCTAGCACCCTGGAGGAATTAGTCCATCCTTTTGATACTTAGCTTCAGACAAAGTATTACTAAAAAAGGCTACAAGAATTTTTACTCCAGGCAACTATAAGCAGAAAGACTATCACAACTTCATTTCCATATTGCTGCTAGGGCAAACTAGCTCTCCCCAACCCTTCTTTCTTTCTTTTTTTATTTCTGTTCCCCCCCCCCCAGCCCCCCAGCATGGGCAGGAAAAAAAAAATCAAACAATCTGTTAATGAGCATTTGGTGAAGTGTAATGAATACAGTCTAATTCACTAATTGAGGCTCATTCCACAACTCTCCACTAATAAGCATCTTAATGTGCTTAACTGCGAGTGTCCAAAATAGTTATTGAGATGTGTGGAAATTTCCCATTCTGTATGTGAAAATTTTGATAATGTTGCAGTTTGATTAATTCAGAGAAAATGTTTCATGTTTCACTAACAAAGAAGAAAAATAAAAGCAAGACTATCATACAATTACATCTTCTAAAATGAACTAAATGGCAAGTAACATTAGCCAAATAAATAAAGCATTTTTTGAAATAACTTTTTATTGCAATTGGACACTGACTACAGTTTTTATGCAATGCCTAGCAAAACTGTCATTGAGATGTTTTCTAATTAACTTGCTTATAAATATAACAAATATATTAGTCAATATTTTTATCAATTGTAGGAGGTAGGGAAACAAATTTACTCTTTCTAAAAGTTTCAACAAAATTTACTTTCTTTACTTTAAATATTGATTAAAATTAAAATAGGCTTGGATCATGCATTATATCAAAACCCTTTTCTGTCTGTCTGTCAACCACTGTGCTTCTTTCTTTGTAGGTTTCATTCCCATGAAAGTAAGAGTCATTTCTCAAAGCATTGATCTGCCACTGCTCCTTTGAAAGACATGCTTAGATCCTTCCAGCTTTGTTATGAGAAGGTAGTATTTAATGCGATTTTAGAAAGAGTCCTAGGGTTAATTTTGATGAACTCTATATAGCTGTGATTAGGTGATTTCTTAACTAATCATTGTGAACAAGGGAATGCAGTGCTCTGATTGTACTGGCCTGAGTTGCATGCCCACTCTGCAGCTGGGTGTAGATTTATCACTCAATCTGCAAGACTGGAGATGGGTAGCTCTCATAGTGGGCGTGGCTACTGGACGGGCAGGCATAAGGGACATTAACTATAGATAATGGATAGGAAATTTGAGCTTAAAACATTCCCCTTAGACCAATTCCACTTAGATAATTGTCATATTCTTTCAAAGCAAAAGTAAAAATTTAGAGAGGCTAGATGTTGAGTCTTATTGTACGGATAAAATTTATACTTGGAGTAATCACAGTTCTCTTGTTCTCACCTGGCTATGACACTCTGAGAAATAAAGTATACAGGTTTCCCTAAATTATGTAGCACAGCTTTCTTCAACCTAAAAATGTAAGTAACATTTTCTCCCCAATATATCCATAAAATATATTGTAAAGCTCCAGGGATAAATAGTTATATTAATGGTAACCATGACTGTTTCCACACAATGGTGAGATTTTCATGATAGCGAAGGCAAATACATTTTTTGTATTCATTTTGTTCCCTTTTTAATATATTTTTCTAGAACAACTCAGTTCCCAGTAAGAACTAAAGAAGCCTGATTCTAGCTTATTTCCTGTTCTATCTGCCCTAGCATTTTGTTTTTTGACTTTAGTCCAAACCTCCCACTCACTAGCTATAGGAGTAGAGTCAGTATATTTGAAAAAGTTTAAAAATCCTTTGTATCTGTGTGCACAATCAGCAAGCCATTTGTAATTGCCAAGCAAATCCAACAGGCATAATTATATATCTTAATAGACATATATTTATTGGCAGAATCTATTCTAGCCTCCTCTGTATGTGAATGGGAAGGACTGCTACAAATTGGATAAGACCACTTACCTAACCACAAATGGGCATGGCATTGATGTGGGAAGGACAATTAAGAAATGAAGTGACTCATTAAATATTTCAAAGAAATGCAGCGTTTATGGAAGAATGTTGACTAGGAGCCAAAAAACTAAACTTGCTTTTATGCAACGATGTTGCTAAAGACAACTCAATATTCAGACCTCATTTTATTTTATATGCAACATAAAAGTTTTTATACCAGAGTGCTTTCTCATCTCTGTTGGCTATAATATTTTTCTTCCCATGCCATAGAGGTGCCATGGCATGTATCTTTATTTAAATTTATTATTTCTTAAAATGCCATCGTCCTCTTTTCGCCACTTCCTCCTGATATCAAATTTTAAAATGTATTCCCCATTCCTTCCAGATATTAGGGCTGAAATCTAACGTTAAGAAATAAATTAATATGGCAATATGCATTATGATATTAAAGAGAAGAATTTTGAAATATCGATCCAGTTTAAAAGACATTTTACTATAAGTAAAACTTATAGACATTTTCTAGGTGTACACAGAAGATGAGCATAGTTGTCTTTCATGGGATAAAGTAAAATGAAAATATTAGGGTGAAAATGATATTTCTCTTATAGGTCAGTTGGAGGTATGTTGAAAGGAAATCATTAAGAAGTTGGCAAAGCAATGAAGATGTATCCATCGTCACAGGACATCCTCATTGGAGGGAAGTTCTGAACATCCTTCAGGCACTTATCAGACTTACTCAGTAAACACTGCTTAAACATTACTAGAGGCCAATGCCAATTTGCCTTGAACCTGAGTGCTGGAAGGTGTTTAGAGACGTGGGCAATATCAAGCCCTACTGGGCATGCGAAGGACATTGGTCATCCCTCATAATGACTATTGGGACACAAGAGTAACTGCAATAGACAAAGTTCTGCCAGGACAAAGACTAAGGTTCATCTCTTGATGTTTGCCTTTCAAAAATGATAGCTAGATGCAAAATTGATGGGCCAAAAAAAAAAAAAAAAAAAAGGTAACTAGGCATATAAGACGACCTACCCAAGAAACCAAATTATATTTGTAGAGAAATGTATTTCTAATCGAACTTGAATGAGTTGCTTCCTTAGGCAGACACCAGCAGTCTTTTAACCATCAGGAAAACTTTACCAAGTATTAATCGGAAAGGCGGTTGGAAGTAACAGAGTGAACTTTTGACATCAGAACCATTAGGTTTGAATTCTGGCACTTGCATTTACTTGCTGGGTAAATCTGAAGAACTTAGCTTCTTTAACCCTCTTTCCTTCTCTGTAAAATGGGAATTATAATTATTAATTCTCAGGGTCTCTATAATGATTGAGTTGATATTATGTAATATAATGTGCATAAAGTGCTCAGCTCAGAAAATACATTTAATGTTTTGGGTGTTTCTTCCTCTGTAGTTTACAGGAAGAGAGTCCCCTCAGATAATATGATTCATAAAGCCTAAAATAACCTAACGCTATATAAAAAATGTAATAATGTAATAGAATTATATATGCATACATGTTTACATGTATATCTGTGTGTATATGCTAAGGGCTGAATGTTTTGTCCCCCCAAAATTCATTTTGAAGCCCTAACCACCACCACCCCACATTGTGATGGTCTTTAGAGACAGCTCTGGGAGGTAATTAGGGTTAAATAAGGTTAAATGAACATGGGGCCCTTATGATAGTGGGATTAGTGGCCATTAGTGGATTAGAGGGAGATTTTCTGTCTCCCTCTCTCCTTCTCTCTCCCTGTGCATGAACCAGGAAAAGACCATGTGAAAACATAGCAGGAAGGTGGCATGCCACAAGCCAGGAAGTGGGCCATCACCAGATCAATTTGATCTTGGACTTCCCGGCCTCCAGGACTGTGAGAAGTAAGTGTCTGCCGTTTAAGTAGCCCCGTCTATGGTGTTTCGTTATAGAAGCCTGGGTAGACTAAGACAATATATGATTACTTGTTTTGCAAAAAGCCAGTGATGTATATCTCTCTTTGTCCCTGCCATCATAATGCAGGACTCCTATTACACATATAGTATAAAGCACCTCATGAGAACTAAAATATGACAATTATCCTCAAAGTTTCTCTTTAATGTGAACTTCTGAAGCCAGAAAACCTTACTTTCAGCAATTCAGAACCAGTAGGAATTCCTACTACTTCAAATTTCTCAATAATAGAATTTTATATTTTTCTTCTGGTATCCTCACTACTTGACATTAAACCAGTACTTAGCAAGTATCCAATAAATATCTATTGGATTAACAAGTGACTTAATAAATTCAGGTTAACTTTCAGATGGTTCTTTAGCCAGTCTGAAATTTATTTTTTTAAAAATCAGGAAATGCACCTTGTTCCTCAATCTGTTGCAGAATTTCCCTTCATTGTAAGTAAAGCATATTATAGACATTTGGCGCGCACGCACGCGCACACACACACACACGCACACACGCACGCACGTGCATGATGGCTAGCACCTGGATACTCATCACTTTAAGAAAACCAGCCTCCAAGAAACTGTATAAACAGTTCATTAGAGTATGGAATTTTCTATGCCGGATCTCTTTATCTTTCCATAACTTTTCCAATGGAATTGAACTTTAAGAAGTCTTGAGATCTTGACCAAGACAATTTCTTTATGACTTTTAAATAAAATATTTCAACTATAACATGAAAAGAAGGATTTTGATTAAAGGCAAGTCTACACTAATTGCATTCAACAATAGATTTTGAGTAGGTAGCTTGTATGAAATATATACACAGTAACAAATTTTAAGCAAATTCTCAAGCTTGGCAAAATGACAAGTTAGAAATGAGACTGGAGATCAAGTGAGATGACAGAATAAAACATAAACAAATCATGATGGCTAAGGAATTGCTGTAATAGATGAACAGAGTTGGTTCTGATCTTCCTGGCAGCCCAAGTGAAATTGGAAATATAATTGATTACATAGCTCTCCTTTTTCACAAAGGGAAAATGTGCTCAATGTTCAGAGAAAGCTTAGCAATTCCCAAAATGTCTCCCTTACATAAAGTTTTCACTCGTGCTTTGTAAAATGATGCAGACAAATGGATATCTGTGCAGGGGGAAACTTACATCCGAAAGAGTGATTAACAGCTTGAAATAGGAGTAACAGCTAGAATCGGGGTTAACATGTGCCAGATTAGAAAGGCCAAATGAAATGACTTTGAAAAAGTTGTGAGTGCTTTAGATCCTTTGGCAAGTCTTTACTTATAGGATTTATCCCTCACTCTTTACTAAGGTAAGCTGTGCATTCTTTAAGCAGAAAGGGCCACAGGCTACTTTCTGTGGCCACCAAGATGGTGTGAGTTGAGGTAGTTATCTCCTCCACAGACATAATGATGGTCTAAAGCATCATAGATTTAATAATACAAGGGGAAAATAAATCATTTTTTCCTGACCTATAACCAATCTGGCATGTCCACACATCCTACTGGATGGCAAAGCAAGCAACTGATGCCCTGTGTGGGAGAAATCTCTGAGGGACCACTGGGTAATGGTGTGACCTTTACTTTACATTACTGAGTTGCGATTTTCCCATTGTTGAAGTTAAGACTGGAAAATAAAGTCTCCACCAGCTCTGGTGTTTGGTGATTATCTTGCTAGTCACTTCCATCAGGGATGGCCAAAGGCACTAAGATAGACCTTAGAGGTTTTTGTAGGGATCTCTTTGCATTCCTGAGAGTGGAAAACAGAAATCTGGAGTTTCTAGGAGAGGTGAGAGACAGCTCCTGCTTATTGAACTTTTTATATGGGTCTGGAATTGTGCTCTGTGCTTATCCTATTTTTATTCCTATTTAGCAAATGAAGAAACTATAGATCAAAATTGTTAATAAACTGGAAGCTCTCAGGGAAAGAGAAAGGTGTCAGTCCCAGGTGATGGACTCTAGGGTTCGTCCCCACATCATCCTAAGCAATGGCTTTTAGAGGTCAGGCCCGGAAGCAACAGCAGTAGCATTGCCTGGGAATTTGTTAGAATTCAGATTCTCAGGCCCAACTTCAAACCTTATGAGTCAGAAATCCTCGAGGAAGGGCCCAGCAATTTGATTTAAGAAGATTTCAAGTGATTCTAGTGTACTCTGAAGCCTGAGAACCACAATTTTACAGCTTTATTTCTTGGCTCCCGCCCATGACTCATGCACTTTAGGGCTACATAATGAAGCTCTCAGATGTCCAGAGAAGGGGCTACCCACTGTCTCTAAGGAGACCTTCTCTCCATCTCAGTTAGAACCTGCTTGGTGTGGCTTGTTGGGAGATTCCCATTTACCAACAAAAAAATAATGATCTAACTGATGTAATGACTCCTATCAATCATGTTAACAACCCCAGAGAAAGGTTATCTTGCTAATTTATCTGTATCAACTGCTTCTCACTGTGACCCAGACATTTAGAGATGCAGTTGCAAATATGAGATTACAACAATTTGGAGAAGAATGATTATAGCACCATTGTCCTCCCGGCTGAGGCTGAGGTAGCAGGGTCATTTGTTGAAGAATATGGCCGAGGACGTTTTGAAGTAGGACAAAGCTACCTGAACTATCCTCCAGCACAATATACAAGCCTAACTTCTAAGAGCGGTGGCGCACTTACAGGCTCTAGGCATTTCATTTACTCAGAAAACAGGAACGCAAGCATAGCATCTCAAGGGGTTTAAGGACCTTGTGACTGCATAAGGGCCAGTCTATGGTAGGAGCACTCCATCAGAACTAGAGCCCAGTCCCAGATTCATAATGGATACCTTGTCAACACGTTACGGTGTAGTACAAAGATGGACTATGTGAGAACTTGAACTTAAAAGTTTCAGGTACTTTCATGTCATCAAGAGTGAATTACTAAACCTCTCACATACACTGTGTATTCATCTATAAAATTAGAGGTGAAACCAACTTCTGGGAGGTGCTATGATTATGTAAAACATTTGTAAAACATAGGCTTCAAATTTGTTCTTTCTTCTTCTCTGCCTTCCTTCCCTGGCTGCTAAGATCAGAACTAAATACCTCTATAATTTGATCATTAAGATTTAGAGTCTTAAACCTGAGTTAAACGTGAGACCTAGAGATTTTTCAAGTGCACATGCTGTTTATGCATCGTATTGCTGGACACTATAGGGAAATGCAATTCCTCCCTCTCAACTGCACTTCGTTAAAGATTAAAAACAAAATACTCATATTTTAAATACTCTGTTATACATATACACACATGTATGTGTATATATAACACACATGTGTATCTGTATATAGGCATACATGTATATTATATGTATTATATATATGAAATTATATATATATGAAATTCCTTAACACCTAGAGGTTGTCATACAATTGAGCTTCATTAATTAGTTATGCCTTGAGCTAGACTCCTGAGAAACTGATGTTAAAGTAGCTTGGAGAAAATAAAATGTGAAAAAAAAATTGATGGGGATAAGAAATAGCTAATCTGTGCTTAGTATCTCCTAACTCGTGGGGCGGAGGGGCATCTGTTAATATGATTCAGTTCATATCACTTGTGATTGAGTAAATGTATGGGGCCAGGGTCTCTACTCAATGATGGCAAAGGATAGATAATAAAACCACCACCTCTGTCCTTTTGGGGTTCAGAATCTAAGAGGAGAAACCAGGGAAATTCTCTAGGGTTAGTTACCAGTTAAGTAATATTTCCTTGTAAGCTCTTGCCCAGATAGAAGTTTATGCTACTTTGGCTAATTAGAAATAGCCTTCTCCAAGATTTTCAAGTATATGAGTTACAGTTCCTGAGAGACCATTCAAGGATCAGTACTAGACAATTTACCTCCTGGAGGCCTTCACAAATTCTTTAGATTGGCTTGAACTATCCATAATAGCTTTGTAACTAGAAAGGCTCAAGTTGTTTTCCAGACCTCAATGGAAATTTTAGTTTTCTTTATTTTTGAAATACATTACCCTGGACAAGTAATAATAGGTGATTTTATACTAATAGAATGAAGAGTTTGGGTTACTTGCCACATTTTTTAGCTTAAGAGTGCCTCTTTCTTTTATACAATGAAGTACAGACCATTGAGAAATGTACTTTCTTCCATTTTCACAATATCAAGTGTCGTGATCCAATAGATTTCAGATATATTCTTATTATTTTCCCTATTGACATGAAATTTTTTCCCCCTTAGGATGGTTTGTGTCTGTGTTCTGTAGTGGTGGACATAGGCTGCTTTCTCTGCTTTTATACACTTTCTATCTGACTCTGTTTTAGTGTGGGCTGGATCTAAAGCTGGATCTACTGGTGTTTTATAATATTTCCTTATTGCTTATAGCTTAAATATTGTAGAATTCTCTATACTATAGTTATGTGACGGGTGTGGGCGATGGATTATTTTGTTCTCTTGCTGACTGGTATGCTTTTTGGACACACGTCTTGTGACTTCATTCTTACCAGTGGAAAGTGAGCATAAATGATGCATGTCACTTCTGTGCCAGAATTTTAAGTTGTCTTTTTTGTCTTTTTCTTCCCCATCCATTGTCTCAATTTTGGTTAGAGGAAAAATCTGAGAGCCTGGGGATTGGAATCAGCCTTGGGCCTGAATCACCATGTGGAGATAAATCAGCTGGTGATCAGGAACATCCTTAGTTTACCATTTCATGAATAAAAATAAAAATCTGTTTTGTTAAGCCACTGAAATTTTATGACCTATTTGTAACAGGACATAACATTATCCTCTTCTGCAGCTCTGTTAAACTGTTTTAAGTTAGGGTATTTAAGGAATATGGGAAAGAGGGTTGAGAGTTAGCAGGAATCAGATGTTTAGGGCCTTACATGATTCTGATTGAATTTAACACACTTTCTTAGACAAGTAGTAAATGGACATGATCGAAACTCTCTTTTTAGAGGTAAGCACAGAATATCACTACAATTGGAGTATTTTTGCATGCATTTACAACCCATGTCTATGTCATTTTCATCTTAGTCTGTATCTATTATTCTTTTGCAGAAAGTGAGAGAGCACCAGAAAGAAGCATCATTTTTAAAATGCAAGAAAACCTACAGTGAACTTCTCGTAACCCTCCAAATTCACAAGCTTATATACTGCAGAAGATTGATTTATTGAATAGTAGAATAATAGTAGTTTTTTTTCCCCCTACTGAACTTATTAGTGTGTGTCTCACACTGTGAAGAAAAAAGTAATGAGTGAAATGTAACCATTTGATATCTCTATTGTGTGTGTTGGTAAGTGTAAAGGAAGAAGGGAGAAGACCTTTAAGTAGCTCAGCTATATTTTTTACAATGGGACCCATTACATAACTACTTCTTGTTGAACTGTAATTATCACAGAGCCACCTTTATAAACATGAATACAGGGGAAACTAATTAGGCACTGACAATAAGCAAATATTATTCTCTTAATTAGATCTTCTTCTCTTGGAAATCCTGCTTTGTTCCTGCTGCTCTAGTGTGAATGACATTTGAATCATAACAGTGTCTCACAGATCGGTCTTTCAGGGATGAAAGACAGACGCAGTGTCGCAGTTGATGAATGCCTTTTCAAATCTTTGCTAATCTGAAGTCAATGAAATGCAGTCCCCCAAACAGCTGCTTTTGCTGATTTGTATACCAGCATAATTAGAGCTGAAAGTGTTCAGTCTGTACAATTTTAGTATTCATATATTTTGATAGTTCTTTTGTCACATATTATTTTTATATAGCTGGTTATTATCTTGTAGTTGGAATGCTCAACATTGGGTTAATGCGAGGGATATAGAGGGCAAATGCAATTTGATGGTTTATCAGTTCAAACCCTCCCTATCCTTAAAGTAAGTATTCAATCTCTCTCTCCATTTCTCTCTCTCTCTCTCTCTCACTTTCTATCTCTCTCTTTCTTCCATCTCTCCCTCTCTCTCTTTCTCTCTCTCCCCTTCCGTTCCCTCCTCTCCCTTTCCTTTTCCCTCTCTAAATTGTTGTATTCAGCACGTATATTTTAAAAAGAAATAAGAGAAGAGAAAGATCTGCTGACAAGGTCGTATGTGAAGAGCAGGAATGGGGAAGAAGCCTTGGATATATCACTAGCGAGATAATCCTTTCACCAGACACCTTCCTCTAACCCTTGAAACAGCCTTCTGGGACACGTGCTCAGACAGTTGCAATGGATGTGTGAGGGCCATAGCCATGTCTCTTGCATAATAAACACACATTTCATTGTGGAACCAGAAAGCAGAATTTTGCTCCCCATTCTGATTAAAATTTGATCAAACAGACATGTATTAGCAAGCAGCTGAGCTCCTATATGAGTAAAATTAAGGTAAACAATGTTTTTTAAAAAAAGATTTTCTATTTTAAAGGATGAGGAACAGTGGCAATTTTTACCTGATACTCATATATTGGAAACCAAATTTTGTATGAATGTATACTTTCACCTTAGATATCAGAAAAAAATGTTTAAAAATGACATTGTAAAATTTACAAATTCACATTTTTGTTTCACCTTAATAATGTTTGGTTTCCTCCAATAACTTTATATCTAGCAAGCTTTACTGGCAAGAATTAAATAAACTCAAGAGTAAGACAAAAGGTAATAGACAATAAATATCTTTAAAATTTTTAAGTTTTACTTAAATATCATGAGCTGCACAATTGTTATCTATAAAATTGTTACAAGAAAATGCCAGGAAGTTATAATGATGATAAATGGCATAATGTTTATAATGTCAGATGCATTTTCTGGCATAGAGTATGCATTGAAGGGGTTTTTTTTTTTTTAAATTAGGTATCACTGTAGGGTCTATAATAAATACAAAATTAAGTAGGATATAGTAAATACAAACTATTAAAATTTTTATTTTATAATTTTAACCTAACATATCAGGTTCATATAGCTTGAACTAAAATCTACTATCTGAGAGGTGAAAATCTAATGGAATTGAGAGTAGTATGGGAATATAAGAATAGAACAGATTGAATCTATCTGAGATGAGTTTGGATTTGGGAAGTTTCATATAAAAGGGCTTTCAGTTTTGCAAAGAGATTTTCAGGTGGAGAGAGAAAGAAAAAGATAGAGGTGGCAAATCTTCAAGGAATGACCATTTTCTGGTTATTCTTTCATACTGAGAATGCATTAAGTGTTTCCACAGTCAGTAAAATATTTTTTTTTTAAGACATGCAAATAATTTATATATTATATAGACAAATACGCTTGGGGCTTACTGCAACTCAACATTTGAATATTTGGTTAGGCTGCAAACTATACAGCAATTAAAAAAAAGGGTTCAAAAACTGGTAATGCCATGTCCTATTATTTTAGCGTTTGGGCACATATGCAGCCCATTTAAGTATGTTTTCTGATCATTAAAGTGTGGATGATCATACATATCTTACAGTCTTTGTAAGAATTTAGTAAGTTAATTCTAAATCAAAAACACTCAATTAAACACCTGGAATAGGCACCCTCAACAAAGGGTGATGCCTCTTTGTCTCATAGTTGATAGGTAGAAGAAGCATTTCCCATTCAGACCAAGATACTCAATTTTACATGTAATAGTCAACAAGCAATGCCTGTTTTGCCATCAAAATTATTCTTTTCGTTTCTTAATCTTTAGGTAATTTTTCAAAAATAAAAGTCATCATTTTCCTATAGCTGCCCCACTGGTGGCCTTAAGAACTGGGATTACATTGGGTTATTTATGAAACTGGTGAATAACATTCTCAGACTCTTTTGGTCGTGTGTGTGTGTGTGTGTGTGTGTGTGTGTGCGCGCGCGCGCGCGTGTGTTTCCTTCTTTCTAATATTTATAAAAATTACCCAGCCTCTTTAAATGTGTATGGGGAAATGATTTATAAAGGGTTGAAGGATAGGACGAGATGGGTTTATGACCACATGATGGTAGCAAGGCTCAGAGCAAATGCTATCAGAGGTCAGAGCAAAGAAAAAATACTTACTGAGTAACCACTCCGTGCCAGGGCCTGTGATTTCTATTGTATTTATTTCTCAGTAGAAGCACATAACAGTATTATTGTAATCCCAATTGGAGGGAAACGAGAATTGGGGAGCAGGCCATTACCCACGCTAAGTGTAGAAGCAGAAGTTAGGGAATGTATGGGGAGCACTTCTTATTCACACTGGTGCTGTGAGCAGCCCCGTCCTTCCATTTCTGAAGCTCGGTGGCAGTAGGAGAGCTTCTGATTATTAGTAGTACTCTTAACCAGTGGGAGAATCCGAGGAGGTTTGGGAAATATCAAGGAAAAGAAAAAATAAAAGAACCTGTTGACTATTGTGTGAGGAATCTCATGCAAATCCCATTCAAGAGTTTAGAGGACTCCTTAAATCTTTCAATCATGAGTCAATTTTAAAAGAGACTCTCAAAATCCTCCAGACTGACTATCAATTTAAATGGTGATATGCATTGATTGCTTTTTCCCCCCAAAGGTAAGTAAATAGTGCAACCACTTAGTGCAGTTTTATTTGGAAAAATAAAGAAAAACGGAAGCTTTAAACAACTGCGATTTATATCAGCTGAGTCAAAACAATAGGTATATACGTGATTTCAAGTCCACATGCTTGTGGGAGAAAGCGTAGAAACAGGAGGTGCTGAGCCCTAAATATGCCCTAAGCACTATACAAGGTACTTTATATATGTACTATGTGTTTGATGAGAAAATTGAGGTTTCGATATTTACAGAAATTTCATAATGTAAGGCCATAAGATAGGAATTGAGACTTTTGCCTAACTCCGAAACCCGGACACTTTCCAATGTCCAATGTTGTCATAATAGGCTTATAGATTGTCTTAATATGTCACAAATATCTTCCTTCTTCCCTCCCTCCTTCTCTCCTCCCCCTCCCTCTTTCCCTTTCTTTCTTCTTTCCTTTCTTTTTTTTCTTCCCTTCTTCCTTTCTTTTAACAAATATTTACTCAGCATCTACCCTAAACCAGGCACTTTCTGTGAATATGTATGTGAACAAACTAAAACACTTCTTAGGCACTCACAACCCACTTGGAATGAGACATTTAAACGCACACATTAAGGCTGAAGTAAAAACAAAATGGCACATTGGGGCAGGAATGATTAATGTGGGGGTTAAAGATATTTTGTAATCTGAGTCTCGGTGGACAGTATAAATAATCCAAATGACAAGGACATTCCAGACAGAGGGAACCCCAGCAAGGTAAGGAGGAATACAGAGCCAAAACTGGCCTGGGAGACATAAGGTCGGGATATAAATGCTGCCTGTCTCTACTCTCAGCAGGCCTTCCCACGGCCTCCTGCTGCTCTCATCTATTTTCTTGCTCTGCAATTCCCCTGCTCTCCCAAACCAGCTATTACATTCCCGTTTCCCCCGCCTCCACCTCCTCAACTCATGTCCAAAACACATGGGTATCTGAGATAAGTGGGTGAGCCTGTTGCAATTTGGTACGGGGAGGGGTATAGTGCAGGAGCGGCAGACAGGGTGAAGGGCGCAGTAATGACAAGCATCCGGGCCTGGAAAGCCCATGATTGCCTTCCTTCACCTTGAAACCTTTCTTGCTGTTCCATGGCCAACATCTTGTTTTGCCAAATGATTTTGACTGATAGCATCCTACTGCTGATTCAAAGGAAATACATAAAGCAGATTGTCAAGTTCCACACATGAGAAAATGAAAAGAATCAGGTTATTTACAAAGGAAAACGAAAGTGTTTGAAAAAAAGAATCTGGGACAGTCACCCAATCAAGATCTTAATTCATAGGCTCTCTTTAGGCAATCACCACCAGGTGATGCTAATTAGTATGAACACTGCACAGGTGTTGCCCTACAAGAGTAAGAAATTAAAAAATGAAATGAAATGCAACTTCAACATAGCTGCCTGTATCTCACCGACTTATCCCCAAGTATCCCATTTTTAATTGTGCCTTATTTAATGTCTGATGTGTTATATATGAAAACCACTGTGGTTATCTGCTAATTGCTCTTTCCTTCCTGAATATACACAAAGAGTTGTCATCCATCCATTCGTTCATACATCCATGAGCACGTTGACTTGTATCTCATAACTGTCTTATGAGCATCTACTCTGCACCAGACACTGTGCCTGAGACTAGGGATACAATAGTAAAATAAAAATAAAATTAAAAAAAAACCCTGCTTTTGTTTTTATAGACTTATAGTCTATTAAGAGAGAAGCACATTAATTAAAAGTTACATAATTAGGCAATTGTCGTTTTCACGTTCCAGATGGAGTAAATGTGTAAGGTGGTATAAAATACATAAATATAGAGACCAGACTTAATCTATTTCATACAGAACTGCCCTTCTAAGGTAGTTAGTAAGAGCTGCGATTCAGTTGATTAATAACACAGAAAAAGGGTAGTAGCACGAAATTTAGATCAAAGGGATAAAAAATTTGTATAACAACAACAACAACAACAACAACAACAACAACCTGGGAGGCTTGTGTAACTGGAAGTCAGAGTAAGAAGATCATAATGCTCCCAAGAAACTGGAGTAAAAAGATCCTAAAAATGTCTGTTAAAGAACTAATATTTGATTTTTTTCCCAAATACTTGAAAATAAAGTATTTTAAAGCAAGAGTGCATTATCTGATTCAGAGAAGGCTAATAACTAGACAAGAGAGAATTTTTGTTGTATGTGATAAAAAATAAATTCAGAGTAGTTTGTCTACTCAGAGACTCTATCAAAATTTGAGGGTTTATACACTGGTAGATTTGGGGAATTTTCTTTGTAAAATATTATGTTAAACTATTTAAGAAAATATTTTCATATTTATCAGAAAGTTAAACAAATTAAATGGTAGGGCATAATATAGGCTGTTGTAACACTCAAGGGATTCAAACTCACAGAGATAAAAGTAAGTTTTACCTAGAAACACGTTCAACATGTAGAGGACCTACGAGTAGAAGAGAGTTTACGATTCTTGCAACTTCATGAAATGGTTGAGCTTCATCAGCGTTTTTACACCACTTTGCCTATTTTATTTGCTGTTAGTTTAAGTGGAAGCTAAGTTCATAAGTTTGCTGGTAGTACAAAAACATCAGCAATATGGATGGCAGAGTTAGCAACTGCTTTCCTAAATGAAGGTGTCATAGTAAGTTCTTTAGTTGAACCAACCGATCACTTGCTCACCTAATGAGTCTCACCTGAAAGTGGAATGTAAACTTCCCATGTTTTCCAAAGTGTGGTGCCAGAAGTCATGATATAGATAGAAGAGTTTTTATCAAATATTGTCATATAGTGAATTACTCCCATTCCAATTATATTTTATTCTTGATTAGGAGATCATGTCCATGATGATAACACGTTTATCACACCCAACATTTTCTAAACTACCTTTGTACAAACCTGTACTTTGATAACAGATGTCAAGTTCAGAGCCTTTCCATAGGCATCAGTGTCCCATAAGAGTATAATCACATTATTTTCTTTTTATTGTATCGCTAATATGGTATCTTTCTATTTCTGGCAAATAATATTGGTCTTACATCTATGGTAGCATGAGATGTAAATTAATTTTTAAGTTACTATTTTTGAATAAAATTAAAAATTGATAAAATAAATTACTTTTAAGTTAAAATAAATCTATTAAAAATTCAGATAATTATATCAAATATAATGAAAAGGTAGAGGGTGACAAAGGTTGAGAAAAATTTGTTTTAATAGATAAAGAATATGGCCTTTGGAATTTTAAACCTGATTTTGTCATTTACTAATTATGTGATTCTGGGAAAGTCACTTACCCTGATCTCAGTTTCCAATTCGGTGTCAAGGGAATCATAATGATTCTGATCTCATGAGTTTAATATGAGGATTAAATAATTCTAGCATATAATCAAAAGCTAGTAAAGGCCATTTATTATAGCTAAAAACAAATAGCTAACAGAGTTATAGAGGGAAGACAGCCTACAGATTAAAGATGAAAAGCAGAAATGAACCCTTTGGCCTTATCTAAGGTACACAATACAAAAGAGAAAACTATTTTTGTGGGGGTGGGAGGAGGGAGGTGTCAGCACCAGATGCAACACAATCAAACTTAACAGTCCCTAGTGTTTCAAGAAAATCCTCAGTCACAATTACCTAAAACCCAGAGGGCTTTAAACCAAAACACACATCTCTTAAGGACCTCTTAAACTATTTTTATTGCTATCTAAATTTTATATACCCAGCAACACCAGTAACTACATCAGCAAGACTGCTACCAGATGTTCAGATTGTTCCTACCATCTACCAGCTCTGCCTTTAATTCGGCTTGGTCCAGTCCACTCTACCAATCATTTGGTTTGCCATTATGTACCACATACTGCATGAGATAGTGAGGCAGACCAAAGAGGTTTGGCACAGCACGTGTCCTCACCGATATTTATATTTTCCAGCAGCCTTTACCTGGTTAAGTGTTAAGCATTCTACAATCAAAAATCATCCTACTTAATATTCAAGGTCATTTAATTCCTCCATCCACTCATTGAATGGATTAAGGGACGCATGACGTATTTAACAAACAGTAGGTGTATACTCCGTGGCAGACAGATTGAGGGTCACAGGGATGAAATGATGAAAGTGTTGGATTCTAGAAAGAAACCTGGCTGGTTCCTTTCAGAATTGCAAATGCAGTGCCATGGGGCCCAAGGTGAGGAGTGGTTAATTCCTGTCTCTTTGTAAATGTCACTTTCAGGTGACTAGTATGTGTTCTTCTGGGTCTGGCTTTCCTTTTAAATGGGGAGTTCTGACCATGCAGCCTGACCTAAGCCTTTCAGAGCTGAGTAAGATACACAACTGATGTCGTCAAAGAGAGCTCTTATATTTGAGGAATGGGTTCCCCCACCACCAAATTTTTGTAATCACCCTTTGAATCATTTTTATGTTGAACAAGTGAGGTAAATTAAATCAGAGAAATACCATGATACACTTCTTCAGTAACAGGAACGCAAATATCCCATAGGTTTAGAGTACCGGTAATAGGGTCCTTCAGCTCTGGGGCAACCCACTCCAAAAATTACGGAATTTTTTTTCCTCCTGCAATTGCAACCAGCTGATTTCAGGAAGCCCCACGTGTGCCGTGTGTAAAAGGGCGTTAGGTCTGCCTACCACTCTCATCTCGAAAAACGAGGGGCGAGATTCTGCTCTCCTCCGGTGACGGCCGTAGCTTTACACTGCATACCAATTACGATTTATATATTTTACTGCTGCTGCCGCTATGCTGTCGAAGTTTCTCCATCATTAATACATTCCAGACTGATGTGGGCCACTCCTATGGCCACGTGTGGGATTCTTATCCGGTCCAAGAAGAAAAAAAAATGCATTCTCTACCCCACTCAGGTTGTGCTTGGGATACTCCCTATGGTCTGATTTTCATTTTAGCTTTGACCAAATACAAGCCCAATATGTTACATTGTTTCACTAATACCTAAGACTTTTGATAGCCCAAGCTCTTTAAGAACCCTACAGAGGGCAGTGGTTCTGGAGGAAGATTCCTCCCCTCTCTCATTAATTCAGGAGATTTCCCCATGTAGGACCATTTCAGTGCACCAGGAAAATTCTGCAATTGATGCTACATGTAATGTGAACTTGGAAACTTATTACATTTGTAATTGCCATTTTACTATCGCTATTGCAACCATAATTGCAACCATTTCATAAAGGGATTTTTGAATTAAGCAATTAAAAACCAACATAACACATAGCATCATTCTAAAATGAGCACTTTTAGTTATTGATAGGCATGAGAGGAAAATATTGAATTTTTTCCCTTTCTTTTAAGAATTTGTGAAAGAAAAATTTAAATTTTCATTAGGCTTCCAAGTTCATGTTATAAATATTTGCTTTGAGAATTAGATATAGAATCCATCATCTCATCTAGCCACATGGTGAGAAGAGAATGTTATCTACCATTACGCAAAGTGGGCATCAGCCTTTATGTTCAGCCATGGACAGATGGATGGCACTTTTGGGGCATTAAGACAAAGAAAGTGGCTTGGGACTAGGGCGATTTTATCATCATTTTGTGCCCTGAAAATGGTAGCAAGATGTTGCCTTCACTGCCAAATATGAGAAATATTTTCCTTTCTCTGGATATTAATATTCTTTTTAAAACCTGACTTCATACTACAAACTGATATACCTTCATCAACTTGAGAATCATTTGGTCCAGGATAACTGAATGTAATCTGATGTATTCTTAGAATGTGGTACCATTGGCTTAAAGTGGTAGTGAGTTTTCTTAATTAGATCAAGATCTCACTGTATCTAGCTTGGGTGCTTGCAATGGCCTCCTAGATGGTTTCTTCCTTTCTTTCTTTCAACCTTTCCTCAATAGCACCAATGCTACTTATCTTTCTAAAGCTCAACTCTTCCTTTGCCATTCTCTGTCGAGATACCTATCAATATGACCTTATTTTCATTTTTATTTTTATTTAGAAAATAGCCAATCACATTTTAGGTGGATTTGAAAGCCCTCTATAAACAAACATCATTTTGTTTTTCTGTATTTATTACATATGGAATGATTCCTAATATGTATGTGCACCTCGTTCTTCCCTTCATTGGCTACTTTTGGAAGATAATTTTCACTTAAATTATTTTATTATGTAACATGGACACACAATCTAAAGATGTACCTTAGAGTAAGTGTTGACAATCTATAAATGTATATAAAATGTCTCAATATAAATATTATAGTACTATAAAGCAGTGACTATTTATAAAATGGATATATTATGCAAAGTTTTAATCCACTTTCAATGTTCAAATCAATGCAAAAAAAATAGAATTCAGAGTTGTCAGAAGGATATGGAAAAATGCTGCATTTTGGAATTGGACCTTGTATCTTCCTGCAAATTCCTTTTCCAAACGTGCTTTTCCTCTCTGCCTAGACAGTCAGATAATTCCCTGTATTTATAGGACACTTGTAAAGTACTTATAACAGAGCAGTAGGTAAATTCACACTAAATAATGCATAATGCTTACAGGAATCTGTTTCCCAACTTGCTGCAGCCACAGACAAGGAAAATGAGGAGGACAACTAGAAGTAAAAAGCAGCTGCACATTTTTTTTAAAGCTAAGATAGAAAAAATGTGCATTTTTAATGTTGTAGACTTACATGTCATAGCTAGAGGCTGTATTTATTTCATTTAACTCATTTAATTCAAATCTATATGGAGGGCAAGTAAAAGTTTTAGAAGAATAATCAATGTAGCAGGTTCTTGGTTAATCTTTTTTTTTAATGAAAATTATAGTGAAACAACTACACATCTTCATGAAATGAGTTGATCAGAGTAAGTTCTTGATATACAAGCCCTTTGATAGGGCTTAGAGAGAGGAGAGTTCGTTGGTGCCATTGAAAACGGACCTGTCACCTCTGGGGAGTAGGGATGAGAACTTCCTGAGAAGTTACAGTGCAGTTGTTCATGGTTTGCTCATTCACAGATGAGTATTTAGTGAGTACCGATCATGTTCCAGGCACTGTGCTTGGAATTTGGGATTTGCAGTGAGTAAAACTGAACACATTCTTTGATCTCCTGAAGCTTATACTCCGAGGGGGAAAGACATTTGGCCAAATATATATATATTTATAACTAAGAGTAGTGCTACAAATGAGAGAAAGATAGTTCTTTAAGAATATGACAATACCCGTTTGACACTAGCGGTCATGAAAAGTCTCCTTAAGGAAGCGACACTTTGACTGCAATTTGCAAAATGAGCAGTAGTTAGACAGAGAAGGGAGGTAGTTAAGGATGGTGTGGTGCATTAAAAATGGCCCCATGTGTGGTCACGTAGTATTTCTAGAACCAGTAAATATGTTCCTATACTTGGCAAAGAGGAATTTATCAATGAGATTAAGTTAAAAATTTTGAGTTGGGAAGATCATCCTGTTGGGTCCAATGTAATCACAAGTTTTGTCTGATAAAAGGAAGTAGGTGGGTAGGAGTCAGAAGAGGCAATATACCAGTGAAAGCAGAGGGAGAAAAGGCCATGTAGTGATGGGAGCAGAGGTAGACAAGGTGATGTCTACCTCTAGACAAGGCAGTGTATAGCTTTGAAGTGGAAAGAGGGCCCCGGGCCGTGGAGTAAGAGAAGTCTTTAGAAAGCAAAGAAAAGAATTCTTCTCTAGAGGCTGCACCAAAGAAATGCAGCCCTGCCAATACCCTGATTTTTAGGACTTCTGACTCCAAAACTATGATAAATGTCACTGTTCGAAGCTAGTAAGTTTGTGGCAATTTGTTACAGCAACAATAAGAAACTAATACAAATGGGTTCTAAAAAGGCAGAAGAATAGCTAGGCAAAAAAAAAAAAAAAAAAAAAAAGGAAGAAAAGAAAAGAAAGAAGAAAAGAAAAAAAGAAAAGAAAATACCTCTTTGTGATGAGAGAGAACTTTGCATATTTGAGGAATTAAAAGAAAGCTAATATTACTGAAACATAGAAATCTGGGACCAAAGGGAAATAAAAAAGTTAAAACTGTACAAGATATTAGAAATCATTTGCTATACAAACCTCGTTTTATGAACGAAGATAAAATATGATTTACTTAAGGCCATAGAATCCATGAGCAATTTCCTGAAATGTAAAACAATCCAGATTTGGTCTGAGTGTAATGTTTTTACCCATTCGATCATTTACAAAATATTTATGATTATTTGCTGTGTAGCAGGTTAGGGAATGGTAGCTGAGGATATATAGAATCAGGAAGGAATAAAGCGTAGCTGCTGGCTCCCTGTCTTTCTGTTTTTGTTTTTGTCTTTTTCAAATATCAGTGTGCCCCCCTCCCTATCACCTTCACTACACAGCAAGCACCTTGATAGCAAGCATTGTATCTATCTCTGGAATTTGCCAAAGTGTCTTTAATTAATTTTTTTTAGTTAAGCAGAATTTACGTTATCTGCCTTCGTTTGAGCATGGCATGTTTCTGTAAGGTTGCTAATGTAATATACGGAACCTAAACTTACTATGAGTATGCATAAGCTCTGGGAATTATGTTAGCAACACAACACAATGATAACAAACTTAAATATGCATTGTGTTATTTAATCCACCCATCTCCATAAGGGAAGGCAGATCTCAAAATGTCTACATTTTTAGGGTATCATCCTAAATCCTTACTGCTCATTTCTAGCTTTGTGATGCAAACTCAGGACTCTATGACTAAAGTTTCCTCCGAAGCAAAATGACAAAATTAATAGACTTCCAAAGGAGTGGTGAGGGCTGAATAAGTTAATACATGTCAAATATGGGCGATTTACCTAGCAATCTGACAGGCAGTAGGAATTCGACAATCATTTGCTGAGTGAATAAAATAGTGAAAAACTGTGTGCGCATGTGTGTGCATGTCTGTGTATAGTCTAGTAGATGGGAGAGTTGTCATAGGTCTGTTAGAACTTAACACTTGCAAATTGAGAATTGATTTGTGTACAAGGTAGTAAAAAGCCCCAGATTCTAAGTCTGGCTCAATCATTGTCTACATGAGATCATGCTAACTTCCATGAACTTCAGTCCCTTCATCTGACTAATAACGATATCAATCCATGCTCTACCCCAATTGTATCATTTTAGCAACACTGTTACAATATTTCTAATTTCTATTCCAATATAATCTTAATAAAATGAAGGGAATTATAAAAATTATTATTGTTAAATAAATGCTATTATTAAGGAACATTGTCTTTGACTGCATTGTTTTCCCAAAGCTCTAGCATTCTAGTTTAGACTCTGTTAACTCTTTCATAAGCTATTACTGAGACTCTCTGTGTCCACCATGAATAATGAGCCCATTCATGGGGAGGTAGAAATACATTTGTTTTTCTCAGGGAAGCATAAGCCACACACATGCCACTATTTGCAGTTTCTATATTGCCAGTCTCTTTTACTGGTATTTTTCAACCACACCCATAGGTATCATTTTTAAGGCCTTTAGCAATGACATAGAATGGACTCCTTCCATGAAAGGACATTTCTAGTCTACAATTTCCCCTTTGTTGACTGTGGGAGCTTTGAGTGTTGACATCTGAGAGCTGAAACATGCACTTAGGGAGGTTGTGATGACGCCTTTTAATTCTGTTTGTGAGACTCTGCAAAGGCAGTTGGCATAAATCTCTAGTGTCTACATTGTATTTCATAGCAATCCAAACTTTGACAATTTCAAATAAGACAAGGTGGGGGGAAGATTATAGCACCTGAAGTAAGAAGAAATCTGCTCAATTCTCAGTTCTGAAACTTGATTTTTGGATGTGGGACAGGTGATTTTTCCTTACTGGGTATTGATGTCCTAATTTGTACAATACTGAAAGGTCCACAGAGATGACTGGTTTTAGAACCTAATAATCTGTGCCTCGAATTCTGGAACATTCCAGTGGAAATTGTGTTGACATACGTGGTGTATTAGAGTCCCCAACCCAAATTAGCCACATTCTAGTTGTTAATCTTAGAGTAAATTTCCACATTTATTTATAGATTAAAAAATTGAAGATTCAAGTGGGGGACAATTTACCTATCCCTTAAGATTTTTGGGAAGATGAAATGAAAACCAATATGTCAAATGAATAGCACAAAAATCTGGCAGATGGCAACCTAAGTTGACCTAAATCCCTCTAGAAAAATAATTGTTGGACAAGTTGAATAATAAGCAGCAATAATCGAAAATGTGACTGCATATTTGAGTTCAATAACAAAATAAATCCTCAGGAGGTAAGAAGTAAAAATGAAGTAGCAGCATTAACAGCATTAATTAGAATTGTGGGCGACCTCAGAGGGAGTGGATTATCAGAAGAAGGAGGGGAAGGGGAAAAGAGATGGTGATGGTGACAATATTTGGGGGCAGGAAGTTTGGGAAAAATTGTAAATAAGTCTTTGCATTTAATGTTGAGAATTTTTAAATGCTTCATTTACTGAAAGGAAAAAAAAATCATCTGACATACAGGGAGATAGCAAAGCAGCTTGTCTGTTTTCACTGGGGTTCTACAAACACACATATACCCCCCCCCCACACACACACAACCACACACCCCTCACTTGAGAAAAAGAGTAGGCTCATGCTTCATACAGGCCAAATGTGTACTGCCCATATGGTTCAGGATGTAGGAGTTAAGAAATTAACATAAAACTTGGTCCTCCATTGTTGATAATTTTAGGATGCCTGATTAAACGAATGCAAACCTCACTGAAGTTCACTCTTGTAAAGAAAGTTTGGTTGTCCTCACAGAAAAAGTCCTGTGTAGGTGAGTACACAATCTCTCATTATAAAGCAGATAAGATGACCATCTGCCTTAAATGAAAATAAACAGAAAAAAATTGAAGGATTAGAATCTCAAGAATATCAGATAATAGAACTATTTTAACATAAAGATTATAAAATAGTATGTTTAGCATAAACTTTTAATAATAAAGGGATAAAGACCACAAAAATATTCTTCAACAGAGAGAAGTCATTGAAAGAAAAGTTAAATGTACAAAGTAAGATGGAGAATAGATCCAGCTGATAAGAACAATAATAAAACAGGATATATATATTTGAGTAAATTATACTCGGTATAGCATAGTGAAATAAAGGGAAAGGAAAAAAAATATATTATTAACAGAAATGGAGAGAGAGAATTAAAGGGTCCCAAATACATACATCTAAAACAGAATTACAGAATAGGTGAATAGAGAGAATGGTATAAACGGCATTAAGTATGATGTCTCTCAATTTTATACTTTTATAGCAATAATGAAATATATGAATCATCATGTGTTGAAATGCCATGGAACCCAATTAGACTTAAAAGAAAATGCACAAGACAGCTCATGGTAAAACTGCAAGATGCCAGAGACAGAGGTGATATATATTTTTTCTCTGAGTTTACTTTTGAGATTACCTAAGTAAAATTATCAGAAATTAAAAATAACAGCTGTCTTCCCAATGAAGAAACATACATGGACTCTTATTTCCAAAATTAGTGGCAAAACAAACTTCCCACATGGAATTCTGCACTCAGATAAAAGAGTGAGAGTGAAATAAAATACCTTTTGGGGCAACAAATGAAAAACTTAACTTGAACATCTCTTTGTTGAAAAAAGAAAATACTAAGGAAGTTACTTCAGGAAAATTAAACAAAAACCTAAAAGTAAGAACTGGGATGGGAGAAGCAATAAGATCTAATAAAAATACATCAAAATGTCATCACAGATCACACTGGTCAACAGGTACATAGGTGTTTGCCACATTATTTTTACTCCATATTTATTTTTTCAAATGAAGTAAAAAACATATAAAATATAAATTTACTTCTCATCTAGATATTTTCTCAGATATTAACAATTATGCTCTAACCTTATATTCATCTGATGTAATATGAAATATATTCATCCATAAATTCTGTTTGGATAACCATGGGGGACATGGGTAACAGGACATGGTTATGTCCCAGCTACAGAACCAGAACAGTTCTGTTCCCCTGATGACTCAGCTACAGCCCTGTTTAGTTTGGTCCTATCACCACCACCATATGCCAAGGGACCCTTGAGGAGTTGCACCCACTGGTGCATCAGCTAATAGCCACACAGAACTCTGCCCAGCTGTGGATCTGAAGTGGCTTCTGAACTGGTTTGAGATGTTCAGCCATGGCACAGGAGACCCCGAAGGTAAATCTGCCAAACTCAGTAGATTGGACTCTGTAACCAGGCTTCAGCCTTTCCCAGCTGCCATCAATGAACAGGCCTGCTGGCACAGGGCGAAGACAGGAGAAACTCCCGTCTGAGTCCCCAGGGATCCTGAAAGAGCCCTACGCACAGCTCAGCTCCAGCTCCTAACAGCCACGTTCCTCCAGAAGTCCTGACAGCCCAGTGCCCCAGCAGGAGACAACCCCTCCACTCCAGCCCTGCCTGTGCCTTAGCAGATTTCAAAATGGTCTTAGCTCGTCCAGCCACAGTCTGGAAGCAGTCAACCCCACCCAGGGACTCAGCAGACTCAGGTCTGCAGACCTTGGTCTGGCCGTGGAACCTAAAACAGCCCTGGGCTCCGTCCCCTCCTGGCCGTGGTCCAGGTCCATTCCTGCCTATGCAGGGGCCCACCCAGGACCTGGCAGCAGGCTCTCAGGGACCTGGCGTGAGCCACACCATTTATACACCTGGTAATAGGCCTGCTGTCTGAGGACCCTTCTTTGAACCTTGAAGTAGATCCTTATCTTACCACTGCCCTAACGAGGTGCTGGAGTCAGTTCCATCCATCCAGAGATCAGACAGAGTCCACAGTCGCTTGTGACCCTGATAACAAGCCTGCAACCATAGAGCCTACTGTAGACCCAGAAAGAGCTTAGCAACCAGTTCCAACCCAGCATGACTGTGATTCCCAGGGGTAATCCCATCAATCTGGGTAACAGACAGGAGATGGTCTTTGCCCGCTGAAACCAGTCCATGAGGACAGGAAGAGATGTTTGTTCCTTTGAATGCAAAGACAACTACATAAGGCAACACAGCATAAAAAATCAGGCAAACAGCCATCACCAAAGAAAACTAAGGAACTTCTACTAACTCACCCTAAAGAAATAGAGATCAAGACATACCCTGATGAATAACTTAAAATAATCATCTTTAAAAAAAGTCAATGAAATGAATAGAGATAACTAAATGAAGTCAGGAAAACAATGCGTAAAAAAGATGATGCATTTAACAAAGAAATAGAAATTATAAAAACAAAAAAGAGGGGCAAACAGAAATCCTAGAGCTGGAGATGACAATGATCTCTCTGGGGGGTGAAGAAAACAAGATGTTTGTTAAAGAGTACAAACTTCCAGTTATAAGACAAATTCTGGGGAACTAATATTCAGCACAGTGACTATAGTTAACAATAATGTAATATATATTTAAAGTTGCTAAGACTAAATCTTAAATATTGTCACCAGTAGTTAATGCATACAGCACATAATTACGTTTTTATTATGTGTGGTGAGAACTTTTCACCAGCATCTCCCCCATTTTCTCATTAGATTAGATACTAGGATGTTACAGGACAGGTGCTGCTTCATAATCCCACTGAGAGGCCAGGCAGCTCTCTTACTCTGTTACCCACCAGGGGATATCTGGCTGCTGCACCAGAAAGTCCAGGTCGATCTCCTTGATCCCAAAAAGCTACAGCCTTGGTATCCCACCAGTCTTCTATATTGCTGTAGTCACAAAAAACCAAGGACTGCTGGCCAGTTCACAGCTCCCCATTACAGGTGGCATTTAAAAGATCGGGGGTTCACAACAGGCAAGATGAAAACATCATCCACATTTATCTTAACTTTGTTCTGAGAAAACAGTACTGCATAATGACAGACCTAAGGTCATTTTTCCATGCACACCTGGGTCAACTCAGATCCACTGTTTATATTTTACTTTTAAACTTGCACATCCATAAGGTGAAATAAGAGTAACATGGGACCTGGAGGAATATCGCCATATCCTGCAAGGCCAGAGCAGAAAAGAGGGCATCACTTTGCTGCAAAAGTTAGCATTTTTTTTCCTTCAGTTTGTAGGAAGGAGGACACAGAATGTTGTAGGAGAATTCCACCATAATTTTGGTGTGGTTTATTATGTTTAGTGATGAACATTTATTTGTCTAGGAAACTGTTGCACTCCGCATTATTCTGGTATTACAGTGTGCCTTTAATAAATTGTGTCAATCTCTTTCTCACCATAATACATTTCTAATACATTTGCAGGTTGAAAACCCTGCAAAAACAGTATGCAATATGTAACAGAAATGGGTAAACATTACTGTATGATCAGCCTACATAAGGGCAATACTTCATATCTTTCATTCACACCTCTATTCTTGGCTGAATGCCAAGACCATAGTAGGCGTCTAATATTTGCTAAATAAATTATACACACACACACACATACATACATATATATATATATATACACACACACACATACATATACGTGTGTGGTGTGTATACATGTCATAACTTTATGCTCCTTGGATTTGTGTGGGAACAAAATATCAAAGGAGGTAATTTTCATGAAAATAGCTAGCCTAAACCCTGGTGTGTTGTAGATAAATCAGTTTCCTAATGTTACTGGAACAGAGCACACAAACTTGGGTGGCACAATACAACATAAATAGTTCAGGAAGACAGAAGTCCAAAATTAGGGCGTTGGCAAGGTTGGTTCCATCTTAAGGGAGAATTTGCTCATGCCTTTCTCCTAGATACTGGTGGTTGCTGACAATCTTTAGCATCCCTTGGCTCACAGCTGCATAACTCCAGTCTCTGACTCCACACCAACATGACTCCACACCAACATGGGTGCCTCTTTTTCTCTTCTTATAAGCACACCAGTCATGTTGGATTAAAGGCCCATCCTACTCCAGTGTGATTTCATTAACTAAAGTCATTTCCAACAACCCAATTTCCAAATAAAGTTACATTCTGAGGTTTGAGAAAGGATGTGGATTTTGGAGGAACAATATTTAACCCAGTGCAGTAGACAAACAACAGTACTGAAAATAACCTTACTTGCAAGCGATTTGATGCATGTTCGCTAAAACAAAACATGACTATACGTTGAACTAATAGACACCATGCTTTTATCAAACTCTTTACAGAATAAGTGGAAGTGATGAAATTCAACATGAGTCTCCAGTTCTGCTGGATCTGTGTTTGTGGCATCTAGTAGAGTTCAGTGATTTTATTTGTCCAGATGCTTTAGAAATAGACACAGACCCGGTTCTAGCCACTGTCCTTCTGCTCCATCAGAAACCAGCCAAGACCTTCTCATTTGGTTAAATCTACCAGCACTAAAGTAGCCCAGGACAATGTTTGTTCTATTTCTTTTTTAAAAACTATAGTTGACATATTATGTTAGTTTCAGGTTTTACCACATAATGATTTTACATTTACTTACCTTGTGAAGTGAACTCCACAGTAAGTCTAGTCATCGTCTGTCACCGTACAAGGTTATTACAGTGTTACTAACTACATATATTCCTTATACTGTGCATTATATTACATGTTGTATTTATTTTATAACTAGAAGTTTGTACCTCTTAATTTCCTTCACATTTTTCAGCCATTCCCCCACCCCCATACCTCTGGCAACTATCAGTTTGTTCTCTGTATCTATGAGTCTGTCTCTCGCTTTTTATTGTTGTTGTTGTTGTTGTTGTTGTTGTTTTGGATTTTTAGATTACATATATAAATTAAATCATATGGTATTTGTCTTTCCCCGACTTACTTTACTAGCTTAATACTTTGTAGGTCCATCCATGTGTCACAAATGGAAAGATTACATTCTTTTTTTTATGATTGAGTACTATTCCATTGTGTGTGTGTCTGTACACACACACACACATATACCACATCATCTTTATTCATTTATATATTGATGGACATTTAGGTTACTTCCATCTCCTGGCTATTGTAAATAATGCTGCAATAAACATAGGGGTGTGTGTATCTTTTCAAATTAGTGTTTTTATTTTCTTTAGATAAATAGCTGAGTCATATAGTAGTTCTGTTTTTTAATTTTTTGAGGAAACTCCAAATTGTTTTCCATAGTGGCTGCATCAGTTTACAATCCCACCAACACCTGTTCTGCCTCTATAGCTTCCCTTTTCTCTTCATCCTCACCAATGCTTGTGCTGCTTCTATGTCCAGGTAATGGGGGTGATGGGAGGAGAATAATGATATGCACATCTAAAGAGTAACAGACCACCCCCTATGCTAAATGATAATTTTAAATGTTACAGAGAAATAAAGAATATTACTTCGGACTCACTCTTTATCCCTCTTTCCTCTCTCCCAAATAACAATCTTCATCTTTATTTATTTGACTGTTTACGGTGAGGCATGTTTTTCTAAGTAGCTCGATGACCCACATTTCTCAATTCACTCAGATGTCTGCTCAAATATCACATTATCAGGCTGGATTCCCTTCTATGTCATCATATGTTTATATCAACTTGCCCTTCACTATTTTATATTTATTTTTTAAAGTACAAAACATGAGGTGTCTGCTTATTTATGTTATGTATTATTTATTCATTACTTGTCAGCCCCATAAGAATGTAAATATTCAAACATGCATACACACAAACAAATATTATATTCAAATAAGTATTAGGCATTTTGTTGACCTTGCTTTGGGGCACACAAATGAATCCACAGGCTATATTGTGGAAAATATTTTTTTCTAAACATTTCTATGAGTTAAATATAGGTTTTAGAGTTTGTAAAATAAAAAATACTGAAACTTGTTTAGACATTAATTTGGATATTATAGAATTTTCAGAGCCATAATAGATGTTATTTCATTAAGCCTAAATCTCATAGGATATAGTCTTTGTTATGCATTTATTATGAATATGTAATGTTAATAAGGAGGATTTGTTTACAAAATTCATTTAATTGATCTTCTAGTAATTGTTTGCCAATATTAATTAGGTGATCAATCTGACTCAATTATTAGACAAAGCAATATAGAAACTTTTATAATTGGAACAGATGTAGGAAGCCCAAAATATAAAACAGATTGTACTGTGTAATAAAGATTGTCTGCTAGATTATAAATGGTTAAATTGATTTTTCCTTGCCCTCTGAGACTGAAGTTTTAAAATGATACAGGTGTATAAGTCTAAAAAATAATTTCAATCTCTCTCCACCTGTGATTACCTGACAGGAACTTAAGAAGACAGAGAAAGGCTCAGCAAGCATTGAAACCAAGTGGAGGCAGCTGGATTGCGCATTTGTGGTATCTCGAAGGTGATGTCACGAGAGTAATCAGGCTTGGCCTACAGCACCTAAGCATAAGGACTATTAATAGCTGGGGATACATGAGGAAAGAGGAGAATGCGATTTTAGCTTTGACACACCCCTGGTTGCTATTAGTGTTAGGTTTATATGAAGGAGGCATTTTCCAAGGTTGAAAAGAGTGAGATGGAGTGAATGGACTGATTCAAATTTACTCATTTTCTCTCAGATTGTCCTGTCTAGCTCATTCACTTGACCCTGGACCAGTCATTGAACTTCATACATATGCAGAGCAGAAGCTCTTTACTTAATTTAGAGGTAGGTGAATTGGATCTCAGAGGAGTAATGTGATGAGCTGTTTAAATATATTTCTTATTAAGATTAAAAAAAAAAAAGTAATATACCTAACTCATGCAGTGTGTCATTTCCAGAAAGAGTAGAAGAAAATGGCCAAGTATATAGACTTTGAATTCGGACAGACCCATATTTGAAGACTAGCCTCCCCGCTTACCTCTCAGAAGTTTATTTACTCTTCCCAACAGCCCCACAGGATTGGTGCTGAGATTATTCCTGTTTATTTTTAAATGAATACATTAAGATAACTGCATTAGATTATTTAGCATGTGGCTAAAAATTCAGCAAATGCTCATTGAACACATACTGTGGGCTATATGTAATTAGGTAGAGGAGTAACAAAGATGAATAAAATACAGTTTCTGTCCCCGAGAAGCTAGCAATCTAGTGGGGAAAACAAGTTGAGTCAGACAATTTGCCAGATAGCAGCTGTACCAAGAGTCACACTGGGTGACCTCCTAGCCAAGCCTGTGACCCCATCAAGGTTCCCTGGTGGAGGTGACATAAGTGCTACACCTTGAAGAATGTGTAGGAGTTTGTCATGCTGGATGCTGTCTTAGGCATTCACTTACTTCTGGAAAAAAAAAAATCTAAATCTGAGTTTTGAGAAAAAAATGCAGTAGAAGAAAAACTGTCATAAAATGGAACCAAGGGATGGATTTTTATGCGATTAATACACAGGATGGTGCAGAATGCCAGCGAGGAGAGCTATAAGGCACCCTACACCCTTAACAAGAAACCACAGGCAAGCTTTCTGTGCAAATCCTCTAATCCTATTGATGCTGCCTGAAAAGCAGGGAGGCCGCTTGGCAACGCAGAAGGGTGGCAATCGGCAGCAAGTGCACACGGCAGGCGCTGCACGCTTCGGGAAACTTAATCATATAACCTTCTTCATTACTCACGAAATCACTCGCTGTCAATACTCTAGCCATGGCCTCCCTGACTGCTGCTGTTTAAGATCCTGTCAATCTTTCCCTGCGATTTTGCCAACCAAATTCACTCGGAGCTATTTACAGGGCAGTATTATCTCCGCTGATAACATTACACCATTCGGACAGCACAGAAATAGGAAAATAAAACTCATTCCAGCCCTTTCGTTCTGGCGTTCCCTTTGCACAAGGCAAAGGCCCCCTCTCAGTGAATAAGCAGTGGGAGAGAAATGCAGCCCGACACTTTTGTTAAAAGCCAGAAGAGCTGATTTTCATTATTTCAAGGAAGATTTTGGCCTTAACCACGTAATGGCATCCTAATAGTCATGGCATTAACGAAGCACCGTTAGTGACTATCTCACTGTGCTTTAGGCCCTGTCTAGGTTATCAGGGATGCTCATGGCAACGCTGTGAATTCATTATTATCCCTCATATGCTCGGATGAAGAAAATATGCTCAGAGTTGTTCAGAAACTTGTCCAAACAGACATTTCTAAGGACAGACACAAAAGCACAATTTAAACCCAGGTGTGTCTGTTGCCATAGCCCACAAAATTTCCACTTTTTTTAGTGTATACTCGGTAAATTCTCCAGATGATAATTATCGTCACAGAGATAAAATTCCTACCAGGTTATTGACTTTCACAACTGGAGATAAATTGTCCTCTTTCCTGAAATAGTGATAAATTAACTTTAGAGAATCTAAAGAAAATAAGAATGTTCTGTCATCGTTGTACAAGGTTAGTTTGAGACTTAAATCACCCACAGAATCTATTTTGCTCTTGGATAGGTAAACTGAATTATCACATTCATGCTTAATTCTTCAAATATTCAGATCCAAATACTACTGCCCCAGAGTGCCTGGATAGATGTATGCTAGTTAGCTTCCTTCTAATATCCTAAGGCCTCTGCAAATTATTTCCTTTCCTCAGTCCCAGCACCCACTACCTTTCATTAATTTCTTAGTTAACAATCTCATGTGCCAATCTCAACTACACAGATATTCAAGGTAGAATGCTGGTCATCATTACTCTCACTCCCACAATCAATCGTTTACCATTTAATATCATTTCTACGTTCTTAATAACTCTTGAATATACATTCTTCTCATGTCCACCAGTCTAGAGCTTTAACACACTCCCTCAGTACTGCCATCTTGAACTGTTTGAAAAGACTTGAAATCAATTTTACACCTTCCACGCTTATCCTCTTTTAGTCCACTTCTGCCTACTTACCAATTACTTATCAAATTCAAGTCTTGTGTTGTGCTATCCTGTTTAAAGTGATTCAGAGTCGCTCTGTCCTCAGAAAAAAGTCCAAGCTCCTGAGTAAATCAGTGTGGTCATGTTCTTCTCATGACCTCCTATCCAATGACCTTCTTTCTCACTTCCAAACATGCGCTCACAGCCCCAGAGCGATCTGACACATTCGCAGTTCCTGTAAGGTGCAACTCTCTCCTTCCTGTGTGTGGCCACTGAACACTGGTCTTGGAAAGTTTGCCTCTTCTTTGGATAATTTCTGGTTGAATATAACTTTTTTTTCGCAGATCACACAATATTTTTCGCATGAGCCTTCCTTTTATTTCATAAGTAGGATAAAATGCCCCTTCCTATGTTCTCATAGCACCACTTATTTATTAAGCCATTTATTCAATCAATAAATTATTTATAGAGAGCCCATTACATGCCAGTCACTATTCTATGTATTGATGTTTTAGTCAATAAGATATATTCCCTACTCTCAAATAGACAGATAGATGCATAAACATGATGATTTCTATATTGAGTGCTTTGAAAACTATAAAACAAAGTAATGAGAAGGAATAACGAAGGGCAGAGGCAAAGTTTGCTTTATATTGGGGTGGCCTGGAATCTTACCTCTGAGGAGGTAAGGTTAGCCCAGAGATCTGAATACGAGGAAAGAGCCTGCCTGCCTGGTTAAGGACTGAGGAAGCGTTCCAGATCAAGGGGACAGCAAGCACAAAAGCTTTGCAACCACAGTGAGCTTAACGAGCTAAAGGAAGCGACAGAAGGCCAGCATAGACCCCTTCTACTGATAAGCCGCACACCGTGATAGTGTAGTGATTATGTAAGTGTTCATAAGCTCTAAGTGGCTCTGTTTCATGTAGAGCTTCAAATCTTCAGTAGCCAGGACACTGATTGCCTATGATTCATTAGGAACATAAAAATATTTACTGCAAGAAAATGAAATAAATGTTTACTGTTTACATCTGCTTCTGTGGTAGGTGTTCCCTCAGATCACACACACACACACACACACACACACACACACACACACACACACACATCCTTAAAGCTGTGACCAAAGTTGACACAAAGAAGGTACCCAATTAATTTTTTTTTAAATGAATGACTGGATTAATGAATGAACACTATGGACACAATGTAAACATTGCATCTTATTGGCTGTGATAACTATAAACTAATCTCTAAAGTGTGGCTGCTTTCCTTAACCAGGTTCCACACTACAGCAGCGGGGCAGCAAAATGAAAAAGGAGCTGGTGCTGTGCTCATTGCCCTTCGTCCTAGTCTCACCTCACTGGCCAAGGACATGGTCTCCAACTCCAGGGAGTAGGTCGCACTGCCAAGAGCCTACAGGGGCTGGGCCTGCGCTATTTACTGGTTAATGTCTAATCCCAAGCTTTTTTTTTTTTTTTTTTGCTCTCATGGAGAGGAATGGAACAAGCTGTGGACAAGATCAGGAATAAAGTAAATTTTCAGCAAGGGACAAGAGAAAACTTGTGTTTTGTGGTCTATACTAAATCCCCAGCATTTGTATGTAGACGTACTTGAAGAAAAAATGGGAATGGATGTTTGTTGCTCATAACTCCAATGATAAAATTGTTATTATGTAAGAAATTTATAGTTATAACCAATTAATGGAGGGATAAAATTATTGCTTTGAATCACCCATTTCCCCATCTCTCTTTTCTGCCTGTATGCTTAGTCCTAGTCCTATATTTAGTCTAATTTAGTGAGAAATCAGGATGTGTACTTTCTTGAGATGTAAATTTTATTTTGCTTTCATTTACAAATGGGAATAATAAAGCCGAGAGAGATGCATTATCATAATCAAGATTAGATATGACTGGATGGAATGACAGAATTCTTATTCTACTATGTTGCCTCTGATGTGCAAGTCAGTTTCTTTAGCTGTAAAGTGGGGATATTAACAGAATTATTGTGAGAACTTAATTCAATATGACGTTTGTTCTTCTGAACTAGAATTCAGAGGAACCAAGAGTATACACTCTTTGTGTAATGACAATTTAATTGTCTGTTGCTAAAAATTCTCCTACTCAAAAATTCTTCCACCTGGCCCCTTGTGTAGCAACCAGCCTTGCTCCTAATTATTTCTAGGAAACTTATTCATAGGGCACTGCAGTTTGGCAAATTGGTACCAATGAACCCTACTGCTAACCTTGCTCTCCTAGCCAAACTCTCCAGTGCCACTATCATAAATCTGAGGTACACTCACATTAGTCCTACGCTCATCCTAGAGCCCATAAGGGGAACACTTTTTTCTTCAAATGCTAAGGCCTGAAATTTTTCCTGTGTAATTCTCGAGACCACCTTCCTCAGAGTGGGGGGTTTACTTTTGAACTGCAGACCTGATTCTATGCTGAGGTTACAAGTTCTATCTTCTTTCCAGGGCATCGCCTGTAACTCTTGGGGGTCATCCATCTTCTCAAATATCAGAAAAGATGGATAAGACAGAGAAGATGACTGAAAAAATATATGTAATTGGGCGTCTATTGTATTCTAGCCATTTGACAATTTATTTGAAGGTATTATGTGTATTGAAGAAAAATATTGTATAGCCCTAGTTATAACAGTTACATAAGACCTAAAGTTCAGAAAAGCTAACTGTCATGCTCAAGGTGAAGACCTTTTAGTGTATTAAAGTCACTGCACCAAGCTACCCACTTAAGGAATTGTTAAATGTATTTAATGGCCTTTGGACCTTTAAAAATATGCTTTTTTTTTTTTTTAACATACCCAATAAAGAAGATAGACATAAATGACCTTTTAATATGTTATATTTTCTAAATGCTTTGGCATCTTTGTAACAATTGACATTCAGCGTCCAGTAATAAGTTACAAGTCTGAGATACTTTGGTAATATACTGCTATGTGTTTTATTAAACATTTGCCATGATTCGTCTTTCAAAATTTCCCATTCACTTTGTCGATTTAATCTTAAAATATCCCTTTGACCAGTTGTTAACCTTCTTTAGGATGCCCTGATGCCTGACCTGTATTAATTTTCTTTATCATTCTTTGAATAAATATTGTTTTTTTAATATAAAAATTCAAAGAGTAAAATAATCTTCATATAAAGGAAATGCTGAAACTGTTAAAAAGATGAAGGCTTGGCAGATAGCATTAGGAGAAATATGGGAGTTAAAGATTGTTTAGTTGTGGAATTCTACCATTTATTTATTTCCTATATGAGTTTCTCAAGCATGCATGGAACATTTACTATATTCCAGGTCTTAAGTAATAGAAATAAGAAATACTTTACGTTTATCTGTTGCCCTCAAGGAGCTTACCATATAGTAGGGGACAAAAATAAAATGAAATAAAAGCACACTAGTTCAATAATTATTAGTGGCTTAACAAAATTTTTCCTTAGGCTTACCATGTTGGTTTATGTTACTATATTCTCTTTTGCCATCTACCTAATATTTTCTCTGTCTGGCTGGATTTCTTCCTGTCACCTTCTGCTTAAACTCTCAAGCATCTGTCCCATTCCCAAACAGCTTTTTTTTTTTTTTAATCTCTCATCCTCAACTCTTCCAAATGACCTCCGTCTTAATAGCTTTTTGCTGAGCCAGAACCAGATATTCACAGCCTCACATTTTTGTTAAGAGTTGGCCTTAGACTGAGTTTCAGCTTCATGACCTTGTTCCTGAGATTCTGGGTACCCAGAGAACCTCTGAGTTTAAGCCAAACCGACAGACAAATGGTGAAATTGTCTTCTTTCATTCAATTGTTGTGGGTTTTTGAGCTTAGAGTCTATGTAATTCTCTTATGGACCAAGTTTGGTGGTGGGATTCAGGGCAGAGTGAATAGGAAAAGAGGCAGAGGGACAGATGAAACCTTTCAGAATCCTACAGGGCTCTGCTGCCTCAGATGACACTCAGGCCAAGAGATGGAGATATGCAGTCATAGTACTTGAGGTGAAACACTATTAGCAGAACAAAGTGATAGCTGGATTAAAAAGTGTCCTCCTCAGCCATGGCTGAAAGCAGATGCAAGGCCAAAAATATTTTGGGGGGAAGCAGATCTGTCTCCTATGTCTATCTGAATGAAAACCTTTCAATTAGTAAATCTATGTTTTAAAATTCATGTAATCAATGACTTTTCTCATCAGATAGGTTTAACTAAAGAATAAATTTAGACATGCTCTATCTTAATGAAAATAAGTAGTTTAAACTAACAAAAGTTATAACTAGATATGCACTTGAAGCAAGAGACTATTTTATTCAATTCTGTATTTTAAATATGCATCACAGTGACTGACATCTGAAAGATGTTTGATTTAATTAGCTGCATACATAAGAACAGTTTTAAATCAGTAGAAAATCCAAGGGGCAGGAATAGCTTGAAACTAGAATGTGAGACCTGGAAAAGACATTTCAGATAACCAAGTAGTAGGAACATATGCGTATTTTATCTAGCTTTTCATGGTCCATAAAGAAAGGATGGCTGCCTAAAGATCTGTGTTTCTTTCCGGATGTCATTAACAATGTCTGCTGTGGGTAAAAGAAGAGAAAGTAGGAACGTAACTTTGATGTGTTGGCTCTTCCTAATTCTTGTCTTATACTCCATTTTAAAGATTTTAAAATAAAATGTTTGCCTGATCTAAACATTAAGAGCATTGATTAGGATGCAGGTTTTTTGTTTTGTTTTGTTTTTTTTTTTTGACTTTTTTTTTAAAAGCTAAACAATGAGGTCAAAAGGGAAATAAAATGGAGATAATAAGAGTGTCTACTCAGCAGGTTTGTGATGGTATTGAATATAATGAATATATATAAAAAATAAACCTACTGTAAAGTTAGAATTCAATAGCCACTTTTATCAGAAAGGAAAAATGAACTGTTGCTGCAAGGATTTTTTAAGTCAGAAAAACAGTGGACTTGAAATCAAGTGAGATGAACCGTACCAATTTTTTTCAGGGCTATTGAACAAGAACTGTCTGTGTTTCCAGAGTGGAATCTTGGCTAAAATATGCTGGAAAAAGTGCCATCTGCTATTTCATTGTCTGCATATAGAAAAAGGACTCTAGTTAAAACTCAATTGAAACAGAACAGCTGAGGAGGCCCATCACCACGGAGCATGGTAAAACTGAGGAGAACAAAAACATTGGGCTGCTTCTCCAAATTTTGCCTAAGGCTAGCATCCTAAATCCAATTGACCAAGTCTGACTACAAAGAGTGTGGTCACAGCCAGAGGACATGTGCAATTTGGAAAAATATGTTAACCGTTATGAATATTTCTCTTTCTTGTGGTTTCATTTAGAAAGTATTCTAAGTATGCTTCTGAGACTAAAATCTGTAAGCAAACCCATCAATGCCTATTGCTAGTGCAACAGAGAAGTCTAGTTGAACTAAGAACTTAACTGAGCATAACGGAAAAAAAAAATAAGTGCTTTGGTGCACATGAAACTAGGCCATGCGTGGCACAAGTATTCTGAATAAATTGATGGCTGAACTGTGTCAAAAAAGAAAGTGACTAAAAAAAGGTGTTCTTTCTTCTTCATGCCCTAATTTGATCATCTGAGGGTCTCATTTTATCCATAGGATACCATGTTTCATACCCCCAGTTAAGGTGATTCATTGACCATAAGGAATTTGAAAAATCTATTATCAATAGATGTTATATTTCTGAGGCTACTAATGATACAGTGCTAAAGAGTCTGTTTTGCTCAGGTACTAAATATAAAGGGAAGGTACTAAATGCATTGTTGTGTTCTTAACACTTATTTCCCTTTTGGAATCGGAGGAGATTCAATGCATATATTAAACATTAGAATTTTCTTCAGTTAAAATGTCTATAAATCCATGTCCATACTCTCTTGATTTTCAAAGTTATTCAGATTTTAGTTTAAATCTAAACTCTATACTAGCTGTATACAGATTGCTCAATTGCAAAATGAGGTTAACCTTACTTGTTACAACTTGTTCATAGGATTTTTGCAGAAGCATAGGAGATAATATATAAAAAAAGATAATTTATGGACCATAAGTCCATTATAAGTGAAGCAGCTAAATAATTATTTATAGTTTGAGGTTTAGATTTTAAATTTTGATGCCTATCTATATCTTTATCTATGCAATTCTGTTCCATACTAGGCTGTGTAAACTCTATACACACACATTTGCTTATCTTCTGATAATTATCTGAGATACAACTTCATTAAAATCAGGGGTATTTCTTTTATATATTTGCCAAAGATTAATCTAAATTTCAATGCATGTCTTCCAACATAAAGCCTCACCATTTTTCCAGAATCCAGATTATATTTTATGTGTTGTGGTAATAGATTTTAAAGATTGAGAGTTGGCTGACCATACCACAGGAATTGTGCACCTATATTTAAATATACATTTTCAATCATGGAGACTTGTCTAAAACCTTTCTTACCAAGATGTGATACTAGAAAGCCATGTCCTATTTATAAAACAAAACTTTAGGAGGAATGTTCATTAAAGATATTTAGGAACCATTTTCTTAGTTGTTATATAGAATGCAGTAAACCCAACAGTGTTTTTAGCGTTTTGTTTTGTTTATTCCTTTTCATAACCAGTGTTTATGCACAAAAATCTTGGAATATTTTGTTTGCATCTCATTTATTGCAGCTTTTCTAGGAGCAGCGCCACTGCCTACTAAAAGCAAGTAAATCCTTAAGATTACATTAATTCGCATTACATTGCATAACCTGTTGAGAGGACAAATAGCTTTTGGTAACTAGATAGCTGTTTTATCCTAACATCAGAAATTATATTTCATCATAAGTATAATGGTCTACACACCAAATCTGAGTGATTTTTCCAAGACTTAAATTTTAAACCACCAAAAGTCCCTAATTTTTGTAGTTAGGTTGATTCATGCCTCCTGCCTCAACTCTCAGTCCTGCATTCCGGGATGGGATCTACCCTATACCCAGGAATGGGGCATCTCCTATCAGAGCATCTCCTATCGGAACATCTCCTATCAGAACATGCAACCTCTAAATTGCATTGATTGGTCAGATGTAGCATGTGATCCAATGACAGACAATGAAGTTCACCATAAAGTTTCCCTTGAATTTCATAAGAATGATTAGTTGTGTTTCTGCTAAAATTACCTGAAAGCATTTAGGCTAGTGCTGCTATAAAGTTTTTGACACAGTAAGGAGAGCCAAGGGAGAGAAACGAAGCCCTGATAACAGTTTCACAACAATTGGTCATGAAATTTTCATATATACTGAAAAGGTGGAGCTATTTCATAGTAATCACATGATTGCCAACCACCTAGATTCTAAAATTAACATTATCCCACAGTTGGTTTTTCACACCCCTATCCATACTCATCTCTCTCTCTCCACTCACCAATTCATTTAAAATTCTGATGCGTATCGATGTAAGTCACACTTGTAATTTTGACAACACTTCCTGAGTCCCTATATCTGTCTATGATAGAGGGCAGAAATCTTGCTGGACTTCCAGTTGCATTAATCAATAAATCTCCCTTTTCCCTTAAGCTATTTTGAAGTAAATGGCATCGTTATGAATTTCTACACAGTGAGATTTGAAAATGTATAGTGAAATTTTAAATTAATACTTGGACATAATCAGATCATTTTCTCCTTACATGTTCATAAAAAATTGTGAATAATGAATGTTGGTCAAAAATTATTCCAACAGCCTACGTCTCTTTGTAATTATCCTCATAACACATTTCCCTAAACCATTCCTGTATATATAAATTTGTTTTCAAAAACCTCTCCATTGGGTTAAATTTGTTTTCATGACTCAATACATTGTCTTAATGTAATAAGAAATATTTGTTGTAAATACTTTTAGTGAGTGGTATTGCAGACCATTTTCCAAATTTCGAAAGTATATTTTGAATTGCAGCAGTTATAAAGTCTGCTATGAGAATGGAGTTTATGTTGTAAAATTTTCAAAGCCTACAAATCATAATGGAATCATGAAGAGACTGTAAAATATCAAATATTAGTTTAAGTGACTTCTAACAGTAAAATTACTACCTGAAGATTTTCACAGTATAAAAGTTTGAAATCTTTTTGCAAAATCCTGGCCAGAGAGCTCTTGTAATTGTATTTTAATGTTTTGAATACTTCTATATTTCTTAATATTTTTATGAGCATTCACAACTGATGCTACTTAAGCATATGATAAACCTGAATGATAATTAGTGTAGCACTTTCAATGAAAAGATGGAAAGATTATTTTTTTAAAAAAACTACAGACGCTGCACACGCTATCCACATAAAATCCGCATAACTGCACACAATCATCAGTCACTTATTATTAGGGTTACTAAATACAAATGGCTGAAGTCAGAAGTCATTCAAAGAAATTTTCCCCATTTTTTCTTTATTTGTAACTTAAATTTAGCATATGAAAATTCAGTGTTTCATTTTACATGCTAATCATTTCATACATGAAAGTAGTGTTGGTATCACTGGCATTTTCTAACCATAAGCTGCTTTTTTTTTTTTTTTTTAATGTGGCATAAGGGATACATTCCATTGTATTGATAGAAAGAATGCTTTTTCAGTAGTTACTGTTTAATGACTAACTCTGTAGTAGGCAGTACTTTGAGTAAATGCTATGTCATATTTATTTAAATTATTTATTTTATTGTGATAAGAACACTTCTATGGGACCTACCTTCTTAATAAAATTTTAAGAGTACATTACAGTATTTTTGACTATAGGAGCAATGTTGTACAGATGATCTCTAGGCCTTATTCATTTTCCTTAACTGAAACTTTACACTCATTTACAAATAACTCCCCATTAACCCCTCCCTTTCGATAAATTTGACCATGCTAGATGCATATATTAAGTAAAATTATAAACAATAGTTGTCTTTCAATTACTGCTTATTTTACTTAGCATAATGTCTTCAAGGTTTGTCATGGCATCACATATTGCGGAATTTTCTTTTTAAGGCTGTATAGCTTACCACCCTTTATCCACCTGTCAATGGACATTTAGGTTCATTTCAATACTTTGGCTATTGTTAATAGTGCTTAAATAAACAGAAGAGTGTTAATTTCTCCCTGAAATCCAATTTCAAATCTTTTGAATAAATACTCAGAATTTTGATTGCTGGATCATATAGAAGTTGTGTTTTTAATTTTTTGAGGAGTCTCCATTTTGTTTTCCATAAAAGCTATACCATTGCTTCTGCATGGCAAAGAAAATAATCAACAGAGTGAAAATACCATCTACCAAATAGGGGGACATATTTGTAAACCATATACATGGTAAGGGCTTAATATCTGAAATATATAAGGAACTCCTATAACTCAATAGCATAAAAAAAACACCCCAATAACCCAGTTAAAAATGAGCTAAGGCTTGAATAGACATTTCTCCAAAGAAGACAAATTAATGGCCAAAATTAATGGCCAAAAAATGGATGAAAAAATGTTCAATATCACAAACCACCAGGGGAAGAAAATCAAAACTACAATGAGATATGTCACATCTGTCAGGATGGCTATTATCAAAGAAACAGGCAACAAATATTGGTAAGAATGTTGAGAAAGTAGAATTCTTGTATGCTTGATAATGAAAAATTATTATATCTAATATTTCACTACAATATTTTAAGATATTATTAATGCCCCCATTTATAGATGAGGAAACAGAGGTTAAAAACATTTAATGTATTCAAGACTACATAGATCGAAATTATGACCTATTTGACTCCAAAAACAATGATCTTTACAAATATGTCTTTCAAGCAGGAAAACATGGGGACAATCAAAAAAATATCTGCAAACATCCCAGATGCCAAAGCCACTTGGTGTGAAAGACACTTTGCTTGATGTTAAAGCCAGATACACTCTGCCTATGGTCTCATCAGTCTCCTGCAGGTACTAATGTGAGTGGCAGAAGCTGACCATAATGTGGTCATAAGGATCTTAATTGTCCTTAATTTAAAAATAATGCCCTATAATAGAGCTCCCAACATTTTGCAGAGAACTGTAGGATCCCATTAAAAATAGACACAGACACTTAGGAATTTACAGATTGAGTTTAAAATAGTCCAGAAAGAACTGTTGTGAAGGTTAGAATAAAAATACAAGTGCCTCTGTACATCATAAGTTCTCAATAAATAAGGAATGTTCATTTTTTAGTGTTTTAATGATAGCAGCCAACAACCAGTATTTTTCCCCTGAGGGTGATTTAGAAAGAAAAATACCCAAACTATTTCTGGGCCAATTAAAACCGGCTGGTCTGTCTTTTGTTCTTTTGAGCCAGACATTTGACAAGCTGGTCTGATTACACTATGTCTATTTTTCTCTACCTTTATTGGCTTATCTGCCAGATGCACCAACTTCCTGACCCTGAGCCATAGGAAGAGGAGTGGGGAGCTGGTGATGGAAGACACTCTCTGTTATGAAGTTCATCCTATGAATAGATAGATGAACTTGCCAGATCGTTGTTTAGAAAACTGTAAAGTAGACCTTAAAGCAGTCTCAACATTAAAATAAAACAACGTCCCTAGACTCTTCCCTTCCTTTCTTACTGGTTTACATGCATTTACTCCAGATGCATCGACTCTATAAAGCAACATTTTCTGTTTAGTTTTTTGGTTTCTGTGTCTTAAATACTCCCTAGTCTTACAGACTAATTTAACAGCTGCCTCTTTCAAGGGAAGCCAGCGTGAGATGGAATATAGTACATGGTTCCTTCCGAAGCAGTGCTGAGTAATTCAGCGGTTCCACAATACATTTATTAAATACCTTCTATGTGCCAATAATTGGCTAGTCTCTAGAAATACAATGTAGAACCAAGAGAGGCATTCTTTGCTGCCATGGCATTTATGGTCCAATGTATAAAATGACTGCACGAATGTTGCCCCTCTATTGGCCAAACTCTCTAAATCTAAAATAGTTTAATTCAAGAGTAAAATAACACGAGTAATAGTCACTGGAATATTAACTCTGGAAGATACTGAAATCATGGGAAGGCAAACATCGATCAGGCAGATGCTGCTTCTTCACCAACACTCACACAAAGAACACTAACTGACCTCTGTAATCTTCCTCACTGAACTGCTGTGGACTCAAACTCCATTACCATGTCTGTCGAGACAGGTATTATCAACTGCTACAAGAGACACATGAGGTTTGTCTTTTTCTGCTACCCTTGATGCACTTCACATGATGCTATTTGCTAAATGTTATAATTGACATCTACAAAGGTCTTATAAGACACTCCAGGATTGGCAGGTGCAACGCTGGAAACTAGAACTACATTGCCTAAATCTCAGTGCAATACGCTCTTCTACCCCATCATTCATCCTCAGCTCACTGCCATGGAAAACCACAAAAATGAAGCATATCCTACGGAATACTTATGTTTTGGAGAAGAGAGAATTTTATAATGATTATATACTGAAGTCAGAGCGTGGCTGCACAATCCTTTTATTCTCCTTTCAATTCTGCATCATCTAATTACATTCTGCCTGGTATTGTGAGAACAGGGCCCTGCCATCATGCCCAGAGTGGAATTCACAGATCTACTCTTTAATGCTAAGTTTTAGAACTGTGATTAATCACATCTAATTCTTGAGCTGAGACTCTGATGTGACAATTAAGTGCGGTGGACCTATCTGCCCCTTGTATAACATAGGATATTTCTTTTGCTCAGAATCGTTCCCATTTCCTCTTAGATCCACCACTTGGATTTTACATTCTAAGTGAAGTAAAATAAGCCTCACATCCCCATTGTTGTTGTATAATTGAATAAGATGAATATTTTTATACTACAGTTGTACTTTTCAAAAATTCTTCCAAAACATAGTCCCAAGCCACCACAAATGTTGTAGCAGCTGCAGTTGGAAGCCTCCATGGAGACCTAAGTGGTTTTCTTCCAGAACCCAAAAAACCATTGTCAAACGTCCTGAAAAAACTTGAGTCATTGTATCTAATCTAAAGCCACACTGTCATAAGTCCCAGCAACATCACATAATTGGTAGTCAGTACTGAATATTAAAAGAATCTCATAATCAAATTCCCAACACTAACACCTAGCACATGGTTTCACCCCATATTCAAACATATTTGAGTCTTCACTTCCACATGATAAAAATGATAAAAAGTGACATTAAATTTCAGATACATTTTATTCCAACGTCTGGATTATATTCTCTTGTATTGTGTGTATAGGAAGAAGAAAGGGTATCTTCCTGATTTTTAGCTTTTGTACAGACATACCTTAAAGGAGTATGTGCTAGAGAATTTGATGAGGCTTAGATTTGCTGTACAGACTAATAAATATTATGTTCATTAATTCAATAAGAAAGCCGCAAAATGATGTACAACATGACAGAGTCTGATTCAGATGGGATTTTCCTCCACTATGCATACAATTATTGTATCAATCTGCAATGTTCGATATTCTAATATTCACAAAGTACATTTTCCTCCCCCTCTATGGCAAACATACTCCAAGGTGGCTCCTATGACTTCTACCTCCTGGTATCATAACCTGTGTAATTCCATCCCCGGGAGTGTGAGCACTGTGACTCATTTGTAACAAACACCACAGAGACATAAGTGGTGGGATGCCACTTCTGTGATAACATTACATACGATTTTACTCCGTGTTGCTAGCAGACTCTCTTTCGTTGGCTTTGAGGGAGCAAGAAGCCATGTTAGGAAAACCCACATGGCAAGGAATGAGGGTCCATTCCAGTCAATGAGGATGCGTGCAAGAAACTGACTCTCAAGTCAAGAGCCCACCAGGACCTGAATGCTACCGATAGCCCTGTGTGTGTGTCCATGAGTCATTCTCAGCCCAGCCTCAGACAAGACTGCAGTCCTGGCTGAAACTTAGACTGTAACCTTGTGAAACACTGTGGGGAGGACTTAGCTAAGCTGTGCCTTGACTCCTGGTTCACTCACACACACACACGTGCACACATGTGCGTGAAGTGTGAGATAATATTTGCCATTTTAAGCTATTAAGTTCGTAATAATAATGTTAGCCAGTGATAAGTAATGTACTTTCCAATCCGAATTCTTTGATGAATGAGGAAAGCAATAAACAAAGAAATGGCTAAAGTAGAAACTATAGCTATAGGAAGAGAGTTTGGGGGACTTGGGGCAAAACTCTGTGGGGGTCAAAGTTTGCTACTCAGCATTCATTCAAGAGGTACATATTTTTCAAGTGTTGTTTTGAGAATTAGAAATAGATGAATAGATAACTTGATTAAAGGGGTCAAATCTAAACCTCCAGGGTTCAGAGTTGTATTTGGGTCTCTCTTGGTCTTACCAGAAAATACCTGCCTGTTCATCCTGCCTGTCGGGGATACGGGGACACTGAGGTTCCACTCAGGCTACACGCCTCTGCACCCTATGCTGCTCTACCACTCACTGAGGAACATGAAAATCCCTCTGGGGCTTGCCATCTTTCAAGGTTTGGGGAAAAAAAAGGAAGAAGTAGAGCATAGAATATTAGATTCACTATATGGCATTAAGCCTACGGCATCTTTTAAAATACCAGATTGGAGGAGACTGATAGGCATGACAACTAGGTGCAATGTGTTATACTATATGGAATCCTTTTGCCGAAAGGAACATGGTGAGATAAGTGGTGGATTAGATGGTAGTAATACATGGATACTAATTTGCTGACTTGCTATTTGTGACGTGGTCCTATATTCGGCAAGCCTCATGTATAAAGGATGGACGTCGCAGTATGGAGGGTAGTGGACTGCTGCTTGTGATTAGGTTGTTCAAAAAAGAAAAACCACACTATTCTGGTAATCAGTCTGTAACTTTTAAGTTATGTCAAAAGAAAAAGAAAATGTGTGTTCTTTTGACAGTGTCTGTATCCTGTTGCTTAACTGTCTGTTTCTAATGTGGCAGGCATTCTACTAAACACATTACATGTGTTTACTGATTTAATCTCCACAATAGCTTTACTAGACAGGTCCTGTTATTAACTTGTATGTATAAGGGAACTGAGGCGCAGAGAGGTGACGGATACTGCCTGTGGTCCCCCAACCAGAAAGTGTCAGCAAGAGGAAATCTAACGTGTCGTGTGGGATCGCAGGCCGGGTGTTCTTAGTCACAATATTTGGTGATAGACTGAACAGAAGCACAGGAATGTAGCTATAGCTTAAGGCTTTGAAGAGTTCCCATTTGTAAATTAGATTCCTCTCTTCTGATCTGCTCATGACACCAAGTGCTTGCTCTGTGGTAGGCAGTGTTCTTGGTGCTAGATGAGATTCAAAGTATATTTAAATGCATATATAGTCTCTAAATACATAAAGGAAGGAAGAATACACAGGGAATCATCAGAAACTGTCCAGGACAAGTGGATAGAAGTTACAGGTTTTGGCAATAAAATCACAGGAGAGATCTAATGATAACCTGGGCAGTCGTTCATGCTTTGGGACTTGGTGTTCTTCCGTTCCCTGTCCAGCCATACTATTCACTAGTACAGTCACTCCTAGAGACTGTAGGTAAGTAGGTAAACTCTTCCGCACTTGTATCCTCATTGGGAAGATGGGTAATAACACTAATGACAGTGTTGTGACTTTCAAAATGGGGAATTTGTTATTTCTGTAAGGCATTTTATATCCCTCCACATAACGCTTCCTTTTCCAGGATATTTGTCTGCATCTGACATGACAGCTCCTTAAACCCCCATTTGCAAAGGTCACCGAGGGTAGAGGAGAGATGGACTAGTGTGTGAGGCTGTTAATGAGTACGATACGTTAAGGAGAACGTGACAAGCAGTGCGCACAGCAACGCCAACGAGCCCTTCACCTGCTCCTCTACCCGGTGCTAGTGCCCAAGCTCTGACACACGTGTCTTTTCCTTTGACTGCTGGAATTAGAAAATCTGCCATTTTGCAAATCTCAGCTAGAACCTTGAGAGGCATGGTCCCAAAATCCCAAGCCATTTTTGTAGCCAGGTTTTAGAGGGCTTGTTAGTTCAATAGAATTCACTATTATTTAAGAATAATGAATAGTGCCACCTTTTCTCTTTGGCTACTTCCGTATGTGTTTCAGTGCCATTCCCAGCTCTGAGTATTTAACTCTAATTTCTCACTCAGTGACAAAAACTCCAGATTTGTTGGAACAATTTTGGCATCCAAAATGAAATGGGCTCCTTATATTACTGAGAAGCAAGGTGCCCAGAAGCCCTTTTGAATTTCCTATTTCCATATGCACCAGATTTTCACATTCTGAAATATTTCTTATGGGAACACGAGAAAACAGTTATAATTAAACTTAAGTAGAGAAACTATATTTAACTCACTCTCTGGAATATATTCTGGAGAAGTAGCATTGAAGGCAAATTCCGCATTATTGGGCACCTGGAGGTCCCGGAATCAACGAGGTATCTTTCCCATCCCCCATCAGTTTGGACTTATATACTTAGTAAGTGGAACAAAGAAACACATATTCTAAGCAAGGACAAAGAAACAAAAACCTTCATTTTGCCCATGTCCACATTTGACTTTCAAGCAATGCATATATTTTCCCTGCTGAGACAGAAGTAGATTTGCATTCATTTACAAAAATGCCATCTTACTCAGGAATTAAAGAAAAGAATTTTCTAAAGAATCGTCTGCGATTTGCTTTATAGAAGAAGGTAAAATAGTCACCACATTCTGACAAAAGAAAAACAAGATTTAGCCATTGCCTCCCCCCACTCTACTCTTATTTTCTTCTTGAGTCAGGAAAAGGAATTTTTGTTAGGCAGTTACTCACATCTATTACATTAATTTCCTATTCTTATTATAACAAATGACCACAAAGTTAGTAGTACAGTTTATTATCTTATAGTTATGGAAGTCAGAAATCCAAAATGGATCCCAGCGAGCTAAAATCAAGCAGGGACGTGGGGGGACCTGGGGGAGATATCCACTTTTTTCCCTTTCTCCATCTTCAAAACCAGAAGTATAGCATCTTGGATCTTTCTGATTCTAACCTCCTCTTCTACCTCCCTCTTCCAGTTATAAGGGCTGTTGTGATTACCTTGGAACTACCTGAACAACTCAGGATCATCCTGTTTCAAGGAGAGCTGATTTGCAACCTTAATTCTTTCTGCAACCCTAATTCCCCCGTGCCATGTAACATAAAGTCTTCACACTCTGGGGATTAGGACACAGCCATCTTTTGGTGGTTATTATTCAGCCTCTCATTCCAATCACCAAATAGTACTGGATATTAGTTCACAGTGAATTTAAACTCATCTAACTTAAATCATTTTATCTTGCAGCTTCCATGTGAAATGTGAGATTAATGGGGCTGGGTGTCACTGGGAAAAAGACTTGGGTTTTTCCCTTATTTTCACCAAATGATGCCCTTTCACAAACAATTTATATTTCCCTTCACTTCGTTCACTTTTCTAAAAATGGAGAGAAACATGTTTTGATTGTAAAGGTATTTCATGATCCATAATAAATTTTTTTACCTAAGAATTCTGCAAGATAGGTAGGAAAAGGAATATCTAAATATGAAACTCTATTTTAGCAGAAGATGGCTTGCCTGAAAGGTGGGGTACCTGACTCTACAGTAATTGCATTTCTAAAATTTAGATATGTTACGAGTACAATGATCATAAAAATAATTTTAGTCTCCAATATATGTGTTATAATCTGTAGGAAATTTATAGGTCACACTTTTTAAATAAGATTTTTAAATGATTAAGTTTTGGCTATATCAACTGTCATAACAAAAATTATGGCAATGAGAATCAACAATATACAAATAGAAAAGTTCAGATGAATTTCACAAATGTAATGTTTAGTGAAGCCAGACACAAAGATAATTTCACGAAAGTGAAATTATCTATTGTATAACTGTTTTTATAGAATGCAAAAGAAGTCAGAGTTTCGGTGGCATTTAGAGGGTTCGGAAACTGAAAGAAAGCAGAAGGGGGAGATGCTGGGGTAGGGGTAATATTTGCCTCTTAAGTGTGTTTAGCTAGTGAAAATTTACAATGTCACACATTTGTAATATGTACACTTTTCTGTATGTTATACTTTTATAAAATTTTAAAAATGGGTCGACCTGAAGTTAAAAAAAATGTAAATTTACCAGTATATAAATTGTAAACACCACATAAACAGTTTAATCAGCAGAGATACAACAAAAATGTATCATTCACCCAAATGTTCCTAAATTGTAAAAAAAAAAAGCATCGTGTAGCAATTTTAACAAATATATCTAGAGATGTATGTGTATATAAATATTGATACAGATAGAGAAGGAGAGGGATCTGAGAAAGGCATTTGAGAATATTTCCTACCGATATTTGTGAAAATAGTATTTGAGAAACTGAAGGGCAGAATTTTAATCTTGTTCTTTTAAAAAGCATGTTAATTTCATTTGTTTTATTTTCTTCCATCATTCCTTTTGCAAATTTTCAAGTTGGACTTGGGAAGCACTAAAGCAAGTTAACTTTTTCTCCTGAAATTAATTAAATTTTCATAACAATCTCTGATTTCTGGAAGGGCATGTCATTCTCAAGGGTCGTCTGTACTACCTGCTCTTACGTGTGCATCAGACCAGTGTGACACTATTGATTAACCACTCACAGTCACATGTATCACACAATCAGGGTATGTTACCATGGAAGATTAAAATACTTTGTTTTACAACAGTCTAAGTACAAGCATGATTAGACAGTAATTGATCTTCTAGTCTGTCATGATGCCTATTTTATGGGCTAATCCAGGCAAGTAATTCTTTTTAGGACTAGCAGACCAGTTTCAGATACGTCCTTGTGGAGGGCTATTTTTTTTTTTTTTTTTTTTTTGTATATAGGAAGGTGAAAAAAACATAATCTGAGTGAGACTCAGGGAATGTTAGTTCTGAGTCCTAAACTTAGCTATAATGTGAGAAGGCCAGATAACAGGATTCTGAGATCCGTGCACACTCATGTGTCCATCAGTAAAACTGCACTGCCTCTGCCTAAAGACTATGGGGGCAAAGGACACATTCCATGCTGCTTATACTTTTCAAGATATCAAAACATTTTCTGCAGTCTTGGCTGTTCCTTGTTAGACTCTGCTTTTCATCAATGAAGAATAATAGGAATCCAGCATATAGTAGATGCCCCAAATTATCTGTTAGAATAGTGAGTAAATGAATGAGGGTATGGATGTAGCCAAACTGAAAGTAACATACTCAAAGTGATGGTTTTTATGCTGCCTATTATGGCAAAGTCTGAGCTACAGGTAACTGCCTTAAAATCAATGCATGGGTTCAACGACTTTAAACCCTTTGAAAGTAAATAAAACTTGTTCATGGCAAAGGGGCTCTTAGGAGGATCCTATGGCCTCAAGTAATTATCAGGGAGATTGATTGGACGATCTAAATGATACATAGCAAAAAGTGGGAATTTGAATGTGTATTTTTGAAAAAAAATATATATGTATCAACTAACATAGACAATTATTTCCTAGACACAGAACCAGAGTTATTGTGGTTATTAACTAATGAAGAGAGAATCTCACATATCTGTCAAATCACAAAGCAGCACAAATCACAGTATCCAAGGGCTACCACATGGACAGTCATGGCCATTCTTCTTTTTGAAGCATCCATTTACCCCTGTTTACAAAGCATTTGTTGTGATTCAGCATGATCAAAAAGTATAGGTTACGGGCATTAGAGATAACCAGAGCCTTACACCTTGGAACTCACTATGCAGTATCCCCTTTAAAGTATCCAATAGAATATTTAGTCAAAGACATCTTCTACTGAGGACCTATTTAGAATCAGACATTTTCATAGATATGGGTGTTTAAATACAAATATCTTATGATCTTTGGAAACATTTTCTGTCTACCATCTTCCTGAAAATCGCATGGTGTGGACCATGCACTTCCGTCAAACACTGCTGAGTGGCTCTATCCTTCCCAGCAAACAAAAAAATCTCGACTTGGCCTTACAAATCAGCCATAACTCTTCTCAATTTAAACTTGCCCTCTACCTTCTGGTTGTCTGGCAACATATTTAGCAAATGTAGCTCAATCCAAGACAACCCTTAATTCTTTGGAAAATCTCCAGTGGGTTATCAGAAAGAATGCTTTGCTGAAACAGTCCCTGGCAGGCAAGGGCTCTGATAGCTCAACATTTTGTTTTTCTGTCTGGTTCCTAGCTGAAACAAAAGAAGAGAAGAGGCTTTAAAACAGCCTTGATATAGAGCACATGCAAGTCAGAGCAAGTGGGTGGGCTGAAACTCTTATTTAAGAAGCCAGCTAAAGCCAAGCGAGCCTGCACAGTGATTTTGCCCTAGAGTTGGTCTTAAGTACCAGCGTCCTGAAGGACATAACTTGAAAATAATTATATTAACAGAAAATTCAGCTGATCCCTAGGGAAGAAGTCAAATCCCTCACTACTTAGGCTAAATACACACTTCCACAAATAACATAGGTAGGTTCTCAGTCAGCTCTGAGGCTCAATCTGAATTACCACTGAAGAAGTCACTTCTGATCTCAAGAAGATAATGCTGTTATGAATTTGTATATTGATTTTGAAAGAGTATCAGATGCTCAGTTCATATTTTGGAGCAGCAGAAAAGTTGTAGGCTTAGGCTTTGCAGGCAGGCATAAGTGGGTTTAAGTCCCATTACCATTTTTTGGCTATTAGCATTTGAACATGTCAGCTAAACTTGTTCTAGGTTTCTTCGTCTACGAAATTGAGATAAGAATTATTTGTACCTAGTTAGATCTCGCTAATGTTTAAGTAAAACAACACAATATTTCATATATGCAAAACTTAAAAATGCAAGTTTATTTATTCTTATGTTGTTATAATTATTAAATGGTTTGTGTGTTTTAGGTTGGGAAAATTGCATGAAATTTGGAGATGTCAAACAATAAACATGAAACTTGGTCATGTCATAAACTAAGCTATTATTTATGTCTCATTTTGCACATCTGTAATAGGAGAAAAATATTTGCCATATTTCCTGGGATATAAAGTATAAAAAAAAGACTACACAAATTATTTAATACACTCTAGGCACTCAGACTGCTTGGACCATTTTATCCTCTTTGTGCCTCAAGTTGTTTCTCTTCAATTTTTGCTTTTTAAAATTAAGCTCACATTTAGCTGTCTAAATTATAATATTGTCGTATGATATTTATACTAAGAGATACAATCTTGAGAGAGGGAGAGATCTACTAAAAACTTCACCTACTGATTTAATTTGACCAGTCCGTAAGTCCCAGAAGAAAGTGTGAATAACTACACAATGACAAGTATTCTATGTTCCAGTCACAGGAGTTAAGTGAGACAAATCTCACCCCAAAATAAAGATATGTCCATTTCCCAGAGGTACTGCATAGTGATAATATTAATATTTATATGTAATATGTTATATAAATATCACATATTAATGTATTAGTAGTCATTCTTTTCAAAGCTTTTATTCTATCCAGTCCTTTACAACTCAAGATACGATTCTACGAGGATCGTGACAAAATGGATAGGAGATATCTAACTTGGTTAATATTCTCACCTGATAGGAGGTAATAAGAATAGTGGTTCTAGTTTCTTCCTATGGACCGTATTGCATTCTGTGGACCATGATAAAACCCAGGACAGAGTAAAAATATAATTTATACTTGAGATCCTACCTGGCCACAGATAGTAACTGTCACTTGCAAAGTTGTGTTTTCAGATATTCAGAGAAAGTTATGATGTTTTATAGGAACAGATTTTTGCCTCATGGCAATGCTGTCCCTTAATATTTTGGCCTCTGACCATCTCTCCAGAAAAAATCTTCTACTACATTCTCTCCATATTTATGCTATATTCTTAATTCTTTAGTCATAAAGAATATGCTTGCATTCAGAAGTCTCCTTCAATACAGACACACACACGTGTATGTGTGCATCCACACATGTGTGCACGTGTGTGCATGTGAGCGCGCGTGCGCGCGCACACACACACACACACACACACACACACACACTTTGACTTGGATAGCCTTCCGGTCTCCTTGATCATTCCTCCTTGGTGATTCCTTGAACCCCATAATCCCTAGACTTTTTTAGTTCCTCTATCATGGCACATGATCTTTATCTTCTGGGCCTTTGAATAGCATGGCCCCACTGCCTTTCATGCTCTTCCCCTAACACTTTGCTTTACCATTCTTTAACACTTAATTTAAACATTTCTTCTAGGAGTTTTTGTTTGTTTGTTTGTTTTGGTTTTTGTTTTAAAACCTCCAAACTAGATTAGATCCCCCTGTGTTTATTTGTAGAGTATAATGTCTTTCCTTTCTTTACAATAAAACAATGCTGCTTTTTCTAGACCTTTCATTTCAGGTAAGATGAACATGAAAGTGACAGAGGACACGTATCTCATTTATGACTCTATCCACAATACCCAGCACAGTTTCTATCATACTGCAAGAGACAGGTGTCCTGTATACATTTACTTAAATAAATAAAAAAATTTCTTGCTCCCCTAAATGCTTTTCTATCTACTTCTGAGTATGTCTCATTTTATCAATAAAAAAACCTAATTTTTGCTGAGTGTTTGTCATATTCCAGGCAGTGGGCTATCTGCTTTATATGCATTATCTCACTTAGTACTCAAAATATTTCTTTGAGTTAATTTTTCTATTAGGTGACCAAAAATCTATTTTCTAAGAACTGGAAAAAAAATATTTCAAGTATATACAATTAGTAAAATGCTAGACTGTTATTGGACACAGATAAAGTAACAACAGAGACTGTCATTTTAAGATCCTACTATAGCCCTAGCTAACATTTGGACAATAATCTCGTGAAACACACTAAGCCAGAACCACCTAGCTAAATCACTCTCAGAAGCTTCCAGAACTTCAGAAACTAAATGAGATCATAAATATTTGTTGATTTAGGCTATTGAGTTTGGGAGTAATTTATTATGCAGGAATAGATAACATATAATTCCAAAGCTAAATTTGACTTTAGATCATCTTGTGAAAGAATTCAAGATTAATTAAAATTTTTTTTCTAACTTTCTTAATGAATTCCATCATTTTCTTCATTTCTTCTGTGTAGAAAAATTAGTTACTTATTGTGGTGATCATTCTGCAACACATGTAAGTCAAATTGTCTATACACCTTAAACTTATATAGTACTATATGTCAATTATATCTTAATAAAACTGAATAAAAAATGAATCTCATACACCTCAGAATAACAGAACTTTGTTTTTTCCTTAAACTACATGGGATTTTAAAATAAGATGGCACCTTGATATGTTTACTAGTGTAATAATGCAGTGGCTAGGACCAAGATGATGTTAACATGCCAAAAAAAAAGACCTCATTAAGAACAAAAGATAAACTGCTTTCTGGTTTTATATGATTTCCAGTGCAAGGAAGAATACATAGCAATAAATAGATGCTGATTCGCTCAGATCTAGAAAACAGTGAGAAAATAGTTATTAAATGAGCTGTCTATTGTATAGAAATTGATAATTCCTGCTTTAAAAATGTCTTGGTTATATCACACAGTTTTCCGTTCATTCTGTCTATATGTAGAATGTGTTACAAGCTACAGAGAAATAATATATTTTGAGTTTGTCTTTCTTCTTTATATTTATAAGTTGATTTACTGATATACCATTTTATAGGGACAATGAATAAATATCAGAAATGTACATTGTCATGCATTTCTTCTCACTTTCTGCTTAACCTATACCATACAATTTATTTTAAAAGGGAGAACAATGAGATTTATCTGCAGTAAATGTACTCAGACAAATTATCTCATTTTCATACTGACAACGAATTATGCAAATATACATGCATTCATTTTCTTATGTATCTCTACAAAAACTTCCATTATGCAAACCTAAATAGACCTTATCTTATATTTCACTGGGGTTTATGTCTTGTTTAAGAGCTTAGGTTCAATTATGAGCAGATCTGTGTTAAATCCTTCTGGGTGACCATGGTAAAACTGCATTACCTCTCTGAGTCTCAGTTTCTCCCGAAAAATTAAAATAGAAACTGTTATTTTCCTCATTTTACATCTGTTGAAAGTACTATGGGCAATAATGTCCTATAATGTGCTAAGTACTCTGATAACTAGGATGCAGAAAATACATATTAGTTTTTTATTAACAAAAAACGCAGAAGGAATTATTTGATTTTGGAACTTCCACCAGGTTACTTCAGTTAGTAATTAATTCATTAATTCCCATTGACACTTTGCTAGGTGTAACACAATTAATCATCAGTATCCCCTATGAGATGAGTTCACGGAGGGCATGGTCTTTTTTCTGATCACCTTTGGATCCAGAGCATCTTATATAGAACTCAGTGCCCAATGACAATGATAAATGATCTGACAGGTATTTGGGAAGATTTCCATGAGCACTCAGAAATAGAAGCTATTGATCCCACTTGGTGGCTTGGATGGAATGGGAGAAAGGGAAGAATCTCAGAGAAGTATTCCAAAAATGTTGATCCTCAAGGTGAGTCTAAAGTAGACGTAGTTTGTCAATGGCCACGCCACCCTGAATGTGCCTAATCTCTTCTGATCTCGAAAGGAGGGTAGGGCCTGGTTAGTACTTGGATGGGAGACCACATAGGAACATCTGGTGCTATAGGCATTAAAATAAATAGAAAGGAAGGAAGGAAGGAAGGAAGGAAGGAAGGAAGGAAGGAAGGAAGGAAGGAAGGAAGGAAGGAAGACAGAGTTTGAGGTTCTACAATGCAGTGATTCTCAGAACTACTGGCTTTTTCTAACTCAGGGTTGTGTATATAGATATAGATATAGATATAGATACAAATATAGATTATATATATGTGCATATGCGTGTGTGTGTGTGTGTGTGTGTGTGTGTGTGTGTGTGTGTATATATATATATATATATATATATATATATAAATATAATATATATATAAGGAATTGACAACATGCACAGAGTCAAAGGGGCTTGAGGTAATCCTTTAGAATGATAACTTTAACTGAATTATGTGTATGGACAAAGATGAATTTATGTGAAGGACAGTGTAATAGAGGAGGGAAGTAATTCTAATTTATCTTATGTACCTAGAATATCATTAAATATAGATCTGTTAATTAACCTCATAGATATAACCAGAAGAGGCAAACAAACTGAGCCAAGCTGTAGCAAAAAAAAATTGCCCTAAATATTTCTTAACATTTTTTTGGGCAACTTGATGAAGTTGAAAATCAAATTATAGGTCTAATTATCAAACTACCTATGCCCTGTAATTTGAAATATATAATACAAGTGTTCAAGACATGAGGTTAGATTATCATTTGAAAATCAAACTAGGCAACTTAACATCATTAACACTTGTGAAAAATATCGCTAATGAAAGTGCTGCGCCGTGTTAATGTTAATTACTGATTGTGAAAATATCCTAAAGTCATCCTGATGAACACTCTAATACCTATGTCATATATTTATTTCCTGTAAAACCCTTGACCGATAGATATGTCTTGAGTCACTTTTGACAACAGCAATATTTAGTGACAAGGAGATGAAGGTACTTGCTCAAGGCAACTACAATTGGGATTCGAGATCAAATCTACCTGATTTGTCCATACAGAATGACGATAGCTACAGGGAGACATCCTCTTCTAGTCATATGCTTTTAATCTCTCTCCGGATCCCTCCCCCTGCCACCCCTTCCTCTATTTCAGTGTCCTTATCACTAAGAGGACAAGGAAAGGAAAATAAAACCTCACAGCATAAGTGTTATGTCTCCGTCTTTACTGCATTGATGCTGATGAGAAAGGACAACCAATTATTCCAGAGGCCTTTAAATTGCATGAGACACAAAATCCTGGCTACCCGGGACGTCAATCAGCGGGACTAACCCTCGAGTATACAGCTGTCTTCACGGTGACAGCCACAAATAAAAGAACTCTTGTTCATCAAACCCTAAGCACACAAGAAAATCTATTTTATTTAATAAAGTTTTAAATAATTAAAAAAAAAACGTAAGGACAAGAAGAAATAGAGCAACTGGACAGTTAAAACATTAAAAAAAAAATAGAAGCCTGCAAACCTATGCAGATTGTGAAGTTACTGGGATATGTAGAAATGAGAAGCTATGGGATATTTTAGCTTTTCCAATTACTGTTACAAATATAATCCAAACAGTTAGTAGTTCTCAAAGTATAGTTCCAGGACAATCTACTTCAGAATCACTCAGAGCACTCTGTAAAAAATAGATTTTGGTGCCACATTCTGCTTCAAAAGGTATGAAATATCTTCTGAGATTATATATTTTTCAAGTTCTTAGGATGATTATTTACTGTACAAAAGTACAGAAAACACTATACATAGAAAATCATATCTGGAAGTCAAAATTAGAGCAAGATGCTCTAGCAAAGTAGAAACTTGGCCAAATACTATAGTTTATTATCTATTAATATTGAGTTAAGTCTGAGTTTGAGCGAACATATAATTCTCTAGTGGTTGCTAAAATATAGTCTCTTTTGAACTGAAGCCAAGTTGGTATTTGACCACGCTGCAGGCCACAGCTGGGCGTCTGCAGTCTGAGTGATGCTCCAGTAAAACTACACACAAAATATTTGATAAAATTTTATTAAAGTAGAGCTGAGATTAGCTCCTTCTCTTCTGCACACAAAGATGCAGAGCGAGGTGATTCAAGCTCTTGGCTAAATTCTAAAGGTCAAAACTAATTCCCTGTTTAAGTGAATTTAATTCTCTTCAGAAATTCTCTGCTGTCGTTCAGATACTTTTGTTCCACATCATCATTTCTCTCGAAAACCATCCTTCCTTCTTAAGCATTTGAAAACAACATCCCTGTGCACATGTGCCAGATGTAGCTTTCATCCCCCTCTTATGATTAATTTTGTAGTGTTTTTTTTTTTTTTTATGTTTCTTGACACAAAATTCTGGGTGTCTAGAATATAGTATTTCTTTTTAATGTGTAGGGAAACAAGAAAACCCCCAAGCTCTGTGTTTAGTCCTAGAAAAAGCACAGCCCAGAATAATACATTCATTGTTTTACAAAGGAAAAGTATTTGATAGTGTCTGAGGAATACAAAGTGCTGGCATGAAAATGAAGCTGCGAATAAAATAGAATGAAAAATATGTTTGTTTCGGTCACTCAGAAGCAAAACCTATCACACGCATTCACATGAGCACACCTAAAACCTAGCAGCCACTTCATACAGATTCCTGACACCAAAATAAAGCAGGAACTACAGGGGAATAAGACAAAGAGAAGGACTGGAAATGAAGCTGCCAAGGAAAACAGAACTGATTTTGCAAAGGTCAGTGCAGTATAGGATTAGTTTGGACTAATCTCATACTCCAGTGTAATTGGCAATATATTTCAATACTTCAGAACAAGTATTTCTAGCTACTTTTAATACCAGCCCTGAGCCATGACTATCTAAACAGACAGTGGGCATTAAAGTTCACAGGGCTTGATATCACCTATAAAAATGGAGCCCAGCAGAATTTGATTTTATTGCCCCCTTTTTAGAAGGCCCATAGCCAATGGCGATTAAAGCATTGTGCCATATCTGTCAGCATGCATGGATGCATGGGGATTATTTGTAACAGAATTTAAGACTAGAAGCCAAGTTCCTCAGCCATAAGTCTAGAATACAAATCTCTTTCAGCTCTCTATCACACCTGTGGCACTCACGGTATCATCAGAGGATCCAGGATAAGAATTCAGACTTTGTCATCTAAAACAATAGAGTTATGTACAGTTAAGGGATCAAAACTGCAGAAGCATAAACAGGGGGATGCTTGCACATTTTCTGCATTATTGACCCTTCAGAATTTAAGTTATTCTTCCTAATACTACTCCAGTCTCCCTTTGGGGAACCACAGCACTGAGTCTAATCTTGTGAGAAATATTTAATGTCCTATTTCAAAATCTCAGGGTGTCAGGCTCCCCCAGAAACTCCATGTGTGCAGCCAGGGTGGAGGCACAGGGCCAGACCTGGCATATTGGACAATGTCTTTTAGAACTTTGAATCTTGAAGGTCTTGTTCTTTTTGGTGACTGCTGAGGAGTTATTAAACCAGAAGGTTCTACTTGAGCTTTGAAGGTGCTACTGCTGCCTGCATCCTAAAGCTCCTTCATTCCAGGCCTGCTGAGTGGCTTGCTCCTTCAGCTTTTTTTTTGTTTTTTGTTTCTTCATCACTTTCTCAGCTCAAAGCTGATGTTTGTCCCTGAGCTATGGTTCTCATACTTGCCCCTGTTCTGAAATGGCTGTACCATGACCTGACCAAGACCATTGCTAAAACAGCCTTTGAGGCCCATTTGTAATTTATTCAATACCTAATTCAGCCCATTCACTCCTCTTGCTATCAATTCTGACCCTAGTTTCTCTAGACAAGTTGTATATCTTTCCAACTCTAACATGTCTGCTTCCATTGATTTTAACCTATTTCAGCTGGGATCACATTTGGCAGCAAGAAAACACAATCCTACTACAAGGACTTAAATAAGTATGGGATTTGTTGCATAACAATAAATCCCAGAGTAAAACTTCTAGAGCTTGAAGAGTGGTTCAGTGATGTCAACAACAGCTAAGTCCCTTCTATTTTGTTCTAGACCTTAGCAGGTCTCTCACCCAGTGCTTGCTGGTTGACTGCTGTCCCTCTAGGCACCCGTTCATGTTAAAGGTGGGAATATGGGGAACAATATCTCCTGGCTATATTGGAATGAAATGGCATTTTAACCAGGAAACATTACTGTTTTTTAAAAAATAAAGATTTAAATAAGTTAGAAGAAATAAAAATTGGTATGTCCCTAAAGATTCTGATTAGTAATTCTCTCCCATTCCACTTTGCCTATTTATGAAGGGATAGTTTTGGAAGGAATCTTTCAAAGCCTTGCATAGGCTTGAAACACCAATATACCCTTCGTGAGCATGAAGATACATGTATACACACACACACACACACACACACACAGCACACACACTCCCTTTCAGGACCTGTTTCAATGTTCACTTTTGCATTGACTATCCAGTGGGCACAAACAGCAGCTCAGTCACTGTGCTGACTAGAGGCTGAATCGCCTCCAGCTTGTGCCACTTACAGCTACACCAGTAGCCTGAGTCAACCACAACAAAACACCATATACCAGATGAGTTACAAGCAATAGAAGTTGTTTCTACAGGTCCGGGGAATGAAAGTTACCAGATCAGAGTGCCAGAAGGTTTGCTGTCTGGTGAAGACCTGCTTCTAGTTCATAGTCACAGTCATATTCTCCCTGTGTCCTCACAGGGTGGAAGGACAAGGAGTTCTCTGAGGTCTCTACTATAAGAGCACTAATCCCATTCAGGAGAGCTCCACCCTTGTGACTTCATCATCTCCGAAGGCCCTGGCCTCCAAATACCATCACATGGGGGATTAGGTTTCAACATATGAGTGTGGGGGTACACGACATTTGGTCTACATCAGGTAGTAGCTATACAATTGTCATATATTTTACGTGGTTCAGGCAGCTTCCTGCAGTATTAAGTACATGGGCTTTAATACTAATGGGAGTTGACTAATGAGAGTTTGAATTCAAGGCAGAGTAAAGTGAAGTTAGGTAAATTATTGAATCTCTTTGAGGTGCCATTTCCCTATCTGTAAAATGGGGTAAATAATTCTTACCATCAGGATGCTTTGTGTTATAAATGTACATGGCATGTGAAGTATCTGGCCCAATGCTCAACACAGATTGAGTTCTAAAGATATTCTTTTTAGACAAAAGTGAAGAACTTTCTCAGAAGTCATGCAGTGAGTCATATATGCAAGGACTTCTGTCCACTCAAGTTAGTTTCATCTGGCTAAATTTCAATAACGTATAAAGATTTAAATCTTCCATCATATTCCACAGAAAGCATTCCTTGGCTTCCTGTGGAGTCATTTGTGTCTGCATTTAAAAATAACTCTTTGTATTTCTGTTTCCAGAACAAGGCTTTAAGCCTTGTGCAGACTCATTATTTACCCACAGCATTTAACATGATTTCTGGTACGCTGTGGCTATTTCATGAATGTCTGGATGACTACACATAAATATCCTATTCTGCTAACAATAATACATTAAGCTTCAATGTATTCACGTATAAACAAATAGGAAGGAAAAATTTCCATAGAGTTATTGTGAGGACTAAATAAAAAAAAAAACAACAAAGCAGCATGTAAAATTTAAAAACGGTTTCTGGAACTCAATTAATTACTGCTTTCTCTGAGCTTTAATTTTTATGCCCATATACCAAATTTATTAAATTTATAAATGTATGCTATCCATTTAACCATATCATATACCTAAATGTTAAAGTCAATCACTTATACAATAAACTCACTGATCAATGTATACGTTTCTAAAATACTCAGCATTAATGACAATGGATACTTTTAGAGGTCTTGGACAAGGTTACATATGCTTAAAATATGTCTTCCACATAACCTGTAAAACAGCACATCAAATGGCCTGGCTACTTATGGGTCCATTCATTCCTTCGAAAGTTCACAAGATCTAAAATGAATGGATACAAGAAGATGAACTCTGCCCAATTCTAGTTCCATTTTAAGAGATTTAGATATTTAAAACATAATATCAAAATACATATGGACAAACATGCAAGATACTTCAAATTACCTTTGCTTCATATTTCCACTAAAATTTTAGCATAAGAGGTTACTGCATTTTCTTAATTCCTATAATCTCCCTACAAATACAAGGAATTAATTTAATTAAGGTTATTTAATCCATTCCTTTTATCTTTCAACTTTTTGAAATTTTTATTACTCTAACTTGTATAATCATAAAATATAGAAGGTCATGTTTTTATTTAGGCAAGTTCTAATTATTTTCTACTTTAAAACATTTGCATCCTTTAACCCAATAATTCCACCGCTAAGAATTGTTCCTAAGACAAATATCAGACATTTATAGACAGATTTCTATGTAAGAAGGTCCTCTGCAAATGCATTTTGGTTGCATTCATTTCTTCTACTGTAACATGTGATATATATATATTATATATATATATATGTTATATATACGATTTTTCAAGAATTTTTAAGTAATTTATGGTGTGATCACAAGGTGAATCACTATGTAGGCCTTGACTTTATGTTTGTAAATATTATTGAACATCTTGGGAAAAACTTTACAATTTATTTTAAAAAGCAAGATATAAATTTTACAGTTTCAATCACCCTGTATATACCATCTTGATTATATAGGAAAAATACTAAAAAAGAAAAAAAACATATAGTGTAATGCTAACTGTGATTGTAATTTTATAATTGATATTAATTTCATAAGCTTTTCTTATAGTTTCTATGATGAGAATGTATTATTTTTATAAGAAAATAAATTTTTCTAATGACACTGGTTAGGTTCATAATGAAATTATTAAAATACGTTTATTTTTTTGTATAAAGGCTTTTAGAGATAGAGTGCACAAACTAGAGAGAAACTTCTCTGTTACATACGAATGAAAGTTCAAATGGTGGAAACTCAAACCATCTCTGGATTAAACATGATTTGACAAAATCACAGGATTATTTTTTCCAAACTAGGCTTCCAAAAAATTCTGTGATATCTTAACCTTGCCATAATCATGCATAAGGTATTAACTATATTGTCTTGACTGCTTTGACCGTATTACAGATTATTTACTAGAATGTGTAGATTTTTCACTTAACAATGCCAGAGTGCTTTCTGTTTTGGGAACTCAGTTGCTATTTTTATATCAATACTGAAGCAGTACCTAACCGGCAGGGATCTTTAATTGCTCTTGAGTTTTTCTACAACCCTTCTTCTAATACGAGGTCTGGGTTTCATTTCCACGCTGCAGTTTTGTCGTGCAGTCTCGGGTGGCCTTCTGCCATGGTCATTACTTACTACTTTTACTCATCTCTATTTTTGATTTTATTCCTCCTGGACTTGATTTCTTGCTGCTCCTGACACCTGCTCCAGCCTGATAAACTGACAGCTCCAATTGTAAATCTTGCCCAGATGCTTTCCTTTCCCAGGAATGGAAAATAGCATGTTCCAATGCGTTATAACACTTTAGCAAATCTCAGGAATCCTGTCCCTTCCACTTTAGAACTCTATTGTTCAGAAATAGACATCCTGCTCCCTTTGTCTGGGAAACATGGCCCTGTGCGACCCCCTCCTTTCAGCTGTCTGGCATTTACCCCTCCAAAAAGCTCGATTCAGGTGACATCCTCCCTAGCAACATTCCCAGGCCTGCCCTGCCTGAAGGCTAGACTGTATGGTCTGTTCCATGCCCTCATAGCGCCCTGTGCTCCATCCCATCACAGCACTAACGTGCTTTAATCATGCGCAATTATTTGTCTGTCTCGGTCTTTCCCGTGATTAACAACCATTTTCCCTTTTTCTCCACTTCATACACAGCAAATACTCAGTTAAGTATTTATTGAGTAAATAAATGGTCAACGAATGAAATAAGCAGAACAGGCAAAAGAAAAGAAAACAACAACAACAGCAGCAACAACAACATGGGGAACTGATTCCAGGAGATTTACTCTTAGAAAAATTACAGGATTAAAATTTGATAGCGCAAGCTCTAATTCTGAACACTAAAAAAGCAGCGATGCAAATGAAACGCCTAAAAGAGTGTCTCTGCGTGTGCGGATCCCCGTGCACGTCCTGTACACAGCGACACCCGCCTTGGCACAGGAGCCTGCATTGGACTCTGACATTGCCCATGAATATTCTGATTATAAAATTCCGGCTTTTCGGAACCAGATGTCCTTAGCAGATTTTACTCAATTTCAGTCTTTGATTTGGTTCTCTTTTGAAAGTTTCAGTGCTGAATTATCATGGATATTTCTAGCTGGGGGTACGTGAGGTCTATAATTTACTGGGAGATGCAGGACAGCATTTTGTATAGGGCGTAAGTACCTGACTCCAGGTTTTATAAAACGTCGTTACCTGTTTCTTTGCCTCCCTCCTCTTTCCCTGTCATGGTTAAGACAAATTTATAAATGATTCTCACAACATTTTTTCTTCTTGCCAGAAAATTCTGTTATTTCCCCTGAAAACTGACCAACTTTCTCTTCAATAATGTGCATGTGGCAGATCCATATTTTAATTTTTTTTACAGTAAACAGCCCCAGGATGACTAAATATGGGACTTTATTTCCTAGGTCGTCTTGGAGATGAGATTCTCTTTTGGTATATGCATCATTTATAAAGAAATAAGTGCTTTGTTTTCAAAATAAAATTAGCACAGCCTTATTAAATACAATTGGTAATATAGACAAAACTAGGAATAAGTAAAACATACACATTCCACACCACCATGCAAATCCAATTATTATTAATATTTTAAAGTTATTTATTTTGTTCCTTTGTTCTGCCCAGATATATATTCTTGAGATGTTATACATAAAAATGTGAATTTATTTAACATCGCCATACTGCTTGGGTTCAGATTTCAACTTGGCTCCTTGCTAAGCTGCATAACCTTATTCATGTTTTTAAGTTGTATAACCTATCTGTGACTTGCTTCCTCATCTGTAACATAGGGGTCATTATAATGGCTATCTCATAGATTCCAAAACAGTCCATGAGATAGTATAAGTAGAACGCTTACAACAGACTTTTCTTAATGAAAATTATGACTGTGATAATAAAAAAATAATAATTAACAATAATTTAGAATATTTCAATAAATTTGAAGTCCCATGCACTACTCTAGATATATATTTTCCTCCTCAGGGGATAGAAGATAGTACAATATTATGGGAAGATTGCTGACTTTCAGGAAAGTAAAGTCTGGCTTTGGTATTGCTACTTGGAGCTATCTAACTTAGATGAATTCACTTCACAAATTTCGACATCATTTCCCAGCCACTTTTTAATAATAGTGTAAAAAAGATGATTGCTAATGACCTTCCTTGTTGTATGCCCAAACAAATACGTCAACTCCAAATCATGAGAGTTACTATAAATTATACCCTAAAGGGGGTGGAGAGAAGAGAGAAAAGAGATAATGATGTTTCAGCAGGGGGTGAATTGGTGCTGGGTTGAAAGAGGCATTTGTTTCAGAAACCCTATTTTAATGCCTCCTGCTCAATTAGGGGTTTTTCCTCAGATTATCACCCTGCTTTACCTAATTATTTAGCACCAACCATTTATTTTAAATGTTTGTTTACCTTCTCAAATTCTCCCATTTTAGAATTATGTATTATTGTTCTCTTTAAAATTATAATAGCAAATATTTTATGCTTTATTAAAAAGAATCTTTGTAATTCAGAATATATGGTTAAGTAGTGGAAGAAAGATATTAAATTAGAAGAGAAACAAGAGGCATTTTACCAGTTACATAGAGGTTTGGGGGAAATAGAGAGATACAAAATAAGAAGAAAAACAGGCAGAAGCTTTAGTGTATTTGCATTATGTTACCACGAAAGGAAGGTGGCCAAAAACACAGAGGAAGATACATCAAACAGTACTTAGGTTTTAATACAGGTGGTAACAGAACTGCTCAAACTACTCCCAGTCACACAGCATATAAGACTCCATTATGATGAGAAAAATAAGTGAAAAACAAGGACAGTTGGCACTCCATATCCATGGGTACCACATTCAAAATCGACCACACCATCAATAGTAGTTTGAAACCACGAATGAGGAACCTATGGATACAGAAGGCCAACTAAGGGACTTGAGCCCTTATGGATTTTGATATTTGGGAGTTTTGAAACCAATCTCCTGTGAGTATGGAGGGATTACTCTAAATCTCATCAGAGCAGGGCCAATGCATTGAGTTTTGCCCATTCTTAGAGGAGATTTCAGAAGGATCTTGGATGGTGCTTCAGCACCTAGAAATTGAGTCTCCAAGGAAGAAGTTTATGTTAAGCATAATAGGGTTCAACTGAGCTTCTGTGCATTGACAGACTTTTGTTTCTCTTGATGACTCTTGTCAAGTTAATTAAAGATATTCCAGGAAGCTTCCATCTATCTGCTCTACTTACTCACATGATGCCTGGCAGCAAAAGGCATGGATCCTGTGACTGGGAAAAGGTCATTTCTCCAAGCCTCGTTGGTTGCCCATGTAACTTATCCTAAAAGCTAAGCTATCTAGGTTTTTGACATATGGATTGTGCTTCTGATCCTTGCTATTGCTACCAATTTCAGCCTGTTAGGTCAGATCTATTTTAGTAGTATAAATAAAACAAAAATTCAACTGATTTTGAACCCATCACCTCTTTTTGGTTTCTAATATGTTATTGAAATATATAAAACATAAAGAAAGAGGAACAGATAAAAAGTGTGCCACAAATAGTTTCACAAAATATAAACATTCATGCAACCAATTAAATTGAGAAATAATATTGTAAGAACTACAGAATTCCCCCACCCAAATGTTCATTCTCATAGTTACTAACTTCCAAAGGTTAACTAAATAGTAAGCCAAAAAACAGATTATTTCTGCCTGATTTTTTAAGCATAATTTAACATATATGAAATTACGGTGTGTGTTTTATTTTGTTTAATATTAGAATTGTGAGACCCATCTTTGTTATTGTTTAATGTTGAATTTCAGTATTTTCATAAATTGTGTAAATATACCTGAATTATTTTTTCTATCCTACTGCTGATGAATAGTTAGGTTATTGCCAGTTTGGGGCTTTAATAAATTTTTCTCACATATACCCTCTTCTTATATACAAAATTTTTATATGTTCCTTTTAGGAATTATATGTGATTTTCTCTTGGGAATATAGCCAGGAGTGTAATTGCATGGTTATAGTGTACACTTATATCCTTCTTTATTAAAAACTACCAAATAGTTCTCCAATATCTGTATATTCACACACATTATGACTACCATTTTGACTATCATGGGTATTCTTGCCAACACTTGGTGTTGATTTTTTTTTTTCATTTCCATCTATTTGAATAGTGGTAAAATGGAAGGAACTGAGGTTGAAATAATGAAACGTTAATTATTTTTAGATGAGAACATGGTTATATATATACATATATATATATATATACATACACACACATATATGTGTACATATAATATTCAAAAGAATACACATTAAAATTAGAATTAATAAGTGAATTTAACAAGGTTGATAGATAAAAGGTCAACCAATTATAAACAATGGGGAAATAACGTTTAAAAATAGAATTTGTTATAGCAATAAAATATTGATCAGTTCCGCATATATTTAACAAAAACAAGCAAGATTTCTATGTAGTAAATAATAAGATAATGAGAAAATAGTTTAAAAAACTAAATTAACAGGTGGATGTTGGTGATGGCTGTGCAACAATGTGGATGCACTTTATTTTATAAAGCTAACACTTAGAAATGGTTAAAATGGTAAATTTTATGTTATGTAAATTTTACTACAATTTTTATAAAACTAAATAAGATGCCCATCTTTGTAAATCTTCTAAAAATCCAGTAGTCTCAAAATTGTGATCTCCATCAAACCTCAATCACATCTAAACGGATTTTTTTTTTTGATCAGTGATAATACAATTATACAGAAACAAACAAACAAAAGAACACTATTGGATGACTTAAAATACTGAACATTAAGAACAGTATATATAGGCATGGTGATATTCAGAGTATTTATGGTATTATTACTAGGTGAGTATAATTTGGGTATAAAGAAAGAGAATTAGACACACATTTTAAAAATCTATAGAAAATACAAGCTCAGAGCCTGACTTATGAACACTTGAATTATGACAAAGGTGATATAGCAGAGCAGTATTTTCAATAAATAATAATAAATCAATCAAATATCTATTTAAAAAATATGAACTACGAACTGGGTTTATATCTCATGAAAAATTAATTCCACATAGGTTATAGATCTAACTGTGAAAGTTAAAGTAAGAGAGCCTCTAAAAACAAAACAAAACAAAACAAAACAAAATAACAGCGACAAAAACACAGGCCTAAACAGATTGGAGTTAGCAAAGATTTCTTAAAGAGAACAAAAAGTACCAATCACAATGGGAAGTAAAATATTGAGAAGTTACAAACATTAAAATTAGGAATTTCTATTTATTTAAACTCACATTAAGCTATTGGAAAAAAGAGGATACAGAGTAGGAAAAAATATTTAGAACATATAAAACCATTAATGGACTAATACATAAAATAAATAAATTTAAGCTACAAATATTAGCTAGGAGAGGAAATTAAATATTAAAATGAGCAAAAGTCTTGAATAAGCATTTAAAAATAAAAAGCAAACTTCTGTAAATTTATAGTTTAATAACTTCAGCTGCTATTTTGTTAGGAAGAATATTCAACTTGTTTGAATTTAATTATGGATTACGTGTGTATCAAAAACAATTCTGAACACATTTCTTCTCTGATAGTTCTCTGATTTAGTAAGAATATTGATTTTGCTATGATGTGGCAGAGAAATTATAATTTCATTATTACTTTCACTAACAAAAATCTCTAGTTGACTTATTTTATCAAATTTATAATGACTTCAAAATACTGTTAGGTATATTTACATGTTGGAATGTACTTCCAAATATTTTATTTTAATTTCATCAGTTAGATAACTGAACCTATATTGTAATTAAATTAATTGATTTTCTAATTCAAGCATATGGCATCACTAGTATAGGGCCAGCATCATTTATTTACTTTTTTTAAAGTTCACTGATAGTTTCTTCTGCCAGCTCAAATCTGTTACTGACACCCTCTAGTAAAATTTTTTCTCTTTCCATCTCATACTTTTCAATCAATTCTTTTATTATAACATTATTATTATTAATTATTATGTATATCTTTGTTGGTATTCTCTATTTGTTCGGATTCAGTCATTATATATTTCTTTAATTCTTTAAATGTAGCTCACTTTACTTTCCATGTATGTAACACACTTAACAGTTTCTTTCATGTCTTATTTATTTATTTATTTATTTATTTATTTATTTATTTATTTATTTATTTCTGGTTGCTGAAACTGGGCATTTTAGATAATATATGCTAGTGACTTTGGAATCCATCCTCCTTCCATCTAGGTTTATTGTTGCCAAATTTTTGTTTATTTGTTTTCTTGTCACTAATTATTTTTCAGTTACTATCCTGGTCTTCCTTTTAGATATTTGACCAAGCTCTTGTTGGCCCCAGCTAAAATCACAGCCTTAGGTAGCTGCAAATTTCATAATTGATTTGATTTCTCTTTTCTTGGTAACTCCCCTGGAATGGGGCTTTTCCAGGGAAATACGAGACTCATCATAATATGAACTGTACTCTGGGGATGGGGCTTTTAACAGGGCTCCAGAGAGAGTCACCTCTCTGTTGGCTGTGAGGTCACAGCTTTTCATGATTACCACTCCATGCAGCTGTAGAGAAGAAAGGTGGGGCCCTGCTGTTCTTAATTGACATCCAGTGGTTTTTCTTGAATAAATTCAGTTTTTAAAAGAATAAATTTAGTTTATTGCATGCCTGTAATTCACTTCCAGAGTTATCAAAGGGTATATTTTGATAGTTTCGCTACTATTCATTGCTTTTTCGGGTAGCAGATTCATCAAGGACCTAATTTGAAAATTCTTTAAATTCTGCTTGAGTGACATCATTTAGATATTTGCAAACTTTACCAATGGAGCCAACACATTAACAGCTATTACTTCATAATTAAAGATAGGCTTTTGTCAAGACTTCACACCTTCTTTTTCCCTAATGTGTGTTATATTTTATGTGCCTTAAAGGCAGGTGTTAAATACGTACATGCACAACAAAATTGAAACTGGAAAGGAGCAAAACTGATTTAGAAAAATAGTCATTTGGTCTAAACAAGAAGAAGTCATGATTTGCAGTTAAATACACACACACACACACACACACACACATCTCTTATGCTGATATGCTGATACATGTGTTAAATTGTCAATTTTGTGTTTAGATTTCCAAAATAAGTGCTAAGTTTTAAAGTAGATGCTGAAGATTTTGAGTAGATTTTAGTTTGCTAGTTTTATATAGTCAGCAATATCACCATTGCCTCAATACTGAAAAGTAAATGCTGATAAATGTTTTGTGCATTTTAAACTTTCATCAGCTTTCTAGTGAAAAAGAAATTTAGAAACTTATTTTTCACTATACACTTTATTTCTAGGTAATTATTTCCAGTTTAAAAATTCTAAAAGTTTGATTTATCAATAATATAAACAGATACTTGTATGTGATCTAAAATTCACAAAACTGCTAATTATCAACCACAATGATCCCTCCAAAAATACAATTCATGATTTGAAACTGATAAGTCATCAAACCACTATAGAAAGTATGTTCATACTTATAAATAAGTTTTTTTTCAATGATACCTAGCCTTTATTTCCCAAACACATTTTACACATGTTTTTGAAATGGAGATGTTTATTAAGTTGCAACTGGAAAGGTATAAAAAGACATGGATTGCCACTGGTTGATTTTCAATTTAACTAAATTGACAAAACTCTGTTTTTGAGACAGATCTCATACACTACTAAACAGGAACATGGCAGAAAAAGGAAATACAAAATATAGGTTTCTAAATCCATCCAAGCTTATTTTAAATCAATTATAAATAATATTACCTCTTTAAAAAATCCGGGACACATGCTAACCCACACAAGACAACAGGTATAAACCAGGACTACCCTAGAAAAACCAAGAGTTATATTAACTGTACACAGAAATATTTGAAAACATGCCCGACCTCATTAGTCATCCAGGATATGCAAATTGAAAACAATTCTCTTTTGGAAATGACATTTTATCTAACTACATTATTGTTTTAACCACTAATTGACTTTGCTTCTGACCTTGTGCCACTACTAACAATGTGATTTTTTTTTTTGCATAGTGCACGATTGCTTTATTTTTAGAAAATAGAACAATAGAACAGTACCTGACACATAGTAGGCACTCAATTAATATTTATCAACTGATGGAGGAAATAAATTAATGTCAAGCATAAAATAAGCTGGTATAAATGTACAAAATCCCTAAATCCTTTTTCCTCGTGGTTAAACATAAGTCAAATGTATTAGTTTATAGTTGGCATTCTGATAGGTTCAGTAGGAATGTACCGAGTTAGGCACTAGGGTACAATGAACACCCAGCTGAACTACCTGGGACTCACTGGAACATCTGCTTGTCTTTCGAAATATCCAAATGTAGTTGATATTGATAATAATCCATTGAGAATGTGAATTTTTAGCTATTATAGGTAATTTAGAACAAAGTAAATTTAGTAAAATATCTAGCAGCAAGAAAAAATATGATGACATGATTCATGGCAAAGTGTTTTGAGAAAAGATTACTATAAAAGTTCCATAAGAAAAAAATATTTAAAATATATTGACTGAAAATAAATATGACAGATTCACCTTACTTTGGACAAGATAAACAATGGTCAGCTATTTGGATGAATGGCTTGATTTATCCAAAATTATTTAAAATAATTATTTATGTTAAGTGACATATATTGATTAGATTATCTGTAAGGACTACTAGGTTAAAAGAACCTATGGCTTTCAAGGTTTGCTTGGAAAATAAACTTAGATGCTGTCAAAAAATTTGGTCTTATGAATATTATATGGGCACAAAAAAGTGTATACTGGTTGCTCCCAGAGAATTACATAGAACCCCCCCCCAATAAAATTTTAAAAGATTTGAAGGTGATTTTAGAGGTCAATGACCAAGTTCAACTGTGAATTGAATCTGGGCAGAAAGTCTATGACCTGTATTGTCATGACTGAGCAAGACACCTGCCACAAAAAGATACTCGTTACTCTTTACAAGGTAATTATTTGCTTCAGTCTAGCCACTCAGCATGCGAGCTTCAGCTCTAGCATTTTTGATGCAGCTTTCCTTCTCAATAAATATGATCAAATAGGCATTTTAGAACCAATACAGAAAAATGCATCCATGAACTTGAAGACATCATGTAGTTGGTCAATATGCAGTTAATTAATATATGTATAAGTGTTCGGATTAAATATATTTTTCAGATTTAGCTTACTAAATTCATCCTCTTCAAAAAAAAAAACTTGGTCAGTTTTCAGATGGAATTGCTCAATGAAAGAAAGAAAAAATACATTTGTATTGGATTATTTCAGATATTCATAATAATCAATTATATCTCTATTGTTTTTATTTGATTTTTAGTGGCTTGGAATTTGTTAAGTATTGGCAAATGCTCCTGTTCTGTGGTTATGAACAGAATTCCTAAGACTGTTATTGAAGTTCTTTTGTCAGTACTGTACTTTAAAAGCCTAGGTAACAGGGATGGGTCAATGACATGTGATGGAGGATGCTCCTGCCACTGTGGAGAAAGCAAAACGAGTTTTCAAGACACTGTCAAAGAGAACTAAAGAGTATTTTGTCATTATTATTTTCTATTTTTCCGTTGTATGCTGAAAATAATTTTTAAAAATTGAATCTTTGCTTATTTAAAATATATCTCAAATGATTACTTATCCCTTAAGAACATAAAGATTATGTTAAAAAGTTGGAAAAGACAAAAAACAAATTCAGAAAGTCATATGAATAATATAACTACATCTGTGTTTTATCAATAAAACTTGATGAGGCAGAAATTGTATTTTCTCCCGGAGGCACTGGAACTAGTGTACTCGTAATGCTATGATTGTATTCCTGGTGTCATGAACGAGGTTAAAACTATATCTATAGCATTATTCCCAGCATCCAAAATACTAATGTACTAGCAGGGGGTTATCTTTTCAAAGAAGGATTGAATTTGGGAAAATGAGAACAATGTGGGTAATTAATCTAATTCAGACACCTGAAAACTTTTATAAAAGAAATACTACCTTCTCAAGTAAACTTTTCCTTTTGTCCTAGAGAAGTTTGGAATGCTCTGCAAGTCTGACAATGCAGGCTGTCTGACCTACAGATATACATCATCATGAACTGTTCAAGGGCAACCTATATGAGACTCACTCAAAAAGCTTATTAAGATTCAGATTCTCTGGCCTCATTTTTTTTTTTTTTTTCTGGGAAAGAGATCAGATATTTACAGTTTTAACTAGCTTCCCTGGTTATTCTGCTATACACTAAGGAATGTAAAATATTCCACTATTCCAGTGGATTTTAAATATTACCATGCACCAGAATTACCTGGAGGACTCTGTAAAACACAGATTTCTTATCCCACCCCAGAGTTTCTGGTTTGTCATATATGGAGTGGAGTCTGGCAAACAGCATTTCTAACATATTCTCAGGTAAGACCAATGCTACTAGCCACTTCTCCACAACTATGCTTTTCACATTTAAGTGTGCACAAGAATTCACCTGGAGATTTTGTTAAAACAAAGATTCTAAGGCTCTTAACCTCCAGAAATTCTGATTCAGTAATATGGATTGCGGCCTGATACTTTACACTTCTGACGAAATCTCAGATAATGATTTATGTTACTAGGTTGAGGACCACAAATCCTGAATTGTTTTGAGCACTTGCACTATAGAATTGCATCGATTATGTTTCCCCTGGTTTGTTCTTTTCCAATTCACCAAATAACATGAAAAATATTGAGGAAAAATGTTTGTTTTTTATTCTATCAGCAGTAGAGTAGATACACACAAATTATGTTTTGGAGGGTAGTTGCTAGCTACCCAGTTTGACCATTTCAGAAGCTCTCTTGTCATATAACCAGAGAAACTCAATTTCTTTCAAATCCATCTTCCAATTCAGCTAGCATCCTAGGGCCTTACTCATTCTGATTGTGTGATTTGGCTCTCTATTAGATGGAACCAGAAAAAAAAAGGGATATGTCAAAGGAGATACATCAAGTGCCTATTTAATTGTCATCACAGATTCACCTTTGTCTGGGACACAGATCAGCAAAATGCAGTGTGTGGGCTAGAAAATGTAAAATAAAATAAAATATATCCAAATGATGACCACTGCTAGTGAGAGATAAATACCTAATTTTAAAAATTATATAAATCAAAATAAACACACCAAGAAATCATTCATTTTGTTGAAAATAATCATTTCTTTTGCAATTAAAATAACAACCAAAAGCAAACTAATTGAAAATAATGTATATTTTGAGGGCAAAAATTCACAAATTACAAAACTAATCAAGAAACAATAATCCGATTTTTCGCCCTGAACATTTCTTGCTCAAATGTGAAAGCTGGTGAATGGTGTAAAATAGCAAGCAAATAAGAGACTACATAATTAATATATTGGTTCTGGAATTTTAGCAAATAAAAGAAACCATCATGATAAGAAAATCAGAAAATAATGTTATTACTGATGATGCATTATCTATGTAGAAGTGCAGGATGTAAGTTGACCTCTTTTTTAGGTCAATAAATAACATTAACTTTATATTTTTCCAGAAGTTTTCAACCTAAAAATACTGTTCTTCTTATCCCCCTACCCCCAACATGCACATGTACCCATGGCAAGCATACAAATTCAGGTCCTATTTTGTAATGTATATCAGTTAGAGAAATAGATAGAAATATATTTACTTAAAGTGAAAGTGAATGAAACATTTTTACAATAGGCTAACTTGGTTTCAATCATAAACAAACATAAGGCAGAAAATTATTTATATGAGGTATAATTCAAAATTCCATTTACCTCTCAGAACGATATATAAGAAATTCATTTTATAAATGAAAATGCTGGAGAGGACAGACAGGCTAATATTTGGCTATCTGGTAGCTTATAGCAATACAACTAGTTCTTTATGTATGATATCTAATTTTGTTTTTTAAATAAATTTATTTAAATTAGTTTTAAGTATATAGTACATTGGTTAGACATCTATATTGTTCATAAATAATCCCCCCATTGCTCCCTCCCTCCCCTGCCTCTTCAACTAGCCATCATATTAATGCTAACTGCATCCCCTATGCTCCCCATTCTTGTGCCCAACTATCAACTATTAATTTATACTTCTTTAATCCTTCACCCCATTCTCCTAGCATCCCAGGCCCCTCCCCTCTATCACCAAATTGTCCACTATATTTGTGAGTATGTTTTTGATAAGTTTGTTCTTTTTGTGCTTTTAGTTTCTACATATAAGTGAAATCACATGGCTTATCTTTCTCTGACTTATTTCACTCAACATAATAACCTCTATGTCCATCCATGTCGCCTTTTTTTCATTTTTAAAATAATATATATATATATTTTAATCCAAATTAAAAAATAATATATATATATTAGTATGCATAATATATACATCTTCTATATAGGGAAATAAATTTATATTTCTATTGTTTTAATAAGATTGATTCAATTCTTTATAAAGACTGGCAATTAAAGAAACTAACACATAGACTTAGGAAAGGTGTTTCTGAAATGATATAGAGAAGGGTTTATGCCCTTATTGCATTTATATCAGTAATGAGCCTTTGTCCTTCTCTAAAGTGTTCTCAAATGATACTTCCCCTGTCACAAAAGACATAAATTTGTTTTGATTAGATAAATGGTAAGTTTAAAAACCTGCTTCACAAATTTCTATGCACTTAATGTGTGCTGTCAAATATATCTATAGGTATATAATGCATATGTTGAAACAAACATCATTGATGACATTGACTATCTGAATTCAAGTAGACATGAGGATCTTAAAATAGATACTAGATAATTTTTTATTGAATTGCCAGTTTCACATATTAACATGAAATGGTGTTGGTTTATAGAGAATGGTTATGCTTATTAAGTCTTTTCCTGAAATGCATCGTGAAACTCCCAAAGGCTAAAACAACTGAAAAAAAAAAAAAAAAGCAATTATGAAACCTGGTGACCGAAGATGTGTTTTCAAATGCCAATAGTTGGAGATAAAATTTTAGATTATGATAATATTGATTGGGTGTTTTGAGATAATGTTCTGTTGCATCAATAGCAATAAAAGATGGTCGAGGAATAATCACATACTCCATGACAGGAGGCTGTCTTGGGAAATATGTATACAGATCCATTTTTAATTTTGGAGATTCTGTAATCCATTTTCATTTCAGTTTATAATAATACATTGATAGTGGGTTGCAAGAAACAATGCTACTAAGATTACTCTATACAATATTCTACAGTAAATGAATTGATCTTTCCACTTGATTTGTGGTGATGGCATTTGTCATGTTTTCGTAGGACTGCAATCCAAATTTAAAAAAAAAAAAACATCTAGAATGAGGATTGGCAGGAATAATGAAAGATTGTTTCCAGTGTATTTCTTGATGAATGCCATCATTACTTTTTTTAATTTGCTTAAAGGATTTATTTGGGCAAACTTTAAAAAGAAAAAAAAAAGCATTTTTCTACTTAGGAGAAAATATTAACAACTAAAGTATTAAGTAATTCTTCTTGTGTTAGGGGCCTATAGTACTCCTGCCTTATTTTTCAGATAGCAGAGGTATGTAAGTGTAACCCTGCATGTGGCAAAGACAATGGGATTTTAAAGAGAGTGGCAAGATATCACCCGGTATTTTTATTTAAATCTAGCATAGCAAGACTTTTGCATTGGCTACATTATAGAATGCAATGCAATTTGACCTTCTGAATCATTGCCCAGGTATACACAGTTAGTGACAGAACTGGAACTAGATTTTATTTTTCTGTTTTTCCCTGATTCCATTTCTGTAAGAAAGCTATAAAATCACTAAATAAAACATTAAATGTGAATTAACCCTCCAAAATGTGAAGTCGATTCTTATATAATAAATGGTAGCAACATATTTTCCATTAAAATTTTAAATTAAAAAAAGTATTTGGGAAAATTAATTTAATAAAATTTCTGGAGTTTTGAAACACATTTTAATGTCATATGTGACTATGATCACTTCTGCCTTACAACCTGCTTCAGCTTTTGCCAAGAAAGTGATGGCTGATGGAAAGAATTCTTTCTCTACCTTCACACAGTTACCGTTAACTTGCTATATTGTACTATTTATTAACTAATGTTAAAAAACTAATATGATCTATTTTACTCCCTTATAGATAATATCACTAATCATTAAATGAAGAATGAAATTATATAACTAAATACAGAGCTATCCAAGGGAAGCCAGGTTTTCTCCAAATCTGTATTGCTATTTAGCTTTCCCTTGTGAATCCATGCTAATGCATATTCAAATCTATTTACACAAACATATCCAGAGATATACATATACTTATAAACATAATGATAGAGACTAATAGCAATGGAGAGTTGACCATGTGATGAACATGGTTCTAAGCACTTGGCAGACAATACCATGTCTATTCCTTACAATAGTCCATAAGGAATATAAAGTCATTCATTCTGTTTTACAGATGGGAAAAGAAATAAAAATAAAAATGAAAGAGGACAAAAAATAATTTTGAGAAATTAGGAAAGTAAAAGAAGAAGGTTCCCATTTGCAGAGTGGTCTGGAGCAAATCCCAATATCTTATAACCAGAGCAGAAAATCATTCTTGGTCTGTTTGGGGAGTAAAAGAAACAAACAAACAAACAAACAACAACAACAAAAAACCCCACAAACTTTGAGCAAACACATCACGCACACACACACACACACACACACACACACACACACATACAAGATATGCTACTGTACTCAGAGTCTAGCCTGCAAACAGAACAGAAATTACAGAGGGATTTTATTTTCTCTTTTTATAGATGAGCAAGATAATGAGGTAGTCTGGCCAAGGAAAATGAGTTATTCAAATATTCAAAGAAAGATAACATGTTAGAATTAAGTTTGTAAACTGAAGACCAAGCAAAAACTTGCAAACAGCACATGTGGTAAATAGATGCTAGTTTGACAGTCTCAGTAGATATCTTCTCCTAGGACATATTATAATAAAAAATTACATGCAATTTCCATTGCTTGGGTTTTCTTGTTTACATTAACTACTGGGACTCTTTAGATCTTAAATACTACAAGGAGACCAGTCTTGCTGACTGTACTAACACAGTGTATGCACAGCAATTTTTTAAAGAAGCATCGTAGTTTAAGCAAAGGTGCCTTGGGCATATTATCTAGATGCTATTAGAAGCATGCCGTTTTCATAGTTATTGATTCTCATATGTATCTAGCGAGGGCTGAACATTCATACATATTTGTTTATTGGCATTGCGTCATGAATATCTTTGAATTGTACACAGAACCAAACTCAGTCATGAAAAACAGAAGGCTAATTCCTCTAAAATGTGACTATTCTTGGATCTATGAGAATGGCTGAAAGATAAGGAGACTAAATGCTTAGCAAATATTTGCGAATATGTCATTATTTTTAGTTGTCTCTTTGGCAGCATCCTAAACTTACTTCAATAAGGCTATTGTGCAAAGTAATTTTTGAAAATGATATTAAGAAATTGCATTATACATGTATAATGATAGATAATTTATTCATTCAAAATTGTTTATCTTCTTTAGCATTACCCTTGGGGTGGGGTGGTTATCTCACATCTGACAGCATGGTGAGATGCAAGTTTCTTTTAAAATCTAAGATTATATAAGAGACAGAACATACATCTGACATTAGTCAAACCCGTGTGTTGTGTATCCAGCAGGTCTTAGCAGTTGCTAGTACAGACGATAAATGATAACATGGCTGATGTGACATTTTCACTTGGCAACACTGGGCACCGCATTTCCTCCAAGATCAAAAAAATCATTGTAAGAAAAGCAGCTAAGGTGGTCCTAAGGATTATTAATCGTGATACTGGAAAGCCAAACAAAAAAAATTAAATGATAAATTGTGTTATCTTAGACTCTAGCAGAACTTTCAGATAATATAGATGTGCAATATATAATCTTTTAAAAGTAAAGTGAGGCAAACTCCTATGCTAATTGCTTAGGAATTATATTGACTGCAATCAAATATTTACTTTATAGAAGTCAATTAGGTATTGGGAACCACTGAAAATACTTAGAATTATGGAGATCATAATCCATTGGTCAATATTCTTTTTAGCATCACATTGCTTTCTAGCAAATTAGATTTGTATATGGCTTATAAATTAGTTTTGACATTTAATCTCTATAGGAAAATAAGCATCATATGATATTAAAATGGAGGATACTAGGCAAGGCAGAGATATGATAATGATGATGATAATAATAATGTATAAGACAACATCAGTACTTTAAGTAGTTTCCTATGGTAAAGGAGGAAAAGAAAATCTACCCAGTAATTATAAAACATGGTATAAAACTAGCATATGGTTTCATACTATTTTATAATAACTGGGGCACAATTAATTCATTAAGACATGGGGAATTAGTGCCATAGCAGAGACCACTGATATCTTTCCTTCTTGACTGAATAATAATAATAAAAATCTATGTTGCTATGGTGATAATGTGTCTAAGTAAAATAATCTCAATTTTTAGACACACTAGCCGATTGGCATAATGATTGGCATGGGAAGTCATTAAGTAGGACTTCCACAAAATCCCCTTAAAGCCCTCTTTTGCACATCCCTTTTCCTCATATTTCCTGCCTTAAACATCATCTTCATCACTGGTGTTTTAGCAGCCAGATTTCAGTATGAGAACAAGTGTCGCATCTTAGGAATTATAGAGCATAAGACTGGTTCTAATGATACTGAGAACCTACAATGTCAGGCGAGGAGAACCCACTTCTGTGCTTTCAGCTATGTGTGAAAAAAATAAATCCACAACTTAAGCCGATGTTGTATGTTGTAGGTTACAAAATTTACCTTGAAGATGTATCTTGGGGCTCATAAATCATACACATGCAATGATAGGTTTAATTGCTGGTACATGTTAGGCACTTAATAATTGTAGCTATTATTACTACTACTAATAAAAACAGATGATTCCAAGTGACTATAAAATTGATGATTTCAGGAGGATTCCATATTTTTGTGTATCTAATGATCTGAGAAAGAAATTTTTCAAAGGGGGTGTCCAAATATTGATACATTGACAGTATCGTCAGAGAAGTTGGGAAGTTTCATTTAGATGCTTACCATCAAAAGTTCTTTTAGAGAAGAAAGACTAGTTATTCTTCATAGTCATGTCTAGAAAAACCTTTCTGTGGAAAATTTGTTTGGGATTCATTCTGTATTTTTAATACACATAAACTTTTAAAAGAACTTCATATTTAGGGAAATGCAAGCTCTATTTAAGGTATCATCAACTTTGAGTTTTCCAAACATCTTCTTGATTAAGGATCCAAAAGCCTGATTAAGGATCCAAAAACTTGTTGAACAAGAAAGAAGTTGAACTGCCAGAACTTTGCTCATGTTCAAACATGGTCCAATGGCCTGGTCCTGGGGCTTCCTTCTGACCAATATGTCCACTCTGTGCCTATTTTTAGCTTTTCTTTTCTGTTGTTCCAGACTTTGCCAAAGCAGAATTCTGAAATCTGGGCTTGCAACACAAAGGTTTTCTGGAAAAAATTGCTACAGTTATTAAAAATTTGTGTGAACATTTGTTGGGATTTGTTACAGGCTACCTATTCAAAGGGGAGACAAAAGGGAGCCCACACTGATGGAAACGAGACAGATGGTTCAAAAAAAGCAATATGGCACTTCTGGACAATGACGATGTTTATGTGAGTGAAAAAGAAGACAAGGTAGTTTTTCTCTCCTCCAACAGAATGTTGCATTATAGTTACCAAAATAACATATCTATCAACTAGTTTTATCCCAATATTATCTTATAAAAAAGGCAGCCCAAATGTCAGTTTTAATTGTTATTTTTTAACAAATAAGAAAACCGAGGCTCAAAGAAGTTAAATAGTTAGTTTAAATTAACATAGGCAGTAAGAGCCTTTATTTCCTTCCTAGAAGTTATTACTACCAAGGAATTAATTTTCAAATACATGTTTTATCTATCAGTAAAACACAAGCTAAATAAAGTCAGATTTTTGCTACTTGATTTACCTCTGTACCACCTGTGACTGAAACAGTGCTTGTCTCTTCATAGGTCATAAATAAGTAACATATGTGTGTTTATGTGTATATGTGCATGCATACAAGCCGTGTCATAAGAGTTGAACCTAGATCTCTGTGACTTTAAAACTACCTTATCAACTTTACAATGTCATGAATTATGAATTTTTTTTGCTATCATGATGCTACCATTACGAAAACTAGAACACTCAGAACCTGTTATAAATTTCAGTTCTTGTTCTTATAGAAAAGGAAGACATGCAACAAACAAGAGCAAATTGGGAATCAAAGTTTCATTTTATCCATAGATGTCTATGTGGCTAATATCCTAATTCAGATCCCAATTAAAAATGCTACATAGGAACTCTAATTAGAAACAAAGCCTAATTAGAACCTTTTTTCTCCCCTCAGTCTAAATAATTGAGAATAATATGCTTAGATATAAGTGAAGGAGAATTAGAAACAGGGGGATCAGGAGAAGGAGAGACTGGTTCACCCTAGAATAAGCCTACTCTCAAATACACACTCAACCATTTAAACTCCAGAAAAGAGAATTTGGTCAGTATGTTCCAGGACCTAAGATGATTGGTTACCAAATGGATAAAGAAAGGAAGATGTATACAAAAGGATGAAAGAGGAGTCTGGCTTTTTGTCCTTTTGAAACAATAATTCCTCTTATCATTAACTGTGGGCAGATCCCAACTGTTTCTGACCAATCTCAAACCAATGTTTTTTAGAGGATAAAAATAGAAGGGAGATTCACAAAATGTTTGAATAGGTGGCAAATACAAATCTATCTTGTACAAAAGGGAAAGGATTTTGGGCATTTCGACCTACATTTTCTCTTATTAATCTTATGACCAAAAACCTATAGCTAAGGATTTTCCTCTGGCTTACTGTTTTCTGGTGCAGGAAGGATACAAAAAGAAATTGATGCTGGAGACCAAGATAAAAGATATTGGTATCTAAAATTTGTATCAAACACTATTTATTCAGTGCTCCAATAAACAACACAGGGTTTGAGTGCGCTACTACTTGGTTAACCTAGCAACATTTCTTCTTTCTGTAAATTCAAAATCAAACAGTGACATTAACCACCCGCCACCCCCCCTACCGCCCGCCCAGCAACATTTGAAGAATTGCAGAACAGAAGTAATTATGCATTTCATTCAATCTGATTGTTTAGACAGTAAACATAACTTTTTCTACAATGAAAGTGCCATATGCTTATGTGACTTGATGCTTGCCTTCAGTCTTCATTTAAATTTGTGGAACTAAGACTTATTAAGTGTTAATAACGATCTTTTATGAAATGTAGATTTGATAAAGCTTTACCAAGCAAAATTTTCCCAAGCCACCATTTTTACATATACAAAATATGAAGATGAGGGAGACAGGATGTGTTATCCATGGTTATACAACTTAGTTAATGGCAAAGATGGCCCAGACCGTGAATAAACTGAATCTTAGATTTTTCATAATTTCTATTTTTTCACATAATTAAACCTTAATTAAACCTAGTTCAGTATTTTTGATTTTTCTCATTTCATCCATGTGTTAACACATGTACATTGGTTTACTTTTATGACCTTCTCCAATTGACTGCAACCAAACATGTACACACTTGACGTACAGTGAAAGAGAACAATAATTATAATTTACTCTTTTAAGGACTGTCACTGAATGTCTCTCTGATCTATGCCTGCTCCAATTTATGATTTAAATATGAATTAACTATCTCTCAAATATAGCAAGAGAGTTATAATTTAAAAGTAACCTATGTCCTTGATTTTGGTCCTGGCATGAGAATTCCCCTTTTCTCTCTTTAGCCTCCTTCAAGCACTTTGTCTCTACACACTGTCTCATGTTAAGATATAAAAAGCAAATAACGCAAGAAAGAGTGGGAAGAAACAAATTTCTAGATTTTGCATTTCAAAGCCAAAGCTCTCCGAAAAACTAAGAATATCAGGTCTTAGTCAAAATGATTGGAGGAAATAAATAAATGGACAAACAAACAAATAGATAATTAGCAAGTTTCCTCTTCCCATCCCCTACCCCAGCCCCTCCTTGGATTGTGGAAAACAATATTTTTCTCTATAGACAGTATGGAGAAACATATTAGAGCAGAGACATCAATAAGTTCTGTATACAGATGCAGAGAAAAAAGTCCTCTTTCTGCTTAGAGGGTAAAGTCTCTAGATGACAGGGAGACATCAGAGAGGAGAAGTGTGTTTGGCCTGGCCAAGCAAATTGGAACAGTGTCACCCAGATAGAAAAGCCTGTGTCCCAGCAGGGCACAGAATCAATACAGTATTCTAGTGCCTCCAAGTGGGAACTTATGTGAAGGAAGCATTCAGAACTGAACATAAAGAATTTAATAATCTGGCATATCTGAACCAGAATCTACATGCGCAAACTAGAGAACAAGATTCATCTGCCTTTTCAACTCTAAATTTAAGCTATGTCCAGTCTTCAGAAAATGAGATTCAGAAATCCAGCTTCTAGCCCCTCAAAAAAAAAAAAAAATGACGAAGAAGAAACAAGCAAACTGAGGCTGAGTTTAAGTTTCTGCCATTATGGTGTGTTAGTAAAGATTTCCAATGAAAATAAACTTGACATAATTCATAGCGAAACAAAATACAATTAAAAATTCATCTCAAAACTTGAGTTTGTAAAACTAGATTCATACCTGTCACAGAAATAAGAATCTTCTCTCAAGATCCAAATCTCTAGGATGAAACTGCCATTTTTCTAGATGAATTCTGCAATTAAAAAATTATCAATCAATGCTTTGTGCATGACACAAAGTAAAATGTTAAATAAATAATTTGAACAGATTTTTTAAAAAATTCAATCAACCTTGAAATAGTTGTCATACATCTTAGAAGCACATTATTTTATTATCAGATTGAGATTAATAATATTATAATGTTGATCTCTGAATTTACATGTACATATTATGGTCTGTCATAAAAGAGTACATAATGTATAGTTGGAGTTCCTGTGAAGGAAAAAGCATATATACCAACATATTATGTTATTTACACAACCCTTCTCTGTTAAATGTTCGCATCAATGTTATTCCACTTTTTGATGAATTGGGTGGACCTGATTTTATTGAGCACATAAAGTTTCCTAAGCTTCTCAGGTTCACACCAGACCCCAGATGCCCCACGTCTGTCAGCATTGCTTCTTCTTGAAGAGAATGACAGAAAGGGGAATTCTATGAATCAGAACATTCCCTGTATCAGTAAACAATACATGTTTAGTCATGTGTTTATCATAGAGGTTGACAGATACAAAATCCAGAGAAAGGAAGAGGGTAAGAAGCCATCACTGAATTTCTTGGCAGAGTCAACATATTGAAGATGGAAAATATGTTTTTTACTCCTCTTTCTAAGCAAGATTATCCATCTTAACATAATCTATTATAATAGTACATGACACAAAGTAAAATATCGAATAAATAATTTAAATAGATTTTTAAATTATTAGTTTTCTAAATCACAATTGGTTCATTGAATCAATCAAGCATTTGGCAAATAATCAATTAAGGATCATGATATATATTGGGTAGAGATGTACTGTATCTTGTATTATTAGTTTGTGTAAAAAAGCCAGAAATCCTTAAATGTTCATAGCTAAGAGTGGTATTTTACTTCTGCAAAATAATATAAAGCATCTATACTGATATTATGGAGTTTATAAACATCGACTGATACTTTTATTTACATATTGCTCAGCTCTCCTGCTAGAAGCCTTCATTCTTCGCATAAGGGACTGAAAAAAAGTTGCATAATTCACTGTTGAATTTACAGCCTGGGGATCCTGCGACAGTGTCAGGGTCTCCTACTTAAATTGATTGGGAAACAGGGCATTATTCTATACCACTAATGCTTATTTTTTTAATTAATAAAACAAGGTTGCTGAAAGCAGAAACATTGTATTGATTACACAATATAATTTGTAAAAATCCTACATCTGTGCATAATAGTGCTCAGTAAATACTAGTTCCAGTCCTTTCTTGTCCACATTTTTCAAAAACTTCCCTTGGGAGTTTCACTGTCTATATGGCAGAATAAGTTCCCAGAGGAATGAAGATGCTATAGACAACTATAACTCTTGGCAAACTACAAACCAAATGAACTGCCTCTGGGCTCTGCACAATGTCCCAGTGTGGTGTCAAACAGCTTAATCTCCCTTTGAGTGTATTCTCTTTTGGACTGCAGTGGGAATCCCGGAAAGGAGGGGGCTCTAGAAATTTGACTTACAAAATTGATATAAAAGGAAATAGAAAATCTGAACAGCCCTATGTGCATTGAAAAAAAAATAAATTTGTTATTAAAAAGTGTTAACTAAAACAAATAAGTCATAGGGATGCAGTGTACACCATAGGGAATAGTGTAATAGCCTTGTACTGTCTCTTATGGTTGCTGGACTTACGGTGATCACTTCTTAAGGTATATGAATGTTAAATAACTATGGTGTACACCTGAAACTAATATAACATATTATGTTAGCTATATTTTAATAAAAATCTTTTTAAAAACTCCAAAATTGAAATATTTTATTAAATTTAAAAAATGCCAGTCCAATATTTTCTCTTTTTTTTGTCAGATGTTGAATTCCAGCAAGTATTCAAGGAATAAATAACTCCATTCGTACTTGTAAACATTCAGAATATAGAGAAAAAAATTCCAAATTCATTTGATGAAACAAGCATAACATTAACACCCAAGGCTTGACCAAAAAAAAAAAATTATAAAAGAAAATGACGTGCTGATATTTCTCAAAAATATATGTAAAATATTTAAGAAAATACTATCGAACTAAGTTTAATACTATATTAACATATAGCATATTATGATCAAATAGAGTTTGTCCCAGAAAAGTAAAGTCATAATAACATTTGAAAAGCAATTAAAATAATTCAGAGTGTTAGCAGAAGAATAACCAGAGAATCATAACAATAACTTCAGAACTAGTATTTGATATCTAGCAACACCCACAACCCATTGAAAATGAAAACTTTCAGAAAATTAGGAACAGAAGAAACTCATTCTATTAGATAGACATACAAATAATTATATCTAACATTAGAATTAATAGTTTAATATCGAATGTTTTTTAATTGTATTGGAAATAAGGCCAATATGTTTACTTTTATTATCTCTGTAATTTCCTGGAATTCCAAACCCTTCCAATAAGAATAATAAATAAACATCACAAAGATTGGAAAGGAAAATACTGTTACTTGTAGATGACATGATTCTTTACACAGGAAGTCCTAAGGACTCCACAAAAATCTACTAGAATTATTAAGTGAATTCAACAATTTCAAATGATATAAGATGAATGAGTTGAAAAAGTCTGAAATGTTGAAATCTCGATTCTTTCCAAATTGATCTGTAGAGTCACAGAATCTTAATCATAATTCTAGCAAGCTTTGCATTTTGGATAAAATGATTAAATGAGTCTAAATTTAGGTGGAAATACAAAAATCGAGGTTACTCAAAGGAAATTAAAAAGAAACAACAAAACTGGAGAAATTATGCCTCCTGAATACATTTGCTATCTTGCTATAAAGTTACAATAAACAAGATAGCAACAGCCTAAACACATGGATGTGTGTGTGTGTGTGTGTGTGTGCATGGTGTGTGTACACACATGTCTGTATACAATGCATTATCAATAAAGTAGTCAGGATAATTCATTAAATAAAGGTTTCTCAACAAACTCTGAATAGAAAAATTGACTATCTACAGAGAAAACAGAGATGTTGTACCATGAATTTGCACATTTGAAATTTACATAATGTTATTAACCGATGTTACACCAATAAATTTAATTTTGAGAAATAGTAATATTTGCCTTTACCTAGCACCATACATAAAAATTAACTAAAAATGAATTATGGCCCTAAATGTAAAAGTTAAAATTATAAATCTTCTAAAGAAAACATTGAAGAGAATCTTTGTGCACACAGAACAGGCAAGTTCCCCCCCCCCCCCCCGTTGATGTTTTCAAAGATAAGGACAAATTTTTTAAACTGCGATTTGGAATTAATCAAAATCGAAATATTTTCTCTTCAAAAAATACCATTGAACGAATTAAAGAGCAAGTCAAGATGGGAGAACATTTTTGTAAAACACTCTAAGAAAGGACTCTTATCCAGAGTAGACCAAAAACCCAGTTGAGCAAATGAGTGACATAGACACGATGGGGTTCAGGACATGCTCTGCCAAAGTATGGCGTCTTGACATAGTGAAAATTTCAAGCTGAAGGCCTTTGAGAAACAGTATGTGCAGGAAGGACTTTCCGAGCTTCCTTCTGAAGCAGGTCATGAAACCCTCATGTCAGATGCGCCCTCCCTATTCCCAGAGCAAAGGAATATCCTCATCTTCAGGACACCTCGGCCTGTCTCAGCAGGACTTGCTGTTTCCCATTTACTACATTTAGCTCATTCCCTTGCCATGCGATCACATTTTTCCAAGACTCTCCACTTTTCAGCAAACATCATATTCAAAACTGAGGTTTAACTGCTTCTCTGAGTCTTCATTTCTTTCTGAGGCTCCTATGTCATGTAAAACTGATATTAAATACATTTGTATGCTTTTTGTTTGTTTGTTTGTTACGCTGCTTGATGTTATGGGGGCCCTAGCCAAGAACTTAGAAGGGTAGAGGAGAAGGATGATATTTCCACGCAGATGCTCCTCAGGGGAAGATAAATGATTGGACAAAAAGCTCCCCCATGCCCCGCAAAATGTTCAACATCATTAGGCCTCAGGGAAATACAAATTAAAACCACAATGGCAGGCTACTGCTTACTTACTGAAATGGTTAAAACAAAAAGGGCTGATAGTACCAGGTGTTAGCAAGAATACTGATAAAAGCACGCATAAATGTTGGCAGAAATATAAAACAGTAATGTCACTTTTGAAACTCTTTGGAAGTTTCTTTAAAAAGTTGCGCAAACGGTCACAACATGACCCGTATTTACCAAAAAGAAAAGAAAAAATATGTCCGTACAAGTCTTGTACATGATGATTACAACAGCTTTATCTGTAAAAACCCAAAACTCTAAACACCACAAATATCATTCAGGCTTGATGGACAAATAACACGTGGTCAGTTCCCTCAGGAAAAAATAAAAAAGGAAGGAAAGGAGGGAGGGAGAAAAAAAGGAGGGAGAGAGGGAGGGAGGAAGGAAGGAAATAGGAAGGTAAGAGGGATGGTCTGAAAAATGTTTACTAGTCTCTATTTGTGCTGCTCTATAATTTATGTTTTTATAAGTATAGATCTTAAAAATTGTCATTTGTTTAACATTTCTCTCCTCTTCTTTACTGAGTTCCTTAAGGCAGTAATTATGAGTTGTTCCATTTTAAAAACACCTATCACCCTAAAAAATAATATTATTGAAAGGATATGCGTGCATGTACCTATGTGCTCACCCACATGCATGTACATGTAGGCACACACACAGCCACACACAAATACTAATGTAAAAAAATCCTCTTATTCCCTTAAATCCTGAATGTAGGTGGAGAACTTTAAAAAATACATGTGGTAAGAATGATCCTCACTCTCTTCTGCAGTGCTTTGACATTTATGTGGCACTAATATTATCATAAAAAATAACACAACTCTTATTGAATCATTATTGGTTTATTCATTTTATGTTTATTGGTTGAAATTTGTACCATGTGCATGTTCAGTGTTCAGCTGGAGACTTAGGTGCACACCATTTTATTCCCAGAAGTAAAACTGAAGCACCTAGAGAAGCTGGAATAATTACTGAATACTTTAAAAGTGCACATGTATAAGCACTGATGTTCCCCTGATTCTCTTATTACATAATTTAGCCTTTCCCTTTTTTTTTTTTTAATTTCCACATGAACTAAGGAGCATTTCTGTATTGAAAGTATACGATGGAACATAGCACACAGAGAGAATGCTAAGCACTGCAAAATGTATTTTTACCCATATTTATTATTAATAGTAATAATAAAAATAACTACAATTTATTGACACCAAACCCATAACCACCATTGTGGTAAGAGGTTTGTATTATAGCATATTCTTATTCTGGTGTATGTTTTATTTCTACAGATGCAGAAACTGATGTCTAGGGTAATATAAAACTTATTCAAGGTCACATAGCAAGTAAGTGGCAGAACTGAGACTTAAATGCTAACTCTGTTCACTTGCTCTGAATTTCAAAGCAACGATTCTAATTCCAGAATACTTAATAAATAATTTTATTTTTTTCCTACCTTCAATTCTTCATTCCTCTTTCTCTCCCTTCCTCTCCCCCTCACTTTCTTCTCTCCCTCATGAAAGATACTGTTTTATGCTGGTGAGATCAAAGAAAAAGTTTATGTTGTAGGTCTAATAAAGGCTCAAGAAGATAATCTGGGTTTTCTGTGGGCTGTCAAGAAGAAATAGTCTAAGTTGAGGAAAAATGAAGAGCAGAGCTCAAAGATGAGTGTGGATGCAGAACATAAGAGAATGACCCTATTTGGCCTGAGTACAAAATTAATTAGAGTTTGTGGGGAAGATGGGGGCATTTTGAAGCCATCGCATCACTAATTCTGGCCTTCGGGTTTGGTATGTATAAAGGTTTGGTTATATCCCAACTCCTGCTCTCCCTGGAAGTGAGAGTGGAACATTCATGGATAAATTACATCCTTGTAAGAGAAACAATCCAATAAAAGAGTTTGCTTTACAGTAGGTTCTGCACACTTTCCTCCAATAAGTTCAAGCATCACAGACTTCACCCATCTCAATTTACAGTCCAACCATGGCTCCCCAGGGAGGTGTGATGTGCAAGGGGATGTGAACAAGAAGTATCATATAGCAGTTACAGAAATATGTCAAAAAGAGTCAAAATAATTTTCACCAGCTACTGTTTATGTACAGAATTTTTGGAGAAGTAACACAATGGCCAGTAAACTTGTTCAGAGATCTTTCTAAGGGCTATGCTAGACCTAGGTGCTTCTTTTTAAGGGGTGGGGGAAGATAATCCATATTGGTATTGATCTTTAATCAGTTGATCATTAACAATTCCATGAAATTTATAAAGTCCCATACTTGATTTACATATGAATTTGTTAACAGCCTGAGAGCTATGTAGAGTCTGAAAATTATCAAGTTTCTATAAAGATCTTTGCAATTTTTTATGCTTTTTTCCATTCTTTATTCCTTCCTACCCTTCCCTGTTTCTTTCCTTCCTTTCTTATTTCTTCCTTCTTCTTTACTTTTAAAAGAATATAATCTTGATAGTTACTCTAGGAATGAGAGCAGGAAGATGAGATGGTAAAGAACTTAAGGGTAGATATCAGTGATTTGGATTTAATGTTTCAAATACTCTGCTTCGTGTGTGTGTGTGTGTGTGTGTGCGCGCACATGTGCGTGCTTATGCATGTGCATTTGCATGCCCTGGATAAACTATTGAATTTCAGTATGTCTCAGTTCCCTCTGTTAATGGAGGTGGGTGAATCTTGCCATCTTTCTGTCACTATGCTTCACCTCCATCCTCATCAAAATCCTCTGAGGTAAGAACCATTCTTTCCTCATCTTACAGAAGAAGAAATTGAGCGATAGTGAGGTTATATTACCCAAAGTGACAAATTCACAATGTCAGACAAGGTCTCAGTCTTAAATCACCCATTCCAATCAGAAAGTCAGAATAATGTAATGATAAAAGGAGTTGACTTTGGTATCACACAGACTTTGACATTGCCAAGTTTTTATTTAATGAGTCAACTCTAAAATATGCCACACTGATTATTTCCTAACCATCAAATGATATATCTAAAGAAAATACTCTGTGATTTGTTAGCCATGCTGATAGAGTTATAAAATAACAGTTGTCTTCCAAGTGATATACAATTTCCAAGAGCTGATATGATTAAACAGCCAGAGAAAAAATAAACAAACGCAATCTGGCGGGCGTATTCTGTTGATTCTGTTCAGACATAAATGGTCACTCTGCAATTAACTAATTGTACACTTGCAAAGTTTTCTGTCTATGTTGACAAGGTGGACAGAAATCTTCACTGTCAAAATGAAGCTACTGTCTGTTTTCAACGTTAGCCATTTCAAAGGAAATCAGTACAAATGCCTATTGGGAATCCAGAGGCAAAAATCACCTCTCTTTAAATGAGAAAATATGTGGCAAATACACCACTTAAATTATAAAGTAAAATCTCTTTGGTAAGTTTGGAAGTAGCAAGGCTATGTTTTTGACAGTGAGTGTATACTATTTATTTAAAGTTAGAAGATTAAACTTGACCAAAGAAGATAATGAAAATTTATTGAGAGCAAACAATGCATGAGATGGTAAAATGAGCTAAATTGTATTGACATTTACCAGGTTTTATTTATTCATATATTTTCTAATTTATTATTAGCATCCTTGTGAGAATGGTGCCTATATCACATCCATTTTTACAGAGTGTGGAACTAAAGGGTATAGAAGATTATTAATTTTCTTAAGCCTCAGGACTAGTCTTTGGAGAAACACAAGATTCAAACCCAGGTGGTCTCACGTTGGAACCTATGCAATTACATGCTACCCCACAATGTCACTCAAATAAGAGACTTCAGAGTCATTATTTTATCTAATCTTATGAAATTTGTAAGATCAATATTACCTATAAAGAAGCTATTTTTGGAGGGATTGGCTTTGCCAAGTGATAATAACATGTCAAAGAAAGATACTTATCTGGGAGGTATTTTTTCCCCACTAATAACTGATTATTCTGAATCACTATTTTTTGTATTGTTGTTAGGAAATAATTATTCCTCTCTGAAATCCATGCTATAAAAACATATTTCCTGTCATTCATAGAAGGGCGGTGAGTAAGATGTTTAGGCTAGCATGAAGTTTAATTCATCATAGTTTTCAAATACCTTAACAATTTCAAAGCTTTCCTAAAAGAACTTTCTACTGCATTTGCATTCTCTTTCAAAGGAACCTCTTATGTGATTAGTGCTTTTTCCCCAAATGACTAGTTGCAAATGAGGCATTTTCCTTTAAAATATTTTCAACTTGAAGACATAATTTATCCAAGCAGGAAACCCTCCTCACTGACCCAACACCTGGGAACTTTCATCACTAAGCAATACTTTCTTGCATTTCAAAGAAATACCACAAAGAAAATTAGCATTGCCAGATCTGTACCTGCAGTGCAGAGGAAGAATGTTATTATTCTAAAGCTTTAGTATCTGGCTGGATTGAATAATCACAAGTGATTCGAAACCTCTGGCATTTATATCCCTTGGACTTATATGCTGACCTTAAATTAAAAATGGCATCCCTGTTATTTATTAAATTTTAACCTTAACAAAAATGTTTGACAATAAAGTGATGGGTATTGATGATGAAACAGAAACATTCTTGCCACATGGCTAATTGGATATCACATCTGAAATTAATTTGTGACCTGCAGAACCCTTTTCATGGTGATGGCTATAATTATGCACATCACCTCAAAACGCCAAGCAGAGAAATTTCACTCTCTGGAAGCTGAGCTTTGCTCATATCACCTCCCTCAAAGTGCATACAACAACTAAAAAGTTAGATGTATTATAAGTTTTAGGTTTTTCTTTGCTTTTTGGAATATTTACAACCCCAGAAGACATCTCTAAGTTATATTCGAAGTATCTGTCGGATGAACTAGCACTGGTGTAGTTTGTGATGTTAGCGTGTGAGCGAGATAGATGTCATTCCTGGCATTATGAACCCTAAGACAAATGATTCTAGTATTTCCTCCTCTTGAAGAAATCTGATAAATCGATAGTCGTGGCAATAATTCTTCCTCAAAAACTAAGAACAGGCGGTGGTTCTTCTCCAAATCCACTTCCACAAGAAGTTTATGCTATCTCTATTTACTCATTCACCTTTCTTATTTCAATAACAATTTCTACTTATTCTTTTATTCATGGTATTGTTAAAGCCTGTAAGGAAGACTTCATGCAAGGGGGCTATCACGGTAGGTGGAGTGGTAGAGAGCACTGCAGTGAAGTCTTGCAGTGTGGGAGAGAGATAGGGCTCAAATCTGATAATAGCATGGGCCAGTGGGAATTTACAGCCAATGAGCAAGAGTAGGGGCCAGCAGATGTGAAATTACTAAGAGAAAACACCAGGGGTGGGAGTGGGGGTGGAACGCAGCTGAAGCAACCTAACAGGATTCTTGCTGAAGGCAGGTGAGGGCAATCAGACATCACCTGGGGGATTGTGGTGGATTCGGAATCTGGTCAGATTTGGAGGGTAGTCAGATATTGAAAATAAGGAATCTGGCTAACGTGACTTAGCAGAATGTGTGCTAAAATTGAACAATGCAGAAATAAACACAGAAGTCCAAGAGTCCAGGCCTCATTGAAAAATTGCTCAGAGGAGACTGGGTAGGAGACTTGGTTCTGAGGAAAATCTTTGTCAAGACATAAAACATTTCTTCCCAATATTTCATAGATATAAAATATGAAATGATTATAATTTTCTAAGAAATGATCTCAAATTCAAATGATTAGACTGCTAGACTGATCTGTTATACCATTTACACCTTTTTAAGTTTCTGTTGATCTCGATTAATCTTTCTATTTCATTTGTGTATCACCATTTATATTTATAATATACATTATTCAACTTATAGACCTGGAGAAATTAAAAAAAAAAAAAAAGAAGAACCTCTAAAACACCAGAGGAAGTTGGGAGGGAGACCCTGGTTTCTCTTCATCTTAAAAGAAGATGAAACTCCTGGTCCCACCCAATCCAATTTATCCTTCCCTGTCCTCGCCCTCATAATTGACTCCACAGATATGAGTGCTAAAGTCATCAAAGTCATCAGGCATGGCCATTTGTAGTGATTTATTTAATTCATCATTTTAGGAAATTAACTCACCTTGTTTTGGAAGGCTGCTACAGACAAGAGTCTGAGATCTAGACATAGCTGTGGACATACCTAAGAGCTTCCTAAGGCTGCAGATGGGGAACTTCTAAGGAAGTGACAGCTTAATATTGTTCCAGCTTAAAGCAAGGCTCTGGTAAGAAAAAATGGCCCAGAAAGACTTCTAACCATTCTCTGCTCCAGTGATGTGTAGGCTTTTACTGTGTGTGGTGGGGGGGGGAACCTTGAATTTCTATTAATTTTTGTCAAATAGGCCCTTATATAGGTCTTTAATTTCTATTATTTATTTGTGCATCCTCCAGATTATTGAAAGTGGCAGCTGAACATAATAACCTTTATCTCTAAGACACAGGAGAAGAAAATGGACCAATGTGGAGAAAGAAAAGTAAAAAATAATAAAAGTAAATGACGAGAGAAAAATTCATCAGACTTAAAAAGGAAATTGCTATTATTGATATCTAAACACTGAGACTCAGTCTAGATATGATTTCCAGGAAATGGTAGGACCAGTGAACAAAAATGGGTAAATACTTCACATTTCTCTATATCTGTGTGTGTGTGTGTGTGTGTGTGTGTGTGTGTGTGTGTGTGTTATAGAGTGTAAGATGCATATAGACAGAGCACACATACATACATATACGTTGCGGCATACAGCTTGTATGATACAGCTTTTCCAGGAGGTGTACTTTTATCATAATTTCATAAATAAGCATGTTAAAATATGGAAGAATGAACATGAACTATATTATTACTAATTTGACATTTTATAAGCACAACTACATGCAGAAAGCTAAAGGACAGAGTCCACTTTTGCTAGGAACAAAAAAAAAAAGAGATTACGGAGCCGAAATCTCCTGGAGTCAAAAATGTGTGCAAGTATTCTCCCACAGCCTCCTTGGAGGTCTTAGCATAAATGCTGACTGCATCTCCAGGTGCTGCCGAGTTTTACCTTAAAAACAGATTGGAATTCATTCACCACAGGGCAGAGGAAAGGAGGATGAATCGGGAGGACCTCAGAGCGAAGATGCTTAGACACAGCAGACAGAAGACATGCAGGAGGTAAAATGTAATTTTGAGGGAAAAAAAATCATAAGATAAGATTGGATTTTTCGGTATAATTTTTCTGAAAATGCAATTTGTAACAAGTTATATTGTCTGTAAAAGAATCCCTACTGCACTTCTAATGTGCTTTTTAGTATCTGAAACATAAAAGCACATCAGAATACATCATGTGCAAACCCTGGCATTAAACAGATTAGAAAACTAAATGTCATACAGTAACATGGTCGGTTCTTGTGCAGTTAATTTAGTAGAAAGGCAGAGAATCGCTGCAGGAAACACTTCCTCTAGTTATGCACCCTGCAGCTAAAATACCTTGTATACCTTTTTTTGAAGGAATAATAACTTTGCTGAAGTGATAAATTTAAAGCTTATGTGGTTTTTGGATGGCACCTCAGCTAAATTATTCCTGAATTTGTCTGTGTATTATGAGACACAGATGTTAGAATGGACAAGAAACATCCCCATTTCCTCTGTCCCCCAAAGTCCTTTGGCCCGGACACCATTGTTAAACTCACTGTTGTTAACCATTCTAGTGAAATAGACCTGCCTTCTTGTCTTTGACCTCCCATTCTGCTTAGTATATCTTTTTAAGGTTCTTTGTTTTTACATAGCCTTATGCTTAACGCATCACACTGAAAAAAGTACATTTATCTACCTTTACTTGAGAAATAATAATTAAGACTTGACATTATCTGGCCATCAGGTCAGGAAAGTTAAATTGAGCATCATGTAGTCTCCAATGTCTTAAAGCAAAGTCCATCACTCCTGTTAATTAGAGCTTTTCACGTGTGTGCGTTCTTACTGAAATCACCTTGGTAGCTGCCTCCAGCTCTCACCTGATTCTAATTAGTCCCCTTGGAACATTAACCCAGCTCCCTCCTCCCATCCCCACCCCTACCTCATGATTCATGTCATTAGAAAAACTGATAAGTGGGCTACTAATACCTGCTAGGTAAGATCTACAATAGTGAGCTCACCATTAAGCCATTTGCTAATGATAAAGGATGGCCTTCTTATGGCAGGCATTACAGAGTATCATTGCCTAACGCCCTTTAATGTGGGTAATTAAGCACATCAACAGTAGAGATAATTTTTTCACAGTGGGGGTTATGGAGCAACTTGAACGAAAAAAAATATATACCTTGCCCTGGCCAACCTGACATCTCTATAAAGCATTTAAGGAGACTTAATGAATGTGCTTTACATATTGGTGACTAAACAGTGAGTACTCTCTTGGCCTTCTGAATTCAGGACAAAATGCACTCACAGAAATTTTAAAAATCGAGCAATGAGATGTAGGGGTCAGAATAATGACCCTTCCAAAAATGCTCACAGCTTTATCTCTGAAACACCATGAATATACTATCTTACCTACCCAAAGGGACTTCATCTTGAGATGGTCTGGATGAGCATCACAAGAATCCTTAAAGTCTTTGGTCAACTGATAGTTACCAGAGGGTCAAGTGGTAGGTAGAATGAGCAAAAAGGTGAAGGGGATTAAGAGGTGCAAACTTATAAATGAGTCACAGGGATGTAATATACAGCACAGGGAATACAGTCAGTAATACCGTGATAACTTCGTACAGTGGCAGGTGGTTACCAGACTTTACATGGTGGTCACTTTGTAGGGTATATAAATGTTAAATCACTAAGTTGTATGCTTGAAACTAATATAATATTGTATGTCTAACCACATTCCAAAAGTATGTGGTCGAAGGGGATGCCATAACTGAAGAATGTTTACAGAGCTACACAGTCTCCGGCTTTGAAGACAGAGAAAAGGAGCCTGAGACAAGCAGTGGCTACAAGGTGAAAAAGGCAAGGACATACCATCTCTCCCAGAGTCTCAAGAAGGCGTGGTGGAGTCTGGGTAACACCCTAATTTTAATTCTGAGACCCCATGTTGGGTTTCTGATTAACAGAACTATAAGATCAAAAATTTGTGTTGTTTTAAGCCACTACGTTATGTGTTACATAAACAATAGATAACGAATCTAGATAGGAATTTAGGAGAAAAGCTCCCTCAGGAGAAGAAAAATGAAGAACTTGTTCAAGGTTGTGTTCATGGCATTTATCAGCGTCTGGTGCATAAACAGAAGCACCAACATTATTTTTGAATCAATAAATATTTATCGACAGCCTATGAAGTATTAGCAACTTAATGTAGCTACTATACTAAGAACATTGTTTGTTGATGGGAAAACTGAAGCCCATTCAGGTAAATTACTAGTTGAGGCCATATAGTTTTATGAAAGAAATTGAAAATTCAAACCACAGCCTAAGGTATACAGACACCAATGTTCTAATTTCTGTTAACTGTCACTTAGCGTCTAAACAGATCTCTCATAATATTGCTTCTAGTTATTTGTGCGTCCTCCCAATTCTTGAAAGTGATTGCTGAAACGTCTCTCTCTCTTAGAAGTAGAAGAGATTGGAGATGATATAAAAAGTCATGTGGTGTTCTTTGAAGAGTATACTACATAAAACGATGTTTGTTAAAATGATGAGAGCTAACATCTTTCTACTTGCCAGCAGTGACTCTAACAGCTTTGTCTACTTTAACACACTTATTCCTCAATTTAACCTCCCCCACCCCATAGGTACAACTGGTAGCCTCACCGTGGAAAAAGGAGCAGGAGGTAAAACAAAAACAAAAACAAACCAAAAAACAAAACACAAACAATGAAACACTTTGCTCGAGTTCACATTTTATGAATACCACAAGTGGGATATAAACTCATGAATTCTGACACACATTTCACCTTAAACAGCCTTGACCGCAGGTTCTGACATATGTCCTCTTGCCAGAATCCTTAGCCTTATTTGCAAACTATCCCTTTGCAAATTTAGCAGATGAAAGTGGTAGTTCATCTTCCAAAACATATGCAGAGGCATATTGTGGACATGTACATTTTTATAGAGTGTATTTTGAGAATCAAATACATAGAATTAGGGGTAAGCACACTGGAAACATACATGGTAGAAAATAAACTGGGGATCTCAGATGCAGAATCAAATTATGTTTCTAGTTGAACTTTGGTTTGATATAGAGAGACTAATAACTTATCACATAGCTCATTAAATGTTATCTTTTCTTTCTTACTCATTCACTTCTTGACCTTTACCACAAATCACACCAAAAATTGTCTTCTCCATATGTCTCAAATATAGATAAGATTCTGTATATTTAGAAATATTATTGGCCAAACAACAAGGACAGAAAATATACACTAATCTCAGAATGTTATTTTTTTCTTTTTTTCCTTTTTTTTTTAGGTTTGCTTCAGTAGCATATACTAGAAAGGGCTGATTGCATATTGTCATGTTAAGGACTTTTGAAGCATTATGAGTTCTAAGAATCAGCAATCCATCAGACAGGGTCTGCAGATATTTGGATAGAATAAGTTATTGTTACAAAGGCATAAATTTAAGCAGCATTTGACCTGCATTATGATGATATATTTGAATATCAATGTCATTGTGTGGCTGCTGGCAAGGTCTTGCTATTCCTATGTATTGTTTCATTCAACAACCACCTATAAAAAGCCATTCCTTCTGTGTGTGTGGATGAGTGCTCTGTTCCAGATGAATCCTAGGTTATGAGAAATGAAAATCCAGATTTTCACAAGTGATTTCAAATATAATATTGTACATGAAATAATGAACTAATCCCCCCTTTCTCTCTCCTCACCCCTCTCATTTTACTTACACAATAACATAGTATATAACTGCAGCTCTTTAACTCTGGCTTCTAATAATATTTGATGAAAGAGAGTGCTACTCCTATGAAGGAAGATATCCCTTATTCACCTGATCATCTGCCTCTTTAAAATTGAGAAGCAGAAAAAAAACCCATATCTTTAATAAGGAATTGAAGAAAGAGAATCATAGACATATTCTGGCAGAGGCATCTGTGAATTGATAAAGAAGGAATGCATGTGGAGTAAGAATGGAAAACAAATAGAACTTTAACATCCTTAAAGAGAGGTTGCTGTCGGTCACAACATGAACACACCCTGTGAGCCCGAGTGCTCAGCCATCAGTATCTGTCAGTGGTCACTGTGGGCTGGACCCTGGAGTGAAGCACAAACCATATTTTTCTCAGGATCTTTATTATTAAAGAATCTACATTAGCGCAAATTCTAGATTACTGACTGTGAGCATTGCATTTGTTAATAAAAAGAGTGAAAAGAATTAAGTCACTCTTCATAGGCCATCACAGTGGGGACTATATTTACTCAAGAAACTGCGTATCATAAATACACAATTCGAGAATTTCGGAAACAATTTTATGAGAAATTCCAAAAGGCAATGGGTGTATTATCTGCCAGGGACACTAAGGAGTTTCTGGGGGCTGTGGAGGACTCGCCATTTCTCAGTGCCCCAATTCGATTACTAAGAATAATTCATAGAGCTCAAAGGGAAATCTGCTTTTACTGCACTCTTTGCATTTGAGGAGAAAAACTATACAGAAGCAGATGTTCTATCATAGAGGAAATTAATATATATCCCTGAGTTTGGCTTAAAATAATTTTCTGTTCTAAAAAGCTTCATAAGCAACATCCAAAGACATTTCTTCAGGGTGGAGGGTGGAGTTGGGCGTGGGGCGGGGCACTGTGCAGAACTTCCTAATAGATGCGGGAGCGATGGAGGGATCAATGTTGATTGGAGAGAGTTGATCACTGGTGTTCTGTGAGCACTCAGCAGGAAGCTATTATGCCCTAAGCTAATGCATGAAATACAAAGATAAATACATATCTTCTCCTAGGAAAAGATGAGAAAACAATGTGGGACCGGTTTCATCCTTTTTAGCAAATTACCTTTTGACACTTTATTTTTTGTTTTGTTGTAATGTCTCCCCGCCCCCACCCCGCCCCGCCCATCAACTCCTTAGAATGGCATAATGAGTTTGAAGGAGATTCTTGTGGAACTTCTTGGTAGATGATGAGCTTAGAAATTTGTTTATGGGGCCCTCTGATGGTGCCATTGAGAATTCTTGATGAATACACCAGGAGGGAGCAAAACCTTATCTAAGTTTATCTTAGAAGATTTCAAGCAATTAAGGAAACAAAGTTCCTTCTGCCTCAAAAGAAGCTCATCATCTTTGTGCAAACAAGAATTTGATTTTATGTTACATGTGCACATAGAGAAGAAGCATGCAGCTGATGGTAAACACCTTGCAGAGAGTCAACTGAGTTTATTTAAATTAAAGAGGAGAGTGTCTTGGAGTAAGAGAACATGATACCCTTAAAAATATAAGAATTGATATTATCACTCCTGACCAATGAAAGTCAGCTTCCCATCATGTTTGGGGCAAAAAAAAAGTCTTGTTTTGGAAGGCTGACCAGATTCAGCCTCTCAGTGAACAACTCACTTTGCAGTTTCACATTCTCATGCCTAGTCTTTAAGATTTCTAGATCTAAGGATGATTTCCCCCCCGCCCCTTCTTTCATTCTATCTTATGTTGACACTCCTCATTTCCATCCGACTTACTTACTTATTCCATTATCTGGCCCACTGGGATCAGCTACCCATAGGATTTTCAGCCCTGCAGGCCACACTGTTGCCTGGGTCCTTGTCCCTCACACCGGAACGCCTCCCTGCCTGCTAGGCACAGCCCACTCAGGGAAGGAGTGGAATATTTCCTCTACAATGGATAAAAGTTGTTCATGTTAGAAGGAGGGTGAATGGATGGCAATTATAAATGGGAGTGGAGGGACTCTCAGCTCTGTAACATAAATACGATTATTTTTCACAGCAGCCAGGAGCACTGCCTTGAGTCAGACTGTGGGGATTTGACTTCTTACTATCCATGTGGCTTTTAGATAAGCCTCTGTTTTCCCCCCAAGCTGTGTAATGGAGCTAATAATAGTAACTCGTTGCACTATTAAAAGAGTTAAATCAAATAATTCATATAAATGTTTTAAGCCTGTGCCACAATAGATTGTATTTATTGTTTAGGTTATCCATTACTCAAAATCCCTAAAACTTAGTGGCTTAATACAACAATTACTTATTATTTCAAACAGTTCTGAGGAATCCTTGCTCTCAGCTGGGAGGCCTCTTTGGGCCTCCGTGCAGCTGCAATTGGATGGCAGCTCGGGATGGAAGTATCTCAAGGCTCGATTGGACTTTACATCTAAAAGGCACCTTCCCTTGCATTCTGGGTAGTTTATGGGGACAGTCAGCTCATGTTGCCAACCAGAGTGGCCACATCTGGCTTTTCTTTGTGGTGTGGACTTCTTCCCGCATAGCAGCTAGGTTCTAGGAGAAAGCATCACAGTTTTGACACACACAGAAGGCATGTGTTTTAAAGACCTAGCCTCAGAATTCCGAAAACATCATGTTCTATGTTATAAACAAGTTATTAAAGCCAGGAGGGGAGAATTAAACTCTATATCTTGAAATGAGGAACAAATACATACATGAGAAGGGGAAGTATGAACAGCCATCATCTTTTAAGAATATCTATAACAGTAATATATCAATAACAAAATTCATTTCTATTAATGAGAATACTAACAGTTATTAACCTCCAACCTCAGTTTCTTCATCTATAAAATGGCATTTTAATGGAATCTTATGCATAATGTGCTTGAGACTCTATCTAGAATTTAATGTAACAGTTCTCCGCAAATAAATGAACTTTTTAAGGAATAGTCACTTGGGCAGGTTTTTAATTTAATTTAATTTTATTTTTTTATTTTATTTTTTTTAGCTCTGCTAGGAACCTCCAATCACATGTAACTAGAATTTGATGGCCTTATGAAAAAATGGATTTTTTTCACTTTTAATTGAACTACTTACTTTCATATATATATATATATATATATATATATATATATATGAAAGTAAGTAGTTCATATATATATATATATATATATATTTGCTGGCCTCAGAAAATCAATTGATTTAATATATCAGTCTCAACTTGTTGAATATGACAAAACATGTGATAAATTTCAAATATTGTTAACATGATATTTCTATATTTATTCAGAAAATACTTTTGAAAGTATTGGAAAGAATTATTTCACCATATTAAATTTTTAAATATCTCATTTTCCATTCATGGTGATGGTATGGCATGTTTCAGCATACAACTATAAAATAAATGAAATGAGGAAAATATGCAGACCTAGCTGTAATAGTTCACAGTAATTTGACTAGTTATTACATTAGGCATTTTCAAGAATCTGTATTATTTTTTCCCCCTTTTAAAATGTTTGAAAAATGAGCCATGACTTTGCCAAACATGATAGTTTTGAATTCTGGAGAGGTGTAAAGTATGGTGATTCACTCTCTCTCTAAGGTTTCATTTTGATCAAAAACTCTTACCTTCCACTATCTTCCTATGGAGAGTCTTACTGTACTATACTGGATGCAGTGCAAAAACCCAGAACCACCACAAGAAAGGGTATAAAAAATGAGCTGTCCGAGCTGACAGAGGCCTCAGAAGGCCACTTTGGGAAGCTGTGCAGAGGAATCAATAAGCGGAAGAGGAAGGCAGCCCGTTTCCTCTGGACACTCAGTGCAGCATCGACCTTTAACCAGCCTAGCAGGCTTTTAGTTTGATTAAGACTTTAATTTTGCAGCAAAGAAATTACAAATTGAAAATATCTAGTAGGTCATCTGTCTTGGCACTTCCACAATTACAATATGCTTTATGACATATAATTATCATCACTGACAGGAAAGGAAAAAAAAAATCAACCTCTGCCATCCACCATGACATAGCCCATTTTTCCTTGGTCTGTAAAGTCATCACTAGAGAGATCTTTTAGATTTCTCACTTCTCTTTACCCATGCTGTATACAAATTCCCCACAAATTGTCACTGAATAACATAAGTTGGAAGTGGATCTCAAAATAGAAGTAATGTTAGTCTGGCATTGGCCACCTGCTAGGACGTAGGTCCACTCGGACACTAACACAATGATTACAACTCCTCTGCAAACTGCATTTCTCTGTGTCCTTGGTATGACGCCTCACCTCTCTCATCTCAAACGCCTCCTCCTGGCTCAGGTTTGTACACCACACCAGGACTGTGGCAACAGCACCTGAACAACTTCCTTCTCTACAACTGATAACTGATCAATGTCACTGATGACTTTACACTGTCATGGGGGCCAAGTGTCTAAAAACACATACAGAAAAAAATATTCAAAAGAATCACGAGTGTCATCTTTGACTCATTTTCCATTCTTTTGCACATATACGGCTCCAAGCTTTTGCATCCGGTGTGTCCTTTTCCTAAAAAGCATTTCCCCTTTGCAGCTGACTCCTTGTCATCATTCTGATCCCACCTTGTCATCACTCTGATGTCAATTTAAACATCACTTCTGAAGAATGGGCTTCCTTGACTGCTCTATCTATAGCAGTGCTCTGTCATTCTTATTACCTTGCTACAACTTACTCTTCACAGAATCACGATATCATTGAGTCATTATGTTTATTCATTTAATTGTTGTTTATTGTTTGACTCTCCAACTAGAATGTACACTCCAGAGGACTGGTACTTATTTCTGAGTTGTTTTACCACCAGTGCCTAGGACTTTACTAGAAATAACTCAATGTGTATGTAACAAATAAATGAATAAACAGATGAAATGATGTAGTTTGAGGTCACACCACCTACAAGAGATTTGGTATTCACCCATGAAGAGCAGGGTGAAGGTGGATGCTGTATTCCCACCTAAAACATGAGCCCTCAGGCAGGGATGAGTGCCCACACGTCATGGGCATCTTGAGTTCCAGCAAACTTCCAATAAGACCTGCAATCTATTTGCAAATAAAATAGTAAAAACATGCTTCCGTGTTACTATTTTTCAGATATGTTTTTAAATGGCTACATAAAAACATTTTCCTACTAACTTGTATCAATAAAATAGGAAATCCTAATTGAAAAAATGCACAATAACCATGGGATTCAAGAAAACCACTCTGCCAGAGAGAACATGAGAAATGACAAGAAGAGGGTCAAATCGGGGTCTAAATTCCAGTTTCTCCACTCCTTAAAGTAGTTACTATAGGCTGTATTTTTTGCATGGGTGCATTCTCACAGAATTTCTTGTAAAGATTGTATAGAACAGGTTGACCTGGTCCTAAGAAGATACTCAATAAATGTCAATTCCTTTCCTCTTACATTCAATACTCGATGTTACAGGTTGAATTATGTCTCCCGAAAAGATATGTTAAAAGTCTTTATTCCCATGACCTCAGAATGCAACCTTACTTGGAAACAGGTATTGCGGATATAATTAGTTAGGATGGGGTCATACTGGAGTAGGGTGGGCCTTAATCCAATATGACCGGTGTCTTTAAAAGATGATGATGTACAGATACACACAAACACAGAATGCCACGTCAAGATAGATGTGAAGACTGGAATGATACAGCTGCAAGCTCAGGGATGCCAAGGATTGCTGTTGACACCAGAAGCTAAGAGAAAGGCATGGGACAGATTATACTGTAGAGCTTTCCCCCAGAGATGGCGGCACTGCCGACACTTTGATTTTGGACTTCTAGACTCCAGAACTATAAGACAATACATTTCTATTGTTTTAAACCACCCAGGCTGTTGTACTTTGTTACAGCAGCTGTAGGGACCTCACACATACAGAGAGACTGCTGCTGGAATACATTTCCTGGGCCAACACATTTCCAATCTTTCAATTTCATCTTATCTTCATCACATTGTATCGTCTCAAAATGCCTTTTATTTCTTAGCATTTCTAACCCTCAGATATTAGACAGTTACGCACCTTAGTTTGATTATATATATATATATATATATATTAATATATAAGATAGAGAGAATATATAGAGAGAGAGAGAGACGACACAGATTTAATTACTGTAACGTCTCACCATAGATCAAACTCTCGAGTCCTTAAACTGTTTCTAATGCCATTGTGCAATGTTTCTTATTGCAAGGGAGTAGCAATGAATTGCCTCCAACAGAAAAATGTCACCAAGCACTAGTCTGATATATTTAGACAGCTATGACTGCCTTCCTGCTATACATCATACATCGTACCTGAAAAAGATACACATTACATTTATTCCTCTTTTTCTTTTTTTCTGACTAGTTCAAGGCATGTTAAACATGGCCCTCCTAGGCTGAAATCCAGTTTATAATCTGTGTGATTTGTGATGTATTTATCTTCATGGAGACACATGTTTTTCTTCCAATAGTATTGCACATTGATTTGTTATTTTTAATTCTCTGAGTCTGTTTGAAAAAGTAGTGGAGGACCTTTTTTCACAGTTACTGAACAATCCCTCACTTGACTTTCTTTTGCACCCATTTGGTGTCACTTAAAAATTTCCATAAGATGATGCTTTATTGCTCTTTCACTAAAGAAAAAACAAACAAAGAAAACAAACAAACAAAAAACTCAGATATAGATTCATATTTTTAGACTAATTTATCCTGGATTTCAGGCCAGCATTCCCTGAAGGGGAGTTATTTTTCCTTTCTGACAATGTGGCGTGCCTACCAAATGGTCTCTGAGAAGAGCCAGTCAGCAACAAATGTTCAAATGCCTGGCCCTATACAAGGGGCCAGCATCCTGAATGAAGACAGACAAGAATCTTCCTTGATAAAATTTAAGTATCTAATCAGAAAGACAAACAATAAATACATAATTGCAAGCATGTGAAATATCACGGCAGATATTTATAGAAAACACAAAACAGAAACCCTAACCAGGATTTGCTTAGTCCAAATAAAAAAAAAGTTGTTTGAGAAATGATGTTTAAGCTGAGCTTTCAAGGTAAATAAGTATTATTAATCAGGTCTATAGAAATTACATAACTTAAGCAATATATACGTGTAATTTAAAAAAATTGGTCATATTTTCAGATAAAAAAACATAGAAATTTTCTAAGATAGTGGCAGAACTGGGGCCCCTGGGGGCCAAGAGCTTCAAGGCCTATGATCTTGACCACTATATCACACTCATATATGCTCCCTGCTACCTAGAATTTTTTTCTTCATTTTTATTAAAGACTTATCTCAGGTGATATATTGGCCAATCCTTCCCTGAGCAAGAGGTCTCCAAATTAGATAGCCTAATCCCCTTCTGCAAAGCTCCTACCTCTATTCATAGTCTATCTCTTCTATGATATATCAACATTTATATGTGTGTGCGTATCATAGTATATTAGTCTGAGACTTTTTTCATTCTTCTAACTTTATCCACCACATGTCTCTTCCATTATTAGAAAGAAAGAAAGAGACAGACAGACTAGAAGGAAGAAGGGAGGAATGGGAGAGAGAAAGTAGGGCGGTTAACTTTGCAAAGATAAAGACAATTCATATTTATAAAACTCAAAGTGCCTCGAATAGTGGTATGAATGTAGATGCCTCTTCTGTACATAAAAGCTGACTTGAAGGTCACTTACAGGTTAACTGACCATATATGAATGGCTTTATTTATGGGCTCTTAATTATTCCATTGTTCCATATGTCTCTTTTTATGCTATTACCATACTATTTTGAATGCTATAGGTTTGCAGTGTGGTTTAGAATCAGGAAATATGATTTCTATAGCTTTAATTTAGTTTATTTGAATTATTTCTCTTCTTTAATAGTCTAGCTAAAGTTTTGCCAATATTATTTATCTTTTCAAAAACAAGTTTTAGTTTTATGTTTTTCTAATGTCTTTCTAGTTTCTATATTATTTCTTTGTAATTAAATTTGCTGGGATGGCATTGGTTAATAAAACTATATAGATTTCAAATGTACAATTTTATAATATGTTATATGCATATTCATTGCGTGCTGACCACTCAAAGTTAAATATCTTCTATCACCATATATTTGACCTCCTTTACCCCATCTACAGCCCCCTTCCCCCTTTCCCTTGGTAACCACCAAAGTATGAATTTTTGTCTTGTTCATTTGTTGCTTTCAGTTTTAAATCTCACATATAAGTAAAATCACATGGTCAACTTTTTGTCTGATTTATTTCGTTTAGCATGATAATCTCAAGATCCATCCATGTTGTTGCAAATGGCAGTATTGCATCTTTTCTCATGGCTAATATTCTATTGTTTATATGTACGACATCTGTACCAAATTCTGATCTTTATTACTGCTTTCCTTCTGCTAACTTTGGGCTTAGTTTGTTCTTTTTCTAGTTCCATTAGGTGTAAAGTTAGTTTGCTTATTTTAGATCTTTCTTTTTTTCTGAAAGTAGGCATTCATCTGTACACTTCCCTCTTAGAAGCTCTTTTGCTACCTTCCATAAGTTTTAGTATGTTGTTTTCATTTTCCTTTTGTCTCATAATACTTTCTGATTTCCCTTTGGATTTCTTCTTTGATCATTGGTTGTTCAGGAATGTGCTGTTTAACTTCTACATATTTGTGATTTTTTTTTTTTTCAGTATTGCTCATGTTACTGATTTCTAGCTTCATACCACTGTGGTTAGAATGCATATTTGACATGATTTTAATTTTCTTAAATTTGTTAAGGCTTGCTTTGTAGAACAACATATGATCTATTCTGGAGAATGTTCCAGGTGCACTTGAGAAAAATGCGTATTCTGGTGTTGCTGGATGGAATGTTCTTTATGTCTGTTATGTCTTTGTGGTCAATAGTGTTGTTCAGGTCCACTGTTTCCTTATTGATTTTCTGTCTGGATGATTTCTCCAATGTTGCAAGTGAATTATTGAAGTCTCCAACTATTATTGTATTGTTGCTTTTTTATTATCCGACTCTCCTAGACTGCAAGGTTTTACACATGAAGAGGAATTTTTCTCTTGTTGCTTTCAAAATTCTCTCCTCATCTTGAACTATAACATTTTGAATACAATGTGTCTCAGAGCAAGTTTCTTTGGGTTGATCTTACTTGGGGCCCTTTGAGATTTTTCACCTGGATGTCCACATAATTTTGGAAGCATTTTGCTAATATTTCTTTATATAAGCTTTCTGCCCCTTTCTTTTTCCTCCTTCTGGGACTCCCATGATGCAAATGCGATTGACTTTGATAGTATCCCATAATTCACACAGGCCTTCTTCACTCCTTTTCATTATTTTATCTTTTTGTTCCTCTAACTGGTTAGTTTCAAAGGACTTGTCTTTGACACCACTGGAAGTGGGGTACTGGGACAAGGGTCCTCTTCAGGATCCACAGTTGGGTACTCAGACACACTTATTACTAGACACATAGATGAATGTGGCTCCCTTCAGGTCCCTTGAAGGCCTACTGCCAGGTCACTGGATGAGTCCCAGGGTGGGAAAACTGACCCTGGACTATGTCTGAGAGAGGCTGGAATTAAGTCCCAAGGCTATTTCAAGTCCATCACCAAGATTAAGATCTTCAGACCTAACCTTGGAGACATGGATGACATGTCTCTTACTAGGACGATGGTGAGGCTACACAGCTCCCTGACTGTGGCTAGAGGGGTTGAAGCCACTTATAGTGCCATTTCAGGATTCCCTGCGGTGCAGACAGTAGTATCTCCTGCTGGGTCTTTGGGCCTGCAGGGCTGCCTGTAGACTGTGGCTGGGAGGGACTGGAGTCAAATATATGGCCCTTTCAAGGATCTCTGGGTCCACAGAAATTTTTGCAAAAATGTCCACTTATATTTTGTGGCTAGAATGTGTTTATTACTGAAAACAACATTTTTCTCTCTAGGTTTAGTAATTTTTTCCTTGGAAACTTCATATAATCATAAAATCCTGATTATTCTATAACATTATTGATTTGAATTGCAAAGATGTCACCATAAGAACTTATCATTTCCAATACAGAGAAAAAGAAATCTGCCCCTAAAGCTAATGCAAATAGGTGAGAACAGGGGAAAAATCAGAAGTCTAGGGGCAGCAAGAACTGGCTCTGTATGAAATGAATGAAAAAAAAATTATCTCCCATTCCAATAATATATAACTTTCTAAAAGCATCAGTTGACTTTCATATTCAAAGAAAAATGTGTAATTACCATGGCAATCCCTGTAGGACATGTTACATATTGCACATGAGAGATATGAAGAGATAAATAGACATGAGGTCTCTTATAACAAACAGCAATTTCTTTTTATGAAGATTTTTCCCATATGAAAGACTAGGATTTGACATCTCTCAAGGGTATCTTTCCCAACAACCCTGACACCATGTAGAAAGGGAACAAATGATTCCTTAGGGTGACTTGGCTGATACAAAAGCTTTTCTGATTTTATAAAGTGCTTTTATTTTACTTTGTTGCATAAAGAGATTTAGCCAGAATGTATCCTGGAACAAAGACCTGCGTGATCATTTCCTCCCATCCCTCGGACATTGTCGGATGCCCCTGCCCTCTGCCTGCTGTCCTCCATTCTAGGCCTAGAACATATTGGACCTTAACCTTGTGATGCCATAGGTATGTGGCCTGGCTTTTACTCTCAGTCTGGAATGTGGCCTTTTATATTTTCTATCATTCGCCCTCTTGGTTTCACTCACAGCACCATAAATATCTGTATCTTATTTGTTTTGTTTCCTCTAACAAAAGCATTTTTCCATGAGAACAGGGTAATATTTTGCCTTTGTGCCAGGATTTAGCAGAGTATTGAACACATTCTTAGCACTCGGTACCTATGTGTTGAGTAAATTAAGATGATCTCTTAATTCATTTGTTGTTGTTGTTGAATTCTCAAACCCTGATTTCCATAACACCTTTTATGATTTCATCACTGCCTCAGTTTCTCTAGAGCCACCTTTCAAATAAAACCAGTCCCATCCTACATTCCAGGTGGTCAGTGCTTCATTACTACCAACACAGCACATTTTCTTTTTCTTTCTACACTCTGCAAAATCTGTTTTATTTCCCTGGAAGTGTCTTGACATTTCTACATCTAGCTAAATGGTACACATCCATCAAGTGTCAACTCAGGTTGACATCTTCTCTTCCTCCTCACTGTTCCTTTAGTTTCTTTGATTTCTGAACCATATAGTCACAGGCACGCCAGCACCACTACGATCATATACCCATCACGACACTTCATCCATCCAGAACACGGCACCACCTTGTCATTTCACAATTCCCACATTAAAACAATTAACTTATGCCTTCTGTGTCTATATTTACACTTCTCGTGCCTTTGAAACTTTGCTCCTTATAAACAACTTGGAGAGCTTATAAAAATATTCAGATTTCTAGATTCTGATTTGAGAGAATAAATTACAGAACCTATTATAGATCATGAAAAAGATATGTCCACAATTGGTTCTGTAGGAGCATGATATTTCAAAGGTCCTCTGTGTATTAAAGCATCATTCTTTTTTTTTTTTTCTTAAGAGTCAAACTTCTATCTCCACCTGCCATAGCAACACAATACCATTTATTCAAGACTGGATTGAGAAATCTCACATCTTAAAAGCATATACTTAAAATTGCTCAAATGCACTGTCTAAAAAAGTTTTTTTACATCCGCAATACAAAAAATATATATATAAAAATAATGGTCTGGTCATTTTCCCAACTACTGAGGAATGCACTGTAATGAGCTATTCAGGTCACATATGATTCCCTCCCTCTTTTTTAAAAAAAGAGAATTTATAGCAGCTCTTTCTTCTCCCTGCTACTATCACCACTAACCAGCACCATTTTTTTTCTTCTTCATCATCGGAGGTATAATTTATTAATGAAATCTTATGTTTTCAATATATTATTTTATCTAGTTCTTACAACTTTCTTGCCATTAGGAACACTAGACATTGCTTCATAAGTACACTTGGGGGCCATTTTAATCAGCAGAATTTCAACAAAAAACACAGAGATGCAAAAACTGTGGCACTAAATAAAATGGGAAAAATAAACGTGTTTACCATATGAGCTTAAACAAGAAGGCACATCACCTCTTTGTTCAACCTCAATTGGAACATGTGGGTTAGAAAATTCATTCTTTCTACTGCTCTGTTCATGTCTGTGAATGGTCGTGCAAGTGCCATGTAATCACATTGTATTATTTTTCAGAATATTATTTTACTTGCAATGTGCTCTGAAAAAAAATCTTTCCATATAAACCAACATGTGTGTATATACACATACACACACACACACACACACACACACACACACACACATGCATATATATATACTCTCATTTTGATGTTCATATTTTATTCCACTTTATAAATGTACTCAATTAATTTTTTCTTTTCGCTATTTGTAGACTTTCAATATGTCTATTGAAATAAATATTTTCATTAATACATTTTTGAACACTTATAGCCAGCTTTTCCTTCAGTGGATCTGATGAGTCTAAACATCTCTGTAATTTAGAATTATGATGTATATTGCTCTATTACTCCATTTAAGCATTTTAACATTTCACACTCATTACAGAAATATGAAAATATATATTTTCCAGAACATGAACTAAATATTATGATGAGCTAAATTAATGTCATTTTAATTTTTGAGTTTATTTATTTACTAATGAAGCAGAACAAGTTTTGATTTTTAAATTTAGTTTTGAGTGTGAGTGCTGTTTATGTCCTTTGATATGTAGAGTGCTCATTTTTTTTTCTAATTTGTCAGACAAATTTTGTTTAGCGATTGTTTTAAGTCAGTTTATTAGAGTTATAATTTACACACGATAAAACTCATTCTATTTAGTTTAAATTTCTATAAATTTTGACAAACTCGTTCAGTTCTATAAATACTACCACAATTAAGATATAAAACAGTTCTATCATTTTAAACAACTCCTCCTCTCTAATCTCTGCAAATAAAGATTTGTTGTTCATATAGTTTGCCTTTACAAGAAGGTCATATAAATGGATTCATATGGCATAGACTGTCTTTCGAATTCTTCCCCTTAATGCAATTCATTTAAAACTCATCCATGTTATTACGTAATCAGCAATTTCTTATTGATTGACTAATTGATTGCTCAATATTATTCCAAATTGAATGATGTTCTACAGATTTTTATACTTTTGCCAGTTGACAGACATTTGGGTTATTCTCAGTTTCTGATAATTATGAAAAAAGCTTTAGAAACTAAACTATCATACAGGATTTTATGTTAATACATGTTTATTTTACTTGGTTAAGCAAGGAAGAATGGCATTGCTTAGTCATATGATGAGTATATGCTTAATTAAAAACAAAAATAGAAAATTGTTTTCCAAAGTGGCTGTATGATTTGGTATTCCCAACAGAGTGTATGTGAGTTCTAATTGCTCAGCATCCTCACCAGCACTTGATTTTTTTGCTTATTATCTATTCTACTAGGTTGATAATAATACATCATTGTGGTTTTAAGATTACCATACTGTATAATATGCCTCAGATTATTTTCATACATTTATTTTTACTGTCACTTGTACTATTTTTATCATTTAAATTTTAAACTTTCATTTCTACTGTATTAAGATGCATCCATTTTTATATATTGTCTTATATCCTTCGACTTTGTTAAACTCAATAATTTTAGTAACCTTTCTATAGATTCCATTCAATTGTTTACATAAATGATTATTTTGTCTGTGAGTATAGGCAGTTTTTTTTTTCTTCTTTCCACTTGATGTCTTGTTTTTCTTGCATTGTTGCAATGGTCAGTACATCCTGTGCATGATGAATAAAGGTGATGAGATCAGACATTCTTGCCTTGTTCTCAGAGAAAAAACGTTCAGTCTTTTATCATTAAATATGATATTAGCTGGTTTTTTTTTTGTAGGTGCTCTTATCAGATTGTTTCTATCCTTATTTCACTGAGAGTTTTATTTTACCATGAGTAGATACTAACTTTTGCCAAATAATTTTTCTTCAGAAATTCACAGGGGAATTTTATTAATTTTCAAGTGTTGAACTAGATTTTTTTATAAGTACGGATGCTGACCTTTATTGTTCTGTGTACTATAAATACTGCTCCCAAACTATCATTTTTTTTAATTTTAGTTGTGTTAAATGTATATTTAATAGAATCTACTGACCTTTTATGGTCTCTATCTTTGGTGAAATACAATTAGTTAAGTTTTAATATTATATAGTCTCCCATTCAATTTATGTATCAGAATTTATTCACTCTTCATTCATCTTAGGCTCTTTAGGTTATTATACACAAAACTGAAATATGTGTCTTCATGCACATGCCCTCCAAGTATATATTTTCTTTATAGGTAAGATACACATGGGAACGGGGGCCAATGAATTAAAATACATTAAATATTTAAATGGCTTTAAAAATATTTTACACAGATGCTATCATAAAGAGTGATCCTAATGTATACTTGCACCAGCAAAATATGAGTTATTGTTCAATGTCATGGAAAGTGCAAACAGTTTAGCAGGATGCAATGCAATTGGGGTCAGGGAATGCTAAAATTATGGCATTATTAATTCACATTACTATTTTTCTTGTAATTTTATACATTTTTTTAACTTCTGTTTTATGTTGGAAACCCAACGTACTTATCTCTTTAGCTATTAAATTCCATTGTTCCCACATGAACAACTAGCAGAGTGTATGAACCATGGATTTCATTGTCTTTAAAATGTGTTTATTTACTCACTGCATTATTAAACACTCTCTTTCATTAAATGGTTGATTATATTATTTGGGAATCAACAATGAGACAGATTCCAAATTTATCACAAACTTACAGATACTTGTAAAAGGTTAAGAAACACTTTTCTTAACCTTATCTGTGAATTATATGTGTATGTATTATCATATATAATATTATATGTAACATATGTGGTATTATATATTACATCATATATATGAGAGAGAATTTAGTTAATCATTACTTACAAAATAACAATAAGAAATATGTTTTTACAGAATTCAGAGTTAGAGAGAAAGAGGAATAAGAATACTGTTGTAAGATGGCATCAGTAATATTAGGAAAAAGCACAGGAAGCAAAGGTAGGGTCAGGAGGCATTCATCAAAGCAGATAAAGCAAGGCTGGGATCCAGAGGATAAATGCTGTCACTCATCATCCATGATATGTTCCAAATGAATAGGAATAACATCAATTAGCTATGTTTCTCTTGGTGGGGGAGTTGGAGTCTTACATTAAAATGAGATAATTATCTTTATTTTATTTTATTTTATTTTTAAACATCTTTATTTTAAAGGGTCAACTGTATGCTCATCCCCTCTAAGGAGCCCTGCAATGACTTCTATCACAACCTATTTCTTCTCGACTTTGGATTTGAGAATTTCAAGAACAGGACACATCTTTTTAATTTGTTAAAAATAATCTATTGCTAAAATGTAGCCCAGGAAGGAAATCCAGATGTTATGAGCCCATAATACGCAACCTGCACAACTGGAGTTGAGGGACTTTGACGGAAGTGGACTTTTTCTAACCGATTGTTTAGGAATACTTTTGTTCTAATTTCACCATTCTCCCCGGTATTTTCTCCCAACTTCGCCTCTCAAGAGATATTATTATTTAGCCAACAAATATTTATTAATTGTCTACTAACTACGTGGCAGGAACTATTTTAGCCTCTGAGTCAACTTTAAATACAATATTTCACTAGAATAGTATGTCCCCCAAAAACTTTTATTAACATGTTCCACTGCTTTCCTGATATTAGAGAGTTATTTAGTGCTTATTTAGCAATTTTCTGACAGAAGAGAATAAATATGCTTTATATATGCTTAATCCTTTAATAATTTTAAATAAAATTTTACTTAAATATATTTAAAATGAAACTTGAAATCACTACTTGTTACGAGCTGAATTGTATCCCCTCAAAATTTATACATTGAAGTCTTAACCTCCAGTACCTCAGGATATGATCATTGGAATGGGCCCTATGCAATGACTGGCATCCTTATGAGAAGGGAGATTTGGACACAGACATGCATGTATGCAATGTAAAGACACAGGGAGAAGACAGTTATCTACAAGGCAATGAAAGAGGCCTCGAACAGAACCTTCCCTTGTGGCCTTCAGTAGGAGCCAGCCCTGTGCCAACACCTTGATCCTGGACTTCTAGCTTGCAGAACTGTGAGAAAGTCATTTTCTGTGGTGTAAGTCACCAAGTCTGTGGTACTTTTGTTACATCCCTAGCAAACAAACATGCTATGGTAACTGTAATAGCATTTATACCTGCAACATACAAAATATAAGAGTGGATATAAATGTACTAAAATTTTAAGCAGTGCCCTGAAGGACTTAGAATATTCTTGCCTTTCTGACTTTTATAATGTGAACTGATGGGTTAACAGGGCTTCAGAACACCATCTAGGACAATGAGTGTTTACACACAGTTGGAGACCTGCATCATGGCCACGATGCCTTTTCCCAAGCATCTGCTTCTTCCTTTGACATTGTGTTTATTCAGCTCAGAATGTTTGGAACCAAGTCAGGCTCTGCATTCATCGTATGAGGCACTGAAATGCCAAAGCCTAGATAGCATATATAACTGGCACAGTACATCTCTCTCCAGGGACCTTTCCTGCCACATTGAGCTGAAGCAGGTATGGAGTCTCCGCCCACACCTCTCGCTCCTGCTTGCCTCAAGCTGGAGCCTCTGACCTGACATTCCCAAGTGAGGTGTTGAGAAACTGGAGCCCTTGATTCAACTTGGGAAATTGGCTTGAGGCAATAATTGTGGAACAGAAAGAAGGGACTGGATGGTGACATATGATATGTAGAGGGACAAGAACAACAGGTTAGGTAATGGAGGAGGCAACGAGGAAAGAGAAAAGCAAATAGGTAAAGGACAGAACATGACTAGAAAGAAAGGTCTTGGAAAATGGGATTTGAATAAAAACAGCCAGATGAAAAAAATAGAAACATGTTCTCTAACTTTTAAAATTTTAATTTTTTCTCACAACCTCTCTTACACATGCTAATTCTTCTTGGCCTCTGCTCCTTTGAAAATCCACTGATATCTTTGCTAACCAGGTATATCAATATCTTCCATCTTTTTCTCCTTTGCCCTGCCTTGCTCCTCTCTGGTGTTTTGAAGAAAAAAAGGAGCATATTCTGACAAACAAAGACCATTTATGATACCCTCAAATAATATCCAAATATTTTAACAACATTAATTGGTTAATGGCCATTTAGGATTTCGACAACTATGTAAAAATGTGCTTCATTGGGAAAGAAGGTGGGCGAAGTTGGCTTAACTTCATCTAAGTATGAGAGTGTATGCATTAAGAGAGAATCTCAATGTCTTTAGGTATTCTTTCTTAAAATGCCCCACCATCTAACACTCACTACTCTACCTTTTGTGCTTGTTTCCTTCCTGTAACACTTAACCTTCATGAAATATACTCCATTAGTGTCTCTTAGTCTTATAAGTGAAAACATTTCATCATTATAGAGAAAGATAATGAAGCCTGGTTTTATAAAACAAGGTTTTCTGATATTGCCACCTTGATTACAAAATGATATACCACTTCTTAAGATGAGCATGGTCCAGAGACAGAGAAGCTATTAGAAATGTATTCTCAGTATGATTTAATTATCCAATGGCTCCCCACTAAAGCACTCTAAAAAGTTATTTGTATGTAAATCCTGTTGACAGTGTATTATTCTTACTATAGAGCTGTGCATGAGGAAGTATACTTCCAATTATTTGTAGAAACATAAACAACAAATACACTTTTAAATGTATTTATTTAAATGTCGGTAAGAGAAATATTTCTACAATAACCATAGTAGACTCACTGTATCCCCAGCTATGTATTTGTAAGCACATGGTGGCATATTTTAGAGGGATAGATGTTTTTTCTTTTTCATTAATTAATTTTCTGAAGAAATTGTTATTATCATATTTACACTTTCCAATTAATGAACATCAACTCTGGGTCAGCCATTAAGGCATTCTCACATGTCATTTAATCTCCATGATGAATCTGTGAATGGACATTATGCTGAATACAATATATATATATAGAATGAGGCAGAGAGGTGATGCATTTGGTGCTAATGGTAAAAGAGAAAGCTGGGATTCAAACCCATGTCTGCTAGCCTCAATCCATGCTCTTTTAGCAACAAAAAAGATTTTCCCTCCCTCTTTTCCTCTCTCTCTGTCTTTCTCCCCCTCTTAAAATATTTTTGTTACTGAAATAAAGATTACATAATATAAAATTCACTATTTTAACTTGTATAATTGTCTGGCTTTTAATATATTCGGTATGCTATGCAACCGGCACCATGAATTTCAGAACACTTCTATCACCCTGAAAAGAAACCCAGTCCTTATTATCCATCAGTTCCAAGGCCTCCCTTTCATTTAATCTACTAACAGCCACTAGTCTACTTTCTGTCTCTATGGATTTGCTTATTCAGAACATTTCATATAAATAGTATCGTAAAATTCATGTCTGTTTTCTTTCACTTCTTAATGTTCTCAAGGTTCATCCCCGCTGTAGCCTATAAAATCACTTCCTTACTTTTTATGCCTGAAAAATGTTTTATTGTATGGATATATTACCTTCTTTTTATCCATTTATTCAGCAGTTGACAAATATTTAGGATAGCTGGTGGTCCATTCATCAGTTGGTAGTCACAATCTCCCAAGATGCTGAGAAACAAAAGAAACCCACAGAAAACTGCCTCTCAATGGTTTAAGTCTCTGTGTGTTTTTCTAGTTTAATGAATAAAGTACCTATCAATGAATAATCTTTGCTATTTCATTGGATATATTATGCCTTTTCTATAAAGGAATATTCTCTTTTAAAATTTGTATATATAGCCTGCTTTTGAAAAAAATAGCATTAAAAGATTGTAATAGTCCACTAATAGGCCAGGCATTGCACTGAGTTTTCTAAATACATTATTTAATTTATTCCTATGAAAACATGTGCAATTGTTTGTACTTTCCTGGTGTCACAAATGAGGACACTGCAGCTCTGAGAGTTTAGGGGACTCGTGCAGACATTCACAACAAACCCAGGATAGAATTATTTATTGTCAAGTCTAAGCTGAATCTAAATAATTTTTACTTCCACTAATACTTTATAACCCAAGGCAGTCTGTAGCTATGCTGACACAGAGGTTAATATAGAATCTAGAATAGTCAGACTCACAGAAGAGAGTAGACTGGTAGGTACCCCAGGCAAGGCTCAGGGGGAATGGAGAAATGGTCAAAGGGTACTCAGTTTAAGCTATGTAAGATGAATACATTTTGGAGATCCAAGCTACAGTGTGGTGGGTCTCTTGTAAAGAACAGTTTGAAAAAAATTTGTCATGGGTCTCTTGGGTTTCTCAACATCTGTGAGTATCACTAACTGCCACTCTGTTCTACACTGTCTTGTCAAGATTTTGCCTAGTAAACAGCCTTTAAAGATGCAGAGAGTGCCTGCCTCCATGTTGCTGTTAACAATAATGTATTGTGCACTTGATATTTGCCAAGAGGGTAAATCTTAAGCATTCTCATCTCACACACACACACACACACACACACACACACACACACAAATTGTACTTATGAAGTGATGAATATGTCAATAAGCTTGATTGAGATAATCATTTCACACCGTGTGTCTTTGTGTGTGTATATATGTGTGTACATATGCTAAAACAGTAAGTTGTACACCTTAAATGTATACAATTTCAATTTGTCAATTATTCTTCAAGAAAGCTAAAAAAAGCTAATGCTATCATAATGAAGAAGGTAGTTTCCTATAGAGAAATAAAGAATAGTGCAAGTAATGTGTCCCTAGTTTAAAGGACTTGCAAGTATTCAGTATAGCAGATATAACACGTGGCTTGAAGGATGATGCTGGAAAATCACATACGAGTAAATCCATGTGGCTTTCAAATAGTTTTTATAATAACAAATTTTGTAAGCAACATATTACACCAAACATCATTACCTAAAGTAGATAATATGCTCAAAACTAAAAAGGTGAGCCAAGACCCCACATGACTGGGCTACCACCTCACTTCACACTGGTTCCAGCAGAACCTTCCACGAAAGCCACATTCCTATATATCACAATTAGAAAGACACTCGCCTAACCCAATAGCCTTTATTTGTCAGCAAGGAAACTGAATACCAGAGAGGCGAAGCAGCTTGCTAGTGCCTTAGTGACAAAAATGGGAGTTGATCATAAATATTTGAATGCTAGTGCAGCAAAATGTTTCATCTTTCATTTCCTGTTTTTCAGAGACTAGAAGAGATGCTCAATAAATGTGTCTTGTGTAAGCAAGTGGATTTTGAAATTAAACAGGCCCCTGTTTCATAGTGTGCCCCCATCACTTTGAACTATTCACTCAACTTTTTGAGCCTTATATTTCTATCCATGAAGTAGAGATAATAATAACACTTGGATCCTTGAGTTCTGGTAATCATCTGATAACGTAAGCGCAGAGAGTGTCCACACACCAGGTCTCCATTCAGGAGACATGGGTTCTAGGCTGCCCTAGACAAGTCACTGAACCTCTCTAGTCGCTAGTCTGTAAACCCAAAAGGAGTTGGAGTCACTGACAGTTTCCTCCAGAGCACTATCAGCACATAAAATTTTATGACATTTTATATCCTTCTACCAAGTAAAAAATGGCATTCATTGTACTTTTAAAGGTGTCCTTTGGCCAGATGTTTCAATAGAAAAATCTCCTTTTGATTTCAAAAAATTTCAATTTATTGCAAATTCAAAAAGAGATGGAACACTCTTTATTCAAAATCTGAAATAGATAAGCCTTAAAATCATTAGTGTACATTTTATATCTACTAACTGCATCAGTATTTTCATTATTTAGCATATAAGTAACTTTAGTAGTTAATTTTTTATTTATAAAGGTATATAATGTAAAATCTGAAAGAGATGTTTACTGACATTTTGTAGCCCCATTTCTTGATGGCAAATATCAGGAATTTACAATGGGGAAGGCAATGGGGAAATGTGAACAGGACTATAAATCCATTTGGCCTGAATTCATTCAGAGTGTAGTGACCATTTCCTCTGCTGAGTCCGGTGAAGGGAGCAGAGAAAGAAAGAAGTGGAGACGGCCTAGTCAGGCCATGCAGCTGATCACACCACTCTTAATATCAGGGTCTTTTTTCACTTATAGCAAAAGCATTTTTTTTGATGCATATTAAGCACTCTGTCACAGAGGGCAAAACACTATAAGCTAAAACCAAGAAGGTTACAAGCCAGAAACAAATATCATAAAGGGATTTTTGAATCCCTTTAGAAGTCATGAAGATTAAATTAAGGTCGCTCTATCTCTACTAATAGTATACTTGCACTTTGTTCAAATCATTTATTTGTTATCCCATCCTGCCTTTTCTCTAAAATTTCTTCTGTGAGATTTGTTTGTAAATGTGAGGCTTTAAAAATCTTAAATGTTGTATATACTGACTCATATCTATCAAAAAGAAAAGAAAGAAAGAAAGAAAGAAAGAAAGAAAGAAAGAAAGAAAGAAAGAAAGAAAGAGAAAAAGAAAGAAAGGAAGAAAGAAATTCAAGCTTTAACTTGTGGTTCATGTTTTATATTCTGACCAAGAAGCTTCACACTAAAATACACTGAGAAAGGTACAAGGCCTGCAAATGTCTTTTGAGCAGCACCTCTGGGACTGTGGATTCATCTGCTGTAGATGCCATCTCATGATCCTAAGGATCAGGTAGGGCAGTTCTGTGTTAGAAGGTGAAATACTGCCAATGACAACCATTAAAAAAAAAAATCCATCAGTGCTCATGTCAATCACTAGTGTATGCTGGCACTTGGTACTGACTTGCTTTCTTTTTATCCATAAAAAAGGTACTTGTTCAATCCACCTCAGAGTTTGTTTAAAGTTTATAATTAAATAATACTACAGAAATAGAATGAAAAGGGCGATGTGCAGATTTACAAAATGCCTATATTGTAACAACTATTATTTTTCAAAATTTCCACCTTTAATATCTCACTTTCTTTAAAAATATCATCTAGATATGATAGGCATCTCCGGAAGCCTATCATATAATGTTCTTTCTCTTGGCTGGGATTCCACTGTTACTTCTCTAGGAATGACTGTCTGCTCTTACTATTCTGGAGACTGAAGGTTTAACATTAGATTTGTGTTTCCCTCCGATTATCATTGTCATATCCTGGAATTGATGATTAGACTTCTTCGCTTTCTTAAATTTCAAAGCTTCCACTTTCACTTTCATCTAATATTTTAATGTTTTGTTATTGTTTGTTTTTAATATAGGAGCAAACCTGAACACAGAGAGATATTCATAAACATCAGAGGATGTTCATAAATACTGCCTGAGCTAGTCACTCCTTGATTGGCTCATTGGTTGTCTTGACAATTAATAATTTTTAGTTTTAAAGTAAAATTCTTTATTTTAAAAAATAAATTCTCTTTGGCCATCAGATACCTATAGGCTCCATTCTGTAAAAGCTCGTCTAACGTAGTGTTCCCCTTATCTGCCCCTCCCCATTCTGATCTCTCTCCTGTGGCCAATATCTTGGCTCTTCTACTGAGAATAATTCTTCCTCTCCTGCCAGTTCTTATACATTTGGCTTGTAGCACCCAGGAGCAAGTATCTTTGTTGATAACTGGCTTTGTCCCAAAGTATAGTTGACTGGAACTAAAATTCATTCCTCCCCTTCCACTTTGCTCTGCCACTCACCAACTCATCAGGCTAAATAGGGATGCTAAGACCCTGCATAAAATGTTTCTCAGCCATGCAGAAATTCATATCGCCTCCAGACCTACACATCCTTTCGTCCTGCACAGCCTTCATCGAGCAACTAAAAGCAGAGGTTTTAAGTCACTCATAATAAGTAGCACACCTGGCTTGGATTTTGGATAAATGATTTAAATTCCTGTGCCTTTATTATAAATAAAGAAAAGGGAAAATTCAATCTAGTAAATAATATTTGAATGAGCAACATTCAATAAATGGTAACTGATTAAAATTACTATTATCATTATAATTATCTTCTCAGCCTTTTCAAACCTAGATTTCTTACTCAACTCAAATATCACATACCTCCAATTTGAGACCAGGCCTACAGGATTCCACTTGGCTGCAGAGTCAGAAAGGAGGGTGTGTGAGGCCCAAATCTTTAGAATAGTACTTCCTGAACGTGGCTTCACAACAGAATCACCTGAGGAGATGGTGCAATCTCTCAAGCCCAGGTTAGGCCAATTAAACCAAGTGCTGGGGGCGGGGCCCAAACACCAGTGTTAAAGCTCCCTAGGTGTTTCTACTCTGCAGCCAAGACTGAGGGTCACTGTTCTACAAACAGCCAGTGAGGCTGTTAGTCTGGCTAGAAGCAAGCAGAGAGAGCTTACTTACTGCTTTCTGCATGACAGTGATTAGCTTTATGGCAGTAGTTTTGTTCAGTAGAACAAAAAGCAAGATCAGATAGTTGACTAGCTGAGAGAAGGAAACAGCTGGTCGACCTCTTGGGATTGAAGGTTGGTTAAGAGAGATTTAGAGTGCATGAGTTTTACTCTTCCCCAGCCATTTAATAACTGTGTACTCTTGGCTAAGTTATTTCACTGTAAGTCTCAACCCCCCTTTCTGTAAAGTGAGGATAAAAATAGCAATGAGGTCACAGATGTGTTGTGAGGATTAAATGAAATAGTTAATATATTTCAGTTACCATAGGTCATAGAGTATGCACTCATTAAAATGTATTATTATTATTATTATTATTATTATTATTATTATTATTAAGAAAGTGGGGGAATAGTTTATTACTTGATCCCTAATCTTGCTTCTGAGGTCACATGAAAACTGAGTAAAGGTGTAAAGTAGCAATTTTTAATTAATGTTATAAACGTTTCATTGACGTTGAGTCACAAGCTGGTATGTTGGAAAAAGCAAATTGAAATAATGATTTAGGATCAAAGAAATATGATTTTTCAAAAGTATGTTATCCCAGGCTCCACACAACAATCAAATTTCTGTCAAATCTTTTCTCTGTCATGCCTCTCAACTCATATTCTTTAAGAAACAGATGGTGTTTAAAAAAATATTCAGCACATCCTTCATCAGATTAGATGGTCTATGTGGCTGCACCTATGTGCCTGACATTGCACCTGTTGTCCCAGACTTCCAGTGCACATTATCCTCATCTTTCATGGGCTGTCAAGGATGTACTCTAGTCAATGGCACATGTGGCATCTGAGCCCAGGTGGGGATGACCCAAAGCTGTACTCTTCCCAATATAATGTAAAAACAGGGTCAAGAGAAAGGACAGTTGAGCTACAAAAATGTAGAGAAGGAGAGGGATGGCGGTCACATCCTCCCTTTGGCAGCTTTATATTTTTCTTATCATCTCCCTTGCACCAAAGTGCCCTCCTGCTCTCTTTTTCAGCTATTCCTCTGTTGTTGGCAGTGGCCATTCAATCTCCCTGTCAATGCCTCTCTCTCTCTCTCTCTTCTGTATAAGAAAAAGATAAGCACATTTCAAAAAGGAACACAAAGGGAGCCTATATATGTTAGTTGAATAATTATTAGAACTCATAGGCTCTATTTAAAGATTTGGATAAGAGCCCTACACATGGGACTGAAGATAGAACAGTGGCTTGAAACTCTGTCTCCTGCTCTGCCCTATTTGCATAACTAACAGGACACTCTGTCAGTTCTGGATGAATTAGATTTTTCACAGAGAAGGTTAAGACAAGAACAAGGGATTATGGCATATTCTAATGAAAAGTTGGACCCAGTGATTCTGCATCAATGTAGTTGAATAATTGCCTGCTTGTGGGGGTTTAGATGATTTGCCCAATTATATACGCTTTGGAAAAAACTAGAGAGTGTATTAGTGGTGATTGCTATATAGCAATGAGTGAGAAAATCGTTTATTAAAGCTGCACATTTTGATAGCTTCTGGCTCTCTGAAGTTTTCTGATTTGAAGCTCTAATCACTCCTGCTTATTCTCGACCATGAGTAAATTATTTGAGAAGTTTCAGACATATTTCACTCATCATGAAAATGTACATTTTCCTCCAAAATAAAAGGAAAATAAAATAACACTTTCAAATGATAAAATACAAAGCTTTAAAGTAGTTTTAGAATCAGTTCTGAGCTCCATGATAAACATGAGAAACTTGACAAAATAAAAATTATCAAAACCTTGAGCTCATATTAAGTTATGAAATAATCACAATAGAGAGAACACATGTGCTCCACATTCAGGAATTCTAATGTTAATATTTTCATGCTGTCATTCAAGATTAGACAACATAGAGTAGTAGCTTTTTTAAAAGTGCAAGATCATGTAGAGTGTGACATGTGTGTGTGATGATAAATTAAGCACCATCACCATCATAATTATCAATACAGTTTAATGAGCAGCATCTAAGAATCTCAGGTGCTGCTGATATAAGAACGAATAAGCCAGAGTGCATAACTCTTAAGTACTCATGGCCTGGTCTCTTTGGGAATGACTTTTCAATTTTTTACCACTTTATAGAACAAACGATACAATATGATAAAGAAGTTGAGGTTTGGTTTAGAGCAAATATCTGAACACTTCACTCATGGCTGTAACATGTAATGTTAATAGTTCTTTACACAAATAAAGTAGTATATAGCCTTAGTTGAAGGATTTTCAAAGAATAAGAATAATAACAGTTTTACATATAAAATTTCATTTGATCTCGAAAACATTTTAGAAATCAAATAAAGTATTTTGTTGTTGCTGTTGTTCACATTGAACATAGTGGAAACTGAGGCCCACAGATTGCAAATAATTTACCCCGGTCAAGGTGAATCAGGAGCACCAAGTCATTATTAAGCTCTCTATTCCTCATTCTAAAGTCCTAATGTTATGTCATGTCATATGCCAAGTACGCCTCGGCGCTTCAACATTTCTGCTCAAGAAAAAGCATTAACGTTTCTCAAACACTGATTCAAAAATATTTACTGTGTGACTTTTGATGCTACTCATCCCTTATATTAAGCAAAGTAAACAAAACTCCTTCCCTTCTTGGAGTATTTATTCCAATTGCAATAGGAAAGTGATATTAGAGACCTGCTCCAATACTCTGATATTATAAATATTTCTTTAAATTATAAAATAATCCTCAAATACTTTGTGTTTTGTCAGGGGTCATGTGGCTATCCATCCTTGAACTAAGATTCAGATATCCTGGGTTCTCATTCTGGGGTTACTACTTTGTATGTGGCTTGGGCCCTAGGACTTCTATTGTGAACATCCATATCTTTACAAATAACATGTAAACATTGCCACCTGTCAGGAGTTATCTTTCATTGCTGTTGAGTAGAGGTAATGAATACTGGCCCTTTTAAATACCTTTTCATGTGCAAAGCATTGCATTTATTTACTATGCATCCTTTCAATTACTTTTATCTTCTTAGCTCTTTAATCATGATATGCTTTCTTTTTTGAACCTCTCTCTTTTTGTCCTTCATTTTTCTCCTACCTAACTTAGTGCTAGGCAAGAATATTGAGGTACAGTAGAGACTCATTACATTTAACCCATGGTAGATTTGGTTTTCGTAAACATATATTAATATCTAAAGGTTGTTAAGTTGGCCATTTAAATTTGCTAACCATTATGCATCAAAAAACCCGTATTTTACTTTATCATCTGCTTTATGACAGAAGAATGAAGGAGGTGGGTAGAGAAGCATATCTATAGGAAGACGGTATGTTTTGAAAAGAAAAGTTTATATATATCCATTTTTGTTAATTTCATATTACCTAAGTTATCCAAATATCATGAGTGAATATTTTGCATCAACCTGCTTTTGGCTTTTAGGATAAGTAGGTGTGTCAATATACAACATTCCTGAATGGCTCTGTGAATCTTAGTTTCTCACCTGCTGTGTCTAACTGGTAAAAGTTTGTAAATTGGGTCACATTAGATATCTCATCAGTTTTTGTCAATGGGTGGTCATAAGTTTTACATTAGGGGCTTTGGAACTACCATTTACTGAAACATTTCAGAAGGAAACCTCTGTCTGTCTAGGTTGCAACTTGATCTATTTGGGGACTAACTGCAGAATAAATGTTTCTAAAGATGGAAGAGGCGAAATTTCCCTCTGGGTTCAGTATACAGCATTCTGCATGTATGTCCATTGCCTGCCAGAATTAGAGCGCAGAGGCATTCCTGTGATTTGCATAGCTCTTTTATCAACACTTTGACTTATTTAGAGACAGGCAAACATCCAACTGAACTGAGCCTTAGTCTCCTTCAGAACCTACATGAGAGAATGGAATTATTTAACTCCCTGGGCTAGGCTGAAATCAGTCCAAATGAGAAGCACGATTCTAATTCATACCACAGCCTCCCTGACAGCATGGTGACTTTACTTTACACTCACTGTCCAAACATTCAGCTCTTTTTACACAATTTGCCTCTTTTGTAAAGCTTTACTTGTGAAGGAGATAGTCCTCTCCAAGCAGCAATTCTTCCCTAATATGTTCCCAGACTGATAAGCCAGAGTCAGAGTTCAGAACTCAGTGCTGGATCATTTAAGGCAGAACAACATATCAGTTTGTAGAGAAAAGCAGCCCAGGAGACAAGTGCTGACCATTGCGACTATTTCCGCAATAATAAGGCAGTTGACAAGGCTGCCTTATCAGCAGGGATATTGGAAAAGTGGCCACTTAATTGCTCTGGACTAGTAAGCATCCTTTCCTTCCTCTAAAAATAAAATTGAAAGAGATGGTGACAGAGCATGCTACAGATGCACATCCTACATCTCTTGGCCACAGGTTTTCCTTGCTGTCCCTCAGGAATTTTTGAGACTTTATTTCCAATTGGAAGAAGCTTATTTCGAACTTGTCCCCATACTCTCTAGGTAATAGTGAAATAATGAAATGTTTTTATTTATTTATTTATTATTTCTCTTTTTTAAATAAGTAACCAGAATGGTACCATATTTTAAGATAAGATTTTATCCAAATATGCCTTTTTTCCCCCCTATCTAAGGGTCTTAGGTATAAAATTTCATGGAGTTCACGCTGGTGAGAATAGCAACTTATTTTGTTTTCTTGCAGATTTGTTGAAAAAAAGACTGACATCAATGAGTTTTTCCTTTGTTTGTACCCCCAAAGCTTCTTTCCCTAATACTCCATAAAATGCTGCCAGAAAACAACTGTCTTCTTACAGTATCCCCAGAGGCCCTTCTTCTTAAAATACATATTTTAACAGAATGTTTCATAATGATGAATAGGTCTCTTGAGAAAACAGTAAAAGGCGTCCCTCCATTCAACCAGTATAACAAAGAGTGATTCTCAGAACAGAACCCCACTCAGGTCTGCTTTAACCGTGACAATCACTTGCAGTACACCTAGAGGTTCTAAGTTTGGTACTAGGTATTAGGATGATGAGACAAATAGAAGATGCCCCTTGTTCTCAAGAATCCAGGACACTGGTGTAGGAGGACAGGGTAAGGCATGACTCAGAGATAGGCCAGGATGGACAGGTGTCATCAGGAACATTCATCTGGTGGTTTCTCATTCACCAAATATCTAAGTGATATATAGTCACTAGGTTTGAAGACTAGCTTGGCATCTTGCCCCTACTTGACCATGGAAAAGATTACCTAATCTCTGTATACTTCAGTTTTTCACCTTTTAAACAGGGATGGTAATAGTAGCTATTTCATATGGCCTTTGTTAGAATTAAATGAGTTAATACACGTAAAATATTCAGAATAGTGGTTAGTATATAGTGAGCACTCAATAAGTGTCTTGTACCTGGAATATACAAATTCCAGTAGTAATTATGGATAAGTTTACAGTAAAAGTCATAACCTTATTACTAGTGCTACCTAGATACTTAGATAGAGCTAGTAGAAGTGACATATAGGTAAAGACATAGAGTTAAATTTGCAATGTAGTATTCAATTGCATAATCCACATCTGGGTCAAAAAGGATAAACTGAGCACATACACTAGCCCTCTGATTCAAAGCAATGATAAATGACATTCAAAATGAGGAAACTAATATAATTGCATTCAAATTCAACTAAAGTACATATATTTCTTTTTACCAGACACTTAATAAAAACAAACAAGAAAAAAAAAAACTATAGTCTGTCTCTTTCCTGTGTCTCTGCAACCTTGCAGTATTGAATTGTTTAGGTTCTACAGGGCAATGAAGAAAGAAAATTGCTCAATTTGCTTCAAGTCATGGTCTGAGATGGGAGTTTTCTGACTCCAGAGATAAGGCTAAAATAAAGGAACCAATATGTTCATGGAATTTATCACACAGCTTCAGCATCAAGAGCTGGCCCTGTGAGAGAGTGCGGAATAAAGATATTTTCAGGCATATACACACAAAGGTTTTCTACTCACAGAAATTCAAAAGTCAAAAAAAAATCATGAAAGATATTTTAATATATTATATATATATATATATATATATATATATATATATATATATATATATATATATATATATATAAAGTAAATTCAAGTCGAGGGTATGAGAGAGCTAGAAATAGTGAACAAAGAAATTTAATCAACTTAATTATATTAAATATAGAACTGTAATAAAAATAAAAACAGATGTGTTTAATGGATAATTATATCAAATACTTAAGGAAGAAATGATAGCAAGCATAAAATGTCTTTATATTCCCAGGTCATTTTATGATACCCACATTATATACACAAAACCAAGAAAAGTCCTTTTAAGAAAAGCAAGCCATATCCCCCATGAACATAGGTCCAAAATCCTTTTAAAAAACTGTAAAATAATTCATCAATATATAAAAATTTTAACACATCATGATTAAGTGGAATTTGTTTCAGAAATACAGGTTAGTTTAACATTTTAAATAAATCGGCCTAGGTTGTTGACAATGTTAACATGAGAAAAACCATCTCATCTTAACATATAAAGGAAATGCATTTGGAAAAACTCAATTATCATTTGTGATAAAGAAAAAAAATCTCTCAGCAAACTAGACATAGAATGTAGTTCCCTGATTTATCAAGGACATCCACAATAAACATACCCATTATGATACTCAGTGGTGAAAGACTAAATGTTTTCCTATTGAGACTGACAACATGGCAAGAATAAAAACTCACAGCTTTCTTTTTTAATTATTATTATTATTTATGCCTATAGCACCTGGTCTTCCTAGGTGCTTCCCCATACAAGTACTAACCAGGCCCAACTCTGCTTAACTTCCAAGATCAGGCATTGGGTTTGTTCAAGGTGGCATGGTGTAGACCATGGACCATGGCTCCACTGGGGTGCGAACCCAGGACCTTCTATGTGTGAAGCAGATGTGTTAACCGCTATATTGTGGAACCATGTTGGAAAACACAACTTTCACTCATTATTGTGCGTGAAGAACTAGCCAGTTGCCATATTCGTTTGGCAGAAGTGAATCACTGGGTCTGGTCCACACTCAAAAGGAAAATTTACACAATGCACTGACACTAGGAGGTGGGAATCAATGACACCTCTTTCAGAAGCTGCCCACTGCAGCAGCTAAAAGGCAAATATTGCCATTTCAATACATGCATTCAAAATCTTCACAATACTATACTCATTATGATTTATAAACAAAGAACAATGATTTTTACAATCTGAAAATGTGAAGTGGAAGGGAGCTTTCCTAAACCATAAAAGGCATATATTAGCCCCTCTGCTCTTAATGGGGAACATGAGAAGCAGTCTCAATAAGTCAAAAACAGCAAACTTGGCTTCCATAAAGAGAATCTATTTCACGTTTACTGAATATAGTAGCAATAGAAAATAAAAAGAAATTATAGCTATATATTGAAAAGAAAAGATTAAATACCCTTTAATCTAAAAAAATATGTTGTCTATAAATGTTCAGACATTTTGCTTTAAAATAAAAATATAACATGAATTAATAACAATAAATTAATTACATGAATAAATTGTTGACATCAGTATTAAGAAATTACATAATACAAGAGAAAAAAAGACCTTTCATTCATAATGTGACAGCATTTAAGAATATGTGTAAAATTTCTAAGAGAACTAAAATATACTAAAGAAGCAAAAGAATTGAGGGGCTGGAGGGACATACCAAGCTTACAGATGGGAATACTCCATTGTTAAGATAGGAATTCTTTCTAAATTGTCCTATAAATTCAATGAGATTTCAATCAGAGTAACATTTTAATGCAAGTGAATGAGTATAGTACAGTTCCTAAATGGAAGAACAATGGGTCACAAATAATAAGACTACTGAAAAAGAACAGCATGGAATCACTTGTTCTAGAAGGTATTATGCCTAATTTTAAACTTAAAAGTATAATAATTAAGAGAAATTAGTTGAGGTGGGAAGAAATAGATGTTAAAACTAATGAATTAAACACACACACAAATATTAAAGCAAATGATAAATAAAAACTAGATTTAGGAAATAAATAATACTATAAATTAATGTTAAAAGACTCTTGAATATATAGTATTGGAATAATTTATAATTTCTATGGGAAAAAAGTAAAATTAGCTCTTAACCTCACACATAATTCTAGATATACTAAAGTGCTAATCTCAAAAGAAAAATTTCAAACTGTTAGAAAATATTGGTAAATTAAAGTTACTACCTTAGTGTACATAACGGATTCTTATATTAGCCACAAAATAGTATAAAACATTGAAGAATGAAAATGGTGATTATGTCAAAAGTAAAATTCATGCAAAATAAATAAAAGACAGGTAAAAGACAAACACAAACTGGCATAATGCACTTGTAACATATGTGATTGATAACTATTTAACACTGAAGATCTATAAAAACTCATAAAATTCTATACAGAGGAATAAACATCCTATTAGAAAACTGGGCAAGGATAAATCACAGAGGAGGAAACCTGAAAGGCTAATAGATATAAAAGAGTAATTAGTCATGCTTGTAATCAATGAAATATAAATTAAAATATCAGTTATCATTCTTTATATGCCTTTCTATATGGAAAAAGAATCTTTTTGAAAAGTGTGACAGTATTAATGTTTTGAGGTATATGAAGATATCCAATTTCATTAGGGTGATTGACCATAGCAATTTACCTGGATAGGACACCGGATTTTCTGTGCTAAACTGGGAAAGTTCCAGACAAATCAGAACTCATTGGTCATTATAATTGGACTGTAACTTGGCATGCCGATTTTAGAGGGCAATACTTCAATGCCTAGCATTCCACATGGCATATTACTTGTCAAAGCAAAAGACAATAATAAATGCTCAAAAAAGAACAGATGAATTGTGGCATTTTATGCAACAAGTACAATATAATGCAGACAAATTAACTTGAATAGTGGGTATTGTACTTTTGTGTATCAGAATCATCTACAGAGCACCTATAAGAAAGAGCAGAGAGACTCAGATTTTATTGCAGTAGAATAAGACTTGGACTTTTATATATTTTTTAAGTTCACCAGCTGATTTTGATGTCCAGTAAAGTGTGAGAACCACTGAATTAGAGATATACATATCAGCGAAGAAAAATTTCCACACCTAGTATTCAGTAAGAATAGCAAGTTGTAGAATGTACATGAAGTATGATTTAATTTATTTAAACTTTTAAATCCTCCAGCATGAGCTTGCATTATGTTTAGGGATATGTAAATATGTATTAAATATTAAAACTTTCATGGAAAAATAATAAATATCAAATTCATGTTTGTGATTCCCCGGTAGAGGGTAATAGATATTTTCCAGGGGGCTTCAACTATGTCTCAAACATCTTATTTTTTCTAAAAAAAAAAAAAAAAATGGAACTGCAGTAAACACAACATATGTTAAAATTCAATGTATTGGAAACTGAGTATGTACGCATTTGAAATATTCCACTAAATAACATTAAGAATATAAAGCTATGAATATATTATGATCTGTACTTTGTAAAAATGTATTTAATAATTCATATGGTTATAAAAGAAATGGCATAGCCATAGATTAGCACTATCTACTGCTACATTTATATCTATTAATTACTGAAAAATCTCTTTGGGCTATGATTAAGGCAGGGCGACATAATTATGGGTGATTCTTATTACTTTATATTCCATTGTTGCATTTTTATCAGAAATATCATTAACATAATAAATTTATAGCATATGACAATCTAGAGTTTTCAGGCACAGTTTTCAGATTAGTTTAGTTTGACTATAACTTCTTTTGCTGTTTTCTGCTTTGTTGCATATTATATAATACATGAAGGTTATAGAGTATACTAGCAATTACATTTATCCTTCAGAACTAAAACTATTTTATTACTAAAAGATTGTAAATGCACACTATCTTCAGATACAAAGGATTATAAAAATCTTGGTCTTTCATCATCATTTTTCTTGATTAATATTCTAACCTATGGAAATAAAAAAATGAACTGTATATATTGACTTTCACCATTAGTTATACACCATATTGGACATTGTTCAACCAAGAAGCTTAATTTACTTACTTAAAAGTAAAACAGAGACTATATCCAAAGCTGTATCTTTCACATGTTACGTCTGCAGCAAAAGTTTCCTAACAAATGTCACTACATACAGAAAAGCCGACAAGAATAGTTGCAAATTAGGTTATGCAGAGTCCACTGGATTATCTGGCTATAGTGTGGTTTGCACACCTTAGAAAGTTGCAACAAAGACAAAAAGTCCTCATCAATTATTCAGAAAGGTCATTTTAGATGATTTTTTATAGGCAGCTATAAAAGTTTGCTTTCTTTCAACTGTCAGTTTAATATGAATTGAAGTTTCAATAAGAATCAGGGAGCTGTATAATGTGTTGCAATTTATACTGTTTTTAATCCCTGAAAATAACTGTTAATAAGCATGGTCAAAACAGGAAAACTGATAAAGTGTGTGGGGGTGGGGATAGTCTATTTGTTTGGTTTGTTGGTTTGGGGTTTGTCTTCGGTTTGGGATTGAGTTTGGTTGGGTTTGTTTGCTTGTTTGTTTTGCAGAAGTCAAGGTTTGCTTACATAGGAAGATTTCCAGACTTCTGAGCTAGTTTGGTCCTGGACTTTTGAGACAGCAACACTACGGCCTACTATAAAGGAAGCAGCAGTGCAAGAGCAAGTCAAAATTTAGAGGAATAAAAAAGTAAAAACTTTGTTAAAAATTAATTTTTAAATTTGTGCTCAAAGTCTCTGTCTCATTCTTTACCCACTTTTTCAAATAAATCTCAAAGCGGATGGGTAGCAGAGAAGATTCCCAGTCCAGTCATAGAACAATATTTCCAGGTAAATAACTTGGAAGGAATCCTGGAAAAATTGTGTGGGTGATGGTGCCACACAATAAGGCACACAACAAGATTAGGCATTTCAGAATTTACTAATGAATTGGTTAAGGCTACTATATGATCTTGGATAAACTACATGAAAGAAAATATATTAGACATATAGAAATACCTGCTTGAATAATAATGTTTCTAAGATATTAGCACTAACAAAACTTTATGTGCACTTTTATTTAATCTTAAAATTAAATAGAAAAAGAAGACTACTTGTTTTTAGTAAATCCAAAGCAACACCACCTACAGTTTATGTTATACTTTCCCCCCAAAAAAACTTCCTGGAAAATTGAGGCTACTGGATCCAGGGGATGGAGTCTAAAGTTATGAAGTTTAGTTGTAGTTGGGAGGTTATGTACAGGAGGAGAATTGTAATTTTAAAGACCAGAGTGTCCTGGAAGACACAGGTGAATTAAGAGCAGTTTGGAATTAAGGAGAAGTGTCCTGGTTGATTTTTTTCAAATATCTTTACAGATATATCTATATCCATATATAGGTCATTATTTTGGAAAAATATTTCCTGAATCTCATCTATACACCAGATTTTCCCAGCACTCCAGGCACTTCTGGTAACATAAAACTCCACGAGAGCTTATACTTGGAGACCTTGGAAGATCTGTGCTCTCTCTTCTACTCTCCCACTGTCAACGTGGGAGACAATCTGCTCATCAGAATAGTAAGACAGGAAATACTAAAGATTATTTTTTTTTGTTAGAAGAAATCACTCTTATATGAATATTCTCTTATCTTCCATTTCCTTTCAATATTGTTGACTTTTTCTAAGTTAAAAGATATTTTCAACATAGTACCTATATTGCCTTCTTTATTAGTTTGGCAGAAGTCTCAGTTAGAAGGCTTTATTTAAAAAAAATCACAGGGACTCTGAATTTGGTAAGAGTGTGAGGGCTGGAGTTACATTCAAACGCCACTTGGAAATCTTCTGCGAAGGCAACAAAGAAAGAACACTCTTTACGACATTTCTGCTTAATTGTGTTATCTAATAAACCTCAGTGCGGGGGCCAAGAGTTGAAATTGCCTGTAATTTCCCTAGACTCATCCAGAAAGAAATATCAGTTGTTTCTATTCAACAATTTAGGCTGCCTTGCTTCACCTTTTAATGGGCTTGAGTCATAGCTTCTTTTACTAGTGGTATTAGATTTATAGCTATTTTCAAATACACGTTATCTTTAAATGTTTCAACCCTATTAATAACAGAGATGGAGATCTGAGCTGCAGAAGACTATGACACTAAAATGGAGTTTTTATCGTGACATTTAAACATAAATCTAAGTTATAGTTAACTCCTTAGGGAGATGAGCTGCCCTAAGGCCACTCCCCAGAGGTAAATCAATTAATCTATTAAGTAGCATGAGAACAACAGTTTGCAACACTGGCTGCACGTTATAGTATACTTAGGGAGTGTTTTTAAACTACTGACATTGAACTCTGCTATTGAGAGTTTATTAATCAGGATATTTAGGAGTGGACTCTATGCATCAATGCATCTCACGGACTTGATCAACAGTGCTATCATCTTTTGAGGACCATTTTGGATAGATGAACAGTATTTCCAGATATGTGTTTGTAGTATACTCCTGCATTAATATTATCTGGGGTGCTGGTGCCTACCCAATACACTGAACCAAATACAGTGATCAGGAGTGATTTTGAGAATATGATAGACAGGAAGTCCCAGACCTCTTTCCTGTTTGGAGACATCCACTTAAAACAGAAAAAAATGGAGCAAATTACTTTTGTAAAAACTTCAGAAACTAGTTAAGAAGTTGTAGCACCGAAAGCACAAATAAATGAAAAGATATCCCATACTCATGGATTGGAAAACTTAAAATATTGTTAAAATGTCCATACTGCCGCGAATAATCTAAAGATTCAGTGCAATCAAAATCCCAATGGCATAGTAGCAGAAATATTTTAAGAACCCTAAAATCTACATGGAATCTCAAGTACACTGAAGAATCAAAATAATCTTGAAAAAAACAAGATGAAAGCCATACACTGCCTAATTTCAAAACTTACTACAAAGAAACAGTAAGTGAACAGTGCAGCACTGTCATAGACAGATATATGGACCGATGAAACAGAATAGTGATCCCAGAAATAAACACTTGCAGGTCTGTCCAAATGATTTTCAACAAGGGTGCCAAGCTGCACAATGTGGAACAGACACCAGAATGGTGCAGGGGAAACTGAATATTTACATGGAAATGGATGAAATTGGACCCCCCCACCCCATCCACCATCTATACACATCAATTCAAAATGGATTATAGATTTAAATGTAAGACCTACGACTTTAAAACTCCTAGAAGAAAAGATAGAGAAAAAGCTTCAGAACAGTAGATTTGACAATGGTTTCTTGGATATACCACCAAAAGCACAGGCAACAAAGGGAAGTGTAGTCAAATAGGACTATATCAAACTTTAAAACTTAAGCACATTAAAGGAAATAATCCACAGAATAAAAATGCAACCTGCAGAATGGGAGAACATTTAGCAAGTCAAATATCAGAGAAGGGGGTAATATCTCGATATATAAAGTACTTCTGCCACTCAGACAAACAAAAAATTCAACTGAATTTAAAAATGGGCAAAGGACTTGAACATACAGTTCTCCAAAGAATACATAAAAATTACCACCAGGTATATAAAAAGATGTTCAACATAACTAATCATAACAAAATACAAGTCGAAATTACAGTGAGATATCACCTCACACTCAGTAGAATGAGTGCTATAAAAAGAAGTCCTGGCAAGAATATAGAGAAATTTAAAAGCCTTATATATTGTTGGTGGCAATGTAGAATAGTACAGCCATTATAGAAAACAGTATACAGTTTCCCCCAAAAAATTAAAACTAGAGTTGCCATATTATTCTGCAATCTCACTTTCTCACTTTTGGATATACGATTATACACACACATGCACATATGTACATATATATGTTAAGTACATATATATGCTAAAGATGTAAATATGTGTGTGTATATGTGTGTGTGTATATATATATTTATATATATATATATAATATGTATATGTATATGTGTGCATACGTACATATACAGTTAGTTTGTCTGTTTGCTTATTTGTTTCTCTGGAGCACCCAGACTAACTAGTAGAAGATTCTCGGGTGGATGCAGATCTAGATGGAATATAATAGCCAATATTTTATTCAATTCAAGCAAGAAGGAAAAAAAAAAAACTGCCTCATTTAAGTTAAAAAAAAAAAAAAAAAGGTAATTTCCCAGTCCCTGTAACTGAGGGGTCCAAAGGCAGGTCTGCTTTCAGATATGGCTGACCAAGGGTTCAAACAAACTTATCAGGAATTTCTACTCTCCTTCCCTCTCTCCCACCACCCCCCCTTATTGATCAATATCTACCTATCATTTATCTACCTATATATCATCTATCTGATCTAATACAGAACTAAGAGAGAACAGTGTCCTCAATGAAATCAACACAGAACAAAGGCAAGAACAGTGGTCTCTGAAAACCCTAAGGCTGCGTTTTAGTTTGTAATGTAAATGAAGCGATATAATTTATTCCTCCAAGTCCCCAGGTACAAATGTAGGGAAAGGTATCTGTCCTACTCTGGATTACCATAACATTGATCTCTGTAAACAGATCAATTACCTTGATGACCTCATGCAGCATGTTGGGTTGGACTCATTTGTTGAAAGAGGACCTTATCAATATCTCTACCAGGGCCACTCTCAAGAGGCAAGGATGATTCTTCCAAAGCAGTTTTGCTGGAAAATAAATACAACATAGCATTCCTGGCCTCTTCTGCCTTTAGCGATAGGATCTAGTCAGTTACCTCATATTTTAGTGATCTGTCTTCTTACTAGGATTATGAAATAAAATGTGTGCTTGTTTTGAAGGAATAAAGAAGCAAAATAATAATAATAATAATAATAATAATATAATAATAATAATAAAATTAAAAGCAAGAGAGTCTCTGTCCAACACAGAGAGATGCAGTGAAGATAATTTGAAAAACCGAACTGGGGATAATGTACTAACATTGTGATTTGCGGAGATTTGCCAACATGATTCAAATCACTATACATTTGGCATTTGTGAAAATTACTCTCACTTACATTACTCAGACATTTCTCTTCCTTCCCCTTGCCTCTACTGACAAAGCCTGGAAACTCTTTTTTTTTTTTTTTTTTTTTTTTACCTTCTAATTGATCATCTGTACTATACTTTCTGAAGACCCTCATGTCAACATTTAGGCAAGTGAAATGCCAGTGCCATTGTAAATGGGGGAATAAATGCGCAACTTGGACATTTTTATAATAATCACATTAGACAAAAACCGCATTCCAGGGAGTTTTTAATGGGTCTAATAGAGGCCCAGGGACTCAGGGGAGCAGAAGGCTATAGGCCAAAGAATTTCAACCACCCGAGAAGAAAACTAATGGCCCATTAAAGCACACCCTGGAGTGCTTTATCGTTGTCATTGGAATTAGAATATATATCTTTGTTTTTAAAATAGAATGCTGCTTTGATGACATTTTAACACATTGCCTGCCTTTTCTCCATTGACACTCAGTACCTTGAAAAGCCAAGCAGAAATTAGAATACAATGGAAGCAAATTAAACCTTTGATTTCACAGAGAAACTAGAGGCATTATGACAATTAAATTATTTTACAGAGCTGTTAAATTACTGTATAATCTAATTATTTACAAGGAAATTTAGATTATAGGTATCTGGATTGTAAAAGTAGATAGTTAATGCGATCCTATGAAAAAATGCCTGAAATAACTTTTTATTGATTCACTTCATATTTTTAAAATATATATATATATATGTATCTCTAAGTTATTTTTCATTATAAAGGTTTTAGCATTTAAATTGATTCATAAAATGTGTGTCTTGGTAAGATACATGTGAGAATTTAAAAATTGCTAACGTTTTTTAAAGAAAATTTTTGTTTGGGTTTATGAAAAATCAGTCTTTGCCTTGAATGTATAACCCTTGTAAAACAATAGGTCTGTCCCTCTGCACTTGGTAACTATGGTAGCTTGCTAAAGCGAATGAGTTTCAGCAACACCCCGCATATTAGTACAGACACATCTTCCATGAAAGCCTAGCAACACGATCTCATCATCAACTCGTATTTAATCCATATTGATAGAAGTCGCGGAAACCCTGGAGAACTATAAAAATGACTTCTTAAAAAGATACTTTATAAACTAGGTTAGGCATAATCTTGATACCTGATAATCTTGGATGGTGGATTTATATGACATTATATCATTTCATATTTAACTTTTGAAGAAAACACTATATAATCTGTGGCCAATTAAACAAATACATTATTCAGGAGAAATGCCTCAAAAAGCAACAATAAGTAACAAATGCCACTAAGAATTAAGTGCTTAATAATGTGCATATCAATTAGCCAAGCTTAATAGAAAGAACTGTATGGTAAAGAATAAATGAGAAACTTTGTATATAACATAGAATAATTTTTACGTTTAACATCAGTGTGTTAACTTTCACTGCCTCAACTGGTTCTTATTAGGCAAGATATGGTATGCACGTGTGTGTGTGTGTGTGTAAACCATTAAAGATGGGATAAAATCTCTGAGTAATGGGAAGTCAATCTCTCACACATACAAAATCCAAGTTTGAATAATAGCCAGGGTCTGTTCCCTTTAACTCAAACACATATACTCCTAAGAAAATTGTCCCTCTAAGCTATATGTACTGACCAGCTATATCATCCAGCTATCTAGGTATGCTTAGATAGTATAGTCTTGATCAAATGCATTTTCTCTTTTATAATACTCAAAAATAAAACTGGCTGCCATAAATACATACTCAGAAAAGGAAGGAAAAAGAAAGACTCACTCGGAAGTTTAGTGGAAACAACTGAACATTTCCCTGCTATGTTCTTTTCAAAGCAGCATGCTCTAAGACATACTGTGCTCCATGTTATATATCTTCTGGAATATTTTTTTGAACTAAATTCTTAATTTATTCATATATATTTCTCTGGATGAGAAATAAAATTCAGTTTGTGCTATAAATCCCAGGTACAATTTGGGTGGCTTAGAAGAACAAGAAAAGGCGAAATTGATAGAACAAGAAAGAAAAGAAAAAGTCCTGCAACTATAGTTAATATAAAAGTATTAATGATTGATAGCTGCATGTAACTTTTCCTGATCTTTAAACAGCACCAAATACCATTTTCTTTAGGCAACAGTTGATCCTCTTAGAACAATTGCGCTCTTCAATTTACATATAACACATATACTTAAATTATAAATATAATGTGGTCCAATAGTCAAGTAAAGATGAACAGCCATTGGGGAAAAAAAAAAGAAATTTTGAAGAAGTGGTGCATACTGACATTTTTAATCTATAAATTGATTACATTCAGATTTCTAATTAGACATCGCTAACTATGCCAGGAGCTAATTTTGCTCAATAAGTTTGAATTATTTTACCCTCATTCAAAAAAAAAGAAACAGAAAAAAAGTCTTTCATTAATATATATTTTAGATGCTTGTAAGTCTGAATTTTTCTTTAACAATAATAATCTGAAGTTTATGCAAATAAATTAGTAAGCAAAGAATTTGGAAAGCTTGTAATACAGATATATTACTAAAATAAATATGGTTCAAATAGCTCTTAGTTGGCAATTAATCTTTTAGTAAGTATAAATAATAAAATTTGTTTGGTGTAAAAATGGTGACTAAACACATTTGTTATTTCTATTTGTTTCAAGTGACTTACAAGAATGCAATTATATGTGGGCTCTCAAATGCATTCCATTATAATTGGTGGTTTGACATTATTAACTGTCCTTAGATGCATAAGGAGAGATTGGTTGTTCTTTAATATCAACTCTCTAAATTTTTAGAATATGAAGAACAGCATAATAAAGTATTTATTTTGTTAATAAATTTAATAATGCTCTTCTACTCTTCATGGTAGCATCTGTGCAGAAAATAGTCAACAGAACGATAGTACAATGATCAGGGAAATCTATGCAAGTCTAAATTGATATTTCAGAGTCTAGATCCATGGCCATCGATGTAAGAGGTGGCAGTACCGGAAAGAGCCTAAGACCAGCTGCCCTTAGATACCTGGTGATTGGAGTTAACTTGCGAAACACTTTAAAGAGTTATTCAGGATTGATGAAATGGGAAGACTGTTAAATTTGGAATCCATGAATCCTAACCCTATTTTTGGATCTATCCTCTATGCACCATATTATCTAAACTATCCCTTTGAAACAAGAAAAGTTCGGCTCTCTTAAAGTGCCCACAGTATAGAAAAGTTGCCTTCAAATATGTAGGTGTTTTATATATCTCCACAGAGTTGCTCTCAAATATACCAAGTCCAGATCTCCAGAAGACCATAAACACTGCAACTTCTAAAGAGTATAGACACCACAATTAATCATCTATGATTACAGAGATCTTCGAAACACATTTATTTTATCCATTTATCACATTTCAATGTGATTGGTTATGTGTTTGTTTTACCTCTTTTCCTAAATCTCTTTAATAAAGTGTAAAGGATACGATCACAGGACAGAACCTAGGTTTGAAACCTCCCTCGCTCATTATGATAACTGTCATATTCCGAGCAATATCTTCCTCTTTGTCTTCATATAAAAATCGGGGTTATAATAGTTCAAATCCCATAAGGTTATTATAAAAAATCAGTGAGTAACACATTTGCTCAATATCTGTGAGTGCTCAATAACTTTATTTTTTCTTTAACCTATTATTTGATAGAGGAACCAGAGACCCTTGAAGAAATTATCAATTCTGGAGCAGAAAATATGTAAGATGAAGTACTGGTGGGCCCAAAAAGTAAGAAAGTGCTTAAAAACAACAACACACCATAAGAACCACAATGATGGAGGTGTGTCAAAGGGCACAAAAGTCAACTGAAAGAGCTCTTAATGGCTAATGCTAGAACATTTTGAACAACAAATAAAAGAGTAGGTTATAACTCAAAGGATAAAATAAATATAGACAAACTCATACTGATATAAACAAGTAATTGAAAAATAAATAAATAGGGGAGAAGAGACAAATCTCCCACGCAGTAAAACTGCAAATACTGTATGTAATGACTCTGTTCTTCAGGGGGTGGAATATACCTCCCCATTCCTTAAGTGTGAGCTGCAGAGAGTGACCTCCATCCAAAGAGCACAGCAGGGTAAGGATGAGGAGAGGGAGGGGTGGATGTTTTCAGTGGAGACCTGATAAACACGCTTAGCTAGGTGATCAAGTTCAACATCAATAGTGATAAGCCACATTATTAGCATGTACCCTAGATATAATGTGATGAAAATAGCAATTTATCTCTATAGTTTTCCCCCTCAAAAAAAAACTGTAACCCTACTTAAATCATGAGAGAAAAAAAATAGACCAATTCCAATAGAAGGGTATTATACAAACTACATCACTAGTACTCCTCAAAACTGTCAAAGTTATCACAAACAATGGACATTTGAGAAACTGTCAACAACCAAGGGCAACCTAAGGAAACATGACAACTAAATGGAATATGGTGCTCTAGATGGGATCCTGAAACAAGAAAAGAACATTAAGTAAAAACAAAGAAAATTGTAAAACTATGGAACTTTAGTTAATACTAATATATTAAGATTGACTGATTAGTTGTAACAAATTTAAAACAATATGAAATGCTAATTCTAGGAAAAATAGGATGTGAGGTCTATCAGAACTCTTTATACTACCTTTGTAATTTTTCTGTAAATGGGAAACTGTTCAAAAAAATTAAATTTTGTTTTAAAAAGTCCAGTGCACTGGCCAACTTGATCACTCTGTCTCTATTCCAGACCTCCATGAAAGAATATCTGACTGAACCAGTCTAGGGCTGAGTATAATCTGATTTCAGCCAGAGTCATGGGTTTGTGGACATATAAGCATATGAATCAGATAAACAGGTGAACCCTGGTTTTGTGGGACCTGAGGCTGATGCCCTTTCAGGATTTGCTATAAAAAGAACATAAAATTAATATGAATTTGATTATAAATACATTAATAAGTTAAGGTCTATTCTAGTGTCTTGTGAAGAGCCGTGCACGTAAGAGGTCCTGAACCTTAAGCTTCATTAGCATCATGATAATTATACCTCTGCAAATAAAGCTGATCTGATAGGAATCTGTATAAAGGCACAAGAGTGCAAAGAACATTAGTATTAGAGAAAATGATCGGTGTCCTTTTGTTGGTATCTCTTCACACACACACGCATGCACACACAGTTAGACACATGTAATTTTTTGTATCATGAGTCTGATAAGAATGAATGATCAGATCTGATATTTAGTGAATAATCACCACTTATCACCTACACTGGCACAATGTGAATTTCTCGAGTCTGTGAGGCTACGGAATTTGGAGCACAATGGAGCAGTTGGCTTGGATAGATACAACTTGTGATAGATATCGTCCATTCAAAGAAATAGAAGGGGTGGCAGAAGGGCAGGTGCAGATGAAGGCATTCTGGTTGTTTATGACATGCCAATAGGAGGACATTTCTGTTCGTTTCTATTTTCTTAGTAGATTACGAATCGTTAGCTGAGAGCGAGGATGAGAAGGCTGGTATAGGAGCTTTGAGGGGAGATAGGAGGTGTGAAGAAGTAATTGTGGAGAGTAGGAATACAAAAAAAAAAAAAACGGGACTGTATAGTTGAATTATTCAATGATATTGTATTCATTTGGCATTTGTGATCACAAATTTAAAGTAGTATTATTAAACCCAACTTTGTACTTTTTTGCAACAAGCTCTCCTGCTTAGTGCAGTCCTGAAGTTGACCCTAGGCAGGGAGGGATATTGACCAGAGAAGCATGTAAAAAGGAGAGAGGAACAAAGAGGCTGCCGTCTTTGTGGAGATGTGAATGTAACTAACAGCAACCTTATCGAGCTACTTAGAAGTCTACCACACTCCATCTTTTCTGGATTTGGCAGCTTCAAAGCTGGTGTTTTTTCTCCCTGCAATAATTGTTTGTTTCTTTGGAAAAGTCATGATTGAAGGTTCAGGCTAAATGCCACGATCTCTTTGCTTCTTTTCTAAACTCCTGAGGAGAACTGTGTTTCTGTTGCAATATTTATAATAACCCATTGTAATTATCATATATATTATAGTTCTTATAATTATTTTATGTTAGTTAAAATTATATTATTAAAACAAAATATCGTCATTCATTATGTATAAGTCACCTTTATACATTCATTTTTAATCAATTTTCACCCATCTTCATTAGAATGCAAACTATTTGTACCAGCAGTTTGATTTGTTTACCAAGATAGGCCTGCCTCATACAGTAACTTGATTTTTAAAAATATATTAATTTAAAAGTATGTGAATGAGTGTCTATAGGGTATAGGTTTCTATTTTACTATTTGTGAAGTCCTGGGGTTTAGCCCAGTATCTGTTATGTTACACACTCTTAATAAATGCTTTCTCAGTAAGAAAATAAATTTCTGAATCCAGCACTATATGTAAAGCTTGATATCAGTTTACTCAGTGAGCCTTTTCTGTGTACTGATAATGAACTTCTTTGCTAATAATCTGCTCAATATAAATATATAGGTTTGGCTTTCTTGATTTAGTGGACTCATAGTTTTTGAAAGATCATTATAGAATTCTTAATAACTCAATATTTTAAAGTACTACACTTTGAGATATTTATGAGTTAAATATGAATATCTACATATCAAATGTAGCATTTCTTTCTAGGAAGTCCTATTCTTGGTTTGCTGAAAACTAGTGAAGGCAATTATAACACATTCTTGGTTTTGATGGTAAAAGTATTGGAACAAGCCCCTTTTCAGGTTAATATGAGTACAATCCAAATTCCAGTTGCATCTCAGTTATTATCTTGAGCAGGGCATCCCTTAAAAGCTGTGCATAGAAAAAATATATAAGAATGGGAAATATCAAAGTAAGAGTAGCAATATTTAGAAACTAAATCTCTTTATTGTATGACCAACTTTTGTCATATCTGGTGAGGCTTCATCAATAAAAGATACTTCAGATCTGGAATATAATTTTTCATCAGTTTTCTTTTTTTCTTGAGGGGTGGAGGTGATAGTGGATTGTATCTACTGAAAATAATTTGCAGTGGGAAAGATCTTCACATTTCCTAGAAATGATCTCATGGATAATTGCCTTAATTATGCCAGAAAGTACGTTTCTACTATTGGCCATAACTACCCGTGTAGATATGAAAGTGCCTTTATTGGTGATCTTCAATATTGTGAGCACCTCACAGGCAGTGCTGAAAAGCTCTAAAAGCCTGATGAGAATTCTTGACAAGTGAGCATTTAATGGTCATGTGTGCATAATAAAGAAGTAAGAACTTCTGCAAATTGGATTCTGGTGTCTTCAGTCTATCAGTGGAGACCACAGTCTTGGGATCCGGGAAGAAATATATTTTCCAGACTGATGGACATTTTCAATGCAGGGAGATAAAGAATTGATGTGAAGAAGATTCTATGATTCTGTAAAGTTTATGATCAACTAAAGATTTAAGATTTGCTTTTGTACAAACATTTAGGGATCCATTTGATATATTTTCAGACATATATATTTTATAAGTAATTATACTGTTTCTCCCCTCATCTATGTTCTTTTCTTTCTCTCTGTTTTCTATCCCGATCTTCCTCTTTTCATTCTCTGTAGCCAACAGACTTGGGTTTGAACAGCTGCTCTATCAATTACCAAGTGTGTGACCTTGAAGGGATTGTTTAATTTTCTTGAAATTTCATTTCCTTATTTCTAATGGCAGAATTTTCAATTGAATTTGATAATTTATCACAACCAACTAGTACCTGAGACCAATGAGCTGCCCTTTTCAATCTCTTCCATACCTTAAGCCCTCTATGGCTCATGAACATTAATTTGACACAAGTATGCGTGTGTGGTTTGTGTGCTTGTACATGTGTCTTTACAGGCTAGCTTCTATTTTTTGAGGGTCAATAATGTTTCAAACACCCTTCTAACATTATTACATGAGTGATCTTATAGGACTGTCATAAAGAACTTTATGGATAATCAATTTTAGTTTCAGAGATATTGGAAAAGCTATCTCAAATCAGGGATGGAGTAAGTTTCAGAGTTTTAACTAGAAACCAGACTTGCCAGAGTCTGATATATTCATGCTGTTAATGCCTACATTACACCTACCTTATACTTTCCATAATACTAGCTAGTCTTATGGACCAAAATCCAGTGGAATGTTGTACCTCTTACATATTTTTTTTTTTAGTTTAATGACTATACTATTTAACCATTTAAATATGAAGAAACTACAAAGTTGTTAACTTTTCTAAGTCCTCAAAATTCATAGAGAGGAAGCTAATCTGGGCTAAGCAATGGACTTGACAGTTGAGTACATTCATGTGGCCTTTCTTCTAATGGGAGAAATGAACAAGCAGAAGGTCAAATTGCATGGGAATGAGTAACTTCATTGCACATAGAATAATATTACTTAGGTTTTGATTCTGCCAATGCACAAGCTGTTAACCTCTTCTAAGCTTCATTTGGCATATAAGGAGAGTAAAGCATACCTCTTAGAGCCATTAGGAAAGTAAATGAGGTAACATAAAGGAAAACATAAACCATTATAAAAATGCATTGGATTGTTGTAAGAGAAACACAAGTATACATAGAAATTCTGTGGAAGCAGAAAGAAGGTGTTGCAGCTTGAGTTCCCCTAGAGGCAGCCTACAAAATGGATGTTGGTCCTAAAGATTTTTACTAAAAGGGTGTTTTGAGAATTTACACCTGCGGAAGGGAATGTGGTAGGTGAGAATTAGGAGGACGTCACTGGCTGTACAGTGGAGCAAACCCATCAGGAACCCTAGAGCTGTGATGTTGCTTCACAGTTTATATCCCCTTGTTGACCAGCCATCTGATTCATGCTGCCTCTAAAAGGCGGCATGGATTCGGGAAAGGGGAATTTTAAAAAACTAAGTCAAGCCCCCAATGAGCGGTGACAGCTGACAGATGTCTCTTAGCATTCATAGAAGCTAGGAGAATAATTCTAAATTTCAGTGGGGGGAAGAATCTAGACTGAGCATAGTAAAATGGAAGGTGTTTTGAGCCCTAGTTAGGGGAGAAGAATTGTAAATGTCTACACAGAAGAGGGGATGTCTGATTTTGGTTTTAAACTTAGATTTGATGAATTCTGAAACTTCTATCTTATAAACACACCCACACACACTGACACACAGAATCAACCCTCTAAAATGTAAATATTTTATACCTTTAATCTCATATTGCTTAATATGGAAAAAGAAAGAATTCAGAGATGAATTGTTGTATTCAAGAACTTTTTCTCTCCAAAGAGAGAATGTTACCTAATAGGATGGGCTTTTACGATATATCTGTATTGCTTCTCTTAAATCATTTAGACTTTGCAAGAGTAAAGTGTATTCTCAAAAAAAAAATGTCTATTAGTTCATGAACATAACCAGAGGTCATTGATAAATATCAAATATAATCATTTTTAGAACAGTTGGCACAACAGTCTCTTTTTCATTCATGGGCAACTGCAGAAATTTGCTCTTTTATTGACTTAACTGCTTTTTGATGTCTTATATTTTCTTCCAATGACCCTGCAAGAGATGATCTAAAAGTCCTGTCAACATGCGGTTTGCAGAGGGTAATCTTCCAAAAGCACTTTCTAATACAAGCTCTCATCACAGACTGATCTACAAACTATTGGGCCACTTGAGCATTATGACCTCCTGCTTTATGTGACATTAAATTCCAGGAAAGGCATTTTTCCAACCTAACTTATCAATGGCATTCTGTACTATTCTACAACTTTTCTGTTTTTCCCTGACATGCCAATTTTAGTAGCACATAGGTGATAATGCGGAACGACATCATTAAGTTGAGGTTAGCCAACAGTCATTTCACTTGGCGCTTAATGCAGGAAAACAGTTTCACTTCATTAAAAACCCTACACTTAACTGCTGTTAGACCATGATTGTTCCTAACTGACACTGAGATATCTTGTTTGAGTTACCAAAAATATTCACTCACTTCAGAGGACCTAGGACACAGGCCTGATTAAGCAGAAAGGAAATGCATTTAAGGTGTGCCATCTAGGAGATGTCCAATATTAAACCTCCCTATTTTAGCAGAAGGGGCAAATTTATGTAAAGGTGAATCTTAAGTTACATAAGTTGGAGTAAATGATATCAACTCAATTTATTCACAGATCAGTAGTCTGTAGTTCCCATTATGCTAGGGAACACTTTAACCTTTCTCTAGTTTATCGTATCACTATAAGCTATATTATTCAAATATCGCAAATACCAGCTACTATGTTTGGAACACTCCCATATAAAATCCAGAGCCTACAGGCTGACATTTTGAATCCCTCATTCAACAATGCAGAGCTATGAAAACAGAGACAGAGTAGTTTGGTAACTTTAAAGGCCTCAGCTAGTATGTCACGAGCATTAAAGTCAAATACACATAAGTGTGAATCTCAGCTCTACATTTTTTTATCTCTGTGTGTAGACTTTCTGTTAGCTAACCTAATTTGTGTTCTAACTACTCACAATGACATTTTCTTTGTCACTGGCAACACAAAACACGGGGGTTATGCCTCCAAAGCAATTTGAAGGCACCACTGCAGCTGAGACCCATCAATGTTGTCCCAACTGCTGATGTCTGGGTCATAGGCTCTAGTATCAGTAAGAATGTCACCGTTCAATTCCTGGAAGAAGTCACCAGCTCTGTCCAATAAAGACACTGTATGCTTTTGCTGCTCAGAGTGGTTAAACATATGCTTTCTGTTTGTCTGCTTTTTAAATTTGAGTTTCTCTCATAAGAGACTAAGGGTGAGGTCTCAAGAGAAGACGGCATGGGCAGCAGGCAGGGCCTTTGTAGTTGCATTCAGTACTCCACAGCAGAACGTCAACCTGGAAACAGGCTGGACCCGGGGGAAGAGGAAGCTCGGAGGAATCAGGCGTTCTTGGCTCATGCTGAAAATACTGGCTCTAACAGCCCTCCAACACCCGCCTCAACCTAAGATGGACCTCTTTAGCTGTGATGCCAAATATAAGTAGATTTGCTCATCAGTATTCAGCCAACTGGACTAGCTAATGTCCTTTTATTTTTACAACTAAGGACTGAATCAGTGCAGAGCTGAAGCATCCATGAATTTACTGCTGAGGATCAAACACTAGAAATTAGTCTCTAGGTCTGTGAAATATGAAATAAAGAAGTCAGTGTAGTTATTCCTTAGAGGCCTTATGACCCTTGGACCAACTATGTGTTTATGACTCAATTGTCAAGTAATAAATCTATTTTTTCTAATGGCACTGTCCCCCTCTTGACTAAAGAAAAAAATATTTCTTGTCTGACTATTGATCTTTTAAGTACTGCACTGTGTGTGTGTGTGTGTGTGTGTGTGTGTGTGTGTGTGTGTGTGTGTGTACTGGACGAAAAGACAGAAAAGGAAGATGATTTTTGAAAGGTTTTTCTTAAATGTGGACTCCGAGGTTAGACAGACCTGACTTCTCCATGTTGGGAACTTGGCAGGACACTGATATTGATACATAGACAGAAGCCTAAAAACTTGAATTCTAATCTAGATGTCTATTACCAACTAGTTCTATGATCTTGGGAATATTACCTTTCTGAGCCTGATTTGCAGTAATCATACCTAACTTAATAGTGTTATTGGGAGACCAGAGGGATAATCAAAATAAATCACTCTGTACCTAGCACTTAAACATACTCACTAAAGAATTACTATGTATGTCTCCAGTGTTTCTTAAGATACAGCAGGGCTGACCTTCTGTGGACTATTGTCGCATAATAGCTATGTGAAGCTTCTGCTAATACTAGGCTGTGCTGCACTATGAACATAACTGTTCCCCTTCTTGTTCAAAAACCAGTGCCAAATTACCAGACCAGTCATAGAAACATCCTTAAGACCTCAGGAAAGCAGATAACAGACATATCCAGAAAGCTGACAGGAACTCATCATCTCATCATACTGGTTCATTCTTGGGGAAGCAGAGATCTCCCAAGAGGAAGTGTGGTGTTCTATCCCTGGTCAGGAGAGAGACATAATCCCAGAAAGAACCCCTTTGGGGTTTCTACTTTCTAATCCTCTTACACCTTTTTTTTTTTTTTTTTTTTTTAATTAGAGATACCCTTGCCTTGGGATGATGACTCATCTAGGTGTGGTAAGGTTTTCATAACTTGTCTTAGGGATTCTCTGGATCATACTTATAACCTGCAGGGGTAAAGGGCATTGAGAGAAAAATTACATTCTGGGAGCATAGATAAAACCATTATGCTTTGACTTTGGGAAAATTAAAATACAATCATAGCTAACAGATAATTATAGTACCATTAAGATAATGAGTTAATTATTATATTAATTGGTAGGTTAATGGAATGCTGATATGGATTTTAAAAGCCTGAATTTAAATAACAGAGAAAAACTATATAAGCATTTTCTCCAGGTAATATATCTTTACAAAAATATTGTATTCCCCCATAAAGAATTCCTGATGATATATTTACTCCCCTTCAACCAACACTTTGGAAACAAATAAGAAAGCATAGTAGACACCAACAATATATAATGATTACAGAGCCTTTGTAAAGACAAAACATATGATTTGAAATAGGATGTCAGGTTCGTTTTAATTGGATTTTTACTTATCAAAAGAAATAATTTAAGGGAAGATGTCACATTTCTCTTATTTTATATTTGTGGCCTTTTGTTTAGTGGTTGAATCCCACTTGCTTCTGCATGGGGCGATCCTAATACATGTTAACCTTTGTTTTCCTTCTTCCAGTCGATCTACAAGAAACTGAAATTACTGAATAAGTAAATCCTGGGCTAACTCTGTTGAAGGCTGGGTGATTATTAGAAAGATCACAAGCTCTGTTGTTTCAGAGCCTAAATTTCCATATAGTCTCCAGTTGTAGATTTTTAGAAAAGTCACTTAACCTTTATGCTTATCTCCTCATCTGTGAAATAATGTCCAGTACTGGTGCTGGCAGAGCCTTTACCATAGTTATGGCCATCTAAGGCAAGGGTTCCCCATTCCCGGGCCACAGACTGGTACAAATCTATGGCCTCTTGAAATCCAGCAGCATAGCAGGAGGTGAGCAGCGGGCAAGCGAGCAGAGCTTCACCTGTATTTGAAGCTGCTCCCCAGCACGAGCCTCACTGCCTCAGCTCTACCTCAGATCGTCAGGCATTAGATTCTCATAGGAGCATCAAAACAGTTGGGGACCATTGACATAGATTCCTAAGAAGGACGGACTAGATTTTCTAGGGAAATCCATAGGTAGATAGAAGATAGATGATAGATGAAAGAGAAATAGATAGGTAGATAGATAATGAAAGAATTGTTACTTTTGATATCATAGGAATATGAATAGATATCTCCAACTTTGATTTTTTTTTTTAAAAAACATATCATCTCTATTTATCCATCTGTCTGTCCATCCATCCATCCATCCATCTATCCATCCATGTATCTATCTATCTAATCTGGTCTTTGTCCCATTTCTAGAACAGAGCTTCAAAACCTTTGCAACTTTCTAAGTATTAGGAGTGCCTTTGCTATATGTTAATGAGGTAACTCCTGACAGGGCCACTAGATAGCTTCAGGATGACGGTTGGTTGAGGAAAACACACACACACCACACACACACACAGGATTAGAGAGTTGGAACTTTCAGGGTGAGTTATTGGAGACTGAGTTAAATCATGTGCTCAATGATTTAATCATACATAATAAAATGAAACTGTCTATGTAATGAAACCTTGATAAAAACTCTGAACATGGGGGCTCTGAGAGCTTCCTGGTTGATAGACAAACCGATGTGCAGGGATGGAATGCTGGCACACCCTGACTCCATACATACAGAAGCTCTTACTCTCAGAACCCTTCCAGACCCTGCCACCATGCATGTCTCCTCCTCTGGCTCTTCATTTGTGTTTTTATAATAAAATGTTAGTTATAAGTAGAACAGTTTCCTGAGTTCTGTGAGCCATTCTAACAAATTATCAAACCTGAGAGGAAGTTGTAGGAATTTCTGAATTTGTAAGAGGGCTTGAGGGTGGCATGTGGAGTGAAGAATCTTAGGAAACTGAACCCTTTAACCTGTGGGATTAGTGTTAACTGTGGGAGTTAGTGACAGAATTGAATGAAGTTGTAAGACACCCAGTTTATATTAGAGCAATGGTGATAAAACTGACCCTATATCATGTTCAGCTCATTCTCAACAAAGGAGAGAGGAAAAATTCTTATATCATATACCTTAGCTACCTCACCAAGTTCTAGTATCAATAAATGAACCACTTCACAGAGATAGTTACTGCACATCAAAAAGGATAAGGGTGAATTATTTGAAAACTAATGATTAACAGTTAATGATATGCTAGATGTGTGGCTATAACATTAAGTTTATTGCTCGGTGCGCTCGGTGCATGTTACAGATTCTTAATAAATGGGTCTTTCTTTCTTTCTTTCCTTCCTTCCTTCCTTCTTCCTTCCTTCCTTCCTTCCTTCCTTCCTTCCTTCCTTCCTTCCTTCTTCTCTTTTCTTTTCCTTCCTTCTTTCCTTTTTCCTTCCTTCCTTCCTTGTCTAGTTGCAAAACCTGATTTTCTATTGTCCTGATATTTTCCAGAGTTTTCAAAATACTGCGTTTGATATTACCAGGTGATCAAGTCATAGTCTCAGCACTGAGGGACACCACTTTGGCAATACGCCAATCCAGTCTAAGAAGAATGGGAGCCACTGAAAGATTATTTATCACATTATTTTCTTCAAAGAACTTCATGTTCAACACTTGCTGAGTAGTACAATTATGGAGACACAGAATATTTTATTAGGTGACAAAAAATCACCAGGCACTGAAATCTTTGTGATGCAAATGAATGCTTTCTTTCTTCAGAAACTCATTAATTTCAAATATGCACCTAAGAAATGCAAGCCTTAGTTAGAATGTATGCAAATGTCACAGAATAGATTCTTAGTTGATAGGAGCAAAACAGTTTTCTCAAAACTCACTGAATCCTACTCAAAGTGTTCAAAAAAATTTCTGCAAAGCAAACTCATTTTCACAAAGAATGTCGAAGATTTTATAGTGGGTTCTTAGTTCAGTTTCTCCAGAAGGGATGGATTAAACATGAATCCTGAAGCTATTACAAAGTTGTATGCATATATTTTGCTATTGGTTGCAATATTGCTAGTAATTTTACATGGAAAAGTTCTTTAGCTCAGAACTCAACAATTAGTTTTTTTTTTTTAATAATCATACTAGCTCAAGATTAAAGATAACAATTGGCTCTCAGTTTAAAGCATCTTAAAATAATTTGCTATCCTCTTATAATTTTCCGCCCTAACATTCCAGTGTTTTAGAAATACTAATGATTCCTTAGAGTATGTCTAGACTAATGACTTTATTTTCCAGGTTTACAAGGTAAAACCAGAAGAAAAAAAGTTGTTATTCTAATATTCACATCTATATGTGAAACAGCTGTAGAAAGACTCAAGAAAATTTCATGACTTACATAACACATTCCATGAAAAGATACAGAACTATGGGTGGCCTGAAATTTTATACATCATTCTTCCTGTAAAATGGCATTATTGCAAGATCAAGCATATCTGTTTTTCTCTTGTTCACATTCAAGAGATGCTATCACTTGGTATATAGAGAGAGCTGGTAAGCAGGGAAATGCCATTCCTGAGCAAAGAGAAGTCCAGTACACCAGATCATGAACATTACAAGTCACGAGAAGCCATTTACATAGATATAACATGTTCTTACAACAGTCGCTCCTAACCCAGGTGTAACTGGAATGCCAACATGCAGTGCTGACTTTGGTAGTTTTTTGTTTGTTTTTATCTCTACTGCCATAGTGAATTCTTCTGCAGGCCTTTCTTCCATTTCCAGGGGAGAAGGAAAAAGTGTTTGAAAGTTCTTTGAGAAATGTTTTATGTAAACTTTGAACACTATGATTTTTGCACTGCTTTCAATATCACTTGCCCTCCACATTCTTGGATATCTTTCTGAATACTATCACTGATTTCCTCAGATACTCCATGACTTCTCACACTGAATAAGCTATAGAAAATGGGCACCAAGAGGTTTGAAAATCTTTCCGGAAGTCAGGCCAGAGAAATAAATTGGAAGGCAATCGTCTTTAAACCGCTCTGCAAGCAGCAGTCAAAGGTTTTTCCTCTCATTTTGCAGCACCTACAAGAAACTTAAGAAAGAGAGGTGGCCCAGAGAACCCTTACTGCCATAGACACTGAGAAAGAGACACAAAGATAATAGTTTCTGTCACCGAACAGAACAGCCTGTGATGGCTTTTCTGCAGGAGTTATAAAAGGGAGGCTAACACACTCTGTGTGAGCTCTTACTTGCCTTTGCCCCTGAGATGCAGAGAAGCTCATGAATACTTACTGCTCAGCAACTACCACGGCTGCCGGACTCTGCAGGGGAGAAATGCCACATGCGTCTTCACTGTACACACAGGCAATAGCAAAACAGGAGAAATGGCCTTGCCCATGCTGGGCTAGGAACTCCAGGTGATCCTCCCAGGCACACATGGTTATCATCAATGAGAGCAAGTTTATTCACCTGCTCTGGGCTTCTGCTGCTGATTTTTTTTTTTTTAAGTTAATTTTCATTTCTTCTCCCAGCTGTGTTATACATTTGTTAACTTATTTAAAAATATTTTTTAAGAATAAAGTAGGTTATTTTTAATTAATAATCTGAAAGTAAGAGTAATATACATCCTAAAGATTTATTTCTCTAGCCCTCCTGGCTCACTCCCCATTCCATGTGTACTTTGAGCTTTCCTGAGTTTGCTACACCTCTGACCTCTTGCCTTCAATTCTGGTTTCCAGCTTTTAATCTTTTATTAAATATGGCAACTGATTCTGAATGTTAATATTAGATCCTTGACCCAACTCCTAGAATGCAACTATTTACTTGAAACTGATATCTTTCTGGATGTATTTGTGGATCAATACTCCAGGGCAATTAGTTGGAAATTGAAATTCTCTGGCCCCATCCCATACCTACTGAATCGGCAATTCCAGAAGTAGGGTACAACAATCTGGCATTTAACAAGCCCTCCAGGTGATGATGGCCAGAACCATTATGGTGTATAGTTCTCCTACTTTAACCAACCCTGGGTCCTGAATTCATAGGTATTGTTAGCAATCCAGCATCAGTCCCTTCTTTATAGAGGCATTAGGACAAGACGGAATGCAAGCCAATGGCAGTAGCTGGAGTAGGTAGCTATAACCATAAAACAAGAGAATACGCACACGCAGTGACCTTTAACTAGCAGCTAGTAGCTGCACATTTAATTGGATCAGTTAGCACCAGTGCAGACACTGCATTTAGGTTAACAACAGCCAGAATGCTGTTAACCTAAAGAGAAAACATAACAGACTTCACATGGATATTCTCGATGGCAAAATTGTTAGCCAATGTCTCAAGCCCTTTCCATCTGACATTATTGGTGTTATAAAAAAGAGAAAGTAGCAAATGCACTGTCCAGTCACCCTGGGACCCTGGATTTTTGCAGACATGCTCTCGTGACACAGTAGAAATAACATTGTATTTGGAGCACTAGACACATTATTGGATCCTGTGTTCTTATGCTAATCTCCCTACTTTTACTACTTTGGCTCTACTGATATTTTGCTACCATGAAAAGGAAAAGCTCATTCCCGTTTGTAATGAGAGAATGCCATTTATCGATGATGTCTGAGACACTTCACATTAAAATTGACATTGACAACATTGCCTTAAACTCTCCAAAATTCTTCCCGCTTGCTTCTCCCTCAAGCCACCCTGATCATCTCTGCTCCCCACATCACAAGAGTGCTGACTGAATAAGAAGCCCTAATGGTGTAGTGTGATAAATGTGTGTATGACACATAGTAATGTCCACAAACCTAAATATGCAATTGCTGGTCACATAAACCAATCCAGCTACAGCTTAATCCAGCTTGTCTTCCCTAGCCATATAAACACGTGAGCCTCTCTCCTTGGCTTGTTTCCCATTTTTGCCTCAGCCTCCACTTGTGAAGAAGCCCCTTCAATCAGAATCGTCTGCTTTGCGAGTATCAATAAATGTTTGTATCTTTTCAGGAGTCCGCCATGTCATTAAGCCCAGCCACCCAATAAGTTCCTGAACAGGTTACCACCAAGACCCTTGGCCATTTAAAAATACTGTTTAAATACCATCTTCCTATTATTACACATAATTACCCTTTCAAAAGGCTTTATAAAAACCCCAATCCTAAAATAAATCTGAAGGAAAGGGCATCACCTTGAAAACAATATAAAATTTAACAGCTCACCGACTTTCTCCTCTCCCCAAAATTCCTCTTTTGCTCTTTCCTATGTTTGTTGAAGCTGTGAGTTTCTTCCATATTATCCAAGGTATACCTTAGCCCTTTATCAATATTTGATTATCAATTATGCAGTGGGACCAGAGGACACAAAGACTAAAATATAGCTAAGTTTAGTTACCACATTTTCCTTTTCTTTTTTCCATCTTGGAATCCATTTAAATACAAGATATCAATAATATTTCCTTATTAACATTCATCTCAGGTTTTTAAAAACTACTAATACTATCCGAGTTCAAGGCTTTAATTCCTATCTTCTTTAATATTCCAGTAGCTTCCACTTTATTTCACTACTAAAATGAACCTCTGACCTCCGCCAGCGCACATAGAAAAAGAAAAAGAGAAAGAGAATCCTACATCATATACACACAATTTCTTCTGTCCTTCTTTGCAACTCTCAGTAGTTATCATTTATTACAAAATGAATTTGAAATTCTCTTGTAATTTTAAACTGATAATTCCAAATACTCCATCCATTGAGCTTACGATTTTCTACTTTCCAGGTTCTCATGTTTTTATTCTTCATTCTTAGGCTTTCTTGAACAAAAAATATTGTTTGCTCACGGAGTTCATGTATTAAAATCCTATCCTTTCTTTTTTCTCCCCAATTTTTGATTTTGAAAAATTCTAAACTTCCATTGAAGTTGATAGAATGATGCAAAGGCTTTTACATTGGCTTAACTTCCTTTGCACACTTCTCGAAGTGATAGGTATTTTAACACTTTACCCTTAAAGAATTAAGTATTTATTTTACAAAAACAAGGGCATTATCTTACATTACTATAATAATACTATTAAACCTGTTGACTGGATCTTTAGTCACTACTGCAGTGGATAGTTTTTGTTCACACACTGAAAGCTTACCATCTTACCATGTATCTTAACACTTCCCTCCTTCAGGATTTACCTTAGCAAATGTACTTGGAAATACAATTGACATATCACCCACAGAAAGCTACTTTGAATCAATAGGGGTCTTGAACCGGTGGATAAATATCCCAGCCCCTTGTCTATCAATTACATTTCTGGAGTGCATTCTGCCTACTTCTTCAGAGAATTCCTAGAGGAACAGTGACCCAGACAGCTAGCTAAGGTAGAGAGCTCCATGCACCATTTGTATGAAGACTCTACTCCTTTCTCTCTCACCCTCTTCACTCCATTTCTCTTCCTGGGATAATTTTTAAAATCAACTATCCACAAAGAAATTGTCTCAGGCTCTCTTCTTAGGAGAATCAAAACTAAGATTATCCTAGACAAATTTAACAATGATTTAATATTATTAATTAATATTCTATTTATATACAAATTTATTTAATTGTCCTCGATATGTTTCCCCAATCCAGGATTCAATCGAGAATCACACAATTCTTTTTGTTTGCCTGTAAACTAAAATACCCCGTCTCCATATTTCTTTTTCTTTTTGTCTCATAGCATTGACAATTTTAAAATATCTTGGGACAGTTTTCTTGTAGAGTGTCACACAATTTGGATTTGTCTAATTTTTTTCTCTGAATTATTTCAGGTTAAACACTGTGTGAGTGGTATTGTTAAATTATGTCAGAAAAAAACCCTCTTTTCAATTTTCAACACTCATTTCTATCTGATCTCTATATTGGAAACCATTTTGTTTCACTCATTCTACAAGCAACCATGCACTGGAGAAATTGTGAAATCCTATAGCATGCATTTTGTTTCACAAAGAAAGCTTTGCATTCATATCTGAGCTCTTCACCCAGATAGTAAGATGATAAGCCAAAGAAATACATAATCATACCTTGATCACCTTTGCAGTCCCTCAAGAGACCTTCAAAATATTGATGGTTTTCAACTCTGTGAAGATAAATATAAATAACCCCAGTGTAAGTTTTTAGATGTTATAATAACTCCTTTCCTGAGTATATTAATTAACACTATGATAATGTTTTTCCCCTTCACTTAATAAATTATAAGAGGAAAAAAGAAACCTGTAAGAGAAAATAAACAAGCTTCAGCATAGCTGAGGTCACCTAACCATGGAAAATTAAATACATACATGCATATACAAATACATATATGCACACAAATATATGTCCCATATATATTTCTGTGAGTTTTTGATGCTTCCTGGGAATGAAATATTTTTTTAATTATGAAATATGATCTATTATTTCTGTAATTGAGTATTAAAACTTGACATTTTCATCTTTAGAAATACAGCCCATTCACAACCAGTCATTTGTTAAATTTGGAAACTGTTCATTTTCTTGGTAAGATTTTCCCCTTCAGGACATGCATATAATGCAAGTTACTGTACCGGGATTCCTTTTTAACACATCCTACAGAGAAATGAACTTCAAATCCATGCGGTGAAGAAAATAAATTTACCCTGTATCCTAGTTTTTACAATGACAGGGTATCTTATTGATCCCCCACACTTTGCTCACCTGCATGGCCATTATGTACTACCCAAACATTATGAGTTGGAAGTAGGATTGTTATTTTTTTCTTTTCCACATCTACAATAGCACCACAAAATCTGCCTCTCAAAACAGCTCTACAAGGAGCTATCTATTTCATGTTGTAAAGGAGATCGTGGAGGGAAGAGGGTTACTTCTCTTAAGAGAAGTATTACTTTCTATTATAATATTGCCCTGTCAAGCATTTTATCCTGTGGCTACTTGGGTTTTGAAAGGAATGCCATACTTCAATTCTCTCTAAAACCCTAACCAGTTTAATCTTTCAAAGAGTAATTTGGCTAGATAGATTTTCATGATTGTTCTTAATCTATAAAAAACAATCTTCCTGCCATATTTTTAGTCCAGCCCAGAAAAATTGCAGAAACGCCACACCTATCAGCTCTTTCATAATAGCCATAACCGATCTCTAAATTCAGTATCACTCTTCAATATCCATCCTTAATTGTTTTGATATTTTGCTTGCGTTCCAGCTAGCTTTCATCTGATTTCTGGGTTTTGTTCCCATATGCCATTCATACTATGGGCTCCTGCATTTTTCATTTAGTATTTGCATCTGCCCACCCGCATCTTACTCCTGTTTTCTCATCAGAGTCAGGCATTTTGCTCTCCTTCCTGGTTATACCTGAATGGATTTCCACACAAGGAATCCATTAGCTCTTTCAGTTTTTTTTTTTTTTTTTTTTTTTTTTTTAATGAAGCCTAGTTCCCATATCTGCCCATAGTGGAAGAAATAAGAGAGATTAAGTGGTTTGTTGTTCTTGCTGTTGTTCTTTTCAATCTGCTTTGGAATGGGTGAAAATCATACCTTATATCTGTATAACATTTAGAAGTATCCTTATTTAACATATATTGCATTCTTATTTTTTAAGGTATTGTGCAACCTTCCCAGTATATAGAAATACCAAGTTTTAGCAATGAATTAATCTCCACTTGTTTTAGAAATAACTCTCTGAGATATGTAAGGCATGGCTTTTATCATAATATAAGTTGATGACAAAAATTAAGTAATAGGTACACATGTCTACTAGGTGTCTGTGTGGCACTTAGAGATCAGTCCGAGAACCCATCATGGGGTCCGGTCTCCAAACTACACCAAGTCAAGGGAAATGTTGCCATCAAATAGTAAATCGGAACACGAACAACTACTTGTGTCATTCTTGGATTCATCTTTTCTGGTTCCTAGTATCTATAAATGTCAAAACATACAAACATCTATATGACTATGTTAGAATTTTGGCAAGAATGATAAAATTTACTCAGAATGCTATCCACTTTTGTATATGACTGCCATATTGTTGAACACAAATTAAATGTTAGTTGGGAAGCATTTTCATTATCTTCTAGAATGTTTACTTTTTAAAGTAAATCACTTCTAGTTATAGATATCTTGAAAATTTTGCAAGTAAATCATGAGTTTAGCATGAAAATTTTGTAATTACATTCCATAATTGCAGCTGTAGGGAAATGATTTGTTATGTAATTGCCAATGTGTACCTGCAAATGACAGGTGATATTTTTGCTTTAGAGAAAGCAATATCTCACATTGATTGCTTATTCACTTATTTGTTCATTCATTCATTTGTTCATTTATTCATGCATTCTTTTTCATCAGCAAATGTGCTTACTTTGTACTAGGCTCTCATTTTACTCAAAATTTACGAAGTCAGCATAGATTTTTGCAGATAGTTTTGTTACTCAGAATTTTTATTCTTCTTGTAGTTTGCTCCACATTTAATAGGAAACTATGTTTTGACATCATCATTGTCATTGAACTTGCCCTCTCTTCTCAACACCTAAACACAACTTGAAGAGTCAAAAATAGAAAGTAGCGAACTTGAAATTTAGGAAACTGGGAATTGATGCTGTAGAGATTTGAATTTTGTTTCATTCTAGTCTATTGGGAAACAATCAATATTTTCAGCTGTTACCTTCTCAAATCTCTGGAGATTTATCTACTTCATTATGCCTACTCAGAGAGACAAAAAGTTTTATTTTACAATTAATTATAGTAATGGGAAAGAAGAAATGGTAAAACCGAAACAAAACACTAAAAACAAGGCAATTGTACTACGTTGAAAAATTATTCATTTCAAAGATACTATTGTTCTAATCCCTCAAACCTGTGAATGTTGCCTTATATGACAAAATAGGGTCTTTTCAGAAACTTGAGATGGGGAGATTATCCTAAATTACACTACTGTACACTTTTGCCAAAATCCATATTCATATATGTGTGCGTGTGTGTGCGCGTGCACGCATGTGTGTGTGTAGATACACATTTAAATACTCAGCAAGTTAAACAAAATAATGTCTGCTCTATGAGCTATGAGATGTTTGGGGAGAAAAGTAAATTATGCATGTGAAATTTAGCGTCCTTTTAACCTTACATGGTTAGGCAAAGGCATAGCTGAGATCCAGACACCCAGATCCCTCATGTCTATTTCAAACCACCTTCCTCTTACTCATGTGGGAAGGGATGCGATTCAGATAAGTGGTCTCCACTGCATGAGAATGTTTTTCAGGAGAAAGAAAACAATGTTCAATGCAGGCAACGCAAATGTGTTTGGCATTTGTTGATTTGAGGTTACCTGGCCAAATATTAATTTCATTTTCACCGAAGGTGTGATATTGCATGGGCATCACCAATATATTTAATGTATGAAAGCATGTGGGAGAAATAACAAAATATTGAGTGTCATGCCAAGGATGAGATGGAAGTTACCTGTATTGAGAGTAGAAAGACTGCAGCCAAGTCATTGGCTTTAGAAGGAGCTTAATGACTATAGGGGAAATAGTCCTATTAAGTTGGCAGACGATTCACCCTAGGGGACAAGAAGACTGTACGCGAAACTTGTATTTTCACTAGGCTGTATGAGATATAACCCCAAAAGTAAACAGAACCAAGTAAAATAAAATGTGATGATATATAGTAGACATCCTTTCAAACATTTAGCCTTTGTGTTTTATTTCAGATCCCTTATCTTCTGAAGTAAATGTTATTAGAAATTCCAGAAGATAAACCAAATAATTTCTTGGGGAGGGAAAAAAAAAAAGAAAGGAAAGAAGTCATAATTTCTCATTTGTTCTTGATGAATACTATCTACAATCCAGGCAGCCTCTCTGAGCAAGCACTGATTTATCAAAAGCCATCCAAAATGATTACTCCTCATCGGCCCTTGTTTCAAAGGTGATTCCATCATCCTCGCCTGAAAGACAGTTGCGGTAACAAATGATTACAGCTGTATGAACCCCAGAGGTTTGCCACTCACAGAGAACAAAAGGGTAAGAATGTGAACCGTTGCTCAAGATCTATTTTTCACCGCTGCATAATGTTTTGCTTCACTGATCTGTCCCTAAACAACAGCTGCCGGGCTAAAGCAGTGTGCACCCCAGGAGTGACAAATACCTCGTGAGTGACCGAGAAGCTGGGCTTGCCTCTCGCTCTGAACAGTCACCGACTGAGGAAAGGGCACTGGTGAGTTAACATAACCTTGCATCTTCTGAAAGAGGGTTGACTGTTGTGCAACCACGCCCATCAGTGAGATTTTCTGCAGCAGACCCAAATCCTCCTGCTCTCTGGGTTGTTATCTCATCTCTCTGGGAGGAAGAGTCACTTGCTATGATAGCATTTTTAAAAAGCATCCCCCTCTTTGTCCACATGGTGGTACTGAAGGTTTCCTTTTTTGTAAGCCATTCAGATGTAGGGTCTCTTCACCCATTTTTGTCGCATGCTCTATCCCTCACCCTGTGTTTCTCCTTTCTACCCCTCCCCGGTCCTTCGTTACCATCAAATACCTGCTTACAAAGTAGATTTTGCATCTACAAGTTATCCTAATTAACAGAATCATTGTTTCCATTTCCAGATGTTGGAGAGTGACCTTCACATCAGTCTTCTCTGTAATTATTGCAAACAGCTAGAAGTTTTTAAAAAAAAGTTTTTCAGAGCAAATTAATTAAGAATCATAGGGAAAATGAGCTTTTCTTTTTAACCAAATGGGCAATAAAATAATTTTTTGTTGAGAGAAAGAATTCAGGGAAAAAAGAGAAAATAAAACCCTGATTGCAGTGTGTATTACCATTATTTAAAATGCACATTCCTACCATAATTTTCAGCATTAATTACATGTTAGAATAGATTACTAATTCCAAGAAAAAAAAGCCATATGTTATTTAAAACTTCTTATGGTACTGTTTAAAAATACTTTTAGTGAGGAGACATATTGTCAATTTAGTTATAGAAAAAAAGTAATAGTTCAAAATAATTTTAAATTAAATTACTCAATAGCTTGTTTTTCTAGGATGATAGAATTATCTAGCATTAAGTTTAATGAAAAGAATGGTTATGACAGAGAAAATACTTCTTATCCCTGTCTTTTCTTCTCTTTCTCATAATGTTGAAATCTGTAACTTTTGCAATGTGATGAAATTTAGAAACTAAATAAGTATGCCATAGGTCCATCTATTCTTGACAATAAGTGCAGTAATCTCATATTCTACAAAACTCTCTTGTTAGACTCAGTTGCTTTGTATATTTAAAGCCATAATCCATTCATTAATCTACCCATCTACTTTTCACTTGCTTAGGCAAAAAATAATAATAATTATTATTATTATTGTGTTAATTATTATTATTATTATTATTATTATTATTATTATTATACACTTATGAAATGCCAGAGACTATATCAGGCACAGGAGATGTAAAAATAAAAAAGTCAGTGTCCATGATTCAAAATTAGGTTTTAATGGGATGATATACTTGCAAATATCAAAGCCACTGCACACCAAGTAATTGGTTAAAATATGCCTACTACACTATAGGAGCATGAAAGAAGGACCTCAATCTTTTCAAAAGTATCAAGTAGATTTAAAATGGAAGTAGCACTTAATTGGACAGGAAGGGAGAATAATTACAGGCACAGGGGATGATATCGAAAAGTGTAAAGGTGAGGAGTGGGACTCAGTATGTTCAATTATATAGAAAGGTATGCAGTACTTCCAGATACAAATGTTTGAAATGACATCTGCAAGAAGTAGAATTAGGACGTAAGGCTGGATAAATAGTTAAGGAGGAGAGCATGAGGACTCTGTAGGCCTCATTTTGAGGTTTAAATATTATCTTTTAATTGAAAACCACTGAAGAATTTGGGGCAAAAAAAAATGTTACTCTTTAAATATAGAAAATCTGCTATTGAAATACTTAAATTATAAACTGTAAAAACTCCTTGAATAAGAAATCAATCAATCTATCTTCTATCTATCTATCATCTATCTATCTATCTATCTATCTATCATCTATCATCATCATCTATCATCTATCTATGCATCTATGTATCTAGGTATCTATCATCTATCTAATCTATTTATCTATCTATTATCTATCAAATCAGGGGTTTTACTGATATTCATGTGGAATATATTATTTTCTTAGATGACTTTGATACTCTCAGATGATTTAGATGAGTGATAATGAAGAAATAATTGTCATGAATTCTTCATATAAATGAAAGATTTTATTCTTATAAATGCATTAGTCTCAAGTTTGCCAATCACATATGGAAAAATATTGAGAAAATTAGCTCCTAATGCCCCAAACACTCACCTCTACACTCCTATTTATTTTCAAGCTTTCTTCTTCCTCTATCCCAGATACTTTCTGTCTTTCTGTTATTCCAACTTCCATTTCTTATTCTACATTCTTAAAAACAACATTTCCTGATGTTAAGAGTGAATTTTGAGTGATACAGACGTATGTAAAATTAATGGATTAGGTTAAACAATGAGATTTCCTATAATTAGGGAAATCTTGCATATAAAAGTACTTTGTGGTTGCCAGGTCAATGAGGTAATACATGAAGAAAAACACCTAGCATAATGCTCTGTATAGTTTTTGTCATTGAACTAATATATGTAAAAGCAGCTCACACTTTTCTCAGGCAGATAGCACATTGTGATGGTGATTCACACCTCTGTGTCTAGGAGAGTTAAATGCCAGTATGAGGACAAAGAACGAGAAGAAAGCGCCATATTGGAAAGTGCATCCCATCTGGTACTGCATATATATGTTCTGCTATGACTTTATTTTTCTTTATCTTGAATAGTAAGATTTTTAAAAGCCCTAGTATTGAAAATTGTGATCCAAGGAAAGGAAACAGGATGATTTCAAGACTAGCTGACATGTTTATTCTCGTGGATATATACTATGCAAATTCTAAGGTGGTAACTTAGTAAATGCAGCTATGCAATTGGCATCTGTGGTTGTTTCCAGATATAACACCGACCATGGTGCTTTATCACAAGGTATCATGTGAGCATGCCGACAAGATCTTCCCAGATATAGGTCTTTTATGGTAGGACTCCAGGAACGGCTGGACAAGGAGTCATTCAATTTCTCCTCTCCTCACTTTGCCACAACACACACAGACACACACACTGCAGTTTTACTGAACTCTAAAAGTGCTACCAAAATCTTAAATCTCAATTACCAAAGTGGTAGATAAGAGAACATGTGTTTAGGGTGTAGTCCCAGGATCAAGAAACAGCACAGATTATAATAATATGGGAAGAGAAAGAAAAGAGATACTATGACTTGGGGTTACCCAAGCAGTAGAACTCATCTCTGAGACAATGTCTCCCAGTTCTGTCAATGCACGTGTGGCGCAGTGATCTTTGTTTCCAGTTCTTCCAGATGGTGAAGGAAAGACCACCGCTCAATATTCTACTCTGATCCAATTTGACACAAGATTGCTTTTCATGTGTGTGCTACCTCCCTCAGAAGGTGTGTTAACTAGTGGATCCAATTATGCATCTAGGGTAGGAAAAGACAGGGAAATGAGATAAGGACTGAAATAATGCAAAAGAAGAAATAAAAAGGCAAGCTCAGGCACAATTAATATTTTTTCTTTAGAAGTACTCACTCAAATTCACATTGCCTCATTGGTTCCAACATTTTAAATCACTTAATCATCTACTTAAGAAAAGAAAAAAAAAAAAACTTGGAAATTAGATTAAATCAAGACTTGAATTGAATTATATCAAGAAGGTAAAATCTGTGTAAATGAAGTTGGTATCATTAAAAAATATATACATTCTCAGTCATATATCATCACCTTTATTTCACAAACCACTAACCTTAGAGTTCTACTACCATTTTACAGTGTGGATGTGTGGTGAGGATACAAGACTCTAGTCCTAAAAGATGATTCATTTCAGGATTATCTTGAGTTAACTTATTTCTTTAGAGATTAGATTTTTGCACAGCAGCTAGTTAATTAATGAGTCTGAAGGCATGGGTGTGAGGCAGTTGGCCTTACAGCAGTTCCTGCTTAATAGAAAATGCATTTAAAACATTAAATGTGCTTGATTAGTCTCCCCACTTAGAAAATCCTGTTTCAAACCACATGTGGTGAGGCTTAAATAATTTTTTCTGCCATTGGGGTTCTGATATTCTTAATGACTAATTGTTTTCTGAAAAAGAAAAGAAAATGTAATGTTTTCTAGTAGGAAGTATAGTTTAGGTGACAACTGCAAATCTAATTTGAAAACCTGGGGCAAAAATAAGTTTTCCCTTAAACTCATTTGTATAATAATGTGATGTGGGCTTACTATGTATATATAATGCTGTAGAAATGATAAGGATGTGCCTCCCATGTTCTCTGCCCTTAAACATCGCACCATGTTCATTGGGAGGTACACCCGAGGAACATATATTTATACACATGGCAAAACTGTGTATATTCAACTCATTGAATAGAGGTGTATTTTGGGGTGAGACTGGTAGGTTGGAACCATGTCTGGAGGCGTCCTTGGGAAACTCAGTAGACACAGGCCATGCTTCTTTTATGAGAGAAAAAAATATATTAAAAAGTAAGTAAGTGCCCCTCTATTCTGTTCATGGAACCAGGATTACACTGTTGAAAAATAAATCTAGATATTATTCCAAGATTAAGCCATAGCCTCTGGGTTCTCAAAAGTGGGGTGGGCAAGGTGGCAGTTTTATAACAAGAGAATACTGTTTCTAAGAGAATGAGGAGGAACGCTGAGTATTCAGAAACATAGATGTCTATTGCAACTGTTTTCATACTTGGCACTCATTTATCACAGTAATACTTTGACATCCAAACCAGGTGACCCCTTCCTTATGAGTTGCTAGTTCAGCATATTATATGAAGATGTCTATAGGCTAGTTTCTATCTATTCCTCTGGCTCGGCACCTTTATAATAAGGTCCATCTGTGTGATAAGATCTAAGAAGATTTGTAGAATCTCAGACAAAGAATGGTGAAAGACATACAGGCCTCTTTCCAGACACCTGAATGTCGAATCTATGGGAATAAGTCCCAATACAGACTTTGGCTCTAAGTAGCTGAGGATAAACCAGAATAAAGGAAGTTCAAACCAGGTATTGTGTTAGATTTAATCAGAGTGGTGTTGGGGAATAAATAGAAAAGTAATGTTGAGGGATCTCTCCTATGGCACCAGACACTGCATCACAATGGCAAGCCTTATTTCAGAGCCAAATCTGCTGATGTGCAGCCTTACTTGTTGGCATTGTATTGGAAAAAGAAAAATGGTGGATAGTAATAGGCCATTCAGCTTGGAGATATAGGAAAATAAAGGTCTCTAACATAGGTGTCTTAAATACCAGAGGTTTTAAAGAGCTTAAGACTACATTTCAAGGAATAGACCAAAAACTAAGTAAGAGGTACAAAGACATAATACTCACATATACAATCCTAGGAATTTTATGAACTGGAATGCGTGATCTGGGAGCTATCTCTCAGTCATTCACTATACTTTGTGTAGACAGACAGAAGAACTTGTGCTCCCCATATAGATTACAGGCTAACTTGGGCTATTCACAACAAAAGAAATAAGAAAAAAATCGCCAAAAAATAAAGTAAAAAGATTTTAGGATAATAAAATTTTAAGTTGATCATTCATTTGAATAACTTGCACTTTATTCTTTAGCAACAATACAGCCTTGCAGACACTAAAAATAAAAAGAAAAGTAGCAAAAATCTAATATGAAAAGAAATAATTCCTTTATTCACAAAACTGAATTGTATGTCCTGCGATGATTGCAGGCACAAAAATGACTCCTAATGATGATAAAAATGGATGTCTGACTGCTTAAACTCTAAATAACAATAAGTACCACAAACTTCACCTCCACCCAGAATCTGAATCATTCCTGATCAAGACTGAAGAATCAGTAGGTTGTGTCTACATCTTAATCATGGAATAAAATGTTCCCGGTTGAAAGGAGTGTTTGCAAAATTAGCTGCTACCTATCCTCCATCATCTTCCCTTTCTCTGTGTAGTTTTATTTGCCATGGTTTACTCATCCCAATCGAAGCACGCCAATCTGTTTCTCTCTCCCTCCAGGCTCTGACTTGAACCCAAACATCTCTACTAGGATCTGGATTTATTGTTTAATTTTTACTAGCTGAAAAAAAAAAAAAAAAAAAAAAACAATGGTCTTTTTCTGAACCAAATAAACATTTTCAAACCATTTTGCTGCCAGACTCCTAAATGTGAGAACTGACTCTGCTCAATAGAGCGCATAGAGACATGGGAAGAGAGGAGTATACTCTCATATTAAAAATAGTAAATTGGACAGTTTGCAGAGTCCTAAAACTCAGAAGTCAGTGCGATAGCCATGATGATCTACCCAGCCCAGTCTACTTACTCATCGCTTCCCTCTCACAGATGTGCTTTAGAGTCAGCATGAGTCAATAAGGGAAGAGAATCAGAGAAAGTGGAGTTACAGATCTCCAGAAACTCAGAGAAAGACAGATTTTTTTTTCTTCTTGAGCAAGACAGAGACCTATGGTGTGGGGATTCTTTCCTGAGATAAAATGAGTATGATTTCAAGATATCTAGATATCTACAAAAGTAATTTATATGTCACAGCTCTGTTACTTGATATGGGATAAAACTAGATAAGAAACAACATTTTTAAAGCATTTATTTGACAAATCTGTTTGGTTTCACTTTTGTTTTCATTTTTGGACATACTTCAAATTACACTGACACTTGAAATTCGTCAGTACTCTTAGGAGATAATCTAATTTTGTATTAATTCATTCTTTGGTGACTATGAGTTTGGGTTGAGCATGAAAACATTCTCTGCCTCAGTTTCCCTGACAAAATCAGGCTGATGAAATGCTGTCTGAACAATCAATCAGGATTTAATAAGTATTAAAGAAAGCTTTGCAAATAAAATACATCATTTCTTTAGCCTCACTTGCCTGTATGAAACAGTAACTGAATATATAAAAGATAAAAACTTTTACAGGTCGTTTGTATTTGAAACTCCTCAAGGTCACGGATGGAAATATGACAGATTCTATTAATTCAATTTAGGAGATGGGGGAAATGAGGCATGGGGAAGTTTAGTTATCTGCTCTCATTTTTCTATTTTACATAGTTTTATAAGATGCAAATACCAAATAATGCACCTTGCAGTCAAGCACTTAAAAGATTAAATTCTGCAGAACCCCAGTTTGAACGAATATAAAAAAGGCCAAAATAAGTTTGAAAAACTCTAGTTTAAATATAATTAAACTCTAATGTAGGGGGCCCTAAAAAAAGATATGCTAGATTAAATTGTTTTTTTATCTCTCTGAGCTAGAGGAGTTGTCAAGGCTTCACAGATGGGCAAGGACAGAAAATAACCTTGAAATAGACTTCCTGTTTTTGCAAATAAAAAGTTGAATGGCTTTTCTTAGATAGTTAAGCATAAGTTTAGCTGGCTTCACTTACCTAAGCAAAAAGTATCAGAATTTATTTAGGAAATAACCAAATAAAAAAGATGATTTCTAAACTTGTAGAACCGGGTCATCTTGGAGCAATAAATGGTAGGGTAGGTGTGTGCATGGAAGTTGGGACAAGGTATTTTGGGTTTGCGAGGTAGTGGTTCCGGAATGAGGAATGAGGTGGTGCTCTCATGACAGGCTGGCATACGAAGAAGTAGCTTTGTATGTGAACTCAAAGTGCTGAGTGCAAAGAGCTCCACTATTTAGAGTTCAGCTTTTTATGCGCAGACCTTTTGAGTGATGGTGACATTTCCCTTCAATTACCACCAAAAGGTCATCACTTTGCCATGCAAAGAAGCACTCATCACCACCTCCAACCTGCTCTTCAGGCGTGGTCTCATAGGTGTGCTCAGACCTTCAGAGTGTGGTAGGCCATAACTTCCACTGGAGACACTAATCTTCATCACTTGACTGAGCAGCTGCATCCATTCCACTGGAGACTTTGAACTACCACTGGTGTACTGAGCTCTCTGGTCCCACAGTGAGGGCATAAGTGCTCAGTCATAGTGGTTGAATGTAACAAGCATCCCCAAAGAATAATTTTGGGGATAATGGACATAAAGCTTGATCTACTCTCATTATGCTACGGCAACAAATGTACCTTTAGAAATAGTGAGGGAAGGAATTGAAGGAATTTAACCAGTTAGTTGACAAATTTTCAAAGTATAGTGAAGAAGCCTACCAGTCTTCATAAGAATAGTTGCCTACTTCTGACAAATATTGTGGCTGCTTTGGAGGCAAGAATTTACCCATTTCTTTCCCTTCAAGCTCTACTTTCCAAGCTAGAATTCTTCTTCATGGTGACTAGTAAATTCTCAAAAACATTGGACACATATAAAGAATGGGGTGATCTGCTATTGCTATCATTCTGACACTCATGGTACTCTGCAATTTTTGTCCTCTACTACAAACTGGACAAAGAAACAAATCTCCAGTTACAACTTATTTTTAATGCAGGATTCCCCCCGCCCCAAACCTTAAATATGCCAACATGCACTTTAGCATGCATTGCAAATCTCCAGATAAATAGTGTTCTACAATTCCAAGTATTTCATCCTGGAGTTCTCTTGTTAAAAAGCATCTCATGAGGCACACTGTGGTAAGTGTTGAATTCATAATTTTTTTCTGAGCTCTTGATAAGCCATTGGTGAGGCTATGAAGTGCTTTTAACCCACAGCAATTGTCTGGGCTACTGCTGTGGCTTAAATTCAAATCCAGACAATGAACGACTTTCTTATTGATACTGAACTACTCAAGTTCCTTTATCCTAATCTTTCCATTTAGAATTAGATGTAAGTAGTTTCATTTGTTAAGTTAGGAAACAGCTCATTGTTAAGACCATAGACATGTATTTAGGGAGCTAACGAGTTAACAGTCTGCGTCCCTTGTGCTATGTGCTATTGGGAGAAAACATGACCTCCCCCCACCCCTTTCTCTAATGTCATTATCCTCTGTATGGAGTATTTTCACTAAATAATGCTTCCTCAAGGGGTTAGTTGCCTCTATTATTTCTGAATCCTGAGGCAAATATAATCAAGGGTCATTATGAACTCACCCTAGACCAAGTCTCTCTCATTCTCTCTATATCTGTCTCTGTCTCTCTCTCTCTCTCTCTCTCTCTCACACACACACATACTCTCAAGTTTTATTTTTCCTTCCTCCAATAAACACACTTTTCTTTTTTCATTTCAGTAACACTTTTTGCAATTGCCCCTATGTTCTTTAAAAATATGTGTGCTTACTTGGAGAGGTGACATCTGAAGAAATAATTAAACTGTTATCTATTAATCAGCCATTTTATTATTTACTCTATGAGAGACTCTAAATATATTTTAATCATTGCTATAATCCAAACAAGTAAATATTATTATCACCTGGTTTAATGATGGAGAAAATGAGATATGCAAAAGATTATTTACTAGTTTAAAATCATGAGCCATCAAGAGAGGATTCCTAAGATTAAAGACAGGTCTAGAGATCTCCTTACACTCACTTTCTGTTCAAAAACTCCTGCCTGTCTCCACCTTTCTGACCAACAAAGTGTCTTAAAGGATTTCTTTTTTACTTTGATAAGATCTCTGTATTCAGACTGCCTCTTCCTCCCAGACAAATACTAATCAGTCTTCCGTTGATCAAAGCCAGAAAATACCATAGGAGGACCACATGCTAATAAAAATAATGTTTTAAAAAGACAAAAAAAGCAAATCTAGGAGAGAATTAGAAGCAAAATAAAGGCTATTTGGAACCTAGCCTTAAACGATTATGAATCAATATTATTTCCTCATGTTTTATTAAGAGAAAGAAAACATAACTATCTGAAGAAACTGCTTCTTTCAATTTCATATGCAACATGTTGCTGAAAATGATATACCTCTATTTTCTAAAATTTATTTTGCCTGGCCTTGGGGGAATTCCTGAACAAATAATTTATTGAGAGAATGTTCGCAAGAGAAACCTTTGGAGAAGTTAAGGGAAATAAGACTGGCAAGAAAACAATGGTAGGCAGAAATGTAGTTTTGGCAAAAGGACAGCCTTAGCTGGCTCCCACAAGGGACTCTGGAGTGTGACTTGTTCCACAAAATAGTCCACCAAGGGGCACAGGACTGGGCTGTTATAAGTTGGGTCAGTCCATTCTTTTTCATGAACGATCTCAGGAGGAAGTTTGCATAACATCTCCTGTGCTTCTCTGAGCTACGCGGGTCCTATCAGCCAAAGGAAATCCTCCAGAGAAAGATTCAGGTGTGCAGAAGTGCTGTGACAGGCACAGCAGCCTCATAAAGAGGATCTCGGTGGGACACTGTTAAGTGTGATATGCCTTAAGTAAGAGTATACATAATAAAGGCTCTAAGAGCTCAGAACATGGAAAAAAATCTTGTCTTTTTTTTTTCTCTATTTGACTATAAGAAGAAAATACAATACTCTCACATTTTGCCTTGACTACCATGAATTTTGTGCTAATTGCTTAGTTGTAACCATCTTTAGAAAAGGTTTCAGCTACAATTATTGCCCCGTTTTCCACCTTTCCAACAATATACCATTATCCTTTTTATTATTTCAAAGGCCTGTTTTTACTTTTTACAAAAATTGTAAGTTGTTTCAAATTCTTTCTGTAAGTAGACTAAGTGATTAATAAAAAATTTAAAATGATATATTAGCCCAACGACACAAAGCCAATATGGATAAATGCAATAACTTTGCGAATATGTATTTATGTAATCATGACTACATTTTCTCAATAGCAGACTCCACTGAAAGTGACATTTATAAGACAAAATTTACCACAGTGTTCATTTTGCATGAGAATACATGTTTAGTTTTATCCTTAACATTTATTAAAGTAATAATTCTTTAAAATATTTTTCACAAAACAATTATGGAAATATCAAGTTCAAACATATTCTGAAAACCTTTTAATTTAAGGAAAGCGACCATTGGCTTTAGCAATGATTATTCTAGCTAAACAGGCACTTAAAAATGACAGGGTCAAAGTCTTAAATGTGACATTTAAACCCTTTGAATGCCCTAAAACAAATTATTCATTATTCACAAATTCAAAATAAAATAGCAAGGTCAGCAAAGTGCCCCTAGATTTATAACCTGAACAAATCATTAAGCTTCTATAATTATCTTTGCCTTATCAAAAAACACCCAACCCCTACCCAACTTCACTGTGGTCCTCTAGGTCATTATGTCCCTTTGTAATTTCTCAGAAAAATAAATAATCAAGAATGGTCGCTTCATTTCAGAACTAGGAAAAAAAGAGAATGGCAAATGGTCAAACATTATTAAGAGCAAGAGCAGGGTGGATGAACTCTGGGCAAATTATAAAGTCAGTCCTTGATTGCTCCAACTTCCCTTCTTTCTTTCTTAATATTGAATTCTGTGACTTGAAAAGAATTTATGCTCTATTATTCACGTGAGATAGAGTCTCAGTCTCAATTGTATTGACTGTAGGATTCTAATATGTTGTATGTGGACAGCTTTTTAACCTGGCTAACCCCAAGTATTTCAGCTCTCTAGAATAATCATTTGCTTTAATGTTCAATTAAAATGTCTCATAACTCCATGCCGTTTACTGCTGGAAGTCTATCTAGTAATCAAGATTTCTAAGGATCTCTCAGTGTGGAGAGTATATTTTCAAAGTATCTTCTTATATTGCCAAAATTATCTCTTAGTGGCTGCTATCCACTTTCTGCCCTCCTCCCCAAAAGTCTTCCTTTTTTTTCTAAGGCAGCATTAACACTTGTTGTATGTAGCAAAACTATACTAAAGGTTTGGTATAACATTGAGATTCTAAGAGAAAATAAAACTAGGTAAGACCTGATATTGAATATTAGCCATGTAAGTTGTAAATTCCCTCAGCCATGCCCACTTTTATAAATTCCTCCTTTATTATTAACACATTTTGATGAACTGTTAATAAAAGGCATTTCCTAACCAAAAAAAAAAAAAAAAGAATTATGAAAAAAATAGCATCACAGACATTACTAAGTATCTTTCAGAACTGCCTGGTTTAATATTCCCCTAATGCATGGAAAGTCAATATTATCATTTTTAAGTTGTGGATGAGGAATAAATGGAGGTTTATAGATGTTAATTAATTTTCTAAGACCAAACTAGTAATAAGTGGTGAGTCACAATCTGAACTAAGGTTTCTCTGATGCTGCTGTGCCATTAAAAAAAAAATGGAAGGCAGTATGGGTAGTGTGTACCAGATGGCTATGGACTCAATTACCATTTGACAAATTTGTTGGAACACAGAATAAATATAGATTTTTTGAGTTGTGAAGAAACAGGGCAGGGACCTCAGTTTTGATACACATCAGCAATAAACAATGTCAATTATTTATTTAGCAGCAGCATCATATACAAGAAATGCTTTTTGCCATAGAGCCATGGTTCTATCGTTAGCTTTATGATGACTACCTCACAGTTATAAGAGCAGTGAACATGTCTGAAGCAAACCTCACTGCTGGGGGATGGAAAAGAGAGACCTCTTCCCTTAGCAGATTTTATAACTTAATAGCTTTTAGTTCTTTCTTGTTAAGTCTGGTGGCCACTACCAGTCAAACTGTGTTTACCTTTGACCTGCAAATTGACTATCACCTCTAATCTAGACAAACCTCCTTCTACAAGGAAATTGGTTGGAGATATGCTTGTGAATGTTTACCAACTGGTTGGGGGGGAAGGTAGGTTCTGATTTGTATCATTTGGCAATTTCTATGATGTCAAAACTCCCAGGTTGGCAGTTCCTAAGCTACTAACACAACCCCAATGAGTGCAGACTGGGGAAGAGAAGTACCTACTATTCCTAACCAGCTGTAAGATCCTTCTCCAGAAGACCCACAGCCTGAGAGAGAACTGACATGTTCAGAATCACACATTCATCAATTTGGGATTAGAATTTAGGTGACTTGAATTCTAAACCAGAAGTCATTTCACACAGAAAGATTTGCATTTTCAGTCTCAATCCTTCACATGTTTCATGAAAGAAAATCTAAGCATTGATAAAGTGGGTGCAAACACAGAGTAAATGGGGAGGTGGCCACAGGTATGTTGGTGAATTTCCATGGTTCTTTATCTCACTCATTCCCCAATGAACGAGCTAATTTATTAGCTCAGAAAAATTGAGTTGAGCTTTCTCTGATCATGGAGGCCAACAATTCATCAATTTCACCCAACAGGAAAATCCAAAGCATAATCTAATAATAAGGCAGTACTATGAATAACAGCATGGTGTTTGAAGTAGGTCAGAACTTATCTCAATTGCTGGTGTTGCCATTACCGGTAGAAATGCTTTGGGAAATTTAATCTCTCAAAGCTATAAAGCTTTAAAATTGGAATATCCACTCAATAGTGTTATTGATGATTTAATGTGAGCCCATATCTGATCACATTGCCTGACACATAGTAAATGCTGAATAAATGCAGGAACTATTATTACTGATGAGAATACTATTATTTTTACAGTGCTGTTTTAAAAATGGTCCATTGGAACTCTTGAGAGGAAAGCTGTGATATCTATATAAAAATATATATGGGGGAATAAAGTTATCAATCTGAATATATGTTTGCCCTGCAATTGTCTACCTGGCTATACTTTTATCCCTGGATCTTCTAATATTTAGTATTCAAAATATATTTTATTAGAATTTCAGACAAAGTAAATAATACCTTTTTTTAATCTGGAAATCATTGATTCCTTTCAAGGTGTGTAATTCATTATGCAATACTTAGCACTAGGCAACTTTGGGTAAAATCTTTTAAATTTCCATTTATTTTCTTACAGCGGATTCACCATTATACATAGATGCGTTGCTTCTTTTTTTCTTTTTAGATTTATTAAAATCACAATTAGAGGATTTCAAGGTATACCATTTCTAAGAAAGACTTTATTCTCCTATGCAACACACAGGCATTTTCAAAGGATTATATTCCAGAAAGTGTCCCACCTGAATATAAAAAGATATAGTCCATCTATGCAACATTACAGAAGTCCTGGGTTTGTTAGGTACATTGAAATTTTTATTTTTTCTTCTTATTTTACAATTCACCAGTTGGTAAATTAGAAAAAAAAGTGATATGCACCAAAGACAATATAGATGATCTACACTCTCAAATCTTTCATCTAATGGCCTGTTAGGAAGGTTGGCCTAATTACATTTTCTCTATTAAAAAATGTCTAAGCATATAGGAGTTTAGTTAAGTGATTCTGATTTTATTATAAGCTCAATAGGAGAAGCACTCCAGGGTGGTCGGCTGCATGGGTCGGGCTGTCTGCCTAATTGCCTTGATTGCAGCCCATTTTCTAAAGCAACAACAGTCTAGGTGGGGCTAGTACTCTATTAGAAGGTTTCAGCAAGTGGCATTTTTTTTCCATGTTCAAGTACTTGTGGACCAATTTTAAGGTAGTAATGACAGATATGCTCTGCAAAATATGCTAACTCTTGGGACAGCTGAGTCTGAGACCATGTGTGGCCTGGTTATAGGCACAGAGTTTCAAGCTTGGTCCAGTCACATATAAGCTACACAAGGAACTAAAATTACATGATTTTCTGTATTTCTTCTTCTGGCAAATATGACCAAGTTGACTAATTTGCAAGTAAATTAGAATTTGCTGAATATCAATTAACTACAGAAAGACAATTATAATTGGCCAGGCAAAGGAACTCCTTTATTCTGATGTTATAACAAAATGAAGTTGATTCTAAAAATGACATGACTTCTAAACCTGAACAGCTTATCTTTTCCATCAGCATCTTTTATATGTTTCTGGTCTGGGAGCAACTTGAGTGTGGTCACTGTGTCTCAACTCTGTCAGCAGTCCTCCAGGTTGTGCAATAAATACTTAATTGTTTACACCATAGATTAAGATGATTTTGTAATGTTGCTCCTCAACTTTATTCTTCTGACTCAGATCTGGCCACAGTGAGTAAGTGTGTGTGTGTGTGTGTGTGTGTGTGTGTGTGTGTGTGTGTGCGTGCGCGCACGCGCGCGCGTGTGTGTGTTGGGCAGGGACAAGAGATAAAATGCAATATCTTGAAAAGTGACATCTATTTAATCTTTCATTAACCTTGCTATAATACTCATTCAATTTATTTAAATTTCACAAACATACGATTAGCACTGTCTCTGATCGAGCCTCCTTTTTCCTCTTGCATGAAGGGCCAAGCTCTTGATAAGATACAATAAATAATTAGTTAATTTTAAAGTCAGAACCAGAGTATCTTAGAAATGAAATGAGGAAATAATCTTGTTTTGCTCTCCTTAGTTTACAGACAAAGATGTTATAGTAAAATATGAATAAAACTGCAGGACTGTTAAAGGCAAAAGTAATCAGCTCTAAAATTCAAGTCAACAAATATTGCTTGTTATCCTTTCCTACAATATCATCAGAGTTCTAGGCAAAATGGTATTTTTTTGTGGAATACCTATTTCAAAGACCACAGTAGTTAAAAACATAGCATTTGAGTACAAGCTTTGGATTATGGAATTTCCTTACTTCCCAAAGAAAAGTATTTGATTTGGATAGTTCCATATTAGCCACAGGCCTCTGTTTTGCTTATGCGCTTCTGAATTAATATGTAGGCAACAGCCTCCTCACACATGAGAAGCTCTTGTCATTCTCAGCCTGGCGCTCTGCCTCTCATTCAGGCTGCAGGTGGTTAAGTTTCTCACCTGGAGTGCACTCAGGTAAACATCTGCCATGGTATGTCAGAGCTGAGGGGGGCGCATCTCCCACTGTTCTCATTCCAACAAAACAGAATGATACGAAGCACACTTTACACATACATGAGATGAATACTTGCAATCTGGAGCCACCAGAGTATTACCCTTTTTTCTTGCCCTGTTTCCCTGACTGGATTTTATAAATATAATTAACCTTTATCAATGGGTTGGTGGGGGTTTCTTTTATATTAACCAAACAGCAAAACACACTTAAGTAAGCCTTGAACTAAGAGAAACTGGGTTCAATTCCCAGTAGGTTACATGCTAGGTGGAGCAAAGAGGCAACTTGGTCAAGCTATTTCCTTACCTACGAAAGGAAATTCAAGTTTCTATCTATCTCAGAGAGTATCCTGTGTACCTGATGATATTTCTCCATTCGTTCATTTATTGTATTCAACAATTGTTTATTAAGCAGATCAGTCAGAAAATTCATTAGGTCAGGGGTATAGAGTGGTAAAACTAATACATATGTAGAACTATAATTATAAAGACTCATTTTTCCCAAACGATAATGTCTTTAAAAAAAAATAAGTTGTCCCTGACCAAATCAAGCGTTTCCAGGCGTTTGGATATTTTCTTGCCAGATAAGCAAGTGCCTTACAGTAAAATACAATTAATATTCAAAATTATGGCCACCAAACAATTGAATATCTTGAAAAGCTTTTTACACAAAAGGCAGTTTTAGTGCTGTCAATGCCTTCATCTCCCCTAGATGCTGTGTCTAATCAGTTTCCCAGTCCTGGAAACGAACGATGCTGTGCAAAACTTCTCACATTAATCCTATTCTTTCTAGTCTCACTGCTGCTGCTGCAGTTCAGACCCTCAACACACATGCGGATTTTTGCAAAACTCTTATGGCTGAATTCACAGCTTCAAGAGTATCTCTGTTTTAGGACACAAAACATAATACTTTCCGATTACAAAGTAAAAAGCAATGAAAGTGTTACTTTATTGCTCAAAACTCTTCTAAATATGTCCTCTATTAATTATAAAAGATTTAGTCTCTTGTCTTGGCATTCAAGACCCACAGAATTCTCTCAGGTACACATGCCTGTACTTACACATTCAGAATTATATCTCGGCCAAACTCAAGCATTCATCTGTTAAATCAAAATGATGATTAAACACTCACATGTTTCTGGCCCTGCCACCTAGCAGATTGAACAGCCTATTTAACTTACCTTTGCTTCAGTTATGTTTTTTAAATGAGGGTTACACTCACCACCCCACACCATAGGATGATAGTGAGGATTAAATAGGATCATAGGCCTGAAGGGTAAATATAGTTCCTGGCACATGTAAATCACCCAATAATGTGTAGTCCTATTATCCTTATTATTGTGATTGAGCATAATGCCATTCTGTAAACAAGATTTACTTCAATTTGTTTACGTGTAGGTATATTTTAGCACTCTGAAATGTGTCAATTCACTTATTGCAGATCAGGGAAGTCCAATTGTAAAAATGCAGAGAAAAAGAGACAGATGTTGGAACAAGAATCAGAATCACAGGGTCCAACAGTGACTGAGAGAAGCAATATGATTGCTGTAAGGTAAGAGCTAAAAATCAGGCAGGTGAAACACAGCCATTGCTTGGGGGGAAACTTGTATTGAAATTCCACAAGTTGCATTGATGATATCTTGTCTAAACACACTGGATTCTTTGAGGTTCAAACCTTTCTTTCCTTGAAGTTGCTCAAATGTAGTAAGGAACTCATAAATAAAAGCACTTTAAGTGCTTAAGTGTTTAGATGGAGAGAGAGAGAGAGAGAGAGAGAGAGAGAGAGAGAGAGAGAGAGAGAGAGATTAAAATGATATAGAATTAAGTAAGGAAGGTAAATTGAGGGTAAATTTTCAGCCCTGCCATTCTCATTTTCTCTCACTTTTTCTTTCCCTCCTTCCCTTCCTTCCATTCTTCTTTTCCTTCCTCTTTCCAGTGTTTCCTTAACTGTCCCCACCTTATGACAAAAGAGCTCATCACTTCAAACACTCCTTTCTAAGAAGTCTCAGAATTCCTTACCAAGCCCAGTCTCCTTCTCAAAGAAATGGACACACCTGTAAACTCTACAAAGAAATAAGTTGCCTGTGACGATAGATAATACATTCATTACAAACCTCATTCATGTCACATGACTACTTCCCAGGATACAGCCAACTGGACCAGAAATAAACATGTGATCTAAGGGCAGGTTATTCTCAGATGTTTAGCGACCTCTGAGCTTTGTCCACTAGTGGTAACAGTGATAAATTAAGCCAATAACATCCTCAATTTGCAGTGAGTTTGAACACAAACCATAGAGAGAAACTAAAGAAGTAGGATCAAATGAAAAAGTAAAATGACCTAAGATAGAAAACAGTAAATAGAAGTCACGTGGAACTAAGAGGCATTGCAAGTCATTAGTGCATGGAAGCCATACGTGCACAGGAACGATGAGATGAGGGCCAGGAGAGTGAGGAGAAACGTGTAGCAGCAAGACTCTGTAAGCAGAGACAGTAATTAGCTCTCCCATGATGACGGGAGAACCCGAGAGCACAGATACCTGAACAGCAGCCGCCGAGCCGCGCATAGAAACACTTCAGCTGCGGCTACAGTACATCTTGACCCAAATTTCAGTCACTACAATATATTCCACTATTTCCTGAATACTGGTGTCTTTTTTCTTTTTCTCTTTGTGCAATATTTTTTAAATGTCTGAGTTTTGTTCTGCTTTTTTTTTTTTTTTTTTTTTTTTTTAATAGCAGACTAGATTGCCCTGCAAATATTCACTCTCTCTGTGGGGGAAGCATGCTTTTTCGGCTCACTGATGTTGGGACGGACCAGGTGAATTTGTTTCTGTTGGTGCAACGAAGATGAAAGTAGTCGTGTGTTGGTTCCCCATCTAGACATTAAAAGACACCCTGCATTTTGCTTGCATTGCTGGGTGCTGCTCATCTATCATGAGGATAATGTGCCCCCAGGTAGCTGCCGCCTCTCCAGTGTAGGCCCCGGATGGGACAGGTGCAGCAGACCTTAACTGGACCCACACCCCAGCAGATCCGCAGACCAGAATGAGAAATAAGTGTTTATTATTTATTACATGCCACTGAGATTTTGTTTGCTGTGCAGGGAAAGCTCACTATATAACATATTTAAAACATTCAATATAACATTTCTTTAGAATTTAAAAAAGTTCAAAATAGAATAAAACGTATTTTATGAACCTGCAGGTAATGAGTAACATGCTTTATAGAAGGACGAATGAAGGAATAATCTCCATGTTCAGCAAACCCAGAGTTTCTCACAGTCCTCTACTATTCTTTCTGGATCACATTAAATTCTTCTGTTTGAAATACTTAAAATGGCTTGTCTCTTCCTGAATGACCCTGACTGAACTGATATGTATTATTACTGTCACTGAGTTATAAAAATATTCAATAGAGAAGTTGAATAACAACCAAATTACGAAAAGGAAAGCTAGTAAGTAGAAAGACAGAGGCTCCCTATCTTATTTAGAGATAAGGAGTTTTTATATATGTTTTTTAAATATGTCAGGATGCCTTCTTGTTCTTTTGGAAGAAGAGCTTTAAGACAGAATAAAGTTCTCCACCTCACCCTAAACTAACTTCTTTTGTTTTTTTTTTTTTTTAACAATTTATGAATACTGGTATCTGTTAAGAAATGACTTATTTTCAAAGTAATATATTGGATATCTTCAAGTATGCTGATGATCATGGCAGGAGGTAATTAGCCTGATTTCTCCAAATTTAGAAAAGAAGAATAAATTTCTCAGTTTATGAGTGAGGTGAGAAGGTTTACCCAGATCAGATTCTGGCTATCCTTACTACTGAGAGATCCAGAAGCATTTTATCCTTCCCCTGGGGACTCAGCTAAACAGGTTTGAAGACTGTGGAGGCAGAAATAGTTACAGATAAGGGTAATGCACAAATTTAGTCAGCTTCTCTGGCACAAGCAAAGGAGGTACACGTAGTTCTTAAGAAAGGAGACCTGACGTTGGCTACACTCTCTAGTTCCTGGCTGTGGGATTAGAAGGCCCCTTTCTTGTGCTATACTTATGGTGGGGGCACAGCCTCGCCTGAAAAACAAAAGTGATTATTAGGAATATGGGAAGTTAGGTAAATATTATCACCAGAGTAGAAACCACCAGTCCTTTTTTTTTGAGACTTACTATGTTCATTTAATTATTATTGATTGGCATGTGTCAACTCATATAGCTAAAGGTTTGAACCACCACAGTTTAGCGTTTACTCACCCATTTTTCTAAGGGAGATCAGTATTTATGCTCATCTGTAAAATGGAGAGGTGTACCACTTTTGTCTGCAGCTCATAGTTGTGGATCAGGTGAGATTATCACTGTTAGGAGAGGGTACTTTAAAAAATGCAAAGTGACATACAGATGTAAGGAAATATAAAATAGTTGTCAAATCTGTCAAAATGTCTATCAAGTTTTCTTTAAGACAGTTGTTAAATTTTAAGAGTTGGGATTACTATGTAACCTGTAAGAACTCGGCATGAGAAAAACTGTTACATTCTTCAGTGTCTCATAAAATGAATGTCCAAAAGTGAGTCTGGGAGCCAAATATATAACCCTTATGGCTATGCCATAAGGCACTTCTCAGAGTTCTTTCAGAGCTGCAAAATATAACTATTAGCATACTTTGATTACCCCTATAGAGAGATGGACAGCCTTTCTGTGAGATTTTCAATGTATGAAGTTAGCACACAGGATTTTTCAAAATTCAAATCCTTTAGGTTGATTTAACATACTATTTCCTGCAGAAGGTCAAGTTCCCCTTGAGACAGAATCTGCAATGGAAATTAACATATAGTGCATTTTAGAGTGTGTTTTCCCATTTCCCTACAAATATGTGGAGTAAAGTTACCAGGATTGGGCAGAACGAGAAGTTGGGCTTCAATGCCAAGCAAGAGAAGGTCTCGGGCTGTGCTGTGAAAAACTCTGGGGCTGGGGTATCCTGCAAAATTATTCTGAATTAGGGCAAAGAAAGCACAATGAACTATATGTGCCCTGCAAAATTCAAGTGTTGCAATCCTAACCGTTCAATGTGATGGTACTAGGAGGTAGGGCGTTAGGAGGTAATTAGGTCATAAGGGTGAAGCCCTCATAAAGGGATTAATAACCCTATAAAAGAAACCCAAGAGAGCTTGCCAGCCCTCTTTTTGTCATGTGAAGACACAGTGAGAAGATGGTTGTCTATGAATCAGGAAACTTATCCTCACCAGATGCTAAATCCACCTTGATCTTGGTTTCCCCAGGCTTTAGAAAATAAATGTGAGAAATAAATGTTGTTTAAGACATCCAGTATGACATTTTGAAGTAGCAGTGCAAACTAAGACACAGAGCAAAAGCCTTGCTCTACTGCATCTACCACTCATTGGATGCCAAATGACCCTGAGGAGGAGGCATGGCTTTGAGACCAAATCATGAACTTGAGAGAGTAGTCAGTCAGGGAGCAATGTTCAGAGGCGACTTGGCATCAAGCTTTCAGTCACTAGTACTGTCATTGGCTGGTGGAATCAGTACCACAGTGATGAGAGAACCAGCTGAACTGTACATGGTGGCACTTCCAAAACATTCCCAGTTTCACAACTACATCCAGAAGATGTGTTTTTAAATATCCAAGTGACAGAAGTAATGCTGTATCTTGAGAGAGAGAGAGAGAAGAAAGAAGGAGGAGAGAGAAGGGATGGAGAAATGATGGAAGGAAGGAAGGAAGGAAGGAAGAAGAGAGGAGGAAGAAAGAAGGGAAGAAAAAAGAAAGAAAAATAATTAAGCATCAACTTTTAATATTTGCAGACTCACCAACATCAAGGCTAGGAAACTGTTTACATCTTAGAATGTCAAAGAATTTCAGTTAGTTAATTATGCTGCAGGTGAGCTGATATATCTAGGAGTAGATATTTGCAGATGCAAATTGTGAATTCTACATGTGTAAAGGTAAATAGCTAAAATGATTATTAAAGCACAGTGGAAAATAAAATGATATATGAAATGCAAATGTGCAGTGACAAACACATGGAGGCATTTTGCTTGTGAACTTTGACTTTGAGAAGCCAAACATTTCTGTGCTTCCTTCATCGCTCTGTTATTTTCCATAATGAGGCAGAGTTTCAGAGTGTAACCTCTACGCCCTGAAAATGACATTCACTTATCCAGGTCTCAAGGTTAACATTTTATAAATTACTACTTCAAAGCAGGAGTCACCATCTATGTGCAATAGGACTAAGGTGAGTGTCATGTGATATCAACCCTACCATTTTCTTATTGTCCCATTTCAGACTTTATTAAACAAGTCTGATTTTCTTTGTAGGGTCAAGGGCTTTCTTCAAGCAGAAAAATGAATTCTCTACGCCCATTTATTATGTTTTAACAGCTCAAGAATCTTCTTGGACTGTCTAGAACCTAATACATTAATCTTGAATGCAACTTGATTGCATCTGAGACCCTTACACACAAATTTTTAAAATTACGTCCCCATACATTTCTATACAAGAAATCAATTTATGCCTATGCTGTCCCTCTACTCTCCTATGCCTGACCTTGAGTGCCTTTGACTTTTTCCCTTCCATCAATACATTCATTTAAAGATTATCGTTGCATGCATATATTCTCCCAGGTGATATGTAGGGTGTTAGAATCATAGGAATAATAGAACTTGACTCTCATTCTCAAATTTGGTGGGAGGAAGACCTCAGCATCGATTAAGAAAATATCTAAACTGGGTTTTGGAATTTGTATGGAGTGTGTTTAATGGACAACTGTGCATTGTAGTGGAGAGGAACATGCACAAGACTTTTTTGACATTAAAAAGATGGAAATTTCAGAAAACTCTTAACGTTCACTGTGAGAGCAGCAGAGAGTGCAAGGGAGGGCAGAGATGGGGATGAAGAGGTACCCAGAGCTCAGTTTATAACATCTTAGTTAAAACAAATCTTACATAATTTAAGTCCTCATTTGACTATATGAAACTATCAGCTCACATCAATATTGCATCACTGGGTTTTTGTGTACCACTAATTATGTGAACTATATATTAAAATATGATATCGTGATTAAACTGTGTCTGTATTTTGTTTTGTCTGTGGGTAATGTGTGTTATTCCCTCAGTTTGCAGTTGATACTAGACTAGCTGATTATAATAAGTCACGGTTCTATCAGATTGCATTGAACTGAACCATGACAATGACCAACACCTTCTAATTCTGCAAAGAGAGGGAGATGTGAGGCATTCTATTCCTTTATCCTGTTAATTGAGTGAATATGTCTCAATTACAAAACCATAAATACCAAATTCACTATTGCAAGGCTATATTTGAACCTGGGACAGACACAGGGGCAACTCCACAGGCTGACGGAGACTCAAGTCCAGGCCTGTGGAAGTTGTTCATTGTAAGTGGTACATGTATGAGTGGACACCAGAGACTGAAATTAGAGACTATGGGCTTCAAAGGAAAAGCATCTATCAGAAAAAGCTCTTACTGCCTTTAAAAATGCAATTTGAAATAATTCATGTCTTAGGCCTTAATGTGAGAACACAGAGAAGAGGCTCGTTCTCTTTAAGCATGTTTGGAACTGAGATATCATACAAGGCCCATTGTGATTGGCCTTTCTCAGTGCTATAGGCATAGTACATGTCCTGCAAAACACCCGATCTGTTATTCTAAGTTCTTCAATTATGTTCAAACCAGTTTTCTTAAAGGTAAACAGCTAGAATGAAAGCTGTTGAGATACACAATTTCATGTATTTTGGAAACTGCCCAGTTCCAGGCCCAACACATTGCTATTCTCAACAGGACCAAACTTGAACAGATTTGCCACTCTGCTCAAATATATCCTTCTTAAGGATAAGAAGAATGATTTACATTTTATCAAATCAAATTTTCCCATGGCAAAAGTAAAAAGGGCAGTGATTTTTACCCTTTGCAAATTATCACAAATTAAATAGGAAGGAATTTAAGTTTTTCGGATTGGTAATTGGAAGGCCTATACTGATACTGAATTCATGATTTTGTTCTCAGGACAGAGTTGAAACAGATAAATTACTATTGGGTTGACCACTATGTAGAGATAAAAAGAACTAAAGTCCAAAAAGTAAAATAATTTGATTAAGATCACATGACTCATATGTTAGTTATTATAGGAAGTCCTTATTGGTTTTGTGTTTTTGTTTGTGTGTATGAATGTGTCCACTAGATATAATTACGTATCCTTTTATCAACTCATACCAATTTCTAGTAAAAGAATCTCTTAAAACAGTCTGATTTTTTTTAAAGCAAATATGCATTTTTAGATAAGATAAGCTTGCAGTTTTTCTTGAACTATGTCTCAGCTTGACCCCCAATTATGGGATTATTCACTATGCCAGTTGGCATGGGCTTGGCAGGGGTTACTTCTATCTTTGCCCCCTAATAACTCTATCAAGCAGAAAGTTAGTTTTAACCTCATTTCTTTTCCTGATAAGGAAACTGTGACTCAGACAGTTAAAATAAATTGTCCAATGCTAGTGGGCTATAAGCAGTGAGATCTTTTGAAACCCTGACCGATATTCTTAAACATAAAACTCCCACAAACTTATCAATATGAGCAACAGAATGTGAAAAGTGCTCTAACAGAGAAAACTGTGGGATTCAACAGAACATGGAATGAACCCAGCCTGAGCTTCAGGGGAGGCTTCCTGAAGGAGAGGATGCTCAGGCCATCAAGGGAAGATGCGCTATAAATGGAGTAATGGAGGATCACGCTAACACAGCCTATGAAATTAAAGGATGTGTTACACTCATAGGTCCTAGATGAGGGAGCCATTGCAGGCCATGCAGGTGACCACAGGGAAGGATTGCCAAAAGAGCAGGCTCACCAAGCACATAGGGAGCCAGGAGCAAGAGCCTTTGGTAGAGATCAGGGTGCAGTACACAAGCCAAAGGTATGAGATTTCATTGGTACATTTAAATGTCACTAGGTCACAGTCAGCGAAGAATAAAAAGGGAAACCTGTGGTAGGGACCAGCTTTATCACACTGGTGCATCCGATTACCTGGGCAGGATGCTCACAGCCTGTTTGTGGGAATGTTGAGGCATCAGGAAAATAAAAAATCATAAAATTTACCAATATAGAAAGATTTTTCTAGCAGAGAGATTTGTGCAAGGATATAGAGGTGCAAGAGAAAGAAGTGAATTTTGGAAACTGGTAAGTGTGATTTACGGTAAGAGTAGAGCTTGTGGGTAATCCAGGGGAGTGTAATGAGGAACACAATGAAAGGTAGGCAGGCAGGGGCCAGATTAAGAACGAAGGGACTTCAATTTTTTTCCAAAGCTTGTGACAGTTGTTCAATGGCTGACATCCAGGTCAACTCGAAGTCCCTAAACCACAGCCTGTCCTGATATCATGATGGCTGTGGTAAGTCACATGGGCCAAATCTGTGGTGCCGCAGTCCATTCATTTCATGTTCTTAGACATTCCCAGGACACTGGCTTAATACTAGGGAAATCTGACTCAACACAAAATATTCTGTCAAATTTATTTTTTCACTTCGGTTTATAAGAAACTGAGTTAGTAAGCAGGATGCGGTGTATTGCAATTTGAATTTGAGCAGAAAACAGATTTCTTTTTTAATGTTACTTATTGCTGCCATGGAATATATCAAATTTCAAATAACAAATAATATTTTGTTGCAGTTTCTCTCCTTGGCAATGTTGTGGTCTCTATATTTTTCATCACTATAATTAGTCTTTCATCTTAAAGAGAGTGATAATTCACTGCATGATATTCAGTCAGAAGTTTTGTTATCATTGGTAAGTTAAAGCTTATCGTAAGAAAAAGGGGGAAAAGTCTAATTTGCCAGTAGAGAACAGAATATAAAAATAACATTATCCATTCAGTTGGATTGAAATCTTGGCAGCTGCTCTTCAAAAATGTTGCTGACATGGTTTATATTATATTAAAATTCAGAATTACTGCATTTTCATCAGTTTCTCTGCAGCTGGCATATCATGTTGTCAGCATCTTGAGATTTACAAGGCTATGTACATTGTAAAAATGTTCCTTTCAATGGACATTTTCATAAGCATGTCTGCTAATTGATATGTACGTAGGTACTTTAAAGGGTAAACATGTTACGAAAGTGTCGATGCTGTAAAGTGTAAGTGAAATACATGAGTTGGGCTTTTTTGGCTCAACTTTCATTAGGTTTGCTTAAAATCAAGAGTTCCTCTGGGAAAATTTTTAACATATCTTTTAATTTTCAAAGGCATTGATTATTTCAATGAAGAGAGTCATTAAAAGATAAACTTGGAATGGTGCATGCATCCAAAAATCTAAATTACTTAAAAATGGATGTACAGAATTTGTAATACTCAGAAAAAAATGCTATCAAATATAACCTTTGCAATCTGCAATACTATAATAATATATGGCGTCATTTTAATAGAATTATTAGTCTCTGATTCAATACATAAACTGCTACTAATGACATAATAAATACAGTTTGGAGAATGTTGGATTCTAATAAATTGTCAGTATTTTATTTCTGTGCATGATTCAGAGTTCTTTGGAAACTAATCAATTCTAAGAACTTGACAATTTCATAAGGCTTTCGATAATGTTGAAATATGTATGCTTACACGTGGATCCTGCAGATATATTTATAAGCACTTATGTGGTTATGATGATAAAAGTAAATTAACATATTCATATCAACTTTAGAAGATGCTTAAAAATTGGATTTGAGGCTAAATAAGGCTGGATGTCTGTAGATTGAAATGATTGAAGGAACTTTGTACCCAAAGCACAGCAGATGAATTTTTGAATTTGAAGAGAATAGTTCTGACTTTTCATAGTGTCCATTTAGAATGCACCTAAGAAAGATCTAATATTGGAGGGCTGTATACTGTTTACCATGAAAAGAATGCCCAGAGTAGATGGAGCCAGAACGTGCAGAGCCAGGATTCTAAGTGATGCTTGTATTCTTGTGCCAAAACTGGCCACATCCTATTTAAATACACACACACACACACACACACACACACACACCACACACACACACACACACACACACCTGGCTCCTTCTGCATAATTGCCTACGGACATGATATTAAATTAGCCTCTTTATTGACTAAATAAACCAGCAACTGTCTAGTCTCTCATGAAGACTTCAGAAAGACCTATTAATATTTCTACAACCAGTGAGCAAAGCTAGTAAGATGAACTAGAAAAACCAGGTGCACAATTCCAACAGCTCAAAGTCCATTTCTCGCATGAACACAAATAAACTGCTTTGTGGAATCAAGATGTTGACAGGAACTTTGCTAAAACTGAGATTCTATTTTTCCCTCCCATCAGTGAGCCTGTAGTAATTGCAATTCAATAGACTTGATATCATTAATTGATGATTATTACTTTCTTTAGTTGGAAAATATGAATGCAAAAGTTTTGGCCAAAGTGCAACCTCAGGAGGGAAATTAGAAGTCTTGGTAATCAATAATGTGGGGCATTCCAAATCTCTCTTTGGTTTTCATTAGCTGGAAGGAGAGCACATTTAAAGGGATACTAACAAGTATCGATGTTTATATTTGATTTATCAATGCTATTTAAATGTATATCTGCAGTGTGCCAAGTTTATTTTTCTACATTAAAGATTATTCAGTGATATCTCCTGGGTTAAGACAACTTCTAAGCAAGATAAAGCACCCTGTGAATTAATTTATTTCAGAGAAACAAGAAAACGTAATTTGTGTCTTCTTTTCATTAAATTATCCTTTAGTATATTGATTTAACAGAAACCCAAACCTTATTTAGCTAAGGAAACAAAACATAGATACAGTACTCTATCACGTTAGTACTCTTTTTCTATTGATAAAAGGATATAGGTGTGTGTGAGCGCATGTGTATGTATCTATGTGTGGTGTGCATTTGTATGCAATTCTCTGTACAGCTGTATTACAGATTCTGTTTTATAAGAGGAAAGCACTGTTCAGTTCCCTTCAGAAACAAAGGAAAAAAGCACAGTCAGTAAACGTTTGCTACCTGGCTCTTTACACTGTGATCGTACTATACATAAACAATAAAATTATTGTGATTATGTCATCAATTCAAATAACAAAGGTTGAGTAACCATTGCAAGTCAAAGGGACCAACCGAGGTACCAAATAACAGCAATTTTTCAACCCTTTAAATCAATCTCTGAGCATAACATGAGAGAATTTAAAAACTGAGACAAACTTAACATACATTGTAAGAACTATTTCTTTTGTGTGTGTGCGTGTGTATGAAGATTCTATTAATCTGTTAATTTTATCTGTACCAAAAGGATGTAAATTACTATTTACCCAAGAAATGTTTAGTCTTGTGAACCTGAATAGATGAATGGTTATTAAATTTGGTCTCTTAAGAGCACTTAAATTCTGATGGTAGCAGAGAGACAGAGTCTGTATAAGCTAGCATTACGTGTTGAAAAACTAACCTCTGTAATTAACTTGCAATATTATACATTGGGCTCCAGTTACAGTAAAATCCAATTTTCCATAGTATACACACCAGGCAGCTTTGCTGAATATTAGATTTTAATGAGATTTATGACCTTATTCATAATTTATTCTTTAAGTTGGAAACTTTTGGTTAAAGTTTAAAATAGTATCTTGAAGCATGAAAATAAAATCCATACCAAGCTATTCTTGGAGACATCATAGAATAAATTTTGAAACCCAAAAAGGGCTTCTCCGATTCTCAGAGCAGTGAGGAGAAACGGAAACCACTCTGATTTTAGCATGGGAGAACTCCATGTTGATAATGAGGAAACTTATTTTGAACTTATGCTTGAACTTAGTTTGAAGACGATTGTTTATGACTTTGCCTTCTCATTGACTGTCTGGCAATTTTAATTGACAAATAATTTAGTCCAGCACTTCTGAAACTTCAATGTACTTAAAAATACTTGACAATCTTGTAAAAATCCAGATTCTAGTTCACTAGGAACTAGTGGGACCCACAACTCTGAATATCTAAGAAATGATGCTGATATTGCTTGTTCAAGGAACACACTTAGATAAGAAAAGGTCGACTGCTCGAAACTACTCGTGTTTTCCTCCTTTTTTGGATGAAGAAAATAAGGCTCAAAGATAGAAATATTTTTCCTTAGATTAATAATTCTTAACCAGGGCTGAATATTAGAATCACGTAAGGAGTTTTTAAATCTTAAGACATGTGTGCCCCACCACAGACCAATTAAGTGAGAAACCCTGGGGACAACAATGCTTTTATAAGTTGCCCTATGCAGCCAGAGTTAAGGGTAACTGCTGAGGTCCTACAGCCCATTAGTGGGAGGACTGAGTCTAGTGGGAAGCTGGCTGACTGGAGACTGACTGATTGAGTCAACGATTGTTTTCTGCTTACAAACTCAGCACACACGTTGGGCTATGACCCAGATGGTACTGAATCCCTTTGAACCACAGTCCTATCACTATTTCGGTCTCAGAGTAAATGTTACCAACTCAGAAAGGCCTTCTCCGACCACGATTTCTAAAGAGTTGCCCCTGTCTTATTAGCTCACCGCATCATTCTGCTTTATTTTTTATTTTTTTTCAAATTTATCACCACTAACTGAAACTATGTGATTTTGTTTGCTGTTTTCTTTCCTATTAAAATGCAACTGTAATAAAAGCAGAGACTGCGTTCGTCCTATTCACTTCCATGTCTTGCCCATGTAAGCCAATATTTATTAAATATGCTCAATCTAAAGGGGAACGATACAGCTCCACAGCCACAAGTGTGAGCTTTGAGTACAGGTAGACTGACTGTACTTCCTTGGATTATGTTACTTGCCACCCATGAAGCCTTAATCTCCTCATTTCTAAATAGACAGCATCTGCTTCATAGAATTTTTGTAATAGTAAATGAGTTGATTCATGCACAACACTTAACCCTGTGCCTGATATACAGGAAATGTTCAGTAAGTAGCTCAATTATAATATTATTTAATGACCATGAAATTGCTAGGAGTTAGATATTGTGATTCTCATTTAGCAAGTGGGAGAAATAGACTCATTAAAAAGAAATCGTTTGCCCAGGATCACAAAAAGAATTTTGGGGAAGGCTACATCAGAGTCTAAATACTCACAGGAACAAAACTTTGTGCAAACCCCTTCCCCTTGTGTTGCCGTGCACAGCTGCACATGGGACGAGGTGACTACCTTCAGTTCCTAATCCAGAGCTGTTTAGACTACACCACGGTGCCACTCGATTGGCAGCATAAGTTGCAGCTCTTCTTTAGGTACGCCAATCAGGGGGTGCATCAGCAGATGTCCAGTTCTAGATTTATTGGTGAAACCAAGGGTTGACTATGCTGGCAAAACTGTTGGCTACAATGTATTCAGCTCCTGCCATGTATCAAGCACCCACTAGCTCTCACTAAACCTCATAACAGAAGTACAGACATTCCCCATTTAGATGAAGATATTAGATGTCAGAGCGGCGAGGTAAATCAGCCAGGATATGACAACTTGCAAGACCCAAGGTAGGACTGGAACTCACAGCTATGCGTAAAAAAAATAAAGTACGGAATTAGGGTGGGATTATTATACTTCATGGATGCTAATGGTCCATTTTCTGAGATGGTAAACATACTGGAATTACTTTATGTGCATCGGGGTAATTTTCTACAGAATTTCTTGCCACACAATAAAAACCTTATAGAATGTGATTGTCTCCCAAACAGAAAACAAGGAGGGTCCAGGAGAAGTGTTAAAATTCATTCGTCAGTGTGTGTGTGTGTGTGTGTGTGTGTGTGTGTGTGTGTGTGCGCGCGCGCGCGTGCGCGCGTGCTGTGCATACAAATACATTGAGTTCACGCTAATTGTCAACTCCAGAAAACAGATAATGTAGGAGATACGACGCTTAGGTTCAGGAAGCTCAGATTAATGAGTGTAACATTATTGAAATATATTTGGGTTAAAAGGTGCAAAAACGTGTGCTGCAGTAGAGGCAGAAACAAAGCAAAGTGAGGACGTCCAACACTCTGAAGCCATTTGGGAAGGTCTGACAGAGGAAGTGACATTTTATCTGCCTTCTACATTTGAAGAAGGCAGAACTCATTTTAAGGATCTCTCCGTTAGAAAAACAACATGTGCGGAATCATGGAATATGTACGAGTCTAGAGTGTTTGGGAAATGGTAAGAAATCGTCTGTGGCTCGAGCAGAGGGTATGTGTGTGGGGGGGCATGCATAAAAAATGAAAGAAAACTTAGAATTTTATCAATAACATACTTTTTTTAAGTTAAAAATAATTCCCACTGCAAACTTGTAAGTGAGATGCTTTCTCCCGTTTCCGCCTGCCTGGAACAGCAGGGAGGCTCCACAGGAAAGAAGCTCTGAGTTCCGCATGCATAGGTTAACATTACTCCACAGTTTTGAGAACTGCTAATATGGCAACATTTTAAAACGCCTTAAAAGATTTTTTAAAATTTATTTTTCATATGTAAGGGATTGACATTTTCCCCCTTTCTTTGCTTTCTGCTTGTTACTCTGTCAGTATTTACCCAGCTAGCTCACAGGTTTGAAGAATCAGTTTACATACGCCGGAGGAAGAATACAAATACTTGGGAAGTTCCTGAAAGAGAACCTAATAAAATCCCACCTTCCCACGGAAACAGAGAGTGTCTGCAGCTGGTGGAGGGTTGAGTGTTCCAGTGTGACAGAAGGGGCCCCCTCACGCTGGACCCCTGCCCCAGGGACTGCCCCACAGGATTCATCCTGTTCCTGAAATAAGCCTACTATGTAATTGAGCGCCCAGCCTCACCTTTGGGTGGATTCTGTGAGGAGTCCCACTGCCATATCATAGGAATGTGGGCTTCTGGGGTGTGCCATATTTTTCTCTCCAATCTAAAATAATTTGTTCTGGTATCAGAAAAATTAAGCTTTTAATCATAGCACTACCATGATTTTTACTGGGAGACATCGAAACGCCTGATTAATCACTCTGGAGCATTGTTATATTATCTATCTAGAATTGGGATGATATTACATTTCTTGCAAGACTGTTCTGAATACTAGCTGATAGATGAACTGATGGATAGGGCATCTAATATAGTACAACTCAAAGAATAAGGTATTCAATTAAAGGTAACTGTAATGAGAACATATTGACAATAATGAGTGGTATGGAGGAGGGAGGGCAGGTGAGGAAGACAAAAGAGGTGGAAAAAAAGATGAATACTTACTAGTACTAGAAGATGCACGTATGCTTTGATAAATCATCGTGTAAACTGGACTTCCGCCTTGGTTTAGAGTATTGGTAGCCCTGGGGGTCTTGTCCTGAAAACCGGATTACGGTTCATTCTTCCTCCCCTCTGTCCCCGGCCAATGATCTTCTCTTCTCAGGAGTCAGACCCCAATCTCTAGGCCTATAAATACTACCTAGAACATACATCTCCTCTTCCCAAAAGCTTTTGAAAGGCATAAATCATCTTTCAAACCACTGCCTTATATTAGGTATTATTTTAGGCCTATCGTAGAAATGAACCATCTGATTTTTACAACAAATTTGTGATCTACCCAAGATATGGACAAAACAAAGGAACTATGTAGTGTGAAAATCTATGATACCACAGATGTCAGTATCCTTTATTTTATTGGCCTTCCTTTCCTCTTCTGTAACTTGCTCATTCACAATATTTTTGCATCTTTCTTTTCTGACATTGAACATTATGTCTTTTTAAAATATTATATCTATATATAGATACAGATTGTATATAAAATATAAATGTTATATTAAACTATTATATATTATATATTATACATGCATACATATGTATATACACACACATATATATATACACACATAATGTGTGTGTGTGTGTGTGTGTGTATAATGAATTCTTTGCTATATGTGCTGCAAAACTTTTTTTCATTTTAAGTGATAGATTTGAGGTAGAAGGATATTAGGAAGCTTCCTAAAAGTCATAGGGTTGACAAGTAAAGGGGAGCAATGGGTCTACAAAGGGAAGTTTAGGACAATGGGCAGTGCACAGATGAAAAGCCCCGTGAGGTCCCTTGGCCGGCACTGATCAGCCTGATCTTAGGGCACCCAATGCCTTCATGCACCGTTCTTTCAAATAACATTAAAAGGTGAATCACTCCTCTCAAAAATAAATTTAAAAAGAGGCATTCATCTAAGAGACATGTTCATTGACACAACGAAATTTAAAATCCCCAAAATAGTTTGAGACACTCTTCTGTTAATGACTGAACATAAGAACAGCAGGCAAGTGTTCTATGTGGGTATCATTAGCTTTGAGGCTGGGGAATGAGGTGATAATGACAACTTTACTCAAATACCAATCGAGGTTGTTTTACTTTATTTTATGTAGTTTTGCCTTGTGTAATTTTATTTTGAATTTTATTTGTCTTACTCTTGATCATTAGAGTAATGCGTTTTTATTTTAGAAATTTTGGAAAGCAGATCACCTATAAATATAAAAAAAGACTTAAAATGTTATATCTCAGAGTCAATCACTGTAAATAAATTTGTTGACATTTAGGATGCATTTTGTTCCATTTTATTTTTAACAAAAAAAGTATAATTTATAAAGACGAGCTGCAATAAATGCGAAACAATAAAACTCCTGAGGACTCCCTATACTTTCATGGCCACAGCTAATGGGGCAGGCATGGTGGGAGAACAGGGAATAGTTCATCCAGTACAGCACATCATCTAGCCTAAACAGCTCAGTTTATTGTTCCCTCTCTGATCACTTCAATCGTTATGGAAATTTCTCCGAGCCAAAGCTCTTTTTCAGTATATTATATAATTGTCTGCCTGCTCAAGGAGCTATACTTTTCCAGCAATCTGAAGCCACGACACACAGAACTCAGACTGGTAGACAAATCTGGGGAGGCCCCAAAGTACCTTGATGGGAATGTCGTGATTTATATCTCACCAGAATGGGGTTTAGAAACCTCTGGGTGACATAGCCCATTCATGGACAAGAAGTAGGAATAATATACTTAAGTCAAATGGAGCCCACATGAAATAGCTGCTCAATATTAGGACAGAAAGAAAAAGTTGAATCCACTCAGCAAGGAAAAGAAACAGCAAGGACACAAGCACTTGTTTCTTTCATTTTTGATACTACAGTTACTTAGAAACCTGACATTGTGTCACTGACACCCCTTCACAGTTATATTTGTCCAGGCAGATCTGGGGGGCGGGGAGGGGCTTTCATTTGTCCCACATAACACTGTGGACCTTTTTTCAGGTCATCCATAGAAACGGAGAATACTCTGGTGCTATTCACAGATTTATTTCTGAACCACTGTCCCTGTGTGATTTCTTCCACTTCACCCTTTCTTGCTTCTCTGCAAATTATGCAGCTGCCCTGGGAGGAAGATATCAGCTCACCTTTCAGGCACCATATTTGGAATGCCTTTCTTCCAATGTTCTTTACCCCTCTTGATCGAAAACCTAGGCTCTCCCTCTGCTGCTTGGTGGGGGAGAGATATATATAATGTGTGTGTGTGTGTGTGTGTGTGTGTGTGTGTGTGTGTGTGTGCGTGCGCGCACACACACACACACACACACACACACACACCTATTCTCTTCAGTCTTGGGACCTGTGAATCTCAAAGGCAACATTATGGACAGCACTCCTATTGCCCACACAGTTTTTGGCAATAAAAACCAGGCATGAATGTTCCTGTAACAGAAACTTGAGAATATATGTAGTAAGAAATTACAAATATACTTGACTGGAATACCATCCCTATTCACATTTTTGTTAAGTTCTGTATTGCACTAGCAAATTTATAAGACTAATTCACAGATGTGTCAACAAAGAGAAAAATAAAATACTGTTGAGTATTAGCAAATCCATTTGATTTACTGCGACTCCTCACATCTGATAACAGCGCTGGATTATGTAATACCATCAAAAAGAGAATAAATAAAATAAATATCTTTCTACACATTAATCTTAATAAGGCTATTTGTAGACAGCTATTCTGAAAATCCCCAATTCTCACAATTAATAGAAAGAGTGCTTACCACCCAGGGAGAATAGTAATACGTAATTTTTACAGGCAAAAACTAACTAAAAAAAGAGGGAGACTTTCCATATCGGATTGAAACATTTATCTCTAGCACTGATTAACTTAAACCTGAGGATCACATGCATCAGTCTTTTTTAGAGACAAATGAACTTCAAGCTATTTCTGGAGCTTATAATGCAGCCAATGACAGGATTTAAAAGCTGTGTTTGCTTTTTGTTGTTGTTTGTTTATTTGTTTGTTTTCAAGAAGGTGAAATTCAGGGTATCCAGGTGCTACTGAGACAGTGTGATGAAGGTAAGAAGTGTCAGGAATTTGTAAAATCAATAAGGAATAAAGATAGAAAATTGAATCGGGGGTGGGAAGAGACAAAGGAGAAGGAACAATGTGAGAAAGAAAAATGTTACAAATAGGTCAGAGTATTTTCCTTATTTCTATTAAGTTATTTGTTCATAACAAAGTCTCATAACATATACAATCAGGATAAGAATGTTCAAAGCAAAAGATTATAGATTATGATCAAAGTATTTTGATTTACCTGTTTTTAATTTTCAAATCGATATGAAAATTTAAAAATTTACTTAGAATCAAAAGCATGCAATCACAAGACCACACAGCTTAAGACAAATTTGAAGATCCAAGGTCCCAAAGACCACACCACCCTTAGATTCCATAATTTACTAGAAAATCTCACAGAGCTCACTAAAAGCTGTTATACTATGATTATAGTTCATTAGCACTAAAAGGTACACATAAAAATCAGCCAAGAAAAGAAGCATGTAGGACAAAGTTGAGGAGAATTCCATAAATAAATCTTCCAGTGTCTTCTCCCCATGGAGTCAAGAAGGATAGCATTACTTCCTGGCATCAATGTGTGGCAATACACATGAACTATTTCCAACCAGGAACACCCTAGCCTTAGGGTTCATTCTTTATTGGGGCTTAGTCACACAACGTTGGTTGGCTGCCTACATGGATAAACTCAATCTTCAGTCTTTTAGGTCGAGCTGATAAGGCATGACCCAAAGCCCTCTGAATCACATTGTTGGTGTGGCTTAAATCCCCCATCCAAATCACATTGTTATAACCTGGCATATTCCGAGGCCCCAAAGCAAGTGAAAACACTCATAGAGACATGGCATTCCAGGGGTTTGGAGATTACCTCCGAGAATCCGAGGGCATAGGTCAGACCTCTTTTAGAGCAAGGTTAAATTCTTTACTACACATAAATAAATTATTCAGACTATTCAGACTTGGGCATTTAGCAGATATTTTTTTCAAAAATAAATAAAACCATTCTCTCACACTAGGGAAAATAAATGACAGCATGTATTATCTAAAAAAAAAAGGAAAACTGAAGTTTCAAGGAAACATATTTTGAAAAATGTGTATGCATTACCATGAGTTTCACAGCTTCCCAACATTTAGGGACCTTTCTAGAGAGATGATGAAATTCAGTGATGGCATTAACAAATGTTCATTGATATGATTTTCAGATTCAAACTTATAACATTTAAGAAACTACCACTTACCAAGTTTTGGCGTAATATCAAAAGAGCTTATCAGGCTATTAAAATACTCCATACTTTTTCAACACATATAAGTGTGAGGCTGCATTTTCTTCGTGCAATTTAACCAAAATACTGTGTTATGTTTCACCAGATTGAGTGCAAAAATAGAAATGGGGATTCGGTTGTATTTTTCAAATCCAGATATTAAAAAAAAAAAGTTGTCAAATGTAAAAGTGTGCTGTTTTATCAGTAATTATTTTATTTTGTGAAACAATTATTTTTCATAAATATATCATTTCCATTAACATGAAATTGAATTATTTTTAAATGAATTAATAAAGACATTTTTAAATTTCTTAATTTCCACTATGATAAATGCTGATGAATATAACCCACATAAATATATATATCTTTGGTTCAATAATTTTAAGACTATAAAGAAGTTCTGAGACCAAATGTTTGAGCATAGCTACTTTTTGAGCAATATTTTGCAAATTGAGCCTAATGATCCTTAGTCAGGATGATCTCACAGTGGGGAAACTGTTTGTGGGTCAGATCCGAGCAACTCTCTGCTTTCGTAAATAAAGTTTTATTGGAACACAAACATGCCAAGTGGTTCATATATTACTTACGGTTGCTTTTATGCTACAATGGCAGAGTTGACAGTTGTAACAAAGTTGAAGATTCACATGGCTCAGAAAGCCTCTAATATTTACTCTCTGGCCCTTTAGAGAAAAATGCTTGCCAATTTTTGATTCTATGAGCCATGAAATTAAATTTGTGGTTTTGGACAAATAATCTAATAAAATGGAAAAAAAGTATTCAAGAGAAAGGAGAAAAGTGCAATAAATAAAAGTAATGGCATAAATAGAATGTAGTGGTGATAATTATTACATTTGTAAAACAACTGTTTTAGTTGAGGGCGTATGTTTCTGGGTTTGGATGTAATACTTTTTCTTACTCTGCATCACAGTCAAGAATTTGAAATCCGTTGATTTAATTTGAAAGCTAAGTACAATCAGGATTCTCAGACATGTATTGTTAATGTTGTAAACTGCTTTAAGTTCTCCATGGCAGTGTGTGGCATATAAATCCAAAATAGATATATTGACACTTTTTTATCAGTCTTACTGAAGATATTCACAGATACCATCAACCATTTTTATAGAATGTAAATTTCCCTTAACTTGAAAGATTTGGTTATGTTTCATAGCCTGTTATTTTAAGAACTCCATAGTTAATGTAATTTTCCCTACACATGTCATTGCAGATATGAAGTTTATTTCTTAACCTGAAATTGGTCTTTTGTGTAATGTGTGATACTTATTGTTAATATGCAAATGCCTTCAGTATGTGAATTGTTGAATATCTTCATAATTATTTATTGATGTTTAATAAACACAACCGATACTTTATAGACACAACCCATAAGTACGTAGTTCCATGAATTTTTACAAAACTGAACATACATATGTAACTGGATAGAGTGTGGATCTTTTATATTACACATTGGAACACATTAGAGCTGAATTATTTGAGACTGTTCATTTATAGAGGATGTTTTTAGACATTTTGAGACATGAAAACATGAACAGAGCTGTTCTCTGTCATCAAATAGTTTGAAATTAAGATAGGGAAAAAGCATGGATATAAATAGTTAAATTAATGTGTTCATGTGTGTGCATGTGTGTGTGTGTGTGTGTGTGTGTGTATGGCTGTGTACCATGCACAGTGTAGTTTTGAAATGCCATGTCCAAAAGAAAGAGAATATTTGAGATTTAGAAAATTCTGGATTAAAATTCTTGCTTGAAGATATAATATCTGTGAGGCCTAATAAACTGTGTAGCACAGAGCCTGGCATTCCTTGTGCTATGGTCCAAGTATTTGTAGTCCTCCAAATATTCGTATGTTGAAACCTAAACTTCAATGTGAGGACCGCCGAAGGTGGACCATTTGGGAGGTGATGAGGTCATAAAAATGGAGGCCTCATGAATGGGATCGGATCCCATGTAAAAGAGACCCCAGAGAGCTCCCTCACTCTGTCTGTTATGTGAGGACACAGCAAGAGGATGACCCGCTATGAACCAGGAAGCAGGTCCTCATGAGACACCGAATCTGCTGGCACCATGATCTTGGACTTTCCAGCCTCAAGGACTATAAACGATACATTTCTGTTCTTTATAAGCCACACAGTCTATGGTATTCTGTGGTAGCAGCTCTAATGGACTAAGACTTTGTGGGTGCTAGATAAAAGTTAATTTCTTCAAATTGAAGAAAATAGCAACAGAATAAAAGTTCAGGGCTTTGTAGCTATTTTTGCAATGTCCCTTCCTTGAAAGAAGCACTTATTGCAATAATATTAGCAGACCCAGTGACAACCTCAGTAAACAGGTACAGTGAAAACAACATCAGAGAGTAGAGATTTGGAGCTGCAGTATCAGCAGAACAAAGAGAGAAACACCTGGTTAACATCTTTCCGGATTTTGAGGTGCAATTTTGAACAGAAGCAGTTAAGAATTGCAATCACTCAAGTTCCTACACTAACTCCTTCTTTCTCTCCTCTCCTTAAAGTGCCCGGGAATATTCTCCAAAACCATTTATAGGGCTACCTATTGCAAATTTTATCTGCTGATATTGCTAGCTCCTTTTCTATCGTGTCCACAATCAGGAAAAAAAAAAAAAAAAGTAGCTTTCCGTGAATATATTTCTGAGAAGAAAATGTTCAGTATTTTCAAAATCTAAGCTATGAATCCAGAGCGAGAGAATTATGTTGTATTGTACTATGTTGTGTTGTGCTGCATGTTTAGTTATGTAAGTTGTAAAAACCCTTAATTATACAGACATAATTCATATATCTATCCTTCATCACTCCCTCAGCAATAGTTGCCAGCAATAATGGATCACAATACCTTTCCTCCCTGAGTCTAAAAAGACTGCTTACAAATATACCTCTCCAGGCAACTTCTACCAATTGATGAGTGTTGGCACCAGATGTGTGTGTGTGTGTGTGTGTGTGTGTGTGCATGCATGTGTCACACACCTCTCTCTATGTACGATTTTATTATGTGTAGATTCACGCAAGCGTTTTTAAATACAGCTTTCATTGTATGACTCAGTTATCACAAATGACTTATTTCTCTGAAGTGCTAGCATGTTTTCATTTATTATTGCAAATTTAACCATTTATTATGTAGTAACTTTTGACAAATTTGAGTTCTTCCTATGCAAAATTCTACCATCATAATTTAATAGCCATTGTCAGTTGCTAATCAATCTCCATATTACATTATCTTCTTTCTTGAAAACAGAAACCTATTTGGTTAAAATATAATGTACTAAGCCCTAGGAGAAAGTTTAACTTTTTCAGCTTTCTTTGCAGATGTGAGAGGCTATAGGATACAGCGGAGGTCAATTAGATGTAAGTAGAAATAAGTTTGAGTTTCTGGGAAGCCAACTTCTTTCCTAAGATAGTCTTAGCTTTGAACATCAACAATATTGTGTCTATGAAGTACAAACATAAGGGGAAAACGAGTGAATCAAAATCATCATCATTAAACCTATATGTCAATAAACCACTCAGCGGCTATAATCACTCATCCACCGACAGACTTCTTGTTAAATCAGCAGAAAAATCACTTTTGTTTAAGTCACTTTAAGAAAAATTTACTGTTACTTTGAAAATGCTCCTAATTAAATCATATAGCTTAAATCCCTTTTTATTGTTATCAGTTTTCTTTCCAATTTATGCAATTGGTCAGTTAATTCCTTTAAGAATAAGTAGGGGAAAAATCAGTGCTAATTGAGAGTTAAAAAAGACATAAGTGACAGGTATAATTCAGGTACAATTATTTGCCATGGGACCTTCACAGTGGTTCGGGAAGCTGCAGGTAAAGAACCATGAGACAGAACTGCAAGGTGCTGGCATCGACGAGGAGACAGGCAGCTCAGCTGAGGCTTGACTGAGTTTATGACTGTAATTTATGGGCCAGATTGAGACTATACAACCCTGATGTCTACAGGAAAATTTAAGAAATGCCTTCTTGACTTATAAGGGGAAATTAGACACATCTTTATTTTGTCATCGCAAGCACCTTCACTGCAATAGATGAGCAAAATGTATCAACATACCTGATATGTAAAAGCGCCATCACTACAGTCTCTGCTCCAGGTAAAACACATTAAGGGATAGAGCCAATCACTAATCTGCAAGTGTGCCTCTCAATACTTGCTTTGGACATGTAGCACCTGCTAGCTTAACATCTTCCCCTCCTGATATTACCTTTTTCCCATTTCACCTTGGGGTTTGACGTAGGAGAGGGACATTTGGTTCCTCTTTGATGTGCACCAGGAAAAAAATATTAATCGCAGTGTGCTCCGCAGGGCAAGGGTAGAGAGAGGCAGAATATACTGGAGACATATCAAAGCTGAAGCTAGATATTAAGGAAAATATGCTGCTGGCTTTGCTAACCTAGATTTTGTCATGTTTTATTTCATAGGAAAATGCAATCACGGCGGGGTGGTGGGGGGTGGAAACTGACTAACTTATGACTGGTAGCTGATCCTCCAATGTGGTTTTATGGAAGTAAAGTGGTCTGCTCTAGAGAGACATTCTATATTGGATAGTGACTAACCAAACTAACCATATCCATTTCCTTGAGGAGTCTGAATAGGAGGCATACAGAGAGATATTTTTGTATCCTCAGCAGCAGAGACATGGAGTTAAAGGAAGTAAGCAAAAGCCATAGATAATGGAACAACAAATAAACCAAAACCATGAGATAGTTGTGACAGGGAAAGCTCAAATAACAATGCTACTAACAGCTAGGAGTTGTGGAAAACTTATAACAGCCAGGCACTCTCCAGATTACATATTAATGCAGCTAATCTTCATCGCATCCTCCTTATCATGCATGCACTATTGTCTCATGATTCTAAACTTTACATTCGGCAAACATAGGAGTCCAGGCAGATTGGATATTTCCTCAAATTTGAAGAATGATACATGAATGAGTTGATCTTTGAATACAAGGAGTCTTACTCTTACCCATTCCACTGCATTATCTCTCACATAGCAATTTGGGCAATGCAAACTTGCTGCGGCATCTTAAATAATGTTCTGTAAGTGACCCCATAAATGAACATTTTCTGTGCTTCCCTGTACCCTTAAAATAAGCCCAAGATGCCTCCCTCTATCATTGCGATGCATGCACTTCTAGACCCAGCTCTGCTGCTTGAGAGGTTTTACCTGAAAATCGTTTAAACTGTCTGACCCTTTGTTTCTCTTCTGTAATCTAGGAATAATAACAACAAATGACAACAAGGTGTCAATGGAATATGTTGTATAGTAGATGCCCAAAAGACACTGTTAGGCATAGCTCCCTTGCTGTCCAGGATGAGACTTGGCACAGGTACTTAATAAAGTTCTTGAATTAAAATCAAAATAACTCAAAATGTTAAAGAAATAATAATCAATATTCACTAAGAATCCGGGGCTCTGTGAAAACCTAGTTCTCTTTTTTGTCCTATAACAGTTCATCTAGATTGCACTGGGGATTATTTCCCATGCTACAAAATGAGTCTTTCACTGAAAGGAAAAATGGAAGGTGGCAATATGTTCATCATTTTGCTGGTTTGAGGGTTTTCATTTTTTGGTAGGTTTCTTTTTTTTCTTTTTTCTTTTTTTTTTTTTTTTGGCTCTGTATTAGCTGCATGACATCAATACCATTACTTACTTACTGAAGGGACAGATCTTACAAATCACTCCTCAGTTTTGAACAAATATTGTAGTGAACAATGCTGCTGCGAAGAATCTTGCCTCAAGGGACTACTTATTGTCAACTAGCTTCCAGAGGAGCCAAAATAACGTTGTTTTGGTCAACTAATATCACCTTTAACATCATGGTTTTGAAAATATAAATGTAAACACAGTACAGCAAGGACAGCTTCCCTTTTTTGAACCTTCACAAACCTCCCCAAGCATGTAGGTCCACCCATACCTTCAAATAATTTTGAAGCATGATCCCATGGTTCTGAATTATTTTCAAGATTTTCCTCATCTCTCCTAAGTTAATGGAATTTTGTCTCACATAAAAATAAAAATAGTGACAGAAAAAACATATACACACAGTGTGTGTGTGTGCGCATGCATGTGTGTGTGTGTGTGTGTGTGTGTGTGTGCATGTACGTTATTTTATTTATTTATTTTTATACAGGTCAAGACAGATATTTATTACAGGAGAAAATAGGTATCAACAGGCTGCTACTTTAAAAAATTAGTACTAACAGTAAAACTAAATGAGCATAGTAATGAAAATAATGTCGTTTTCTGTTTGTGTTTGAGCATCTGTAACTAACCAGACTACCAGGTTGGGTGTACAATCTTATTTAATTTCCAATAACACTTTTGAGAGAAACTTTTAACTTAATTTCACAAATGAGAAAAATGATTAAGGAAAGTTACTCCGAAGGTCACAAATGGGATAAATGTTATGTTTATAATTTGAATTCAGGTCTGTTTACTTCAGTTTACTTCAGTTATCTACAATCTTTTATCATTATCATTATCTATTGTGTATTTGTTAAAGAGACATATAAAGAGTTTTTATTTACAACCTAAATTAACTCTAGTCACTCTTCTAAGCAGAGAAGCATAATATATCATTTAAAAAAACAAAAAAACAAAAAAACTCTGTAACATGTAATATTGCTCCCAAGTTAACTTCCCTGCAGAGAATTAGAGGTGAATGCAGAGATTCTGTCCTTCTTGTAAGAACATTAATCTTACCATGAGAGCCCTACCCTCATGTCCTCATCTAAACCTAAGTACCTCCTAAAAGCTCCATTTCCAAATGCCACGTCATTGGGCATTAGGGCTTCAACAAATGAATTTGGTGGAGGGTAGGTGGGACACAATTTAGTCCATAGTGAGAGGGACCACAGGGAAAAATAAGAAGCCATAGGATCATAGGAAAATTAAAGAGCAAATGAGATGATGAGGGCCTAAAACATATGAACCAAATGAGAGGGAGAAATTAGAAAATCCCTTGGCTGAAATCAACATAAGTCTACAAAAGTTTGGGGTGCCTGATAGTTTGAAGTTCCTTACTCTATGGTAACTATTATAACATAATTCTCCTATTTTGCCCCCATCTCTAAGATTGCTTTATCTGGTGATATTATAGAAAAATTCTATGAAAAGGGATTATGTTGTTGGCAAAGATACCAGCCGTATTGGATTAGAGCCTATACTAAGGACTCCATTTTAATTTGGTTACTTCTGTAAATGTTCTGTCTCTACACAGGGTCACATTTGGAGGCACTGGGTTTTAGGACTCCAGCATACCTGTTTTAGGGAACACAATTCAACTCATCAGAGTAGATAATAAATATGACTTCAGAAAATCACTTTGTGTTCTAAAAGCTATTTGGAAAGGCCCCAAATATACTCCATCCATTGCACAAGATAGCCTTTGAATGTAGGAAATGTAGAGGGAGGGGGAAAGATTTGGCCAGGTATTAATGGATGATAAGAGTAATTTCCTTACTTTCCCCAAATCACAAGGTGATCTTTTTTTTTTTTTTCTGAAATTCATTTTCAACACAACCCAGGTATTGCATATGTAATTGACTTCTAAAATTGTCGATAGCACTGGAATAATTTCATGTCCTGCCAAATAGGGGACATCTAAAGAAACAACATCCACCTGAAATTCAAATTATGGCTAGTTTATTGGACTATAGGTCCTGTTACTTTATAATGATGCCCCAAATATTGTAGTTTTTTTTTTTTTTTTAAATGGGGTCTCTGGCTGTACTTTGGATTCCTGGAAATTTAAGTTTTGAATTTAATTTTTTCTAATCAGGATTTCATGTCATTTAATTTGTGAAGCTGTGCCCTTAAAGTTCAAGTTCCATGATTAAAAGTTGTATAATTACCGTAAAACTTTACAAAACAGCATACAATAGGATAGTGAAATTCTTTTTAGGTATAGTAAATGAGGGGTCTCCAACCCCTGGCTGTGTATCGGTGCCAGTCTGTGACCTGTTAGGAACTGGGCCACACAGCAGGAGGTGAGTGGTGGGCAAGCAAGGGAAGCTTCATCTGTATTTGTAGATACTCTACAGTGCTAGCAGTACTACCTCAGCTCCACTTCAGGTCATAAGGCATTAGATTATGATAGGAGGATGGGTCCCTCGTGCCAAATAGGTTGGGGACCACTGCAGTAAGTGGTAAGACTAAACTTCAGTAAATATGTCTTTTAAATAGACTTCTTATTTTTCTCAAGAAGATGGTAGTAGCTCATTGTCTTGGATGCATAAGAGCACTCATATTTAAAATGTTAAAGTTAAAGATTTGCATTATAATAAAACTGATAACTGTCTAATGACTTATTCTAAACCACAAAGTTCAAGCATTGTACCTTTCAGGCCAAGAAGTCATATTTTCTACATTAGATAAAGAGTTGAAAAAAGTCATAAAATTTAAATGCATTTTATTCTAATGTTTTAAATAGCTCTATCTCATATTTTCTTATTTCTACATTGTCTTTATCAATGTAAGTCTGTGACATAAATTTTAATACATGATTTATGGTTACAAATTCATTTTTTCATTCTCATTTATTATGGGGTGTCACATTTTATCATGCCTGCATTTAATCATTGCCTGTCTGCATATTAATGGTTACAAATATGATACCTGTGTAGACCCAAGAAGCCAGGGGCTTAGCTGTCTCAGAATGTAATGGTTGAGTGCCTTGAAAAGTGGGGTTGAGAGAAAAAAACTTTAAATGTCTTTGTATATGCATATGCATTACAGAATAATTCATGTACTGAAAAAGAGGGTTTTCTACCATGTAGAGTCAATTTGTGTAAATCGATTTTTCATAAGCCCCCATAATTTGTACATCCATAACTGTATTGAACATATAATGAGCCTTGTATCAAAATCAGGTGAGATCATAAACAAAACACTGCTAAGTTTTAGTGTCAATTTTAGACCAATAAGAAATATACAAACGCCTCTAGGTATTTTCATTTATATTGACGCATTTCGTGTTTCATTGGCTAAAATACAAGTGAAAAGGTATACTTTTGGGAAGTTAAAGTTTATCTAAACTTGATGACATTAGATTTGGAGAGCTGAGTAGGAAATCTGCAATTAAAAACAAGTAGCAAATTCCTTGCTGCAAATGTATGAGTGCTTGACAAAAAGCATGTACTAAGTACATTTTTGATTAATGAATAAGTATTTTATTTTCTCTTGCCAACAAAAAGTACCTGGGGTTCACATATAGTACTAAAGCAAACTGAATTGCAATACCATCCATAAAGATTGTATGGTGGGTTAGGTGAGGACGAACTGGGGCTGAGTCCATCTAAACAACTACAAAAGAAGGAGAAACAAATCATGGGCAGAGCATCGAGTACAAAGAACAAAACCAAACCAAGATCAATGCAAAGCCAGAAATGCATGGGAAGAAAAGGGATGTTAAGTTTAAGTAGGAAGGTAATTTGGGAAGTAAGAAGTATTAATGTAATCATGAAAAAAACTAAGACTATGATCAGGTACAGAGCGTGTGCTGCTGACTATGCAAATTGAGGTTAAGTTTGAAGACTTCAAGAACCCATGAGGAAAAGGGAATGTATTAATTAAGAGAAATTGCATGCATGATTGGTATTGCAGTAGAGAAACAGATATGGGATAAATTGTCATCCTTGGTCTAGAGTATGGCTACAGGGGAAGAGTCACCTAATTCACAAAGAAAATCAGAAGACAAAATTGTTAAGACATGCTAAAGTACGGAAATGTAAAGAAAAGAGAAGATGGTTTGCCATGGATATCTAGGTTATTATATTTAAGAATTAGGCTTTCTGATCAAGATGGTGGAACAGGTAAATGCTGTGTTTACCTCCTCCAATGACCACATGGAAATTACAAATAACCTAAAGAATCGCCATCAGTTGAGTCGCCTAAAGTCTAGCTGAACAGAAGTCATACAACTGAGGACACACAGAAGAGGCCACCTCAAGAGTGGTAGGAGGGACAGAGATGCAGAACAGGCTGGTTGCACACCCGCATTTGGTGGTTGAGAATAAGGAGAAATATCTTGGCTGTGCTGTGGAGGTGCCCTTGGAAAAGCCCCACACCAGGTTCTCCAGCCCAGGGTTCCAGTGCCAGGAAGAAAAGTCCTCACAATTCTGGCTATGCAAAACACAGAGATTGTGGCTGAGTGATACAATCAGTGACATAAATGGAGAGCCTCTGGAGTTACAGATGTTTTTCTTAAAGGGTCTGAACACAGACTTACCCACTGATGGACCCATTTTCTTTGAGCTCCAGCACTGGGACAGTAGCTTGAAAGGTGCTGGAGGCATATAGGGAGGAACTGAGTTGCCTGGCTTTGGAGTAAGGGCTGGAGGAGCAGCTTTCTCCCAGACAGAAGTGCTGGCACAGGGCATTGGTGCTATGTTGAGCCTTCCCCTCACTTGCCTTGTAAACCCAGGCTGGCTGCCATATCTGAGTCTCCAACAACATAGCTAACACTGTTTGCCCTACTCTGGTGATTCACTCAACTTGCAGGCCCACCCAAGACACTTCCAATGGCTTTTCCATACAAATGGCCTGTCTTGGCTCATGCTGCAGACTTTCCTAAAATCTCTCAAAGGTTCACAGAACCCAAACAAGCAGTGTCTGGCCCCTATATGCCCCATACCTCTTGCTGAGCAGCCCCAAGCCCAGCACTAGCGGCAGCTGGCCTTGGTTCATAGCTTGGCCTTTTGGAGTACTTCTAAGCCTGATGACCAGTGTGGATGGCAGCCAGTGTGGATGGCGGCCATCTGGGTATTGCTTGGTGGTTCATGCTTGGTGGCCCCAGGCAGAGTACAGGCTACAGCTGAACTTGGCCTGTGTCAGGGCCCTTTGGAGGAGGCCTCTGCCTGCACGCCTGGTGGTTGGCTTTAGGAGGCCTCTGCCTGCACACCTGGTGGTTAGCATCGGTTTGAGCTAGAGTAACATTCAGGATCACATCTGAGGATGAAACACCCAAAGGTCAGAAAGGGCAGGCACTAGAGCCCTGCTTAAGCAAACCCTTCCCTGTAGGGTCAGCCCCTGCACAACACTAATCCACTGGTCACGGCTGATCCTAACAACAAATCAGCCTGAGGGTCATTCTCTCCCATTGATGTGAAAACAGCAACCAAAGCTCAACTACAACAAGAGGGCACACACAACCCATGCAATGGACATCCCTGGAGAACCCGGTTCAGGACCAGGAAAGCCTATGCCACTTGGCCTCACAGCATACTTTCTAAATAAGGCCACTCTGTTAAGACTGAGAGGCATCTCAGCCCTACCCACAGGGAGGCAGCCAAAATGCAAAGTCAAAGAAACATTTCCAAATGAAAGAACACAACAAAGCTCCATAAAAGGATTAAAGAAAATGGAGATAATCTTCTGGATGCAGAGTTCAAAACACTGATTATAAGGATGCTCAATGAACTTAGAGGAAGAGTAGATGAACTCAGTGAGAACTTAAACAAAGAGATAGAAAACATAAAAGTGGAGATAGAAAACAAAAAAGAACCAGTCAGAAATGAAGACTGTAATAACTGAAATGAAGAATGCCTGAAGAGGAATGAACAGTAGATTAGATGAAGCAGAGGAGCAAATCAGTGATTTAGAAGATGAGGTAAAAGAAAATACTCAATCAGAACAACAAGAGAAAAGAATCTAAAAAAATGAGGATAGTTTAAGGTGTCTCAGGGACAAGATCGAGTGTAACAATATTCACATCATAGGGATACCATAAGGAGAAGAGAGAGAGCAAGGAATTCAAAACCTATTTGAAGAAATGATGAATGAAAACTTCCCTAACTTGGTGAAGGAAATAGACATACAAGCCCAGGAAGTACAGAGTCCCAAACAAGAGGAACCCAAAGAGGCCCACACTAAGACACAACATGATTAAAATGCCAACATTTAAAAACAAAAGAAAAATCTTAAAAGCAGCAAGAGAAAAGCAATTAGTTAGCTACAAGGGTGCTCCTATAAGACTGTCAACCGGTTTCTCAATAGAAACTTTGCAGGCCAGACGGGATTGGTACAAAATATTCAAAGTGATAATAAGCAAGGTCCTACAACCAAGATACTCTACCCAGCAAAGCTATCTTTTAGATTCAAAGGACAGATGAAGAGCAGTCCAGACAAGTAAAGCTAAAGGAGTTCATCACCACCAAGTCAAGTATTACAGGGAATGTTGAGGGATTTCTTCAAGAAATCACAGTGCTGTGTGATATATAGGAATGCTGTTAAGAGAGTAATTCTAAGAGCCTTGTCCCAGAGAAAAAATTTGTTTTCCTTTTTTTCTTTTTTTTTTTCCTTTTACTGTATCCATATGAGAGGTGGATGTCTGATGAACCTACTGCGATCATTATTTCACAATGTTTGTAAATCAAACCATCATGCTGTATGTCTTAAACCTATATAGAGATGTATGTCAATTGTTTCTCAATAAAATGGGGAAATTTTAAAAAATGAGATTACAGGCATATTAATATATTTTCAAAATAGAATATTGATCTTGAAATAATTAAAGCAGCCTCCAAAAATCTATTACACTAGTTTCTGAAGGAGAAAAACTTCCAGACCAAACCTTTACCATTGAAAAATAAGGTCACTGGCCAAGCTTCCTTTCAGTCTATATTTTCTGTCCTTTAGGCAGAACTTAAAGGTTAAAATGAAAGTGCAATAAAACAAGGCTTATGAAGCTGATATCCCACTTATAAAAATGTAGATTTCTGGAAAAAAAAATTGTGCTTTCCCAGACATCCTTAATTATTGCTGTGTTTTCAGAAAGGATGAAGTCCACATGAGTTATAACTCTGATGGGTGTTAACAAAATCAACAATAGCTTTGCAAGGAAATAAACTGTGCAATTAGAAATTTCAATAGCTATTAACAGTATAACAGTGTTGCCCTCTAAGCACTACAGACCAACCAAATGTGCAAGTTACATGCATTTTCCACATTCTATATTTAATAACTCCCTATTGTCTTCCATTAAAAAAAACACACACACATCACTTGCAATTTTACTGGTGATTGATGTTATTAGATTGATAACTTGAATCTGCCCTATTGTATAAATCTAATAACCATTGGTCTAAAATAATTTACTTGTTATGATATAATGTAGTCCACAACATTAATGGCTGAAAGTTTCCTTAAAGTTTCACCTTTTTCTGAGGAAGGTACACAATGAGTTTGTATAAGACTTTTTTAAAGCAAATTATGGAAATACCGATATTTATTTATTTAGGCATATAGGTATTTTTAAATATTAGCCTATTTGCCTTAAGCAGCTCAAGAATATGTACACAAAAATATAAATACATCTTTTTAATAAGAAAACAAAACTAAAAATATATCATTGAGATATTCATCTTTAAATATATGAAATATTTTGTCATATAAAATAGTTCTTAAAATCTACTTTACTATATCCCTGATGAATATGGATGCAAAAATTTTCAACAAAATCTTAGTAAACCAAATTCAAGAACACATTAAAAGGATTGTACGCCTTAACCAAGTGGTATTTATCCTTTGGATGCAAGAATGGTTCAACATAATGCAAATCAATAAATGTAATTAATCACATCAATAAATGAAAAGTAAAAAATCACATCTCAATAAATGTAAAAAGCATTTAACAAAATACAACACCTTTTTAAGATAAAAAAACTCTTAAGAGACTATGGTATAGAAGAAACATACTTCGACATAATAACGGCCATATATGACACACAGCCATAGCTAACAGTGTATCGAATGGAGGAAAATCAGAAAGGTTTCCTCTGAGATCAGAACCAGGACAAGGTCACCTACACTCACCACTGATATTCAATACAGTCCTGGAAGTCCGAAAGAGCAATTAGGCAAGACAAAGGAATAAAAGGAATCCAAATTTGGAAGAAAGAAGCAAAATTTTTGTTATTTTCTAATGATATGATCTTATGTATTAAAAATCCCTAAGAATCCATTAAAAAACTGTTGGAATTAATCAATAATTTCAGTACATTGGCAGTTCACAAAATCATCTTACAGAAATCAGATCTTCCGGTGATGTATTGGTGATGTTTGAGAAACAGTGGCCTAGCATATATAAAGACCAGCCAATCAATCCATCAGCCTATATAAAGGAATTTACACAGGTCTTATTCTCTGTGCTTGAGGTGTTGAATGAGTGGACACTTGTTTCGACTGATCCAAGCGCAGACAAGTGCCAAATCTTTTCCCATATGCACTGCATCTACCAATTCCTTGAAGAAATAAAATCCAAGACTGAGATGACTATTGTTGGTAAGCTCACAAACAAAACCATAAAACAAAGGAGCAAAGAACACCTACCAGTCTCTACACTTTCACTGGCACAAAAGAAAAAAAAAAAAGTGACCAAACCACAAAAGACACTCAGCATGCAAAACTTTCTAAATCATTTAAATTTCTTTGCTGAGAAAATAAAAAAAAAATAAAAATACCATTTTCTTGAAGTCTTTTAACTACAACAAAAGCTTGCGGGAGACTTTTAAAATACCACTGTGTTTCCCTAAGTCTTTCTTATTACTATAGAGGATTAGGCTTATTTTTTAATTGGTATTTCAGGTATGTATATAGCACTATTTTTGAAAAAAAAAAACACAAGAAGTCAAAGAGAAACAGGTAATTAGGCAACATAACAAAAAAACATCTTTTGATTTACTTGGCTCACAATGGGATTAAATATATTTTGTAAGGAGAAGTGATTATTTTAAATGAATTGATGACCGTGGCCTGAACTCTGCAGCCTTTAGCCTTCTACTTAGTAAGTGGAACGATGAGAGATTTCTTAAGGATCCTGTTGACAACTCATTGCCTTGATTTTAGGATGCAACTTGTTCTCAAAAGACTAAATCTATCTCTATTTTCCAAAAGCCATTTCTTCTCGAGAGAGGCAATATTAAGTGTTGTATCCTCTCCCCAAGAAACAATAATGTTACTTTCAATGTAGGGAATTCTAGCCCAGTGCCAGAAATACACACACACACACACACACACACACACACACACACACACACACACACGGAATTCTAAACATGCTCATTACAGACTTACTTCTATAAAATAAATAAGTCCTGAGGTGTGACTATTTCTCATCACACACACACACAAAAATATTTTATAGCTATGCGTGGTGATCAGTGTTAACTAGACTTATTGTGGTGAGCACTTTGAAATATAAACAAATATAGAATCATTATGTTGCACACCTGACACATGCAATATTGAATGTCAATTATACCTCAATAATAATTAAAACCCCCATAAACTATAGAAATGATCCATGAAAGTATAGTCTTTATGTTCACTGCAGCTCTATACACTATAGCCAAGATATAGAAGCAACCCGAACACCCATCAACAGATGATTGGATAAAGAAGCTATGGTTCATATATACAATGGAATATTACTCGGCCATTAAAAAAATGAAATCCTATCATTCACAACAACATGGGTGGACCTAGAGGTTATTATGCTTAGTGAAATAAGTCAGACAGAAAAAGATAAATACCGTACGATTTCACTGATATGTGGAAGCTAAGGAACAGGAAGAACAAACTAATCAAAAACAGACTCATAAATATAGAGGGCAATCTGGTGATGACAAGAGGGGAAGGGAGTTGAGGAGCTGGGAGAACAGGGTGAAGAGTTAAATAAGTACAAATTAGTAGTTGATAGATGGTCATGGGGATGGAGAGCACAGCATAGAGAATGCAGTTAGGATGAATGGCTAGGTGGAGAGCCAGAGGAGAGAAAGAACAATTAGGGGGATCATTTTATAAACCATATAAATGTCTAACCAATGTACTGTATACTTGAAACTAATAATAAAGTAAAATAAAACCCAGAAAAAAAAATCCTTTTCTTCTTACTTTCCTGCTAGAATCTATTTGGGGTCAGTAGGTCAGCTTAAGGTCAGATCATCTAGACTAAGTTTGGCTGGACCAAGCTGAATTTTGGCTGTATCTGCTTCATCTTTTTGTGACTGTAAGCTATTCATGGTGTTGGCAGAGACAGAAGAGGACATGAGATGGCAAAGTACTGTCTGACAATATCTGATGATTAATTTTCTAGCATTAGTCTTGAAACTTTTGAAGGTTAGAATATTTGCTAATAGATGTGCTGGGTATGACCAGGAAGTCATCTCAGTTTCTTCATCCATAAATGGAGGATGATAACATCACTGGAGGATCGCTTTGGGAATGACCTATGAAAATGTCTCAGAATGTGCTTAAAAAACTACTAAGTACATAATGACTGGTCCTTTGACCCATCTTTCTCTGTAACTTCAATAACAATTTTTCATTAGAATGCAATAACCATGAAACTTCAGTTTAATCTGTCTTGTTATCTCTCAGTTGGTACTTATACTATAATATACATGAAAACTAAAATCTTCAGATTCAAATAAACACATATTTGAATTCTGTTTGCATCATTTACTAGTTGTGAGACTATGGTCCATTGCTAGAAATGAACCTTAAATAAACTTTCTTACAAAGCTGTCAAAATAATTCCTCTCTCACAATTATTTGAAATAGTAAAAGGAGCAGTATTTTATTTATAAATCACTTAGCACAGCGTATACTTCATTTACACACATAAAAACTATTATCTCTTCACCTTTTTAAGATTTAAACATTTTATAACTGTAGAAATGAATAAGTTGCCACTTGCATGTTTTCAGACAATAACTACAGTCACCTCATCTCTGCATGTTAAATTGTAAATACTTAGAGCTTATGCTATAATACTAATCTGCTTTCAAATCAGTAAGATGCTGAATTTCAGTCAATTTTTACAATGTGTTTTCTCTTCCAGATATGTATTAGAAGCCTAATGAAGTTTGTTTGTCTTCAAAAATTTGTTATGTCAGCAGGAATGAATGACATGCATTTTTCTGGGGAAAAGACTGTCATATAGTGATCAGGGAAAAATGCAAATTTCTGAAATGAAACAACATCCTAAATCTATTAGATGCAATATTACGCCATGCAATGTTTAATCGGTTGTAATTTACAAAGATTCATTTCGAATTGCACCCTGGACAATCCCAGGATGTTGGTGACCATATGCCAAATTCCTCAAGGTGCAGTGAGAGGGGCTCCGGTGCTTGTTAAGGATGTACCAGGCCATCAGCAACATATGTATTGGATGGCTTCATAACATGCATGCTCTCAGGGGGCATTATATGCAAAAAAATCTTAGTCTAAAAGAGGACATTGCATCCTCTCTCATACAATAGGAAATAATATAGTTCTGTATTTAAAATTCAATAAAGCTTCAAACTGCTTATTCTCATTGAGTACAGAGTTTTCCAGGTATCTCTTTAGAAATCTCCAGAAAAATTGTCAGCTTTGTTTATTACACATTTTGCCCATCTTTGGGTTGGTTGGAAGTGTGATGAGAGGTATGGTCCCTATTTATGCAGAGAGCATCACCACTGTCATCAATATCATCATCAATATCAAGTCATTTACTTATTTATGCCAACTTGCCTGATAACCATTTTATGTGCATGATTGTATTTAATTCACAGAACGCCGTTATGATATCTTGATCCCCAATTTAAAAATTGGGAGTCTAATGCTTAGCAAAATTAAGCAGCTTCCTCAAGGTCATACTTCTAATAGATGGCTGAGACTGGCTTTTTACCCTGACTCTGTAGAATAAGGTCTTGTCTGTATTCTACATAAATAAGTAAAGAAAATACATATTTTGAGAACTTTTATGGATAACATGATGAAAATTAAACAAGTCTACATTATAACTTTGTACTAGGGCAAAATGTCTTACAAAAACTCAAAAAATAAAATTCTATTTTTTCTCTTACGTAAATGAAAGCCAAAACTTGTGTGGCAGCTTCTTGGTCATGAGAATTTCAGCTTTCTACCTCAGCATCCCCTAATTGCCTCCTACCCTCACAATCCAAGATAGCTTTGAGCATTCCAGCCATTGGATCTATATTCCAGGTGGCAGGGTAAGGAAAAAAAAAAAAAAAAAAAGGAAGAACGCACCAATTTTTAAAAATATCCTTGATGACTGTACCTCATAAAATGTTCAATAATAATCTCTCTTTTTGGCACATGGCCTCAACTAGCTTGAATATATATTGGGAAATATGCCCTATTATGTGGGAAGCAATTTACTTAATTGAAAAATATAATTCTGCACCTAAATAAAAAGGAAAAAATGGATATTAGAAACCACCAGCAATAGATACCAAAAAGGTCTACAGAAAATAGTCTCCCCCCCCAAATCATCCCACATTATTTTAATTTAAAAATAACTAGAAAGTATTAATGGCTCTGTATTGGATAATCTGTATGGCCAATTTATAGAAATATATTTTTTTAAGATTTCAAGACTTACATGTGATCTTGCTTATAAAATTGTCAGTAAATAGTACAGCTTTGTTAGGCAGTACTAAAACAAACAAACAAACAAACAAACAAACAAAACACCTGTGGCAATTCTACTACATGAGTAATGTACACATGCCAAATGAAGGTCAAATTACATTATGGAAACCATAGCTTTATAATAATTTGAATAGAGAAAAATGATCACAGTTTTGATGCTCCCAATGGACATGGTAGAACTGACATTTCAATTGCAAAAGATCTTGTGCAATGGCAATCGCATAGCAAGCAAGGACTTTATTTCAGCCAAACAATATCGCCTGTTATGAAAAATACATTCTCCTTAATGTGATTTATTTAATGTATAGATTTTTGTATTAATTATATATGTGTGGTTTTATACTTTTTGGTCCACTATAAGCCTATGAATTTTCTAACCAGCTATATGTTTATTGCATAAATAATCTTATAGCAAAATTAATTTAAATCAGCATGGGTTCTGGTTTTCTTATTCCTCCTTTTTAAACAAGTTTCCCTCCTTACATTTACTCTTGGTAAGTGTAAATAATCACACAATGGTAAAATCGAGTTTACTCCCCTCTCTCCTCGAAAACAGACTCATTGACTTCCTGCTATGCTGTGTGAACTCCATCCTCAGATTAATTGAGACTTTTCTCTCTAATTCCCTCTTCTCAGCATCCATCATCTCCTTCTGTGACTCCGGTGTGCCTGCATCACTGACCAAGAAAGGTTTAATATCAATGCTCTTGATACTCATTTTGAACCCTCGTAAAATGCAGGGTCTGTGGGATCGCACTGGAGCATTTCATGAAACAGTGACCAATAAACTGACTGTCCCTAGCACTGAGTGAGAGTATAGGTGAGTGTATGCAATGGACAGACCATCCTTCATGGAAGCACTTGTTGTCCAGTGGCCGGGAGTGAGGTCAGCTCGTTCAGGTCGGCCTTAGCCTCATGGAGCTGCTTCAGTGAACTCACTCTTTTAGGGGCTGCCTGTTTCCAGTGACAAAGGATGACAGGCTATAAAGATCAAGCCATTTTAGTCTGCTGTAGGACAGCATTGGGTTGGCTGAGCTTTTGCTGGGCTTTTTCAGTTCAGCATCTCCTTCCACCGGTCCTGCTTTCTTCACCTTCCTTTCACACATCATGATTTCTATGAAACATCTTGCAGCCCAAGCTGCATCTCGTCCTGTCTCTGAGGAGCCAGGCTGTGATCCTGAGTAACTACTATTGCAGGTGTTAGGTTGCTGGTTTTCCCCCTGGCTCTTGGTTTGTATTCTCTGATTCTCTAGCAGTCTTTTACACTAAATACTGGTGTGACATTCCTATTTACATCTAAGAATAGTGAAAATCAGAGAACGGTCACTTAAAGTCACACGATTCTTAAGTTGTAAAGCAAAAATATGGTCAATACTTCAATCCAGGAGCCCAGCAGCCATTTACTTATTTATTAAAACATGTCAAAGATAATTTGGTGTTTAATCCAGACACTGTGCTAGCCCTTGAGTAGGTGAATGAGGGAAAATACTGAAAGTGGAAACATATCTATACCCCATTCCTTGCCTTTGTCAAACTTACGGTCTAGTGGGGAAAATAAACATTTCCCAAATAATAAAATTTCAAGAAATTACCACTCATTGCATCTAAGAAGAGACACATATGTTCAGGGCAATCTGTAAAGGGAAATGTTGAATAGTTTATGTGGAGAATTGTAGCAAGATTTAGTGACAAAGGAAACAAAACATTTCTTCAGATAACTAAAGGATGAATAACATTTGCCTAGGGAAATAAGCAAGGAAAGAATATTTAAGACAGGAGACGGATGTACAAAGATTCTTGTGACAGAAGTTAGCAAGGCAAATAAAAAAAGGAGGATCCCTGTAACTGGATCGCAGAGAAGAAGGAATAAAGTCTAAAATGAAACCAGAGAGATATATAGGCAAGATAAGGAAGCCCAAGGTAAATTTTGTGTTTATTATAGGTGTGATAAGAAGACATTCAATAATTTTAAACATACTTGCATTTGGAAGTCATCACTTTTCTTCATGGCAAGGCAAAGCCATTAGAAAGTGTGAGAATGGATATGAGGCCATATTGTCAAGATATTAAAAATAGATGGAACAAACAGAGTAGACAGCCAAAGGGGTCAGCACTACAGAAGTGGGTATTCATGCCATACATAGGCATGGCATAAGAAAGTTACCAATATGCCATTGAATGATTGTAGGTGAGAGCAAATACAAGCCTATGACACTTCGGATGACCAGAGCAAAAATTCCACTGCAGTAGACATACAAATGCTAGAAGAGACAAGAAAGCTAAGCTAATAAAGCCTCGTGCCCACAAAGTCTAAAGAGACAGGAGGCAGTGGATTCACACAATCAGGCTTAGAGAAGTGGTAACACACATGACTCTTCTTGCTGGTCCACAGTGAAAATATGTTCAGAAATCCTCATGGTATGTGAATTCCTTAAAGTTTTCTTCTAGTTTAGAGTCAAAGTTGCATGATTTATAATGGGTCCTCTAATTTATAAATGTGAAGTCTGCTCTTGACACTCTAACTCATTTTTGGCCACTAATTCAGGAGAAGCCTTGATCCACAGTGTTGTGTAGATAACTTTGCCTTGCTGCTAAATTATATTAGGACTCCCATACAGATCAATCCTTAAAATGTGAGCAGCATGCTTGGAAAACTCCTCTGGATATTTTTTTTGTTTCCTGTACATTGTTTATGAATTTGTCTACCAGTCTCACCAAAGTGCTTGCATTTTCAGGTTAACTTTAAAGGTTGTTTGTTCTTATAAATTCAGTTTTATTTCATTAAAACATATAACGAGCTAGCTAAAAGCCTTTCACTTTCGAAGCAGCACTCACATTTCAACTGATATGAGTAGCATTGAAAGCTGCAAGACAGGGCTCAAGGAGACAGATCAATATTTTACCCAATAAATGTGTCATTTCCCTCTCAAGAGGAGAACATGATCATTTTTCTCTTCCTTCTTGTCTCTTTCCATTCTGGATTCTGGTCTTCCCTCCACACAGAGCAAAATATATCTTTTGAAATCAATCTAATCATGACAGGCTCATGCTCAAAACCCTAGGGCGGTTATCTATCGCCTACAGAATAAAGCACAAACCTCTTAGCCTGATATCTAAGGTTCTTCAACATCTGATTCCAAGTCATGTTTTCTGTTTTATCTCCTACCATACTTGCCAGAGGTGCACTCTGCTATCCTTCCAGAACCTCTCTCGTGTTTCCTAACATAAGACACTAACACATACCATCTTGGCTTTGCATATGCTATTCCTTCCAATTTGAATTTTCTCCCATTTCTTCTTTTTGGAAAAACTTGCCTACAATTCAAGACCTATATCAAATGTAACCTCCTCTGAAGAACCCCCTTGGACATTCACATGGTTGCTACTTTTTCTTCTGTTTCAACAAAGCTTTGCAAATATTTGCATTATTTCCTTCGTCATTGGATGTCTTCTCTACTCATCTGTCTTCCTGAAGTGCTTTTGGTGGGTTATAGAATTTGAGGAAGATGTAACAGATATACATTAAGATTCTATTTTTGTTGTAGTTTGTTTGCTTGCTTTTGACAAGGAAATAGAATCAATGCAAACAAAGTGGCTGCACGGAGCTGGGCATGCATAGCGTATCTCGTAGCTTTTGTGCTCCTCATATCTCCTATGGAATTATCAATACTTGGGATTTAGAGAGAGAGGGGGTTAAAATATAGGGAAAATTCCACGAACCTATACATACATTCTAACAGTTAATACTACATGCAATGTCACACAAAGAAAAGAAGAGAGAGTACCAGAAAGGAGAATCTGAACAGTACAGGGATTCTTAGCAATGGTCTTACAATGTGAAATATCTGGCTCTGAATGCCATGTCCCTCACATATTAGCCTTTTCCTTTTTGGAGAAAGTTCCTTAAACTTTCTGACTTATATCATTGGACAATAGGGGGCCTTGTATATAAAAGATATCACAAACAGGTTTAATGTGAAAGGAATATTATGCTCACAAGAACATAGGAGCCCCATACTAATCTGTGTAACAGTTTCTCGTTTCTTGTGAACAGAGGTTGGAACTAAAGGATATATGTAGTCTAATTCTCCAATTTTTTCTCAGAAATTTTGTAAAAATAACTCAATATTGTTTCCAGACTGTTTATTGGTATCAGGGAGAAATCAAGGGAATCTGCTGTTTGGCTGAATTTTCACAGGTTTTTGCCTTGTTTACAACAACAGGGTCTGAACTAAGGCACAGCACATTCAAAACCTTAAAAGTTGCATGGTGCCTTCTTCCTAAAGGTAAGCCATAAAAATAGCTCAGGAAATATGAAATGGTATAAGGTCTTATCTCCTTTTTAATAGGAGAACCTTGACAATTTTCAACAGCCCATTGATGAATTGTCAATATGGCCAAATTGAACTCTGGCTTGCCGTGGTGGGAGATGGGAAAGGGCTTTGGGTGTACAGCTTGTTGTGAGTGTTTCCAGAACCACACCATTGTTCTTATTGTTAGTCAGGGACTTATTATAGGAAATCTTACATAGAAGCCTAATTTACATAACAGAGAAAACGGAAGCTTCAAATAAGTGAATGCGTGAATTCTCCCACCTGCCTCCTCCTGATTCCCACATATAGAGGACCCCTTAAATTCATTCTCTGACCAACAGGGCACCTCAGAGCAGAGTTTGGAAACTTTCAATATGTTGGGAGAAGCATGGATTTTGAAGTCAAAGAGATTAGAATTATTATCCTGTTAGGATCACACATATACAGAGTCTAGTTTGCATGAGTATCTTTTCCTCTCTAAGCCCCAGTTTGTGTATCTAGAAAATGTAAGTAGAGAATTTATTGACAGGATTCTTATACTAACTGAACAATCATAATAATGAGAGCCAACATATATTGAGTCCTTATTATATGTTAAGAACTGTTTCAAGTATGTTCAATCCTCACAAAAGATCTATGAAGTAGGTACTTTATCTCTTGCTCCCTTTCTATCTGCTTTACCAGACCATGCTCTCTCTGCCCTTCTTTAAAGAAGACCTTGAGGTGACATTGGTGTTTGGCAGAGTCAGGATCCAAACCAGGCAGCTCACCTCTAGATCCTTCACTGTCACCTGTTAGCCTCTACACACACATTGCGTGGTACATATACAAAGCCCAGCAAGTTAAAAGTTTCTCAATATCAATTTTACACCAAACAAAATATGGCAAATAATGAAAGTTGTCGTATTAATGTTGTTGTCGACATAATACCCAAAAGGCATATACTTAAATATCAGTTCAATGTCATATTTCAAAAACCTTTGAATATTGATGAAATGATACTCAATGGTGAAACTGAGTTAACTACACTAAAGATCAACATTTTTATTTACTTTTATGAATATCTCCATGCTGAAAAGAGTCAATCCTTTTTACAGAGATGAAAGTAAGGATTCCAAAACAAGAAATTTACTATGATACTATACTATATAATAAAGTTAGCATTTGTCAGTCCTCAATGTATTTAACCTCTTACTAGTCTCAGATATAGTCAACTACTAATTTCTGTAGAGTGCATTTTCTGGTTTTTCTCTTCCACTCCACATTTTCCATCTCTGGTCCCTTTCCAGATCATCTCCACACACACACACATTCTTTAAGCGTTCACCTTTCACAGCATTCAAGGGGAGACCGCCTTTCCATTACACTGTCTAACACTCTCACCCAAAGTGGTGTCATCACATAGCATCCATAAACCCACTGATGACTAGCCCAACCTCACCTCTGAGCTGCAGACTCACAGAGTCGGCATTGACTAGTGATCCCTGTAATCGGGTGGTTTGAACACACTGTGTAGTGTAAATGGTGGCCCAAATGATGTCACCAAAACATGTGGGTTGAAAATATTAAGCTATATTGGGAGACTACATATAGCGAGCAACTCTATTTTAGGTTAAGCTGGAAAACCTTTGGTTATTTTTTACCTTCCCTTCCCTTCCCTCTCCCCTTTTCTCCCCTTCTTTTCCTTCCCCCCTCTAATTCCAATGACTTCACTTGATATCTAGTCTCTCAATGACTTCAGACAGGCCAGATGTTAGTAATCTATAGACCACCTGCTGTGTTTCTATGTGTCATTCCTCTCCTTCCTCTTAAGGATGAGGGCAGGCAGCCAATCCTAACAAACCCATCTGCAAGCTTAGAGATCCAGCAGTTATACATCCCTACCTCCTTTTCTTACCTATCATTGTTCACCCCATTCACCCCTAAATCTCACCCCAAACTTTCAGCCAGCCAAACTTGTTCCATTAGAAAGGTTGTCTACGTCAAATCATGACTCATGCTGCATTGCAAGAAAGCCTTTCTTTTCTCATTTTTAGTACTTGGGAATTCAAAGACAACCTTTAACGTCACCCAGTTTTATGTCCCTTCACGAACAAAATTTTTCTTGACATCGTTTTCCCTCCATAGCAATGGATATTGAAGTCCCACTTCCTCCCTCCCATTCCTTACCCCAGAACCTATTCATTTCATCACTGTGACTTCAAGCTGAGTGTAGAAGTGGATGTGATACTTGTTTTTATTTTTATAACCTAAACTAGATCATTCAACAAAAAGGCATTTTACCGAGAGCACATCACCATCCTGCCCTAAGTTGTTCCAGGGGAGATGGATTTCACTTGATAGCCCAGACGCATCCCTATACTTAGGAGCTTGTATCGCTCACTGCTGTCATCAGAAAGAATACTTTCTTCAAACTTGCAAAATCACATGCTTGCAAGGCAATGCTATAAAACAGCTTATAGCTCATCCCTGCCATTGGTATTAAGAATGAGGGTAAGTGGCAGGGATAGGTACAGTTAGAAGAGACAAGCTTGGTAATTTGTCACAAAAGCTTTGGGGGATCAGATGAGGTTGGGGGAGACTCATGTGCATAAAAGTCTCAAATGTCAAGAAAACCATCTCATGATAACCAATACAATGAAAAGGTACATATCACTAACTATGATTTTAATTGTGTTTATTGCAAGGATCCTTCCTGCAAAAGGAATGATCCTAAACAGTTAAACAGTACATTCAAATGGCTACTTAATAATACCTGATATATTTCTAGTATTTTCCCCAGCCCTTTGAAAGCATATAATCGCATGAAAATGCAATACACTTTTCACCATGAAGTTACACTGTGTATCTGAGCTACCACTTGATGTTATACAGTTAATGAGAAAATTAAGCCCCAGCTACAATGCCACGTTTTCCTTTGTTCCTAATGAACACTGACATTAGTGCTCAATTAACAAGGACACATATAATCATATGAGTCTGCGCTCTGATTTCAACTCAGTATGGCTGGACCATAAGGAGACCTCCCTGTGAGATCAGATCAAAGCCCCTATGCAGTGTGTCTTTTCAGAGCAGGGCAGAGACAAATTAATCATATCTATCTAATTTTTAAGTAGCATGCTTGAAGAACCACTGGGGAAAAGTCATGGCAGGGGCAGAAAGCAAGCCAGACTCTAAATAGGTTCATGTCACAAAAGAGACAAGGTTTCATACCTGGCAATATCTGTTTGCAGTTTTCTGCTTTATGACTTTTTTCTTACAGATATTCAAAATTAAATTAGTGCCCTTCTTTTTTAATAAGAGATTTAAAAAATGTCCTTGGTTATGATGCACAGCACATTACTCTTACATCAATATATCTTTTTCTGCCACTTTATGTAACTTAATTTTTTTTTTTCTTAACTTTCTTTGAGGAGCTGTTAGGAGGCAACTTTTACCAATAACTAATAGTGGAAGGATTCTCTTGAGAAAATCATTTGAAATTGTTATGCTTTTCTAATAAATTGTCATCTCAGAATTCTCATCAGCAAAATTTGGGTTCCAAATGGTAATTACTGCGGCCAATTGCATCTGGATTGATTGATATGTAAATGTAACTGATTCTGTCTTCAAAAGTCAATATAAAGTAATACGTATACATTCATGGAAAATAGTATGTATGTGCTCAGGAACTTTGTGGGAGAACCTGACATTGAGATAATAAAAGCATATCTTTCGATCTAAGCATAAATTGGCTTTTTAAATTCAATCGCACTTTATTCTTTCATTAGTCTCTGTGAAAGCCACTTCAAACATCTAGGCTCTTCAATAATGTCACACGACTCCCATTCAAATCATATCAGTGTTTATCTCTCTGAAATATGTTAGCACACAAAGCACTGTCATCCAATGCTTAGTAAAGAAACCTCCAGCGACTCTTAGAGAAAGATGGAAGCAGAATTACACAGACCCAGGACAACAGTCAGCTACAGAAGATCCAGAGGTTGAATGAGGGGTGCAGCGAAATGAAGGGTGGGGCACTGGAAGTGTTCAATCCAGTACCAATGAGGCTGGATCTCGAACTCCCTTTTCTCTCTTGTTTTAGTTAAGAATAGTATCTTTTCCAGTTTGTTATTCTTTGTAGATTCCCATGTAATACCTATTGCAAACTTTAAAACTTTATGTCCAAACATCATTTCATGGACTCTTAAAAGATTATTTTACAGCACCTTTTGGTAGAATTAAGGTAGGACAGTTGTCCTTAAATCTAGTTGCATGAGAAGAATCTAGCTGCGTGATAAAAATATCTAGTCGCATCTATTGTGCTTACTTATTTTGTTTGTTTTTATCTTGGCTCAAGCCCCACCCACAGAGATTCTGATTTAACTGATGGATGGAGTCTGGACATCTATGTTCCAAAAGTTTCACAAATAATGCTAGTTTGCAGCAAGGTGGAGAGAGCTACTTTAAAGGAACTAGTTCATTTTTCATTTCTTAGTTGTACCTAAGTGAGCCTAAGGTTAGGCTGAGAGGGGATGAGTTCACCACCTCTGAGATAAGATAGGACAATGTTAAAATCAACAGACATCCATCCATGCATTTATTCGGTAAATATTAATTGAATACATACCTGTGCCAAGCACGTCTCAGACACCTCCAATACCGCAGTGAACCAAGTAGACAACGCCCTTGTCTTCAGAGAGCTTGCTACCTGATGGGAAAGACAGAGGTAAACCAGTCAAGAAACCAAGGAATCAATTGGCCTAATCATCTTCAGAAAATAGAAAAGTGCTGAGAATGAAATAGAACACTTTCATGAACATAGACAATATCTGGAACATAGGAGTGCTTTAGAGAAGAGAGCCAAGGAAGGCATCTTAGCAGAATGGCATTTGAGCTGCAACTTGAATGATGAGCAGGACCCTATCGAGCAGAGTTCTGACATAAATCTTCCAAGCTGGAGGCACAACTAGCTCCCTGAGATACGGATTAGAATATTAGAGGAAAAAACTTAGGAGATCAGTGAGGCTAAAGTGGGGAAGTAAAGAGGAAAGTGGTGGAGATGGGACCACGAGGAAGCCGGAGGCATATGAGGCAAAGCCTTTTCGGGTATGAGGCAGAGTTTGAATTGGGTTCTAATTTGTAATGGAAAAAGGTTTGGGGTTGATTAAGTAGAGGAGGTCATCGGAACAACTCTGAATAGAGGTGGGAGAAAGAGACCTTAAGAGATAGACACACAGTTCTCTATTAGTAATAAAGAAAAGGATGGTTATAACCACAGGAGTTTTTGTATGAGCTTCGAGATGTGTGTGTGTGTGTGTGTGCACGCGCGCGCGTGCGTGTGTGTGTGTGTGTTTTCCCTTGGCACTATCAGAAATTCATCTTTTTCTGCCCTGTCTGTTCCCACGAATGGTTCCTTAATAGACAAAAGCATAGGAGGGAATCCCAAAAATTTGAATTTCAAGTAATCAATCCCATCTTCTGAGTTCCTAATATAACTGCTTCTAGCAAGAAAATAACTCTTCTGTCCTTTCTCCACATGCTTTGCAATATTTTTCTTGCATATTTTAAGAGAATTAAAAATAGATTTTTTTTTTTTCATTCTAGAAACAGTCAGGAGATGGTTAGGGAGATGCAGGATGACAGAATGGTGGTCACCTCTGGGAAGACGTTATGTAGTCTGTATACAGTTTTATTAATGGTTATCCCTGCTGGGATAAGGCACTTTAAATTTTGCACCCATTTAAAACTCCGGCAGCCCTAGGAGGAATATTTTTCTATCTTCCCTTTACATGAGATTTGAGGGCTACTAAGAGTGGATATGGTATTTGAGCCCAGAACAGATTCTTGTTATTTATAAGCAATGCTATTAACAAGTTTTATCACATTTTCATTTACCAGCTATTTCTGTCTACAGTTTGATGACATAAAAGCATATCCAGGGGAAAGAAGACAGACAAACACATCCACCTCACAGACTTCACTCCTCTTCATGACCACAAGAATTGCCTTATTCACAGACTCATAGAAAAACAAGTGATTTCAACGTAATAGTAGACCTCCCATTCCCTAAGCAAGGAAACTGAGTCACATGGATTGGCAAATGCTGAATCAAACCTAGAGAGCAAACATCCTCACTCTTACTCTAACACTCTTTTTAATACACTGGACTGACTTTGGCTCTCCTGGAAATGATACAGGCTTCCACACAGACTTGTCCCAAACCCAAGAATTGTCGGTTTCATGATGGAGAGCTCGTGATCTGTTTGTTTTCTAATGCTACAGTGGAACCATTAACACCCATAGATCCTGACCTGCTGAGTGTATTAGGATTCTCTACAATCTGTGCTGTGCAAGATGCTGAGATATCCTGGGGTTCCAGAATATCCCATGTTAAACCATGTAAAGTCAGTGGAACTGTTATATAGAACTTTTTAGATCCACGACACTTATACTGTCTTTTTCCGAGCCATGCCTTCTTCATGTTATCATTCTCATTGAGAATGCCCTTCTCATTTCTTTTTGGAGAGAGGACTATAAAGCAAGCATTTTACCCAGGCCTCTGTCGTTATTTGATATACTTTACATGGTCTTAGACAAAAACAATTAGTAATTGCTATGATATAATCCACCTCTCTCTGCCCACATGAGACAGTCTTCACTCAGTTTTCAAATTATCTGTATAAAGCCTTTTATATGTCAAGTACAGGGTTAGGAATCTGAAACACTGAGTCATTAAAACACAATCCCAGGCTTCAAAGAGCCAAAATTCAGTGAAAAGATTAATAGATTAACAGATTACAAAGAATGTGATAATCCACCAGAAACCTCTGAGGACAAGTTTGCAGTTAGTTGAAACCTATAAATATTTAAATCTATATAATGTGTCAGAGGCAATTTACATTGAAATTCTCTTCTGGGTTCAGATGATATCCTTCTATGTGACATCATATATCATTTATTTTTACAGCCTTTTCAATAACAATTTGTGATATCTGCATTATTTAAGCATTGTTATTTAACATGTCATATATTTATACTTCGTGTTCTGAATGACTTTTTGAGAAAAGGTGTTGTGCCATGTATGTGTATGTGCATATCCTCTAAAAACTTCTGAAATACATACTGTAAGTGTTCAATATTCTTTTTTTTATTGGAAAGTACACCACATAATTAATCAAACTGTATACAGAATTGCATATTTAATAAACTCTTTACAACCTTTCAACAAAGATATAAACAATTTATAGTTCACAAATTTGATTTCAATCTTGCAGGAACTTCAGTCTGGCAAGTATTAATAGCTACAGATTTTATTTTCTCTCTTTAAATAGTGTACATTCAGTACATAATAAACCATTAGTTAAACAGCATTATCTTTGGATCCTATCTCTATTATAGCTCAACACTAGCATAGCTTAAAATGTAATCTCTAATCCCTTTTCAAAATTTAGCAATCAAACTGTAACCTGAATATAGGGACACACAATAATTTTGTAGAAAAAAGTCTTGCATACAAAAGTAATGTAAGAAGAACAAAATAAATGCTTGTCCATCTCTGTTTATTCTAAAAAGTTTAAAAACACTGCACACTGAATCCCCCTGTCTCATTCCAAGCCCTTCCAATCTTGATTTCATCTGCCATATTTGTATGCCATAAATGTTTGAAGTAATTGGCCAAATGTATCTGGCAATATAACTCTCCATAATTGCTTTAGTAATAGTCTATGCATTAAAAAAGTATCCAAAGAAAACTCATGATTTTTATCTCTTTATCTGGAATTAGTGTAGGGAAAAACTGCCTATCATGCCTCCGTAGATTCAGGCTATGAACTTACCACAGAATAATGTATTAATTAATTGTCATAATTATGGCCAAAATATAAAAAACAACTTTATTAATTTTTATTTCTCAACGAAGGCTGCAAAATTCCTGGAAAAAAAGCATTTCTGCTCCATGCATTTTAAAGATTAAATTAACATAAATTAGTAATTTTTTCACTAATTTAAATTGGAAAATGAACAAATTAAAATTAGTCAAGTAGAAACTGAGACAGTTTTCTGATTCCAAATCCATACTATTTCCTCTGCTCTTGTAAAATATAAGACAACATAAAATTCTGATATAAATTTTAGATTTTTTATGAGAAATAACAATGCATATTATTTTAAGCTAATGAACAAATTAAGAATTATGTAGGACCAATAGTCACCTTTATATACAGTCAATTCATTAGTGTGTATTTCTTATAAAATATATCATAAGTTATGTACATTCATTATTTAATAACACCACAACTTACATTTCTTATTTAACTGTGGTAAGATTATCTAATTGTAAAGGAAAAGGTCCTGGACTTAGATTCATTCCTATTTAATATCGGCCTCTAACTTAGGGATTGGATCAGTGTTCACTTGTCCTGACTCATGGCCTTTATCTTCTCCCCACTTTTAATGCGATCGCCTTCTGAAAATGACAGGACCGTGCCAGACACAGTACTGGCTTAATGGATGTACCATAGTAGCACTTTTTGTGATTAAAATGGGCAGATGAAAATAGATCATCCCCTAAGTTCAATATTCAAGTGGGAAGAGCTATGATGCATCAAATTGACCGTACTTGTGTGGACACATCTCTGTTCCAGGTCATGGCTATGGATCAATAGACAGTCACTGTCTAAAGAGAAACTCTGTAAATTAGTTGCAATATTCTATGTAATACAATTTGGAGCTTCAAATACAACTTTTCATTGAAATGTCACTAAGGGTTAAGGATGAAGTGGTATAAAACAATATTTCTAACCCTTTCAACTTCATTTTCGCATTGCCTTCTGAACATTGCGCATTTTATTTCTTTCCTTTACTGAGTGAATTTTCAAGTGGTCCTGCCATGAGCCAGTAGAATTACTAAGAGGTTTCTGATTTCATAGCTATTTTTTATTATATTTGGAAGCTGGTCTTAAATAGAGCTAAAACTCCAGGGCCACTATTTTACAGTAGTAAAGATTGACATCTAAATTATGATCTAAGGAAAGTACTAGGCCATAGTTTTCACTGAATGTCAAAAGAAGTAAAAAATAAATTTGTCTCTGAAAATGTTGGCTATTTGATGTCTTTGAGAAATTTTCTAGCATATTAAATTCCAACGCTCAGCAATGAAATTGTAATAGACATTTGGCTTACATCTATTACTCTTAGTTAATTCCCAGTTAAAGTTCCTTAAATCTAGCTTTAAGTGATTCTCTCTTGTCCTGGGGAAAATATACTGGCATAAGATTTAAAAGCCTAAAGTAGATAATACAAGGGTTAGCAATGATCAACAGTAAGGCATAATGAAAAACAATCTGTTGCAAAAAGAATCGAGAGAAGGCATACAACATCTTTTATTCAATACCAGATTTCATCCAAAGAGCCAAAAACTTTATATTTCATTCAAATCTAAGTAAATAACATGAGTCGGGTATTCTATTTCCCATGTGACTAAAGCTTAAGGAACTTAGAAAACATGCTTGAGGTCATTTGAATAGGAAGCAACATTCTGTGTGGCTAGAATAAGTATTTCCCACTCCCCCCCCACTCTCTCTATAGTTTTTTTTTATTATTATTTAAATTGCAAAATCGAATTTAAATAATCACTATTTGGATAGCCATCCAAGACCCACCATCCAATATGATGCAGATGCCCAAACTCTGTATTTCCATAACACCTTGCATTGTCATCTTAGACTTTATAAAAAATAATAGTAACAGTTCATTTCTCAATTTAACCTACTACACACTAACCTCGTTGAAGGCAGGGATAATGCCTTATCGGATATAATAAACCTAATATCTGCCTTAATAAATGATACATATTGAGCAACTGGGAATGGTTGTTGCATAGAGTGGAGACACAGGTCTATGTAACTCCTAAGGTGATGCATATCAGGAGATAAAGCCAAAATAATAACATGGGACAATTACTCTAAACCAAAGTAATACACTATTGATGAGTTAGGTGGCATCACAAAGGGGTTTTGTGGACAGGATAGGAGTTCTATGTGGCTAACTATGTCGCCGAATAGCTATCCATCCTAAGATAATACCCATATTCAGTATAAAAGACAAATATAAGAAAGTTTCTCTTAAAGCCTAAGATGTCATAGCAGTTTCATTGAGCATTAGGGGAGGGAATAAAAAGAGAGAGGCTGATTAAGAATTGACTAAAACAAGGCTTAGAAAGTAAACTCATCAAGAAAGCAAATAACTTTCCACCATCACGGCCCAAAGTAGGTCTTTTAACTAGCACTTCAACCTTGAGCCTTATTTTTTGCAGACAAGTAGAGATAGAATGTTGTCTTAAAATCTATGTATATCTCAAGAGTGACTCAGAACACTGTAGGGTCCTGTATTGTATTTTTGTTATTTTCATACAGAATTTTAGTCCTTAATTTACTGCTAATTATTACCAACACCATTTACGAGGGTTTGGGTGAATTCCAAGGGTATAACATATGGTATAAACACAAATGCAATTTGAGAGTATCTCAGAGTGTATAAGAACTAGGTCATGAATACAAGCATAATGCCTTGAGTTTGTTCATAGTAGGTGCTAAGTATGGGTATCTGTCTGAGAAGGCTAGAATGAGAGTAGACAGATGTGCATATGTCACTGGGACACCTAGCAAAGATTCAAGTCTGCAATTTTTGATGCCAAGCCAGGTGTTCCTCCACATAGCCAAGCTAACTGTTTTCTTGAAGTCCTGATGATACATTGTATTTCTGCTATGAGTGTGTATGAAGTTAAAGAATGGCCAGTGAGTACCGTGGCCAGAAATCCCACCAATAAAGTAGTATTTGCACAATGTAATATGAATGGAAACTCACTAGGCCTAACGTACTCTAAGCTACATACATACTTTAGCTCATGTCTCCTTTAGACAGTCTAGTGAGATTGGTTATCCACATTTGACAAGGACTGCTATATCCCAACTAGGTTAAATGGATTTCCCAAGTTCACACAACTACCATGGAACAAAGCTGGCACAGAAAACCAGGTCTCCACCTTCAAGTCAAACTTTATGTGATAAAGAGTTATTGTTGGAGATGATGGTGCTGGGGGCTATGTTACTGACAGATTTAAATCAGTCTGCTTAGAAGTCTAATGTCTTCAAGTCTGGTGCTGTTTTGGTAGCAATAAGAAAAATGCCTTTGAGTTTCTATATTTTTTAATTTACTATTAAATAGGGTTGGAGAAATAATGTTCTTACATTCTTCTCCAACTCAGGTATCATGGGACAAAATTCACACACACAAATACACACCCCTCACCATTTATGTTTAGGGTCATTTTCTTGTTTATATTCTTTTATTAGGTCCAAACTCTAGCCAATTATAATACTGTACAGGTTTTTTTCCTAATGTTAGCTATTGTGACAAATAACTAATATTGTGCTGATTAAAAAACATAATTTACATAATGCTTCATAGTTACTAGTAATGGTAATTTTTTACTAAATTTGGAGGTATCTTTTATATCTGTTAGCTATCACAGTAGCCTATCATGACCATTCATCCATGCCTGGAATATTCTAGGATTTTGACTTTGTCCCTGCATAATTATTAATGCTCATTAATACTAAAACTTTTTGTTCAGAAGTTTTTTTCTTTTTGTCATCCTGAATCCTAAATACTTGGCCCTCTAACTGTTAAGCATACCACTGTATTGTTACAATGTTAGTATTGTTAAGTATAATTTGTTAAGTGAACCCAATATTGACTTTGATTAAGGTTGAAACCTAATGCAGAGATAAGAATCATTTCAGAGACAAATAAAAGTATTCCTTTCTAACTATTCTTTTGGTTCATGAAGGACAAAATAATATCCTTCAGGTTATTTGTGAGTTTTTCTTTATTCATAATCAGTCCTGTTGGTAATATCTCCCTATGCTTCTCTTATCTCAATTGAAATATATATTCTTTGGCATTATTATCCTAATGTATATTACAAATTATAGTTCTATCTCCTAAGCCTGTCATTTGGCAATGTGGGTTGTTATGAATTCAGAAATATTTGAAATGTGAAATTAAACACAAGAAGCATGCAGATATCAAAAAACTACATGTAAAAAAGTCTTTGGCACTTTGTTTGCAATTAAAATATTTCTAAATATACCTAGCACACTCCTGCATCCAATTAGAAAAAAAGAAATGTAAGTGGTAGAATTTTATTTTATATTCTATAAATAGATATTCATTTAGTTTTTTACCCCCTGAGAGTCTACAATTACAATTAGTTTGTATATAATGTCACGGTTCATAAAATGTGCCCTTCAATTTAACATATTAGAGCTTTGATAAAACAGAGTTCAAAAATAAACTGATCATTTCTGTCATTTTAGTTTTCAAAAACTATCTTATCCTAAAAAAAATATAGCTCCAAGCACACACACACAGATTGTTTTGGGGTCACTATAGAACTTTCATTTTTAAATAGGAGTTAATCGCTTTGTGCCGATTTAAATGTTCATGTATTCTTGAAAACTCAGCAAAATGAACTAAAAGCAGAAATGTGAAAATGTAAAATCTCTGGCAGAATTTATCGGTTAAGCAGTTTATGATAATGAAAAGACATTATCACTAATAGGTCAAACATTCTCTCACTCTCATGTTATTTTCTCCCCCTTTTTTTGTGTGTGTGATGGTAAATACAGTATTGTTATCATGTGCAGGATGACAGCTTCAGGCAAGAGATACAACCCCAAGAACTAGCACTTTAATTTAAAAAACCAAGAAGAAAAAATGCAGGAGGAAATCAAACAAAGCAAGAATAGAAACAAAAGCTGCATTTCACAATCAAAAGTTGGACAAAGAGCCCCTGTTAATCTCAAGCCGACTCCAGAGGTTGTACTTTCAATGGCAAAAGCAGAGGAGATGGAAGCAAATGGCAGGAAACTATTTAGTGAGGCGTTGAGGATGAACATTCAGCATGGGATGATACCCAGGATACTACTTTCTGGAACAGATAAATAAGGTATAGAGTGTTTTGACACTCTGGATATATGAAACTACTTTCTAGGTGTGCACTACACTAATTGGGAGAGGGATCGCTTTGTAAGTTATGTAAATGTCTAATCATATGCTGTACACCTGAAACCAATATAAAATAATATTCAATGTCAACTCTAATCGAAAAACGAAAATTAAAAAAAAAAGAAACTACTTTCTCTTACTTTCTTTAAGTGAAGGTGTATTTGTAAAGGAAAGATAGTATCACGTCTTCCATCCTTTTGTCAATAAAAACCATTTCTGAGCATCTACTAAATGGTAAACACAGGAAAGGACAGAGAGATGCAGACACAAAAAGCAACGTTCTAGTTCCAGTTATGAGAACAGATCATTTAGGGACCAACATGGAAATCAACTGCATGGGATATTAATACCGGACAACGAACTCTTGAAAGAATATATATATATATATATATATATATATATATATATGATCATGTTGATATTCTGTTATCTCACTGGCTAGCACAAGCTCACACATAGTTCTTAAACTAAATCATTGAAAGATATGACAATGAAAATCTCCGAGTGCTCAGAGAGTATTTAGAAGGGGCAGGGCAACATCACCCAAAGGCAGTGACTCTTTTAGCTTAGTCTTAAAGAAGAAAACATTAACTAAGAGTAGAAAGAAAAGAAAGGGAATCTAGTTCCAGCTGAGACAGAGCAGAATGGGTAGTTATATGACAGTTGTCCTACGTCTAAGAGTGCATAAAACAGAATTAGAGGGAAATGAATAAATGATGAAGACAAGGAGTAGGATAAGACAGCTATGGTGGTGGTAATGACAGTGAAGACGAAGATGACGACAACGATGATGATGATGATGATGATGATGATGATGACGACGACGACGACGACGGCGATGATGATGAAATTCTCAATAGTTAAAATTCCTATTAGCTCCTGTGATTGTGTTACACTATTTGCAGTTAACAACTGCTCATTAATCTTCATAAAAATCCAATAAAGCAGCACAATTCCCAGGACAAATTGTCACTATTTTTAAAAGCCTGGAGGAGAGTCTCAGTATAGTTACATGGGTTAAATAAAATAGCATCTTTCAAATTTGGGTGAAGAAATTATGTCAATTCAATATGAAAACTAGGTTACCTATCTTATGGTAATTAAATATTACGAATGATACATGTACATGCTTTTAAAACATAAGAATGGAGAAAAATAGCCATCGACTTAAAATGCAGTTCATTTGCTAGACAAAAATAAAACATGGGTTTATAAAAAGATTTAGGGTGGTGAAACATTTGTAAAACATAAATTCTATATAAAACTTTTATATTACCAAAACTTTAAATTAATTAAGGGGCCTCATAGATGAACATGATGCCAGACCCCAAATTCGCTGGCTAGCATCCAAATCTTCTGTCTCGTCAGTTGTACCACCAGCTACAATGGTCTTTTCTTTTCCAAGTTCTTAAACCAGTCGTGTAGGTCATTTTTATGAACTAGTTAAAGAAGTTAATTAATTTTATTTAATATCTGAATCAAGGAGGCCTTCTTCATTTGTGTTGTCTTCTGTTACTAATTAGGAGAGTAACAGAGAGCCCATCATGAGTATTCAACATTCTCACTTCAAAATCCAGCCCTCTTCTCCTCCCAGACATATTAATTCTTCTTCCTCACAACCCAGTTCTTATACATGGGGGATCCCCACTAACTTTGACTCATTGCTTCTGAGGAATGCAATGCTAACTAATGCAACTTGCATTTTATTTTAATGAATATTTAATACTTATAAGAGCTTACAGAAAATTTGAGCAGATACTATGAGTTCTAGTATCCCCCCACTCCACCCACTGCCATTCTCCCATTACTAACATCTTGCATCAGTGTGGTATATTTGTTAAAACTGATGAGCCAAAAAAAAAAAATTGATGAGCCAATATTGGAATTATTAAATAGAATAATAATAATTATTATTATTATTATTACTATTATTATTATTATTATGAAAAAGTCCATAGTTTATATCAGGGTTCACTGTGTTATACATTCCACGGTTTTTAACAAACATAAAATGACATGTGTCCATCTGTACAGATTCATATAGAATCATTTCAGCACCCCCTAAAAATCCCCTGTGCTTCACCTACTCATCTCTTACTTACACCAAACTGCTGGCAATGACTGATCTTTTTAATGTCTACAGTTTTTCCTTTTTAATAATGTCATATAGTTGGAATCATACATCACCTAGTCCTTAGATTGCTTTTTTCTTTTCTTTTTCTTTTCTTTTTTCTTTTTTTTTTTTTTTACTGAGCAATATTTATTGAAGTTTCCTCCATCTCTTCATATGGCTTGATAGCTCATTTATTTTTTATTAGTGAATAATATTCCATTTTATGAATGTACTAGTTTATTTATACATTTACCTGTTGAAAAAATATCTGGACAATTTGCAGTTTAAGGTAATTACAAATAATGCAGCTATAAACATTTGTGTGCAGGCTTTGTACAGACACAAGCTTTCAACTCATTTGGGTAAATATCAAGGAGCATGATTGCTGGTTCTTACAGAAAAACAGTTTAGCTTTATCAGAAACTGTCAAACTGTTTCCAAAGTGGTTGTATAGTTTTGCATTCCACCAGCAAAGAATGAGTATGCCTGCTACCTGGTACGCCTACCAGCATTTGCTACTATCAATTATTTGGATAATAGCCATGCTAACAGGTATGTAGTAGGATCTTGCATTAATTTGCAATGCCCTAATGACACATGATGTTGAGCACTTTTTCTGTGTTTATTAGCAATTTGTATATCTTTTAGGATGATATGGTTCATATACTTTACACATTTTTAATTGGGTTATTCTTTTTATTGTTGAGTTTTAGTCTTTTCCATTCAAATATAGTTGATATGCAACCTTATATTGGTTATATTAATTGCTGGTACACCATATAGTGATTTGACACTTTTATACCTTACAATGTGATCACCCCACTAAATCTAGTAATCATCTGTCACCATGCAAACTTACCACAATATTAATGACAGTATTTTCCTTCTCCTTTCACCTCCAACCCCTTTTCTGGTAACTATCCTTTTAATCTCTGTTTCTATGAGACTTTTTATTTATTTGTTTTGTTTTATTTTTAGATTCCACGTATGAGTGAAACTATGTGGCATTTGTCTTTCTTTGCCTGATTTATTTCGCTTAGCATAATACCCTCTAGGTCCATCCATGCTGTTGCAAATGGTAAGATTTTATCATTTTTTATTACTGCATAATATTCTATTATATATATAATATAACATATATATTATATATGTATATATAATATATACATACAGAATCTTTATCAATTCATCTATTGAAGGACACCTAGGTCGCTTTTATATCTTAGCTATTGTAAATAATGTTGCAATGAACATAGGGGTGCATATATCTTTTCCAATTAGTCTTCTCATTTTCTATGGATAAATACCAAAAAGTGAAATCGCTGAGTCTTATAGTAGATATATTTTAAATTAGATATATCATATGATTCAGGAATTCCACTAAAGCCCAGGACCAGACAGCCTCATAGGTGAATTCTACCAAACATTTAAAGAAGAATTTGTACCTCTTCTCTAACTATTCCAAAAAACTGAAGAGGAAGGAACATTTCCGAACTCATTCTATGGGGCCAGCATCACCCTGAAAACAAAACAAGACAAAGACACTACAAAGAAGGAAAATTATAGGCCAATATCCCTGATGAACACAGATGCCAGAATTCTCAACAAAATGTTCAGCAAAGCAAATCCAGGGTTCTTTTTATATTTTGGATACAAGGCCTTTAAGAGATGTGGACTGAAACTTTTGCCTAGCCCTAAGTACAGAAGAATATATCCTGCTGTTCAAAATAAAGTTTATATTTTTATAGTTAGTCCATAATCATTTTGAGTTAATTTTTGTGTAAAATGTGAGACTTAGCTTGAGATTCATCATTTAGCCTATGAATGGCCAATTGCTTCAGTATCATTTATTGAAGAGACTATCTTTCCTCATTGAATTGCTTTTGCACTTTTGCCAAAAATCAGTTGGGCATATCTGAATCGGTCTATTTCTTGGTTCTCTAACCTGTTTCCACTGATCTATGTGTGTATCCCTCTAACAATACCACATAGTCTTGATTACTATAATTATACAGTAACTATTGAAATCAGGTAGACTGATTCCTCCCACTTTACTTTTCTTTTCCAACATTGTTTTAGCTGTTCTAATTCCTTTTTTGTAATATCCCCTATATCTACAAAAATTTTTCTGGGATATTGATAGAAATTGCACTTCACCTATCAATTTGGGGATAAATGACATCTCTGTTATGTTGAGTCTTCTAACCAATTAACATGGTATACTTATTCACTAAGATCTTTAACTTCTTTTATTCACATTTTATAATTTTTAACAAATCCTGTACATGTTTTGCTAGATTTCCATGTATTTCATTTTTTGATTATTGATTATAAATAGCATCTATTCTTTTCTGTATACCTATGTTCCTTGCTATAGAAATACAACTGATGTCTGCATGCCTATCTCGGATACAGTGACATTACTTCCTTTACTTACTATTGCTAAAGATTTTGGGGGAAATTCCTTCAGATTTTTCTATGCATACAGTCATGTTATCTGCAAAAACAGATTGCTTTCTTTCAAATTAGCATAACTTTTATTTCCATTTATAGTTCATTGCCACAGCCAGAACTTCCAGCACTAAACTCAATAAGAGTACTTAGAGAAGACATACTTGCATTATATCTGAACATCATTAGTATAATGTCAGGGGCAAGGTTTTTGTAGGAGTTATTTATCAAATTGAGAAAGATCCCCCTCTGAGGCTTTTCTTATGAATGGGTATTACATTTTGAAAAATGTTTTTTTCTACATTGTTTAATATGATCATGTGATTATTTTTTTTCCAGCTTGTGAACATGGTGGATTACTTTCATTGGTTTTTAAATATTGAACAGGACTTACTTCATGGGAATAAATCCTACTTGATCACTGAGTCTGAATCTTTACACATATATCTGACCTCTACTTTCTAAAAGTAGTAGTTTGTTAATGATTTTGCCATCTATATTACTGAGGAACATTGTTCTATAATTTTTCCTTTTTTTTTTGTGCTGTGTCTGCATCTTTTATTAAAGTAACACTAGATTCATAATTGAGAATTGTTTCTTCTACTTTCTGAATTGGTGTCAATTTTTTAAAACATGTTAAAATTTTCTGGCATAAAAATATTAAATAAATTCAATGTATTTAATAGATATAATACTATTTAAATTATTTTATCATATTGGGAGAGCTATGATAATTTGTGCTTTTTAGAAATTAGTTGTCCAATTTATGTGTGTAGAGTTCTGAGATTATTCCTTATTATATTTTATGGTCTGCAGAATCAGTAGCGATATTCCTTGTTATTCTAGATATTGATAATTTGCATCTCCTTTTTCTTTCTCTTTATCACACTTGTTAGAATTTTGAAATATTGATAATTATTTTTTAATTAACCAGTTCTTGTTTCATTGATTTCTCTATTTTCTTTTTTCAATGTTATTGCTTTTGGATTTTATCTTTATTATATATTTTTTTCTAGTTGCTTTTTGGTTTTATTTGCTCTTCTTTTTCTTGGATCTTAAGGCATGAGCTAGATTATTGATTTGAAACATTTCCTCTTTTCTAATGTATAAATTTAATACTATAAACTTCTCTCTAGCAGTGCTTTAGCTGTATCCCACACATTTTAATGTTGTACTTTTAATTTTGCTAAATCCAATGAACTTTTTAAATTTCCTTGATGACTACTTTTACACAGGAACAACTCAGCAGTTTGTTATTTAGTTTCCAAGTGTTTGGATATTTCCCTGTTGTTTTTATGTTATTGATTTCTAGTTCGATTTCATTATGATTCAAGAACATACAATGCATGATTTTAATTCTTTTAAATTTATTGTAATTTATTTTATGGCTCATAATATGATATACCTTGGTATATGGTATGTAGTAACTTGAAATGTTCTCCCGATGAATATAGTAACTTGAAATGTTCTCCCGATGAATGTAGCATTTTATAAATGTCTAATTGTTAGTTGATGATGTTGAAGTCTTTTTCAATGTAGCTGTTTTTCTGTCTAGCTGTTTCATTAATAAATAGGGCTACTGAAATCTCAAATTATAATAGAATTTGTCTATTTCTCTTTTCAGTTCTATCAATTTTGCTTTCACCTATTTTGATACTCTTTTGTTTGCTGCATACACACTTAGGATTGCTGTTTTCTTGGTGGATTGATCCATTTATCATTATATCATGTCACTGTCTCTGGTAATTTTTCTTGCTCTGAACTCTACTTTATCAGAGATTAATATACTCACTCCTGTTTTCATTATATTATTGTTTGGATGATATATCTCTTTTCATTCTTTTACTTTCAAACTGCCTATTATGTTACAAATGAAGGAATTTTCTTTTACACAGAACATGGTTGGGTTTTGTATTTTCATCTACTCCGCCAATTTTTGTCTTTTAATTGGTGTATTTAGAGCATTTATATTTAATGTAATTGTTGATATGAAGGGCCTAAGTCCAAGTATTTTACTTTTGGATTCTATCGGTTCCTTTTTTTTTTTTTTTTTTTAACATTTCTGGGTTTTTTCCTGCTTTGTTATGGGTTACTTGGACAAATTTTTGAAATTAATTTTGATTTTTCTATAGTGTTCATGAGTTTCTCTCTTTGTGTAGCTTTTTTAAAGAATTGCTAGATGTATTACATTACACACACATATTTTATCATAGTACACTGGTGCCATCATTTTGCCCATTTGAATGAAGTAGACAACTCTTACCTTCTTTTATGTCTCTTTACCCTCCATGTCTGTAATATAATTTTCTTAAGTAATTCCTTCACATACATTCAGGACATCATAGAGTATAATAAATTTTGTTTCAATTGAAAAAATACTTTAAAAAATTCAAGAGAGAAATAAATGACTATTGAATTTATTGATATTTTTGCTTACTGATTTCTTTCATCTTTTCTGATACTATAGGGTTTTTCCACCACCACCACCCCTTTCTGTTTAAAAAACTTCCTTTATCCATTCTTTAAGTGTCAATTTGCTGGCATCAAATGCTCTTGCTTTTTCTACAACTGCTAATGTCTTCATTTCCCCTTCATTCCTATGGAATACTTTTGCAGCGCATAGGCTTCTGGATTGGCTTTTTTTTTTCTCCTTTCAACACTTAAAAAATGTTTTATCCTTCCTATGGCCTCATTGTTTCTGATGAAAAATGCTATGTCATTTAAATTTTTTTTTTCCTATAGGTAAGGTGTAAGGTGTTTCTTGCTTTCACAGTTTTTCCTTGTTTTTATAATTTGTAAGTTTGACTGTGGTGTTTCTTGATATGGATTTCTCTGTGTTAGTACTATAAAGGATGCTCTTACCCTCTTAATTCTATAAGTTTATGTCTTTTAACAACTTTGAAAGCTTTCAGACATTGTTTCTTAGAGTTTTAAACCTTGCTCTCTTAATCCTCTACTTATGGGCTCTAATGACAGGAATGCTAGATCTTTTACTATAGTCCAACAAGTCATTTTTTGTTTTATTTTCTTAGTCCATAGGTTCTTTGTTGTTTATATTGGAATATATATATGTTTTATCTTCAACTCTTCTGATTATTTCCTCTTTCAGCTTTTGAGTCCATTTGTTAAGGTTGTTTTTTCTTTTGATCATTATACTTTTTAATTTAAAATTTTTCCATTTAGTTTTTCTTTATGTCTTCTATTTCTTTGCTAGGAATTACTATTTTTTGTTGTTGTTGTTCATTTTCAGTTGTATGAACTCCATATCACTGGCCAGCAGAGTTGAATATCCTAACTCTTTACTTGACCATTCTGACAATTCTGACACCACTTTGATGGGTGGGTGGGTGGGAGCATAGCCTGGTGAGAATGAAAGTGCAGTTCTCTACTTGGCCTTTTCTGGAGTGGGTGGAGATGAAGGCTATAGACTTCTCTGTATTATTTGGCTGGGGTAGAACAGCAGTTTTTAAAAGTTTTCTTTCCAGGCTCCCCGCCTCCTGTTTTGTTTTTTGTTGTTGTTTTTTTTGTTTTTGTTTTTGTTTTTTTTAAAATCTATAATGAACAGGATTTTGTGGGGACATTTTTCCCCCTTTCCATTTGTTTGTATGTTGGATGACTAGCTTCTTCAGCTCCAAATCTTAGATATGTGAAGAAAATTAAAATCCAGGAAATTCGCCACCATGCCATTGCTTGAGTACTAAAGTCTGTAGCTAGGCTGCCTCATTTGTTCCACCTTCCAAAATGTTACTGTTTGTTTTATGTACAAAGTTCAGAGATATGGCACTTAGTGGGACGAATATGGGAAAGTATGTCTATCCCTTTTTTGGAAGTGTAGCTCCCCTATGCATTCGATGTCTTCTGTATAAAATTTGTAACTCCACTAAGCGTATGTTTTGACTTAATGTCATTATCATTTGTTTAGATATGCCTACTCTCTTTGGCCTCAATAATGCACCTGATTAGGGTCTTTGATTGAGTATAAATACATCGTCTGAATTATATTAAGCCAACATCTTTACAGGGGTAAAAGTTATTTGTTTTTTCCCCTCTAAATCCTCTAAAATTGGAAGAAGGCAAGCTGTGAGGAATCTTACACATTTTTTTTTCAATCTGGAATATGAAAACAACAAGCTGTAGACTTAAGGAAACATTTTTCTTTCCAAGGCCAGCAAAACCAATATAGTGATAGAGATAATATATTAAGCAACCTCTCAAGGAATTTAATGCATATGGTTCATATCTGGAAAGTCCTGTAATTTTGTAAAACTCATCACGCCATGTCCCTTTCCCCCAAGCAACACATGAAACTTGAATTTGGATTTCTTGGAAGCTGTATTTTGGATATATTCCAAATAATAAATAATAAATATCTGGAGTGATTTAGAAAAAAAATAAGTATAATAAGAAACAAGTTCAAAGTTGGATGATGATCTGTTTAAAGATTTTGTTGGTTTGAATTGTGGAATTTATGGAGAAAAAGGGAAACATATATGTTATTGGGAAGAATAATAATGAGTTCAAACTTTTGTGACATCATGCTGTAAACTCCTGTCATTTTCTCCATAAACACATACAATAATATCTTGTTGCCAAAGAACATCCAATTTTGATAGGAGTCCCCACTCCTAGTACAAAACCTAAGTTCAGAGGATTTTTACAAGGTGAAATAGGTTATACATATTTGGCAATTTGTTAAAAGGCACAATTAATTATTTTTTCTATAGAATAACTACTTCAGAAATAATTAGTTAAATTTTATGAACTTTGATGACATTCGTGGATATCTTTGAGGTCATTCTTCTGTAAACTACAAGTAACATGATGAATATAGGCTCATTATCCCCAGCCATACTTTAAAAAGTTGTCATTGGATCATACATTCCTTTTGCTTAGGTGTATCCAGAGACCATTTCATATGTTTTAAAACTTTCCTTCTTTCCCTACTTTGCCTTTCATATTATCAGAAATAATTTAATAGCAGATCCCATGTACTTTATTCCACCATTAAAGACTCTGAACACTAATAGCCTGAGTGATAGATGTACAGCACATAACCCAGGTTCCTGAGAGGGAGAGTTTAAAATCTATCACTTTCTAATGTCCCATGTTGACAGAAATTCTCTAACAGAGAATGGAAAAAGAAGTGTTCGCTACGACATTGAATTTAATGGGCAGCCCCGTCAGCAATGTAGGTTAAGAGTCTCTGTGGTACCATTTATAGATCTTTGGCTTTATTTAAGCCACATTTGGCACACAATAGGTTGCTTAGAATCAATAAAGATTTAAAGTTTTTTTTTTTTAAATGATAGCTGTGTTGTGAACAGAGTCAAACATAGAAAACTGAAGTTTGCTGAATAGTTACTATAAAGTGAGTATAGAAACTGACAGTAGACAGAACTGGGTCTCTTTCTTCTTCCTTGAGCATCGTCTCAAAACATAGTCTTGTATTACCTTTTCAAAAAATAAGGAAGCTGACACTCGATTAGTTAATTTTACCAAATATCACATATACTTTATTTACATATACTTTTTAAATCCCCAAAGAATACCTTTTTATAAGACCAAAAAATAACACAAAACTCTGTTAATGAAAAGTAAATTACCTCCTTAACAGCAGCTGCTACCAATGCATATTTGGGGACTAAATGCACAAACAAAATTATAGAAAAAAATTCAAGAATGAATTCAGAGTGTTAATATTGAGATATTCTTCTTTGAGTAGGCCAAATCAGATCTAAGTTTAAAATAGTATGTAACATTATGGCAGGAAACACATGAGAAGATATTGAAACTAGATAAAACAACATGAATGAGAAGCCTGAGATTAAAATGGTAGAATGACAGAAACTAACACTTACATGCACATACCATGTTTGTCTCCATTAATCTTCAGAACAAGAAAAACAAGAATTGTTCTCTATATTATTTATGAATCAAGCCAGGATACTTGACAAGTATGAAGTGGCAGATTTAGGGTTCTAACACAATATTGGGCCATCTTTCCATAAGAGGTTGACTTTATTTGAGGGTTTGCTAAGGTGACTATAAGAATTTTAATGGCAACGGAGATCATTATAAAATTATATTCTTGACTGCACACTAACAGGATTAGGTACCACTCTCCAGGTAGTTAAATGTGCTTTATGGTGCTTGAAAAGGGAGCGACATAGTCAAAGACAAATCTGATAACCATATGAAGCCTGGATTTCAGTTGCTGGTTCCTGAACACAGAAAATAAAGTTAGGAGATTACTGTAATAATTCAGACACTATAATCTGAACCAATCTGCCCTAAAGTGGAATTAGTGGCCAAAGGAAAAAAAAAATGAATATATGGAGTGCTTTGCAAGTAAATGGATTGAACAGACTATAGTCATCAAAAGGACAGGAAAAATTATTTGTTTCACTTTCCATGTCCTAAGATATTTTTCCAATGAATTAACAAATTAAATAAGAAAGTTAACATTTCAAAAGTGGTAGCTGTAGAAAATGTGGCCAAGCTTTCAGACACACAAACTGATGGATTTATCCACATAAATGTAGCTGAGATATATTTGGTAATTATTTCAAATTATATGAAAGAAATATAATATTAACAAGATTGAATGCTTCATAAAATCCACGAAATCTCTGATATGTTATTAAACACAGTACACTAAAGTTCCAAATATGTAGTAGTTATTAGGATTAGTAATAAAATCTGATTATTTTTATAATACATGTTGATTACAGGAATATCAATTTTGTCTTATTTGTATTAGGTTATTGAAGCTATACATTTCTTATACTGGTTAGTGCTCAAATTTTCATATTTATACCCTTTCCTGTAGTTACGTAATTGCCTTTATTTTTATTATACCATATTCTTGTTGCGAACTTTTCCCTGATTGTTGGCTTTATTTTATTATGCATTATCCGCCAAGGGGCCTTTGATTAGTTATTGCAATCTAGATGGAAAGTAGAACAGCTGTTGGTGAGAGCAAAAACCATATTTTTTCTTATTTTCCATGTAGCTTTCTGTATATTTCTTTGTCGGATCCAGAATCAACTAACATTAGCTGGGTTTCTACTCTGCTTTTGTCTCTAGGGCATACTCACACAAGAGCCCTTTCAAAATCAATATTTTGAAGGGAGCTGCTAAAAGTTGCCCAGTAACAAAAACCTTGAAATCAACAGTTTTTGAGGGGACAGAGATGGCGCCAGTAAATATAGGCCAGCTTTATGAACCAATGAAAGAAAAGTTGAGAATGACTGCATACACACACAGTAGTGTGAGAACTATGAAGATTTCTGTGTTCCACACCTCAATATTATAATGCACTCCAAGCTACAAAATATTTCCGAATGTGGTTCTAAAAGGAATTTATAGTTTCCTCCATAGAGTTGATGAATGTTATAGGTCACACTTGGTTAACAGATGTTTGATATGTGTATTTTCTTCTTACAGATCTAGATCCTGCTGATCTTTAATTTCCCTGATTCTGCTCTTAGATGTGTGTGTGTGTGTGTGTGTGTGTGTGTGTGTGTGTGTGTGTGTGATTATCAGTGGAAACGTGATAATGTACTTATTTTATTATTCTTGAAATTAATTTAAAAATATTTTATGCAAATATTGAATGGTTATGTCATACACCTGAAAGTAATATGATGTTATATGTCAGTTATATCTCAATAAAAAAATACAGGTTGATTGCCACAGATCCAAGTTGCAAAGGAAAAAAAAAAAACCTTTACCAGTAAAGTTTTCTTTTTCTTAAGTACTTCAAAATCTATGGGTTCCTTCTTCCAGGAATGCCCAAAATGATCCCTCTCCCACAAAAGACTAAAAACATCATTAAGATATCAAAGGCACATACTTTTTATTTTTGTGATCTAGATTATCTTCATCTTTCTCTTGGTCTGATCCAAAGGAGCACACGTGAATGTAGGATTTATAGGCCTTAATTTGCATAAAGTTAAATTGATGAGAAGGATTGGATAAATATAACGTTCAAAGAATAAAAAGCAGAGAACAGAGCACAACAGAATATCTTGAAAACAAACTTACTAACAATAGAGTAGGAACTGGGACTTTATGAACTTTGTAACATGTCACAGTTTGGATTTTATAGTGAATTCTCCCATGCACATTTTTGTCCTTCTCAGTTTTCCCAGTGTAATGAAGAAGGGTGTAAAAAGTGGTAAATAACAGGGTTTTTTTGGGGGGGGGCAACAAGAAAGAGGAGACTGGTGAAACCTTGTCTAATGCACAGCCACATGAGTAAAGTTGGGGTAAAAGAAATCTGAAATGACCATAAAGAATTCAGGAAAGATTCTGGTTTGCAAGGAACAAAAGAATAAAGCTTGCTGGCTGAGCCCTAAAAGGCTGATGGGACATTCCCTGACCTGATTGCTCAATCTTACTTCTACTGCTACAAGATAAACTTCCTTGTTTAGATGTGAGGGGAAAACAGACTCCCTATTTGACAATAATATGAGTTGCTTTGTTTAACACGAAGTGTCTCCCTTTGTTCCCTACCTACCACAGTTCAAGGGTTTAGTGTCCTGGTGGGATAATTCACCCTCCAATTAATGACACTGAAGCTTACAGATATTTGTGATAGGCCAAGTCCACTTAGGTAGAAGTTATAAGCGCAGCTGTAAAATTCAGTTCCTCGCTTCAAATCTCTTTTCTGTTCTACACACAATGGATCAGAAAAATGATAACGATTTCAGAACTCTTGATTGAATTCTCATGACCCTTAACCTCTGAAAGATGTTTCTTTTCTATTTTATTATCTGCACTCTATTTCTTTCCTTCCTCTGGATGTTGCCTATAGTCTGAGCCAGGGCCATCAACTAACTCTGAAAATCACACTAAAGAGTCATTACTTTACTGCCATTTATTAAACATTCACTATATAACAACAATTGTGCTAAACTTTTAATATCTATTATCTCTCTTATACTTTTCAAATTCTAGTGTAGGGAACTTTTCCCACTCTACAGAAAGAAAAGAAGTGAGGTTAAACGGTTGGGAAAAGTCACAAAGCAAGTGAATGGTGAGACTTAGACTCAAATTCATTTCTGATTTAAATTTTACTCTCTTCGACCTAAAGTTTATGTTCCTCATCACTCTATTATCATTTATCTCTCAAATGAAGTCATGTTGAAGAAGCCTGCTGTAGATGATGCTACAGATTCTTAAATCTATAGACTTATCCACAAAACTTCATAATTCTCTCAACTACTCTGGGTTACTGATAACAGTTTTAATTAATTATCTGTATAATTATTTATCTCATGGTCATCTCTGACTAGAGTCTAAGTGGCATGATTACTAGAGACTTGATCATCTTGTTTATCTCTTCATTCCAGTACCCGAAGAAGTGGCTGACATATACTTTATCTTAACTCATATTCTTTAAGGAAAGCAATGTGATATAAAAATGCTAAAATATGCTAAAGGTTTTTTATTTGCTTTGGTATCATTGATTGCATTGCTCTATTTAGGAGCCATCTACTTTTTATACCTTAATATGTCTTTCTCAAGATGTTTTACACCCTCCCCCACCCTTATTTGGGGCCTAGGAAGCTGACCTATGAGTCCCTATCAACTACACACCTTTGCCTCAGTTCCAATTATATTCAACTAATGGGAGGCATTGACAGGGTATGAGAAAATAATGAAGAGGTAGGTTAGGTTATTTTTTATGCTGTTCCTGTGCCACTGGGCCATGTGTTCATCAAACACCATTGTTCTGTCACAAGCCTCCGTCCCTCACAGAGATACACTGCAACTGCGTCACAATAACCAACCTGCATTAGCTCCCGAGGTCTGTCATAACAAAATACCATAATTTGAACTGTTAAAAACAGAGATTTATTGTCTGGAAACATTGTTCTGGAGGCTAGATGTCTAAAATCAAGATATCGACAGGGCCTTGCTACTCCTGAAACCTGAGGGAAAGAATCCTTTCTAGTCTCTTCCAACTTCTGGTGGCCCCAATGACTAGTCGTTGGCTTAGAGATGCACCACTCCAGCCTCTACCTCAATCAACCCATAGTGTTCTGCCTGTGACTGTCTCCTTTTGTCTCTTTCTCCACATAGTCATCTTCTTCTAGGGACCTCAGTCCCATTGGTTTAGGAGCTCACCCTATTCCAGTATGACCTCATCTTAATTAATCACGTCTGCAAAGACCTTATTATGAGGTCATCGTATTCTAAGATTCTAAAAGTTAGGACTTCAATGTATTATTATTATTATTATTGTTATTATTATTGTTATTATTATTATTTATTATTATTATTATTTGGAGAACACAGTTCAATCCATAATGCAATCACTCCCTTGCTTCTTTAGGCCTCACAATAGTAAGAGACACCTCCTCTTGCCCATTTGTGTTTGATTATCTTGGTTGGTTTCCATTAACCCTATCTACACCTTTTCATATTCCCTTTTCATTCAGTTCTCTTGGTTCTTTCTCTTGAATGTGCCTTCTGTTTCCCACCAGGACTCCCATCATGTTAAATTGTTGCCCCCATCTTACCAAAACTCAGTCTAGTTTTTATGAAATTTCATCGGAATTAGATGTGTCCAAATTTTAGAAGTTTGAGAATAAGAAAGAAAAAGCTAAAACCTATGTATGGATTAAGAGCTAATTAAAGGCTTTAAAATAAAGGGGTTGTTCATATCCAACAGCAAGACACAGAGCTCTTTGATTTGATCTTTAGAAATGAAGAGATTCATATTTGACTGATAGGCTGGTGACATCATCAAAGCTAGTTGTAGCAAAATGTTATTTTTTTTACTGAGGTACCTAATCTGTTCTTCAGACCTCAGCTGTAATGGAAACTGACAGGAACTGGTAGGAAGGGTAAAGTCAAAATTTCAAAGCCATTTGTGAATTATAAATAAAATATAGCACCATATATTGAATTGTCACTCCAAATCCTTTGCTCAATGATGATAAGAAGAGCTGTACTTGCTTTAAAGTTTAATATGACCATCATTCACCAAAAGTCACGTTAAGTCACTTTAGAGAGTGATAACAGGAATGGATGTACTGACACAAATCCACACTTGCACCCTTTTCCCAGCACTTTTCACATAATTTTGCTTCTCTTGTCTTCACCCTATATAAACTCCAGTTTAAAGATTTGTGAAATGAATGTCAAGTATAACTTTCAAGTGATGAAAATGAGCCATTAGAGTGCAGCATCTCTGTTATACACAGAACAGTTTAGGAGAGGTGATTTTAGTTGCCCTGTGAGCACACACACGTGTGGTGTGTGTGTGTGTGTGTGTGTGTTTTGCTACAGGGTTATCAGTAGTCCATGTATAAACCTTCTAGTCTGAGCAATAAAATATTAAAGACTGTTTGAGAGTAACCTTGAGAATTTGTGCCATACTTTTCTTATGCGTAGACTAAATTAGTTCATTATTCCAGCTTAAGAATCCACAAATTTTCATTTTACTTTAGTGCAGTTCTTAGAATAAATAATGTGAATATATTCTGACTAAAAATAATTTCTATCCAGAATATCATAATAACAGTATTAGCAAATGAAATAGTCTGTTTATTCATAGAATTTTAAGTCACATACTTGCCTGTCCTTTCATCAGACCTGCACCCATAAAAATAAATATTATGGGATTTCAGTGATCATTTTGGTTTGTAAAGCACAACAAAATATCATAATGTGGTAAAAAGGGAAAGCACTGAAACTTAGAGAGACCTGGATTCTGGTATTGGTTCTGCCTCAAATTTTAAAATTTTAGAGAGGAGAATAGTTGATTCCTTTCTGACAATATCCATATATTTTTCTCATCTACAGAATATGAGTATGTTACTAAACTACCTCTTGCTTCTTGTTCAATTCTGGCAGCATCCAATTCTATGACATACAGTGCTCTAGAGAAAAACTGACCATGTCATGTGCCATGGATTATAATTTGTATAATATAAATCTCTTGAAACGTGAATAGAGATGGCAAGGCATTTTCCATTAGCCTTTTAGATTGGCTGTATATGTAGTCAGCACAAATAAAATACTGGTTCGTGCAATTCTTAATGTTCTCTACAACTTCAAAGTCCTAACTTTACAAAGTTATCTTCAAAAGAAACTATGACAGATGTCTAATACTGGAAGTATTTGAGAATTTTTTTTTATGGTAAACAGCTTCTAAAATGACTCCCAAGTGATCCCACCTTCTGGTGTTCATGTCCATATATAACCTCTTCCTGTGTATGTAGGAAAATTTTAGTGACTGCATCTAATAAATAGAACATGGCAAAAGTGATGAGATGTCACTTCCAAGATTAGGTCAGAAAATATTTTTTCATCTATCTTGGCTCACACACTCTTCTCACTTGCTTGCCTCGAGGAAGCAAGCTGCCATGTTGTGAGCTGCCCCACAGGGAGGCTCATGCAGGAAATGTTTAACCAGTAGCCTGCAAAGAACCAAACCTCTTGGTTTAATAGCTCCTGAGAAACTGAATTCTTTCAAGTACCATGTGAATGACCATGGAAGGAGATCCTTCCCCAGGTGAGCCTTGAGATGACTGCAGCCTCAGTCAATACCTTGGTTACAACCTGCCAGGATTTTAAAGCAGTACGCCCAGCTATGCCACACTAAAACCACTAAACAGCAGAAGCAGAGAAAATAAATGCTGCTAAACTAATAAATTTTAGGATAATTAGTTACATAGCAATAGATAACAGGCTTTCCCTTTAGCATGAATAGTGACTGCCAATATAGGGGTGAAGCTAAAAGAATACTTTTGGGAGAAGAGAGTAGAAATGAAGTAAACCTAAGTAAAGACTATGAGGGAAAGAGGTAGGTTCTTCTCCAGAAAAGCTTGGATTTCCAGAGCAAAAAAAAAAAAAAAAAAAAAAAATCAAAAGCCCTTGGAATTAGGAAGAAAGAAGTAAATGAGGTTTGCATAGGTCCAAACCTCTCTCTCAAAGGTCAACTTGTATCACTTATATACTCTGTACTCTAAACCTGCTTACTTATTACAGTCCAGCATGTTTGTCTTCTTCCAATTACTGAAAAAAATCACATCCTTCCTTATGTAGGGTCTTTGTCCTTGATGTTTCCATTGCCTATACAGTCCCCTCTGTCCACTCCATATTCTGACCTGTTCCCTTTCTCTATTACTCAGATGATCACCTGTTAAAAGTACCTTTTCAAAATAGCTCTCTCTGTTTTTTCTCCACCCAAGCTCTTTCTTTTTGGTGTGTAGATTAGTTAGAATTTACTATTATTTATACCATTGTTTTCTTTCCTAACCACTATAATGTAAACTCCAAAGAGCGGGGCCTGCATCTGTTTAATTCACTCTTTATCCCCAGCACCTGGAATAGCCCTGGAAAACAAAACAAAGCAAAACAAACAAAACAAAACAAAAAACAACAACAACAAAAAGCCTTGTGTGGAAGAAATGGGGGAAGGAGCAGAGGGGAACAAGCCATTTGGCAGAGGGATAGGACTAATTTCAAGAAGAAGCAAAAGGAATTATGCAGATACATCAAAATATAGCAGACATAAAATTTTTCTGGGAATGTATCTGAGAATTCATAAATCTTTAATAATGCACATTTTAAAAGGTGGTTTTTGTTTGTTATTTGTTTTTGCTATGTTATGAAAGTAAAACTGAGAAATTTCTAACATTAGTGCTGAGACAAAAGTAGGTAATTGTAGTTGAATGAAAAAATGAATGAGTAAATGTGTGCTTCATCATACTTTAATTTGGAGACAAACTTTCTGTTTTAGATTGTCGCTCATTCTGTGATGCTGGTTAATGCACAACCTCAATGGATAACTTAGCAAATGCAAAGACAGGTCTGTTAACAACATGGGACCCTCCTAAATCTAAAATACTTTATTCTTCTATTTCAGTATCCATTTTTAAATTTATTTTATTTTATACTGTATGAGTTAAACTGTTTTGTTGTTTCAGGACTATGGCCACCTGAAACCAACTGTCAGTGAATTCACTGTGAGAAAAAGTGTGAAAGATTGTTAAAAAGGGCCCAATTCTTCACTACTCCTTATTTGCTGTCATTTTGCTCCATCACATTGCAGCCCATTCTGGCTCTGGGTTTAGCCATGTGACCTGCTTTGACCAATGAGATGTTAATAGATGTGACATAAGCAGAGGCTTGTAATGGCTCCCACTTTTGGCCTCGCTCTTACTCTCAGGATATTGCCACCAGCATAAGAAGGGCATATCAAGGCTGAGCTGCTGGCTTGAGAAAGAAAATGAGAGACATGTGAAGCATAATAACTAGGCAGCCCGCAGATGCATGTGCAGCTCAACCACTGTGCAGAAATTTCAGTGAGACTAGTAAATGTCAACTAGCCCTTGGCCATTTCAACTGAACTTCAAAGATACAAGAGAAATAAATCTTTAGTGGTGGGTGCCACTGGAGATTTGGAGAAGTTTGTTACACAGCGATTCCTGATTGATATAATAGGAAACATGCATCGCAAAGAGGAATGATATATTATTTTGTAATGCAGTGTAAAATCAACAGGCAGTTAGCAAGCAGTCAGCTCTGACTCCATGAAATAATTCTATAATGTCGGAATTTTGATCTTTGATGTTTTATTATGTGGATATAAATTAAACACCATTTCCCTAAGACCTATATTTTCAAAGCACCTACATTTGACAAACAGTTAGGAACAAATGACTGTTCCTGTTTAATTTCTCAGGTGACACCAGGGAAGTTGTAAAAGAAGGCATAGTTAAGGTATACTACTACTACTAATGATAATAATAATAATAATAATAATAATAATAACTGATAATAAAAATACATGAAAATTATAATTTGGGAAGACATTGATTTTTGGACTTTAAAACTTCCTCACATATGAATAGTTTCACTTTGTTATTGTGCATATTTGCTATTATCTTTTTAAATATCCTTTAAATATTGTGTTACAGTATTTAAATTATAGCTCATGAGGAAAAAAGATAAGAACCTGTGCTACTGGTCTCTGTTTGACATATCTATCAGATAATGTGAACCATCTCAGGTAATTTACTTATTTGTATCTATATTTATCTCCAGCATTGGGATGTAATTCCTTCCGGCCAAGGTATTCTGTTCCTTTCATTTTAGTATTTTCCAAAGAATGCTACTTAGTATGGCACAATAACTGTCTGCCAAACTGAACTAAATTAAATTTACATCTTTTGACGAAAACACCTGTATACAGAAATGCACAAAATTGTGACCCGAGAGCATGACAGTTCAGGTTCAGCAAGAATCTCTCTTCTCAATGCGTGGCCATTGCTTGTCATGTCTGCTCAGAGAACATGAAGGAATAGGTAAAGTATTTCAGTATCTGAGAAAACTTTGTTGATAAGTAAACTGGAGACATTTTTTACTAAAATACATATTGATAGTTTACCAAAGGGAATGGCGTTAAGTTATCCCAGTTTTAAGATAAGATTCAAAATTAAAAAAAAAAAAAAACAAAAAAGATAGGTAAGCATGGAAGTATTCTTTCATTCACCTCTACCACTCAAACTATTTCAGTGGAAGAGTCTGGGGCATTCTGATATTCTGTGACCTTTTATTTCATTTTTCTCTATAGCTCAAATGCTATTTACAGTGCCAGGCACATTTATAAGAGTTAAAGTTTTATTAAAAAATTAGGTGGATGGATGGATCAACAAACTAATACCTGCTACTGAAGATAAAGATGAGAATGCCTTCAATTTCAATAATGTATTTCACACACACTCAAAATGACTAAATTATATATTAGAGAAACTGATAGTTTCCCTAAGAGTCACTGAATCTTTCCAAGTCTCATATCTGTATTTCTCATTGTACTAATTGGTGCCTATTTTAATTCCTAATTGTTTTATCAATTGATATTTCTTTTTGACTATTTCTTTTTATTCGAGTTTACTGAGGAATAATTGACTAATAAATTATAAGATAAAGAGTATAACATGGTGATTTGGACTTTTCTTTCTTTATAGTCATGTATTCAAATAATAAGCTACACTATGTGTACGTGAGTTGAGTATCACCCTGGGCACTGAGGATGGCGTGGCATGATAATTGCCCCCTGCAAGTTACAAACAAGTAACTAGACCTGAGACAGGGAAATACAGAGTACTATAACAGTTCTTCAAATTTTCAGACATTCCTTCTTAGAAATCTAGTCATTTTCAAGCTGAAGTTTGAAGAAGTAGGAAGGATTAAGTAAGGCAAACTGTGGAATTAAGAGGGTTCTAGACAAAAGAACAACAGGTGGTAACAAACTACCTTCGAGCAAAGGTTGTGCGGTAGAATGAGTAGAATGATTTTTAGAAAGAAGGAAGGGCAACATCATGAGAAACCGACACTTATTAATTGCCAGGCACAGTGATAAGCATTTTAAATGAAATCTCAATATAATTAGTTCATCTATCAGTTGAAAAATATTGTATTACTCTTTACCGTTTTAAAATGGAAGGAGATCAAGTCTTTTAAGAGCTAACTTGACCAAGTTCTAAAAATTATAAAATTGGAATTCAAGTTATCTGATTCAATAAGCTGCTTTCAAAAACCACTTTGAAAGATAATGATACATTGTTAAGTAGTTAAAACTTTTAAGGATTTGCTTGATTCTGCATACATCTCTGAGCATGTAAAACATCAATCATAGTAGGTAGATATAACAATAATGATTTTTTAAAGTTTAAACTATTTGTTAATAAACTACTTAAGTGGTAAATTCTGAACATGTGTATCTCAACTTCAAAGTTAATGTTATTTACTGCTGAGTACAGAGAAACATTTGGATCACATCAAAGTTGGAAATAATAGTAATAGGGTTTAGCTTTATTATCCTCAATCTATAGAGAAAATATAAGTCACTATATATGTTTGGTTTTGATAATGTCTTCCCAATAGGATAGCATCTTCTCTAATTCATAAGACCATTGTGACAATTAATAACGCTCATCTTATTATATATAAAGTCTAATTCTTAATGACACACAGAGCTCTTCACAGTTTTACCTCAGTTTATCATTTATCCACCAACTTGTCTCTTGAACCCAAGAATTTTGTCACACGTAACTTCTCTCATTATACTTTTTCCCTGTTTCAAGCCTCTATGAAGTTGAGGAAATTAGTCAATTTAGCTAGGATTTAAAACCAGCCTATTAATATCATAACTTGCTATATTGCTAGTTGATTTGTTTAGCACCAAGCTCTTTAAAAAAATGGTATACAGTACTACAAAAGCCAACTTTGTGCCAAATTCATTTTTTATGCATTCACATGCATACTTGTTCATTGTATTTTTGTAACCCTAAGAAATATATTATATCCTCTACTACAAAGATGGAAAACTTGTTCAGAAAGTTAAGGGATTTTCCCATGGTTAAACAGTAGTGGAGTAGAATCATAAATTGAACCCAGGATCCCAAAGTCCATTTACATTATATTAAATCATATTGCCTTGCCTATTTTTAAAGCAAAGCAAATTTTCAGACTAGTTTTAAATTTGTTTGAAACTTATCTTAAAGCTTGAATACACTCAGCGATTGCCAAAGCATTTCCATCTTTATGTAAAAAGGGTGTAATAATGCATATAAATTATCTTGCACTCAATAGAGCTAGTTCCTCTCCCATTTTTCCTCTAGCATCTGTGATATGGTTGATGATAGATGTTTGGAAGGTCAGATGACAGATGGGGGCAACATGTCTGATTTCAGATTAAGAATTGAAAGTTGGAGATTAAAATTAAGTTCCTCAAAAGGGGGCTTGGAAATCTTAGAGTCTGGGTGATGCTCCGAGTTACATCGAGATTGAATTGAAAACAAAAAAAGTCTTTTCATTTTAGTTTACACCTCTTTAGGGTAGAAATACCTTGTACCATTCATCTAAGTGAAGAGTGGGGGATGCTTTTCATGATAGTGATGTGATGAGTTCTTGGCCATCAACGTGGCCTCCAAGAGCCATCTGTTCCCAGAGTCAGTGAGCAGGAAGGATTTATGAGCTATTCCCAAAAAACTCTGTGTGTATGGCAGGGAAGGGCAAATCCAGCTGCTGTTTATTTTCATCAAACATCTTGATCTGTTCTTCAAACACTGCAAATTTGATGAAAGCCCAAATACAGTTTGTCAAACACTTTTCTTCTCTAATTGCGCAAACGATTTGAATGTTAAGAGAAATTGAAAAAGATGATTCCGATTCATTCATATTTACATAAAGTCACCCATGCTGTAGATCTTATCAATAACCCAGATTCCCAAGATCTGCCAAAACAAACAAGTAAGAACAGACACAAGCTCTCACACATTAACACAAACATACCAACACAGCTTCCCTCCTAATCTGTCCAAAAGTATACAGAAGTTTGAACATTGGGAAAGCGCGTTTTGTTCCCTTTAATAAATACATTCATTTCAAAAACTACTGAATGAAAACCACCATGATTGCTAATAATTATCTTTAATATGTATTCAGCATTTTTGAAGTCCTTTAAGTGCTTTCTCATATATTACTACTGTGTGTAATAGGACCAAAATGATAGAGTTGGAAGCTGTCTAGAGATCATAGAGAGTCCAGCCATTTCATTAAAAAAAGAGAAAGAAATCAACTCTATTGCAGTATAATTTACACATAATTAAATGTATACAGTTGATGTATAGTAAGAATTCTAGACATTTTGACAAATGTATATACGATATAACCATGCTATAGGGCATTTTCATCACTACACGAGTTTTGCTTGTGCCCTTTCCCCATCAATGGCCTAAGCAACGATTGCTATCTTGTTTTTGTTTTTGTTTTTGTTTTCTTTTTACTCTAGATTAGTTTGTCCTTTTCTGAAGTTTCATGTAAATGAAACTTTATATAAAAAGTCGTCGTGAACATTTTTGTACAGGTTTTTGTGTGGGCATATCATTTAATTTTTCTTGGCAATTACCTCTGTGCAAAAAGAGATAAGGACTAAAACCCAGGTGATCCAAAGCTCAGTTCATTCCCCCTCAATTTAATAAGGGTCTACATCCAATAACATCGCAAGGAGATCTAATATATTCTAGAAGCTGGTGCCTCTGCCTGTGACTTAGAGTGGTGCATTCAGAGCCTCAGTCCTCTTAGCTCTTAAGGTTTATTTGAATTTTTCCGAGGTGACAGGCACTGAACAAGCAGTACGCTTTATGATGGCTAAGAAAACAGACATGGTCAAAAGTAGTAAGCATTTCTTCCTATGGACTGTGTACAATATCCTAGAAAGGCCCCAGCTTCACTTTTTCCCACCCCTCCTCACTGTAGTTAATGTAGATCTTTCAAAACAAAATATATATTTCTTTCGCTAAACATGATGTATACAAAAGACTCTATCAACTACAGAGCAATGTGTTTGTCTTTTCTACCTAGCCCTCCTACTGGTGGTGTAGACTGCATGCCCCAGGACCTGGTCCTTTTTCACCTTGCATTTGGCTTAATAAACACTTTCTTTCAAAAAAAGCTTTTTTTTTATTTAAAATTCTAAAATATGTATATATAATTCAGGGAGATAGAATATTTGACTAGAGATAATTACTTAATTAGGGATAACTATGTAACTGGAGAAATAGTTAAGCTATGTATTGGGAATTAGAAAAGTGGAATAGAGAATATAAGAAATTTTACTTGATTCTAGTTTTGAAAAATTTATTTTCAGGCAGCAATGAAGAGAAGCAGAGGTAGAGTGTATACAAAGCATCAGCTATATAAACAATAATTAATAATCCCCAGCAACACTAATTTAATTAGCTTGATATTTCAAGAACATTGGTTACATATAGACACATATGTAAATAAATTTTTATATTTGGACGGGGGAAAAAATGTCCTCAGTTGGTACAAATTCTAATGTAAGTAGAAATTTAAAACTTCAAATTTGACTTTATTCAATGATAATATATCTCAATTTCTGTCCTCAGATATAACTTTTCTTCTAATAAGTATACACTTTGAAGCTGACAGGTTTACATATGTTTCTTTAATGTTATATAGACATATTTCTGAAAAGTTGAATTCTTTTATTTTTATGCTACAATTTAAAGAAGAGAATAGTCTCATAGTTCCTTGTTATACAAAACGTGGTTTGTGGGTGAGCACCATTACCTTCACTCAGGTGCTTATTAAAAGCGTAGTAACTCAGGTCCTACTCCAGGCACAATGAATCAGAATCTGTTTTAACAAGATTTCCGCATAATCCTATGCACGTTAAAGTTTAAGGAGCACTCTTCTTGATGATTAAACAGAAAGGCAATTAGTTTATTCAACTCAAGGTTTTCGTTACTTATTTTTGGTAGAGAGAATCTGACCCTTCCCTCAGAATAGCAATTCAGAAATTAATGCCTAAGCATTTGTAGGTTAATGGGAATTTACTCTCAGTACTCGTATCAATTGGGAATAAATTTCATTTCTATTTATTGCCTGGTATTTAAATTCAGGATTTCAGGTGAAGGTGTCTAAGTCCCATTACCCTCCTATTTAATGAAAATGAATACTTCTGAATCCATATCTTATCATATCTTCTCTTTATTAATTTAATTACTTTTTCCTCCCTCTTTGGCTAGGTTTTAGTCTTGTTTGTGTTCTGTGTTGAGGTTAGCTTCTGCCATCTCATTAAAAACAAATAATTCCCACATGGGAATAAATCTACTGAAGACTTTGAAATTTCTTCAAAATGACTGAACCCAATGATTTTCATATATAAATAGATACATTTATTTTAAAAAATGAGAATTCCCCTTTGTTTCACAGTCAGTTGCTGGGGGCAGGGGGGTATCTATTATTTCCTTGGGTGTTAACAGGATGCACCAAAAATTCATATGGAAATGAATAGTTTCTTAATGCATGTTCTAAAAAAGGCATGCATTTTTGGTAGATTCCTAGCCATCTGGCTTGGCTTTTAACAAAATGCAAAATGTATTTGTTGGTCCCATGGAACACATTCCTTCTGGCTTTCCTCTTTCCAGAAAGATTCCATGCTTCCTGAGAGGACCCCAGCTGTAACTTTGATTGAGGCGTTCATCCTACAGCTGGGGCAAGCTCTCTCTCTCAAATGCAGCTGGAATAGGCATTTCAAAGGCCCACTCTCTTATACAAATGCCTCTATTCTCCATTTTAGAGGCAGAAAGCCAGTCAAGTGCCCAGACACACAGGCTTTCAGAATAGAAGAGTCATTAATTTCTCAAGACTATCATCATTTTTAAATTAATCTCTTATCTGGAAAAAAATCAGTTAGAAACTATAAAACAACCTAATCATTAGATGTTGTGGCTAAATTGGCAAATTGAAGGTATTCTTTACACTTCCTTGACTCATCCCATGGTTACACTGAATGATACACAAGAAGTGCCATAAAGAGATGATGAGTGAACACTGAACAAGATAGAAGGAATGCAATCTAAAACGTAATCATGCTGGTTGGCTTGCCCAGAAAAACTATGGCTGTTTTAGAGAATGAAAACTTCAGGTTATCATAGCCTGTTTTCTTTAAGCATTAAAATCATCTAACTATTTTTCACATACTATTTTTTTTTAACTCACCAAGCAATTGTGATCATTCTGCTTCCCCTGCATTTTATCTAGGAGGGGAGATGTACATAATTGGCAAATATGCCACATACTAAAAGAGTGTTTTGTGCTTTATTAAAGGGGTTAGTGTGTTCGATCAATAATTATTACTTAAAAAATGAATGGACATATTTGCATTCTAGTTTGTACAGGTTGTAAACAGTTGACATAAGAGGAGTCACTTTAAAAGAGAGCTAAGGCAGCCACTCCAGAGGACCACCAGCCTTATACATCTTACTCCTTAAACATTAGGAATGTTCCAACTGGGCAAAACAACCTTTGGACTGGGCCAAGCCAACATCGTATTTCAAACAACAGTTTGCAAAGCTAACAGGAAAACAGACATCCTGTCTACCGGATGAAATATTAAAGGCAGGCTTTAGAATTAGCACCATCATCTATAGCTAAAGAATAACTTAACTTATTTGTACCTATAGAAATTCCTTATTTCTATTTGTATAATTATTTCTCTTCCCTTTTTTATAAAAACTCCTTGCCTTCATGCCCTAGTTAGAACACTATTTGATTTCCTGAATCAGTGCTTCCTATATAGTTATTCTTTTTATCTGCAAAATTAAAAAAAAAAAAAAAAAGCTTGTTGACTCTCACTATGGCCTTTTAATTTTAGGTTGACAAGGTCAATCTCTAATGATATTTGTTAGGGTAAAATGACCTTCTCAGATTCAGTCAACTCTAGAGCAATGAGAAGATTGGCTTTCTAGCTATAAGATTAAAGGACAATTATTTGACCTCCAAATAAGGTTATCTAACATAAACTCTTGGCCTAAATCCATATTCAAACATCATAAAATATCTTACAAAAGTCAGAATTCACACTCTTCAGTATATTACAATCATATCTCCCTTAGCCAAGAGGATTTGAATAATTGAGTATACATGAATTATGTTTATCTGTTACAGAAACAAAACTATTATTAATTGATATCCCAAATGCCACCAACCAGTATATTTTCAATAGCATTATACTTTGCTTACCAATTGTTCTCATGGTGAGTCTCTGAATAAAAAAATAATATCCTTGATCAGAGGACCCTGATTTTCATTTTATGAGTTTAGGTTAATACCTTTGCATACTACATTTGAAGTTATTTAATTTTAGAGACACACTTTGACTTTCAGCCACAGAATTTGAAAATAAAAAGGATGGTTTTGGTTATGTTTGATCATTTCTGTCTGAAGAGTATGCCTGTTTCTATTAAATTTAAGAAGTCTGAGATTGCACTTTTTGAATGGTTGTATAGTGTTCTCTTTTTCTAGTCCAATTTGCTTTATTGAAGGGCCCAAATATGGCCCAGAACAGGTTTTAATTTCTCTGTATCTTGCAAAGAAGCAGTAAGATACAGAGGTGAGAGTCTGGGCTGAGAGTCAAGGGGGTCTTTAAAACCCAAGACTGGCAGAGACATAGATGTCACCTGCTCCCAAAGCTCATGATGTAGGCATCGTCCTCAACATCATTCCCATCAATAAGTCATTTTACATTTTGGATTTTTTAAAAGTTACATTAAGCAATTATGTATGTATGTATAAAGCTTTAATAATTTTTTTTGAAAAGGGGAAGAGAGAGAGGAAAGGAAAGAAGGAGGGAAAACAGAAAGGAAGGAAGAAAGGGAGCACGAATGGAAAGAAGGAAGGAAGGAAGGAAGGAAGGGAAGGAAGGAAGGAAGGAAGGAAGGAAGGAAGGATGGATGGAGGAAAGAAAATAGCTGCTCTTACTCCCTATTACCCAGAAGTAACCATTTTAACTCTAGGCCTTTTGAAATCTCATAGAAATGGGGAATTCAGTTTCTAAACATCCTGCTCTTTATTTGGGGCTCTGATTATCTCTTGAGGGCCTACCTTTGGCATTTTGTAGCCTTCACCATTGTAGAACATCTAAATGCGATCTCTTTGGACTTTTAAAGAAGACATCATAGATTTTTGTTTTCTTTATTGGTTTCTAGAAGCTTTATAATTTTCTGTTCTTCATTTTAGTACATTTTCAGTTAATTTTTGTGAAGAGTATTAGTTCTATATCAAGATTTCTTTTTCATCTGGTAAAAATTTATTTTTACTGAGGGTTCAAAATGATGGTTTTGGGGGCTAAAATTTGCATTATATGAATCTGAATCTGTTAACGATATGCAGAACTTTGTCTCAAATATGAAAATAAATACACACATATGATGTAAAAACATATGACTATTTGAAAACATCTAAAAGCTTATCCTTCAAGTGGACAGCCATCCACATATCTTCAAGCTGAGGCATAATGGCAGAAATGGTGGGAGGGTTTGCTAGCTTTATAAATCAACCACTGGAAGACAGAGGCCCAAGTTTCTTCAACAAAGCACTTCTTTTCTCTGTCCATTTAACTCAATCTAATAATAACAACAATAGCAGTAACATCGATATGCATTTACTAAATGGCAAACAAAATGCTAAAACATTTTGCATGCAGTACCTCTTTTAACCTTTACAATACCATTACGAAGTAGTACAGAATAAAAATAAAGGGTTATAGGTGTTCACTACCTTTTTTAAGGTCATTGGATTACTCAATAGAAACCTAGGATTACATATAAACCCAAAGTCCATATCTAAAAAATTCCTCTTGAACTTCAATGCCAATTCTACACCACTGAGCATCTCTCTCAAGGTCTTGTCCTGATTTATGGAACGAATATTCCAAAACTTCCAACAGTAATTGCTACCCTCTGTTGGTATCTGCTTCTGGTCAAAATGCACCACAAGTATCCCTTAATGAAAGTTTTATATAAATTCTCTATTTTTTTGCTGAAATTCACATAGTACTTCATAATATTTAAATAAAAATGAACTATGTGTTCAATGAGACTTTCTTGTTAATTTTAATATTATACGAACCATAGAGTACTGTATGTGATTCATCTTTTATTAACAGCACCGATTCAAGAAAAAGTTATATTGTCACAGTTCATACTACGATGAACCATTTATATTCATTCCATCTTTCTGATTCCCTCTAAATCCTATTTCTGCACAATTCTCTGATCTTTTCTTGTTTGAAACATATTTCAGATAAAGCATGCACATTTTTAATATTATAATTGTATAGAAATTTAAATACCATAAATTGTTGAGAATCAGAGTTTGATGGGAAGACAGGACACCCAGGGTTCTCAAACTTAACCATGCCATCCAAAGTGAAAGAAGGCTGGCACAATTCTGTAGATATTACCTTTTGTCATAGAAATATAAGTAGAATGGTATGCAAAAGGCAGTCTCTACCAATAATTAGGATGTTATATTCCTCCCAGTTTAAGGTTCTTTTACCCATTCAAATCATTGTCATTCTATGAATCTGATAGTGTTTTACAGCGGTGTTAAATTAACTAACAAGGAAGCAATTGCACTAAGGTGGTTCTTATACCTTACCAGCCTACATAAGCAAACACCAGCTTAACTCTGTAAATGCTTCAAGGTTAAAAAATTAAAACCTAAGGGCAACCAATCACAAACATCCAGCTCAGCTTTTCTAAATACAGTAAATGCTTAAGTTATAGCCAATTTTATAATGCCCTTGCTTTGTTTCCACCCTTTTTCTATAAAAGTCTTTCCCCTGGCTCCTTTTGGTGGAATACTCCTAACTACTTCCAGTTTAGCACTTCCCAGTTCGATTTTTGCTTGGATAAACTTAAAAAATATATATTATATTTCAGCTTATCTTTCAACAAAGAAGAAAAGCATGATGGGAGAAGGAAGGAGAGGGGATGGCACAACACAATTCTTAGCATTGTTTCTTTTCCTTCCTTTCCTCCGGGGGCTCACACTTGCAATTGACAGGCATCCTGTTGAGGCTCTGTTTGCTCAAGTATCTAAGACAATTTCTTGAATCTCCTTTTGGTTGAACTGACAGAAGGTAGAGTTTGAACATTTAATGCAATTTAACTTTTGGCTTTTTGGCTTTCTCGTTTTAGTGTATTGTATTGAGAGAGAGCTCACTATAGTGAGAATATGCACAAGAGTGGAAGTGATTCTTTAGTTCTGTTATTTAACAGATATTTATTTAGCACCTATATTATGCCACCATACTAGACAGTGAGAATAGTTGATAGGAAAAACAAGTTCCCTATCCTATGGACTATATATTTAAATGAAAAAATAATCATAGCAATGATAATAATTATAATAAATGTACGTGGTCATTTATTGAGAGTGTACCGGAAGTGTGCTAAATGCTTTAGCTCCGTGTTGCTTCATGATGTTATGGAGGTAGGTGTGATTCTTATCTTGATGAAACAATGTGATCTTGAGAAAGAGTCACTTGGCCAAATGTGAAAATAGAAGCAAATTCAGGTTTCTGATCTTAATCAGGTCCTATTTTGTTTTGGATTATGATTGGGATTTCAAAGACTTAAGCTCTGTGACCTCAAACACATTACTTAATTTCTCTGAATATCACCTTGATTATAAAATTCGTCATTTGTGAAATGGGATTAAAAAGTCTACCTTTCATTGGGGTCGTGAGAATTAAATGAAATAAGGGGAGGGGGGAATGTTCCTAGCTCAAAATCTGGCCAGCAATTCATATATGCCTATTCTTTTTCTGAACCTCACCCATTGGCTACTTTTCCCTTTCTCTGTAAAGTGGCAAAATATAAATTACTGAAACACACAGTCATTGCACTATCTTAAATAGGGAACTCAGCCAGGCAGGTTTGTGTGGCTTACACTTGACCCTGTGATAGCCTTCCTTCATATAAGAGATTCATTTAGTCAGGGAGGGACTTCCCCCTTATCTATATACAGTAAAGGAGAGAACCTGCCTACAGATGACATGAAGTACAAGCCACCTGTGTTTCCAGGATTTAGATGAGAAGTGTCCCAGATCTGTGGCCCCTAAGAAGCCAAGTTTATGTAACTAGGCTGTTGCTAAGAAGCCTATTGAATTCAAACATCCCTACTGCATAAAGCCAGGATTCCCGTTCAACCACAAAATACCCTGATTTCTAGCATTGTTTCCACAGGAAGATATTTTGAGTACCACCTTGGAAGTTTGAAAACTCTTAATTTGCCAGTGGTGAGTTCTTCAGCGATGTTATCTGGAAATAAGGTCTCTTCAAGGAGAAAACAAGATGGAGTTGGTATCCCTGAGGAAATATACCATTTACATCTGCTTTTCTAGTCCCTAATCTCCAGAAGATGCTTTTCTGATGTAGATGTTAAGGTGGCTCTATAATTCAACTGGGCATAAAAATAATTTGTAGGAACCATCTCTGTTCCTAGGGCTTACTTAGTCTAATTGATTAGTTCTCAGGTAAAATCTCGTGCTGTGTTCCTTCTAAAGCAAGCTTCTACATAATATTCTTGTGGTCAGTAGAGCCATTTTTTTTAAAGAAATAGTGCAGGGTTTAGTAAATGAGCATTTATTTATTACTAAAGACTTTACAATTTTTTTCTCAGTTAATTCTCAGTAAAGCAAAGAGATAAGCATCATTAACATCTATTTCACATTCAAGCAAACTGAAGCTCAAAGAGGCTAAGGAACATGCTCCAAGTGACACAGCTGTTAACAATGTAGCAAGTTAAGATTTAAAGCTCTTTTTTTCCATTGAAAATTTAGCGAAAGCATAATTTTGCATGCGGGGTTGGAACTGTTTACATATTCTCTACCCTTGGCTTACTACATTGTATCTCAAACTCTTTAAATATTAATTCACTCAGAAAGCCAAGCAGTGTCTTTTACTCAGTAGGCAATCAATAACCATGAGTTATAGTAGTAATGTTTCTGAATGTGGTTGAACAGAATCCTACTTTATCATTTATCCTTTACCTTAGAGAGAACCTATGTTTCTGTTTATATGCTTGAGGACAAAAGACTTACTTAGTTCAGGGCAGGAGGGAGGGAAGCTGGAAGGGAGAAAAGCAGAGAAGGAGGGAGAAGAATCATGAAAAATCAGGAAATTTTAGTCTATATTGTTTATGCCTAGGCATATAATTAGATAATTTCAAGTCAAATTCTACATAATCCTCTTGGCTATTTCACTGAAATGACCAGGTAGTAACTGGGCAGAATTTGTGATGAAGTTCACTATTGATTTGAGTACTATGTACCATGGCAATATCAGGTCAAAAGAGAAAAATATAACAGTATGAGTTCAAATAAAGCAAAATGCACTTATATGTCTATTTTCAAATGTAATGTTCTTTCTAAATGTTAGCGTTAGCAATGTTATAGGTTAAATGGTGCATTTAATAACGCTTTTTATTCTTGTCTTTCTTCGCTTCCTTCCTCCCTCCCTTCTTTCCTTGAGTCCTCTTCTTTTTTTCTTTTCCTTTCCCCCTTTTCTTTATTAAAGTTTTTCTCTGGAAAATCCCATGTCAGTGTCCCTTTTGCTTATTTAATTTTCAAATTTATATTTGCCTAATACAAAGTTCTTGGAACCAGTGCCAGGCATGCTGATTGAGTTGAATAACCTACCCAATCACTGTCCAATCCATGACCAACTGGTTGTATGACTTTGTACATGTCAGTTAACTACTCAAAATCAAAGACATACATTACTTTCATCAGTAATAATATATTCTCATGAGAGCCTAGATATTCAAATATAGCATTATTTTCTAAGCTACGTTATCAATTTAGCAAACTTTCAGGGGCAAAGAAAAACTATGATGTCAAATGTACATATCGACCTTAAAACAAACAGTAATTGTAGAGACATTAAAATGTAAAGTCTTCTTAGTTTTAGATTTGGGAAAATGTTAAAATCAAACCCACAGAGGAGTGAGCTATTATTTTTAATCATAATTTTTTCAAGTTTTATTTTACAAACACAACTACTTTTTGAATATTTAGTGTTAGATATGTGCTATGGACATTAAGAGGTGTGATACTTAATTCTCACAAAAATATAAAGTCAATATATTATATAACATTCTACTAATGGCAGAGCTATCAAGTGGCAGATTTATGCAAAAATGTAACTGATGTCAATAACCATGATCTTTCCTAGTATGTTATAAAAATTCAACAAACATTATGTCTAATAAATAGCTAGGATTTCTATCGGGGCTTCAGAAGGACTCATGCAAAGAAATGACTATCATGCATGACTTCACAGTAAAATCTCTTTTCATCTCTAACATGGTTGATAAAGGGATTCATTGTACATTAGATCTGACTCTTGATTGGGACTAAACTCTAAGTTCCAACTTAGGACACATTCAGTCCTACAGAGACATGCTGTTGTTGACTATAATGTCGCCAATGACTGGCATACAGTTAGGGTAGTCAGGGTGGAGTAGAATATAACTTATAATGCAAAACACAGCAAAAAAACATCAGAGACAGAGCAGATCTCACCAGCCTGCTCTGTGTGACATGAGAACATGTGGAGGAATGAAGTGTTCATAATTATGAATAGAGGCTATATTACCATAACTCCATTATTCATGGCTTCAAATGGAAATGCTGCCTTGATATTCCATGCTACTGATTTTTTTCCCGTTTTTAACAGCAATAATTTCTCTTGCTCATTGTTTAACCACTCAACAAAGCTTTAAAATATCAGGGAGTGGGGTGGTTCTTCTTTTTAAATTTCTAAATATGACACGTTGGTTTGGTGATAAACAACAGGTATAATGAAAAGAGCTTTTGGAGACAAGATCTAGGTAGAGGCAATTAGGCAATTAGTATCTCCAGTCCACTGAGAAGTGAGGAAACAGGGCTCCTAATTGATGTTTTCAAGTGCTATCTCATCCCAGGGTGCCAGGGCAAGAATGGGTCAACGGAAAGTCTGTCTGTCAACAGGATTTTATCTCATTGTCTGGATTGTAGTTGCAACTTGTTGCCTTGAAAATAAGTTAGGGAAAGCAGTCCCTCAAAAATCTTAATTTTCTTGACAAAAGAAACACACACTTACACTGGCACCGAGAGAGAGAGAGAGAGAGAGAGAGAGAGAGAGAGAGAGAGCGAGAGCGAGCGTGAGCGAGAGCGAGCGAGTGCGAGAGCGCAATCCCCCTTCTCTCCTGAAGTTTAATCTGTAGCAATGAGTTACAGGCATTATCTTATTCCATTATAAACACAGCAATGGAAACAAACATATGAAGTAGGCATTATTATGCATCCACAGAGTTTGTAGTGTTACCTAAGGACAGGCAGTAATATAACAAATAAATAAATAAATAAATAAATAATAAATAAATAAATAAAAGAAATTAATAAAATAAATAAAATAAAATAATAAAAAAGGTGGGAGAGCTGATACTTAGTCCTAGGGCAGAAAGACGGAGGCTCTCTAGGCTTTTTCTTCAGAAGACCTTATGGAAAGTCAAGTGTTTTATTAATAAATTCCTGGGTGGAGGCAGGTTTATCTTTTGTGAGCTGTGCAACCAGAAGTTACTTTATCTGTGTAAATCTCATCTACAATACAGATAGATATAAACTATATATATTGGACAAAATAAGGTGATGCCAACGAACCACTTCCTAAGGGGCCTAACACAGAGGGAATGCTAAGTAAGTCATTATTTATGATCAAGAAGATGATGAAAGATAGCCGTGTATGTGTGTGTGTGTGTGATACACACACACACACATACATGTATTGATAGTATGTGTTAAAAGATAAATAGAGGCATATTGAAATTTTCCAGTTTATTTGAGCAAATATTGATTTGAATCAGGCAGCACCAAATCAGAAGTGGTTAGGGGCACTCCACCATCAGGAGCTGAGTGAAAGAGCAGACCAGAAGCAAAGCAAAGGAATTATAGCTTAAGTGGTTGCCTCTTTGGAAATGCCTAGTTGGATGTTTGTGATTGGTTGTTCTTAAGCATTTATTTCTTAACCTTGAGGTATTTACAGAAATCGACTCTGGCTTAACTTTTGGTTTGTTTACATAGGCTGCCAAGGCATTAGAGCCACCTCACTAATAGCCTCCTTAATTACTTTAAGTAGACAGATAGATATAGATGCAGATAGAGATATACACAAAAACACATACACACTTGGTTTTACCCTCAAAATATTTGCTAATTCTCTTTCTGCATCAATGTTTAACACACTGGTAGTTAGAATCAGAGGCTACATGATAAATAGATAGATAGATAGATAGATAGATAGATAGATAGACAGACAGACAGACAGAGAAAGACTACATTATAATTTGTGATGTATTCTTCCATAGGAAGGGTCAAAATGTGTACTTGTCTCTGTTCTGTGATATTGGCAACCATTCATCATCTTTGTCTAGATTTGTTTTTATGTAAGGGATTCAACCTCTTTTATGACCAAAAATAATTTTTGATATAAAGAAGAAACATTTTGCAAAGATATAGTCTTGAATAAAGAACTTCTTATAATTTGGGGATGATGACTAAACGTAACCTAGACCACTTATAAGCCACAAAACAACAGGCCTCATTGGCTGAGACACTTAACCCAATTTCCACAGGAAAAATAACTACTGTCTTGCATATCAGGATACCTGGACAGGTATAAATATAGTAGCCATTTTTATTATAACTTAATGATTTTTATCCCAACATTGGACAGAAGTATTAGTAACATAAAATAAGGGTTTTTACATATTCCAAGTTTACAAAGAAATTGCTCATCATCTATAAAATTCCTTTTTGAAAGGATAAAAATGCTCATCTTTCTTTTATATAATGCTAGGTGGGTTTTTTTTTTCTAATTAAAAAAATAGAAGGTATTGTAGAAAAATGATAAAAATAAGCTAATAATAATAATAATAATTCTAAAATCTTACCAAGAGATAACTATGGTTAATCAGTTTCCTTTTTGATATTTCAAATTTCTAGCTTTATGGACAGTATTTCTTTGACCTTTCTACAAAAAGAGATCACCAGCTTCTCTCTGAAGAGGTGGACTTAAAAATTCACCCTAGAGCATATCTTGAGGGTACTACTTACTTATGCAGATTTATGCTAGGCAGACCTCTGCCTTAGAGAAAATACATAAAGAAAATCTTTGTTTGGCTTATCAAAGCCCAGTTCTCCCTCTTTGTGACACATTAAAATCTGAGAAGATAGAATAATTTGCATAAGAAGTACAGAGGTTTCCTTTTGTTTTTTGAGAGGTGTTCAGGAAATCTGGAACTCTCTCTCAGGTAAAGAAATAAATTAAGGAGGGCAAATTTGAAACCAAACAAGATCCAATAGCACGCAAAGGCCAACCAGCTCCTGAAATAGTCACCAAGAGATAGAGAACAGGTTTCATGGACATGTGACCTGCACAGTCACAAAGAGCCTTCTCTCATAAGGGATCCATCTTTGCTTTAATTCTCTGCTGTTGTCCTCTTGAAATTCTTCATTTCTAAACAAGGGGCCTGCCTTTTTATTTACAGTGGCCTTGTAAATTTCTTAGCTGGTAGAGAAAGATGGGGAAATTGCTGTTAACAATGAGAGGTGGAGTGTGCTATTTTGAATCCATGAACAGGAGACAGGAAAAGTACTATTTCTGCTGACAACTGGCTCTCTTGGAGCTAATTGATTGTGTGTGTGTGTGTGTGTGTGTGTGTGTGTGTGTGTGTGTGTGTGTGAGAGAGAGAGAGAGAGAGAGAGAGAGAGAGAGAGAGAGAGAGAGAGAGAGAGAGAGAGAGAGATGAAAGGATTAGTCTCTAATAGAAAGACATGGTACCACCTTGACTAAAATAACATATTTAGTTATTGCCTTTCCCTGAAAAAATCAAGTACTAGAAGAGGCCATGTCTTTGCCCCAGAAACTGGGATACTTGGCTGGGTCAGTCTACTCTACACTAAATATTACTAGATAGCTTATGCTACTTCCAAAAATTGCCCCAGCTTTTTCTTATGAATTTCAACATATAAGCCTGCTCTTAAGTCTAGGGCCCATCTCTCCTTTGCTAGGCATTCGTAATGTTTTAAACCTTAAATAATCATAACAGTGGCCTTGGGCTCCATGAAACAGAAAAAAAAGGGGGTGAGGGGGAGGCAAGAAGGACAGGAGGTGATAGGGAAGGAGAGAGAATCTTTGACTATATTTTAGCATTCTGGATGCTTATATCCATAGCCTGTGCATTGATATAAGAGTGAGCAAGAATGTATTCCTCTTCTCCACATGGACAAAAGTAACTACACGAGAATTCTGTGAACTCACAAGAAGGATTTGGAGGTGCAGGTATGGCTATATTGGATTTTGGCTATAATTAGAAAATGGATTGGAGCTCTATACCCTGGGTCTGCTGAAGACATACAGTTAATCACATACTTTTCAAATATTAATGAAAGAATATCTATTATATATAATGATATATATATACATTAATATAATTATATATAATCTATGTTAATCATTGTAATAACATTGCAATATGCACACCGTTCCATAACTTAGTGAAAAAAAATTAAAAATATGGTGTGTAGTTCTTCCCATATCATCGTATCCCTAAATCATACTTCTTAAATAGCTACAAAGTTGTCTGTGGGATGGTGGCACCATAACTGTTATAATTATTCCCTAGTTGGACCATGCACAGTGTGTCTATTTTTCTCTATTCGGTCAAAAAATATTTATTGTGCTCAACCCTTTTCACATTGAGGATAGAAATGGAAGAAGCTAATCACCCTTTCGGACAATGAAGTTTTGATGGCCAGAGTAGAAAACACAGAACCATACCATCATAAAACACCTGCATGTGGTTATTGTTCTCGAAGCCATTAAAATAATAATAATAAAACATATTCTGAATGTGTCAACAAAAATTAAACTTTTTAAGGGCATAATGACAGTATAGTTTAAAGGAAACAGGTTTTCTCTACATGAACAAGTTTTTAGTAACGGGGCTCTCTTTCATGAAGTAGATGAGTTTCTGCCACTGTTTTCTATGTCACTTTACTGTAAATAACTCCAAGTAAGAGAGTATATGATGAAGTTCAGTTTATTCCCACATCTTCTTAACAACCAGGGCAAAGAGGGAAACAGTATCACATTTGTCTTATTTAAAAAAACAAACAAATAATTGTGACCAATCCATCAAGAATGAAGCATTTTCCCCAGACTTGAACGCTTGAAGAAATTACGCAATGCATCTGCACTTGAGAGGAAAGTTTACGTCTCTGGAAGAAGGTTAGTTAAATTGCTTGAAAAGCTCAAGAAATTTGAGTGCCTCCCTTCTTGCACTCTTACTCAGATCACAGTGTTATGAAAAATGGACCAATAACCCTCTCAAAAACACATTTTCACAGTCCCTACCATATTTGAATGAAGCTCCATGACTCTGTAGATGAGCTTGGGGTTACATTTTTTAAAGGCAGAAGATAACACATGCATGTGATGGACTTGGATAAGCGTTGGCACGAACTCTGGATCACAAGTCCTTGGTAACAGCCTCATAAACATCGAGTCTGTGCATTGTAATCCTTGCATACAAAGGTTTCTTACAACTATTTCCACCACAGAGGAAAATGAACTGTTTATGAAATAGAAAAATTAAGGAGACTTCTTTTATTATAAAATTGACTTTGCTAGTCAGTGTTCTGGTTGGAAATAGTTGATTCTGATTAATGTAAGAAGAGACAATGTAATGGCAGATAAAGGATATATCACATAATCTAAAAGACCAAAGAGCAAGACTTAGGAAACAAGACTTAGGAAATAAGTTGTTAACTAGATACAGCCAGAATCACATTTTAGAATGAGACTAGTTGCTGTGACCCCCAGAACCAGCATGTTATCACGACTCTGCAGACAGTAGACAGCTGGGTTGCTTCTACCTCTTGAAGAATTATTTGTAAAGAACTACCCGTTGCTTTGAATCACCCCTTCAGATTCAAAGTTCTGGTCAAAAGTCCTAGTCTGTAGAATTTACGTCTCATGGTCTTATTGCGAAGAATCAGGGTTAGCAGTGTATAGGGATTTTTGTCTTTTGTGCTAGCAGGTAGTTTGTTTATTTGTTTGTTTTTTAAAAAGGGGGTTAAGAAAAAGGAAAGATGTTCAAATATCATGTACCAAAAAGGAAAAGCTGGGGAGAGCAGATGTCCATTCCAGTGAAGAGACTGCACCGTCCGAAAGCCTTTCTAGCTGCCCTCCAGCTCCTACCCTCTGCTTCTTACACCACACTCCCTGCCATGCAACCTGGCAGCTAAAGTGATGCTCCTTAAAGTGGGAACTACATTTGTAGGCCACATGGTGTAAGGTAAAGAACAGGCACACTGATTAAGACGACATATGAATTTGAGAAAGTCTCTCCGTCTCACTGAATCACTGTTTATCAGCTTCAGTGGTGATACTAACACGTGCTTTACTGTTTCAAATGATTCCGGACATGTAATCCTACAACACCTGAAACTTAATTTAAAAAGTTAGTAATAGCGTTACTGTTATTTGCTAGTTTTATTTTCAATTCTGTGGTTTAGGAAATGGCAAATTGGAAGTCAGTGCATGCTTGCTGAATCAACGCAAGGCTATATGTCTATGTCACCTGAGCCCAGTGTGGTCTTAGCTCCTAAGTAATTTCGATGACCATCCCTTGAATTGATTGGGAAAAAGCTCTGCTTAGTTGAGCTGATATCATCATCAACTTTTTTTGAATGGAACATGCAGAGATGTTTGCAAACCATTTCTTTATCTAGGTGGCTATAATATCCGTTTACCTATCATGTCTTCATAAACTCATATATTTCTTGAAAACAGAGAATACATTTTAGGTCATGGCTTCACCCTGTAACAGGTAACCCATCTTGTGGGGTTGCTACAAATGTCAATTGAATCTAATTTGATAACCGTCAGAATTGGAACATTATGCATATTCTATCTTAGGGAATTAAACATATACCACAAAAGAAATTAAAACCACTCCATTGTGATCCTGTAGTTCCTGCTTTGTGTTGTAAGTGTAAGATTTGGCAATTACAAGGCATCACTTTGTCCCAGGGTCTTTCTTTTTTTAACTAATGCAAATGTCTTTATCACTATTGAGATGCTAAAAAGTACCTTTAAAATAAACATCTGCAAGAAAACACCATGCTGAGAGAGAAGAAAAGAGGAATAGACATCTAAAGTGTTTTACAAATATGATCTACATAATTTTAACCAGACATTTAAAGTAATTAAGTTGTGAAGTTTTGTTATTTTTCTTATCAAGCCCACATTCCAGAAAATATTTACTAATTAAAAGATAAATACTTTTCCAATAATATGAAGATAATGTAACATATTTTTATATATCCTAAGAAAGTTTCAACAAAGGAAAGCTAAAAAGAAGTAATTTGCACAATAATAATTTTTAAAAATTGCTTTAGCTCATATTGTTAAGCACATACTGAGAAGAATGAAGACAGCTAATACGTTCAGACCTCAAAAGTGGATACTTGTGTTTCACAAATAAGCAGTTCATTTAGAATTGATCCAAAATCATTGAATATACATCATATTTGATGTTTCCATTGTTCCCTTAAAATACAAATTGGAAAATATAACAATTCTCTGACTTTAGTTCACCGCCGCTGTTATTGGGTGACATTTCAAATTATATATTTGTCATTCTTTTTCTTTCCTTTTGTAGTATAAATAGAGAAAAGTAAAGAGAATACATTTTAAATCTTAGCTATTCCCTTTGAGCGGATTTTCATAATATTTGTCATTGAATTTTAATTTGAAGTAATAGCAGTTATGAATAAAACCTTTACAAATGCATAGGGCATACGTTTTCAATTCTGGCTCAATCTATCTCTCTCTTTATTCCTCCTCCATCCCTCCTCCAATACAGTCATTTTTCAGGTTGTCAAAAGATGGATGGTCTCCAGGGCTAGTTTGTCATAAAAGGTAAGATCAAACCAATAGGAAAAAATACAATGAGCTTGTGCACTGAGCCAGGCGGTGTAAGAGTCAGTGGCAGTTTCTCCAAAGTAATCTGACAGACTTCATTTGTCTCCTCGTTGAGCTAGTCATGGTATCACATGTCATGACTTCCCACTATGCTCCCACCATGCTCCGTGCCTCACTTCTCACACCTCTGCTCTGGCTGCTACCTGCTGAGGGCACCACTGAGGCCAGAGTACATCTAGAGAATTTCCAAAATGAATTCAACTTGTAGGAGCTTCTAAAAAGGAATGCTTCTCTGCTCATCTCTCTGCCAAAGAGCTGTCACTTTCTTGGAAAGTTAAATTTGTCACAAGGAAAGAAAATTTCGCCATAGCTTGTTTAAATAAGTTAGGGAGTAGAATCTTCTCCCCAATGCTTTTTCCACAGCAAGCAAATGTATCAATCATTTTATTCTCTGAAATAACAATTTATTATCCATGCAGGAGGCCTTAGATTCAATCTGCACAGTGTTCTGAGTGTCGTATCAGATACTAAGACCTGTCATCAGTCTTTATCAGGGTAATCACTCTGCTCTTGTCATCAGTTTTTAATAATAAAACTATTTATTACCTCAATAATTATTTATGACAAGAAGTCTGCCATTGGCATCATGAATAAATATTGATAAATTGCGTGGTTAATAAACTGATACTGCTTAAGTGCTTGGAGAATATGGAAATGAGAGGCATGTTATTACAAAGACTTATTACAAAGAATTGTGAAATGTGTATCTGCTATTGAAAAAAATATATCTGCTGAACAGGAATCCCATGGGGGAAAAAAGTGAGAAACTTAATTTGTAAAAGGAAAAAGATTCAGCATGAAAGACTGAAGAACCTATGTTGAACCATAAAGAAAACATAATTTTCAGTCACCTTACCTAGATGACAAATTAAACTAAATACATTAAACTTATTTTGAGGCATTATTAATGTGTGTGTGTGTGTGTGTGTGTGTGTGTGTGTGTGTGTGTGTGTGTTAAAGTGGAAAGCAGAGATTTGGAGACTATGTTAAAAACATTTATTTATTTTTTTTAACTTGAGATCAGCTCCCTAGAGCTACAGATTTTTTTTTTTAAAGAATGACTTTTATGACAGGCTGGAAACACAAATTTAAAATGTGAGTCTGAAATAGTATTAAAGCTCATCTTCAGATGAGCTGGTGGGAACACATGGATATAATCTTTACTTACAGAGACTGTTTCTCCTGGGCCAATTTTATGGAAATCACTGAGGACGCAAAGCATGACTAACAGTTACCTGGTCAGTGATGCTTGATAATAAGATATTCAACTTAAAAGTCAGTGGCTCCAGAGCTACTTCCACAAGAGGCTGGAGCAGACCTCTCAGCCATCTTGATGGTATGGCACAGTGAGTGCAAAGGGAAACAGAAGCTGGGGAAGAGGCAATCAGAGGTGGCTAAGAGACATTATAATTCTTAGGATGCAGGCAAAGCTGGAGCCTGCTGTGGGAATTTACTGAATAGAAATCCTAATCTCCATTTAAGCCAAATTTAGGTTAGGCTGCAAGAAGAGGGGAGTTCCATGAATGCAAGCAGATCTTAGGGAGAGCTGCCCCAAAAGCAGGCTCTGAAAAAAGGAATTGGATGCAAATCATGAATTTGGGAGGTGATCCTGAGAAACCCCAGGAAGAGAATGAGGAAGTGAGATAGAGAAAGGGAGGAGGTCATCTGTAAAGAGTGTGTGATTGAGCTGGTTACTGCTCTGGGGAATTGAGGCTTATTCCCACCGGAGAACTGCAGGGGGCAGTCTAGAACAAAATGCAGAGTTGATCCAACTGGGAGAGAAAGAAGATGGGCTGTTGATCCACCAAACCCAACCACATAAACCAAGGAAACATGTGCAGTATGCAAATAGATTCTTTTACAGTGAAGAAACTGAATATCACGAAGTTGGATTTTTCCAAGAGTTTAGTGGGATCAAGAAACAAGCCCATGCAAATAAGGGGGTTGGCGAAAAAAATAATGAAGTATGATAGATGGGGCTTTCTTGAGTGCCTTGGAAGAAAATGGAGTAGTTCAATACACATGGAATTAGTTAAACCTATGCATGGAGAAAGGCTGTGGAAGAGCAGCACGTGCAACCCTGACAATCTGCAGGGAATTCAGATTATCTCGGGCTATGGTGTCAGCCTTCCTGAGCTTAAATCCCAGCCTGAGATTGAATTTCTATAACTTGGGGAAGTTATCACTTCTCATATAGGTTACGGATAGGATTAAATTAAATTGTAGAAAATCATTAACACAGTAGCTAGTTCTAAGTATGTGCTCAGTAATGTTAGCTATTATTATTATTATGCAAGTCACGACTTAGATGTAAAACAGACATGCCTAATTAAGGACATTGTTGAATCTCTGAGGTTGCTTGGCCATCTATGGGTGCACTGGATGGTTTGCAAGAATAATGAACCTGTGTATTCTGCAGATACTTGGGACAGCTAGGATGCAGGTATAGCAGGGAAATTTTCTGAAAGCCAGAATGATTGACTTTAATAACCAGAGTCATTGCTTAAGGCTGAATCAAATTTTAAAAATTAGACAAATAACTCATATTAATCATAGTTTTATAAGTAGTTACTTCAACTTCACTTATTTTTTTTAGTTGTCTCACATGTGCAGGTGTTATATAGTACACTGAGTTTAGAGTAGATAAATCTTCTGCCTTCAAAAAACTTCATTCTAGTGGTTTAAGAGGGATGATGAACCAGTGATTATCAGGGTACAAGTAGCAGGACATATTTCTGAGAGACACAGCACAAAGACACTCATGTAAATCTAGGGAATAGGAAGGTATCTTAATAATTCTTTCCATAAATTTTTATTCAGCATGTAGCCAGACACTATACTAGGCAATGGAATACATTGATGATTTTTTAAAAGAATAAATCCTAGCTTTAATAAATTACACTATAAGGTTAGTCTAGAAAAAAAATTTCGGGAAAAACCATCACCACAGAAATCATCATGCAGCTGGGTGCTGAAGAGGAAGAAATACTTTACTGGCAAAGTCAGAGAGAAGAGTTGTCCAGGCAAAGAGAAGAGTATATTCAAAGACCCTGGAGCAGAAGGAAGAGAGACAGGCCCTCAATCTTGATAGCTGGAATGTGGAGAGCAAAGCATGGGTATAGCACATGAAGAAGGTCACTAGAGAGCAGACCACCAAGGGCCTCGGAGGTCAAGTACAGTTTGTGGTTTTATCCTGAGAGAAGTGGGAGATGCCTGGAGGTTTTGAGCCCCAGGATGCATGACAGGATCTGCTTTTGGAAACAGATCACTCTGCTTAAAGTTCAGAGACTACTTCAGCAGAGACAAAAGAGAACACCTATCATTAAGCCACAACAATTGTTCGCATGGAGGTTGATGGAAGTGATGTTAGACTTGAAAGAAAAGTGGGGAAGTTGGGTGAAGAGCAATGCACGCAGTCTAGGCAGAAGTAACCAGGCTAAACAGAAAAGTGTGATCATTTTGAGAAACACAAAGGTGATTCATAAATCCTCGTAGAACTGAACACAAAGGAGGGAGAGTGTTATAGATGATGAGGGCCTGCTAAATTCTGGAGGGCCTATTGAAAGTATTTTAAGGACACAGACCATTATTCTAAGCACTATTAAAAGATTTTAGGTACGACTTGAAAGAACACTGAGTCAAGAAATAAAAGTTAAAAAAAAACAACAACTAATTTCACGGGCAGATGATGAGACCACTGCTCTATGAAAAGTGGTCTTAGTCATTTTCATATGTCAAAAGTCCTTTTGGAAAATGCAGTTAGGAGCATTCAACACCCCCTCTGATATCATAGTACCCAACACAGAGTGAGTTCCGCTGAAACAATATATTTGTTGGCTGCAGATCTGATGATGGCCAAATGGGCCCTGCCAACTGCTTATGTTTCAGTAAATTCACCTGTCTTGAGATCCATGCCACGGCTATGTGATTGATTAGAGATGGTCAAGTGTGAAGACAAGGAAGCTGAAGCTTGGTTCTATCAGTCAGAATTTCCATTTTGAGTAAGAATTTTCAATTGCACAGCCTGAATGTACTCGCAAAAGATACTGGAACAGAATTGTTTGCCCATATAGAAACCACATATTCTGTACTGTTTCTTGAACGTTTGTCATGGTTTACCTGTATGTTTGTTTGGTAAGTTGGTTATTCTAGTGAGGATTTCCTGCTTTTCTGTCCCGATTGCCCTCAAGATTCTGATTTCAGAGATGTGGGAATGGCTTGGGCATCTGCACTAAAATAAAACTCCTCAGATAACTGATTCACGTATAGGTTTGCCAGCCTCACACACTAGACATTAAACATTTAATTAAATTGAAACAACATGAGGGAAGGTATCTTAGCAGTTTGTTCATTCAACCAGCATGTGCTAAGCATCTGCTCTCTTGCTATCTGTAGCCACGATAGTGGGTGAGGTGAATCAAAAATAATTTGTATATGAAAAAGAGAAAAAAAAAACTGAATGGTGAACTAAGAGGAAGATATGCTTTTGAGAAGGGACAAAGGAAGAGATGGAGGAGGAAAAGTCAGAGAGACAGGCGGAGAACTAGGCAAGAGTGAATCTGTCAAATATCTCATAATAATTATGGTGCTTTAATAATTTTTCATTTCTGCTTTTATCACTATTCAGCCAAAATGTTCATAAACATTGTGAAATGGGATCTAATTTACATATTCTGCCAATTATCTGTATTTATGGATAACCACTTGGAGGTTTTCCCCCATTACCCCGAATAATTGAGAATTGGCTATAGAAGCAGTTTCCCTTCCCTGCTGAATAAATGTGCTGTATTTATATTATCCATTACCAGGTGGCAGACGTAATGTTCAGTGATGTGTGTTACTTATCTGAAACTTGAAACTCCTTTCAAGGTTCAAGCTCACCAGTTAATAGAAGATAATCTGTATGGAGCATAAATTTCAAGGAGATGTCTACAATATATCTTTCCTGAGCCTCCCGTTTGCCAAGATAGTTCTTGCTGCAGTTGACTTTATTAGCAGTAACCATTTGCACTAGAATGGCTGTGACAATGATAAAGCTTTTACATTATATAAATTATATTGGACATATTCTATTTTTTCACATTCATTTGTTTACTAACAGACCTTAAGATAGAAAGCTTTCAAATCATTTAGCAAAATATAATTAAGAATCACTCAGACAAGTAATTTAATCAGGAGAATAGGAAATACATAAAGGTTATAAATGACTTCACAAATGACTTTAGAATTTTTATTCATACTAATTCTTTTATGATGCAGATTAGGGAAGTGAGTTAGATGGATTTTAAATGCCTGGTTTTCATAGTATTTTAATTAATTAAAATAAAATCCATGTGGTTAACCTAACTATACAAAGAAAATAATTATAATTTAGTATCTTTAATGTCCAAGCTTCTAAATTGTGTCTTTTGTATTTTGAACATAAGGAGGTTTCACACTGTGATGATAACAACATTAGTGGATACGGATGTCACTTGTGGGACTATGTTTTAATATTGTGTTTACTCCCCCAAATCTCATTTTGAATGGCTCTTCCATTATGTAGTTTTTTAGATTAATGGACCATTTCTTCTGTTTATTTCTTTTTGTCACTCTTTCAAAGCATATGAAACCACTGATCATTTTGCACTAGTTCTAATTCTGCTTTTCAGAGAAAGGTAAACTGTATTTCTGGGTTTTTTCCTCCTATGATAGAAAATTGCACTTAAAATCCAATTCTTAGCTAAATCAATCAAGTTTGGTTACTGAGGCAGAAAAAAAAGACATATAGTTCAAATTTGTACTGGAAACATTATCATTTCTAATTTAAAATATTTAATCAAAAGAGAAAAAAATATCTTGAGAAACCAAACCTCAAATGGTGGGCTGTGAGTATAGTTGTGATGGGAAAACATTCAGCAAACATTTCAGAATCCTTCAGCTCAGGCTCAGTCAAACATATCCATACCATCTGTCAACACAGTTTTTGGATGCAATCCAATATGACAAGGGGAATCATCTAGACACCCCAATGCTCAATATCACCCACATTTTGGGTTGAAGAGATCCTGCGATGACTCTTGTGTAATTCAATGTGGTTAGGAAAAGGCTGGTGCTTCTTTCATAACATGTGACCCTTACCTTGTTTTATTGTTTGCTAAAGTATTTGTCTATCTCCACCTATTAAATGTAGGTGGAGACAATTATTTTCTTTGGAGGCAAACCGGCTTAAGTTTGACTCAAAGTTCAACCAACCAACCGTCATGAGATCTTGGTCATTTTTTTTTTTTCCACCTTCACGAGAACATTGTTCAGCATTGTAAAATCTAGAATACAATTGGGTAGCTAGTGCTTAAGAGACCTTGAATCATAGAGGCTAAGAGAACTCTGGATTCACACACCACTGTGGAAATCTTCAATCTGCCATGGCAAGGCTGTATGACTTTTGATGAGCATCTAAAACTCTCCTTGGCTTATTTCTCAGCTGTAAATTGGAATTATATTAAAATTTAACTCCTTCAGTTGTGGTAAGGATTCAGTAATTCATATAAATACACACACACACACACACACACGTATATATATATATGTATATATACATGCATACATATACATGTGTGTGTGTGTGTGTGTGTGTGTATGGGGTAGGAGGGTGGATGTGTACACACACACGCATACATGCACATAGTGCATGCCTAAAATATGTCTAGAACATGAGAAATTAGTAATTGTTTAAAATATCAAGATTTTATTGAGATAGTAATGTCTTGTGAATGCCTGGCTATTAGAAGGTCCTCAGTTCTTCTCCCTTGAAAACACCAAGTTTGCCATTCACAACAGCAGTTAGGAAGGTATTTTGCAATAAGGTGCGCATAATAAATCCAGACATAAATATAAATAAATAAATCCGAAGATGTTTTAAAAGTTTATTGTTAAGTCAGGGTATCGTCTAATCTGAAAACAAAGGAACTACCCAATAACTCCGCATAGCTATTTATCTCTGTTGCTCCACTGAAGCTTTTCTTGCTTAAATTGATCAGTTTCTGAATATCCTACTAAATCTATATTACCTCTAGGTTTATTTTACTTTTTAAACATGACATTCTGGTAAATGCAATATATTATGATGACAAGTCAAAGAGCTAACTCAATCATCTAGTGAATAACAGAGCCCAACTAAACACATAGGCCATCTAAACGTCAAGCAAAACACTTGACAAAAAGTCCATGTAATTTATCCTAAAGCAAAATATTAGAATTGCTCTAATGAACACAGTTTAAAGCTTGCTGACTTAATATTAAATAAAAATAAATGTTGATTTTGCAGATTATTCATTTTTTTAAAGCAAAACTGAAGTGCGTTAAAAGAGATAGCTAACTTACATTGAGGTTTACTAGAAAACCTCTAAGTAAGTTAGCTTATATTATTTAGCACATTACTCTACTTCCAAATAACTTTGGATTATTTAAAATATTACAGTAATTCCAAATATATTTTTTTCAGAAGATAATGAAGGTATGTCATTATTTTCTATTTTAGTAAATCTTATACAGGTTTGATTCTTAAAAGGCACACTCTAGGGAGTTCAAAGTTGTATCACTCATGGAATAGCACTCTTTTGACATTTCAAATTGGAAACAAGGAAAGAAAAGCCTATGGGGGCAAGTAGGCCTATTAATAGTCTCCCAAATGTCTCAGTGTCATAAGCTTTGGAACCTGTGACTATCTGCAACTTTGTACGACAAACGGGAGTTAGGGTTGCAGATGAAACTAATGTTGCTAATCAGCTGACTGTAAGAAAGGCAGATCGTCCTGGAAAATCTCTATGGGCCAGATCTAATCACATAAACTCTTGAAAGAAGAAAAGGGAGGTAGAAAATTGGATAAGAAAGATGTGACTTGAGAAATTCCCAATCTATCAGACCCGCCACTGCTGGATTTGAAGATAAAGGAAGAGGGCTACTAGTCTAGAAATGTGGCAGCCTCGGGAAGCTGAAAACAGATTTTAATTTACAGCCAGCCAGAACAGGACCTTAGCCCTACAACAACAAGGATCTGGATTTTGCTAACAATCTGAATGAGCAGGAAATGGATTCTCCTCTAGAGCCTCCAGGAGAAAATTCAGGCTGCTGGTACCATGATTTTAGTCCAGTGAGACCCATAATAGGCTCCTGATCGACAGAAACATAAGATAATATATTTGTGTTTTTTAAGCCACTGTGTTTATTGTATTAGGAAAAGTAATATAAAATGGATACAGTATTTAACAGACAACTGAGAGATTTATAAGAGCATATCATTCTTTAAGTAAAAATCTCTTGAAATTTCTAAAATGACGCAAAAATAAGAGTTTTTTTACTCCTTGTGTTCTTTTGTATAGGTAGAAATGCCTTCTGGTTCCCAGAGGCATTTTATCTGTTGAACTAGTAAATGTTTGCTAAGCTTCTGTTAGGTTTAAAGACCTCATAGGTGTTAATACTAGTGTTTGGAATATAGAGTTTGGCAGTAGATCCGTGATCATACAACACTTCTAATACAAGGTAGATTTAGTAATCTCTGGCAGGAAGTAATAGCAGGGAAGAGGAAAAGTCACTTCTGTGTTGGATTATTAGGACGTTCTTGACTTATCAGGTAGCTTTTAGAGAGAGATATTGTGAATTAGTAGTGTTTTATCTGATAGAATTAGATTGGAGGCTGATAAGCAGTAAGAATAAATGAATTATCACATCAATTAGGAATATGCAGACCTATTTCAATTTTATTTAGCTTCATTTTTAATTCTGTTTATATTATATCTAGAGCATCAATGAAAATTCTTGTGCAAACATTTCTAGTGAGAGACACTCAGTATCTCAAAAGGCAGCTGATTCTATTTTCCTACAGTTCATAAAACTATTAAGTTCTTCCTTAGTGTTAACTAAAATATGTCACCTCTCTAATTTCTAACCACTGGTTTTCATCCCACCAACTAAAACATCTGAATATACGTATCATTCAGCTTTCTCAAAATTGTCCTTCAAGTCTTTGAAAACATTTCCCATTTTCTTTTCGTGTCTCCTCTCACAGACTAAATAACTCCAATTCCATGTGCCAACACTTTACAAGGACATTCTACCATACTGATCATTCTTTCTTGGATGTTCTCCAGTTTAGAACATTCTTCTTATTATTGTAGAATAAAATTACTTTGGAAAATATTAAGGAAAAAATTGATTACTCTAGGCTATCTGTAGGCATTTTCAGGTCACTAAAATGTGGAAGACCTTGATGACCTATCAGATCGACATGAGACCTAATCATCTCAGCTTTCACCTCCCTTTGACCTAATAATAGCCTGGTTCTCTTGGACAACTCCAGATACACAATAGAATCTTTTTTCTCAATAATTGAGGTTAGTGTCTTTTAAATACAAAAATGTTGCTTATTTTAACCATCATACACTGGAATCTTTCCAAAGTATATTAGAGATATCTTCTTAAGCAGCAACTGAATGAGTAAGAAAGGCTGGGGTTTCTATTGTGTTCTCCCCTAATGCAATCATCCTGTGCAACCTTGATTAAAAATCTTAATCACTCTGAGCCTCAGCTCTATCATCGATACACCTATAAATGTATAGATTTGCTTCTATTGTGGGAATTGTAAGGAAAAGTGCATGAAATAGCCTATTTGAATTGCTTAGCAAGAGAACCTATTATACATTGAAGATTATTTTTGTTCATTTAACCAAACGGGGTATATTCACACACACACACACACACACACACATACACACACACACACACAAATATTCAACTGCCCATGTTTAAGTGCAAGGCTATTAAAGGTTTTAAATAAAACTTAAAAGTCCATTGGAAAAATAGAGCAAAGAGTGACACTTCTGCATGGTTGAAGACAGGGATATTTAGTATATCAAAAACATGTGTGTTGAGTCTTGCAGGGTGACTTGAGGTTAGACAGAGTGAAAATAGGATAAGAAGCAGAAAAATTTCATCATTATTTTGGGAACGAGGTTTCAGTGAAACAAGTGCAGCATACATGAGGTATGCATGGGAAGTTCTAGAAGACAAGAATTCAGAATTTATTCTCTATGACCATGAAAACCAGAAAAGTTGGAGTGACAAAGTCAGATTTACATTTAAAATGACAATTCTTAAATCATTTTGAGAAGAACTCAATGAGAGAGAATGCAGGTGCAGAAGATAGGGAAGAGGCTGTTGAGAGAGACCACACCAGGAAAGGAGAGGGCTTGAGTACACAGTCTATCTGATTAGCATTACAAATCTGATGTTTGGTGAACTCCGTTTGCAATCTTAGGAGTCGTTCAGAGTAATGTGTTTCTCTGTCAGATTTAATTCATTTCTTTTGGTTTTTCATCTCTCTTCCCTTTACCACTCCCATCTTCAAACTCTCCTCTATAAATCCTTGCCAGGGATATAAGAAGATGCTGATGATAACTTATCTTGGCCTTGTTCTCAGTCATGTTATTTCATACTGTTAAACAAATTTTCAACTCTTACTACCATAAAGCATGAGGCGATATGCATAAATCTTACACTTCCACTTCTTCCTCTCTTCCTTCCAAAACACTTATTTCTGAAACTGGCATTGCACTGCTGATGCAATCACTGAAGCCCCATCCCTGTCCAGAATTCCAGATGGTACACACAGCTTTTTATCTCCTATTGGAAAATGGCATATTCAGGACAAGTTTACGCCTACATAAAATTTCATTGGCAAATTATCTGACATTCAGATAACTGATTAAATTAATTGAGCTTTTAATCTACATTGTTTTATGCAAAACAGTCTGTTTAATCTCCTTTCAAATCTGGATATTTAAAAGTAAAGCATTTTTGCTTTTCCTCATAAAAACCATTAATTTCTCAAACATAACTAATTAGCCAATAAGGTATCATAAGAGATGAATGGCAGTTTTATGAACGTTTACACACTTGTAGGTTGAAATTACTTTGGCATTTGTTATGCCCAATAAGCCACACACTTTGAATCTTAGGTCAACAGTGTAATGTTTGTGGTGTATATATTTTTAAGATTTCATGAAATAATGTGAGGCTTTCCAGAGCTACTTATTTATAAAAAAGTCAATCATATTTGAGTGTATATACACTCAAAGAGTAGGGATTTGATTAGTTGTTGGGACCCTTGAGATAGATATATACTCCCAGAACAATTTTTTAAAATTGCTAATAAGCCATAATTGGCGATTTAGACATCTGGTAAACCTCAGCCCAGCATTAAAAAAAAAAAAAATCTTTCCAACATCTGTGACATGCTGCTCTAATTATGTCAAAGCGATATAGAAATACTAGTTGAAAATGAAAGCCTCCCAGGAATCGAGGTCATTAGGGAGAAAGTTTTAAGGTGTTTCTTTCTATATGTTTTTTTTAATTAAACGTATTTGATTGCTTTCACAACAGTTGCTGCCCTGGTAGGCAGCCTTTCCTAAGAGGATATCTTCCTGGAGAGATGGTTTTTGTGAAGTGATGTTCTAAGAAAAAAAATAGCAGCTGTGCATAAACCTGAGAGTTCCCTTATTTATCAAATGCTTTTTTTTTTAATAGCACATATTAGATAGGAGAAGGTCAAAGTGGGATTTATAAGTGAAAGGTGACACATGGTTGGCTCTCTCAGTTCACAGAGGAAGTGTTTAAACATAATGTGACTTTCATAAATTGAGTGATATGGATGAGTTATAAACCTGGGAGACTGAAGTTCTCCATTGATGCTGTCATAAGTTTGAGCAGCTTGAGTCTGAGTCACAGACCACTGGGGGAAATGAGGAGGTATAAACCGAAGGGCTCTAGGGAAATGATCATCGTTATCGCATTTTAAGTAATGGACTAAATTTAAGCTTGGTTGGGAAGAGGTCGCATATTGGTAGTCATTCAATAAGATAAGTTTCAGGACTGGTAGTCAGTGCCTAAATAGCTGATCCAATCAGAAGGCATTAATCATTTTGGTATTAATACAGTTCAGGTATTTTTATAATTACATCACTGAATTAGATGTTTCCACATGTGTTTTTATTTTCTGTCTAATGTCATGGTTTCAAACATGAGATATTATGTGGTCCTACCATGTAATGATCTCTTTATCTTTTTAATGATTTTTCACAATATTTGCAAGGAGGGAAAGATTTATTTTAATCATGAATTTCTTTTAATATACTTAAAAAACTGGTGGCTTTCATTCAGCATATTTAACTAGATTTGTAATTCTGTTAATGTACTGCTCTCAAAAGTATAACTTTATTTTTTAAAATATAAACATTATTTTGTTTTATAAATAGCTTTACTATAGAAATTCCCTAAAATGAATGCGTAGCATAATTGATGCTATATAAATATGAACTTAAGTACTCTTTGCTGGCAAGTTAATGAAGGAAAATGAAAAATTAGATGGTTCATAATACAAAAATTAATGTCAGTAAAGACACTCTATATATGTCACATATAAGATATTAATAAAAACAAAGTAGTTTTTTTGTTTCTTTGTTTAAAAGAATGTCACCTTTCGTGACCCTGAGAGATTTAATTTCTCCTGGTAATACAGCTTCTATACTCTGCTACACTTTAAGTAGCAGAATCTTTATTGCTATGTGGGCTTTATTGGAATGGCATTGATAAATGATGAAATACATTGGTCAAATTGTAAACAGAACTCAACTGATTGAAATTCTATAACTCTGGAATTTTGTTGGGTTGGAAGAGACCATAAACACAATCTAGGCAGGTTTATTCCTAAGTGGTAGCCACAAATACTATTTTCTTAGCTTTTCAATAGATGCTACCATAAAGAAACATAGGATAGTATGTGATCAAATAATTAGGGATATTTAACTAAAGTTAAATGTATTTCTTTATTGTAGATGCTCTCAGTGCATATATAATGAGATTTGAAACAAATATTTGAGTGAGTACGTAGTATTTGGATATGTAAATTTATTCTTCTCTTTCTTCTTCCATTCATTTTTACTTTCATGAAATAATCATGGGACCAGTGCTTTCTGGAATGCACCTTGGTAATACTGATTTCACTTACTGTGGTTTTACAGATAATGAAATACTTCATACCTGTTAAGGAATGACTTTGTGAGAGGATAGAAAGAACTAGGTGTGTGACAAGAACTAAAAGGCAAAGAACTTCTATTATTACGAAGAGCATAAGACCTGTGACATAAAGATCGAATTGTAATGAATCCATGAACCTAAAGCCTTGGAGGTCGCAGTTAGGGAACAAAATAAGAGCATGCTGTGTTGATGCCTGATACACATACCAAATTCAGGAGAGAGATAAGAAACAAATCTGATTTGGCAGAGCCAAAAGCTTGAAACTAGAGTGAGATACAGAAATGGGATAGGATACTAGATATGACCAAAGTTTAAGGAGAGGGCAGAATATAATGATCTCTACTTCCACTTGTACAGCAATAAGAAAAACAATTCAAGATTGAACATAGAAACTCCCCTTTAAGATTCTGTTTACTGTAAAAACAAATAAACAAAAATCCTTACTTTGCTATCAAGAAAAATATTTTTGAGTTAGAGAGAGAGGTACTTAGATTTTTAAAAGGGGCACATATTTGAGATCAAAGGGGCCCTATACCCTTAAAGAGAACAGGACTCAATTTTAGACAAGAGTCTATCTCTCTGTAAATCCCTTTCTGAGAGTTACACCAGGGACCCTCTCTAGCTCCTACCAATTTAATAATGCTAGCCATTTTTTAATTTTCTTTTTCTTTTTCCTTTTTTCTCTTTTCCTCCTTTTTCTATTTCTTCTGTTCCTTCCTTCTTGCCTGCCTTCTTTTAGATAGATGCTGAAGTCAAAATCCTATCCTTTTACCTATGTGTGTGTGCATTTTGTTTGTCCAGTCATTTTATGTTTGTTCATGAGGTCTGGTGCTTATCAGCACAGAAACTAATTCTTTAGGAGTCATTCTAAATCCCCATGCAAATGTGTCCAAATGTTTATAGCAAAATATAAAGTCCAAATGATTTTAAATTTGGAAAGCTTCCTGAATTTTGCTTAGGAAACTTTGGAAGTCTGATAGACTTTTCAGATATAAGTGAATTTACCACATTCTCTCAGCCAAGTGTGCTCGTGATGTGTGTTATTATCTATTTTGTTTTTGAACACTCTGGCCAAATACAACAGTAATACAAAACGAATCAAATAAAAAACATTAAAAGGCCTTCCAGAGTCTTTTTTTTTTTTTTAATCAACTGGGGAATTTGGGAACAATATTATATCTTTCTTGTTTCTCTTAACATTTTCACAAAATTTTATTCTTTCTAATACACATATCTTTTTTACACTTAGCAGGCATGAGTATAACATGTAGCGCAGTTTGGAGTAACAGGCCTAGTTAAGTTATCAGTCTAAAAGGATGTGCTGACATCCATTCTTCTCATTCTGAACATCTGATTCTGTGGTCAGTAAATCATTGTCACACATTTAAAAAAAAAGTTGATTAATTCATTTAGTTTATTAAGCAACTTTATGTGCTAGGCATTGATATTATCCCTTTTTTCACAGAGAGTATTTTCTAAAGGTGGAAGGAGACAATAGGCAATGAGATAGATGAATAAGATAATTCATATGTTGATGAGTATTAACAACAGAGGAGCATTGGTCTACGAAGATAATCAGGATGGGGTGGGGGTTCCAGGAGTCCCTGAGCTTGGGTGGTTAAGAAATACCTTATCAAGAAAGTGACTGTCACCTAAAAGGCAGAAATAACTAGCTGTGAGCATCGTAGGCAGGGAAAGCAGAGGCTTTAACAAAGGAATCGATATCTAGTGTTGGAAAAAGGAAGTCGAGCATGGGCCAAACCATGCAGGTTCTGGTGAGATGTTTTAACCGGCCAATCTAAATCTATGTCCAGTAAAAATCTCTAAGAGGGCTTTAAGATGTTGAGAATCATAATATCTTTTATGTTTCTAAAAGATTTTATTCAATATCAGATATATGTCTCATAATTTTTGGAAATATATTTAAACCTGGGATACATAAAAATATATAAATTATTATTTAAGAATAAAAATGCATATTATAGAAGAACTGTATTGTGGTGGGGAGATATATAATGATACACATATAACATTTTTTAATATTAAATACACAAATTATCTTAATATCACAGAAATTTAAATGTGTTAAAATGATGGCATGTCAAAGTTAAATTTGCAGTGTATTATTTTTCTTAAAGGTAAATTAAAAAAGAATCCATTTCATAATAGATATTCATTTTATATTTGATGAATTTGGGGGGGAAAGGGTGCATACTAATATTTACAGAGTGACATGTATTTCTAGGCACTACTCGAAGTGCTTTACATTAACTTTTTTGGGAGGAGCGAATTAGTTTGGGGGAATACCTCTCCTTCATGTTTTGTGTAGCGCTGTTCTATCCTCCACTCTCCGTTCCGAGGTGGATGTATGGCTAAGGACCAGGGTACCAGACTTTTCTGGGGCCATCAAGAAAACTAGGAAGTCTGGTTGTTCTATCCATTCTCTTACACCATAATTGATGCTTAAATGGAAAAACAACTCCGATTGAGCCAATAACAGTCCTCGCTGGAACTTTCAATAGTTCCTTCAAAAAAAAAAAAGCTTTCTTTTTGAACTGATAGATAATAATTAGGTCATTATATGTTTACAGTAGCTGGTCACTATCATTACAGATACCAAGTACAATCTTACTTGAAACAGAAACCAATAGAAAAGAGGAAGAGATTGTAGTCTAATAAAAAGTGTCCAGATATCATCACATGGTTTCTGGGTGAAGGTAGACCTGCAGCCATTTGTTATGTTAGGCTCATTAGACAATAAACTACCTTCCTTAGACTCTTTGAGTTGAGTTTCTATTCCTCCTGATCATGATTGTTGTCACATATATACTATTTGGTCTAATAAGTGCATTTTCTTTCTCTAATTCATGAGATTTAATAGGGAAAAAAACTTAAATGGGAAGATTCTTATGGGACAAATAATCAATGTGGAAGGAGAGAAGAGAGTCTGCTATAAAGAAAATGTAAACATGTATACAGCTTTAAGTATTTCAAAAAGTGGTCCCATTTTTAACTATTACATAGGTAGGTAATAATGTTTTAATCATAGCATTTTAAGTTGGCTTTTTTGGGTTTTTTGTTTTGTTTTTGTTTTTTGTTTATTTCAATAGAATTAAGTAACTAAGCTAGAGAATTTATCCTTGAGGAAATAGTTTTTATTAAGAAATGTTAGGTATAGAGTTGTGGAAGTTAGTGCCTTGAATATTATGTTCTTTACATAACATAAAAGAAGTAACAAAAGGATTAGGCTAATATTTTTACTGTGTTCCCAATAACAAATGTAGTTAAACTTCAGCTACTTAACAATAATTTCATAAGGTGGAGATCAACATTATTTAAACAATATTTTCACACCCCTATATATATATATATTTTTTTTTTTCCCCTAAACGAAAGGCCTCTTATTTCATTTAAACTCAATCACTTTATTTTTCTAAATTGAAATGAAACGAAAAAAGCTGTCCTTTGGAAATTAGAAATTAAAGCTCCTCACAGATGGTGTGTGTCTCCTCTTATCTGGTCATCTGGCTGATTTTGAACAAATCCTATTTAATTCCTTTCTTCTGGAAAATTTCTAATCAAACCTTGGAAAATCAACGCCATCGAAAATCAACCCCCCACCCCTGCACTTCGGAAGTTATCAAAAGACGAAGGTAGAGGAATTCATGACCTTGAGATGTGAGCAAAACATCATCCAATCACTCCTGTAGGGAACAGCACCTTCGTTTCTGTAGAACAGGTGGCAAAACAATTACAGATGTGCAGCTGTTTTATGCCATCAGATTCTCCATGGAAAAGCCGGAGGTGATTGTTATGTAAAAGATGTTTTATCTCCACAGAATATATTTAATAAAACTGTGAGGTATGTAAATTTGCCAGCCAGAGGTAGAAGCATTTCAAAATTTGACTATAGTTTTGTTTATATTAAGAAATTACACTTATTAGTTTAAATCATCTAAATCATAAATTAGCATAATAGAAACATCTCTGTAATAAAAAGCTGCCATTCTATTACCCCATAGTTTTATTTCTGTAAGACTTTATTAGCAATGAATATCAAGCAGGCCAGGAGATGTAATATATTGCCTAATGTGGTATTGTGGAATGGAAAACATACTCCATGAATATGCAAACTCTATTCCCATACATAAAAAAACAGCTCTATAAATATGTGTCCAGCAACACCAACATGGTGGCTGTTATATTATTTTCTTAGCATATCTCATATTGCACATACCTGTAATTATAATATATTCAGATTGAATCCTTGCCATTCAGGAAATGAAATAAATGAAGAAATGTACACTGGGGGCTGACCACAGGCATTGCATTAAGAAAGACGTTAAGGAAAGGGGTGGGCAGGAAGAATGGGGATAAGGAAAAATAAAAATAGAAACAGAGGCTAGAGAAAGGATAGCAAAAAACTAATTGAAGAAAGAGAAGCATTTCTGGCTGTTTATCTCTTTGAAGTCTTAATACAATCTCTGAGCTTGGCATATTCCCATTCCAAGACCAAAAAAAGAGGCTCAGACAAAAGGAAACTCATCTGTGGTCACCCAGAAGGTTTGAGCTTGAACCCAGTCTTTCTGATCAGGAGTCCCCTTGCTCATTTCTTACATTAGAGTTTCCTGGAGAAAGAATGGGAGAAGAGGACTGGGAAATCATATCAACAGGCGTAGAGGTCAGCTCTTCTACTTCTGCCACAGGCTTCCTGCTTCCAACTATTTTTGCTATCGGAATTCTGCATACTTTTGTGTTTGAAAAGAAGCTTGACCATATCTCTTATTCTCTGTGAGTGTGCTGTCTCATCAGTATGGCAAAACCAAAGCACCCAGAACACTAAAAGCTGCAATAAGTGTTTTAATAAGATTGAAATGGGATCCTTGTGTAGTTCAAAGATGTTGGTGAGGAAGCTTGGTGCGAAAAGACTGAAGGAGGTGACACTTGACCCAGGTAGGTCCTGAAACAGGGGTTAGACATGGTGGGGGGAGGGGAAGAAAGGATTAGCTAATACAATTCTGATGCCAATCCCTGCGTGTGCGTTTTTTCTCTACACTAAGCAATTCTTTAGCACCTGTTGAGTGTCCTATAATTCAACTAAATTCTGACATTGTCTACTTGGAAATAACTTCAGATTCCACAGTTTAAGAGTCAGTTCTACAAGACTGCCCCATACCTATTTCAGATGCCAATCACAGGTCCAGGTTGTCACCTGAACTCCTGACAACTAGCTATAGATCAAAGGTTCCCACCACCCCTTCCATGGGTTCCATTAATTTTCAAGAGCCGCTTACAGATTTCAGGAAAACATTTACTTAGTAGATTACTAGTTTATTATAAAAGTGTAACAAGGTGGAATTCTTCTCTCCCAGACTCTACCTTAATTCCAGGCTGCATTTCTATAAAAATGCTACATTGACTGAAGTTCTTGAGACTTGAGTAACTTCTGGTCTGACCAACTGAGAACAGGGATTTGTAGATTTCACAATCTTCCTGAGATCTTGCTTCTTTCCCCACACTTTCTCCCTCCCCTTGTGATAAAAGATTGTTGGGCTTGAAGCCATGATTAAATAGATTTGAGAAAACTGGGACTCTCCCATCTTCTCATTACGGTACAGTTTTGATAAATAAAACTGTTCCTTATTCCAAATGCTGATCCACTGACTATTAAATATCTGATACACCAAATGCACAGGCCAATTTCCAGCCCCCTCTCCTCTCTGGGGAGGTTTGGGAGCAAGACTGAAAGTTCCAACTCACTACACTGGCAACCAGCCCCACCCTTAGGTGGTTTCTAAAAGTCATCTCATTAACATAATAAAAGGTACTTTTTATCACTCTCATCACAGGAAATTCCAAGTGTTTGACTAGCTTTATGCCAGAGAAAGGAACTGAAGACAAAATATATGTGTTCCTTATTATAAATCGCAATATCATAGCTTTCTGATTCTAGGAACTCAGATGTTCTTACCAAATAGACTTACCGTGAGTTTCATTAGGACAGTCTTGTCTTGAAAGGAGAGAAGTAGGGATTTATTTATGCAGAATACTAGAGACTGATGGCTACATCCAGGCCAAAATTCATACACTGATACCTAATACCCAATGTGATGGTATTAGGAAGTAGGTAATTAGGTCATGAGAGTGGAAACCTCATGAATGGGATTAGTACCCCTATGAAAGAGACCCTAGAGAGCTGCCTTGTGCCTTCTACCACATGAGGACTCATCTGGAAGATGGCTCTCTATGAACCAGAAAGGAATGCTCACCAGACACTAAATCTGCCAGTGTCTCAATCTTAGACTTCCCAGCCTCCAGAACTGTGAAACAGAAATTCTGTTGTTTAATACCCCATGTAGGCTATAGTACTCTGTTATCACAGCCTTAATGGACTAAGATTATTGAAGAAATGTTAAGGAGTAATAACAACATTATCTAAATATGGATTGATTTTTTAAACAGGCCATTCAAGGTGATCCACTCTTGAGAAAATATATGAAGAAAGGAACTAACTACTTTACAACTTAGCTGTTTCGAATTGTTCTAAGATGATCTTACTGATGTGATTTGATAAACAGTACAGTGGGTTATAAAAGGCGTCCTTATATGAAACCAAAATCAATCGAAGGCCCCTAATCTACATGGAAGGTCTACAAACCACTGGATGCCACTACTTGATCCAACACCAATCTCCAAAGTTTCCAGTCTCCTAGAATGATAATGGCCCCTCACTGCTTCCACCCTCATACCAGACACGCATTTCTGTTGGTGGAATCTAGGGGTTGATAGTACAAACAATGGGATGAAATTGTCTGGATACAAATCTCATCTTCAACACTAATGTCTAACTTTGGGCACTTATTTGATCATGGGTGCCTCTAATTCCTCATGTGAAAATAAGAATAACCACAGGTACCTCAGCAGGTGGTGGTGAGAGGGAGTGAGATGCTGCTTCCTCCTGTTTACCCGAAACCTGTCACAGCACAAATACTTGTTGAATGTTTGTTGTTGTTTCCATTAACGCTGGTATAAGAACTGTCATATTATATAGAATTTAAATTTAGTTCTTGTTTTCTTGCATGCCACAGACTTCTTATAAAGTCTATCAACATAATGCTTGCCTTTTCTTCTATATTCCAAAGACAAAAAGGGAGAAAGAACAGGCTGATTTCTCTGGAAATAAAATCAAGCAGCTTTTCCTGTGCTGAATGGTAAAGTGCCTTTTCAATCTAATCACTTTGTGATGCTTAATGTAGGAAATTAGAGAGTTGACGAGATGCCACAAGCTTCCATATTCTCTCTCACTGCACATAAAGCTGTGTCCCCACCATCAATCAGGTAATCTTAGGTTAGCTGCATTCAGATTTTGGCAAGATAGAAAAAGTAAATATATGCGTGCCAAGTCTACCAGAATTATTCCGAAAGTAAGTTAGCAGGGACACTCCTACAGTATTACTTCTGTTTCCAGGGGCCATGCATGACTTCTGCTTTTATTATGCCTCTTTGTAACTTCAATTGTCAAAGATTTATTATACCTGTTCAGGGTAAAAGGCAGTTTAGTGATATGATTAAGAGATGGGTGCTTGGATTGTATTGCAAGATTCACATTTTGGCTATTCTCCTAACTAACGTGTCAAGTGAGTGACATTAGGTAACCCCTGGGCAGTTTCCTCTTCAGGGAATTTTAATGACATCTCCTTTGAGGGATGCTGAAAAGACTAAATAAGGTAACAAACAAAATATGTTTAGTGTTGTGTCTGACACATATACACACATACATCATGCACATATACAATTCACCCAGTAAATGGTAGTTATTAGTGAGTGCTATAAGGTCATATTGTAGGTATCATGAAGGGGATTCCAAAAGGACACACAGGTCTATACCAAATTGTTCTAGGATGGGCAATATGCAAGTTGCACATGTTCTGTTAGGAGTGTCACGTGTGCTAGGTACTGTACTTCTCAGTTCTCTTAGATCACCTGCACTACCTCCTATGAGGTGACACTGTTGTCCCTCTGTGGAGGTGAAACAACTGAAACTCTAAGAGATTAAAGTAATTTCCCTGAGGTCACACAGCTGGGATTCAAAGCAAACTTTTTTTAGCAATGAAAACCATGCTTTTGATACTTCAGCGTACTTCCTCCATTTATTCTGTCTAGAGAGATTTGAGGAACGCTTCACAGACCTAAAAGAAATGGCCATTGGATATGGCTTGAGTGGCCATTAGAATGCTGAAAGGTAGATAACAAGAATGTACTTTTTTTAAATTAAAAAAAAATTGGAAAAGGCCATTTTTTAAATCAAAGATTACATATCTATTATTTTTGTGATTTCAAATGTGCTTTTCTTTAAAAAAAGATGATGGTAGACAAAAGTAGATGGTAGATTTTTTTTTTTCTTCTACCTAGTATTCACTTTATCTGGCTAACCTGTATTAGTTTATAGCTCTTCTTTTTTTTCTAATAATGTTATAAGTTATTATTTGGAAGCCCAGATTCTCCTTCTCCTTTAACACTTATTATAACTTCTTTCTTGATAGAATGCATGTGAGAAGGACATGAGTCTTGACAGTTGAAAATAATAGTGAAATTAGTTTTGACCATCAGCCTTGGAGTAAAGGTGATTTTTAGAATGTTGAAGGGATAATAAAATGCAGAAACTGAAAAATAAGAAATAAACTGGTGATAGTTATTCTTTTATGTTTGATTCAAGGAGGGAAGGAGGGAGAAAAGGAATAGGATAGATGGATAGAAAGGTGGATATTTAAAGTATTGTGGCCATGAAATTATAAAAGCTATTGGAAGAAGAGGAAAATATGTTAAATACTGGACACAGCATAACAGATTCAAGACTGAACAGGCCACACATCCAACATAAATCTTCTAGGAGCTAGCTTTGTGGTTAGCTCTGAGCGGGTCTCAAGTAGCTTGTATTTTGCTCATTTTAACCTACAAATACATACATATCACCTAGATTAGAAGCACAGCTCAATGAACAAGGGCTCTCTCACTTTCTTTCCTTCTTTTTTTAAAAATGAGTTCTATTACTCATTTGCATGTGCACATTTCGCAAACTTGTATACTCTTTAACAACATATAACAAAAGTCAAAAAGTGCCTGCATTTTAAAGGTTTAGCGGCTGTGGCATTTGGTCTTCTTATACCTAGGGTGACACTCCACATTTCCTGGGGCAATGTGGTACTGAGTCCCCCATCTCATGGGAAAGCAACACGTCCGAGTGTGGCCAGAAACATGAATAACACACCATCCTAAGAGACTGAATGCGTTCAGCACTGTTGCTCTGAGGAGGAGGCTGCCCTCTCTGAGTAGATGAGTATATTATGCGATCCGATCCAATTATGACAAAAACAGCAATTTAATTCACATTCATTTAACCATTAGCTTCAATAACAGTGATGGCACTGAATTTGCAGCATGACTGGCACTGACAATACCTGAAACGAAGCACTGTAAATATTACTGCTGGGAGATTCCTACAACAGCTGCTGGGTCTTACTGTAAAAGTCTCTTTCCTCAAGGGAGGGCTTCCTGTCTGACAGTTTTACAATGCTTCTTTGTTCAGGGGACAGAGACTAGTTTCCTTGGAAAATTACAATAAGAGGCAACTGTGATTCTCTGTCAGTGGTACACAATGTACAGAAGCTTAGAATTTCACATTCAGATTTGAAAGCGAAAAGCTTACTCTTTCTTTGAAATGCGTTATTTCAGTGGGAACTCTCCCTTGTAAATAGTAAATGTTATTCATTCATTCATTCATTCATTCATTCATTCATGTTTTACAGGGACAGGATCCAATCATTTGGCTCAAATACAGCAAGGTTCTATACACTATCCTTTGGGATACTCACAGTCAGGTTACGCATCTTTTATCTTTAAGTAGCATCTTCTCTGAACTCTTCTTTATTAATTTCTACCAGCTTGTGGTTACTTTGTTATACTCTGTAATCATCTCTCCCTGATTTTTAATAAGAAGCCCTATTGTGTTTATGGAAACAAACTCATTTTTCCAGTGATCTCCTCACAGCTGAGACCTGCTAAAGTCTCCTAGTGTGGGCCCTCTAATACAGAAGCATATATTTGTAGGATTGTTGATGTTTCTGTGATTTAGATGGAATGCTGCCCATTCAGGCTAGCCGTCGTATATGTTGAATGTTAAGCAGAGGTATTATAGGTGAGGATTCTGAGTGATAATGGGAAACAGGACTAGGACTAAATACTATAGAAAACCTTTTTTTTTTTTTTGATGGTACAAACAGAACTCATTCCAAAATGTAACATTCTCTCAATTGTCATTATTTTTTTGGTGTGTGTTTTGTGCGTGTATATGTACATTTGTTTGTTTGTTTTTATATATGGCTTTATAAGCACATTTTTGGTGGTATCTGACCAGTCTAAAAGCTAAGGTCACTTTTTTTCTCTAGGTACTAACACTTCAGCTTCCTTACTAGGAGTTGTTTCCTGGCAAGAAGGTTTGCATGGGGTCTCTCCAATCCCTGGCCATAGTGTTCTGGAGTGTATTGGATGATTATCTTATACTGTTTGATCCAAACATTACCTCCCCCACCAAAGAAAAACAGGCATTTAATTCATATTCAGGTAATCATTAGCTTACAACCATTTTTTCTTGCAATTTGTAATTAAGAGATAAAGAAAGTTGAACAAGTCTTTTGTAGCTAAAAATCAAAATTAAAGTATAAGCTTAGAGTGAGTGTTACCATGTTCTTAACATATCAAACACTCTGTTTCTTAATGAAATGAATCTTCAATGTATGTTCTTAAGGTTTGTCTTTCTGAAACATTCTATGAGATATCACGTTAGACTTTCCTAAGTTCTTAACATCGGATCTTAATTTCCATCCTGGTATTAATCTTGTTCTAGAGGACCTTTCTTAATTTGAGAACCACTACTATCTTAAAGACTGTTTTGACCACTTTTATATTCTTTAAATTATACTTGAGAACTCAATAGTTTATTCTTTAGTTCATCTCCATCTTGTCTTATGTTAACAGAAGAAAGCAGATACACCTTCTATATTTCATCGAGAAATACCCATCATTATCTCTTCAAGTTAACTAAGTACACTTCACATTTTCCACATTATTCAGGGTGACAGTTTTACTTAATTTTCTTCAACTTTATAAAGTGTTTCCATTCTCATGGCTTTTAATAATATTTTCTTCCCAGTCCTCAAGGTCCTTCTAGCTTTCACCATAGGTTTCCTCTAAGCTTGGCCTGCTTCAGTTTGGTCCCAAAGCCAGTGTCTCCCACTTTAGGTTTTAATTATAAATAGTGTAGCATGGTTTGCTATAGTATGGCACTATATCTAATATAAAGTATTTTATAGATCTTTACTTATAAATTCAAATTTTTCTTTGCTTGTTTTATTGTTGCCTAATAACCTACCCCAGTTGTGACAGAGAAAGCCACTTTACTATGATTCTGGATTCGGTGAATCAGAAATTTGGACTCAGGAAAATGATGCGGCTTATTTTTTCTCGTAATGCCTGGAGCCTCAGCTGGTGTTTTGATGTTTGGGGGCAAAAACATCTGAGATGTCTTGACTCAGATGTTCCGCTCTTGATGGGGATCCCAGCTGAGCCTGTAAACCCGAGCACCTGAAAATGGACTCTGCGTGTGGCATAAAGACTTCAGGGAAGCTGCACATCTTATTTGGTTTTAAAAACAAGGTTCTAGAAGCTGCATTGACTTTCATAACCTTAAAACTGAAGTTACACAGTATCATTTCTACAATACTCTATTGGCTAAAGCAGCATATGTCCAACCAGACAAAAGGAAAAATGATATACGCCCAATCTCTCAATGAAAGGCATGTCAAACTAACATTGTAGAAGAGTTTGTGGGATGGAAAATATTGTTACATATATCTTTGGAAAGTATATTTCACACATTGACTAACATAATTCCACATTTTTATGGCAGCATTCCTAAAGCAAACAGAGCAGGTGACCTATTATCAATGAATATACATTTTCCCTAATATCCTACATAAATATATTTTAATTTTGAAGGAAAAAATATACAAACTCTAATCATTTTTCAATGTGGGAATTATAATCCATGTCTCCACCAATATTTTGTACCAACTCACTTATTTTACATAAGTAAGGTATGCTGCAGAGAGGCAAGGACACTTAACCTTGGTCACAGGCTGCATGCTATGTAGCACTGAGGTTAAAATCCACATTTTAACTCTGTTCAATGGTCCTTCAATTAGGCAAAATAGCCTTTTATCAGGGCTACTGATTAGAATATTTTCATAGGAAGAACTATCTTCCAATCACTTTATAAATTACTCTATTCCAAAGTGATTTCACATGAATAATCAAAACAGGACTAAGACAATTAAAAAATCAAGAGTAACTTCATTTGAATGAACAACTTGTTAAGTCAATCCTCTTTTCAAAGAAAATCATAGCTTTGGCTTGGTTGTGATTTAGATACATATTGATTTATTCCATGGGCAGTAAGGCACCAAAATCTCTATTTCAGGAAGCTAAATTGAAGTTAAAAACTAAATTACCATAAAATGTTCAAATGTAATGAAAAACTTTAACTAATGGTGAATCTCTTCCTAGATATCTACCATAGAAAAAAGTGTATATGTCAAAATTTAGTTTTCCTCAATCTCTTTAAATATCATTAGAGAAAAGGCAACCTATTGGCTATTAATTCCCATGATTAGAGAACCAAGTTAATGAGTCTTAAGTTAATGAAGAGGAAGAAAACTAAGAAAAAAAATATTATTTTTATCACCTTAAATTGCACGTTCCCCATTTGACTGTTTAATATTAACCAGGCATCTCATAAAACATGGACTTTAAGGTAAAAGATTTGAGTGCAAGAGAAATTACTTAAGATAAAATATAAATAGTATATGAACAAATCTAAAACATCTATTATCTCAAAAAACCATTTAAGACTCTATGATGTCAACCTTGACTACTAATAAAAATCCAATTTAAAACTTCATTGAATTATATCTTGGTTAGTGAGGTTAATCAAGAGATAACAGGTAACCTTTGGTTAACAAACAAAATATATATATGGAAACACACACACACACACACACACACACACACACACATTTTTTTCTTCCTGAAGCAATTGTAGAAACTGATATCAAAGGAACTAGAAATTAATGAAACTCTTTTGTATCAACCTATATACACAGATAGAGCTATTTATTTTTATGTGTGTTTATCTATAAACATTTAATGTACTAATATTCCTTAACATAGTCATCCTCCTTTTGGGAATTCAGGATTAAAAAAAATCTTAAGAGGAACCAAAAAATTACAATTGTGAACTATTTTAAAGATAGACTTAAAAAAATATATATATATACATACATACATACATACATATATATATACACATACATACATATATATACATACATACATATATATATACATACATACATATATATACATATATATATAAATCTTTGTGTATATTTGTGTATAAAAATAAATTAAATGAAAATAATAAGATGCTAGTTAATAAATTTTGGAACATAACCATAGAACAAAAATGGAAAGCAGTATTCAAAAGTGAAAATGCTTTGAGTAGGGTATGATAGTTTGGATTATGGGCATTTATAATTCTATTTTCCTTCAATGTTATTAAAACATAAGGGCAAAATACCTAATCTCGAGGAATTTTGAGAGATTCATGTCAAAGAATATTGCTCACTACTAGAAACCAGTTTTCTGTCTTTGTAGACGTATTTTTAAAAGCATATTTACAAATAACCCCAAATTTTATGACTTTGTTCCAATTGTTGTAAAGTAGCAAGGTAACTTTCTTATTCTAAATCTTCAGTCCTTATGAATGACAACACCATCCACTGCACTGTTCAGCCCTGAAAAGTGAGTGCCACCTTCATGTTCTCTCTCACTTTCCCCCATAAAGTCAACCACTGCGTCTTGTTGATTCTATCTCTTTAATAACTCTGGGGTATGTACACTGGGTGTGTGTGTCTTTTAATCCACTTCTAAGGCTTTATTTTCATCCCACGTATAACTGAAACAGCATCAATATTATCTCTTTCTGATACATGTATCTCACATCCATCTCTCTCACAGCCTGCACCTAGAATTTTTCTAATGCAAAAAAATCCATCATCATCATCATCATCATCATCATCCATGTTACTCTCCCGCTTAGAAAGCTTTGTTGCTTCTCCATAACATTTCCATAAAAAATTCAAACCCTTTTTTCAGTTTAGAACCTACTTTTTCTTAAAACTTTAAACTTCATGGCCTGATACTCTCCCACACAAGCTCTTGTCTATAGATATATCAGCAAGTAACGGTGCCCTTCAAAGGATACATTTTTAAAGTGAAATTCTGTTCTTGGGTCTTTACCAGACTAAATGTAGAAACTGTCATCTTTGCTGTTTATGAAGAATAAAAAAAAAGTTGCTATGTCTCAGGAAAGGTGACAACAGCAGAGGGTCCCTGGGTTGGATCTGAAACTGCCTAATGTCAGGGAAAGGAAGTGCTCCTTCCTTGGGCCTTTGACAGTCACGGCAACTTTCAGCATTGCATGTTCGGAGCCAGACACTGCCTTCATCTGCTTGGCAGAGGGGAATAGAGATTGTAGACAGGCTGCCAAGTTTTAAACAGAGGGGTTTAGAGATCCAGAGCAGGGACCCTCAAGGACCTGTGGGTCTAGTCCACCAAGTTCATGCCCAAGGACTTGGCAGGCAGTGAGTCGTCCTCATTAAAATCCAGTTTGGATCATGGCACGTTTTCATTGGCATCCAGCTGGTAGCCAAGGAAGAATACAGATAATAGGGAATAAAACGCAGAGACGAATACACGTATACACACACAAACCAAAATTCTCAACTGGAAATAGGCAAAATATCAAACTTGCGTCTAATAGTTGTCGACAAAATGCTGTCCAGGTAACTCCATGCCTCCAGAGCCTTCCTTTAATCATGTTCTCATTTCTTTTTATCTTTTTTTCTTGCTGCCCTAATTACTCCCCACTTTTAATATCCCCACACTGGCTTTAATTAAACTTTCTGTAGTTTCAGTTTGTTTGCCAGGGAGGTTGGCTTTCACTCTCAAAGTCTAGCCCAATTCTCGTGTCCAGGCAGTCAAGGTTATCAGGAAAGTTTGTCAGAACCTTGCTTCCTCAGGAGTTTCTCTCGTCCTCGCTCTGTGATTTCTGTGATTAGTCAACTCGAGCACGGCCCAGAGGAGCAGCGCTGTTTTCCAAGATTAGAGAGATTGATGCTCTGCACACATCTTCTCCCCTGTCACTTCCTCTCCTCATTCCCCACCCTAATTGAAACGTACTTTCATCACATTTTGATTTTACAAAATCTATTTAATCTTCTATTTAGTTTTCTGTGGGTTTTGTACTGTTGGAGGAAATATCTGCAGCCAGCTCTGTGATGCAGGGTGAACTGCTGAGGCTTCTGGGAAAATGAGTTATTTTTATTACTGGCGCAATGCTATTTTGCTACCTGCTTACAACTCGTTATAATGCCACAATCACAAATCTATTGCTAAGGTCATGAAAGGGATTCCATTATAAAAACTATATTTTTAGGTTTTATGTTCTTCATCCAGTGAAATTTTCTAAGGCAAAATTCTACTGGGGATTGTCTCATGACGAACCTATCTTTTTTAAAGGAGAGTTGAGGAATAATTAATAGCTTTAGGGAAAATGTTGATTGTCAAATGAGAATAAAAAAATTATTGATTTTTTTGGAGAAAACATTCACTCATTTATTCATTCAAAGTATATTTATTTAGCATTGTGGTAATAGGCATTAAAATGAGAGAATATGAAACTGTCTCCCTCTTGCAGTATGTTCAGAAGTTGGGAAACAGGTAGGTAGAGACATCATTACAAGTTGGTGGGCTAGGTACTGAAATAGAGGTATAGTAAAATGGAGATAGTAAAATATAAGCAGGGAAGAAAGATCATCAATGGACCAGAAATTTAGGGAAAATTTTTGAATTATAAAGAATAAATGGAAAGAGAAGTGGAAAAATAGTGTCACATACCTCGCAGGAGTTGTGTGGAAGAACTCTAAGCCTACAGTTAAGATATTAAAAAGTGGGAGGTGTTAAAGAGAAAACAATAAGCCACTTTCCACAATGAAGTCCCTTATGCTAAGCCTCACGCTGCCCAACTGAGACTGAATTACAGTTCCGGCTCTTACAGAAGTGGAATTTTAACCAGCCAATCAGGAATCCTCTGATCAGCACTAGTTAGGTAATCAGCTTCATAAATCACTGAATTTCCCTATACAGAAAGTAGTTTTGCAATAACCATTTTTTGCCTAGTACAACTTGTTCCTTTTCCTTGTTCCTGTTGCCTTCTGCCTATAAAATCTCTTGCCTTGTACAGCTTTTCAGAGTGACTTTCCATCTCTCAGACCAGATGCTGCCTGATGCGTGAATTACCGAATAAAGCCAATAATATCTTTAAAAGTACTCAGTTGAGTTTCTATTCTTTAACTGAGGTAATGGGGTACCCCCTGCATTATTGAAAGAAGGGCTATATTCAGAACAGCAAAGATGCAGGCACCACTGCATTTTCCTCTGACTCGGAGAGTGAGTGCAGGCCCTAGGGCCTGAGGGGATAGGGCCGTGTCCCAGAGAATTTGTTTCTACTGCTGAGTGACTCTTTTCACCCAGAAGAAAGAGCCACTGGAAGGCCAGTCACCACAGTGAATCTAAAATCACCAGGTAGATGCCACTAGTCAAAACAGTGAACATGCTATAAAAGATGAAAAGGAAGGAGAAATTAGAAAAAAAAACATAACTATCTAAAAAATAAACTATTATAAACAATATTGCTATTGGGCACATAAAAGTAATATAAAAGGCATTAAGTGAAAAAGCATTGAATATTTTAAATGGATAAAAATTCAATCATGAAGAAGACATAAACTCACTGACTTCATTTAAATTCAATGGCTTCAATAAATCAGAAACAATTTTTTAAATGCATATTGATTCTTAACACACTGCTCTAAAAATTGAATAGTTCAGGTAAGACGATAATTAAATAAGAAAATAAGGTGTAGAAAATTCAAAATAACTCAGCAAGATTTAGTATCATTTATGTATATGCAATTATAAATGCATATATGTACACACATATAAGTGCATATAAACTGAATGTAATCATGTTATTTCTGCCCAAAATAAAAGTATACAATGTTTTCAAAGATACATGACACATTACCTGAAAAATTGACCATGTATATTCCATTAACAAAGAATACATTCTAAAGAGAAGGGGGAAAGGGGGATTTAAAGGATGAAGGAAAACATCGGATGAACAATAGGCAACGGATATTCTAGGAGAAGGAATGGCTTGGAGAGGGTTGCCTATTCAGGAATTCTGAGACTTTAAAAATGCCTTCAAACAACCTACAGCAAAGAGTAGCCACTTATTGGAAGGAGCAAGGAACGCGTCTGTGGGGCTTTGGTTGGTCCACAGAGGCAAGTCTCCCACAGTCTGGAAGCGCAGAATGGCGCAGGGAGCCACCTCTCTGTCTTTTCCCTTCAGCCTCTCTCTCCCACAACACCCCTAGCCACATCATATGTTGCCTCATATTTTCTGTTTTTTATCTGTTTTTTATTCTTTTCCTTTCCTCGATTTTTTTCTTGCTTCTCTTGGCAGAATAGCATCCCATAAGTCTTAGAGTTTCTCTCAAGGCAAACATGTAATAGGGCTCATTCCTATTAGACAGGGAAACTTGGTTCCCTACCTATTTAGTACATACTATGATGGCAAATTCTTTAAGATATTAAGAAGTACAAGTAAGAAGGTGACAGTAAGTGTGGTTGGAAAAGGGAGCAGAAATAAAATTATTAAGGATCTCGGTTCTATGCACCCTCCCTCCACCATAGGTAAAAGAGAATATATGAAGAGCCCAAGTAGTAATATGGCATGTCCCAGAGCCTGGAAAATGGAACAGATGCTAAAAATTGAGAAATACAGAGCATGTAAAACACTAGAGATGGGAAGAAAGAACCATATTTAACAGAAGGTTTTTCAATCTTCTAGTTGAGCCTGGTGCTAATGATTGGCACCCATTGACCTGAACAGTCTAATAATAGCCCTTTGCCCTGACTCATTCAGGTCCTGAACATACAACAGAAAAAAGGTAAAATACTGGTAGAGAGGCTTTTGATCTAAAAGTTTAGATACAAAGAATGTGAATAATTAGGCTGATATTTGAATATCTGGATCAAGTATTCATGTTTCTGGGTATAAACCTTGGTTATTTCTCCTTTAATTTGAACTCTTATTTCCTTGGCAAAAAAATATAGGTACCAGGAAAGTAGGTTTCATAATAAACTGAAAGCATATAGAAAGAGCTCTTCTGTTTACCTTTAGTATGCCTATATAAAGCTTAATTTTTATCTAAGTCATAATGAGCACAATATTTTAAAACATAATGGCTTTTCCACATGTGTTTATTCAAGGCAAGTTTTCTTAATTCGTGTTATAAATGTCAAGACTCCAGACTCACTGGCACATACCCAGTCTGACAGGAGCCCTTTTGAAACACCTTTGTTATGCGTCTGAGCTCTGCATGCCCAAGGAGCTCACTCTGTCTCTGGACAGTCCTGACCTAGACATTCTTCTTGCTATTGGACCTAAATCAGTGGTGCTGCAAAACATTGAAAAACTATTTTTTTTCTTGAATAATATATTTAAATATATATTAACCATAATATATTAAAATTATATATATAGCCAATGAAAGTAATGATAGTTCTTTTAAACTATGTAATTGAATCTTCTTTTCATGTACTCTATACTCTCACCATCTCACACTTTTTACTGCTTAAACATCCCTGCTGACTTCAGCTACTGTATTGTGTATTTTCCCCCATGCCTTTCATGATGATAGGTTTTTTTTTTGATAGAACATATTGTCATATTTTAGTTTTCCCCTTAAAGCGAGATGCACTGAACCCACAAAATGGCAAAGGCACATTAAAGTTTGATTACAAGATCTGATGAATGCCTGTGCTTAATATAGTCCAAGAGTCTTTCCAGTTCCGAGATTCTGTGATTCCATGACAAGACCAATAGTGTCACCCTAGCACCCCCTGACATGGCTTCATTTTCAAAAGGAACAAAGTCATCACTCCATGATACATAAACATAACACCATTGTCAGAAAACATCAGTTGTTGCTTTTCCACGGATATCGGTAACAGCTGTTTGTCTGACAACGGAGAAGACCGGGTATTCTGTGTGCTCTGGAGTCGTGAAGCAGCCTTTTATCTCGAGCGTAAAGATGACTCTTTGCCCTCTGGAGATTGAGATGACAAAATCCCATAAGGTAGAACAGTCAGGCTTCGGAATGATGATCGTTTTGAAACATTGCATTTTTCCTTCCTAGCCCAGCGAGTCAAAACCATCTGGCTTTTCGTGTCCCTGTGCTCTTGTTAAAGAATGTTCCCTGAGCGTCAGAGAATTTTTATCTGGTCAATTGTAGTTATTTCCTATTTAAATCTCAGAGCATAAATGTTTCTTATTGTGTTATGGCTGTTGATACTGTTGATTTATCTACCAAAATCTCAGCACATGATATTATCATGTTTTCTAATACCTGATGAACAAGATGAGATGAATGTTGTCTAGACTCTTATTTCTTTGGGTGATGTGATAGTTAATTTTATGTGACAACCTGACTAGATCAACAGATCCAGATATTTGGTTAAACATAATTTCTAGATGTGTCTGTGAAGGTGTTCCTAGGTGAGGTCAGCATTTGAATTAGAAGACAGTAGGTTGTTCTCCCCCAAGTAGGTAGGCCTCATGAAATCCACTGAAGGCCCAATAGAACAAAGAGGTGGAATAAGGGGGATTCACATTTCCTCCCCACCTCATGGCAGAGCTGGGGCATCCAATCTGCTGTCCCAGTGACTCCTGGTTCTCAAGCCTTTAGTCTCAGGCTGTATTCTACGCCATCAAGCTCTCAGACCTTCTAACTATGCCACCTGCTTTCCTGGGTCTCCAGCTTACAGATGGCAGACTGTGGAACTCCTAGGCCTCCATAATCATATGAGCCAATTCCTTAGAATAAATCTCATCTCATCTATCTATCTATCGATCTCTATCTCTCTCTCTCTCTCTCTCTCTCTCTCTCTCTCTCTCTCTTTCTCTCTCTCTCTCTCTCTATCGATCTATCTATCCATCATCATGCTTTTTGTTTTCCTAGATAACCTAATAACAGATGACCAGTATAAAAAGAATGCTAACTAATCAGTCTGTAGACATTTGTGAGGAGACTGTCCCACAAAGTTCTGTACTTGGAGAGTGAAGTAAATACCTGTTGTTATTTATAGAAAAGATAAAACTTGGATAAATTGGCTAGCTATCTCGCTATAGATAATCAATATCAACAACTCTAAAAAAGGTAAGAGTAAACACTTATTAAAATAAATTTTAAGAAGAGCTGTTGTTTATCAGAGTTTCTCTTTTATTTTCTCTATATTACTTCTCATCCTTCCTTCATACAGCACCATCTTCATCAGCAGCCAGTCACACTACACCTACAATTATTTTGTTTCTGTTTTCTCCTCATGCATATCCACTGCCTAAAATATCATTCTTACATTGTTAACCAAATGAAGTGTACTCAACTTTTAGAACTCTGTCTAACGTTACAACATGTTATTTGTTGAACAGCAAAAGATACACATAAATTAAAATAAGCAGATAGATAAATAAGTAGATGTCTTCTATGCTCCAGGCAAAGTGTTAGGCTGCCAAAGGGTACAACGGTGATCAAGAGAGATTCAAGTTTGCACTAAAGACTCTATTCTTTAATGGAAGAGACAAATTAAAAAACAAGCACAGGAAAATATGAATAAGACAACAAATTATGGTATTAAAAAAGGAAATGAAAAAAGTTAATATAGATAAAAAAAGAGGGATGATCTATTTTTGATAGCATTTTTGATAATCACTAAAGTTGAGAGTCAGGGACTAGCCAAATAAAGTATAGGCACATAATTGATTGTGGTGGTGAAGATAATCCACAAACAGAGAAAAGTCTCATATATTCAAGAGAATAAAAGAAGATGAGTTAAGTGTGAGTAATATGAGCAAAAGATAGTGGCACAGGATGAGGATGGAGGAAGACAGAGACAAGACCATTCAGTTTGTGAGGTGTAAGCATTTTTTTCCATGTTCAATGTGAAGCTGCCAAAACCTTCAATTTTGACTGGCTTTATTTCAATCGATATGCAATTAATATAAAGTGATCAGATCTCAAGAGGTCAGTTAGATGAGTTTTGACACATGTAAATACCCATGTAACTACTATCCAAAACAAGATATAGAAAATTACAACCCTCTCAGAAAGTTCCCTATGACCCTGTTCCAATCAAATTCCTTCTCACCATTCATCCATTACCAAATCCGTTATAGCAACCATGATTCTGATTTTATTTATTATAACTTTCTTTGTTTGTATTTGGATTTCAAATAAGTGGAATCATACAATACGTAGCATTATAAATTTTAAACGTTTAAAATATCACACCTTGTTTTGTGCATGCAATTTCATTAAATAGAGGAAATGGGTATACTATTCAGAATATAATATCGACAGTACAGATTTAAATGGTTTTATACATTTATATATAATATATATTATATATAATTATGTATATAAAATGTTAAATCTGTGCTTATGTGTATAATCTGTGTGTGCATACACACACATGCTAAATTAAGGTGGCATGTAGATAGAGATAACTAGACAGATTTGAGATCACTTTTATACCAAAGTTTCTAGGACTTGTTCATGATATATTATATGAAGTATACTGGGGGAAAAGGGAGTAAATTGGATGTCTCTTTGGGCAACAAGGTAGAAAGAGGCTGTGATACAAATCAAAAGATAAATTCTGAACAGTGATGTTTGAGATACTTAGGAGATTATTCCAGGGCAGATATAAAGTAGGACGTTTAGGTATGCAAATATGAAAAATCACAGAGAGGTGCAGTCTGAATTTGTAAATCTAGAAGTAATTAGCGTATCAATGGTGTTCAAATCCTCTGGATTCAAAAACAATATTGGGGAGGTGGGGAGAGGTAAATTTGGAAAAAGTGACTATAACTAAACCCTGGGGAAAAACAACAAATAGATTTGAGATAGAGTACAGCCTGCAAAGGGAAATGAGAAAGAAAAAGCCAAGAAATAATTAATAGAAAATCAGTAGAGAGGAGAGTTCTAAAAGTCAAGATAGAAGTGTTTCAAAAAGTAATGGCTTACTGTTTTTGAAAGGTAATGAGAAATGTAGTATGATGAGGAGGAAGAAGACCATTCATTTTGCAGTATGTTAGGCTTTAGTAACTTTCTAAGAATAGTTTCAGTAGAATAAAATAACAAGAATAGATCAAAATGCACTGAAGAGTGACAGGGATGTAAGTAAATGCAGACAGTATATGTAGACAGTACTTTTGAGAAGACTGAGCGACAGAGAGTAGAGGGTAGTCACAAAAAAACATGATATCTAAGCTTTAATTTCTGGACTGTACTTAACCAATGAGCATATAATGGGTAATCTAAAAAGAGAAAAAAGAGTCAGTAAGGAAGTAGAGGTATGAATCAGAGGTGTTTTTGGAAAAATATATGTCATCTATTTTGATCAGAGCGCAGTAGATGTGGTGGGTAGTGAGTGGAGATAAGGCAGGAAAGACTATGAGTTTATATTAGGCAATGCTAGAGAAAGCAAAGATATATCTATGAGCAATTAGTTTAACAGATTAGATGGGACTGTGGCCCTTCGACTTGGAAAACACATCTGTCTTAAAAATCCCATATCAAGTTCTCTGTCAGTCTTAATGCCAATGAATCTGTTCCTTTCTGTCCTTTGTCTTATTATATCTTCAAGCTTTCCTGTAGAACTGATCTGAATAAAATCTGGTAAAGGAACAGACTACAAATGTCACCTATAGTAGCTTTGAATTTTCTAAGATTTGCAATATTTTCCTTTTCTGGTCACCAGCCAGGATGTATTTCATTTCTCAGTTTTGTGGAACAACAACTAATTACCACTACTTTTAAAGAGCAATTCTGTTCTCTGGGGCAGACAGAGAGCCAACATTGAGGGGCGTTCTGTATCCCAGAAGAAAAGGTTTCCTAGCCAGTCATAGGTGTCTCTGTCAGAATGCTGTGATGCCATTGCGATAGGGGCAACAGAAATAAGAAAGTAATTTTGTAGTTCCTAAAACTCCAAAATTGAACTACACAGCTACTAGATAAGTTACGTCAGAGATAAGAAAATTGTAGTAAACTTTATCCAAATTCCTAAGCAGTGATGCAGTCAATAGTTAAGAAATGCATAGACTTGAGCTTTTGGTATAGCTAAATTTAATTATATGGCACATACTAAATTTAATTATGTGGTACATACAAGCATTCAATTTTGTGAAGGTGAAACTAGGATACCTTGCAATAAAATGAACATTGCCATCAAAGTGTTCAAATTTGCAGATTTAATGTACTTCAATATAGCTTCATTTTATCACCATTCAATTGCAAAAAAAATCAACTCATCTAGGAATTAATATCTAGTATAGAGAATGACACCATGATGGTTTCTATTTTACAATGCATGGGAAATAAAGGAATGTAAGAATGATCATATGAAACTTATTTGATGACAGTTAACAGCCTCCCCCCAGTGGTCTTTAAAATAAACACACACACACACACACACACACACACACATCATTTTAAGGTCTCTCTAAATTGAAAGAAAGAGGTATTAAATTGCAATAGACGAAGCTCACTTTTCAGCCCTCTGACCTTCCTCCTCCCATGTCCTTATCATCCAACCTGCTACTCTGACACCTCAAGTTCTAATTCTACCATGTCCTCAATACATACTATACAATCTTTAAATTGATTAAGTAGCAGTCTAGGTATGATCCAAAATAAGATGTGATAAGAAGCACATACAATATTTAAGATAGAATATCCACATTTTACACCAGATTGAATGGGAGATAATTGAATGATATAGAGCTGGATGTGGCTAAGTGGGGTTTAGTGAAGATTTTGTGATTATCCAGTCCTTTCAATAGATTCAGACAGGTAAAGTTTTAGGCCAAATAAAATTTACTTTGAAACCTCATTGCATCATTAAAATTAACAGGATTAACCAGATAATTGGCAAAACTTTGTTTCTGTTTGTGTTATATGAAATGGTTTCAGGTGACACTGCTGTCCCAGGTGTATATTAGACACAGCTGGGATGCCATCTGTGGTCCTCATTGCCTTGTTATTTGGGTTACAGAAGCAGATTTATCTTTGTTTTTCTTTTCTAAGAAAGCATGGCATCATTTTAAAGAGTATATTTGCATCAGACTGTTTTGGATTTCATCATTATTATAAGACCTTGGATGAGAGTCTCAATTCCCTTTGGCCTTAGTTTTCTCATCTATAAAATGGAAAAAAAATGTGCTAAGCAGATAAGATTATTGTGAAAATTAAATGTGTCATCATATATGAAACATATAGTATGATGTTTTGCATGCATTCATCTCCCCATGAATGTTTTTATACACTGCTTATTATGGTAGCATCATTATTAATACACTTGTGAAGTCCAGTAATGTTCCCTCAAGTTATTGAGTTTCCTATTAATGATAATCTTTGAGCACTTAAAAAGCAAAAACAATGGATTAATTCATATTGAGTGGAGTCTAGCTAATTCAAGAAAGCAAGACAATTTTTAAATGAAATTAAATATTTATTTATAGCATATAACCTGGAACTATTTATTTAACTATTGTTCTCTTATTTAAAAAGGCAAACATGTCCAGTTAGCACTTTTCAAAAGATAGACAGACTGATTCCATAGCTTAGAATAAATTGGAACTGTTCAGGTTGAAATAAATCATATATCTATGAATTTATGAATGTACTATAGACATGTTTCTCTCATCTTTAAATATTTTTCTATAATAAATCTTTACTTTTAAATATATACCAGAAAGAAACATAGCAGTGTAGACAAGAAACAAATATGAAGCACTATGTTGAAAAAAATGGTTAACTTTCTAGCATTTTGTTTTCAGGTCACCAAGCTCAAAAAAAAAAAAAAAACAAAAAAACTTGTAATAAACCTAAGTCAGGACTCCTCTCTGAGCATCTTTTGTCTCTTTGGGTTTATTTCTGCTTTACATGTTTGATAAGAGAGTAATAAGTCACACTGAAGTTGACTCAAGAATCACACCCATTTTTTCAATTTGTTTATGAGTTACTCAGGACCTAAAGACAGAATCATCGATTACTTCAATTAACACTAAAACTTAGTTTTGACTTATGAGTTTTATCAGACTTCCATTTACATTAAGGTCTAATTTCTAAACCTAAAAATGAAAAAAAAAAAAAACCTCATAGGTGTTCTAACTTACTGACAGGGTACTTGGGCGGGGACCATATGTGCTTAGATTGTCTCTGAAGAGATGGATTTCTTCCCATCAATATTTTCAAGCTTTACTTTTCCCACAGCTTCTCTGACCTTGACTAAAATATAACCCCCCTCCCCCTACCCCTTACAGATTCTTCTAGGTTCCTCTGCTTTTTCTGATGAATCAAGGTAAGACCGATGGCTTGTTAACCAAACAGGTTTTCTTTGAGGAAGAATCTATTCATTCGTTTTTCACATTTAAGCACATATTAATACAGTCTCTGCATTATGTTTTAAATAAAGCTATATGTGTATCTGGAATGAATCTGGAAAGCAAACAGTAAAATGCTGGAAGAAAATCTTAACCAAATTTTTCTATTCACACTGAAGATTAAGTAAAAAACATTTGGCTAATATTTCACCTCAATTTCTATGTCATATCAACATTTTGAAGAATAAATTTTTCAATAATCATGAAATATAGAATCTTTTTTGCCTCTTTAGAATTACTCCTTACATTGCACATATAAAACTTAAAATATTCTTTGTAAAAATGTAAAAAATTAAATTTTAAAAAATTTGCTCCTATAAGATAAGTGTGGATATGGAATTTTAACTCTTCCTGATTTGTGATGTCATTGATAATCTAATTCCACTGGTCAACTGAAGTTAAAAGCTAGAGAATGAAGGATGATCTGAATGTCACATAGATAGAGAACAGTTTTTGATATACTACTTCACAAAACAAAAAAATCATAGTATTGAGGAATCTTTTAAGGAGGTATTTGAATATGTTGCACATCACAAAGAACTGTCTCTGGCATTTACAGATTAGACACTTGGAGTTCAAAGAACTCCAGTGACTGGCCAAATGTCATTCTATCTTTTGGATCATTGCTGGGGCTCACTTCTGTTTCCTCCTGCATGCCTACGGTATTTTAATTCATCTTTACCTTGTGACCGCACTGCTATTTATCCATTCCTAGTATATAAATGAAAGACAACTTCTCTCTGGATCTGGGGAGGGGAAGTAAGATGTGCTGCCATTGGAATGAACATTTCCAATGTAGAACAGTCTTGCATTGTCTCAGCTCAACCTGTCCCAGGTGGTCTTCCTGGGCTTCACTCGTCTCCACCATCTATGTGGTTGCCATGGACATGGCTAGCTGCCTGCGTAGAGGTATTGGCTTAGGGTTCAAGAGGTAGGAGAGGAAGAAACCCACATTAGTTATTTCTTTAAAGTAGTATCTATATATACCCACTATAATAGCTATAATGCTGGGTGCTGGCAAGTATGTGCAACAAGAGAAACTCTTACACATGACTGGCAGGTGTGTAAATTTTCACAATCGCTTTAGAAAAGCACTTGGCAAAGCTGAATGTTTGCATCCCCTATCACTCTCAACTGCCCCTTAGGAATAAAGCTAAAAAAATATGGCGGTGAAAGACCAATATTAGAATAATCACAAGACTACCAATAATAGCCCCAAACTGGAAACTACTCACATATCCTTCAAAAGTGGAACAATTAGTTTGAGATATATTCACACATTGGAATTCCACATAACAACAAATATAAAAAATCTTTGACATGAATGAGTCTCAGAAACAATGTTGAATAGAAAAATGTTGAGCAAAAGAGCCCACTGTATGGTTTCATTTATAAAAAGTTTAAACATAAACATTCATCTGTGCTGTTAGATGGCGGCATGGTGATTACTCTTGGGGGTGGGGGCTGGGTAGGAAATGGAAGAGAATGAGGAACTTTCTGAAGGCAGGGAATAGTCTTTGACTTAAATTGGGGCACTGAGTAAAAGATCATTTACTCTGAAAACTCATTGAGATATTAAATTGCGATTTGTGTCCTTTTCTGCATGTCAATAAAATTTGTAAACATAAAGACAGCTCCTCCTCATTTAGACAAAATCGAGTTTATTTTTATTACATGGAGAAGTTTGTTTTTTAACCTTTTTTCTGTCATCTCCATTTTTGTATTTCATGTGCTAGATGTAAAGCTCCGATCAATCCTTTCACCTGATGTCTCAGATGTATTTTTCTCTGGCGTTCAGGCTTCTTTGTAGCTCTGTCTTCCCCTCACACTCCTCTCCCACCAGGTCTCTGGGCCTCTGGGCAGGCAGCCTATTCCAGCATTTTCCCACCCACTGCCAATCAGTGCGCTGTCAATTCTCCTGCCTCCCATTGTCATTGCAGAGTGGAGCTTTCAGAGCCTGCCATGTTGGCAGCCTTCAATGCCTCCCCCTGGGGTTTTGAAATCTCATTTTGTGATGGCCCCAGGGCCTGCCAGGCCTGGGTCACTTCCAGCACCTCTCCTGTGAGAGGTTCCCTCCCTCGGCATTGTCCAGCCGGGTTTGTATTATTATGATTCTGGGTAATGGGCTTTCCACCCTTTAGCTGTCAAAAGCTCACCCCACACTTTATTCCCACCGTCTTTTAATTTTCACTTTGTAACTGAAAGCAAAACAAAACAAACACAAGGTTTATAATCACCTCAATTTAACATTTGAAGTGAAAAAAAAAAAAAAAAGAAAGAAAAAGGAAAAAAAAATTGGCAGTGTCTGAGTGCCTTTGAAAGCCTCAGCTGCCTGTTGATTTCTCCTGTTTTGTTCCATTTTCCTCTTTGTCCCCTTTCCCGTATAGCCATCCCCTTCCCCCTTCCCGGAGCCTGAGAACTGTCCACGTGGTGATAGTTCTCAATACCACTCCCCTAAATCTTTTAATCATGGGTTTTAACCTCTGATGTCTAGCAGCTTGTGCACTATCAAGTCAGTAGTCTTGTCATAGCACCAGTAAAGGAGTTGGAGAGCTATTAAAATCAAAATAATTGTTTTGGAAATTGTGATTGCATGCCGTACCCACTAGTGCAGTCATGGTTATGAGAGCATGAATCGGTTTTTCCTCTGTAACCAAATGTTTTGCAAAACTTTGTAATTTGGCATATTCCATGACCCAGGCCCAGCACTAGATAAGAGCTTCCTGTAGGAGGTTATAAAATATTCCTTACATTCTAATATAATCAGGAAAATAAACATTCAAACGTGCAATGAAATGAAACTTTAAAACTGGATTTGAGTGCCTATTTTGCCATCAGCTAACTATTTGAGACCCCTTTTAAAGAAAAATGCCTTGATACACACCCAGAATTTTAGAGGACAATTTTCAGAACTGCATAAAAATGATTATGGTAGGCATCCTCCAAGATGGGCCATAATAACCTCCGCTTCTTGAATTCACAACTTTGTACAATGCCCTCCAATTGAGGGTGACTTGGTTTTCTGAATTGCTTCTAAAATGGTGGGACGTCATTTCCAAGATTAAGTTACTAAGAAACTGTGGCTTCTATCCTGGATTCCCTCTCCTGCCTGTTCTGAGGGAAGTCAGCTGCCATGTTGTGACCTGCCATGTGGAGGTACCCACAGGACAAGGAACTCAAAGTGGTCCTGACCTATAATAGCGAGTGGGGAACTGAGGCCTCATTTCAACTACCCTCAAGTTACCAAATCTTGCCAACAAACATGAACATGAGCTTGGAAGTGCTGAGACGACTTCATTGCAGTCTTCTAAGTCACCTGGAGCCAGAAAACTCAGCGAAGACACACAGCGATTCCTGACCTACAGAAGCCATGAGGTCACATGTGTTTATTGGTGTAAGCCACTATGTTTCAAGGAGGTTTTTCATTCACCATAGAGAGCCTATACAATAATAGTAATATTAAGAATTGTTAGCATTGTGTGCATAGTGTTTGAAAGTTTAATATTCTTTTTAAATGTTACCTCATTTCATTTTCTAAATAAACAAATAAATATTATTTGCATTATTTTTTTTTACCTAAAACTGAGACTCAGAAATATTATGCAAACTGACAGTGCTCACTCAGCTTGTAAGTGTCAGAACCCTAACTGATAACTCTGAAACGTTTGTTCTTCCCAATGAAGAGTGCTTTGTAAACTTTAAATTTTATTGTAAATGAAAGCTAAAAATGCCAAAGATTACAGACATTGGAATTCTACCAAGAGAGCTTTACGTTTAGAATATAATATTCTGAAACCTGTAATTATGCAAACTTCTCAGAGAAATGCACTGCTTTTAATTCCACCAATTCCTGGAATCCTGGTGTTAAGGAGGGTGTTCCTTTGAAAGAGAGAAGAGGAAGATAAAGAACAGAAGTGATATTTTGTGAACTAAAGGTAAAGGAAAGGTAAAGATTCAAAAAGGTTCGGAAACCCACGCTATATCTCACCTATTAGTTAAAACCAAGTAACATTTACAAATATACTGTAATTATCAACCTGTTTAAATCATACTATAAATTTTTAGAAATGACAATATTAATAAATAAATAAAAATTACTACCAAAGGAAATAAATTAGGGGATGACACTTTCTACCTAGTACTGAAAATACTCACACACATAAACACACTAACTCACTCATAAATAAAACATTGTAAATATACATATTTTTATATTATTAAAACAGAACCTAAAATGCCTATTTCAGAGGATTATGTATTTGTAAGTAACCACAGAAATGTGGTGCATTATTTTCTTTTATTCAAAATGGCCCATGTTGCTCGAAATAATACATTACATAGATGTAGATCTAATAATCACCATGGCAACCAAAATATAAATCTTGATATATTATTTTAATAACATTCATAATCATAGAGAGTTGATACTTTGAATTTTTATCTTCTATTCATTCTTAGACTAATTTAAGATAGGATATTCTTTGTAGATTTGAGATTGGGACTTGGATCAATTTTCTATAATAGCTGTAACAGATTACCGCAATTTAGTATCTTAACATAAATTTATTACCTTACCATTCACACCAGAAATCTAAAATGGGTTAGCAGGGCTGTGTTCCTTCTAGAGGGTCTGGTGATAAATCTGTTCCCTTGACTTTCCAGCTTCTAGAGGCCACCTGCTTTCCTTGGCTCGTAGTCTGTCCCTACATCTTCAAAGCCAGCAGCACAGCTTTAAATCAATCTTTCTTTCCTTCTTTTCTTTCTTTTCCTTCCTTCCTTCCTTCCTTCCTTCCTTCCTTCCTTCCTTCCTTCCTTCCTTCCTTCCTTCCTTCCTTCCTTCCTTCCTTCTTCCCTTTTTCTTTCCCTTTCCCCTTCCCTTTCTGTCTTTTCCTTCCTTTCTTTCTTTCTCTCTCTCTCTCTCTCTCTCTCTCTCTCTCTTCTCTTTCTTTCTTTCTTTCTTCTTTCTTTCTTTCTTTTTTCTTCTTTCCTTTCTTTTCTTCTCTCCCTCCCTCCCTCCCTCCCTTTCTCTCTCTCTCTCTCTCTCTCTCTCTCTCTCTCTCTCTCTCTCTCTCTCTCATTCTTCTCTCTCTTTCCCTCCCTCCCTCCTTCTATTTCTCTGATCTCTACTTCCATCAGCACATCTCTTAATTTTGATTCCGACCCTCCTGCCTCCTTCTTATAAGGCCCCTCATGGTTGCATTAGCCCCCTTAAATATTCCAGGATAATCTTCCCATCTTGAGATTTTTTAATTTGACCATATCTATAAAGTGCCCTCTGCCATGCAACACATATATACACAGGTTTCAGGATTAGGGCGTGGACATCTTTGGAACCACAGTTCTGTCTATCATAGCACCTACTTTTGTTTGGTGACGGAACTAAGAAATAGAGGTCCAGGAAAAAACCTTCTGAGAGAATTCATGGGGTTTATTTGGCTTAGAAGAAAAGAAAGGGTCATGTTTTTGTCTGGCCCCTTCACTGTAATGGCAGGGGACTTATTGATGTACAAGTCCAAACATGAATGAACTTGAAAGGCTCACTCATATATCCAATGTTACATCTCATATATTCAATGTCACATACTGCCACCTTCTATTCAAAGAAAGTAATAAAATCAGTATAAAGTCACTATTTCTGACATCTACTATGTGTCCAGTACTAGTCAGGCACTCAGCATCTGAGGATGGAAATATTTTCTCCTAGGGCAATTGAATGCATTGAGTCCCCAACAAGCTTTGCTCACTGTGACTTTCTAGATTTGGTAATGATATGTCCTATTTGACTTTAAACAATAGTTGAAATATAAACAAGACTTAAGAAGATTAAATTGATTTATAAAGGATACAGAAGACAGAGTGGAAAAGGATTCAAGGATTAATGTATCTACTTTTTTTCTCTTCAGGTTGGAAAACTGAGTTCCATGATGGGGGAAAAACTTTCTATTCATAGAGGAACCAAACCTAGAACCCTATATTTCTGACTCCACTTAGTTCGACTTTATAGCTTTGGTTAGAAATAACTCATAGTAAAATAACAACAAAAGCTTCCTGGTAAGCTCCATTTTTCCCCATAGAAATAACAATCTAATACATTAAGAGATTGCCTAAAGAATTAGGAATCTATTTATGATCTGTCCTAATGAAAGTGATAGCAAGCCCTTTAAAAAAGAGATAAAAAAAATACTTAAAAAAATAAAATAAAGAGCTAATGCCGCCCCTGAATGACCTCATTATTATCAATAAAACTTAACACATGCCAACAATGATAAGGTATTAAAGTTTCAAAAAAAAGGGGGGGGAAAAGACTCAAAGCTATTGTTCCTCTCATCATTATGTTTTATGGTTAATTAGAGAAAGTAAGAAAATCTAAGAGGGTTCTAAGCTCTGCCATGTACCTTTGTGTTACCTTCAGCAAGTTAATTAATATCTTGAGGTTTTATTTTATTTTTCTGTCCATGCTGAAATTTATAATTTCACTAGAAAATGCAGGTGACTCACTCAGATTAGTTCCTTGGAGTGCTTCTGGCCATAGTTCATACTGTTTAAAAACAACAACAATGAAATATACCCACTGTGCTTTATTTTGCATTTAAATCAGAGAATAATGTTAGTTTGATTATAGAATATTCTCAAAGATCAAAAAAAAAAAAAAAACCTGTTCTCTCGTATTTGAAATTAATGAATTTTATAGTTACTTAATCAAAAGCCCATTTAATTCCAATAATGTGACTATCCCCCTGCCGAGTGCCATGGGGGATACAAAAATTATATGTGGGCCTGACTGCAAAGCATAACAACACCTGAAAATGCACCAAATAGTCTTTAAAAATATAGAACATAGTTAAGAGAAAACCAAAAATTTTGGATTCAGTTATTCCTTAAATCCAGTAGTATTGACCTCCTTATAGTTTCTCTAAATGCCAAGCTCTTTCCTCTAAATCTTTTCTTTGGCTGTCTACTATTTAACAGAAGCCACGTCCAACTGTCTAAATATCCGTTTTTTAGTTACTCCTTATTAGTATTTATCATAATTCATTTGGTTTAATTACTCTAGGCCAGAAAATTTTGTAATTATGCTGTAAATATTAATTCATTTTATTTATTATTAATATATTTTTAAAATTTGTGTTTATCAGCCACTTCCCCCACCCCCATTATAGCTACTAATAAGCCCTAGAAAACAGAGAAACCCTATCTTCATTGAGTGAATTAAGTAAGACCTATGGGAGTTTCCAAATTCTCTCTGGAGAAAAGATAAACTGTTGCATGTCAAATTGTCTTATATTTCTGAATCTAATCTGTGAGGGTAGAGTACCCATAAATGTGTACAATATTATGTCTCCAGTATCTAGCATGGTACCTAGCACATATCAAGTAGTTAAATATCCGATCTTTAAATCAGTGATGAAGTGAATAGGTTTTTAAAATATACTTAAGGCCATGTAGATCGGTGGTATGAGATCACATTTTATTTAAAAATTTAACTATGTAGTGCTCAATTATATATGTAGGTTATCCTTCCAAATTGGTTAACAATACTATTCATATAACAAGTTTCCCAGGGCCATCCTCATCCAATGACTGGTCAATAGGACAATACAAAGAACTGATTCCCTCGCCAGATCTTGGAACAACTCTGAAGGACCATGCCAGTTTCATATTTCCTCATGGAGATGGTTGAAGCATCTGTTGCATCTGAATCACAGCTCATCTTCTCATTCTGGCAATCCTAAATTTTTTTCCTTCCATTTTACAGGCAGTGGTTCCAAGAGTGTTTCCAAATAAATCTCTGGCAAGCTCATCTCCACATCAGAGTTTGCTTTTTGGGGCACTCAACCTATTTTTGCTGTTGCCAGGAATATTCTGACAAAGCAGATTCTAGGATGAGATTTTGGAGCTCTATCACTTAACACCCAGCTGGCAGTAAAAGACCCATTACTGACTATAGGTGGAGCACAGATTGTTCTTCACACAAGGTATCAGTGCAATTGTCAACATTTTCACCAGAAATGAACTGAGATAGTATACCAGTTTAAGAAAATATACTTGCTGCTTCCACATATTGGGCAGATGAGAACCAGTAACTATTAGAACAGCAAGATTGGATGACCATGGCTAATTCTGATTACTTTGGGAAAGGTCAATACATATAGGAGAGTGATTATTGATGATTAAAGGCTAAGTGCCATCCACTGTCTGGAAAGATTAGTAGCCTGAGGTTAAAATTTACATGGATATGAATAATGTTTAGAAGGTGAGGGCAAGAAGCATGTAGAAAAACAAAAAGGAGTAGACATAAAGTGCGAAGATTTCAAATTATAATTCAATATGCACCACAGAGCATCCATCATAGAAAAAGCACAAAAGAAATAGGAAGAATTTATCTACATTTCCATATGTTAGCATTGTCTGCCAATAGGGCTTCTGCCATCACCACTCTCTAACAGAGTGTTCAATCCACCAATATGAAATCTCACTTAACATCACCTCAATTGAAGGGACACACTTTATAGCAAAGGTAGTATAGTAATGTGCTCTTGACTATGAGATTTGCAGGTCATATGAAATACCATGCCACCCAGAAGCTGCTAGGGTGGGGCAGGGGGTGGAAATCTCTGCTTTATTCTTATCAGCTTTGCAACTTTGAGCTCGGAATTTAAAGATACTGTTTTCCAAAGGGAAAATGCTTCTACTAGAGAATACTCAAGTCCCTTTGAGATACAAACAATGACTTCCACTTTGGTACTTTGGGTTTCATGAAATATGGCCAGCATTCAAGAAGCAAACCTGTCATCTTGATAGGGGTAATTAACTCTAGTCATCAGAAGAAGCAGGGCTGCTGTTAGTGTAATTGTCAAAATAGGGGCAGAATGAATAAATTTGGAACACACATGAGATTCACTTGGGTGCCTCTTTGAACTCTCTTGCCCAATTTTGATAGTAGGTTTGATAGCAATTGGGCAAGTTTAATGATGCTTACCTAAGACAGGTTTGGTGAACATACGCTCAGGTGTTTCCAGAAAACATATCTGGTCATGCCACCAGGGAAGGCAGCTGAAGGCACTAGCTGAGGGGACGGGGACTCTAGAATGGGTACAGAGGAGGGAGACAAAGAATATCAGATACATCCCTGATACCAGCTGTTAGTCTATCTCACTAATTTTCCTTGTAGCTTTTCCTAGGAATATTGGGGCATCTTCTTGTAGAACTTTATACCCTTCTCCCCAGTAGTACAATCAACAGTAGATAAGGTCAGGGTAAAGAGTAGACTGTACTATACACTTGGATATGTCACCAGATCCTCTTTTAGGAATGAAAAAATCAGCTAGCACTGAACTGTCAGACTGCCCTCAGTTCTAACCCTACTTGGGAATCAAACTTTGGCTGAAGAGAGTTCCCTCCCTCAATGATACACTTCTAATGCAGGGCATTCCTTAACTGAGAACTAATCAATGTGGAGACTCGAATGTTTGTTGTCCATGGTGGAGTCTGGGGCGACTTGAGTTATTCCAGCTTCAGTGCTCCTCATGTGATGGTCTAAAGCTTTGCTGAGACTGCATTGTAGCCTAACATCTCCCTCTGCCCAGTCATGTTTTCTTCCTTTCCCTTCTACAGATGGGCACTCCAAAGAGCACTCTTCCATAAACTTCGATTTTGGATTCTGCTTCCTAGGTAGCTCAATCTGTAACATCCTTTCTCCTTCACACAAAATGACTCGCCCTGTCCCGCTTTTCTCTAATAGGCCATTAATGACTCAATGTCTTTGAACTCTATCAACTTTGAATTTGAATGTAAGAATCTTCTCCTTTGCAAATGCTCCCTTTCTGCTGATTGCATTAGTTGTGACAGAAGGATCACAAGTCAAAAGTACTCACTATCTGGTCCTTTACAGGGAAAATTTTCTAATCCCTGATTTAGATGACGTCCCTTCTACAGATTATTAATATTTCCATAGGTGGAGGTTTAAGTTCACCATCCTCTTTTTATTTTGTTCTACTATGAATTTTTATGTTTCTGATTCTGTACCTGAATTAAAAATAATACATCGGCGACTGCCTATTACTAAGTCCATAACTACTGAAATTATTTCTATTATTAATTGTTTTTGCATAATACTATTGATTTAACATCAACTTATTAAGAAACAAAGAAAAATACTGTCTGTCTGTCTCAAGTAAAATGTACTAACAGAGAGACACACGGAAAAGAAAATTAATAAAATAACCAGCGTAATTGCTTGTGAGACCTATTAGCATAAACCATGAGAAGCCTGACTTTCTGTTTGCTAAACTGTTTTAGACAAGATAATTACATTAAAGTGCTTGGTATTTCCAAGTTATTGCATAATGTCATGAGTCTTAGATGATTTAGTCTAGTTATGCACTTAATAGGGGAATCAATGAAAATGTGCTGAAATTAAAGGGGAAGATTTTCAAAGTGTGCAGGAGGTCTGGGCAGAACCCCCTTTAGTTCTGGACTCTGGGAAGGTCGTGCTGTGTATTACCAGAGGAAGCAGCACAGGCAAAGTTTCAGTGTTGCTCTTCTAGTTACATGGAACTCTTTTAAAAAAATGGAGTTAATTGTCAGAATACTTGTAGCAAAGAACTGAAACAAGAAATGGAAGTGAGTCACAACTGAGGACTTTCTGTTCTCTCTTTCTTAGGGACGTCTTGTTTTGTCATCTCTCACTACTAGCTGATATTTCCTTTATACTTTGGGTATCTTTTTAACTACTCCATGGCATCCATTTACTCATGGTTTCTACTTCATTATGACTGTGGCTTGCAGACTCACATGTGCACAGTTCTAATTAATGAGTTTTCTCTGTCTACCCCTTCTATTTCTGTTCAGGCTTCCCATTTTTTGTTCTTCTAATTTTTCTCATGTAAGATCTCACTGAGAACCTGATTGCCCCAGCTAATTATGTCATGCTGAATACATCTTTGGGCTTTGGTGAGGTTTTAAGGGGTTGTCCTCATCAGCCTCAGAAACAACAAATTATATACCTGATGAGTTTGTGAGAATAAAGTCATAAGGTCTTCACAGAGTTTTTCCTGAATTAGGGATATGGATGGAAAACTTATAAACATGGTGAACTTCATCAGATATTCCACATCAACCAGTATCTAGTTGCCCCTCAAAGCAGGACCAGGTGAGTTACACAGAGAAGAAAGAAAATCCAATGCAAATATATATTATGGTACCGGTCACTGCTATGGGTGATTAGATGGTCCATCACCTGAGATCTTCTGAGTTATTTATGAAGTGTGTTTTGGAACCGTCTACATAGGGATGAAGAAGGAAATTAATCCATCTTCTTCTCCCTGTAGTCATGAATGGCTTTGTGCGCATTCACTTCCTACACTTTTCAGTTGTACATATGTGAGTACAGATCAGGTTGTGCAGGTATCCCTCGCCATAAGATCAAAAGAACCCCAGATCAGAAAGGAAGAGGTATGCAGCACGGGGCAGCCAGAGCCATTTAACAATTGTTTGAGAATGTGGCCAAGATAGTTTTGAGAGAATAGTCATTGTACCTCCTCTCTTTATTTTTATGCTATTACTTTTGTGAGCCCACATCAGTTCTTGCCTAGAATGTTTTAATCTAACTTCTGATTTGCCCGATTGCCATCTATGTGCCATGCATCTCCAGAATAGTTAAAATCTGATGATGGCATTATTATGGTTATTAATGCCATTGTATTTATGCTTCTTTATTTATTCTTTTTAGAAAACAAAATTTACATATTTGCAAGGCTTTAAACAAGCTTATGAGGTTGTCATTGCCTTCCTTTTGTTCTTGGAGCCTGCTTCTCTTCCCAGAATTGCCTAATCCCAACTCAAAGCATAGTGCAAATGTCATTTCCTTTGCAAAATCAGACCTAGTTTCTTCTGACATCCTCTGTGTCTCACCAACAAATGCTACATTGTGACAAAATCATCCGTCTTCTCATTAAACCGCAAACTCCATCTGACTAAGGACCAGATATTATATCCTCATGTACTTGCAGGTCCTGGCACTATGCATGCCATAGAGTATGTGTCAATAATCTATACCAAAAAGTTTAAAAAGAGAAATTGAGTAATTATCCATTGCCTCATGCATTTTTGATATGATTTCTAAATTTCTATACCCAAATGATTTCTGTACTACTGGCCTATGTGAGCTTAGACACTATGACTACTTTCTTTTGCTTTAGACATTCCCAAAAACTTGCCAGCAGTAAATGTAGTAATCTGTGTCTTCACAGAAACAAAATAAGAACTCAAACCACTTTGTTAGGTCATGGCATTCTGCTGAGCCAGTTGGGTAGCATTTTATATACTCATTTAAAAAAAAAATCTGTTGGAGTAACTTAATTTTTATGTAAATCTAATTTCCCACCAAACTAAATGAATAAATGAAAAAAAAAACACTAAATATATTATTATGTATTCAGTTAACATTTAATTTGATAATGCTACTTTGTATGCATGTGGGGAATATCTCAGAAATACCATTATGCTAACAAATAATAATCTCTATTATATATGTACATGAACTCTAAATCATGAGAACACATATAACAGGTTCTGAGTGCTCTGATTAATCAATTGCTTGACAGAAGACAGTTTGAATTCATCTTCCTATATAAAAGGACTTTCAATGAAAATATTTTTTTCCACTAAGAGGTAAAGAAAAATAGGCTGCTTTGACATTTAACGAGCTCTACATCGTTGGAGTTGTTTAAGGAACTTTAATGGATGTAGATAGACCTTACATATCTAGTCAGAATAGCACCTGTATAACATGGTGAAGTCGCTTAGTTTCTTTAAATCTCAATTACTTTCTCTGAAAAATAGCAACAGTATCTTTGAGTGATAAATATAAGGATCAGAAGTAACATATATAAAAATGCTTGGAACATCAAAGTACTCAATAATGGCATAAATAACAATATCCTTTTAAGTAATTATAGTTATTTTTATTCCTACCTTTTTGGTATTAGTAATGATACAATAAATAATGAAGAATAGGTAATTGTTGGAAATATTTACAAGAAATTTCAAGCACCGGTGCTTGATTGGATGAGATAAGTATCCCCAGTCTCAGTTGTGCTGATGGTAGGTAAACCATCTAACTTCCCTTCTACAGAGGTTTAAGTCACTGAGAGAAATAGAAGGAAACAAATATAAAATAAAAATGCAAGTTGAGAAGCAAAGAGTTGAAGAAACAAATAAGCACTATCCTAACGTTCATAAAACCTTCAGGTGAGACTTTGTTCCATCTATTCCAAGAGTCTGTGATGCTAAGTGATTTAGAAAATTCGAAGGAACATTTTTCTACTTTCTACCTTATCTATCTACTTATCTATCTTTCTACCTTAAAAGTTGTTCTTTATATTCATAGGGTCAGGTCTAGAATTATCCAAATCATGAGATTTGTCCAACCTATCAAATAGAAGGCCAGATTTCACATAGACAGATGGTTTAGGATACAAATGAGTCTAAAGGATTATTTATGTTAATTTATGCATTAGTCTTTTCCAGGGGCACATTCAAAATATTGGCATATTATATACAAGCTAAAATTGGATTTAGGAAAAGAAAAGAAGGGGAAATAAAGTAAAAGAAAGGGAGCTCATGAATATGCATGTCTGAAATGAATACATTTTAAGCCTCAAAGACTGGGTCCAAGAGGAAGTATTGCTTTTGTTATCTCAGTAAGTGCTGAGCAGATAAGATATGACTATATTACCCAACAAAGGGGATATATCTTGGTAACTCTGGAGGCTTGGTTGGTTTGCCGCACAACTGGGTAGCTAAATTATATTCGCACAAAATAAGTATGGTCACAGCCCAGTGTAGGCAATTATCAAAGTACAGTTATGTATCCTATATTTGGAGTGCCTAGAACAGATTCCAAGTGGAGTCCTTTGGAATGCCATTCATATCTGAGATGTGATAGACTGCCAAATCACTCAAAATTTCCTTCAGAGTACACAGCCATGTTCAGGATGCCTCCCAGTATAATTTTACAGATATTTTGGCCATCAGATAACACACCACTTAAAGTAAAATTTTAAGAATTTTCCCAGAACACTGACTCCAGTTAATTTTCTTTCCCAAGAAAAGTGCATTCAAATGGCCTGTTTTCTTTGAAAAATCCGGCTTGAGGCAGAGTGAGATAAACTAATAAGCACCTAAATCTCTTATTTTATTGATCCATTTTTTTCAATAATTACATCTTATCTTCAAAGGTACAAAAGACAACACATAGAGTGTTCAAAATCGATAACACTAGGGATATGAAAGCAAACAATTTGAGCTAACTTGTATTTTTATAAGAGAGAGTGAAACTTTATTAAAGGGTAGCACTGATGGGAATGGGATATTAACAATACTGCCATTTTTAGTTGAGCATCTCAATATATCAGATATGAAAGGTCACATCTTAAGTATGAGTTTACAATTATACATATATAGGTAGATATATGTGTATATATAAATGCATATATATGTATATACATGTATACATAGACACATACAAACATGTGTATGTATAAAATAAACTTTGATTTTTTTTTTTCCACCAAATGAATTGTGTAGATTTCCTGTTATATAGGATTAATAGACAACGCTACACAAAGTTCTATCTCTGGGACTTTCTTAACCTTTTTTGAAAAATATTTTACTACTCTAAAAATAAGGGATTCATCTTGTTCTTCATTTAGCTTCCAAAATTAATCATTAAGAATCAATTATAAACAAGATAAACCCCTTTGAATGCTTTTCTAAAGATGAATCGACATACAAAATCTATTAAAATGAAATACAATATTAATAATAGAAAAAGGAATAAGAATTCTGTTGGACAGTGGACGGTCAAGACACATCTTTTGCCTTTGAATTTGATCTAATTTATTGGGTTCTGGTATCATGATCAGACGAGGTTAGACCTTTTTCAGGAAAACAGTAAAGCAAGTTCATTTACTGCAACTAAGTGTGTCTTTTATGAAATTGTAAACAGAAGAAAAAGTGGGGTGAATAATTAAAGGTATGAGATATTCCTGGCAGTGGGCATGGAAGGCATTGCAAAGGGTATGATATTATATTTTAGAAAAGAAAAGCAAGTAAATAAACATAATGTGATCTTTGGGTCCTAATATAGTGGAGAGATTTACAATGTCCATATAAAGATGAGCGCAGTGGCCCATTAAAGCTTATATACACAACTGATGCATTCAAATATGCACTCAACAAATATTTGTCTTACATCTGCTCTGTTTCACTGTTTTTGCCCTTTTGTTATCCTAGGTGTTAGTGATACAGAAGTGACCAAGACAAATTTTACCTTTACCCTCCTGAGCATACATTTTAGTGATAAAGATAGAAAAATAGTCAAATAAAATTGTCAAACAAAGCAAGTTATTCTAAACACCTAGCTAAGTTATTCGAAAGGGAAAACAGACTTGATATGGAAAATAATGACAATAAGATCTAGGTGGAATGGCTGGAGATGAATCTCTAAAGAGGAAATGTATAATTCTCAATGAACAACGTAAGAGTCAGCTATCTGAACAGCAGAAGGACGAATGTGCCAATTAAAGAAATTAGAAGGCACTAACCCAGTAAAAATAGATGCATAGTGCATTTCCTAAGTGCCCCACCCGGATCTCCTTCTCTTGCTGGTGTATACATTCCCTAGCTTTTGCTATGACATCTGCTAACAATTCACAGCTCCTCCCTTCTCTGGATAATTGTCCTTAGTCAAACAGATGGCACAGTGGACGCATAACTGACCCTCTTGGAGCATCACTTAATAAACCCATGTCCAGTTTTAATAAAAGATAGCCAAGAACAGCCAATTCAGAATATGCTAACCAGTGCCTCAGCCTTTTTAGGCATGAGGATCTAGACCTGAAGAGATTATAGTCTAGGAGGATGTGGACAAAGAAGATGTGGTGGTGGTGTGGGGGGGGGGCGGTTAAGTGAGGACTTCGGGAGAACTACAGCATGGGCTGCAGTTTGTCCCACTAACCCTTCACTTATAAACTATCCCAGTTTGACTAACTAGACTACCAGATAAGCTGTGACTATGTAGTATAAACTTAATATAAGAAGCAAGTGGGTAAGAATAGTGCAAGAAGTGTCCTGCAGAATGCATAATTGTTATATCGCCCAAATTCTTTTTACTGGGGCGGTTCACCCATAAGCAAAATGCTAAGAGTGTTGATTGCTAACAGTTCACAATTCTCCCTTTCTTTGAAGAATAGTCTTCAAACAAAGGGAGTAGCTCTCAAACTTACCTGGGAAGTGCTGCCCTCTCTCACATAGAGGCAAAGACATAATCTGACTAAGTACAAAAGGCTGACCCTATTACTAGGAAGTGGAAATAATCGTGTTGTGCAATCTGTCCAAAGCTTTCTTGTGGGATTATTTAAAAGCTAGTCTCCATCTGAGACCACATTATTGTTTTGCATTTTTCTCCCTGCCCTATATACTTTCCTCAGCTATTCTGCAAGCACACATCTGATAAATGTAAAATACCCATCTTAACCTCTGAAGAGAGCCTAAAAGCCCAGAAAGGGAACATGGCACCAGGATGGCGAGAAGAGATGGGCTATGATGAGATCGGAAAGAGAGGCTGACGCCAAACTACTCAGAGATACGGTGATCTTTTTAACTTTTATTTGTGGGCAATGGGAAGTGATTAAATGGTATTTGGCAGAGGGGAGAGAGAGTGCATCTTATTTTACACACACACACACCCCTTGTTCCTTTTAGTAGATAATCAATAGAAGTTTGACAAATAAGTGGGCTTGAGTATAAAATGTGATAAAAAGACCAGGAAATAAATGAAGGTCTGAGGTTCCATCTTTAATTAATACCTGTATTTGAGCGTTTTCTTTGTACCTCCCTGGAGGAGACATGGTGAAATTATGACTGCCTATGTTTTACAAAGGCACGCACACCATGTTTTTTCCTGCAAAATGTCTAGAGACCCAGGGATGCAGTGGAGTGGTCCCAGTAATAAAATGATATTGTTTCTACCAACGTTAAATGTGACTTGGCATCACCATTTTTTCCCCCCTTTTTCATCTGGAAGGTTTCATCAAACCTTCTTTGTGAAACCTGTTTTAAGCCTGTGCAACACACTGAATTATTCCTCCCCCTACATGCTTTCACAGCTTTTCTTCATTCATCCATTCACCTATGAATTCATTAGCCAAATATTTAGTGTGGACCGATAATATGGTGAGCATCTGTTCTAAGTGCTGCGATACATTACAGAAAACCATAACAAAATCCTTGCCTTTGTAGAGCTTATAGTCTTATGTACATCCTTCTACTGGAGAATTGTTTCACATGATTTAGAAATCATATGCATCTATTGTAGTGTAAAGTGTTTGTCCTTTCCACGGTAACCTGCATGGTCACTAACAGTAAAGGCTTTTCCAGCATCAAATGCAAGGATCAGAGAAATATAGACATACAATGGATATATGTTGATAATAACAGTTCATATTGATCACCAAAGGTTGATACATGTTATAATCTGGTTTATTTGTAGTTATAACATGGCTACTGTCTCTTTTGCTCACAAGTAATTTAGTCTTATATAACTTTCATACAACAAACTTTCAAAAAGCTATAAACCATAGGGGACACAGTATAGACAGAAAGGGACAGATCTTCTGGGGCAGATTTATGAATGCATTAAATATTAAAGGGATAATCTCTATTGCTTTGTAGTTTAAGCAGCAACAAATGGTGTTAAGATTGATTAAATGTGTGTACTTTACTCCCATGTTTAATTTGTTTTGAACTGTTTATGGAAAGAATATGTAAAAGGAATGGAAATGTCTCTATCAAGGAGAATTTCTTCTTTCACCAGATGCCTTGGAGGTGATACAGTCATCCTACCAATATTTCTGAATTAGGTGAGTCTGGTTGCGAATCAAAATCAGGAAATAGATTGCAGTTATAGAAAGTACACACTTCAGAGTTAGATCATGGCTTTAATTTTTATCTGCTCATCTTCTGAACATAGAGCCTTATATAATTTCCTTAAATTCTCTATTTTATTATCCATAAAATTATTGCAAAACTGAAAGTCGTGTGTGTGTGTTAGTGAGGCGATGCAAACTTCTTAGCGAAAAGTTTGACATATGCTAAGGGCTCAATGCATATCAGCACAAAACTGCTATTAAACATAGGATTCATTGAGTGCTTACTGTGTGGCAGGTTTGTTCTTAGTCCTGTAAATGATTGGCACACCATATCTTTTACAATTCCATGCAGGTACTACCCTCATCCCCCCTCCACCCGCTCCCATTTATATTTTAGGCTTAGAAAACATAAGTTACTTGCCCACAGACAGGTTTTGCGCTATAGAATGAGCTTAAGCCCAGACACTTTGTTTCCAATTTCCACGCACATAACCATCATGAAGCAGCCGCAACAGAACAATTCCTACGATATTGAGCTGAACGGATGAATGCATGTGTGTGTGAGTGAAGGCAAAGATGAGTGCATGATGGATCAGTGCACAAGACAGCAAATACCTGGAGCCTTTCCTTGGTCACAAAAAGAAGAGGGCAATGTAGGGGGAAAAAAAAAAAAGAACAAACAAACATTCTCATATACCTGATAAACCACGTTTGAAATCTGAATACCTGTAACAACCTCTATACTAATAAGTTCACTACAGGAAATTTCTGGAGGAGAATATAAGAAATACATGTAAATAGATTCAAAATAATCAATAATTTCAAAAAAAATAAGAACTAAATATATCTTTTTTTCCCCTATTTTATATGATTGGATTTAATTATCAAGCTACCTAAACATGCATTTGGTATATCAGTGTGACATAAGCATAAAAACATACAACTAATTATTTTAACAAGTAACTAGTGATCTTGTAATGGCATAGAAAATACTTTTTGGCCCGTTTTATGTTATTTTCTTATCATGACCGACTTTGACTATGATGCTATCTATAGTGACCTGTGCATTTACATATCATTGTATCATTACCAATTTAGTGGTTATCCTTTTGTAACATATTTTAGTACATCTGAGGAATAAAATGAGACCATAATCCTGGCCATTAAACTTGCAGTGGTATAAAATAATCTGTAGAATTTAATAATAATAAGTAGAATGAGGCAGGATTCCCAGAATAAGTGATCTTCAAAACATTTTTAAGGGTTTCTTTTATTATTACTCTTGTTATTATTATTAAACTCATTCTAGATATATGTGTTAGAGACACTCTGGTTAAAGATTATAAAGGTACTTTATTTTAGGACTTCTAGAATTTGTACTGTGGTATTAGATCTCATTCCTGTCAAGCAATACATTATGATAGTAGAAATCTTTACTGTACCCTATCCGAGCTGTTGATTTGCTTAATCATAGGCCAAACTATATACAGCAAGCTTCTGGGCTAAACTAGAGCACAGGATCCCATAGAGCAGCATGGGATCCTATGCTGGTTGCTAAAGGTGCCATTGAATGTCAGAGAAAAATTAATGAAAACTTCAGATACATTGTACCTTTCAATTTACAGGAATGAGAAATTACAGCATGTTGGCATTAAGCATATGTTGTGCATACTGTACTTATGATTGTCTGCTTGAACACTGATTGACTGTTCCTTGAAAAATCAAGTTTGATGAAGGGAGAATGTATTGTCAACACCTCTCTAAGTCCTGTAATTCCCTCCCCTTTCTGTAAGGTAATTCTGAGTTATGTTGTCCAAACTAAACATATATTTCAGACCTACATGCATGGATGCTGGTCAAGGTTTACAAGTCCCTTAGGGAATGGTATCTAACTTTTCAAATTCAAACAGAAGTATTGGTGGTTCTTTAAATATGTCATACTCCCTAATGCCTTCTCTTGCATAGGCCCATTCCTCTCCGGGAAGTCATCTCTTTTTGTGTTCTTCTGAGATTTTCTATTATTTCTTTAATACCTATTTCAAAGGTCTTATGTTCTGAGGTGTGTTTCCCAACCTCAAGACATTTGTGCCACAGTCAGATCAAGGGCTCATTAGCATTACTGTTCCTACCCTGCATTATTACAATTGCTTATACCTGTTTATTCCAACTATACATATGAGCTCTGTGAGGTGAGGAATCAATATATAGCACATTGTATACACACTGGGAGCTGAGACTGTTCAGGAATGAATTCAGAAATTCAAATGTTAGAGAAAAAAAAAGACATAACCATACCTAAATTAACATTATTTCTCCTGCTATAAATGGTTTCCAGAATCGTGAAGGATTGCTTTGTTTTGTTTTCAGACTGAACCGTGGACAAGAGATAGAAGTTAGATTTCTTGATCTTGGAAACCACAACTCAAGCTACTGTGACAGTTTATCTATCAACCACTTTTGAGGATCACAGAGATTCCTTATCTGCTTGTTTTGAGTTGAAAGGAAGGTAAATTTTTAGGTCCATATACTTCAAATCATCCAGAGAAAATTCGAACACTGGTCATTTACAAGATAATAGATAATTTCTTAGAAAAAGAATCAATGGTTCCTTGGGAACAATATTAGCTCAACAAAGAACAGGTTATGGCAGATGAGTTTCATTTCATTTTATGACTGGTGGGACCATATTTTATCACAGAAAGAGAGGAAATGGGGAATAGGAAATGAGACCTGTGTTTAATAGTATTTACACACCAGGCAAAGCACTATACTTACATTGTCTTATCCAATTTCTGTACTAAACTGTTGCATAAACTATTAGCCCAAAACAAAATATGAGGAAGCTTTACAGAGTCAAAGTGATTTTTTTCCTCATATAATTCACCTCCTAAGTAGCACAGTAGAAATTCAAGTATAGGTCTCAAAATATATGAATATCTTTTCATAGGATTCAACCATTTTTCTACAATGCTTCCCAATAAAATGTATTATAGAGTCTCTATTATTCTTTACTCCCAGAAAGATCAATATGATTGATCTTTCAAGATAGAGAAAAAAAAACACCATAACATCGGTGCCATTATTTTTTAGAGGTTTGCGACTTTGTAATTGACTCATGATTAGCTAAGTAATATTTACTTACACACACACACATACACACACACACACTCACACACACACACACACACACTGATGTTTTTAAAGGTTATTTCAATTAAGCAATAGGCATGTATCAGGGAATAAAAAAGTTTAATCAAGGTGTCCCTCCTGAATCAATTGGATCAAAACATGTTAAAGAGTCTGTGAAATTGGTTCATACTTCAAATAGTATCTATCAAAAGGATAATAATAAATAGCTACTATTAACACTTTTAAATATTCATATGCATTGTCTTTTTTGACCTCACAGTAACCCGATGAGGTAAGATATTATTTTCTTAATTATCTTCCTACTATATAGACAAGAAATCAGAAGCTCTGACTAGTTAAATATTTCCAATATTGAGGTGTAGAATTAGAGGTCACATATCAATATTACAATTCAGGAATCCATGCTTTTAGCCTCTATGTGCTTCTCAATATATTGAATCATGCATGAAAGTTTTCAGAAACTTTTATAATTGCCATTAGATACGCTTTAAATTGCATAAACTCTAGCTTTTCTTTCTATACTTTGTTTCTACAAAAGGTCGAAAAGAGGCTTTTAAAATTTGTTAAGACCATCAGGGACTCAGTGCAAAGCGTCAGTGTTAAGCTCTATTCTATCTCATTTCCTGTGCCATATGCCATCATTCACCTTTTAAATATATGTTATTGTTAAGAGTTTTCTTTCTCCAGATTGAAAAGTATCTTTCATAGAAATGGTACACACATTGCTTTTCCTTAAAAATAGCACTTAAATAATTAAATGACTTGCCAAAAAAAAAAAAAATAGAATAAAATTTGAAGACCTTGAATATCCTTGGAACTTTCAAATTCTTCTAATAAAATATTGAAGCCTTAAAAAAATATCTCTTCCCAGTATAAGGTAGCTTTTAATTTTTATTTTTTAAAATTTCATCAGGGAATTAACATTTACTCTCTTGGCAGCCAATTTTTTCTTCATATAGCTCCATTCATAATTAATTATCTGAGTCTTTCAGTGTCTTGTATCCCTGAATCCTTATCTAGGTTCTATGTACATGGCAGAACAAATCAACTTTAGAAAATAATAACCCTTTGATATTTAAAAATATATATATATATACTGTAAAGTTATTTAAATGTAACTTTTAATTTTAATCAGAGATAAATCACATAACATACACTTCATTCATTTAATGTGCAAAATAGTATATTCAGATCTTGCATCTATCACCACAATTTTAGAATATTTAATTACCCTAGAAAGAAACCCTGCATCATTTAGTAAATTTCTCAAGACCCATTCTCTCACCTTCCCCAGCCTAGAGCAACTTTACTCTACTTTCTGACTCTATAGATTTGCTTATTCTGGATAGTTTATATTATATATGAACTATATATGTGTGTGTGTATATATATGTGTGTATATGTATGTATATTATATATATATATATATAAGAGGTTATATAATATGTGGTTCTTTGTTACTGACTTTTCTCACTGAGCATAATGTTTTCAAGGTTTATCCAGGCTACAACATATATCATTACTTCACTTCTTTTTAATGCAGAATAATATTATATTGCATGGATGCATGGATGAATCAAATTTTACTTGTCCTTTCATCAGTTGATAAATATTTGAGTTGCTTCCAGTTTTGGCTACTGTGAATAATAATATGAAGATTTTCATGTAGATATATGAATTCATTTCTCTTGGGTATATTTATAGTATTGAAGTTAATATAGCCACATCATTTTATAGTCTCCCTACTTTCCATTTAATTTTTAATCCGTTCACATTTCGTTTTATTATTGGCATAGTTGAATTTACTTTTGCTATTTTAATCTTTGTTTTTTATATGTCTAATTTTTGTTTGTTTTTCAATTCCTCCTTTAGTCTTTTCTTTTTCATTAAGTAATTTTTTTCTAGTTTAACAATTCCTTAAATGATTCACTTCACTATTTTTTTTGTTGCTGTTAATTTCTTTGTTGTTCTAGGGCTTACTGTATACATGTTAACTTATTGGACTCTACTTCAAACAAATTACTAAATTTAATTAAGATATACTTCTACATAAGCCTATTTCCCTTCCTCGCTTTGTGCATTATTATTGTTATACATATCACATCTACATATGTTACAAACTCACTAAATTGTTATAAGCATTGTTTATAAATTTGCTATCTTTTAAACAAGACTGAGAAAAGAAAGAGTAGGAATATATTTATAGACTTTATTACATTTATATTCTTACTTTCTGATCCTCTTCATTTGTTCTTTGAAGGCATTTCCTTACTCCAATACAACTTTGTTCTTCACTTCTTTTGTGTTATTATCATCACAAAAATAGGTTTTTTATTATAGATTAAACATTACAATTGCATACATATTGTTTTATACGATTGAATTTTGCACCAGTTAAGAGAAAAATATGCATTTATACTATCTTTTACATAATTATTTTACACAATTACATAATTATCTTTGATATTGTTTTTTGATATTGTTTTTGATATTGTTTATTGGTGGGTTTGCTTGATTTAAGTATAAAGTACTTGTTTAGTGTTTCTTGCAAGGTGAGTTGAATTATAATGGATTCTTTAAGTTTTTCTCTTTGTTTTAAATCTGAAAATGTATTTATTTAAACTTCATTTTTGAAAGATAATTTTGCTGGATATAAGAATTTTGGTTGATAGTCTTCCAACCTTCTTTTCTTCAGCCTTTAGAATATTCCATTCAACTACCTGTAGACTCTATTGTTTCCAATGAGAAATTAACTGTTAATCTTATTGGAGAATTCCTTCTATGCGGTGAGTAGTTTTTTTCTTACTTTAAGATTTTCTCTTTTTCTTTGGCTTTCAGCACTTTGACTATGCTGTGTATCAGAGAGGATCTACAAATTTTCTTAGACTTCCTTAAAAAAAAAGGTTTCCAGATACTTTTTATTTTTAATAGTTTTCACTAGTTTGTTTCATTGGGAAGTGGGTCTGTGGAGGGGTTCATGCTACCAATTCAGAAATAAGCTCTTCAATATTAAATATTTAGTAATATACACATCATCAAAAACATACTGAAAACACTTTATTGACTCCTGTTAATTTTCTCGACATGTTTAGGCCCATTTTACAAATAAGAAAATTGAAGCTCAGAGAAAAAAGATAATACATGTAGGAGCAGTGAATTGGAAGGATCCAGATTAAAACTTATACCTATTTCAAAACTGCTCTTGCCATTGTTCTAAACATTGTGCTGGCTAGAGAATGCCGTGGTGCAAAACTGCAAAGAAATGATAAAAATATTGCATGTAATGGAGTGGGTATGGCATGTCTAAAGAGCATAGCAACCAACCTGAAAGAGATCCCAATGGCCAAGTTGGTGTAAAAAGTTACAAAGGAAACAAGTAATGCTAATGTTGGATTATTACCCAGGGACCAAATTAAATGTCTAAGAGCCCATACTGATATAACTAAGTAAACAACTAAATGATCACATAAATGAAGGAGAAAGAAAACCCTTCGTACTGAAAACTTCAACTGATTAAAAAGATAAAAAGGGAAATATGAAATCACCACAGAAATGTAATAAAATTTAACTTAAAAGTTTTGATTAATAAATCAATTCAATAAATTTACACCACTGTAATAAATTCTGCAGGTGAGATGAAGTGATAAATGCTATGATTAGTGAGTAGAATTGCAAGCAAAATCAGTACATCTTCATAGGCTTGAAGTTTCTCCCATAGAATATTTACTAATTAAAAAGAGAAGAGTAATTTTATAGTGAGATTCCTCACAGATACCACCTAAATTGAATAATTAATTTTAAGATTACCACTATTACATACAACTATCAAGTACCTCCAAATCTTGACATCATCACATTTTTGGTGTTTTTGTGATAGATACTTACACTCAATTTAATCATAACGAAACATGGACAAACCTAATTTGAGGAACATGCATAAAGTAACTGACAAGTATCCTTTGCACGTATCATAATTGTGGAATACAAGAAAGAGTGAGGAAGTTTCACAAACTGGAGAAGATAAAAGCAACATGGCAATTACATACAACATGGGGTCTTGAATCAGATACTGGAACAGAAAAAAACATTAGTTAAAAAATTGGTGAAATACAAATAAATTATTTCAGTTAATAGTATTGTGCCAAGGTTATGTTCTTAGTTTTGGCAAGTGCTCTATGTTATGTTGAGTGTTGGCATTAGGGATAGCTGGGCGACAGTTATGAAGAATTTCTCTGTAGTCTTTCTGCAACTCTCATCTAAATCTAAATTTTTCTCTACTTCTCTCAAAGTTTTCTTTTAAAGCATAATGGCTTAGGTTCATATACTACTTCAGTACTGCCCTGTCTGCAAGAAATTATTTTATCTATTGGAAATAGGAATAATGCACACAATCATTAGTGAAATATATTAAATGCTACAGAAGTACAGACGAAGAAAGTCAATTTGGATTGAAATGTGCATGTGAGAATGGGATTAAAAAAGGTTTCATGCAGGGGGTGACTTTCAGGAGGACTGAAAAGTAGCTAGGTTTTTACCAGTTAAGGAAGTAAGGAAGGTTGACAATAACACTGGCATCTACAAGGTTTAAAGGTCTATTAAACAGTGAAAAATCTATCTGTGAAATCAAGTGAATGAACAATCTAGCACAAAGTAAAGTCAGAAAGACTGGTTGTGATCAAACCATGAACAATGTTAGATACCTAGAAAATAGGCTGGGTCCTGAAGTGTTGGTAAAAACAGTCATTTGAGATCATTTATGCAGTTACAATAATAAGGACATATCCATGATTGTAGTTTTATTTGCTAAAAGTCACAGATACTCTCGTTGCTTTTAAAATATGTCAAATTGCAATTATTGTCAGAATTTTTTTCTTTTGAGACAAATGTAGGTATCTATTGATTTTATATTCATGCTATAAGGCTTATAAATGGCATTTTTTTTCTAACTTTTTTCAGTCTTGCTTTGAAATAGAGCACTGAGGACAAATTTGAAATAGATTTAAATTTTTAATATTCTTTTAGCGTTGGTTTTGTTTCTGACACTTTGAGAGGTGGTCTATTTTGGTTGTTGTTTGTTTTGGGATGCATCCCGCCTTCTCTTTTTCTCATTGCATCTAGAATCATTTTAAGCATTGTTCACAAGAAAACATTGTTCTTGGTTCACCAGGATTATTCAGCATTTTACGACACCTCTGAATTACTGGTTAAGTAATTCAGCTGTCATACTCCAGGTCATTAGAGTTTAATATGCCATAGTTTAATATGCACCATATACATATATCTTCTTGAGAATATATATATATATACATATATATATATATATGTATATATATATATATATCTCAAGATTATTCTCAAGAAAATCCAAATACTGATCTATTCTTTATATGAGATAGCCCCACTTCTGAACCCTTTATCCTTCAACTTTGTTTTCAGTGCTTCTCACTGAATGAGTGCCATCAGCTTCCTGATTCCTACAAAATACATGAAAGACTTTCTACGAGGCCCTCTTGAAATGGCTCTATCCTATGAGCAATGAGCAATGTCAGGAACGTATTTTAAATCATGAACAATGTCAAATGCCTAGAAAATAGGTTGGGATCTGAAGTATAAGTAACTACCATCAGTTCCACATTTTTCTGCATTTACATCTTATTCTTTCCTGTTTTCATTATTCTTGGGATTAGCCACTTCAAGCAGACAAAGAGTTCCTGGAAAATGGACATGAACCCTTTTTTCTCTCTCTCCATTCATGTCCCTAGTTCCTATTACACGGCTGGATACATAACTGGATGCAGAAAGGCTGATTGAGTTGCTATCTTAGAGCACAATATACTAGATTTGCTAAAAATGTAGTTATTTAGCTTATTGGTTTCTACAGCTTCCACAATACAGAAGACATTAATCTGAATGTCAACGAGAGCAATGAGACAATACTCTTGTTTCTGTACAACGGAGACAGATTCCTATCCCAAGATATTGAATCAATAAGTCATCAAGTGGTTGGTAGGGTAAAACTGTTTCCTTCAAAAGTATTATTAGTAGCTCACAACAATAAATACAACTCATAAATAGGGGGAATAAATAAACTAAAGTAATATAGCAATTGCTTTATATAACAAGGTAATACAGCAATGCAGATGCATGAATTAGCTCCAAACATATAAATATGGCCGAGTCTTTAAAATATAACATTGGGCGAAACATAAAAGTTCTAATAACATAAGCTCTAGAAGATACTATCTATATAAAGTGTAAAAACATACACACACACATATATAGTTATGAGAACAAGTACATGTAAAAATGATGCATAGATATTAAACACATTAAGACATGAATGGATGTATAAACAGCAATTTCTTGTTATTTTTGATATCGATTATATTTAGAGAGGAAGAGATGTACTACATATATTATAACATGTATAAAACGTATGCATGTTAAATATAAATTATATGCATTTACACGTACATAATTTCTTTTTAAAATAAGTGCAGTCTTTGCTTTGTTTGCATTGAGCCTACAAATGACCCATAAGTGAACGTTTATTATCTTCTTAGGTTTTTCCTAAGTATGTGTCTTGTCTTGGGCTTGTGTGTGGCTTTCTAAATTCCCCATTATGTATAAACTCTTTTGAATACCCTGATTTTCCAAAGATACTCTCTCTCCAACTTTTCCCCAGGCTTCAGGAAATCTACTACATATCTCAACAATAATTTTTGGTCCGGGTAGCTGCAGGATTTTTGTTTTCCTGACAAAGTTTTTGAGCAATGTTTGCTGTTTTTTCTGCCTTGAGTGAGTTCTGAGTAAGACAGAGATCAACACCTTACATGTGTCCTTCAGGTAGCCCTCACACAGATTAGAACAGATACACACAATAATTTGCATATAAGTGTTTTGTTTTCTCTGAAAACATGGACCATGGTCCCACACTGGGAGCATGGTCTGTAGACTTTAAGATGGGGGCTGAGAGGAGAAGGGGGAGGAACAAGGGCAAGTAAAATGCCACAAATCTTTCCTGTCATTCTTAAGTTACATGTATTTGATTGAGAATTTTCTTTGTTATTAGAAACCTTTGACTATTTTTTCAGAGTTCTCACAAAGTCTGCTCCAACAGTTATCTTTTTTTTTTTTTTTTTAATATTTGTGTGGAGAGATATGTGCTTGGAGCTACTAAGTCTAATCATTAAATACCTATTTATACATTTCAGACTAACCATATTTTATAAATAGCGGAGAGGTCACTTGGCTTATTTCCTTATACATGTTAAATAAAGGTTCTGTACAGAATCCAGATCTGTCTGACTCTAAAGCTAATCTACTTTTGTTCATGTCATAAACTGCCCTCCTACCATTTTGTTTCATTTATGCGTGCATTTTTTTCACCTTTTTCTCAACAAAAATTTATTGATTGAACTTTAACTATATGTCAGGTAATCTAATAGTGTTAAAGATAAAAGGATGATCTAGGCTTGGTCTTTATCCTCAAGAAGTGTGTAATCTTTCTTAAGGTGCTGTCCTCACCTTTGTAGGGTAAATAGGCAATTATAGTGCAGTATAGATACAATGCAGTAAGGACAAAATGTTATGCTTGAAAGGCTTTTTTTAGCTTGTACTTTTTTAAACCACAAAGACAGTAGTCACATGAAATATCAAACTACAAGAAAAAGAAAATGTGTGTGCGTGTGTGTGTGGACATGGTTTTGTGAATATAAATATTTTGAGTGAAAACTAATTTCTAACTCACCAAATACTGTAGGACTCAGGGATAACATTTCTCATGATTCCCATATTAAAGAGTTATGGAAGTATTAATCATCAAAAACTGGCTTATAAATCGCCTTATTTTATAAAATTTCTGTAAAATACTAAGTTTAACGTTCTTATAAAACACCAGTGATTTTTGGCCTCTAGCTTTGAGAACCACGAATTCCATTAAAATGAAATAAAAAATGAAAAATTCTTCAAGTACCAATAATAAAAATATGTATGCTCATCACAATTTAGTTCACATATTAATGCATATCTGTGTAATTTATTCTCATTTTTATTTATAAATCATTCCTACATGGTATATACAGAGTCATCATAAAAGATATTCAGTAGAATCATATGCTGTCTGTGCCTTTCAAAAATAAATTTGGGCCCTAAATTAACTTTTAACTGAAAGTTATGTGTAGGAAAATGCTTCTGTACAAAACAAAGACTAGAGCAGTCTATAATTTAAACCGGCATACTGATGAGCAGTGTAGATAGATTTGATACAGTGAACAAGAATGAAATTATGTATGCAAAGATAACATTGCAGGTGTCAGGTGTTGCATTTCCTAATGAAAAAATATTACAGGAAAACAGGGTTGGCCATAGAGTATAGGATACATCTGCTTTGCACCAAGGTTTCATATTTTCCTTTCATGAAATTATTCTTGTGGAATGAGAGACACTTAACCTTTGTATGTGCATTTTAAGAGCACCTTAGAGACAAGAATTTGATGTCACAAGATTCTCCCCGTTGTAGAGTACTATGTTTGAAACAGCAAAGCCCTACATTTGCCACTAAGAAGCTCAGCTTTATGACCTAAATCCTATGAGCTAAGCCTACAGAGTGGGGAAATTAATAACCACCTTCTCAGATTGTAATAAATATGAAATGAGATCAATGGTAAATTGCTTTCTAAGTGGTAAATCATACCCACATGAAAAAATAATTACAAGAAGTTAATATTTAGAATTGTGCCTTAAACATACTTTTTAATCCCACGTTCAGAAAAGTATTAGAATTCTACCTTTACAAGGAACATTTTCTTAGGATGGGAATGGCACTTCTTTAAGCTTCATTCTTTCAAATCATTTCTATGATTCAGGACCAGTATACATTTTTTAGATTCCAAAACCCCCTTTTAAAAGTTATTCCTAGCAGACTTTGACCTTGGAAATATGAGCATGGATATATTCACATATAATCCTAAAGTTTAAAGTTACATGGAAACATATCTGAGTTCAACCTACTCATTTTGCTCAAAAGGACACTGAATTCCAAATATGAGTGTTTACCCCCGCATCCCCCCAAAATAGCCTATATGACTGTAGCATGCACACACACACACACACACACACACACACACACACAGCAGATAAGTTGATTCTTTGGGTTATACCATAGTCATGAATTTATTTTTACATCTCTTTAACCATCGTCACTTTAGCCCTCTTGATTTTATTTTGATTATTCACGATTCTTAAATTGCATTGATTTTGCTTTCATTCTGGTGAGTTAAGGGCGGCCATTCTGCACAGTACATTCTTCAGTATCCTCCTCACCTGTCTGCACTCTGCCACACAGCAAAGTGACGGGAAGATATTTTAACTACTGTAACGTGTTTTATTCTTCATTGTTGTTTAGGTATAATCTACGTATCATAAATCCACTCAATCATTTGTACAGTTTGACAAGTTTTCAGTAGATGCATATAGCCCTGCAACCGTGAGCACAATCAAGTTTGGAACATTTCCATTCGCCCCAGAAAGTTCCCTCACGCTCCTTTCTAGCTACTTTCTGTGTTACCCACCCAGTATCTCTGCCCCAGACAACCATCAAGCTTCTTTATGGTGCTATAGTTTTATCTTTTCTAGAATTTTCTTTGTGTCTGACTTTAATTCAGCATAACGACTTTGAGATTCATCTAAGATGTTTTCTGCATCAGTAGTTTGTTCCTTTTTATTGCTGAATGTATTCTATTGTATGGATACATATTTTTCTTTTTAATCCTTTTGCCAGTTGAAGCTATTTGCTGCCTACCCACAGCCCCAGATGTTGGTTATTATAAACAATGCTTCCGATAACACTCATTTTGATTAATTCAATGTATGCATCATCTTTTTTTTTTTTTTTGGTATTGTTTGTGCTTTTTGATTCCTATCTAAAAAATCTTTCCCTAATCCAAGAATACAAACATTTTCTTTCATTTTTATATGTGGTATGTGGAAAGGTTTAATGTTTATTTTATTTCATTTAGTATCCAGTTATTTCAGTGCTATGTATTGAAAAGCTATCCCTTCTCCATTTTATTGCTTTGGCATTTTGTTGAAAATGAGCCACCTATATGTAGAATGAAGGAGACCCAATGTCTCATATCTCTGTTCCATGTTCTCTCATATTTCTGGTACTTTAAGTCCTTCAACTTCTTTCTTTCTTTCTTTCTTTCTTTTTTTTCTTTTTCTTTTTTTTTTTTGCTTATTATTCTTTCATTTTCATTTCCTCATAAGGTTTAGAATAAATTTATTTTAAAAAGCTTAGTGGGAATTTCAGATTATTTTTTAAGTGTGACATTTAAAATTAGCCTCAGTTAGCTATTACCCTGATTATCTTTTGAATGGTTTTGTCATCTTTGTCCTCGGCCACCATTTGGCCATTTCTGCATATATTTTGCTGCTCACATCACTTGGAAATCCAAATGTGTGTGTGTGTGTGTGTGTGCGCGCGCGCATATGTATGTGTGTGTGCGCACGGGTGCACGTATGTGTGTGATCTGAGGTGATCATTAAAAATATTGTGAAACACAGGCCATATTTGATACTTGGCCCTTAGTGGGTACTCAGACAATGTCTGTTTTTTTTTTTTTTTTTCTTATGTCTGTTACTGGCTTAGCAAGGTGACCTATAATCGAAGACATGACAGAGATGTCATTACTTACATGAAAGTCTTCAATATATGGTGTGTCCTACTTTTATTTTAACACAATTCAAACTCTTTTCTACAAAGGTATTGGAGTGATTTCTTCCCCCCTGCTTCCTTCCCTCCTCATCCTTGCTTCTCTCTTTCTCCCTCTCTCTCCTCTTTTCCCCTTTCCTGTGTTCCTAAAACATCTATTCGATCATGTTATCCCCTTACTTCTTACTCTGCTACAGTAAAATAGAAGCTTCCTATTAGGGACTCTTTATGTCCTGCAAGATCTGTACCCTAATGTCGATTTTCACTTCATTTCATTCTTCCTTGGGTTTTTGTTTTGTTTTTTAGTTATTCCATATGCTGGGAACCTATTGATCTATCTCTTCCCACATACCTTTAATCTAAAGGACACATCTTCAGGAAATCATTCTCTGTCAGTCATTTTAACCATATTCTCCTTTTGCCATTCACCATTTTTTAATCTTTCACTGTATCCTACATGCTTCTTTTTGACTATGTGACCTGAATTGTAAACCTATGTGTATTTTTGAGGCTCCTTATTTATTGTTTGCTTATTTCATTAGATTGACAACTGTGAGAGGACAGGGACATTGCTTCTTTCATCGATGCATGCTTGACATCCAGTACACCACCTGCTAGATTCACGAGGAATCATTTCTAATGCTAATTCTTACTGCTGGATTTATATTAAGCAAAAATAGAGCTTTAAAGCAGAAGCAATGGCAAAAGTTTAGTTGTCCAAGTTTATAAACAAAACTTTAAATAAAATGTATCGAGCGAGCTAGCTTTTGATTTTGAAACAGTATTGCATGAAGGATACTGAAAGTAAAAAAATATATATATATATATATATATATATATATATATATATATATATATATGCATTCTGTACTACTTACAAACACCAACACATGAGGAATAAGTATTTCTTCGAATGGTCTGCTCAAATTATGTCCTGATCTTCCTCTTTTTCATGGTGTAGCTACAGGTATAGTTGCCTAATACAATGGTGGGAAAATGTGGTGGGTACCAGCACCACCCCGCCAATGAGGGCAAAGGTCCCCACCTAAGGGTTCCTGCTTTTGTAGAGTCACAAGTATTCGGGAAGTTAATTTTCTTCCACAAGCTTAGTAAATAAGTTTCCTACCATGAGATCACATGAAATACACTTTCTAAAGAGAGGGTTCCACATGAACTTTGATAGATTTACTTCAAATTTCTCTCGGGTGTCTTGAATCTAGGTCCTGGTACTTATATATTTCCCTACAGATTTCAACCTTCTGCTCTACAGATAATCAATAACACTAAACTGAATCCTCCTTCTTTATTTTCCTCCTTCTGCCAAGTAAATTCCAACATATAACAACATGCAATCATGTAATCTCCATGAAGAGTTTAGCTGCAGCAGGAACATATGAAATTGGGGGCCTCAGAGAATTCCTTTTTTATTATTTTAGAACATTTGAAAGCAGATAGAAAAATAAACACGACTTTGGTAAAATAGTCACCACAAAATCAATTGCTGTTCTCATTTATCTATTCGTTCAGGGTATATTTTAGTTATATTTGAAGATACTTATATTTACTGTAAGATCTGGATTTGCATTTATTTTCACACATAGCATAGGAAATGCCTCCAGTATATCCTGGTGCCAGTCACTGGATGACTAAAATGTGCCCATGTTTAATGATTTGAGTGAAAATATTAACAGTTGAATTCTGTGTTCCTTCAAAAAATTCATAAACCTCTTTGAATGTAACAGATTGTTTCTTTCTGAGAAATATGTTTGGTTTTGTATAAAGATTATAACTTATGAAGAAGTTCTCACTAAGACCAAAAAAAAAAAACAAAAAACAAAACTTTTAATAAGTAAGAAATAGCCCTAAAAGGGAGGGGCGCCATATCATTTAAAGTTAGTTCTTTTGGCATAGTGTGTGTGTTGTGTGTTGTGTGTGTTGTTGTGTGTTGTGTGTGTTGTGTGTGTTGTGTGTGTGTTGTGTGTGTGTGTGTGTGTGTGTGTGTGTGTGTCTTAAGGCAAGTTTAAGGATGATATTCAATGGGATTCAGTTGATTTAGAAATATCTAATTCTGTCTTAGCACAGTCTTCTCCCCCCTGAGATCTTTGGGGAAGAGACACAGAAAAAATTATCAAATCAAAATACTACTTTATTATCAGGTAGACTTCTGCCCAAAAGCCTCATGCAGAGCTCTGGGAGACTGAGCCGAGGGATATAGCTTATAATATAAATCTAAGCCCTAAAGAACACCTATTCTTCTTAAACCTCAGTCTTAAACTTTGGCTGTTAGCAGCCTCTGGTTTGCATAAGGAACAGAAGATCAAAGAGGTGCGAATGCCCCGATATAGAGTAGAACGGCCCTGACCCAGTCAGGGCAGCCTTTTGTTTTATTCCCCAACCCCAGTGATGGAAGAGTGAGACCCAGTAACACATGCGGCTCATCAGGACTCTAGAATGCACCTCGGCCAGTTTCCCTTGGAAGGATATGAAAATAAATGTGGAGAGAGCACATACTTTAATGCCATACTTCTCACTAAGGCCCCTCCTTCGAATCTTCAAAATATAAAACATATTGAAGATCCAAGCATCATTTTATCTATTTTGTTTTGATTTCTGTTGTTTTGTTATATTTTAGGCAGAGAAAGAGGGAATTATTAAATGCTATACATGTACTGGATTCAAGTTGTTCTCTGGTTCATTACAGAGTTGAACTGGTGCTATAAAGTACTTCTCCTACAAGTAGCAAAACAATATTTCACTTTGTTATTGAAACAAACCATCACCCGTTCATTGACTAGGGAGGCCAAAATTCCATCTCAGCATCTCAGCAAGAGTTACACAGGTATGTTCTCACCATTTAACTAAGGTGCCTGAACATGTGCTGAGAGACAGCTGAAGAATACCTTCTTCAGCTGGGAAATGAAAGCTGACAGTATTTATTCTGAGAATTGATTAATTAAATCTCTTTCCTGGCAGTTCCATTAATACCAACACAACATGGCAGAGATATTGACATAGTGAGAAAACATTGCTTTCAACAATAGGGCTTTGTTGACAAAGCAGCGGAATGTCTAGACCATTAACAACAATTCAGAAATCCGTCTTCTCCATCAATCTCATTTAGCTTACACATAACACACATTTGCACGCACACACTCACTCACTCAATTTCAAAATGTGCAGCAGTTAGAGAAAATGATGTAAAATTATCATCAAATATAAATGCAAGATGGGTTAGAGACATGCTAGACAAATTCATTCTCATTCTCATATTCTTTTCTCTCCATACATACACATGTAATTGGGGGGGGGGTGGTAGAGATTCATAATATCATCTGATATTGACTAATACTATTATTTAATTTATCAACTAACAGAATGGTATCATTTACTAATTGCCTACTATGTGCCTGATACTTCACAAATATTATCTCATGTCCTCACAAAATATCTTTTGAGATGTTTTATTGCCTTTATTTTGGAGCAAACTGTGGCTAAAAGAAGTCAGGGGACTTACTAGAAGTCACACGGCTTCTAGTGTGACTTCTAGGAAGCAGGGTTGAGATTCAACTCTGAATTGGTCTTATTCCAAAGTCTTTACCTTTTCAACACTGGAGTCCTCCCAGAGGAAAATGCAGTCCCTATTGGGTCCCTTCCATACCTGAGCATCTGTGATTCCGCTCAGCTGTGTGATGTGATTCGTACAATGTTGCCATTTACCTCCATCAGAGGTCCTGCACCGTTGCTTATGCAATTGTCTCCTCTACAAAGACAGCTGGCTTTTTGAGGAAGCTTTATCTGATTCACTTACACGCTCATATCTTGCTCTAGCCGCATCTAGTACTTCATGCAAGTACACAGAATGAGAAAATATAAACGTTTCAAAGGAATCACATAAAAAAATAGAAGGATGCTTAAACTTTAGTTTTCCCATATATAAGTCATATTTATGATGTATTCCATGTTCTAATCCTGATCCCCAAAGTTGCCTAGAAACAACCATCTTCATAACCTCCCCTCAAATAGCATGCTGTCCATGAACCCATGTTCTCTTCCTTCCCTCCCAAACTCCTGTTTTTCCCATTCTTTACTCCTTTCTTTCCTTCCTTCCTTCCTTCCTTCCTTCCTTCCTTCCTTCCTTCCTTCCTTCCTTCTTTCCTCCCTCCTCCTTCCCTCCCTCCCTCCCTTCCTTCCTTCCAGGAGTCAATTGCTCAAAAATCTCATGACAAATGGACAATTATGTTATGGTGTGATCAGTGCAAAGTTAAAGGTGTATGCAGGATATGAGAACATGGGAGACTTCTGATGTTTTGGGAGCCCAGGAAAGACTACTTCAAGGAGGTAATTAATGAACTGAGTCTCGAAACACAGGAAATGATCAGACAGACGTTAATAGAATGGTGTTAAGTGTTCTGTTTCGAGAAGAGAGACTAACGTGCTGAAGGCTTTTTTTTTTTAAATGTCATTTAAAAATCAATTTCACTCCGGAGTTCCAGTTTCAAGGACGAAGACATGATGGAGATGAGTCTCTGCAGATTTGCTCTAACTTTTTTTTTCCCTCCCAGGCCATACACTTGAATGAGAAGGGCACATATTAGATGTGAAAAGGTCTATTTGAAACTTCCAGAACTCATGCACAAGATTAGTGTTAATTCAGACTGTTCAAGGCTGGGGAGCTTGAAAATAAACTTTATAACAGAAAAAAATCCCAGCATGAAACAGGTGTGACACACTCGGTGGGAATGGCACCATCTATGGACTTGACTAAGTTGGGTGGCAATACCATTTGTGTCACTCACTGGTCATGAATCCTTGAGCAATTGACTTAACTTCTCTGAACCTCAGGTTTCCCACTTGAAAAGTGATAATTTTAAGCTGACTAACAATATTTAAAAATTCCATAAGATGATCTATGTAAAATACTTTGCATAGGTTCCAGCACTTTATATTCAAAATATTATTTAATATAATAATAATAATAATAATAGACGAAATCTCTAAATTATTTGTTTTCTGCCTTAAACCTGATTGATAAAACAATAAATAACAGTTTTAGATTTATAGCTATTATTTTTGAGCACTTCCTATGTGCCAGAAACAGGAATTATTTTGTATCCAATATGTCATTCTTTATACACACAACTCAGTACATTATTCTTCAAGGCCTCTGTGTTTTAGATAAGAAAAATAAGAATCAGAGATATCAACATACTTTTCTAAGGTCACACAGCTATTGAGTGTAAAATATACAGTAGAGGCAGGCACAGGCTTTTTACCACTGTACTATGCTGCCTTCTGGTGTTACAAATCAATGTGATTACATCCAAACCTAAAGACATCCTAGTACAATTTGTAGTATGACTATATCTAGTATGAATTCGTAGTCCTGAAATATCAGGGGAAAAGGCCTTTAAGTATCATATGCTTGAGTAGCCTCTGATGCTCAGGCGAATTGGGCTATTATTCGGCAACCTAGAGCCACACCCAGTTAAATGTCTGTACCCAGCACTGAGCCATCACTCTTTAAAACACCCCTGTACTTTCTTAGTCATTTCTCTATTAAATCCATTATTTAAGCATTCTTGCTTTTCTGCATTGCTGTTCCACTTCAGCGAGCTGCTTCTGTGTGGATTACAGGCACTGTATCATTGTGACTGAAACCTAATTGACTTCCACAGTAAATATTAAAGGAAGGTGGCAAATGTGACTACTTGTCCATTCAATGTGACATAAAATGGCTAATGCCTGTGTGTAATGAGGGGAAACTCTTCTGAGCTTCAACTCTTGCTTTGTGGAAGAAAGAAGGTGAATCCTCAAGTGATTGTTGACAAATCTATGGCAAATGTGCGCACCGAGTGAGAAGCTGAAATAAAAAGCCCTGTACGAAGTCGTTAAACACTAAGTCTAATGAATTATTCATTGAGTGGCTTCAAAGTTGGACTTGGGAACATGTAAATAAAATACACAGAGAACTTTCTCCTTTCTGGAAATGATTTTATAGTCATGAACTAAATGCAAGGAGCACTTAAAGTGTCGAACTGCATTGTATATTTTATGTAAATTAAGAATATTGAACAAATCCCCCATTTGGTGTAAAAGAGAGAAAGAAAATATACCTCTCCTGATGATTAATGCCTCTGAGAAAATGAATTATCTTTATTTTCTCCATTATCTTTTATGGCTTTTATATACTCTATAAAATATCGACCTGGAATGTATTCAAATGACATGTGATATAATTTTTCTGATGCACGAGGTTCCTTTCATACCCTTCAGGCACAAGTGTGACCTTCTCTGTGTCCCTGAATATGCCTCATAGCTGGGATCTGCCCTGGTAACAGCAAGGGGGCTACTGATAGAGTGTATTATATATATTAAAACAAATGGCATCCTTGGAGTCCAAAGGGCTGGGTTCAAATCCCAATTCCACAATTGAATTCATGGCTTTGGATATGCTAATTTATAATGATTGACTCAAAGTACTGTAAAGCTGAAGAGACAGAATATAAATCCATCAAGTACATAGTAGGTGCATGACAGGTATTAGTTAAAACAAATTCTGATGAAATTCTTTCAGTGACTGGGCCCACCCACACAGTCATCCTTGAATTCACAATAACAGCTTTTTCCTCAAAGCCTAATATTCATTAGCCACATACTTTTTAAGCATCATCTAAGGCAAGATAGAGAAAGTCACTATTCTAGAAATTAATGTGATTAACTCATAAGAGGACAGCATTTCAAAACTCTGTTGAAAGCCAACACATTCACAGAGACCAAATCAAATGCAAATTCATCAATGAAATATACTAGCGTATGAGTATAGTAGAGTGGAATCCATGAAAAAATGTCCACTGACAGCAGCAAAATTTACATAAACATATATGCAAATAAAAAAAGACACACCTAAATTTAAATGTTTTAACTTACGTTCCCTGAATGAGTACTTGAATCAAAAGGTTTGCAAGCTAGTAGTTCATCTGGGAATTCATTCCAGAGTATAGGAGTGAGTAACATGGAATGCGACTAAGAAAGGAGAAAAACCAACAGCATGTGTTATTGGTCATTGCTCTGTGCTTCTAATGCTTGGTCTTGACTTCTGAGGAGCCTCACAGAACTCCCTGACACCACAAGGAAAGGCATTTATTCGTGAGAGCCAAGCGAGTCCTAAGGCTTTCACTCCTATACACTTCTGGGTTACACTAGCATGAACATCACTAGAGTTCCCCCGATTATCTCATGTGGCGATATACAAAGTCCTTGGGGAGAAAGGAAGACTTCCTTGGCACTGGAGTTGCACTTGTGTAAAGCTGATGGATCTTGTACTGCATCAGCTGCCTCAATAGCAGCTGGAGTAAGAAGCACCAAAAAACATTTTGCAACACTCAGATTGCCTGCATTGCTCAGTAAGTTTCATCTCTGAGAGAGTACCCTTCAGAAAGACTCATTTGGGGGGTTTATTAGAATAATTTCCTGACTCCACTGCTATAGTTGGTTCAGAGGACAGTAATTGAAAGTCATCAGCTGTCTATGCCTGTTCTCGCTTACTATTTCCCTCACCTTTGACCGGCACTTCTGCTGCTCTAGGATGCCAGGCTAGGGCTGGGTGACTCAGACTCTTTATTTCCGTAAAGCAGAGTGAGTTTGTATGGGCTTCACGTGCTTGGGGTCAGAGAAGCCCTGACACAGGACCCAAGAGGCAGAAACAAAGCCCTTGGACAGGTGCTACTGGCTTCTCCAGCTGAGTGGTTGCCATAACAACAGGCTGGAGTGAGAGGTGGGGCCAAGGAGATCTGAAGTGCTATACAACAGGTGTTACCTGCAATGTGATAATAAATACATATCTTTATTCAACTTAAATGACAACTTTTATTTTAAAATTAATGCCTGTCCAAACTTTTGGTGTTAATGTGACCTTTCATTTATGTTGCTTTATAAAAAGAGTAAAATGTAAAAACATTATTAATTATGTATCAATTATTTTTCATACTTCATACATGCACAAACACATACATGCACAGCAAAAATTCAGACATCTACAAAATTCAAAATAAAAATAATATATAATATATATGGAGGGCTATGCAATTATATCAGATGATCTGAAATTTAAATCTTCAACTTTGTTGATTAGATGATCTAGGGTATAAGAAACATTTCTGACTTTTAATTTTCTTGTATGTAAAATATAGATGACAAGACTTATAATCATATTTTATTGCAAAGAATAGCTTGGAGCACACCCAGGCATACATCACCCCGGGAAGTATGTAGGAAAGCTTTGGAAAATGTGTGCATCTATTGACATGGCATGTAAAATTATATGTGCACCAGTGTAGAAGTACATGTATGATTTTCCCCCCTTAGGCCATAGTTTTAGTGAGAATAACAGACAACTGTCAGTTTATTTTAGTACCCTTCCTCCTTTCCCCCCCTCTTTCTTCACTAATTCACCCACCTTGCATGACTTACTAAAAGGTTTCCTCTGGAAAGCAGAACTCTAAATCTGTCTTGCTTTACCTTACCATGGAGTTTTCTGCATATTAAATCTTGTTTCCCATACTTTTAAACATTATTTGGTTGGTGTATTTTGAGTTATTATTATCATCATCAATTTTATTTATTATTATTATATTTATTTATTTTTGCCTTCAGTCACATGTTTTGCCAATAGAAAGGTTGGAGTTTCGAAAGAAAATGGTAGATTTGCAACGAGGAAAAAAAAAGGTAAACTGTGCTTTATTTTAATGAGACAAAGCCTGTTGTCAGGTCTGAGCAGAGGATAAATGTGTAAAAGGTATCATTTTCTTGCCTCTGGGTGTGAAATACCTCCGGAAAGCAAAGTTGAATCAAAGTTTTAAAATTCCATGGCAGTTGCAGTTTGCAAAATTATCTTTCAGCCATTTCATCTGAAACAATAATCGGACTTCCAGGAATAGGTTTCATAGGTTACTCCTCATTGCAACACAGTATATTGCAGTTGAAAAATGTATTTTGCAGCACAATCAAAATGATAATTTTTTCAGTATGCCTTTTGTAGTCACCTTTGCCACAGAAGACAATGGCATATACAAACTATTGTGCAAACCTCTCTTACTCAAGGATGTATCAGGAAACAGAATTCATTCTTCCCGTGTTTACGGTTTTTGTTCTCTTGTATTCCTTTATATCCATGTCCTTGTTGATTGCAATGAGGCATCCAAATGTTTGCCATGGAAGGTTAGTGTTGCAATTTAATTATTTTAATACAGTACTTGGCTTTGTTTTGCAAAATTAAAAATAAAAGGAGAACAAATAAAGAAGGTGTAGGAGTTGATTTTGGTTTTCTGTGACAACAGTAGAGTTAGAAAGCTCAGGATGTTATGGCCTAGGGCTTGATGTTACTTCGGTGTTAGACTCAGTTTTCTCATATGTTAAATTAGGAAAATCATACCTCTTTCTGACTGCTTTTTTGGAAATTTGAATGAGACAATATATGTATAAAGATTAGCACAAGCCCTGGCTCTTAGGGAAAAAAAAAAATCAAGGTGGAGGAGGCGGGGGCTCTGGCTGGCCAGTTCCCCTGAGGTAGTTAACACTGGTGCTTGCTCAGGCATTACTATTTAATGATGTTGTCATTAAAAATGATACAACTACTTTTCTTCTTGTCTTTATTTAAAAGACATACTATCTGTAGGACTTATCATTGCAGCTAAAATTGATCACTAGAAACATTGACAAAGGGTATATGCTTACAGTTAGTACAATCAAGGTGGCGAAGGAACTAAATGTTATGTCCAGGGTAAAAGAGCTGATGGTGCTAAGAATGTAGCCTGGACAGTAGATGTGATTAATATGAACAAGCATTTACCATGTGGATGAGAGACAAAATGTAAATTCTACGATTCCAGATGGCAGAATTTGGGTCTACAATTATAGAGAGTAGAATATCAGTTCTGTGTATAAAGAAAGACAGCTTTACTGATGCAGTTGCCTAGTAATTGCAAATTATGCAAGGAGCAAAGCCAGTCATTCCTTGCGCACTTCACACAGGTCTACAGCAACCTTAACCTTGGGAGCATGGACCCATTACAAACAACCAGGAGCTGAGGAAAGAGTTGAAGCAATACTTGTTTTCTCCCCATCGGCATACTCTCTTGAGGTCGACAGCAAGGGAGAGGATAAAAGAAGTTTTGTTTGATTTTATGTACAATTTCCTGCTCTGTAGGTGTCAAGAACAATCATTCTATACCTTAGAAGGTTTGGCTATTCATTCATTCATTCATTCACTATCATTTGTTCTGTGACCAGGCTTGTTCCTGGATACACGAAGGTGAGTCAGATAGAGGGGACTTTCTCCTGAGCACAGTCTGGAGGGAGAGGTGACATTGTAAACCCATAATTGCAACATGCAAAAAGTTAAGCGAGGAGTGTACAAAGTGCCATGTAATCTGAAAACCAAAAACGGCTGCCCAGGCGGGCACCCGGGATTAATGCAGGAGAGACACCGACGAGAAGGTGTTCTCCACACAGTATACTACGTAATGCATAGTTTTTCTAGCATGGCAAAAGAGGAACACACAAAAAAGGATTAAGCAAAACTATAGAAATGTAAAAGGAACTGGAATGTTCATGGGGCTGTAGGTGATTGGTAACTGTGGAGCAAAAAGGCTATGTGGGCAAAAGGTGGGAGATTATTTTACAGAGCAAAGCTGGGTCAACAGGAAAGGCTTTAAAAGGCAAAATGAACAGCTCAGACTATGCCACATGCTCTGAGAACCTGACATTTTACTCTGCAAGCGTGGAAATAGAATGAGGGTCAAGAGAGAAGAAGGCTGGAGAAAGAATGTGGAGCATGTTGAAATCTGAGACATAACAGGTAAAGAGGTGGTGGCTGTGAAAGCAAGATAAAGAACTGATAAGGCATGGACACCGATTATTATGCCCTGTTTTGTAAAAGGTAAGATTCCAAGCTTCCTGGGGAAAATGGACTTTGAGTGAGAAGGAAGCAGTGCAAGCTGGAGCTCTGTCCTTAACGCCCTGTGTGGCTTGGACCTGGATGGTTTCTGGATCCTGTGGCTCTCACATTCTCTAACTCTGTTTTTCTGATATAGGATGATTCAATAAATATTTACTCATTTTTTCTTTGCTCCTTCAATTGAAGAGATCAGTACAAAAGCCTCTTTCAAGTACATGATTTAAAATTGCATGTCATTTTGATTTTTTACCATGCCTAATTTAGCCCTTTCTATTAGATTCATTAAACCATTTTTATCTTTAAAGGCTATATTTTTTTTCTCTCTCTGACCCTCCTTAAATGGCTATTAAAAAATATCTTTCTCAACTCTAAATAATAAACCACAACTATTTGATTAACAACATACATTTACAAACAAAAACTTGGACCATTTTCAAAGCAAAAGCCTGCTGTACACAATTTCAGACTCTACCAGGAATTAACAACTGATGTGCTGACATAGTAAATGCATATTTACTTTTGTATCCCCCAAAACACATTGTTACCATGGTAACTCATGTAGTGCCAATACTACCAAGAGATAGAAGTTCTTGGTGGCTATAAAGGAAAAAATAAAAAAAAATAAAAAAAATAAAAATAAAGGAAGAAACAAAGAAAAAAATCAATGGGGATTACTATAAATGCAAAGCCATTTTTCTGTACCACGATGTAAAAATCTGCAAAGTATCTAGAAAGAGAGGCCACCATCAAGGAAATACACAGTTCCTAACTGACCATTTATTAAGAGGGAGAATATCTCAAAGAACCCTACTATTTGTCTGTCAAATTGTTTGAGTAGATCCATTAATGTTCACTTTATGCTCCATGAGGAAGGAGAGCTCAAATCTTTTGCTTAACAGTGTAGGGCCGGCATCTGGTATACTCAGTGCACAATGAGAATTAAAAAATAAATAAATAAAAAAGAGTGAAATAACCGAGTAAATGAATGAAAGCAAGTTTAAGGCAATGCCTACAAAGCAATAGTTAAAGGAGACTCTGTTGGAGTGAAAAGAGCAAGACTTCTTAATTTTTAATGCACACTAAAAATAATATGGGGTGTTAAAAAATGCAAAATCATAGTCCCTACTCTAACTGATTTTGATTCAGTGAATCCAAGATGGTCCTCAGGGTAGGGTACATCAGCATGTGTTTAACATGCATTCTAGGTGAATCTGATAAATTTGATATAAGAACTTCCCTTTGAATATATTTGGGGAAAAAATTAAACTATGAGTTAAAAATTCTAAATTTTCTCTACTTTTGAACAACTTTGTAGAATAATGTAGAGTTTCTTGCTTATGGTTCTCTTATAGAGAAATAAAAAGGAATTCCAATTGTTTTCAAAATAAATGCATCCCAAAGTCCCCACACCATTTCACTTAAAATAGCTCTGATTGTAATCAATAGAATCATTCTTCTTTTTTTCCCCATTTTAACATTTGAGTTTTGCATAAGATTTTTAAAGAAGGTTCCTGCTGCTAACCATAATATGCCAATAATGATGTGAAATTCAAAAACAAACATATTTGACGATTTCAAATATACACAAATTTCCCCCCAAAACACCTAGGTTTTAGAAATTACTTGAATGATTTAACACAGTCAGCCTTTCGGAATTTTCAAAACCAAATTAAAGCCTGTTAAAGAATCATTAATAAACTTTCTTTACTAATTAAATTTACCAAATGAATAACAAATCACTATGTTTAGCTTGCTGCAGATAGAAAGTATGGAATAATATCTTTATCTTTATACAGATTTGTTCGTTTTATTTTCCCAGGAAGAGTGTACCTCTTCCTTCATCTAGTTACCAAAATCACGAAAGCAATATTTTACTGTTGGGCATATTGAAATATTCTAAGGTAGTAAGTAGAAAGATTGAAAGAGAGCTAAATTTCTAATGTTTGCATTCTCTATATTCCAAATATAGAAGAGATTGAGTTTAAGTAAAATAAATATAGTTGAAACTTTAATCATTGTGTGTCGCATTAATTAAAACGGCTAGAAAAATAACAAAAAATCTGTCATCAGCTGTTTGCTTTTGCTTGCAAAGTAATTTGTCATTTTGCATCAAGCTCTGCCCTAAAAGTGCTCAGGGTTAACCGTTTTGCAACTTGATCAACTTCCAGACAAATTGGTCCTATGCCTTCTTTGTGGACTTGGCTGAGAACCTCTTTCCTTTGACTCCTCTTTTTCTATCCTCCTATCTCCTATCTTTTCTTCTTTCCACCATTATGGGTTGAAGATGTCAAATCACTGTTTCCTAGTTTAGCCTGTCTTGGTCTTGAACACTCCCCACTGGTCAGAGACATTGCTAACGCAGCCAGGGCCCTCACATAATGACTAAATCTGAAGATGAAAACGGATGTGCCAATTTAAAAGAGGTCAAGTAGTAAATGGGAATGGAGTGTGAATAGCAAGCAGATGGTGATTGCATTTCAAGGAGAGCAGTACTTCCAAAATGCAGGGCTGCCAACACAATTACTATATTGTTTTTTTTTTAATAGGAAATACATTTATAAATAATTATTAATGTAAAGCTCATTTAAAATACAAAACATTTCAAAAAGCTAATTATTTTCAATGGAAAGCAGACTTACATGAAAATTTAAGTTGTGGTGGATTGACAAATCAAGTTCCATAATCATTTGATTTTAAAGTGAATACACATAATAAATGCCCCCCCCCTTTCCTAAATGCCAGGTCTGTACTAATTGCTTTCACATCTATTTGCTTGTAGCCCTAATAACCCAGAGGCGATATTAGTAGATTGTAACCAATTACAGGTCAGATGAAGAAACAAAGTCTGAGAGGATTAAACTACTTTCCAAGGTTAAAGTTACATAGTTGGTTGAGTCATCATCTAGGCATCATTAGATTATATACCCTCTCTACAGATAATGGGAAAAAAGTTTACAGATATTAATAGTGATGAGAATGTAGTAAAGGCTCATGATCTATTGATTTGATCCAGACTTTGAAAGATGTAGATAGATGGAGGTTAAAGAAATCTAAGTTGAAGAAGAACATAAAAATAAAAAAAATATTATTATTATTATTTTTAAAGAGCGGTTTCAGGGACTGTTGGTTGAATCCAGAGGACTCTGACCAGAGAGTAAGGTGTTAGTTGAGGGATTTGGGTTGGGTCGGGAAAGTTACTAGACTGACACAAAGGCTTTCAGAAAAATGTCATTCATGAACAGCTTTTGATAGGAAAAAATCTAAATTTGATAATAATGATAATAATTAAAAGTGCCAATATGGATTTGCATTTCTTGGCTCACCTGTGTGTTCATCCGTTTACCTTTCCATCAATTTCTCAAAGTTTTATACAGCACTTACACTCTGCTAAAATAATTGCAATATTCAGGGATAAATGGAGGTATAGTGCAGGAGAGTAAACTGAGGACCCATTGTTGTGGCAGGTGTAGTGCTATAAGCCTTGGCAGGGAGCTATGGTGACACAAAAGAGGTATCTACTTAAATTTGGAGGACAGACAAAGTTTCCTTTGGACTGAGTTCAAAGAACAGTAGGAGCTGGCTAAATAGCAAGGGATGGATACACGGAGGGTTTTCCAAAATAAGAAAGAAACAAATGTAAACAAATAAATAAATGTTCCACAAAATCAGAGTATAAAGCACATCCACATGCAACTCTAAGGGTTTGAGTCCTAATAACCCAGAGGCAAAATTAGTAGATAGTAACCAATTACATGTCAGATGGAGAAACAAAGTCTAAGAGAGGATTAAACTACTTTCCGAGGGGTAAAATGAGGCTAGAAATGTATTTGGGGGTAACACTGAGCACCTTCTATTTCATCCTGTTAACAGTGGGAACCAAGCAACAAATATCAAGCTGGGGAGAAATCTGATTAAATATTCAGTTTAGGAACATGACCCAGGCCTCACTGTGGAAAATGGTTAGTTACTACAGGTGGGAAAGTGTTGGTGGTTGCAGCGGGACCACAGATGAGGAGGAGGAATAAATATATGTCTTACCCACCCCCATGATACTTTTAAAAATGTTTATTTCTTTATTGGAGTATCACATTTAAGTACAAAATAAATTTTTGGAAGGCATAAATGGAAAATAATATTTGATTTCCTTCCGCAAATGGTACAACTTGCTTTGTTTACTGAACAGCATGGAGTGGATCACTGCACAGTACTTCCTCCATTCCCACCCCAATTAAATTAGAAGTCCCCCCCCACCACCACCCCGTTTCTGCTTCTGGAAAGATGTTTCTTTTCTACATGGCCTGGAGGGAACTGTCCCTGTTTGAACAGGCAAAGTGACCCTGGCCTCTGGAGAGGCAGGATCTTTGACCTCGAACTTCTTTGAATGACTGCCAAGATGCTGCCGGAGTCCCCTAGAGAGAGAGACTCAGCAGGACCTAGGAAAGATGAGGAGGGACTTTTAAAATGCTTAGAAATATTTATCAGTGCAGACACTGAGTATGTAGGAGCTATTACAATGAAGATTAAACCTGAGCAATCTGGTAAATGATGGCTAACATTTTATTGAATACTTTAATACAGAACAGACATAGTTTTCAGCACTTTATAAAGACCTTACTTTATTCTGATGATTCTGTAAAATGCTCTATCAGTCAAAGTCCAAGTACAAAATCTGTAGGACACTCAAATTAGGGTAATTTGAGGAGATAAACCAAAGCCCTGTTTACAAAGGTGTGCCGAAGGTGTAGGGAGACCAAAGGATGCAGTGCAGTATCGCTGAACTAGTAAAAAGTGAGCTTTGTTACTAGCACTGGTGCCAAAAGGGCAGGAGAGGAAGTAGGAATTGTAAGAGCACAGAGAGAGAGGAGGGTGGCATAGCCAGGTAACGGGGTGAGGCCAGAGTGGAACCTGCAGATGCCCACACTGCCACTTTGACCTACGAGGGAGCCAGAGCCATTGGAACTTACACAGTATCAGCCGGGGTTCTCCATATACACACACACTAAGAGATTTTTTTTTAATTGGCTCACAAGATTGCAAAATGCTAGCAAGTTTGAAATGTGCAAGAAATAGGCACAATTTCTACATTATAGTCGAGGCAGACTTGAGTCTTCTCTAAGAAACCTCATTCTTTGCTCTTAATGTTTTCAGCTGATTGGATGAGGCCCACCCACATTATGAAAGTTAATCTTCTTAAGGTAACTGATGGTAGATGCTAATCATATCTACAAAATACCTTCACAGCAGCCTCTAGACTAACATTAGACCAAACCAACCAGGCACCATAGTCTAGTCAAGTTGACACATAAAATTTAACTGTCACAAATATCCAGACCTCTCTCCTTCCCCATTGTGGCCCTTATTGGGGCTTCCTGTTAGCTGAACCCAACCATAAGCCACAGGGTAAGGGCATCGCTTGACATAGTCTGGGAAGGCCAAGCTCTCTAGGATACAGCCCCATTTGTTCCTCTCTTATACTACTGATGCACACATACACAGGTAGGAAATTTTCCAGTATGAGACTCGACATGTATACCTCTACAGAACCTTTTTTCATTTTTTTTTTACTTCTACATGCTTTCACTTGATTTTCACAAATACTATTAATAGCTATATTTTGCAAAGGTCTATATTAAATGGGAAAGTTAGGTAAGTTTCTAGAGCTAAAAAGCTGGTAAGTGATAGATTTAAGATATGATGGTATGTCTTTCAGCATTAAATTGCCATGTGACATCCAACTGATCACTACTCTTCAAACTCTCTTGTGCACATGAATCTAGGGTATCTGAAAAATAGAGATGGCTTAGCACCGTATAAGGACAGTTGGAATCAGCTTGACTGGAGCATGGCTTCAAGATCAGAAGTTTTATAACAGTGAACAGTTCTCTCTCTCTGACTGCATCTAGTTCAAGCCTGCATAGTTTTCATAGCCTTCAGGCTAAAAACCCCTGCTTTGTCTTGCATATAGACATGCTAACCAATAGAAAAATTCTGCTTGTGGCTTGAGTTTTAGAAAAACAGCTCCTTCCATTTTTCCATCCCTTGATGTAAAAGAAGCCTGATCTCTGTACTTTCTTTAAGATGGATTTGAGGAGTAGGTCTCCCAGCTTCTCAACTGGCACCTCCTTGACCAATAAACCTTTCCTTACTCCAAACTCTGACATTTTGAATTTTGGCTTTTCAAAACACTGGACTCACAGACTATTGAAATAATTCTTTATTTCAATAATGTCTCTTATCAATGGATTTATCTGAGAGGAAAATGTTCAACAGCTTCTGATATCTAGATTTCATTTAGATAATCCACTATGTTTCTCTATATGAGTGGTACACACATGCATTCAGTGATACCACATAAAAATTATTTTAAAAGAACGGTGCTTTCTTTATTAGTATAATTATCTTTAGATGTTCCCTCAGCTACTTGAGACTCTAGTTTGCTTTTTCAGACAGTTTGCCATCTACCACCAAACAGCAATGCTTCTTAAAAGAAAGAAACCCTTAAGGCCCAAATTCTGTTGCTTGTATCTGAATAGAGGTGCTAATTGCAACAAGGTTTTGTGTTTCTTTGTTTGATTTGTTTTGAAAGACAAGGTGTAATGATTTCCACCCCCCACCTTTAAAATTTTCTTATGAGCTCATCAACTTTATTTTGTGCGGATTGAGAGTGGCTTTTGCTACTCTCTGATTGATTTCTTCTTGGCACAGTGAGGACAGAATGGGCTAAATGTTTTGGACGTTGATTTCTAGGGGATAAGTCAGTTATTTCCAAATGCCTTTAGGTTAGGGGTGGCCACAATTATCTTGTAAAGGACCGCACCATAAATATTTTAGGCTTTGAGAGCCATATGGTCTTTGTCACAACTACTGTGCTCAACATTGCTACTGTAGCATTTAAGTAGCCCCAGACAGTATGGAGATAAAGATACATGGCTTTGTTCCAATAAAAGTTTATGAACAGTGGAATTTGAATTTCATATAATTAACCTTCTTTGTATTCCAAAAATTTAAATACATAAAGACTATTCTTGGATCACAGGCTATACAGAAACCAATGGCACGCTAGATTTGGTCCCTGGGCTGCAGTCAGCTGACCCATACATTAGGGAAATCCTTCTGTGAGATCCAAAAGGCCATTGCCTAGGAGAGATGCATTGCACATTCATTACACTGCTTTAAAAAAATTTTTAAACAAATTTACGAAGGTACAATCGATGTATTAAAAAAACTGCACACATTTAATGTATATGATTTGATGAATACACTACCTATGTAGATGGGAACTGACACTTATTGTCCATTTATTCTGTTGCGTGTTTTGTAAATGTTGCCTCACTTGTTCCCCCGAGATGACTGAGGACATCGGAGTGTCTCCCCACCTCTAGGTAATCTCTGTGTTGGTTTCACTGCAAATCGGAGCAGGTCAGATAAGCAGAGACTGCCGAGAGTGCTGTGGGCAGCCCCTTCATGTGCTTTACACAACACACCGGACTTGACTTCGGGATCTGAAGGCATCTTCATCATGACTTTTATTCTAATGAATAATGGATAAGGAAATTCAGGCCAAACAGCTGAAAAAGTCATGCCTTCACTTTCAAGTATTTCAAAAAGCAAAACCCTAAAACAGTGGTTCCCAACCTTAGCTAAACAATGATATCACCTGGAGCGGCAAATATCAAAGTTGTGGCCCAAAACAATTAAATAAAATTCTTTAGAGGTGAGATTCAAGCATCAGTAGTTTTTAAAACTGCCTAAGATGCTCAGATGTATAGGCAACGTTGAAAACAGCTGTTCTAAAACAACTGTTCCAAAGTACAGAATTGTAGCTGGAAAACATATGGACCGTAGGAAGTAAAAGCGGGTTGTTTGTGTATGTGTGCACACACACACACCTGTCAAAGATCCAAGATTGTGTTTTTCAATGCAAAACAATTTTAGTTAATACTCTAATTCTTACTAAAAACAATTCTTACAAATTGCCCCCATAGCTATGAGACATTTCCTCCAGCAATTCTTGCCAAACACAGTTCTACATCTAGAAAATCAAACAGAAAAGAACCTTCAATTTAATAATCTATCTTATCTTATATATGTCTACCTACCTGTATACTAGTTATCTGCCTACCTACCTAGTTATCTAACAAGAGAGAAGGGAAGGGGACCCTGGCTCTTGATTTGTGTATCACCCGTATTGTCAGATTTTTCAATCAGAAAATTTGTAGTGACAAAATATTTATCTAGGACAAAGGAAGCATTAATTGCTCCATTAATATTGTTGATATAATAATAATATACAGAGGATGCTATACAGTCATATTTCAGCACATGTAAACAAAGGCACGTATTGAGGTCCAATATTTCTACAGACTCCAGGGAAAATATTGGTGTTTAATTGCACTCTACTGTTACGAAGAATCTTATTGTCTCTACTGCCCGGGAAGTTTACTATGAAGAAAAAATATCCATTCCTAAATAACTGGAAGTACTCTGCAGGTTTCTGTTTGCCAGAAGTATCACAGAATCAAATACAAAGCTCAAAGGGTGACATTTCATAGCACAATCTCCCCACAGTCTGATATGGCCCTATTTGCTCACTGTTCCCCATGTTAGGGCTGCATTACAGAGAATTCTAATCTCCAAAAAGTTAAGGAGAGAGATGGTAATTGAGTATGTGGGGGAAATGAATGGCCATGGATAATCAGGAAGAACTCCTGAAAGCAGAGATGGGCTGCAAAATTTCCGATAAACAATGTCTGCTGTTGACTAAGAGTGGGTTCTCAGTGTCACCGTACGATGCCTTCTTCCTGGCTGGACCCGCCGTTTTCCTCTCGGCCTCCCTATGTTTGGAAAGTAGAGAGTCTTCCTATCAAAATATTCTCTTTTGCTTTCCATCTGCTTTGGGTTTTATGGGCTCTTTGAGGGAGAGATCATAATTCATTCACAGTTCTCCACCAGATATATAAGATTCAGTGCCTGGTATATTGTAGACAAATAAATGTGTATTAGGCCACACATCAGCCCTTTCCCTACCTCATCCATTACAAACTAAACAAAATAAGACAGAGCTTTATATCATATTGTAATAGCAAAGGGTGGTTGAAAGACAGTTACTAAAAGCCAAAGACACGATAGTAGTTTCCAAATGAAAGACAGTGAGTAACTAAAGGCACAAAAAGGGTCAAAGGCTTAGAGAGAAATGATGGTAGGTTTGAAAATAAAGGACTCTTTCGCCAAAAAATGATCCCAACAGATGGAAAGATGTAATCATGAATATAGAGAGTAGGAAGAAGTGGCATGGTCATGGGCACGCAACCTATATAGCCACACGTGTCCCCATGTCTGCTTTAATGTTCTGATGTCACGTCACTATCTTAAAATTCTTGATACATTGTGAACAAGAAACCACACACTTCCATTTTTTTAGGGGGCCCTAACAAATTATGTAAAAAGGTTTTGTAGGACGTGGAGGAATTGATTCCACTTTCCCTTGAGCTATTCTTGAATAGTATGGCTACCCTTTCTGATTTTAAATATATAATATATGTGTATATATGTGTATGAGTGCGCATATACCTTCAAAGCTATGTTTGCTCCTATAAAAGTAAGAACTGAGAAACATATTAAAAGTGCACTAAATTCCCCAAATTTTAACACTTAGAAGCCGACATTAACATTCTTAAATTACTTGCTACGTCCCTTTTCCATGCATGTTTCTCTGAAAAGTTAAAACATTTCTAACCCCCCACACACATATATACAGTTTTCAGTTCTTTTTCTTTAGCCTTATACCATAATTAAATACTTTCATAACATTTTATTTAAATGACTAAATGATAATTCAACCACATGAACATAGTAATATGCTTGACTTTCTCATTTACTGTGTTTCATTATTCTTGTATCCTTCTTGTTATTTTTCTACCTCAGTTGTTACACTTGCCTTTAGAAGCATCTGAGACTTAGAAAAACAACAAAACAGAATACTGAAAGTGGGACTTCCTCATGTAATTAAGGTCCAATTTTCCCTACATGTTAAATACAATATTCATGAAGTAGCAAATAATCCACTTTTTACTATGTATTTGTAACATTATTTGATTGATTTTAAAATGACATTGATTTCTGTGTTACTCTAAGTGGCATTTCAAAACCAGCTCTCCACAAGTTCATGTGAGATTCAAATCCACTTTTAATAGAATCATCTAGGAAATTGCTTTAGAAACTATTTTGCCTTTTTTTTTTTTCCTGGAGATCTAAATTTGTTTTCCTCCAAGGCTGTCAGGAAACAGGGGTAGGTTTATAAATAGATATAGTATGACAACTGCCTATGCACTATAAAATATATTATGTGTACTATAGCTTTATCATCTATCCTTTGTAACATGTCACGTGCTGGCCATTAAAGGATGAAGTCATTTTTTTGTTTTGTTTTAAGGAATCAAATGCCAATGAAAGTCCAAGTTTTTTGAGAAGTAGATCCCTTTGTTTTAAAGGTCAGATTTACACTTTACACATCATTCTCAAAATATCATATTAAAATCACATCTGGATGTTAGTATGAAATAAGAGCCTAAATATACAGCAGAAAAATGGGAATATTCTAAGAAAAACTATTTGAAGATACTGTAGTACAAACTATTTTTCTTTGTAAATTAGACAGATGATTTCTACAGCCATTGTAATTATGTTTTTAGTATTACATATAACACCAACTACACATAAGTTGTTGCAAAGGGCACTGAGTCTGTGTAGAGTTTTCTTTAGAATAATCTGGAGACTTCAATGGACAGAGCGTGTATTGGCTGAATTTTGTAAAGAAATATTCTGCAGGGACTGTGATAGTTGATTCTAATTTCCACCATCACCATTATACTATACAACCTAAAGAAAGATGAGATGGGCTCTTGCTATACATCAAGGGCTATGCTACATTCTTTGCATTCACTATTTCATTCAATTCTCATGAACTTCCTAAGGGGTAGATATAATTTTAACACCGGTTTAAGAAGTGAGGAGCTGAGATTTGGAAACATAAAAGAGCTTGTTCAAGTTTATATAGCTATTAAGTTATGGAGCTGGATTTAAATCTTGCTGGTAATCTGAAATTATAGTCCCTTTTCTTAGTGATTCTGCTAAATTTTGACTAAGCTTTACCAACTGACCCCAAGGCCAATGTCTTAGATAACTACAGTACATATCAAAATAACAACACTGGCACAGCACTGTTAACTAGACTAAAAATTTACTCAGGTTTCACCCATTTTTCATGCATTTTTATGTATGTGGATATGAAATTTTATCACATATTTAGATTTGTGTAAACACCACTTAAATCCACTTAACATTTTATTTCTAGGGAGAGTTATAGCTTGTACCTAGTAACTAATTCAGTCATGTGCAAAGCAAGCATAGAAATAAATCACAGATAACACTTGCAAGGCTGGAGTCAGCTTGAATAGGCTGGGCAGGCTTGGTCTCGGGCATTCACAAAGAAGAGCATTTACACAGATGAGGCAAACAAACCTTGAGAAGGGATGGTGAAGTCTCAGAGAAATCACAATCAAGCGACAGATCTAAGGAGACAGCTATAAGATTCAAAACGGGAAATAAATCGAAGAGGCAGGAACTTGCAACATGTGGCTAGTGGTTGTGCAACCACAAATCTTAAGCTAATGGCACCAGCACCTGTTTCTGCCAAAATATTGCTGGGCTCTGATTCTATCTTTTATTGAAGATGAGGGAGGGTGAGTCAGAGAATGGCGGGTTGGCAATGACCATAAACTCTCTCAGCAATGAAAGTATTGAGTTTGCGTGTATTGCAGGGCTGTTCATTTGTCAGGATTATCCAGTCACTTTAGATGAAAAAACAAAGCAGAATACAGTACCCCGGAACTCTGTCAAACATGATTTTTGTGCTGTCTACATCTGGAATACTTTCCCTTCACCTATTCCCTTTTAATACCTGGCCTTATTCAAAACAAAAGTACATTACTTTAATGTCCAAGTCCAAACCAGAATTTGAAAGCCTCAAATGAAAGCTTCCCTAGGACATGAATCTTATGGTAGTCATTTTATTCATAGTTGATTATTTGGCATGTGCTGAATTGACACACACTGATGTTCAATAAATGTAGGCTAAATGAAACAAGAATGGCATGCACTGAATGCTCAATAAGTATCAAAGTGGGTGCTATATACTTCAGATATTTATTCCCATCAACACTGATTAAGAAGGCATTTACAGAGAAGCTAAGGCCCATTGTGGTAAAGCAACATGGTAAGACCACACAGCTCATTAGAAAACTATGATTGTATCTAAAGGTTTCATCACATTTACTTTTTGACTTTTCCAATCACTGAAAGAGTCACTTTGTGATCTAATTTAATCGATTGCTTTAATATAATAAAACCTAAAGGTTACAGGGAAGGATTATTTTTTAAAGCTAAAATGGAGTATGAGTAACTGCCCCAAAGTAAGAAGCTATTTTATTTGATGACTCCAAGTTATAAGGAAGCAAACCATATTTTGGAAATCAGAAATGATCTGTCAAAGTCATTTTAGAGAAGAATAGCAAATATTTGATTCTGTGTGAGGCAGGGATAACGGAAGAGAGTTGCTATTTGTCAGAACGAGGCACAGAACTACTTAGAAAGAAAATAGCTCCTTACTTCTGGCATAGTGAAGAGGGATTGGCAGGAGACATCTTTTTCATTGCAAAGACATCTTTTTAGCCTTCCAGAATGCTTTGGCCAAACTTACTCCACATTCCTCCCTCCCCTTAAAAAATGTTCCCATAGTCCAGTTTATTGTAGTTTAGTTTTGCCATTCTAGCTTGAAAGATTGAAAGAGAAAAAATGAATAAGGATAGAAACTGGAATTTCAAGATAAAAATAATTAAAACTGCGAATGAGGTTGAGAGGGCAAGGGAATAAATTTGAAATCAGATCACAGATTATGATAACCATTTCAGATATTTGGCCCAGAAGCCTAGAGTTTATTTCTAGGTCTTCAAGCTTATTTCGCTATTAATGCATTTAAAAGGACATACAACATTTCAAGTATTAAAATTAATTTCTGAAGCTAAATAGTAATTGAAAAATGTGTCTTATATCATGTTAAAATTTTTTTTAAAAGTCAGAATACAGAATTTCATCCACCCAGGGAGTGTGCCGGTATCCAAATCATGCATATGTACAGAGTCTGGTAGGAGGAATGTAAATCTAGAACACTTACATTTGTTAGTGATGAGATTATTACTGGAATAGTTCCTTTATTCTTATTTTTATCAATGTCTTAATTGGGTTTGGGCAATAAATATGATGCTTTTTAGCAGAACTAGAAAGTTGCTGTTGCACCCTATGCTCTCCCAGTGAGACAATTTGATGAATTTCTTTCAACCTAAAGTATATTCTTTTGGAATAAATATGCACTTTCTTTTTCTCCAAATGATTTAAAGGTTCTTTTAATGTACAACACAAAATAAAACAGACATTTGGTGAATTCTCAGGCTCTGACAGACAGAGGTGACTAGTTGGATTCCTAGTTACATGTACCTTATCACAATTCCCCCCCACCCCATGCTTAACTGGCTCCTATCGTTAAGGTTTTTCACTTGTGCTGATTAGAGTTTTATGATAAAACCAGAAATTATTAAAAATGGCCTAATTGGCTACAGTCTTTAAGAGAAATCCAACAATTGTGGAATTTACTCATGAAATATTTCTAATCCATCCGACTTGTAAAGTTACAGATACCCTGATTATATCAGACGGTTGCACCCATAAGAGCTTTGTACATGAGAGCTCACAGTCTAAGCGAGGAGAGACATCGTTTCTCTCTTTAATTGAAGATGCTTAACAAGAAAGCATCTAATATCTATTCTGAGCAAGTTTAAAATCAGTAAAATATATCTGCCCTCCAAACAACTCTAGATTGTGATAAAGACCAAATGAGGCAATTAACGTAAAATAGACTCGTAATTTTCAAAAGGTGATGCAGATATTATTGTTATGGTAACAGTCAGCCAATAGTGATTTGCAGTACTGCATAATTTCAGCATGTTTTCCTGGAACTTTTTCCTCGCCATTTTCATCCTCTAATAAATTTTGTCACTAGAAAGTGAATCTATTTCCATGAGATTCATTTACTGTCTCTTCTGTCCACTTTATAAAAGGCTGCCCTTATTTTTAGTTAATATTCGAAAGTGTTTCAGAACCCTTAGAAGAAATGTCAGATGTACTTAATCATTGTATTTAATATATATCATGCACCTCATACTCTTACACAATACAGATAAAACATTGTAAACATTGCATAACCATATATTTGCAATTTATTTTGATGTTGTTGAATAACTATCAAAAAATAGATAGTGATGGAAGACCTTAGAGTAGTGGTGTTTGAAATGATCTGCAGGACTAACTAGAATTGCTTAGCCACATTTTTGGTCACTTAAAATATATCAATATTTATATTAAATGCATTTGATATAGTAATGAACAAGATAGGGCCTTTGACTTTTAGAGGCTTAAATTTTAAGAAAAAGTCAATTAAAAGTTTAAAAAAGAAGGGCGGTAAAATTTTTTCTAACAATTATCACATCTAAAAACATTCAATTTATATAGGCACAATAAATTTTTCAGATGTTCATTTTATTTTATTTTGGTTTTTTAATGCAAAGATATTCTATAAAAATTGGATCCATCAGGGAAATTTTAAATGTATATGAAGAAACACAGTCTTTGTGAGAGTTGTTAATAAAATATAGAGACATTAACTTTTTAGTTGTAGACTCACTTTGTGTTATCTTCTGGTCTTTCAACTGGGACTGTCTCATTGATATTATTGATTTGGCTAACTTGGTTTTGCTGATATCATTTTGACACTTGTATGCAGAAGATGATGGCATTGTTATACACTTAAAATTATGCTTGAAAGGTGGTATTTATCCATTTAATAGTTACCTGTAGTACTTTTTCCTCTAAAGTTTGTGAGAAACAGGCCATGGAATGTTTTATTATGATTAATTCTAGAGTTACAAAACAGAAGAAAAGTAAAGTAATAGATTGAAAGTAGAACAAGTAAACTGGGGACACTTTAAAGTGAAAGTTGGGTAATGTTCATAAAACATTCCTGCCAGGCACCGTGCTTTACTTTATCTCATAGAAGTCATATAAGAATTTTTGAGATAAGCATATCTATTCTGTTTTAGAATATGGAGCCTAGGGATGAGAAATCTTAAGCATTTTGTCCCCAGAATGAGAATAAAACCTTGACTCAGGTTTTCCAAGGCAAGTATCCCTTCTATTATGACATGTTTTTACCTGTTGCAAAAGGTAAAATTACTGACATAATTAATGACATCATTGTGAAAATACAGCATTTCTAATTAAAATACTTAAGTATATGAAATGCTTTTTTAATAATGCAATTTATCTCATTTTCATAATGATTAAGCATACTCTTTTTAAAAAATGGATTCTAAGAAATAACTCATCTTGAACAAGGGAAATAAGAAAGGAAGGAAGGAAGGAATGGAGGGAGGGAGAAAAACAGGGAGGAAGAGAGGAAAAACTCTTCCATTAGCACACTATAGTACAGAATTCTTATAGTTAGGAAATGCCTAATTTTTAAGATTCCACAGTTTTACAAGTAAAAAAGAAGCACTATTATCCAGAACATATGAATGAAATATGTTTTTGTAAAAATCCTTTGACTTAAAATTTGAATGTAGTCCTAAACCAAAAATAAAACAGACTTACACTTATCAGAAACGATTAATAATCCTTAACTATTAATCAAAGAATCCTGAGAAAAAAAGTGACAGATCTTGATACAATTCACATGGAATTTGATTGTGAATGTGATAAAGTTAATCAGTGAAACAGAAGAAGAGAAACCCAGGCAAAACCAAATCCATTCTTCCTAGGCCACCACATTTAATTTTAGGCATTCCAGGACAATGTCATATTTTACCATTACTTAGCATGATGAGATTAAGATTTCTACCTGATTTGGGTGTGGACTAATTTAGAAATCACAGAGAAATTTTCCAATTATCAATGGAAAAGGACTTTGAATTCTGTTGTTCACACCAGGGATTTTAAAACATTCTCCTAATTTGAAAAAAAAACTTTGTGATATTCTCCTAAAAGCCAACTATTTTTAATGGAAACCTAGCACAGGCCGCAATGGTGTATCTTGAGCAGCTAACAGTTCCGATAAATTATATCTACCACTTTCTAGTCCTGTTAAGTTTAGAAGTATTTAACGACTTTAGGTCTCAGGTCTGTAATTCTTAGTATTGCCCTTTCATTCATTCACTCATTCACCATTTACTCAGTACCTATTATGTTCCAGGCACAGCAGTTACAGCAATTAATAAAAAAAAAGTATTCGCATACATGAAGCTATAATCTAATGAGAGAGAAAGATTTAGGGGCACATACTAAATATTAGGAAATAAGAGTATTGGAAAGCAGAGAGAGAAAGGAAATCACAAGTGATGGTTTATACAATTTACATAGGGTCACCTGAGAGCTCACTGAGCAGATAGCATTAAGAATCAGGTAGGGGTGTACATGGTGTGATCAAAGGACAGTAAAAATGTCAATATGGCTGAATCACAAGGGAGTCAGGGGTAGATCATGCAGAGGGCATGATTAAGAGTCACTAAAGGTTGAGAAAGAGACTAGGATATGTTATTCCAACATGCATCCTTATTTCTGGTACTATTTATCCTAAAGAGCCAGGATTAGTTCACCTTGCACTTAATTAATGCTTTTTTAGGATACACACATTTCTTGGATTTGGTATTAGGCTACAAAAAGATCTGAAATCACAAGAAGACAGTACTCTTAAGAGGTATGACTATTAAACATTGAAATAAATAAATAAAACCCCAAACATTTTGTCCATTAACTTCATTTCCTAGAGACTCTATGGCGATGATGAACAATATTAAACACAATGAATTAAAATTAAAGGTTTATGAAGGATCATTTTGAGATGTCATTGATTGTATTCCATTATTTCATTTCATTTCATTTCATGTCAGTTGTCATGTTTCTTAATCCATTCTGGGAAAGCATACTGTCTATAGCATCAATAGAAATTGTCTATGCTATACATATCCTACCTGTATCTATTTTCCTTATCTAACCTCATGTCTCAAAAAACTTGAAGCATCAGGAAGAAACATGAGTGAAGCTGGATGTGAATGTTCATATGACTTAAATAACTGAGCTAGAATGTGTTTTGCTTTACCAACACTAGATAGGTAACCCTGTCTACATTTCGCTGTCAGAGTTCCAAGTGCAATCCTTGCTAACAAATTGTAAAATGAACATTGGTAAACTGAAGTATAAGAAGACCTAACAAAATCCAAAACAGATTTGAAACCCCATGCTGAATGAGAGCTTCTGTAAAAAACTGAGACTATTTGCTCTAGAATAGAATAGAGAAGCCTGGAGAACACAACTTCTATACAGAAGAGCTCTTTCTAAAAAATAAAAAACACAACCCAGAATGGTATGGGCTTTCCATGGGTGGATTTAACATCACTGGATACATTACAGGTAAGAAGAGAAACTATGAAGGACCTTGGTTGGAAGATGACTAACAGACTTACTGAATTCTTAAACTTTAGCAAGCTTCTCACATTCTGTTAAAACTAAATGTCATATACATAGAAAAGAATCACAAGATTATTGCATCCCCATTTTCCCTATGGCATTTCTGCAAACAGAAAGAAATCCATATGACAGAAATACAGACATTTATTCCCTCTGTGATAGACAGGCACATACCTATACTAATGAACAAACAAAATAAATTTAAAAAAAAAAAGAAAGGAAAGGAAAGGGAAGGGAAGGGAAGGAAGGGAAGGGAAGGAAAGGAAAGGAAAGGAAAGGAAAGGAAAGGAAAGGAAAGGAAAGGAAAGGAAAGGAAAGGAAAGGAAAGGAAAGGAAAGGAAGGAAAGAAGGAAGGACGGAAGGAAGAAAGAGAGGGAGGGAGGGAAGGGGGGAAGGAGGGAGGAAGGGAAGGGAGGAGAAAGAAAGAGAAAGAAAAAGGAAACAAGACAGACAGACACACAGATGGATATAAACTTCTTTTCCCTCCCCTTTGCTTCTGGGTATATCTGGTACCTACTATTTAGTCATGTGGTAGCAGGAAATTATTAGCATATGATGCAAATAATTTCTCTTACTTCATTATGCAAGATCCATTTATCACCATTGTTTCAAAAAGCCATTTATTTAAGCATTTAAAAATCATATTTTCTCACAGTTGTAGTCAAAATATGCATATTTTTTCTTTGCATTATTTGCATGTTCTATGTTTATGCCAGTACTTAATAAACATTATTCAAAGCATTGCACAACATTCCAAATACTTCCTACTATTCTATAATTTACTGAACCAATCTCTTATTTCACGATTTTTCACCATTATAAATAATATGGTAAAAATAATTGGGCATAAAACGTTTTCCTTCATGCCGTGGATGGACTCTTATGACAATTTTTCAGAAACTGAGCTCTTGGCTTAAGTAACAGAAATATTTTAACAGATTTTTAATCTATGAATAGTAACTTTCAAATGGCTAATAACCCTTTCAGACTATTTTAAACATGTTTTAATAAATTGTAATACAAACTTTTTGAAGACTGTAATTAGTATCTCTGTCAGTCTATGCAGGATACATTTAGCTCAGTTTCAATATTAAAATATTGAGCCAATTTCCTTGGAAAGTTGCGCAGTGTTAATCCCCATCATCCCTCTCACACTTAGGGCTTATTCTATGCCTGTCTCCTTACCAGATTTATCTAACTCCATTTTCAGAACAATCCTAGATGAGGTTTTATTATTTTCTCTATTTTGCAGATGAAGAAACTTAAGAGTGATGATATTCCTTGTCATACAAAAAAAACAAACAAACAAACAAACAAACAATGGTTGGGAGTAGATTTTACGCTGCCAGGCTCCAGGGCTATTTTTTTTTAAATGAACTATTCTGCTTCTTTATACATTTCAGTAAGGTTTAAAAACTGGATTCTGTCTTTTATAGCATGTTTGTTCTCTGTAAAGCAGGCTGCGCCCAGTGGTACGGTGCTCATAACCTGGCACTCCAAGAACAATGACAGCAACATCAAGCACTGAATTATACTGTTTGCTGATTTCTGTTTTGTAAATATTTCTGCTACGGCCAATTTCAAGCTCTCTACGTGATACTAGAGAACACGGAGGGATGCAGACAATCAACTCTCATCGGCTGGCAGAGCCCGCCCCAGCACACCACTGCCTGTGCCACTGATCAGTCAGTGCCTTTCAGCTCCCTCTTAATAGTGCCACAACTGGACCCTGTACACATTTCTCCTTTACCGCCCGGTTCTGTGTGAGGCATGCAGATAGAGGGCACTGGAGAGATAATAGAAGACTCGGACAAGAGAGCCAGATTTCCCTCTGCGACTCCAATGTGGTTTCTTTCAACAAATCGATCAATAAGAAAAAGGTAAAGCAGCCAGGATGAGAAATTTCTAAGCCACGTGATGTGTGGTTGCTACAAACCAGCTCTGGCCCATCCTCTAGTCATTTCATTGTCACTAGCAGTCTGTGTTTCAGTGGCGGCCACATTCTTTCAACAGAATAACATCTCAGCCTTGGGCTATGGCCGGGGAGCTACCTTCTAAATTCTTAGTTCTTCCATTGTTCACATTCCCTCAGCTTAGACATATTTGCTGCTTTCCGCATTTGTTATTTCTGGGCCTGTTAGAGAGTCTTCTTTAACCTCTTTTAGTAGTTGACCATGTTTCATCACACTATTGTACCATTTGACTGATGCATGGGCTCAATAAAATAACTATCAGACAAATAAAAAGTAGAATGCAAATCTCTTACTTTGACCAAAAAGTCCCCTGGTGCACATCTAAGGCCAACATGAAGCCATTCTTGATTCTCTGTCTCATCCACCGAAGGATGAATGGCTTAACCTGAAATTAAAATAAATAACAATAATTATAATAATAATGGTAATAATCTGCAGTAAGTATTTATTATATGTTGGGAACATGCCAATATCTTTGATACAAAATAAAACATGTTCAACTTTCTCTTTTAAGTGGGTAGTTATTTCAAAAACAAAGAAACATACTTATCTTTAAAGGGCCAAGGGCCCAGGGGCATATAGCTATAAGGAAGCAGATTCAGAACTGTAGGCCAGTGACTCTCAAGCCTTTTCTCTTAAAAACTATATTCTATTTTTTTATAAGTATATTAACTTTGAGTAAATATCTGCTAAAAAAGAAGACAATATTAACTTTGAGTAAATATCTGCTAGAAAAAGAAGACAATCCAATCATGAAATTCATTTCATTATAATGTGTTCCAAATTTTTTTTTTCTCTTATTTTAGAAGTTAAAGAATCTTCTGGAGTTAAAAATAATGCCTATAGTTTCTCAGTTACTTGTTCCACTTGAAATGACTCGGAAAGTAGAAAACTTGCTTGATTTGGTGAATATTTGGAATTTTCCCAGCTAATGCTGAGAATAAAAGAGCTGCCAAATTCATTAATTATCCTTAATATTCAGTTCTCAAGTATAATGAATTCCATTTTCACACATATCTGAGAAAATTACATTGGAAAGTTAATATATCGCCTTTTGCTGGGTTTCCGTGAATACTGCAATGTAAAAGCAGAATTCAGCCTGAACTTATTGGCAGACTCACATGTATCTGCTCACACCTGGATGAGATGCCACTCATGCTCAGCCCCACCACCTGACACTCTGCACGATAACTTAAAGATGTGCCTCCAATGGTACAACGCATTTACAGCAGGATCCTGTTTCAGACCACAGCAGTCCCAGTGGTGCTTGTAAAATATGTCATCTACTTCACACCACATTTCCCATTCTTCCTCCTACTCTAGCAGGAGCATGTGACTGCTTATGGTAAGCAGGCCATAGACAGAAGTGATGCGGATTATTTTCAGAATAATGAAGACGTATCAGTCATTTTCCTTCCTGTGGGACCTAAGAATGTGCTGTTGGTGCAGCTACAACTGGGTTTCTCAACCTTGACACTACGGGCATTTTGATCCAGGTGATTCTGAGTGTGGGCGCAGGCAGGTACAGGGTCTGTCTGCTGCATCATAGGATGTTTAACAGCATTGCTGGCTTATACCCATTAGCTTCCCATATCATTCTTTCCAGTTATGACAGTATATCCTGACATTGCCAAATATCCTCCAGGAGGTACTGGCCCATTGAGACCCACTAACCGACAAGATAGTGGAGCTTCCATCAGCCTAGTTCTTAGAGAAACTAAATGAATTGAGCATCTCGATCATCTATGCAATGCACATGAAACAAGACACATACACACACAAATTTTTTAAAGAAAAAGAATTTTTTTTTTTGCTAAGCCGATGAGATTTGCGTCATTTGTTACTGCTATAGAGACTATCCTGATTAATACATACTTCGTATGTGCTTTTCCCAGGCAAACACATGGATGACTATGGCTTCAATTACTCTATGATGATTGGCTTTTTATATTTTATGTCCAGTTTCTTCTCCAACATTCTTGAATTTTATCTGCCATTTTGCACTACTCATTATCCAATTCTTCTTGTGTGACTACAAGTGAATTTGGAAAACTAGGAGTCATACTAGTCATTTGCCTTAACCTCATCTAGCAATGATTCCCATAAATTTTATTTCATAAATATCTCAAACTCCCACCTCCTTTCTGCACTGCTGACTATTACCCTAATACAAGCTAACATGATATATGGCCTCGGTCTGTAGAATTGCACTGTAACTCCCAGCGTGCATTCTTGTATCATGTAATCTGTTTTGTACGGAGAAGATAGAACAATCTTTTAAAAATGCAACTCCGTCCACACAATTCCCATGAATATAACCCTTTAAAGATTTTTCATTTTTCTTAGACTAAAGACAAAAATCCTTAACATAACCTATTATCCGTGCAGGGCTTATCCTCTGTAGTTTTACTTATTTTTCCCCCTATATCTCTAACATTTTCATATATCAAAACTTCCCATTTTGTCACTTTGTCCAGGTCATTTACATGGTCTGTAATAACCTCAGACCATCACCACACTTTGCATCCTTGAAATCCCAGCCCAAAGCTAGTTCTTCAGGAAGGTCTTTTCTGAAACTCTCAACCTGTTAGGCCATGATATGATCTCTTTTAATACTAGATAATTTTTTTTTTTTTCCTCTAAATTAATTACGAGTGAGATTATTTATTAACATTAGTATTATTACTACACTATAAACACTATGAGGGCACAAATCCATCTCATTAGATGTTTCGTTGACTTTTCAATACATGTTGCAGTGCCTAGATTATAATAGAATCCAAGTAAATATTTTTTTGAAGGAAGGAAGGACTAGAGGGAGGAATGAAGGAAGAAAGGAAGGAAAGAAGGAAGGAAGGAGGGAAGAAAGAAGGGAAGAAAGAAGAGAAGAAAGAGAAAAGAACAAGCAACATTTAAGGTTCTGTAAAGTAAAGAGAAACTGAGATTTCAATCCATATTTTATTCCTCCTTCATCTACAGGAGAGAGAAAAAACATTTAGGCATTAAAAGAATACTAGTTAAAAAGTATATCATGTTTATTTGATGTTTGCTACCAAGGTAAATGTTACAGGTTACTGAAAAGACAGAAAATTTTGAAGAATATTATAATAATTGATAATAAATTATAAGGTAATATTTTATATAATTCAAAATACTTCCACTTATGTCAACCCACATTTAGCTTGGGTTTTCAATTTTATTCCTCTGTGTTTGCGTGCGTGCGTGTGTGTGTGTGTGTGTGTGTGTGTGTGTGTGTGCGCGCGCGCGCGTGTTGCAGATACATCACCCTTGGTATAAGCAATATGTCCATGCTGAGTAACTATGCATATCTAACACTAGCAGGGCACTTAACACCAAATTAATTTCCTGTCAAAGCCACTGCATCTGTGTTTCAATTACTAAAATTCTAAATTTAGTGGAAAATATAAGTATGCTTTCTTATTATCACTGCATTAGTATTTCCAGGGCAAACAAGAATAACAACTAAAGTGGTTATTAGGGAAATGGTATTTCTGTGTGAATTTATGCTTACCAAGTATAAATGTCTTATTCAGATGTCATTTATGTGATTGGCTCTATTTTGGGGACAAACATTTAAAATGTGAATTTTCCCTTCAAACACAAATAAACAGCAATAACTTCCACTTTAAATTGATCCTTTTGTCTTTAACTAGACTGTGGATTTCTTAGGATTTAATATTTAGATATTTTAAGAAATATACTATTTTAATAAGATGCTTATCTTAAATATGTATGAATGAACATGTTTTTGGTTAACCCCAGTTGGTCTTAAGGGGCCTCCAAGGTCCTTACTACCATCTTTCTGCACATTAAAATATGCATGCTACCTAACCATTCATCCTAATGAGCTAAGGTCTCAAATGTTCCCTTTTTAACAATGCCCTCTGTTTTCAGCCCAATAGGTAACTTATGTATTGAGTTCAAGAAAGACTTTCACCAAGAATGATTACAAGAGTACTTATAAGTACATTTCTTCTGAACTCTGTAACTAGTAATTTTGATCTTTTTATTAAGGAGTAGGGAATTTCCAAATGATTTTAAAATGGGAGGCTATCCATATATGCAAATACAAGCATTTGGCATGCTTACTTTGCTGAGAAGTTCTTTTTTATTAAGGAGTATATTGCTTTCTGCCTCTGTTATCATTGCAGAAGGCAGAATGATATTTTGGGAGATTATATACTTCTAATTCTGTTTCTATCTTGCATTTAAAAGAATGCTTTCCCTCTGCTTCAGCAGATTTAGCTACTACTACATCTTGGAGTAGAGAGCACCACTGAGTGCTTTTTGCCAAACACATATACCTGGAATAAAGAGTATTGATCTCAAAGCAATACCATTAAGTCAGCCCACAAGTTAGTCATGAACTTGAATGCATCCTGGTAAACAGATATCATTCTTTCTTATTAAAAAAGATGATCTTTCTTGCTCTGAATGCAAAATAAAACAAAATAAAAATCTTATGTTCCATATGTTATTCTAAACTAAGCTAAATACACCACATATGTGTATGTGTGTGTATAATTTTCACCAAATTAATTTCTACTTATAATTTAGGTTTTGGCTCATGCCACTTTTCAAGAAGTCTTCCCAGCTGCTACTACCAAAATGCAAGTGTAAGGGATTTTTTTGCCTTACGTACTTTACAGGGTCACTATCCTGTAATTCCTTGTGCTCATCTCAGTTTGTCTTTATACCTTTACTCATATGATTAATTCACTAATATCTCTCACCCTCATTAGATTCTTCTATGTGAGAGGTACTCTATCTAATTTTTGTCCTACTGTATTCTCAGAGCCAAGAAAAAGAATAGGCATGCAGTAAGATTCAAAAGGCTTTACTATGTGGACGAATAAAGGAAACATGATTTCAGCAGATTTGTCTTCTCAGCACTCTCTGCATTGGCACAAGTTGGTACCAGTTGAAGTTCCAATTTAGTTTCCTGTTTAATAAGAATCATATAGATGGTCCTTACCGTCTAGCCATTGCTAGTAGCAATGCGATGTTAATCCAATGAGGATGCAAGCAATTGTGGTTTATAAGCAGCTCTTAAGAGGAAAGCTTATTTAAAGAGAGAAACCTAAAAAATAAAAATGAAGAAAAAAATCATTGATTAGTACAAGAGTAACCCTTGATTTACCTGGTCATTTGGTTGTTTAATTTATGTTCTTTTTTACCGTTTCATACTTATGATTTAAATTTTTTGGTGTTTCACAATGCCTCCCAGGGAAAACCTCTGATTTGAGACTAAAAACTTTGTAAACAGACTTTTAATTACCATTTGATCTCATTTTCTTACACGTCTCTTTCAGCACTAATGTTCAAACTTTAAGTTTTTGACTACACCCAATTTGAGCTTCAGTTTCTACTATTTTCGAAATGAAGAATATGGGTGACCTAAAACTTACCCTCTAGTATTGACATTCTGTGATATAGTCTCACGCAACATGGCAAATAGAAAGCCATATACAAGAGTTTTACTACAATAATGAGGCAAACTACATTGTAAATTTATAGCAGCTAAATATTATTTGTTTAACAAATGTTTACTGAAAGCCTTCAATGTGTTAGGCACTGTCCTAGGCATGACTGGCTACAACCAAAAGAGGAAATAAAGGTGAGGAAATGAGAGTCCATGAGGATTAAATGATTTCATTATGATCAAAGTGTGTGTGGTGGTGCTGAAAGGCAAACCTATGACTGAGACTTTAAGGGTTTGTTAGAACCCCAAGCCACCTTTAATGTTCAATTCAAGCCCCATTTTCTCCAAGAAATCCACTGAATGGTGCTCTCTCATTAGTAATCTAGATGGCGACAGAGATCGACAATCAGTACTTTTTGTACTATTTCTAAGAGTTCCAAATATAAGCACCACCTCCTTTATCATATTGAACACATTTGTGGCTAGGAAATATGATGCTTATCTTAGAGTCAATATAGCAGGGGGAACAAACAAACTGTAAAGATTTAGATAGGATAGTACCAGTTTACCATCCTCAAAATACTTAACCTAATATGTAAGTTTCAGATCATACATCTGAAAAGTGGTCACATACAATGAAATCCACTCCTTAGAGTTGTTCTGGAGATGAGAGGGTGGAGTATGTGGTGCAAGTTGAATCTCCATTTGGAAATAACTAAGGACCAAACACTACATCCCCAAGCATTAGACTGAAAAGTGCATCAGTCCTTCTCTTATTATTCAAATTTAAACGAAGATATGATAAAAATTTGTTTGAGGGTCATTGTTTAGAATAGAACATTTTTAAAAGGAGGTTGCTGGCTTTAGGCAGGATAAAGACAGAAGAGTGAGAGAATAGTAGGGAAAAACAGTATGTGAAAAGTGAGGATCCATGCTGGTTCACCCATGAGATTTGGTGATCTCCAGAGGGACAAAGCAAATCTTCCCATTGTGCTTTGGAAATGAGAAGGTTTGCCTTGTTGCTAGGGCAGTGGCAGAGACATGGCGGTGTCCATGGCTCATCTAGGTGGAAAGGGGGAAGGCTTGGAACTGCCTATGGACAACGTATGACATGTCAAACCCTGTGGACTGAGAGAAGGCCCCAAAGTTATTTTAGAACAGAGACTGGCACACCCAGAAGCAGTATTAAGAATGTCCATTAGAGAGAAAGCATCAGAATGGCATTCCGTTTATGGGGAGATTATAAGGAGTGCTGGAAGGTACTGCCTTGAAGTTATATTTGTAAAGGAATCTAAAAAATGAAAGTCATTGAATTAATTTTCCCCATTCCACCCAATATTTCTACAGATGATATTTAGAGGTGCCACATAATTTTCACACCAAGAGTAATGGAAGTCAATAGCCACATATTCATTATCTTCAATTCTGTCAATTTTATGTGGATGTAATTTTCCTAAAATTATCTCTATTTAATTCAATACTGAACCCTAACCCTTGAAAAGGAAAAAAAAAAAAAAAAAAAGCACAACAACATTTTGAGGCCATGGGGAAAAATTCTGTAGGATAGCTTTCAAATTCCATGATTCATTATCTTTTGGGAAAAAAAAAAATCTGATTTTCTATTGCTAGTGAAGGGGTTCCCATCTTGGACTCACAGAAATAATATGCATATATCCTTGAACTCAAATATCTGACTCTAGGAATTCATCCAGGCACCACACATCAGTTACCTGTTCATTCATTTATGCATGTATTAAAGCATAAGTTAGGCAGATAAAAGAAAGCAGAAGAACCAAACCAAAAGTTGACCTGATTTAAAAATCTCTCCTACCATCTTCATATGATTTTTTTCTAACAGAAACCATTTTTATGAAGTCAATTAATTAGCTTACTAACCTCTACTTTGAAAGTAAAATTATCTAATTACGCCAGCAATCAATGCCCAAATAAATTTGCCAGTGAAATAGAGGTTAGAAAGTGACACTGTTGGTGTTTTCTAAGTATCATCAGAACAGTTATTGACCTTTCCAGATGATCATTTTTAAACTTTAGTATTCTGTCAAAGTTCTTCATATAAAATAGCTTTATCTGCCTACATAGTGTAATTTCCTATTTTAAAAATCGATTTTATATTAGCTCAATTAAACCATCTGCAATGCAAATCTTATTAACATACTTCAATAACAGGTTAATTTTTTGAGATATATATGAACAACATACATGTATAATATAGATATTTGGATAGTTTAAAATAGAGAGTGATTTGTTTTGTTTTGTTTTAGCACAGGAACATTTAAAATATGCTCATTTGTTCTCAGGATGAGAATTAACTGAACAGTTTTTTAAAAATTATAGAAAGATTATTCTTTATAATCATAGAAGGGGTTAATTCCATATATATATATATATATATATATATATATATATATTTATATATAACTTTTTTTCAATTTAATGGAGGACACATGAGTGCATCAATAATATAATTTGACTTAATCTTTCTTTAAGTGTAAGACTATATTTTGTGGATTACAATTATAATAAAAGCATTGCATTCGAAAAATAGAGATCTATTGGTTTTCTACCTTATTGTTTGACTGATGCAATTTTTTTTCTGCTCCCCCTAACCCCAGGCACTATCTCAAGTAAACTCTTTTATTTGAAACTTACAAATACCAGGAAAAGTGCCCTTGGGGAAATATTCTGAACCCCAGAGGATCCTTTGGGCATTTTTCTTTCTTTCCTGAAACCCAGTCTGTTTCAGATTTTTTGCCCTCCAGACCACTCTTATGTTTTATCTACTGCTATGCATTTTACAATACCTTATGTCTAAAAAACATCGACATTCTAGAGAAGCTTGGTCTCTATAAAATCATAACTATCAATCTGTGACAGCTTACTAGGGACTACGCTCTGTGATTTGCATAACACAGTCTATCCCTTAGATCAACACTGCATCTATTTGTGGAAAGATGAAAAAACTGGGGTTCAGAGTCCTAAAATAGATGACTCAATAAAAAAAAAACAAAGTCGAAAAAAAGGCATAGTCAAGATTCTAGTCGAAATTATTAAATGTCAGAGTCCTTCAGAAATCTACCATGTGTGTCTCCTAGAAGCTGTAAGGGAAGACTTGATGCAGAGGTGTCCAAACATCTAAACACCTGGAGTCATAGTTTCCTTGTAGAAGCTATGAACAATAATTCACCCTGTGTTCTTTTCTGTAGCTGCCATTCAAGCATGAGAGTCCTGGTATGTCTTTGCGGTTCTCAATTAAGTTTATGCTAGCCCTGTTATAAAAACTGCAAATGTATCTAGAAATAAAGCTTCACGTATCTAGGCTTGCATTTAGGTTGAAAAACTAGCATCTCAAAAAATGAATTGCCCGCAAGACCATAACTGCATTATAAAAACCTCCCACAAACAGACTAACACATAAAAACTTCCATATACTAAGCACCAATAGCTTATGGGATAATTCAATATACTAATAGCAACTCCTCTTACTCTTTCTGCCACGACCTCACAGACTTTTCGTCTTTACCCCTCACACATGTATTCTTACCCGGATTGTTCCAGCCATACAATTCTTCTAGCTCCCTGAATGCAGTATCATTTCTGCCATCAGCACTATTTTCTTTGCTTAGAAAACATTGCTTCCAGCTCTGCAAATGTCTGGCTCCTTCTCAGCATAGACACATCCCCTCAGAGAGACTTTCCTCAGGCCAGGTTTCTCTGAAAGCGGACTTGTAAGGTAACCAACCACCTTGGCTTGCCCCTGACGACCTCAGTGTCTGTACTGAGAGTCCCGACTGCTGATAGCATTCCAGTCTCAGGTAACTCCATGGGTCTGGGTGAGGCGGGGCAGTGAGTCAGCATAAATTTATAGGGGCATGCTCTCCAGAGGTTTCTGGGAAGGGAGTGGGAGAAACAGAGAGGAAAGAAACCAAGCAAGGCAAAGTCCAGTGGACACAGCTGAAAACAATTCCCAAAATGAAACCTGGAGTGTTAAGTTAGGATCTGAGTTTCTCTCAATGGAAGAAGAGATTTGGGCTTTCATAATCCCATACCTGTTCATCAGTGACTAATAGATTGGGGGGTGGGGGGCGGGTAGAAGAGGTAAATTTCCAGGCAGGTTCTGATTTCTGAGAATGCAGGCAAATCAGTCACATTAGCCCCAAATCAGGTTTTTAAAGAGTCTCCGGTGTCGTTCATTAGAAGCAAAATACGTTGAAGCTGGGGAGGAGCACAGGCAACCCATTTCCCCATTAAAAAAGCCCATCACTCTTAAGTTCTACCATTGTTGCTCTACTTTCTTTAAGTACTCACCAATATTTAGAATTATCTCATGTGTGTATAACTATCTGTATCGACATCTAAATCTGTATCTTTATCAATATTCATATCCATGCAGACCAATCTCTATGTCTATGTGTGTATATTTTAATTACTTTTCTTTTTCCACTAGCATTTAGCTCCAAGAGGGCAATAACTCTATCTTATTCATTCCATGACAGTTGCTAAATAAATATTGGAAAAAATCAATTAATTAGACATGCTAACCACTACTCCAGCAAAACGAAAGAGCATAGCCCTTGCCTCAACTTCTCAGCTCTTTCAACTCATAATTCCGATGTCCTTGTTTATTTTTCTGTTTTCTCTTTTCTAAGTTTTCATTGCAAAAAGACAGTTCCTACTCTGTCATTCTTTAAAAACTCTTCTATCTGGTTATCTCTCTCTCTCTCTCTCTCTCTCTCTCTCTCTCTCTCTCTCTCTCTTTTTTTTTTTTTCCTCACTGAGGCAGTAGAGTTTAATTCTTAAAAGCGTAAGCTCTAGAGCCCTGTGGAGTGTGCGAATTTGGAGCTCAGGTGATTATAACTATAGTTTTTCTTCAAACATAAGTTAGGGAATATACTGCCCCTCTCGTGAGGTAACGGTGAGCGTTAATGCATGTATAAGCAGTGAGATAATGCCTGGAACATGAAAAACACTTAAGAAATATTAGCTATTACCAATAGTTAATAAAGTATTACTAATTTTCATATGGACTCTGTGTCATTTTGGATTAGTTATAATTTATTTTCCATTCACTTCAAAAAAGAATCCAAGATAGCTTGACTCTTATTCAGAGGTTTTATTTTCAGCCATCCTACTAGAAATTGTATCGACTAGATTATTTACATCTTACTAGAATTGATATCAGCTTCTTACTAGAAATTGAAATCAGTTTTTTCCTCAAAAGGCATTAGAGCAGATTTCTCATACAAACACACATGTGCATGCACTAATGCACACGTGCGCACGCACACACGCACACACACACACACTTAAACTCACTCGTATGCTCAAGACACACAATATAAAAAGTAATTTCTTCAGTTGACCAATCTCTTGGAGAATCTTGGCCAGAATTCATTGAAACACCCCTATGGTTTCAAGTGTGTAGGTGAAGAGAGTGATGCAGAGTTGCCTTCTCATTATTTTAATGCGTTTTTGTCTGCTACTTAGAGTTTCCTTGATGGCTCAATATATTTAAGATGGTTTTATTTATACTTTAAAAATGCACTACTGTGATTACTCATAAATGTTACTGCTTTAGCAAGTTCTAAAGGTCAGTAGATATTTCTTATCATCCCATCCATACTCTGATCTAACATTTTTTTGTTTTTATTATATACAATATATGTAATATTTTAGTGCATGAATAACATTTTTACTATTTCTACATACTATTAGTATTTGGATTAAATTAGCAGACTTATTAGTGTATTAACAACAACTGTTATTTATGAGAAACCATTTACAAGGGAACAGTCTAATGCCAAGTCCTTTTGAAGATATATTTACTTAAATATACAGATAATATTTTAGAAGCAGTATGTATCCTAGTTATAGACACAGAACCTAGATACAGAGTGCTTACTCAACCTTTATTTGTGTGTCAGCTTACATCTTATGCCACCTGCCTATACATCAATTTCCTCATTTAATAATAGCACTTAAACTTAGAGCTGTTATGAGTTTTAATGGATGAATTCATAGAAACCATTGAAGTGGTTTGGCACAGTGTTTCGCACATAAAAAGTACAATTTAAGATGTAGATGTTGTTAATATATCATGAACTTTTGGAATTCATTTTATTCATTCATAATATGTGACAAGTGGACTAAGAACCGTCCTGTGTATATAATTCTTATTAAAGTGAATTTCCTATTGTCAATGTAATTCTGTATTTATGTCATGATTGCTATTTACTTTTAATTGAATTGTATAAATAGTGTGTTATAGAATTATGGGATTGGGGGTCTAATCTTGGCTTTACATTATTAGTTCCATGCCCTCAAGAAACGGAACCTCTCTGTGGTTCATTTTTCTGATGTCCAAATGAGATACTAATCATATCTTCATAAAAGAGTAGCTATGAGGTTTAAACAAGATGGCCTCATGACAGTGGAAATTCTTGGTAAACCCCATGAAAAAACTTGCAACTAAAAGTTATTGTGATAAATGCACATATTACTGTTAAAGCTTAGTTTATATTTTCATCATGCTGTTATTTCTCTGGTATGCATATCTCTTTTAGCCTTCATAAAATATTGAAATACTTTGCATTTAATGATCTCACCTCTAGAGTTATTTCCCTAGCCTAATGTTCAACAGTAAGGACAGCGGATAAAGTTCATTCCCTTTGTCAACATCAACATACTAATGGTAGCTCCCTAGGACACTGTGATGCTAAGGATTCTGAGGTCATACATGAAGAGACTGTTTTGAGGCATTGTACCTTTCAAGGTTGTGGGAGGAGCCTGTATAGGTTTCCTCTGCCATCTGAAAATAAAGTGTTCCAAAGAAACATTGCCTAAGCCAAAATGACTAAAGCAAAGAAGCAATTACCTTAGGACCCATCTTGCTGGCAGATGCAGAAAATAAATGGAGATAAAGCACAGATGCTCACAGACACAGTTCAAAGCTAGGGCTGCTTGATGCTGAGATGCTGAGAGTAACTCTCGGGGAAGGAGATTGGCGGGCCACACTCACCGCTCCAGGCGCTCAGTGCCTCTAAAATTGCTCACTACAAAACAAATGCTGAATGATATTTTTGTTTCCCCTGGTCGTTGTTATAAAAGCAGAAATCATCGTTGAATTTCTTTCAGTTACTACAAACAGGTACTAACATAGGTCTTTTAGTAAAAGCAAAGTAACATAATGGGGATTATGGAAAACCAAAAAGTAGGGATACCCATATTTATTGCTTTTAGATTAAGAAAAATGGACACTGTTTTCAACAGGAATGAAAGACATAAATGCCAGGTCAAATTTGGGTTGAAAGACCTGTAGCAAGAACAACCTATGTCTAGTGTCTCATTTTCGGTGTATACTTCTCCAGAAAACTTGAACAGTGGCTTATCAAGAATAAGACCAGGCATCCAGGAAACAAAATCCCAACCCACTGACAAATTTCAGTCTCTGACATCTTGTTACAGGCAGTTACAATGTTCACTAGAGCCAGAAACATAACCCGATATTTTAATACTTAAAAAAAAAAAAAATCTGATGATGTCTGTAAGAGAGGCTTCTGGATTTTTCTATAAAGACATTTTACTGCCAAATTGCATTTTAATTAATTCCTTCTTGACATTCTTAAAACGAATTCCTTAGAAAAAGGTGGTGGTGACTTTTAATGTCAATATACAAATATTATTAATTAATATCTCTAAGAAATTCCCTTTCTTTATGTTGAAATTCATTTGTTGATGATTTAGGTTCCAAAGATAAACGTGGTATTTAAGAGCCTGGTAAACACATTTCAACAAATGTGTCTATAAACCAATTATATCTTTATGCCTCATTGATCAGCATGTGCAAAGCTGGGGAGAGAGAATGTCTGCCGTTAATTTGTATATTGTAACTTTAAATCCTTCTCTAAAGAGCCTTGTATAAACAGGAATGGGACCTTTTCAGAATACGTTTCAATTTAAATTCCGATATAGTTTCAATATATTCTTATCTCCTGCCTCCCCAGCCACTTCTCCATACCTCCGCCTCCCCCCCTTGCCATTTTCATTATTGTTTGATTCATGATGACACCCTTACTCTCAAGAATTTGATAACCTTTTTTGTTCAAAATTGAATTACAAAAAACAGGGAAAATCCCATGCAGTTGAAACAGTTATTCATTATACTCAACAAAGAAAACTGATAGAAACAATCTAATAGGACCACAAGATGTTTGGAGCATAGGTCTATAAATAAGATAGTCTTAAATTGAAAAACCCAGTTATGATGGAAAGGGGTATGCAGTAGTTCCTACCTCCCCTCAGCCTTGTCCATGAAGGACGCATTACAAGACTCCTAGTGGATGCCTGAAATCACAGATAATACCAAATCCTATGTATACTATCTTTTGTTCTATGCATACACACATTTTTACTTAAAGGAAGCACTTTATGACTTCTCTTGACAAATTCAAATTACCAGCATCACTATGCTTATGCTTTGAGGCCATTATTAAGTAAAATAAGGATTACCTGCACACAAGTACTGTGATATTGCGACAGTTGATCTGATAACTGAGATGGCTACTAAGTATCTAAGGGATAGAGAGCATCTTCAGAGTGAAAAACACTGACAAAGGGATGATTCAAGTCCTGGGTTCAGGTGGAGCAAGACATCACAAGCTTTCACCAAAGCACTCAGAATGGGCTGTATTTAAAACTTATGAATTGCTTATTTCTGAAATTTCCCATTTAATATTTCTAGACCCTGGCTGACCATGGGTAGCTGAAACCATGGAAAGCAAAATTGAAGATAAGGGGGGACTACTGTAAGTGTTTTTGTTAGATGGGGGGTTCTGATGAACGCGACATTACTATATGTCAGACATCATGCCCAATTCTCCTCGTGTTATGAGAATTGTTTAAACCAAGTCTCATAACAACTATCAGACATTTTTAATAAATTGTTATCACCACATTATTGACAAGAGTTTTGAGTTCATAAAGTATATTTACTCATGAAATCAAAGGAAAAGAAACAGTTGTAGGAAGGCCGAAAACCAGGGAGATGATAGTCATTTCGCATTAGGAGTTAATGGATATTTACTTCACCGTAGTCAGGATAATTAACCCCCTACACACTTGAATTTCTGGGTCACACTTGTGAAGATATGGATTTTTAAGAAGATTATAGGTACCACCTGCTACCATTGCCCAGGTTAAGTTGGACTACTTTAATTGACAGCTCTAATGTTAACAAATAGGAAAAAAGAAAATCACACAGTAGAAACAGATGCTGAGCAAGTAAAAATGATAGTCCAAATACGATACCCTCTGGATAGCTATTAATAATGTATCTAAGATGAAACCTATTACAATTTTTGGATAAAGTAGACAAACCCTCAGGTTGTTGCCTACTATTACCCATCCAAACCACTTCTTTTTTCTTCAACCACCGGAAAGTTTTAATAGTTTTTTCACTCTGTCGTAGACCAACATAACCTGCAGTGGTTACGTAGGATCTAGGTTGCAGTTATTGTTCTTCACTGTATTATATGCTAAATCTGTGCTTTTGAGAAGATTACTACCCACTTTCAAAGTGCCATCCCCTCATCCATAAAATGAGGTTAATAATAGACCTTTTACTCAATAATAGTGATGGTGCATAGACGAGACAATGTATGCAAAGCACTTGGCACAGTGCCTAGTCCATATTGTCCCACGGTATCTGTAAAGCCCTAGATAACACGAAAGAAAGCAAGGCGCTCATTCTTAGGGAAACCCTCGCTCAATACATTGATCAAATTAAACAATGATTTGAGCTAAGACTCAAACATTAAATCGAAAACTCAATATTTTATTTCTTTTGGCTCCCACATCTACCTAACAAAACTTGTAAATCTGAATAAGAAACTATCAGCATTTATGCATGTCATTTTATCCTAGGCACAGTCAAAACATCGAAGTCTCTGTTTAACTGTATACAGCCTGTTATAGTTCAGTAGAGCCAAATGCCATTAATAGCCATTAAGGAAGAAAAAGGTTATTAAGAACTTGCATCCCCTAGGCAACATGAGGTAAAATAGAGTATCAAACGGCCCAATAATCTGTTAACTACATCTTCACCTAAGTCAGAGAGAAGCCCAGCTTTATTGTAAATTATATTTAAAAAGTCCATCCCAAAATGAGGTTATAGCAAAGCTATAAAGTTTTCCCATGTACTAATATATTATTAGGTATTAATTTGTCAAGTTTGGTGTAAAGTAATAATTTAAATGAGTAAATAAAGCAGTCGCCTTGTCTAATTAAAGTGGAGAAGACATATTCCTTAGAAATAGTCTTCTCTCTCCTTTGTTCCCTGCTTTCAATGCAAAATCCATCAGAATCTTGTATTGAGCCAGCAGAAAAGGTGATCTTGGTAACATTACACAAATTTTTGCTGGAAGGGATGGGCTTATCCTCAGAAACATCACAGAGCAGTGTTTGGGGAACATTGAATTTTGTTATCAAAGAAATATCTAAATCCATCTGACACTGAAATTTGCACCTTTTTGAAAGGTTCCTTGTTGTTCTATCTGGGTTGAAAAATCAGTTTTATGTTGCGTAATCACGCAGAAAAGAGCAAACTCCCTTAAAAGGGAATCCTCGAAGTGCGCTGTTGAAGAGTGTCCAATAATGAGAGAAATAAAGAAGCACTTTGGGCCTTTTATGTCTTTCTCCTCTCCACCATTAAATCTCCAAATTACCTAAAATTGTTAGATCTCTTGAACTTTGTGCATGTGAACGAAGGTTGAGGACTGGACAGGGAGAAAGTCCTTTTTTCTGTGCTGAGTAATTATGCCAGTGGGGAAGTTTAGAAATGCAAATGTGCCGCTCTAAGGCTTCTGTGCGGCTATTTTTCCATGCACAGTGTTTTTTACCTATAACCTGGCAGTGCGTTCTGGCATTTCCAAAAACAGGAATGTTATTCTCTCAGTTGGTTTCAGGTGTGGCAAAATATTATTGTTTGTTTGAAAACACTACTACTTCAGCTACAGTTTCTTTCTAATACCAACCATGTCCTAGTAAATACTATTTGTTGTTATCTTTCCTTAATAGTAACAACAACAAAAAGATAACAACAAAAGGCACAGGACCTAGGTCCACTATCAAAAACAAAAACAACAAACAAACACAAACAAAACCCCTATTGAACAGAAGTTCTTAAATTCATTTTAAAAAGTACATTGGCTTATTTAACAGAACAAAAGAAATTATGCATTTATGTCCATGCCACCCTGAACTTGCTGGATCCATTTGATCTCAGAAGTCAAGCAGGTTGGGCCTCCTTAGTACTTGGATGGGAGACCACCTAGGAAGGCCAGGCGCTGTAGGCATTTAAAAAAAAAGAAAAAAAATCATGGCTTTTCTGAGTATTCTAGGAAAAAGTACTATTTTCTACAAGTAGTTTCAGGAACAAAAATCACTAAACTCAACCTAAAAATCCAGCATAGAATATTATTTCTTAATATTAAATTGTTGTCTTTATATTATGAAAATTTGCCCAAAGTGATCACTGACACACTGTAATCTAATTTAATTCAATACTATCTAATTTATTGTTGTTGTTGATAGCATTTCCTCTCTAAAATGTCATGTTACAAATAAATATCAAGTTTACTTTTTGCCCTGAATGGTACCTGAAATGATGCCTCTTAAAAATGATTATAATCTTTGCAGAATCCTTGACAATGAAGTAAAAAATAACATTATGGCACCATCTAGTGACCTAATATTTCTCTTTTTTTCTTTTGATATTCAGCTTGAAAGTGCATATTTCTATCGATAATATGAAGCAGTGTGTACTTTTAGCAAATGTGCAGCTAGAAGTAGTTTTCTTTATGTGATTACCCATGGATAAAGCAAACTGATCTCGACAAACTGAAATTTCAAAAATAATTTTCCATCTTGTAGAGTAGAAAGTGTTTTACAAGGAGGTCAATAATTTTGGACCTAGCCTAGTTCTGCTAACAGGTAATGAAATTACTGTATACTTATATTTGTAAGTGAATGAGACAAATTCATCTCTAGAATGTTTTTTTATCAAAAAATAAACCTTTTTTATATAGCAAAACTGACAGAGCTGATTTTGTTTTTCTAATACAAGTAATCATGATTATTTATATAAAACACCATAAATCCAAAAACTACTAGTACAGGAAAAGAAATTCCTCTAAACCCTCCAGAGATAACTGTTAATTTAGTTCTACATTAGCCCTGCATACTCATTGCCAATGTATATGTATTATTTGGCATCATGATATCGAAATTAATTTACAGAATTCTTAAATTCATGAATGTCATATTTTACCAATACCTTATTCTAATGTTAGATTGCATTTTAAACAGGGATGCATTGTATTTGTGCGTGCTTGTTAACATGTGAATTGTCAAAATATGTCTTCCTCTTTGAAATGTGTTGCTTTAGATTTGCGGTGTGATGTAATATTCACGAAATGGAGCTTGCTAAGAGCATACTTAAAAGCAGAGCCTTTAGGCTATAAAAGATTGTTGAGTGAATTATAACATAAACTGAATGTACAGTGGTTGCAACTCCTGTGACATGAAACACATTTAATAAAAAATAGATCTTCACTAAGGATACTGAATTATGTATTCTCTATCCCTGAAATCAGAATTTGACGATAATAGTGAAGTGATATCTATCAGGAACGATTAATTAATTTAAAATAAAGCAATGCAAAATAAATACAAAAGTGTAGCGATTTTTTTTTTTGACCCCAAACTTTGTAAAGATAGTTTAAAAAAAGAAGTTGGGAATGATTAGTCCATATTTTGTAAAAAGAAACCTGCATGTTTACTGTTTATTGGGAAGAAATCGTACAAAGGCTCATCAGTGGTTCCTGATACCCAACGGAACCGGAAATAACCTTTCACCAATGTGGAAAAGGCTATGGTTCTAAGGGACAAGAGAATCGATCATCTTCTTGTCAGTGCCTACCACACTCCTTACCATGTACAATGGCCTTGCTACAAGATTGTTATTCTGAATCACAGAAAGTGCTTGCTCAAAAGCAGTCTTTAAGTAACTAATCTTTATTAACTGATTTGCATGGAAGACCTGCTATTATCTTCTATATCCTCTTTAAATTTCTGTTTGCTGAGTTTAATTGTTAGTTTTGGGAGTGCCTTGGTGACTCTGTTTCTCTAAGTATATGATGTCTATCTGAATGTTCTCAAAGGTGATATTTTCTCACATAAACACCAGGATATTGGTGGTAAAGAGAGGACTGTTTCATATCCTATTAGTATTAGCCCCAAATCTAGTACACCAAATTCTATTTGATTTTAATATGGAAATCATCCTCTTCAGCTCGATGCGCTGTCCTCTAGGTTCACCACGGTGTTTATGCCTATCAATCCTACTGGGGTGACAGCATCACTTTCCTTTGCCTGGGCAGTAGCCCATTCTAGCAGCTCTTGGTGGCAGCCTTGCCTCTGAGGCCCTGGGTAGCACCAGTTTGGCCCACTGAAACTAAGATGGGGTCCTGTCCTCTGAAACCAAGGGAAAATAGTCGTGCTTCCCCTACCATGCTAGGAAAGGCAACCCTGTGGATTTCTGAATCATCTTTGAGATTATTCTTTTCTTTTTTGAAATAAAATACACCTTTACAGCTAGATAGCTCTATTGTTTCATCTCATAGAATCCTAGAAGTCTGACAGCTTCCCTTCATTGTGTCCTGTCTCTATCCACTTGAGTCCGAGATTATAGGCAGTATTTTGGCTCCTACAACCCTATCTCACTTGTGGGCTAAGGCTGGGATGGGTGATTTGATCCCCGAGTCACGCCTGCGGTCTCTTTATGGCGAGGTTGTCCAGCCAAACTCTCAGTGTTTTTTCCATAACACACTTTCTCATATTTTGCAACATGGATAGGCTGAGAATTTTCTAAATGTTCAAGTTTTGGTTCCTACTTGCTTAATAGTTTCTTTTTCAATTTATCTCTTTCCTCTCACATTTTACATGAGCTGCAAGGAGAAACCAGGCTGTGCCTTCAACATTTTGCTTAGAAATCTTAGCTAAATATGTTAGTCATTTACAATTTTAACTTTCTATAAACACTAAAACACAATTCAGACAACTTCTTCAGCACTAACTAATAAAGACTGTCTTTCCTCCAGTTTCCAATAACATGATCCTGATTTCTGACTGAGATCTCACCTTTAATGTCCATATTTTTACCAATAGTTTCTTCAATGAAATTTAGGGGTTTTCTCACATCATGCACCTCAGAACTCCTAGAGAAATCTCAACATGTTGCCTAGTTCCAAAGCTACTTCTATACTTTAGGAATTTTTAACAGCAGCACCCCACTTAATACAAAATCCGTATTAGTTAGAGATCTCCAGAGAAGTAGAACCAATAGGATATATGGAGATCATATATATATATATATGGTGATTATATATATATATACATACACACACACACACACACACACACACACACACATACACACACATATATATATATACGGAGACACACACACACATGCATGTATGTATATACACGCATGTACATATATACGTATATATGTATACATATGTACACACACATGTATATGCATATACATGTATATGTATACATATGTATGCATGTGCACACACACATATGTATATGTGTATATATGCATACATATATATGTATATACATATATATGTATGTGCACATGTATATGCATACATATATACGTACATACATATATATGTACATACATATATATACACACAGACACACACACACATATATATCTGTATGTATATATACATATTGTATATATGTATTATACATATACATATTGTATAGAGAGATAAATAATATGTATGTACATATATATAGGATAGAGAGATAAAGACAAATATAAATGTATCTTCATCCATAGATTATCTATCTATCCATCTATTTATCTATCTTTTTTTTTTTCTTCTTCCAGAATTGGCTCACACTATTGCCAAGGCTTGTTAAGTCCCAAGTCTGCAGAGAAATCTGGCAGGCTGGAGACTCAGAGAAGAGCTGCAGTTGGAGTCCAAAGGCAATTAGCTGGCCAAATTCCTTCTTGCTTGGGGGAGGTCAATCTTTTTCTATTTTGACCTTCGACTGATTGGAAGAGGCCCACCCACATGTGGAGGGTAATCAGCTTGACTCGAAGAACACTAATTTAAATGTTAATCTCATCTAAAAAAAAAAAAAACTTCATCAAAACATCCAGAATGATGTTTGACCAATATCTGGACATCATAGCCCAGTCAAATTGACACATAAAATAAATCATGAACCCCCCCACCGCCACCACACAAAGTTCTTACTAGAGATACGTTTCACAAGTGACCTACATAAGGTAAAGGCAGAAAATTTCAATTTTAGAAACTAGATATATATTTTATGGTAGCAATTTATTTTGGTTTATCGATAACTGTGTGTGTGTGTGTATAGACATACGTACATACACACACACACACACATATATATATGTAAAGATATTATTCTTTCTTGTGGTATATGTGTATGTATGTTACACACACTATATACTGAATAACCATGATATAGTGAATTTCTTTGTGACAAAAAAGTATGACCCTTTAACTGAATACTTTAATAGTGCTTGCTAAGAGTTAGCATAACACTATGTGCCATATATACATTTTACTAATTTAACCCTCACAATTCAATCACATGCACACATGAAGGATAATAAAATAATACGTTATAGAATGAGTAGTTAATTCTTACTCCCATAGGCATCTAGTGAAGATGCTTCAAGTAAGGCATTATGAAAGATATTGAGCAAAGCAGATGATTCACCAGTCTAGGTCTCTTAGCCAGAGGTACAGAGAAAAATAGGAAGAAGATTTTTACCGAGTTTTTAATGTCCAGATGATTTCTCAATTTTCTCAATTTGGAATTAAGAAACAAGAAAATCAGATTATATTATATATCTATATATCTATATCTATATAATCTCATCTCTATCTATCTATCTATCTATCTATCTATCTATCTATCTATCTATCTATCTATCTATCTACATATCCCAGAATATGCCTATACATATGTCTATAATATATACATATGTATACATATTCTGGGATATTTATTATCTATATCTGTCTGTCTATCTATCTATCTATCTATCTATCTATCTATCAACTATTTCTGTTTCTGGGAGAACTATGTATAATTATAGTTTATATATTATATATAACACACATAATATATTATGTATGTATAAATATATAATATAGTTATATATATACACATATATACATATATATACACATACATATGTGTGTATATATATGTATATTGTGTATTGTGTGTATATATATGTGTATATATATATTGCTATTATATTATAGTACTGTTGGAGATGACATAGAAGTGGAGATGAAGGCATGAAATTAGAGCACGCAAGAGAACTCTTACCCATTTTGACACTCTGAGGGTTTTGGCCATCTGGGGTCAAATACGTCAACTTCAGAACACTTTACTACCACACAAGATTGTTATGAAGATTGCATAATATCAAATGCAAAGGGTGTAGAATGGTAGCTGGCATGTAACAGGACCATGTAAGTGCTTGGCATTAAATGCCTTAAAAATATAATTTAATAAAAATTATCAATAGATAAATCAGGTACAAATAGTAAGACAGTTCCTTCTCTTTCAAAGCCAGTGAAGGTAATTCTAAATGCAAGAACAGGGGGGCTTTCTTTAGTAAAGTGCAATCAAATTATGTTCGGATAGGGCTAGGGCAGTTCTAATAGGGCAGTCCTAATGTGGAGTGGTGACCAGTACTTAATTGAGTCACTTAGGACTTCTTCAGCTTGGGATTATAAATATACCATTTATTAAAACTTAATTAAAACATTAAAGGCACAAATCTATTTTTTTTAGGTAAGCGAACATATGTCATGTAACTGAGAATAATACAGAAAAGAAAATAATTTATACTATGATCCCACAAATCAATCGGACCCTGTGTTGTGGTGTAATCTGTAACTCCGGTGGATGAAATCCTGAATGTGGCTCATTTCTTGATGGCGCACGATAGGTTATATGATACAGGAGGATCCAGACTTTAAAAAATAGGAACTATTTATATATTACATATATGAATGCATATAAACATATACATTGTATGCCCCCTCCAAGGAAATCAGGCACCAAATGTTCTTTCTCAAGCAGCATGTTATTTAAAGCGACCACATTCTTCCTGATTCATAAATCTGATCTTTACTTAATTTTCCTAATTTTCAGGGTCAATTTCTCATTACACTGCATAAATGGATTCTATTTTCCTTTCTACTTTTTTCTACCCTTCTCGGATGCCTGACCAAATCAGACAGCGCTGATGGGCTGTCCACAGCACGTGCTCTTCCTCCATCCCATTCTCTCAGCCACCTTCACACCTCGGGGCGATATCAAAATAAGTATTTACTTACTGCAACTTCTTTCCAAGCAAATTTTGCACCAGCCTCTCCAAATTTCTTGCTATTCTTTGGATATGCCATGTCTTTCCTTGATTTGACAATTTTCTAGATGATGCTTGCCTTTTCATAATCTTTCTGATTACTACTCAAGATTAACAATTTCCTGTCTTTTAACATTCAGCTCATGTGTTCTTTCCTCTGTAAGTATATTCCTATTGTATTCTCTTTCTCCTTTATACTTTTATAACCCTTTAGAATAGATCTAATTTAAAGAATATGCCATATTATAATGCAAATACTTTTTATATATTGAATTAATAAGATTTGTTTTTCATTGCAAGTTACCCAACTCTGGCAGATACTGATGACAGTTGCTTACTGAATATGTGACTCATCTATCTCTTTAATAACAGAAACCAGATTTTGTGCATAGTGACAATTTGATGAGTGTGAACATATTTTTTGTCTTCATCTTTTCTCTGCTTCTTCCTGCCTGGAATATAATCTAGGTACATAAGAGGAAGAATGAGTATGGGAGGAGCCATCTTTTGACTGAGTTTGAGAGGTCAGTGCTAACAGTGATGAGTCAGAATGACAGGAGTGTGGGACATTAATGACAATGGCCCCTCTAGCACCACTCCTGAGTTACCTGTCCCCAGATTGCTTGCTGCTTGAGAAAACATAAATGGAATCTTTACTTTTTTTTTTTACTTGCTGTCAAGCATAGCTCTAATATTCACTCAAAATAATTAAAAAGGCAAAAAATAATTATCAAAACTTATTTAAATGCTCTTTAGTCAACTAATTTTAAATGTCTAACTCTGATGCTCAAATTTTACACACACACACACACAGAAATATAGTTCTCTCTATGTTCCATCTCAAATTTCCTCTATGTCATATTTATTCACAGATGAACTTTTACTTTGGATTTGAAAAATTTCTTCTGGAGATTCCAGATTTATGTCTTACTAACTAAAGGCTCCTCAGAAAGTAAACTGCATTTTCTTGGTATTTTTAACACAAATCTTTGGATTGACCAGATTTACATGTTCATCACCCAAACAAGCACTCTAATTAAAGAATGAAATGTATGGATTATTATAGATCTAAAAAGAGACTTTTTTTTTTTAATTGAAGCAAAATCAGGCTGTGATTACTCTAAAACGAATGAGCTCTGGAAGACAGAATTAATTGATATACATTAGTTACATATATCTGAATTTCTGGAGAGCATAAATTATTTCTTATTCCTTTATGAATCCTGTGGCTAAAAAAAGATAAGAGTCTTATGATATCATTGTATTTTTGTAAGAAAAAGAAAAAAGAAAAAAGAAAGTAGAGAGAGAGAATAGGTAAAAAAGAAAGAGGGTTTCATGACAACCCTTTTTCAGTCATCAGTCCAGATTCTTCTACCCCATATCCTATATGCCACAATCTTGGAGAAAAATCTGACTAATTTTTCTATTTATTTTTCACTTTGTTTCTCATTGTTTTATTTTCTTGTGCTCGATACGAAGATTGAAAGCAGGAGGATTTCTGCTCAGTTACTCACACAAAGAATCTGGATAATGCAATTATAATAACATAAGAATAGATTTGAGAGTTTACTGACACATTGAATTTGATTATCTCTTTTATTCACTTGATTCACCTGTTTTATTTTCTTTTCTCATAACTGAAGCAGGAAGAGGCATTCATCTCTAGAGAGTGGTTATTACATTTTTTTTTTTGCCTAATATCTTTAGACTCAAGTAATTCACAATTCCGATAAGGTTGGGGCTTTTGAGATGTTGAAATGATTGCTAGAAATGAACTATTTAAGGAGTCCCTATCCTCATGTCACAAGCCATTAGTTCAATAAACTAATGTCAGATCTTGAATATTTACCTAATCATCTAGTGCCCATTATTATAATCACACCTAACCATGTGGCCTTAAACGTTTATGGACAGAAATGATGTGCATGACCTTCTTTTCTCTGAACATGCAGCAGCTCCCCGGTTACTAAACAGATCATTTTAATGGTTTTATCTGAACTAAGGTGGGAGTAGATCCAAATTATACTTCTCTCAATATTTAACAAAAAATCTAGAGAGAAAAATAAGTGTGATTTCTATTTGCATTTATGCAATGATAGATAAACCCAAGCTGTTCAATAGCCTCAAACCCAATACCTGATAACATAAATGCAGACAAATGAAATATTTGCCATTAGACTAAAACTATATTATTCATGCATCTCAACATCCTAACCTATAAGTATTGGATATAAGGGCAATTGTGTTGCATTTTTTATAAAAATTGATTTATCATGTATTAAATAGGATATGAGGCTGACAATAAGAAAACATTGTTTCTACTTACAGTTTTTTTTTTTTTTGAGAAGTTTTGGTAAACATTGAGTATGAAGATGTTAGTAATGACTGAAGCACGAAGTCACAGATGGGGATATAATTCTGTGATTCTATAATTCAGAGTTAGGTTTACATGTGTGTATGTGTGTTTGCATGTATCTACATGTGCATGTGTGTGTTACTTTTTGAGTGATCTCAGCATAGATTTCTAACATACCTGATGAACCATTTTATTTTTAAATGCTTAGATAACGTAGAAAGTTTTCTTAAACCTACTATACCATATGCATTTACAGAACAAAAATCCTTAGAAAATCCATAAAAGTTAAGAATCGACATTTTAAAATAACAAAACTAATATTTATGCGGTGCTTGCCCAGTGAAAGGCATTGCTAAAAGCAATTTACATGTAATAACTCACTTAATCTAACTGTTACATAAATTCTTTTACCTGCTCATTTTAGAGATGAGGGAAATCATCAAAAAGTCTAAGATTATCAAACAATGACAGGCAAAAAGTGAATACCTATTATGAGTAAAGGACTATCAGTGTTATTTATTGATTCAGTAATCTGTAATTTTCAAGTTTCCTGATCTCCTTCGCATAATCGAGTCGTACTCGGAGTATTCTGCCATATGGTGTCAATAGTCTGTACCAAGCACTGGAATAAGGCCATCTGAGTCTCGTTGCTTAAACAGTTCAGTCTAGTGGGAATTAGCTGCACGTTGCAATTAATTTCATTACAACATCATACATGTGGTACATGAAACAAAAACAGATAATCTTTGAAGTGCATGTATGAGATGAATTAAATTCAGGGAGATTTCATGGACAAGGTAACACCAGAATTGCTCTTGGAAAAATAAAATTTCATCAGGTATAGAAGGAGGGTGTATTTATTCCACATCAATATTTCTGAATCTCAATACCATTGACATTGTGGAAGAATAAGTCTTTGTCGGGGAGAGGAAGGAAGGAGGCTCTTCTGTGAACTGTAATATGTTTAGCAGAATCTTTGGCCTCTGCTCACTAGATGCCAATAGCAGCCCCCTCGTAGTGAAAATCAAAAATGTCTCCAGACATTGCTAGCTGTTCCTTGGGTAGGAGGCCACAGTCGTCCCCAGTTGAGAACCACTATTCTCCAGAGAGACAACATATTCAAAATCAAAATGCTCAAGAAGTAGAGGTGAAACATGACCATAAGTACTAATGGAGGTGGAGAGGAGGGATGCTGAGGAGAGAGCTGTGGAGGCAAGTTAGGTCACACTGAGAGAAGCCAGATGGCTACACATAGCAAATTAGACTTAATCTCATAGACAGCTGGGAGCCAAAGGAAAGTAACAGAATCACATTGGTTATGTTAGGAACTAACTTGGACAGCTCTGTGGAGGAAAATTTGAGTTGAAAAAATGATACTCATTCCTTGCCTTTAAAGTACACTCTTTGGAATATCATTTGAAATTGGGATTTTTTTTTTCTTCTTATTTTACCACATTATTAGTTCCATAGTGGAAAGGGTACAATGTGTCCCTATTAGTTCAGGCTAGATTGGTCTTTGTAGATAAGTATATCCAGATCTTCATCTAATCCCTTATCCTCAATTATATGTAAAATTTTCATGTCTTTCGGTCAACATAAAAGTACCATCTAATACAAATAAATATTGCCTTATGAAACTATAATTAAAGGTAAAGATATGCACTTGCAAGTGTTGCCTCTGAGTTACGTTTTTTTTTCAAATTGTCTTAAAAAGTCTCCAAAAGTTCTATACTCCCCTAGGTATTATTGTCAATGTTGCCTTTCTCTGACAATTTTCCAAACGTGAGATTTCTTTCTTCTTGCCTCTTCTGAAGATTACGAATGCCATGACCCCTGATGATCCCACACAGAGTATTTCTTGTGTATATCATGACAACTGTAACAATGCAGAATGTCAAACTCACCCCAGCCAGGAAGCCACCAGAGAGCATCCCAGGAATTTTGATACATGCTGCATACCTATGGCATACAACTTTATGAGTACAATTCTGTTTGTTAGAAATTTTGAAGTAAGAATACAACAAAAATTCTCTACCCCTAAAAATCTCTCAATTAAAGGGAGATGCAAATGTGTGTATGTGCATTTTCATGTGTATACATGTGCACATTCGTTCCTATTTGAGTGATATCAGCATAGTTTTCTAGTATACCTGACAAATCATTTGTTTTTTTTAATGGTTAGATATCTTTCTTAGACCTACCTCAATATATGTGTCATATGACATAATGTATGTCTCGAATGTCTCAGAGTAACATTGGCTCATTGTATCTTTTTTTAACTTAAGTAATTTTAAACATAGAGAAAAACTGGAAATGTTACAAAATTCTCATATATCTTTCACTATACTTCTTCTAATGTTGTTATGCAATACTATTTTGTAACTATAGTACAGTTATCAAAATCACAGAATTAATGTAGGCATAATACATGTTGGAATTTATTATGTTCGGTAACAGCTATATAACTTCAATTATCACCTATAATTTTGGTTACTCAAAATTTTATCTAGTTGCCTTGACTTTTTCCATAGTTTCCTTCTAACATTTTCAAGGTTTTAGATAAATATATTCAGACATTTAGGATGCTTACTATGCTACTAGAATCTTTGATGATGTAATGCGTATAGTATCTATGGCTGCCAAATGTCACAGAGTATTAGATTTTCCTGGGGAGAGGAACAACAACAACTAAAAGCTCTCAATTGCTATTCCCAGAGGTCTGAGAGGGGAATACAGTTTTAATAAGTTTCTTATATAATACTAGTGTAAGCAATAAGTAGACTGGCTTAGCAAAAAATATTGTTTAAATGTTTATGTTTCAGTTATATAAATTTATTATGTATAAAGTGATATGAGAATGTTCCCACAGATACATTCTCTTAAAAGAAATCTAAACTTCTTTTAGACATATGATTCTTCATGTGTGCTGACTCTACTCTCCAGATATGGACTTACACAAGTGAAAATGAGACATATATCATTTTGACTAAAAGCCATCCTCATATAAACAGAAATGATAAGAGGGAGAAGAAAAAGAGATTAAAAAGAGATTAGGGAGTAACAGAGGAGGAGAAGAGGAGGGAAAATGTTAGAGATAGAGAGAGAGTATTTAAATGAAGAATGGAGAAAAAGATAAAGTGAAAGAAAAAGAAATGAAGAAAAAGAACAGTATTGGCTGGGAGGGAAGAATAAAGGGTATAAGAGGAAAGAGAAGGAATGGAGAAGGGATAAAAAATAGCTAAAAATAAAACTACTAATTATCTAATAGATATTTTATGTCACATCATAGGCTGTGATTCACTTGAACTATTTTATTTAATCCTCACAACTCTTTGTAAAAATTCTCATTTTATGCTACTACATTTCTCTGATAGCCTTGACTCCTAACCACTTCTCTTGAAAGATGACTTATAGAAATTATACTTAGATTTGAAATGATTATTTGACACTGAGCCCAGCTTTGTTTCATTACTTCTTAAGTAACTTATTGCATTTATTATGTCTCATTTGATTTTTTAAATATGAAAACACATGTATTCTATAAAACCAATAAAATGCACCAAAGCCAAAAAAAAAAGTTTATTTCACCTTAACTTTTAAAATATATTTCATTGGGTATAAAACTCTCAGTTGAAATAATTTCTCCCCATCTATTTTTCTGTGAGAACAGTTTGACTACACCAAGTTTTGAGTTGCACAGTTTTACTAAGATTAAGTTATCCTCTGATGAGCCCAGCTTCCAAACTCCAGCACTGTTGTAAACTGGAACAACTTTGATTTTGTCAGTGTTTGAGCTTTGAGCTAGGAAAGTATTAGACCTCACTCTCATCTTTCTAATTAGTGTGATCAGAGACTCTGATGCCAATCATAGCAAAAATAGACAAGAATGAATGGATTCTTTCTGCTTTTCAATTCAATCTTTCACTGTCCTATAATATTGAGAGAGAGGTTTTGAAGAGAGTGACAATTGGGAAAATAACTGTTGATTGTGGATTTAGTCTTTCAGATTCCAGTACATTCTGCCAGCCCATCAGCAACAGTAACTTTTTGTTCTTGTTGTTATTAAGTAAGTCTCTGTTTTGGCCGACCTTTCTCCATCTGTCAAAGCTTGATTGAGCATCTCATCTCTCTGGAAATCAGTTTATCAGTGTTCTTTGTACACTAGAGATGTTGATTTTTTTTCTGGAATTTTCTTTACACTAGTGAGGGCCTAGTGGTCTTACATTCCTTCCATACATTAATTAAAGAAAATTCTTACTTATGGGCTTCTTGAGAGAGGGAAAACAAAACAACAACAACAACAACAACAACAACAACAACAACAATAAATCCATAGCAGAGTGAGGCTAGGACCCAGAACCAGGGCTAGCCAACTTCTGGGTAATTTTGAAATATACAAATCTCTGAAGTCTGTACAGTTGTATTTTTTATTTGAGAAAATGTGAAATGAGTAAAAATTTTTACTTTTAACTATTCTGGTGAAGCCTAGATATTCGGGAATGGTCTTTTGGCATCTTTGGCAGATAAATTTGATTTTTCAGTTCTGTGACTATGTCTTATAATTATATAATTTTATAACACATTTACAAACAGTCTGGTATTTCTCAATGATATATTATCCAATAAAGAGAAGTGAGTGGTGTTATAAAAAAATAAATTTTCAAAAAGTAACAGAAATCATCATGTTTCCAAGGAAACCTGAATGACCGGGAAGATGTTTTAGAAAGTATGAAACTTCACTCTGCAAAATAAATAAATAAATAAATAAATAAGAAGAAAAAACAACTTTGTTTTTAATTTTAATAAGGAGATTTTTGAGTGTCTTTCAGTTCCATAAAATAGAAATCTAACAAATGATTCTATTCATTTGCATGATGAATGACTATTCACATTTAGTTCTTTTATTATTCCTAGCAAGGCAGAAAATAGCTCTTTTTCCTGCTTTTGCAGAAATTGATTTGTTTTTCCTTTTTTTTTTCTATGGTTGTTTAGGGTTTGTATCCTCAGTATGAAAAGATGACAACTATTGTAAGTTTCTTAAGTGATAATTAGTTCTCTATGCAAGTTTATTATATTGCCACAGCTATTAAAACTCTTCATTTTCATACAATTATCAAATTTACCATTGGAAGGCCACTTTCAAAATGGAAATTTACATGTAGTTGGTAATTCCTTGAAAAAAATTATTAGGTAGGGTCAAATGGCAGGACTAAAAGAACACATAAACATATGCACATACAGCTATTCTTTTGTGTCTTCTTGTTAAAATTAATTTCCTTGGTTGCTGCAAACTTTTCAAAAACATAAAATTAAACATTTTCTTCTTCTGTATATTAAAAAACTGTAAAAATTTTCTCCTTTCATTTTCCTGTGTGTATGTATATCCAGCTTCATGAAAACATTACTATATGCTAAGAAGTTTTAGTATTGCTTCAGAATTCACAGAATGATATCATGATTTCAGATACTAGAAAACTGAGAATTTTTAAAACCATCTTTTGTTGTGCAGTAAGAGAATTAGCAATTTTCTAAACAAATATAGTCAATTTAAAAAAAAATAAATTTCCTTAAGGAGAAGATTTAACTGCTAAAGGATTAAGTGGAGAACCAATAGTCTCCCTTTCAAGAAATCTGAAATAGTTTTTGACCCTCACCCCTTATAAAGATTCATTTACATACTTGATACCCTATTATTTATCAAGCTGGTATAATATTTATTTTTGTGAGATACTAGTATAAACATTTTACCAGTACAGATTTTTTTAATCCTTATAACAATTGTATGAGATGCAACTATTATTACTCTTAATTCACACTTGAATAACTGAAGCAGAGTGAAGCTATTTACTTTGTCACATAGCTCACAAATGACAGAGACAGGGTATTAATCCAGAAAATTGAAATCTGAATACTCACTATAAATAGTAAAACAGGAGCACTCCACTGACACTCTTGCTGCTTGACTTATCTAAACATCTGCAGCATCATTTAACTGAGTCTTTGACACCTTTGTTTAAACAACAAAATGTGAGCATTACACTTTCTACTTTGAAATTTTCAATGGCTGTCCATGGCTCAGAAGATAAATTCTCAACAATTTCTCATATGGCTAATACTCTTTTTGACTTGGCACTTGCCAGGCTGTCCATTTTAACTGTTGTAACTCCTCTCTCAGGAGCCATAATAAGATAGTACTGAACTACATATGAAGACCACAACATACCATTCTTGTGCTTGTACTTAGTGTCTAAAGCAGGAGCTGCTATCGATGAGCTGTACTTGTTCACCTGGGTTCATTCTTTAACACTCAATTTGAACACAGCCTTATATGTGAGGCTTCTTAGAATTCCTTAGTATTGAACTCTGCATTCCTGTACACTGCCATCATGTCTTGTAAATCCTGCTAATAGAGTAATCATCAAAATATACTGTTTTCACATAGATGTGCGTTTACCACTCCTGAACTACGCGATCTTTGAGGTTGGAAGCACACCCTTGGTATTTGGAGATACATAGAATAGGTACATTGTAAATGATGGATATTCCTTCAGGTTCCACGTTCCTATGACGTAGCATTTGGGAATGCATTCACCGTCAATAATAATAAAACTGATATACAGGGGTTGAGTGTCCCACTTGGCTGAGGTTGATGATTCGGCAGCTCATGATGTAAAGTGGGGATTCTGCTGAGATATTTTTGTGTGTGTGGACCTTCACTTCACGTTTTCAACTTGAAGCTGTGTGTGGACCTTCACTTCACATTTTCAATATGGCTGCCCGGTCCCAGATATCACATCCACATTTGGAGCAGGGCCAGAAAGCATTATCAGTGCAGGAATCTTACACCAACATCCATAAAATTATATTATACAGCCACAGTGAATATTTAGCTTTTCCAGCTGCCACAGTGGGCAAGAAAAAAAGGGACTGGGAATGAGATTTAGTGAGCTAAACCTCAGTGAAAAAATATATAATTTTACTTGGATATTTAAGATCTATTGTCTAGTGTCTCAAAATTTTCAAGAGTTATCTTTCTTACTACAGACAGAATGCAATTTCACTGGGAGGTTATTTCATACTAGCAATTCCACAAAGAGAAAACCAGTATCTTTCAAGGTGCATATTTACTTGTCTTAAGTAGTCCCGTATTCAAGGTCTGGGGGAGAGGAAGCATGGCATGTGGGAAGGTGTGTGTGTGTGTGTGTGTGTGTGTGTGTGTGTGTGTGTGTGTGTGTGTGTGTGAAGAAATTAGGTGCAGAGTAGCATAGATTAAACAGTTAAAATGGACATAGAGGTGTATTTGTGTTAAAACAATTAGCACATTTCCTGCAATGATAACTATAGTATTTTTAATAGTTAAGAAGCATATGACCCAGAATACGTGACATGATATTTTTCCTTGCAATAAGCTCTCCTTCTACTCTTAGAGAGCTTAGAAAGAAGCTTCTGTCTATGTAATTGGAATAGTAATATTTTGGGCTTTGTTTTTCTGCAGCTGAGGAGACTTTTTGAGAGAAATATCAACACAGACATTTCTGTCAACTGACATAAAAACATTGAGTGGAACAAATTACCTCATGTAGTGGCTAGTTTAAATAGCTAAATAAATCTCTGCAAGGGATTATGTTTGAGTCAGTGGTTTATTCTGCTATAGCATTGGTGGAGAAGTGTAAGAGGTTTCCAGTATCATTGCTAAAATTTCATAATCAAAAAGACAAGAGCTAATATTTAATGATCAGTCTTATTTTATGCCAGTTATGCTTTTTTTTAATGTGGTAGGTATTTTGTTTTTTGAAACCTTCATAACAACTCATGAGGTAGGAACTATTTTACATTGATTTTTATGGATGTGGAAACTAAGACAATAAGAATTTACTTACTCAAAGTTACATGCTGTTAAGGATAAACCTGAGCTAAAGTTCATATTTGATCGCATTGTATTAATTTCTTGTGACTTCCCCCAACAAATCACCACAAACTTAGTGGCTTAAAATAAAAGAAAGCAATTTACTATTTCACAGCTGAGGATGGAGTCCGCAAGCGTGGTCTCAGCAGGGCAGCACGCCCTCTGAAGATTCAGGAGAACAATCTGTCCCTCTCGTCTTTTACCTTCACTATGGACATATCATTCTGATCTCTGTCTTTGTCTTCACATCAGCTATGTGCGTCTGTGTGAAAATTCCCTCTGCCTCTCTTTTATGAGAACACATGTGATGGTATGTAGTTACTTCCCAGATAATCCAGGATAAATTTCACATCTCAAGGTTCTCAATCACATGTTTTCCACATAAGGTGATGTTTACTCCTTTGCCATCTCAGGTAATATTCACAGATACCATAGATTAGGAAGGAAATATATCTTTGGGAGGTCATTTTCTTTTCAGTCTATCTCACACATATAGTGAAGAATCCTCAAAACCTGCTTAAAAAGCTCAGAATTACTCTGAAATTTGGTCCATATAAATTCAAATAGAATATATATTCCTTTGAAATTCAATAATGATGAAAATTTAATGTAAACAGAACTAAAAAAAAAACTAGAGTAGAACTAAAAAACTCTACAGAAAACTATTAGATAAATGACTTAATTTCATTCAGCGGATTTATAAGAAAAGGCAGAGAACAAAATAAAATGTGCTACTTTAAAATCCTTATAACAAAATGTGATTTAGAGTCAGACTTGGGTGCTTAGTGATAAAGAGATGAAGGCCTTGGGTGTCTGTAGTGAGGAAGGAAGAGATGGAATGTATGGAGTGCATGTCCACAGATTAGCCACAGACTGACACTAGAGGCGAGTTCAATGCCTCAGCTTGATATGGCTTCCTCCCACTCCTGGCTGGAAGACTCGGTCAGACACTGGCATCCCAAAGGAAGATCAAAGTGCTGGTGAGTTCTCGTGTATTTTCATCGGTTTTAGAAAATACCTACTGTACATTTTTTGGAAGCTTCTGAATTATAGGGTGCTTTCACTTAAAAGTCTCCATTTCTTCATGTGATACATAGCTATACTCTAAGAAAGCTGTATGGTGAGATTGCAACATTTATCTTCCTGAATTTATTTATTAGTGAGACAATACAATGTCTACTGCTCATTCCCTTTTCATTTTTTAATGGTCATTTTAAAATGAAATGAACAATTTTGCTTAGTATCTTATGCAGAAATAATGTAGATGTATACTTTTAATCGAGCTCATCCAATTTGAAGCCATTTTAGACACGGATAAACATGCACATGGACAGGTAATGACTATGCATCCAAATTGGTATTTTATAAACTGAAGTATCTAGATGGTGAACTGATAGAATATGTGTTACAATTAGAATACGTTATTTCTTTTACTACTGATTATTCTCCATAATCACAGCCTATGCCTAGATTTATATTTTTCCTTCATCAACCTGTTAATCTTTTTATTATTAGTTTCAAGTACATAGTACATTGGTTAGACATTTACAGAATTGCCGGGAGCCATTTTGAGACACTGAAGAAGTCACATAGCTTATAGCCATAAAGCAGTTACTGAGACTGCTTAACCAATGGTTCAAGGAAGCAGGGAATTGAGTTAAACATTACTGACCCTGAAGGAGAGGTATGCCACCTAAAGTAATCCTTATAAGATAGTGGAATGTTTTACAAATAGCTAGGATGTTTGTACCCTGAAGGAAGGATGCATAGGAATTTATGTAAATGTCAGCATTCCTATGGTAATGCACTCTGTGCCTTGCTATTGTGTTCAAAAAGAAATATAAGGGCTATGCAAAATAAACTCCAGGCTGCAGCATTGACTGTATGCCCTCTCGAAGCGCTTTCCTCTCTCTTCTTCTTTTTTCCTTAGGCTTCACCCCCCTCATTTAGGTGCTGTTCGACTTTAGCCGGCTGGCTCCGGCACAGAATTTATGAAATGATCCCCCTGATTACTCTATCTTCCCGCTGGTTCTATACCAGCTATTACAGTACTGCTGACTACATTCCCTATGCCATGCTCCCCATCCCTGTGACTATCTATTGACTACTAATCTGTACTTCTTTAACCCTTCACCACTTTCTGCCAGGCCCCCAATGCCCCTCCTCTTTAGCTGTCACCAGATTGCCTGCTAAATTTGTTAGTCTGTTTTTGACTTAGTTTGTTCTTTTTGTTCTTTAGATTCTACATATTAGTGGAATCATATGGTATTTATCTTTCTCTGTCTGACTTATTTCACTCAGCATAATAACCTCTAGGTCCATTCATGTCATTGCAAATAGTAGGATTTCATTCTTTTATGGATGAGTAATATTCCATTGTATATGTGAACCATAATTATTTATCCAATCATTGTTGATGGGTATTTACAACATGTTAATCTTTTGTTAACATTTTATCTATTATGTATCTATCATATATCATCGATCATTTACCATTTTCTCTTTTTGCTAAAATAATCTGTTAAAGATGGAATTATATAAAAAATTTTTCAGTCAAGTATTACACTTGCATAATTTGGTAGAAGGGATTCCAGAACTTAGTGATTAAAATTAAATGTTCTGAATATTCTATGAATTTTTAAAAGTTGAATTAATCATAGAATTTTTCAATATGACGATGATGATTTACTCATAAAAGTGAAGTTTTAGAACTATATTTCTTATATGATCCACTGACTATATTGCATAGAAGGATGTCTATATCTGTTTATATCAATGTCTATATTTACATCTGTCTCTAACTAGACAGATTTGGATATAATGTCCATATCTTATGCTATTTCCCTTTAAAGATTCTTAATAAATGAGGTATTTTTCTGCATCATAGTCAGGTTGAAATCACTATTTAAATTAATTATGACAGCCATATCAATTAGACATAAGAGATTTCTAAAGCTAATTAGAGTCTGAGAGTTTTTAATTTGACGTCTGTCTCTGTGTAATATGTGCTTTATGCATTAATGAAATTAAGCCTGCATCATTATAAATTTCCACTTTCATAGTTCCATAAGTTTCACAATTGCATGCCATATTTGAATGATAATTGATTGAAACTAAATAATTATGTTCACATTGGTATTGCTAAGGTTTTAAGAATATATCCTTTATTTTTCACACTCATGTCTTTCCAAACAAGAGCTATCAGAACACAACTTGTTGCCAAGAAAAGCTTATTTTAATTTCCAAAGTAAAGACAATTTAATAGAAACTGCAAAAGTGATAAGGTACATCAGAAACATACTAATATACTGTAAAACAGGCAATAACTCAAGGCCAAAATAATTTTGAAATCTGATTAATATGTAATATATGATTTTGCAAACTCTTCGGTTTAAAGGAACCACATTTACCTGAGATAATTACCTACTGTTAGACTCAAAACATATATGAAAGAAGTTTTACTTTTTAAAATGGAAAAGTTTGATGAGTTGTCTTTACTGCACACATATACACACACATTGAGATTGTATCACCACATAATGTTTTGAAATAAATAATTAACATATTCTGTGAAAATACACATTTAAAATGAAGAAAAGAATTAATTTGCATGAAAATGGAGATAAAACATAATATATGAAAGAACTGTAACCTTGCCTTCAAGATTTGCTTTTGACATTTGTGTTTTAACAGGTAATTAAAATTTAATTTTTCCTATGATGAAAAGCAAATCCTTGTATATTTCAGTATTCTGAAGAGGTACAGACTCTATTACAAAATGAGACTGTGGCTGAAATTTTCTTGTGCCCTCATGACCCTGTGTTGTGAAATGGATGATAACACAATCAGAGAGAGGACTGACATAAAAGTAAGTATGCACATAAACAATTATGAAAGGAAAGACAATGTCCAAAAGAAAGGGGCAGTTGTTTATGATCTACATGAGGCATTTCAGACGAAAGTTTTATTTGTATTTTTTGCAGTAGCTAGAGTGTCATGATAACATACTGTTGGTTTGTTAACAATACTTGTTTGGAGATTCTATCAGGATAAGATTAGAGCAGAAAACCAGGTGGATGTCTCTAGGCTCCCACCCCTGAGGAGAGAAATGAAGAGAAAGTGAAGGAAGAGAGGTAAAGGATGGAGAGGGAGAGGGACAGACTACCATAAGCTGAGTTGATGAAATGAGTCTAAATAACATTTGCCCAGCTGAAATCTACAGGCTCTGTATAATTCTGCACTGGCTTCCTTTAGATTAGTTATAATTTTGTATTATTTTAAAGTGATACAAATCATCAACCAAGGGCAAGGCATTCATCTATTTAAAATGCGTATCTCGTTTAATTTAACCTGATGTTTTCTCAAAGAAGGCCGGGGAATTGACTTGGGCTTTAGAAACTTAATTTAACCTAAGGTAAGTATTCCTAACAGAGAAAGGGCTGTATTCTGAAATGCTTACTCAGAAGTATATGAAGACATTTTTCATCTTCATGACTGTGGCTCTTCACCCTCACCCCAAAGAAACGTTCCCATATTCAACAAACCTTGTGACTATCCCTCTGATCATTTAAGGGGGAAATATAATTTATATATTATATCTACATAAAACTATATCTATAGAATTGATTATTATTTGAATCAAGAATGCAATTCTGTTATATATAAACAAGGTATTTTTGCATGGCTTTAATATGAACTAAATTCTGGAGAAAGACTATTAGGTATATCGAGGAAACATTTACTTAGTTTGGGTTTGAAGCTGAGCAAGAGTTACTCACTATTTCAGGAAATCATCTTATTCTTATAGCAGTCCACTGCTGTATTTCCGTCACCAACACAACACAACTGTTATATCTGGCTTTGTAGCCGATGCATTGATAAAATTTCTGTGTTTAGAGGCAAGCACTTAACTACTTTATTCTATTTTAAGATAGTCATGTTTAGCACATCTATACATGAAAGTAATGTTATAATACCTTTTTTTTGGTTTATTTCACCTTTACATTAGAGTTAAGGCCCTAGTATCAAAGCCAGCTTCATGAAACAAAGTTTCATGTTTCATAGTTTTTAACATCCAATGCATCGAGGTAGATGAAAAATAATAAGTTTGATATTAAAGGGTTTGCAAAAAAAGTCAGTAAAGAATAGGGTCACCTGAATTCAAGATTTTAACATTCTCCTCAAGGCGATTTTACCCAAGATAATGGAGCTTTCTAGGTAGCACTTTATTCTTGCCTCTGAGCTATTGAGAACTATAATATGCAAATGTGCATGACAGCAGTAGAATCTTTTTATAATTAATACTCTGTGAGTTAGGTGTCATTTTTTATAAAATTTCCATCAGTATTAACTAATTATTATTGAAGTATAATTGACTTACTGTATTATATTAGTTTCAGGTGTACGTGTAATGATTCAACATTTGTATACATTGCAAAATGATCACAAGTCTAGCTAACATCTGATACCATACACCATATGCAAATTTTTTTTCCATGTGATAGGAACTTTTAAGACTTATTTTCTTAGCAACTTTCAAATGTTCATATATTATTGAATGGTGCTGTTCATTACTCCCCATGACTTATTTATTTTATATCTGGAAGTTTATGCCTCTCAATCCTTTTCACTTATTTTGTTCAACCCCAAACCCCTTCCTCTCTGGAAACCACTAATCTTTTCTCTGTATCTATCAGTTTTATTTAGTTTGTTCATTTGTTTTGTTTTGCTTTTGTTTTTAGATTCCACATGTAAATGAACTCATGTGGCATTTATCTCCCTGTCTGTTTTATTTCACTTAGCATAATATTCTGAGGCTTTATCCATGCTGTTGCAGATGGCAAGATTTAATTCGTTTTTATGACTGAGTAGATATCTTTAAGACGTCTTTGGTCTCAGATATTCCATTTTAGACATTGGTATACATAGATGGAAATTGAGGTTGTTTCCATATCTTGGCTGTTGTAAATAATGCTGCAACGAACATAATTTGAATTAGTGTTTTCATTTTTGGGGGGATATACATCCAGAAGTGGAATTGCAGGATCATGTGGTAGTTCTATTATTAATTTTTGGGAAAACACCATTCTGTTTTTCCAGAGTGGCTGAACCAGTTTACATTCATGCCAACAATGAACTACGGTTCCCATTTGTCCACATCCTCATCGACACTTCTTATTTCTTGTCCTTTTGAGAATAGCCATTTTGACAGGTGTGAGGTGATACCTCATTGTGGTTTTGATTTGCATTTCCCTGGTGATCAATGATGTTGAGCATCTTTTCATATGCCCATTGGCCATCGTCTTTCTTCTTTGAAAAAAATGTCTATTCAGATCCTCTACCCTTTTTTTAAAATTAGATTTTTTTTGTTTTGAGTTTTTTATATATATTTGGTTATTTTCCCCTTATCAGATATATAATTTTCAAATATCATCTCCCATTCAGTAGGTTGCCTTTTTATTTTGTGGATTGTTTGCGTCACTGTGCACAAGCTTTGGAGTTTAATATAGTTACATTTGTTTATTTTTCCTTTTGTTGACATTGCTTTTGGAGTCAGATCCAAAAAATATCACCAAAAACTATGTCAAGGAGTTTACCATGAGTTAAGTGCCTTAGAATTTCAATAAAAAAATGTTTATTCTTCTAAATATTGGTATCATTCAATTTATAGAGTTTTAATAATATTGGATACACAGGAAAAATGTCAAAACTTGGCTGCCTTTTGATTGGCATATGGATATAACCCTAATATGATGAAGTAAAGCAAATATTTGCTTCTCAACTGAGTTGACAACTTATTAAGATCTGGATTTTGATACTGACAAGTCCCAAGTTATATGGAGTATGGAGGCATTTTAATAGTTTCCAGTAAGATCAAATTCTTATTTTCCTGGTCATATTTTCTTTTAAACTACTAAATGCATTTTGAGAAACTTTCACTTTTTTTTTTCCTGTCATATTTCCAGCTCATTTCCTACTTCCCCATTCCTAGATACTCAGTCTGGAAACAGCCATTGTTATACTCATTTATCAGAACTTAAGATGTATTCTGGGTCCTTTTTACTAATGATTAGGCGTTGGGTCTCTTAAGAAATAGTTGTCAAGATGAGAATATCTATACTGGCAAAAACAGAGAAAGCCTTTAGTTGAAGAATTTCTGACTCCTATGAAGAAGAGAGAGGAAGGAGGATGGCGTAGAAAAAGTCTCAGACTACAGTGTAATTCCATCAACATTTTGGCTAAAACATTGGGGTGAGGGGTCTTCAGGTAGCATGTGCCCATTGGAGGAGTCACACATTTTTCTGAAATGATCCTGCCCTAGTACCGCTGCCATGCTTCATCATCAGCTCGGTTTGGGAGCAAAAACAATGGTGGATCCAGTGGGACAGCAGCTGGGACTGCCAATTAGTTACGTTCCCTGTAGTAGGCACTCCGAGTACAATCTTTTCATGGTTAGGAAGAGCTGTTTCCAGGATCAGCAACTCTTTGGTACTACCCTCGTTCACTTCCTGCCATACTCCAGCACCTGCTGCAGTAGCTCCCTCTGAAATCGGTATGCACATCGATCAGTTCTGCTCTGTGTCTCTGGCACTCTCTAGGTCTCAAAGGAAGTTATAAACAGATCGTAGGGATTAAGTATTGTGGTCTACCAATATTCATCAAAGAAAACTTTGCTATTGTGATTGGGAGAGGGGTAAGTAAGGAACAGGTCTTAATTTTGTTACAGGGAATAAAATAAACATTCTCCATATGCCTGCTCATGGCACTCAAAGCAAATTCAATTTGTGGAAAGTTTCCTTCTGACATTTGAGAGCAACAATTTTGTTGCTCAAAGTTTTCAGATTATTGCTGCTATTTTCATTTTCTGATCCTTCGCATACACAATGAGTACAAATGTGGCCTATGCCGTTCTTCCATAAACTCCTAATGGTTGCGTGATGTGCAGGGTTTGTGTTCAGTAGAAGCTGTAGGCTGCATATATACTTGCCTCATGTGCAGTTAACATCCAGGGGCACTCAAGGTTAATTAGAAATGGTAATAAGTTTAATCATGATGAACTCATTTGGCGCTGATGCGGATGTCACATGTAATTCCATAAAAATTCCATTGTAATTTAGCATTAATTAATGTCCACTTATCAATGAGTGTTACAGCAAATTAGTACAGAAGTGACAAGTTATGTGCTTAAGAAATGCTTAATGCAGGCAAAAAACAGCATTTACTAGGTCATCTTAAAATATAACAGATTGAGACATCTTTATTATTTAAAATATGAGATTAAAATCAGGTAAAGTGGTAATAATTAGGTAAGACTTTTGATAAGAATTTGAGAACTAATGGGGTTACAGCAAACATTAGGAATATAGATTTGCTTGGATTACCATTTTTTAACATAAATGACAGAGAAGAGATAGAGGAGCTGTTCTTATCGTTACCCTATAATAAGAGAAGCTGCTGAATTTTCAATAATCATCATCATGAAGCAATGGTCTTATTCATGTAAAATAAAAGTATTTTTCTTCATATGTAAAAATGCTATTAGTCACATTTGAAGGCATTATACTCAGATATCATTTCTCCATTTCTGTGAATGACAACCATTAAATGCAATCGTAGCTACATGACAAGACTATTTTTACTACATCAAAGGGAAGAAAGGGATTAAAATGAATTTATTCAAAGGTGCGATTTGTCAATTTTTTTTTCCCTTATCAAGGAACATACCGGACAGCTTTAAACCTAAACACTGAAATCTGACCTCATATTTGAATAAGTTAATGTGATCTGGTGTTCTTTGGGAAGTACAGAAACCTCTTTTGTATCCAGAAATCCCAGGAGAAATTTTGGCTTTTAGGCGGTCAGTTCCAAGGTTCCATTTCTTTTCATCACTTTTCCTTTTATCATGTGGTAGTTCTTGACAGCTCAGACGGTCTCCTCGTTGTCTGTGGCATGCAGAACAGTATGGAGAGGAATTTATAGAAAGTTTCTTTCCTATGACCTAGATCTTTTAAAGGCATGGCACAACAGTTTGGGAAGCATTCTTCTGTGTGTGTGAGAGAGAGACAAAGACAGAGAGAGAGAAAGAGAGAGAGAAAGAGAGAGAGAGAGAGAGAGAGAGAGAGAGAGAGAGAGAGAGAGAGAGAGAGAGACTGATCATTATAAGTGAAAAAGTGTAATGCATGTTTTAGGGAAAAATGCAGAGCTCTCAAATTTTTACTAAAGTGTTTCTTGGATTTCAATTATGATTTTGGCTGCATTAATTTATATGTGTTGTTAAACATTTTGAAGGATTTTTTTAACATAGAAAAAAGACATTTATTAAATGTTCAGTAGCATTCTTTCAGAATTGTTCATCAAGCCAGTTTAAGTTTTATGGACTCATCTTCTTTGGCTTGAGGATGTATTTTTCCCCTAAACATTCAATGATGGTGGCATATGTGCCCAGGGAAAAGAGAAGGTATATTGCTAACATAGTAACTGACAGTAAATATTGAGTTTAGAATATATCTTAGTTTCCACAGCTATATTTTCACAGGACAGACAAGACTGTCACCATCATTCCTTAATCAATGGGGTACAGTGTAGAGGTTTTGGCAGGAGCATCAGTGGTAAATGAACTGAGAGTTCCCTGAAGTAAGGGAACGGATCATTCTTGTCCACCTCTGAATTCTCAGTACCCGATATGGTGCTTGGCATCAAGCCAGTGTGTAGGTGTATTTGTATTTTGAATGGAAAGTGGTGGTGGATTCAGCATCCCACGTAGACACAGAACCTTTTTATTATTGAATCATCTTCAACTGTAATATTTTCCAACTCCTATTAATTTCCCCATGAAAGCATTGGTTATCTCTTTTGCTCATATGTCTAGTGATTAGCATTGTTTTCAGTATTTTTGAATGCTTAGATTAATACATTAATAAACTTTTCTAATAACATGGCAGACTATTCTTTTTAATTGAATTATATGTAGTGAATTGTACAAATATTAAGTGCACAGCTTAATAAATGTCTACCTATATTTGTACTGAAATTGTGTCTAGTTTCTTTCTTTCAGTGTTATGCCTAAGAGATTTATCCATGATGTTATATGTAGCAGTAGTTCGTCCTTTTTCATAACTATGTATATCCTATTTTATAAATATACCATTGTTTTTCTCAATTTTTAGAATATACGTATATTATGTATAATTATATAATATCATATATATGTATGATTATATAATCATTGCTAATTAATTTCTGTTTGGTATATACCCAGGTGTAAGATTTTATATGTTTGTGTGTCTGTGTACCAGTTTCTGCTTCCACAATTCATGTATGAGAGTGCTAGGTTTTTCCTCACCAACAGTTGGTGAAAACAGTCTTTTTAATTTTCTTCATGGTGTATATTTTCTTTCATGCATGCATACATGTATGAATTAATCAAATATATCTTCCAAAGAAGTGGACATCCTAATTTTGAACCCCACCCCGATGATTAGAAATTAAATTTCCATTATATAGCTTTTACTTAACAAACAACAATGAAATTACTTTATATTGTGATAAAATCTTCTGAATATCCTTTACCCAATACCTACAATATATTTATATTTAAAGTGTTCCTGAAATGCTCCTGATTGAAACTATGCCTGATAATTGTTAAAATAAACAATTAGATACCTTTCTCCTTTCAGTTGATCTGGATTTTCTTCCTCTCTGTTTCGTGGTACTTTGCATTTGTGTTTATTGAGGGGCTTGGAATTCTATGTTATAGTTAATTCTCCATTTAACTGACTCATCCACTAAACTGTGAGTATCATGCAGATAAATATCATACTAGTTCATGTTACATGGTTTATGCCTTGACATATATTTAGCATGATAAATGCTCCAAAAGTTTTTGTGTAATGAATGACCATCAAGTACATTGACTCTTCCTTACCTTGAAAAATTCTGCCTATATGTAAAGAGGATGAAAGTGAGGGAGATGGATGGATGGATGGATGGATGGATGATAGATAGATAGATAGACAGACAGACAGACAGATAGATAGGTAGCAGATAATGAGAGAGAGAGAACTGAGGCCCTAACGGCTCAACGTCTTATTAAAAAACCTGCCAACTATCCTATACTAAGTCTCAATCCCACTTCAATTGATAAAGTGACCTATAATTAAATTTATCATCCAAAACAGGATAGTATTGAGAGTGAATGGAACATTTTCAGATGGAATTTTGGGACAAGAGATATAATCTATTTCATATAATAAAGGGTAAAAATCTTAAGTAGATGTGCTTAACCAAATTTAAGTGGCCTTGATAAAGATAAGCTGAAAATATTTCTTTGATAGTGCATGATCCTCTAGAGACTTCTGGAACCATAATATCTCAGAACTGAAAAGACTTTTTCGAGTGTCTTTGTTGTATGAATCACAAGAGGACACGGAGATGCAAATCACATAACTCCGGATCTTGACAAATACAAATTATTAACTGTTAGCTGAATACCTTCAATTCTGATGATCGTATTGGATTCAACTGCATATCTCATTTGAAGTTTTATGACATTCAAATGCTCAGGTGTTCCTTCCTGAAGACATATGCTAAGACTATATAGTGATAGAATCTTAGAAGAACCAGAGAAGTTGAAAAACAAGGGGATGCATTTTATGAGCTTTCTTTTAAACCTAATAATTGAAAATTAGGAATACACGAGGCTTTGTGGAACAATCTAAGAAACCAAAACCAGAAATAAAGCTTAAAGTCTAGGTTTATATATTTTGTATATTCTTTTTTAAAAAAAAAAATATATATTTTTATGGTGACACTGGTTAACAAAATCCTAATTTCAGCTGTACATTTTAACAGTAAGGAATATATATATATATATTTATATATTTTTACACCGGGTGTTTACCACTCATAATTAGATTTCATTCTGTCACCATATTTTTGACACCGTTCACCCTGTCTACCTCGTCCCTCCCCACTACCCTCTGGTAACCAAAAGTCTATTGCCCATGTCCATGAGTCTCTGTTTGCCCTATTCATTTATTGCTTTTAGGTTTATATCCCAACATATAAGTGATATCATGTGATTTTCAACTTGTTCTGTCTGGGTTTTTTAACTTAGAATGATTATCTTGAGGTCCATCCATGTTGTAGTGAATTTCATCTCTTCCTATGGTTGAGTAATATTCCATTGTATATATGTACCACAGCTTCTTTATCCAATCATCTACTGTAGGTCAGTTTGGTTGCTTCCATTACCTGGCCACTGTGAATGATGTTGCTATGAACATCGGTGTGCAAATATGTTTTCAGATATGGGTTTTCAACTCTTTGGGAAATATACCCAGCAGTTGGATTGCTGGATCATATGGCAGATCAATTCTTAGTTTTTTGAAGAGCCACCATAATATTTTCCATAGTGGCTGTACCAATTTGCAGTCCCACCAGCAGTGTATGAGGGTTCCTTTTTCTTGGCATCTGCTCCAGCATTTGTTATTACTTGTCCTGTTGATTGTAGCTATTCTAACAGGTGTGAGATGGTATCTCATTGTGGTTTTGATTTGCATTTCCCTAATAGCTAATAATGTATATTCTTACACAAATGTTTTTAGAGAGCTGAGAGGAGTTTCTTTGCAGAAGGATATAAGGTCATCATTATGCAAATCACCTCTCACTCCACAGTCAGAATAAGTGTTGAAGGAATCTCTAGAGAGGACAATTAAGAGCTGGGATCTTGGGAGTCCTCAGCATGGTCAAAGTGCTCAAAGAACTGGATTAGGAAAGAAATATTCCAGAGACAAAACATGGGAGCCTTAAAGTTTCTCCAGTGATCATCTCCCACAGTGAACCTTGTTTTCGGCATCAGATCACTAGCTGCCCAGATAGTATATTGATGCATCCAGGACTCCTCCATAACTCTGTTCCTTCCTTATGACCCAATTCATAACTCTTCAAAAGCCTTATAAGACATTTGTTTACTGTCTGTTTTCTCACTAGTCTATAAACTCTTGAGGTAGAATTGTCTGGTAATTGTCTTATTTCCATGCCCATGACACTTTGTGTAAAACATTATAAGGTCTGAATAAATCTTTTCTGAATAAGTGGAAAACTAAGTGAATGGATTTTTCCAATATGAGTGTTTGTTTCTGTCAATCATCAGCAATTTAAAGACCACAAAATTTCTATATATACCACCGAACGTTAACATTTAGTGTGCCAACACATTCTCTAAGTCATTTTTAACATATAGTTTCAAAAGCTAAAATTATTTGCTTTGATCAAAAAAATATGACATTGAAAGCTCTCTCTTTCCATTTTACATTTACTGTGTTAACATTTAAAACCCTGATAGTTATACATGAGCATTAGAGAGCCATTTTAATTGAATGACAGGAGGCAGAAATTCCAAATACTCTATAGTAAACTTAAAACAATTTGTTATTATTTTTGAAATATGAGTTGTTTTATGTGCATGACATCCTATCTTTATATGCCGAGAATTATAAATGACATTTCTATAATACATAAATTATAGAGTAGTTTTCTCATGCTCCATTTTATTGATTTTCAAATATTTTATGAGAAAAAAATGTTTTCTCATAAAATTTTGTTGTCGTTCTTAAATGTAGTCTGTGATTCCAACAATAAAATAGTCAAAATAGAGTTACTTTGATTAGAAAAAGACTGGGGATCCTAAGTCACAATCACGATGAATGGTGACAAGCTTCCAGTAAACATTAGGGCTCTGTGGAACCCAGTTTGAATGCTATTAACCATGTAACAAGCCACTAAGTATCAATTTTTATCAAATTTCACACTAAGTCAGAGAGATTAAACAAATTGCTCATGATCACAGGGCCTACCTATATATAATGGAAATTAAATAAATCCATCCTCATACTCAGACACACATTCTTAAACCCTTCCTAGTTCACCACAATTGAATATAAAAGTCTTTAAGGGAATCTGCTCAACCTTCACTAGAGAGCTGAATCCTCTCCATAGTATATCTATATTGCATTGTCTTTTTCTTTCCATGTTCACTCCTTAGCAAAGATAGGCACTTTTACTGAGCAAGGTTTTTTTCTCCTTCATTTACATTCTAAAGATGTTATTTCTGGGAGGAAGCATTTGCATATTTCTCTTTTCTAACTTGTCTCTCTCTAAGGCAAAGACATGGTGACATAGGTGACAACAAAACATTCATTAGTCACATTTTCTGTTCAGGCTTGGGAGTGGTTTAAAATTTCCGATGTAAGGAAAGCATTCCTATGTCTGATTCTTTCGGGCCATTTGAGCACAGATGCCCTGGTGCTCGTAGGCTTCCCAGCCTCCATGCGGTATACAGGCAAACCAGCTCCTCTAGTTTCTGTCTTCTCTTAGCTAACTCCCCTATCTGGCACTAGCTATAAAGTAAGCTTGACTTTTCAATGGCAACTAATTTTATTCAGTTGGGGAAGGAGAAGTGCATAGAGAAGGAGCAGAAGAGGCAGAGGAGAATGCACCATTTTGCTTCATGCACAATCATATTCTTCATTACAGATTTTCTGTTAATAATTATACTTAGAAACTGATATTTAAAAATTTTAATACTTATAAATCTCCATATGGCATCTGCCATCTGTCTTCCATTGGTTAGAACCTGAATGAGGAAGGGTAAATAATTGCCATTCCTTATCATGAAACCATTCTTATGATGCCTTACATATGAAATCAAACAATTATCGAAATATGTACAGCAAAGTCACATACGAGTATTCTGCTAGGACTTAATTTACATGTCGTTTACTGCTTTTTTAGCAAAATCAATTGCCAGTAGTATCAAATCAAAGGCAGAGGTAGAAAATGACCTTTAAAAATATCTTTCATGTTCTTTGAAGAAACATTAAATGATCTTTTATTTTAGTTGTGTATCTATTAAGTTAGTAGGTGTAATTCTCCCAGGATATATGTAAAATTGGTTGAACAAAATATCTCTTTCTGCAAAGACTAAATTGAATAATATGCCAAAAAGAGAAGGCAATCACAGGTCTTAGAAAGAGTTGTTCAATGGTTGTAGTAGGCAGTTTGCCTCTGCCCTGTCCCACTGTCACACTGTTATATCATTTCATGCTATCAAGTCACAACTCTCAGCACCAGCAACTTTCCTGAGGGCTTTCTTTGGCTATGGGAACTAGTTCTACTATATGCATGGCAGAGTAGAAGTGGAAGTACACAACCAGCAACAGCTTTCAACCAATGACTGATGAGAGTCGCTGCAAAAATAGCTTCTGTGCCCCTTGGGTGAGGTAACTCTGAGGCAAGAATATGTACTCATTACAAGAGTTCTGCAATGGGATTAATCTAGAGTGCTAACTTGCTTGATAACACACTAGGTGTAAGCTTCCCTCCATTTCCTACTCATTTATTTACACTCTTACCAATGTTTTCTGGAATCATTTCTGAATACACTACTGATATTCAATTTCTTTTTTGGTAGGGTTTCTTTCTGAGACAATTTGAACTAAAATGATTCATTTATTTATTTATTTATTTTTTTATTTTGGATCTTCGGTTCTTGCCACCAGGGAGAAACAGGGACATCATGAAACAGGGAACACTGTGAGTCTTGAATTTTTGAAGAAGCTCTTGTGACCTGGGTCAAGAACACAGTCTGGAAACTGGCTGTGTTTATATCCTGACAGAATAGTTACAGGTGAGTAAGGGTGTCTATACACATAACCCAGATCTGCTAAGGTGTAAAGTCCTCTTAGCTGAATTCAGAATGGGGGAACAATTGCTTATAAAACAGATTCTTCTTTTCGAAATGCTGGATAGCAGCTAGAGCAGGGGCTCAACCAATGCCACCAACAGAACTCAAACTTCTAAAACATTGTTTCTCTTATGAAACAGCCTGGACTACTACTTCAGCTGGTACCCACTTTTATTAAGACTAACATTGTGGGGGGAGTCCACCTCATGGAGAAGCTCTCTACTTGGAAAGATGCTCATTTAGTACCTGTGGATGCAATGAAATTGAGGGAATTCCATTTTTTCACACTAGACTTGCCAAGGACAATATATACCCCTGTAGACATCACGCCAAGAGAGGGCATGGCAGGTGGACTTCTAGCTAAAGACAGTTGAAGAGAGCTCACGTATCACTCACTCTACGCATGATAGAAATGTGGGAGGGTGACAGAATTTGGAACTTCTCACAATTGTAAGTTCTCTGTGGACTGAGACTGGCCCGTTCTTGGCAGGTGCGTAGAAAATGATCTGGTGTCTACACACCCTTCTGGCATTGACTATAACTTTTTAATTTATATTAAAGCCATGTATGAGGCACATAAACACATATGTATATTTATTCGAAGTTTCCCAATTGGTAGTCAACCTCTATCTGAAGCCATTTTGAGTTACTTATATCAAATATTTTTTGATTACTTACTATGTGTTAGTCACTGATTTGTGTGTGAGGTATATAGCAATGAAAGTAGACATGGCCCCTCGGTAGTATAGGCAAAAATAAAAAGGGCATGGAATAACCAGTATTCGAGTCAACAAAAATTTCTTCTAGGTCCTACTATTATCAATCCTCTTGATAAATATAGCCCATAAAAATTATGTTACTTTAAATTAACATAAGTATAAGTTTAAGATTGGCTAAGTATCTATATGCCTTATTAGGATATGCAGATCATGATCTAGCTCCTGTCAAAGACCTTGATGTGCCATGATCTCCATAAACTCCACTCCAAGCCATCTGAACCAATCCACGTTCCTAGAACAATTTATCTTTAATGCCTCCCTACCTTGTAGTTGTTATTTCTTCAGTTTAAATTCAATGGTGTCCCTTTGACTGTTATCTTCCTGGAAAACTACTACACAATCTTCAAGGCAAAAGACCCTGAACAAACACTACTGACTTGATTATACATCAATTAATGCCCCAGACATATAGTTCCATTTCCTCTGGGTTCTAAGCACTTTCCACATCCCAAACTCCAATCATACTATTCACTGCATATCTCACTTGCTACAGCATATGCAACCCTCATTTGCAAAATCTGTACAAGATTTTGTTTGATGTTGGACTGTGAATTTTTTAGCCCAGGACTTCTCAAAATATTATGTGCACAAAGAATTACAAGGACATCTTGTTAAAATACAGATTCTATGTCATAGACCCAGAGTGGGGTCTGTATTTCTGCATTCTTAGCAAGCTCCCAGGTGATGCTGATATCTGATAAAACTGCTCTTTGGACAACACTCTGAGGAGTGAGACTCTAAAGGTTATTTGTTCCTCTGGATTTTAACTGTCTGGCATGGAATTTGGTACTTCATAGGTACATCAGTGTTTATGTATAAATGGTTTGATCCACATGACATTATCCTTTCATACAATTTCATTACCAAATTGCAAAACTTGTTGGACTTCTTTGTTCTCTTTGTAAGGCTTCCTTGAATATTGTATGTATATCAGGCTTTCTATAATTAGAAATGTATATTTGGTGGTGAAATCATAGCTGAGCTTTGCAAGGTAATTGGTTAGCCTTGTAAATTAAAAGATAAAATGCCCCTGACATATTTAACTTTTGAAGCATAGTAATATAGTAAAGAAACACATACATATCCAATACTATAATTACATTTTAACTCATAAAAAATAATCAACTCCCCACAGGAACGGAACATTTTCAGTTAAAAGCTACTTATCATTTCTATAGCCATACAATGTTGAATGTGCTATTTGATCTTTTAAAATTTTCATTTTAAAATATTCACAAGAGTGATAATTAAATTACACAGGTGCCATGGTAACTACTGCATTAAATATGCTTAGACCCCATGTCCTAGCATTTTAGTGGGAAAAGGGTATTTTTATTCTGTGACAATTACAAACTGTGGGTGTTTAGGTCAATCTCCAGCAGTCTGCCAGAATAGGAAAAGCATATCTGACTGAAGTTGAATCAGGGCATTGCTGAGGTACAAAGGAATCCTACAGCAGAGTAGGATTGTGTTGACTCGGAATCAAGGTTCTCAGCTCTAATTTAGGTTCTGCTGCCGACTAGATGTGTTCTTTGGTAAACTGCTTACTTTCACTGAGCTGCAGACGCCTCATGTGTAAAGTGAGAAGGTTGGACATGGGCCTGGATGTTCTAAAGTTCAACCTAGTCCTTTATAAGTCCATGGAATCTTTATGATTTAATAATCACTACTGATTTCGACACACTTCATAACATATAAGTTCTGTATAAGGTGCCTAGGGCCACACTATTAAGTAAACAAACGGTAGCTAAATACAACAGCAATTTATTCTCTCACAATTCGGGAGATGAGAAGTCCAAAATGAAGCTGTTGATGGGGTCATGATCCCTCCAAAGCCTCTAAGGAAACATGCACCCTGCCTCTTCTACCTGGTAACCCCAGGCATGACTTGGCTTATGACAATACATCTTCAGTCTCTGCCTGTCTGCTTGTAGAAAGAGAGGCATCTCTTCCCTGTGTGTCTTTGCCTTCTCCTTTTATAAGGGCACAAATCATTTTGGATTAAGGATTCACCGTATTCCAGTATGACCTCATCTTAATTTACTAATTAAATTTTGTAATGACTCTTTACAAATAAGGTTATTTTGAGGTACAGGGGTTAGGACTTCAACATAAGGTTTTGGGGAACACAATTCAAGACCAAACAATTTCCTTTTGTGAAATACGAATTATATTGTGTTTCTTTCTTTCAGGTTTTAATCTGGTTCTAAATTGCAAAGCAAAACCATGTGATTCTTTTTATACTAGCTCAGTCTCTAATGTATTGCTTTGGGGGAAGGGTCATATTCACTGACTATGCTACAATATCATGACTATAGTGCTATAATTTTAAGCAAAGTTACTTAGGGAACAGGTAGTTGATTTCTTCAGTGCTTGGGAGCATGAAGAGATCCTTGCAATGCACTTCACAGCAGTGTCTCAGTCCACCTGGTCTTAACACAGCTGAGGGTATAGCCCGTGTATCGTTGTCCATTTTCTACATCATGTATCTGCCATATGGTCTTGTCTCTCTGCTTTACTTTCTTATAGTTGTAGAAGGCCTCTCAGCTATGCCTAAGACCAAGCCAGAAGTAACTAGGCCAATGCCTTCCAACAATGTGGGATGCAAGTCAATAGATACATGTCTATTTGTCTGTCATCTGATGAGAAAACTAGAGCTAACCAGCTCATAAGTACACAACCCATTGTTGTTTGCTTCTTTCTTTTTCCTTCTTCATTTGGTGTCTCACCTTGCCAAAATAAACTATCTTTATTTATGGGTCTATGTGCATATCTCAGAGTCTGCCTTAGGGCAATTCCATGAAAGCAGGGGGCCAAGTAGAGGGAAAGAATAGTGTGTGCAAAGACCCTTATCTGTGAAAGAGAAAGACAGAGAGGGAGCTGAGAAGTCAGGTGTGGCTGCAGCAAAGGCAATAAATACAGTGAGAGCATGAAGAGATGAGGAAGGATTATGTTCATTTAGAGGAATAACATGAAATATTGAGCATATATAGTGAAATACACAAAAAAAAAAAAAAACCTGAAAAAATTCCAAGCAGACTGACATATAAATTGCATATTGTGTTACCACAATTGTCATATGGCAGTGCCATATTAGTTGGAAAGAGAAAATGCCAGCCATTTTTTTTATGATATATCTTAAATTATGCAAACTATGGATTGTGGGAATTTTTAAGATCCTATCTCTTACATTTCTTCTGATTACTTTTTTATAGTCTGTATTAATAAGAATGGTAACTTCTCTATCTAATCCATAAAATATGTTTTACTTTAGACATATGATGTACAATGTTATATACTACAGCGAGAAGACAGCGAATTAAACTGGGTTCTTAGAAGATTGAAATGGCTGGAGCTTTTTGATATTTGGACAGCTTAATTGGTGATGTTGCATATCTTTAGATGTTAAGAATCCCTGAGAAAGCACATATTTAAATAGTTATTCCAATCAGTAAAAATCAAAACTTCCCCTTCTGGCTTTATTGCTCAAGGCTCTTTGGGAATTACTATGGTTTATGGGCGAGGCTTAAATCAGGAGGAGAAGATAGTATGTAAAGCGTTTGTTCTGAGATTTAGTTTAAAGATATACTTTAGTATCAGAATGCCAATTTTTAAGAAGCCCATTGTTTTGCAACTCAAACAGGTTAACCCTTTTCTTATATTGACCTAAGGGGTCACAGCTTTAATGAGGACAGTTGTATCAAAAGTAGTCAAGTGCATTGCATCTTCTCAACAATTTAAATATAACTTACTTTACAATGTCTGTGGGGGTAGTTGATGAAGAGATAGTTTGGAAGGAAGGGTTAATTAATTGCAAGGAAACAAATACTGAATGTGGATTAAGGTAGACTTAGATTGAAATTCTGGCTCTGCTTCTTCTAAACTGTATAATTATGCAATTTAATATTTCTCAATATATGTTCCCTTGGCTGCAATATGGAGATAATAATGCTTTATCTGATCAATCACATTGGCTTGTTAGGAATATTTAAATCAAGCAAACTGGATGAAAGCAGCTAAAGTTCACTTTCTGCATAGTAGGAGCTCATTATAATTGTTGATTCTAAATATGCCACATTTTAAAAGTGTTTAGAAAGACTGAGTTTTATTTTGAATTGAACGTTGTGGCACATTGCGGTTTTCTGTCTGATTTCTGTTAAATTTAGATGCAGATACTTGTAGAAAGAGAGCTAAAGGTCTTTGTGTATAACATTGTCATTCTGGAGTCTACAAACAACTTGAATATCCAGTGGTGACAAATGCATTCCTCATAGTAGCATGAAGTCTATCATGTTAAATGGATTTCAATGAAAAGTGGCGGAGGTCAAAAGGCCAGAGGTCACAGTCAATATCTTATTGTTTTGTATCAAACATGAAAGTCACAATACTACTTGGAAATAAAGAGCCTAGGTATTTGGTCATGATGTAGTGTTTGAGATATATTCCCTGGACTTCCTCTCTTTCCACTCACATTTACAAATAAATAAATAAGATAATCAGGATTATTTAAAGCTTAGGGACTGGTTCTTCTCAGATGACACCAATATTGGGGCATACATGAATGTTTCTGGGATTGGTAGTTTCTATTCTTTTTCCTCCCAAACTTAAATATATATATTTTTCCTTTCTAATAAACACAATGAGATGAAAGCATTAGCATAGTCAAAGTAAAGTACAAGCTCTACTTTTAGGGGGTCCAGCAGAGGGGTTGAAAACCATGATGTAAGTGTGAAACACCTGGAGCTTTATCACATATGTTAGGTAAACAAAATTACTGTTTCTGTGGCATTTCATGGTTTACAAATGATTTCTTATACTTTATTCTCAATGAAGAATTAAGACTATTATTACTCTTTTTTTAAACTAGAAAACAAGCCCCAAAACAGATAAGTAGCATGTCAATATCCTTAAATGCCCCATAAGGCTCCTCATTTCAAGGTCTTCACACATGCTATTTCTCCCACCTGGAATTTGCTCTTGTTCTCTGATCTAGGATGTTCCACTTTGCATTTATTGCCTTCCTAGCCTTTACATTTATATTTAAACACTAGAGACTCAGAAAGTCATCATTTCCTATGTACTCCTACTTTTTACATCATCCATTTTACATGTGTATACAATAGTTTTCCTTTTTCTGCGTAATTATGTCATATCATTGCATCATTATTTGAATACGTATTCTCCTTTCAATTTAAGCTTTATGGGTTAAAGAATTTTCTTATTATCTGCTGTAGCCAAGGGCCCAAATTAGTGTTCTGAACACAATAGATGATAAAAAAATTTGCTGCATAAACAAGAGCAACTTATAATCACGTAATATTAGTCTTTTTGATCTATAGATGAATGAAGAGAACTTTGATTTATTTTTTTTTTCATTTAGTTCCTAAGAGAATCATAATGCTGGAGTATGCTAGTATCAGTTCTTTACTGGCTATCATTTAAAAAAAAAAGAAAATTAATTCACTATATAATTTGGAAAAGCGCTTTCTCATGTATTATCTAATTTTAAAACCCTAAAACATCAAGAAGAATGCAGTAATCTAATTATCACTGACTTTTTTTTTAAGAAAACTGATTGTAAGAACTTCAGATACTTGTGTTTGTGGTGTATGTGTATGTATGTATGAGAGAGAGAGAGAGAGAGAGAGAGAGAGAAGAGAGAGAGAGAGAGAGAGAGAGATTATGTTTCCTAGAGCAAGGTCACATATCTGACAATCAAAATTATCATCTTTTTTATAGTTCAAACTTCTCTTTTAATGAGTAATTAAAATTTAACTGAACATGAATATTTATCATGCTAAAATAATGTTTTAATAAAATTTCTATTTTGATCATGGTATGAGGTTAATTTGCTTTGTTCCAGGGCCCTGGAAAAGCTGCAGAAGTTCACCAACTGGTTAGGGCAGAATCTAGTAGTTCTTCCTCAATTCCCATTCTCTGCTACTCTCTCAATAATGCAACCACCATGTTGGCTGTTCACATGGACACCCAAAACAATGATTATATTTTTTGTTCTATCTTATATATGGTAATGTAAATATGCTATGATGAAATAAAATTGAAGTGGAATGTGTAAGTTCTAAAAAAGTGTCTCAAAATGAGTGTGCATTCTTTTACTCTTTCCAATTCGTGTGGGTGAAGCTTGAGCAGCTATACTGAACCATAGGGCAAGAAGACACATCAAATATGAAATGACCACAAGCAGGTAGAAACCTAGGTCTTTATATACATGGATCCACCTTACCAGTGAGACTCTACTTTCCTCCTTCATTTTTTTTTTAAACCTTGACTTTTTTTTGAAATAAGCTTTAATTGTGTTTGGCTTTTTGTTTTGTTTACTTGCAGCTGCATATAATCTAATGTTAAAATAGTTAATCGTGAAATAAAAACCAGAGTATCCTCCCCAAAAAAGTACGAAGAAAGGCTCATGGATGGGAATTGAATAGCAATATCAGAAAACAATGATTCTTTTTTTTTTTTTTTTTAAGAACATATGGTGTTTGGAGCCATATCTAGAGATGAGGTTACAAAGGTAGATTCAGCTTGAAAGATATTTCCTTTCAAACCATGCTAAGGATCTTGGACCTTTACGATAATTCTCTGTCATAAATAGACTGTAACCTGCAATTAAAATTAGAGTTCTGTCTTCTACAATTGTAGAAGATTGCAGTGAGGTTGTCGAAATATCCTTCTGATCCTGACATATGGCTCTCTTACATTGTTCAGCCCAAAGAAGAATGTCTTTATTCTTTCTTGAAGTGCAGACGTTCTGCAATTGTGCTTACCTGCTAGAAGCTGTCATGAGAGTTAATTGTTATTTATATTTGATAGCAGTCCAAAAATCAATCTGATCTCACTGCCTTTGCTCTTGAGTGGCTATAGAAAATGTGGCACACAGGAAAAGTCTAATTTAAGAAATGCACCTGTCAGAATATTGAGCACCTTGCCCTAAGGATATCATCAACCCTAGAGATTTAGTCTCCTGATGTAAGATGTCTAACTTGTCTCATTCACTGACTATGTTGACATGTAATGTATCGCAGAAGAATAGAAAGTAAAAAAAAGTTGCTGAAAATTTTTTATGACTTATTGACAGTATATTCAGTGCTGTAAAAAAACATGAAGAAAGGTCTTTTCAACTGGGACTGAGGACTGCAATCATGAAAGAAAAGAATATGTTTGGAACATTGTGCTCTTTTTTTGAAACTGATTATCCAACGATGTGCATAAGATTTCCTTCCTGGGGAAAGAAATACTCTCTAGGGAACTTCACATAAAGAGAAAATGGCCCTTCATGTGGCAGAAACATGCCAGGCTGCTTGACTGTTATAATAAAACATCTTTTTCCCCTTGTTGTCCATGTATCTGAGAGCCAAAAACATATATAGCAAGTGGTTGGAATTGACTGTAAGATGCTAGATATAGTGGTGATCTGCCAAAATATGAAATACTATGTTAAAAAATAAGAGAAAGAAGAAGACGACAACGGCAACGACGACCATGACGACAACGAAGAAGAAGAAGAAATAGAAGAGGAAGAGGAGGAGGAAGAGGAGGAGAAGGAGGAGGAGGAAGCAGCAGCAGCAAAATATTCCTGGAGAGGAGAATGCTTCTCATGGGATAGTTGTGGTTCCTGTTGACTGAATTTTATTGCAGTTCTAGTTAACATACTGGACTTTTGCTTCTTAGTCTACCTATCCCCTGAATAAGAACTCTATTTCAGTGCTTGGTAATCACTTACAAGCTCCTGTGAAAGACAAAAGGAAAAGTAAATCATCTTTGAGCTGCTCCTGTGCCACAAAATACCTGACTCTTCCATACTAAGTTAAATGAAGGAATTCTTAGCTTCTCTTACCTATGACGTTGAACTGGGCTATGAATGTCCCTTTTCAAATATGGCTCTGGAATATGAGTCTGATTTTCTTTTAAATGGATTTATGACATTGAGGTTTTCCAACCTCAGTAATGCATTTTAATTCAGTGACTCAAATTTCAACTGTTCCAATTTCAACTCAGTAATGCCAGCTGGAATATCTGGTATTTAAGCATTACTTTAAATATTTCTAGTACTGGCAACTTCTGGAATTGTAATTGGCTGCTGTTAACTTTTAAAACTTCACCGGATGCTCCTAAGATAATCAGCCATTATCCCCATATCATAGTGCCAACTGACATCAAGTTGTGATCACTTCACAAATGATATACCATCATATCAAAATCTAGAGACAGCCTCAGTGCATAGCAGCTAACAATAGGGTCATTATAGCAATTGAGGGTTTAGAGAGTCTAAGACATAAAACTAGAGAAGTAGACTTTCCAAAGGTCAGAAATAATGAAAGAATCAGAAAACGAGAACTCTAGAAATAGCTTAAGAGAAGTTGAGGATAAAATATAGTAAGTAGTAGAAGCTGTTAGATTAGAAAGGAATGCAGATTGGCAAAAGCCAAAGAAACTATAGAAAAGAATGAACAGAAACGCATTGGCAACAATATGACCTTAAAAAGTCAAGTTCTGCCTTTGCCAGGACTCTTACACAGATTCCATATGACTGATGCCAAATTCAGAGCTCTAGGTGGAAGTAGTTCAACTCTATTAGGTAGATGGTAAATTCATTAATAGGATTTGGGAGAATGATATGGGTGTAGAGCTAAAGTCAAGTACTGAGAAAAAGACTTGCAGATTTCCTTTTGATAAGACTATTCAGATGCTACTAAGTACTAGCACTATCCTGGGCATAGAAACATCAAAGTTAGTTAAGAAACAGGTTCTATAATATAGGAGCTAATAATCTAATGAGGGTAATTTATTATTAGCAAGAGATGTTTTTAAATCTAATTTTTGATTTAGAAACACTCCTAAGAAGATATTGGGATATAATTATAATACATCTCAGTGGAGAATGCAATAATAATACTAGTGGCAAGAACCAATAAGACGTTAAATTCAGGCATGGCAGATTAGTGTGTATATGCTTGCATGTGAGAGGCAGGGGAAGGGAGGGAGGAAGAGGGGAGAGGGAGGGAGGAGGAAGGAAGGGAGGGGGGAGAGAGAGAGAGAGAGAGAGAGAGAGAGAGAGAGAGAGACTATGAATGTTACCTGAATAGGGGCAAAAAAAGAGGGAAACTTTCTTTTGGGTCAGACTGGGAAGGGAACAGTCTGAGAAGCTGAAGTTTAAAATTACTCGATTACCTGACATCTGTATGTATTTTTCAGGGAGAAAGACATGTCAATCATGTTTGGTCAATGTGGTTAGCACAACTCAGGTTGAAAAAAAAAAAAAATCCCTCCATTTGTTGTCTTTAGTTAACATAAGGAAATAAATTCATGTATGAATTTTTCTTTGTTGGCCTTACAAAGATGGAGCTCAAAAAAATACCAAAGGGGAGAAAAAAAAAAACAGTAAGTTTCTTATCTATAGGCAGAATAATCTGATAATGAAAAAATGGAATTGAAAAAAAACTGTGACGAGAGAGGCAACTTCTCGTTATTACAAGAGTAGTTTGTGTTCACATTCTGTGTATGTGGGATAAAATAAAAGTCACAATTATCCAGATAAATGTTATTAAAAATATTGGTTAGTTTATTTGGATCATTTAAGAGTCCACTGCTTAATTGTATATGACTGTGTCTCTAAGAATCAGTGTTAGAGCTGAAGTAGAGAGTTAGCATCAAAGAGAACTGGGTTTAAATCTGGCGTCTTCCATCTACTAACAGATTAGTATTTGTGATATTATTAAATTTCAATGAGATCGAATTTTTCATTTAGAAAACTAATGGGTATAGAACTTGTAGAGTCATACTGCATCATATGTACTCATCACTATTATAAACTTTTAAAACATATACAATCATAACATCAGCCTTTTGAGATAGGGACTCTTACTATCCCCTTACTATTTTTTTATTTTATTTTTGTTTATTCATTTTTTTTAGGTGAGGCAACCCTTGGTTGACCTCACAGATTGCAAGGACCTGGTCAGCCTACAATCCCTTATTATTATTATTTTTTAAATGCCTACAGCACCTGGTCTTCCTAGGTGGTCTCCCATACAAGTACTAACCAGGCCCAACCCTGCTTAGCTTCGAGACCAGACAGATCAGGTTTATTCAATTATCTCCATTTTAAGATAAGAAAATTGAGACAACAAGGAACCACTAGCAGAAGTCACAGTTATTAATTAGCAGGGTTAGAAAACTAACCCCAGTGATAGATGTTCTCAGAATGCAAAGTCCTTTCCCTTTGCTGCACAGTGTGTACTTCTCAAAGATAAGGAAATTTTATTATGCTTTGATTACTTTTTACATCACTCAGATAGATACATTTTTAAAGAGTAAATAGGAATGATGACTAATAGAGAAATGAATGAAATATAAGATTCACAACAAATTAGATTGGTCTATTACTAATCCTTGTCTGGTACAGAGCCTGTTCTTTTCCTGAATACAAAAAAATAATATGAGTGACAGGCAAGATGGTGAACTAGGGAGTTCTCCATTCACATCCCTTCACAGAAACAATAATGTGGCCCCCATTCATGGTCAAAACTGCCTTGTGGGAAGATCTTATTTTTCAAAGTATTGAAAATATTGACAAATAAGAATACTATAACCAGTAAAGCTGCTCTTCAGAATCAAAGAGATAAAATATCCCCAAAAAAACTGAGAATTCGTCACTAATAGACCTGCCTTATAAGAAATGCTAAAGAAATTCTTCAAGTTGAAACAAAAGTACACTAAATAACAACATGAAAATATGTGTGAGTATGAAACTCAAAGGGAAAAATATATAGTAAAATTGCAAAGTACTCTATACTGTAGCAGTGGTACATAAATCATTTTTAACTCTAGTATACCACTGAAAAGAGTATTAAATAACTATAACTATAATGATCCATTAATAGATATACAATACAAAATATGTAAAATGTGGCATCAATAGCATAAAATAAGGGATAGGGGAAAAGTAAATGAGAGGTTTTTTATGCAATTGAAGTTGTTATTACCTTAAAATAGTCCATTTTAATCCAACTAACAGATGTTTTATGTAAGCTTCATGCTTGTCACACATACACAAAAATCTGCACCAGAAACATAAAAGATAAAAAGGAAACAAAGCATAATGCAACAAATAAATCAAAAGCAACATAAAAGAGAAAGAAACAAAGGGATTGTAAAACAGTAAGAAAACAATTAACAAAATGGCAATAATAAGTCTTTATCTACCAATAATTAAATTCAATGTAAATAGATTACATTCTCCAATCAAAAGATACAGACTGGCTGAAGAGATGAAAAAAATAAATAAATAAACCACAATGTGATGCTTACAAGAGACTTTAGCATAAAGGGCACACAGGCTGAAAGTAAAGGGAGAGAAAACCCACTAACTTTATACCTCGAGGAACTAGCAAAAGAACAACAAATTAAGCCCAAAGTTAGCAGAAGAAAGGCATAATAAAGAATAGTGTAAAATGAATGAAATAGAGAATATAAAGTCTAAAAGATCAATAAAAATGATGTCTTTTTGAAAAATAATATAGACAATTATTTAGCTATAGAAACCAAGAATAAGAGAGAGCAAGCACTCAGAAGCAATTATACTTGAAGGTATTACAACTGATACCACAGAAATTCAAAGAATCATAAGAGAGTACTACATAACCAATTACGTAAACTAAAAAAAAAAAAAAAAAAGAAAAGAAACGAAAAAGAAAAAAGACAGGATAAACTCTTAGAAACTTGCAATTTACTAAGATTGAATCATAAAAACTTAAAAAATCAGAACAGACCAATTACTAGTAAGGAAATTATATTGGTAATCAAAACCCTCTCAACAAAAACAAAAAGCTCAGGAACAGATGGTTTCATGGGTGATTTTTGCCAAACATTTAAAAAATAACTAATGCCAATTCTTCTTAAACTCTTCCAAAAAGTTGAAGAGGAGGGAATACTTCCAAACTGATTTACAAAGCCATCATTGTCCTAATGCCAAAGCCAGAGGAGTATTCCTCAAAAACAAAAATTACAGGCCAATATCCCTGATGAATGTAGAAGCGGAGACTCTCAACAAATACTCACAAACAGAATTCAATGGCACATCAGAAGGATCATACACTATTGTCAACTGGGATTTACCCCTGAAATGCAAGGATGGTTTCCATATACCCAAATCAAATAAAGTGCTATACCACATAAATGAAAGGATAAAAATCATATGATTACCTCAGTAGATGCAGGAAAACATTTTACAAACTAAAACATCCTTTTATGATTAAAAAAAAAAAAACCTCAGCAAATTATGTATAGAAGAAATGTACCCCAATAAGTAAGGGCATGTATAACAATCCCATGATCACACTCAATAGTGAAAAACCGAAAGCTTTTTCTTTAAGAGCAGAAAAAAATACAATGGTTCTGCCACTTATCACTTCCATTTGATATAATACAAAAAGTTCTAATAAGATTAATTAAGCAAGAAAAATAAATAAAAGACATTTAAATAGGAAAGAATAATTTCTGTTTTCACATAAGATCATTTTATATGTAACCCCTGAAGATTCCCTTCAAAAACTGTTAGAATAAATTAATTTAGTAAAGTTGCAAGATATAAAATCCCCTTGCAAAAATTATTTGTGTTTCTATGACAAAAAACTATCCTCTCCAAAAAGTTAATTATTTAGAAAATAATCCTATTTAAATAGCATTGAAAAAAATATCTAGGAATAAATTTAAATAAGGAGATGAAAGATTTGAACACTGAAAATTATAAGATATTGATAAAGGAAATTGAAGAAAACACAAATAAATGGAAAGGTATCCTGTGTTCATGCAGAGAATTAACTAAAAATTATTATGGACTTTAGGTGATTATGAGTTGTCGATGTAGGTTCATCAATCACAATAAATATACCTCTCTGCTGGAGGACATTGATAATGGAATAGGCTCTCAGCCTAAAATTGCTCTAAAAAATAGTCTTAATTTTTTTAAAAAGTGCAAAATTTCTGAATAGACATTTTTCTAAAGAAGGCATACAAAAGGCCTTCTTTTCACAATAAATATATGAAAATATGCTCACCATCACTTATCTGAGAAAAACACAAATCCATACCACAATAAGATATCACTTCAAATCTGTTAGGATGATTACTATCAAAAAGACATGCGATCACAATCAATTTTCAAGGGCACAAAAAGATGAACGTCCTTGTATGTTATGGTGGAAAGATAAAGTGATATAGCTGTTATGGAAAGCAGTATGGAATTTACTCAAGAAATTAAAAGTAGAACTACCATTTGATCCAGTAACCCCACTTATGGGTAAATATCCAAAGGAATTGAAATCAGTATCTTGAAAGACAACTGCACTCTCACGCTCACTGTAGTATTCACAAGTGCCACGATAGGGAAACAGCCTAAGAGCCCACCAGTGGATGAATGGAGAAAGAGAATGTAGTATATGTGACACAATGAAACTTTAGTCAGTCATAAAAAAACATGAAAATCCTGCTATTAGAATAACATGGATGAGCCTAGAGGCCATTATGTTAAGTGAAATAAACCAGCCACAAAAAGACAAGTTCTGTATGATCTCATTTATATGTGGAAACTTTAAAAAAAAGACAAACTCATAGAAGCAGAATATAATATTGGTGTCCAGGTGTTGGAGGGTGGAGGAAATGTGTAGATGTTTTTTGAAGTGCGCAAAATTTCAGTTATAAAATTAATAAGTTCTTGAGATCTGAATACAGCATGGAAATTATATTTAACAATACTGTACTCTATACCTGAAATTTTGTTAAGGGGTCACTTAAGTGTTTTAATCACTCCTAAAAAATTATAACTATGTGAGGGGATGAATATTGTTGATTCACTTGATTGGGGTAATCATTTCACAATCTACATGTATATGAATCATCACATTGTATACCTTGATACAGGGGTCCCCAACTCCTGAGCTGCAGACTGGTACCGGTCCATGGCCTGTTAGGAACCAGGCCATACAGAAGGAGGTGAGTGGCGGGCCAGGGAGCGAAACTTCATCTGTGTTTGCAGCTGCTCCCAGTGCTAGCATCACCACCTCAGCTCCACTTCACATCATCAGGCATTAGATTCTCATAGGAGCACTGGTCACTGGTACCAAAAAAGGTCGGGGGCCACCGCCTTGAAATATACACAATTTTTATTTGTCAATTACACCTCAATAAAACTGGAAAAAAGGAATAGAAAGAGTATGAATCAAGAGTTTATCCCTGAGAACTGAAATAGTGAGAGCCAGTGAGTCAGTACGAGAGAAATAAAGATGACTTCTAATAATCCAACAATAGCTTAGACTTATGCTAAAGCCTGAGAGATTAATGTCATTGTATTAACATCAGGTTAGTAATCAAAATATCCACATAGCAAGAAGCAAGAAGTGTACCTATATATAAAATGCCTTTCAACTGACATATAGAAGATAATTCTGGCAGGATTTGTTTTCTTTTGTTTTACTATAAGAACATAAAATGAAAACCTTGATATTGAAATATAAATAAATAATGGAAGGCTATTTAGGATTAAAAGTGATAAAAAGCCATCCAATTTAAAGATAAAAATAAGAATGATGATCCCTACTTCATCCCATTAATGATGGCTCCTCAAAGGGAGAAATTTCTGTTTTCCGGAGCTTAACACAATGAAAGAGGATTTCTCATTCATATGAAGTCTAAGTGTTACTGATCAGTGGGCAGTTGTCTTCCAATACATAATTCATGTTCTGTGACTCCTGTTACCTAGTAGTTCAGCCATTCCCCAGGGTCTTGAGTTTAATGATGGGTCCTCTGCAAGTGGAAAGAGCAAAGTGAGAAGACACATCTCCTTCCACTGGTGATAATTAGTTTCACTTCCTACCCTAAAACAGAATGGATGAAGAGCACTGATTTTTGTTGTATATCTGCATAGTTTCTGAAGGCTGAGAACATATTGCAAATTTTATTACCAGTGTGTCAGATGATACTTACTCTTCTGAAGTTGTGCCAAAATGAACCATAGTAATCATGTCTTTTCCAGAATAGAACAGTAATGTTTTTTTTAAAAGTAATACTATGCACCTAATACTGTACTCAACACTGTGAGAAACACAGAATACTGAAGATATGGACACTTAACTTGTAATCTTATTATCAATAAGTGAAAAGGTAATAACTAGATCAGTATAAATGCAAATAAATCCACATTCTGCGATCAGGGCAAAAAATCCCCCAAGTAAGTTACTAAGACGGCACCTTGCAGAACCTGAAGCATAAATGGAATGTAGATAGGCAGAGAAGAACCAATAAATTACAAAATACAGGGGATAGAGGAAAATCATGAATCATAGTTTAGCACTTCCAAAAATCACCATTGTTAATCATAATTCAAATCTTTATGAGGTTTTCATATATGACAATTTTTATTAATGACAGAAGGCTTTTAGCCAATTGGCGATAAAAATGAATTAATTAAAATTACAAGATGTCTCAGAGTGTTCCAAACATTGTACTCTACTCATCTATTTTAAAAAAGATTGGTATAATTGGTACAATTTCATCATTTTATTCTATGGGGATAAAGAACATTTTACTAGGGCATAGTATTTATTTTAACTGCTTTTCATGTTTTGTATCCATTTGGTTTAACATTTAGAAAGAACTTGATGATATCGGGGGGAAAAAAAACATAGCACAAATCACAACTATCAGCTCCTATGGTTTGAGGCTTTAACTGACTAAGATGAATTACTTCATCATTGAATAAATCATTACTAATCATAATTTGTATATGTTCTTGGACTGTGCAGTTGAGACTGGCAGTACTACAGCCTGCCCTGAACTAATTGCTATAAATGTGCCAGATGTTATAAAAATCTGGACACATTTGTGATAAAGCCGAACGGTGCAAATTTGGTATAAAGCTAGAAGTGCATGATTTAAGGGTGTAATCTATATTTCTGACATTATAGGTCAAAGAAATATAGTAAGTATAGAGAGCCTTTATTAATATTGTAAAAGGTTATTTCCCTCTGCACTAAAACCATTTTTTTTTTCTTTTATGTCTTGATCCTAATAGATCTGGCTTGCCTATAAATTTCTATGCTCCCACAAAGGGCACCCGTCTGTAGAAAAATAAGAAACCAAGGTTTATATTAGAACACTTCTTTTTATTTCAGATATTAACAGAAACCTCTGCTCTGTTATACACAAAAATGCATAATAAAATAGAATGTTTCTATTCTTTAGGAGTCTTAAGATATTAGGACAAAAATAATATGTTATGAAGAAGATAGCAAAAAAACAAAACAAAACAAAAAACCTCGTTGACACTTTCTGATTCATTTAGAACTATGCTGAATATCCCTACACTAAATAATAAGCAAAGATTACTTAGAGGTTATGGTATCAATATTTCCATTTTCGATACATTGTTATGGTAATAAAGCTTTTTAGTCAAGGAAAATATAAAGCCATAAAACTTAATGCTCTATTTGAGGAGCAATTACAGTAAATTATAAGCAACTGGGTTGTACAAAACTGCTATGAATAAATTTTAAAGTATGATAATATACTGTAAGCATTTATATAGTTGATAAACTATCCATTTGTTTTAAGTGTCAGTCTTTCGAAAGATAATTACCCAAAAAAGCTGAAATACTGAAATAATTATCATGTTGATTACTTAGAAGGGTAGACTTCAAATAAATTTCAGATTAAGAATTTGTGATAGAGTTCTGGTATAAAATATCACATCTTCTGTTCCATATCATTTAATCCAACAAAGAATTTGTGGCATGCTTCCTAGTAAAGTGTATGTGCACGCACAGGTACTTTTAATTATTTTGGAAAGACAATAGTGCATTTACTAGTCACTATCTTTGACTAAATATTGCAGACATTTTAAAGAACTTTAAGCATTTTACTCATAATATTTTAGAAATTGCAATCCATATGCTTTGAAACTTACTAAATGACTAGACTCCAGTGCATATGAACTGCCAAATACAGTTTATAAAATTACATCAATTAATTTTGTGTGTTTTTTATCAAATAAAGTACTTAAATCAATATGTAACCAAGCATATATCTGTATTTTACATGAATTAGTTTTACACCATAAATAATTGTTGATGTTATCTTTTTATTAAAACCATTTCCTGAACCTTTGAAATACCAGTTTCGTAATTTGAGAAACAGTTATGCTTGTCACTTATTCTCTTGTTATTTTTGATGAACCTATTAATTTTAATAAACCAATTCACTTGCCTATCATTGCAACTTTTAAGTATATATTACATATTTATAATCTGAATGGTATCTAATATATTTATTTCCCCATGACTCCTCTATTCATAAAGATTACTTTGGAGGATTTACAATTAATCATGAAATATTTTGGCTAGTTATTGGTTCATTTAATAATCTTTCAGCACAGCTATATTAAAATCTTAACACAGTCTATTTTTAAAATGTTAAAATACACTTTCAATACACTTAAAAGTGTTTTGAACCATTCTAAAACTCTAGAATATCCTATAGGGTCTTTGGTATTCTGAAAACATTTTTGTTAATGGCATGTATATATTAATGCAATGCAAGAATAGACCATACATAGATAATTAAGTGCCTGCCTTACCCATTTGTTACCAGCTTCTCTGAGATATGCCCTGCCCACAGAAATTCTTAAGAGGTAGGCCTAAGTTAAATTACTTTTTATAACTTGACCCACTAGAAAATACTGATTGGTTCCAGGATAGACACCCATTCACCTAATTGTCTGGCTAGTGAGTTAGTTTATTTAATGTAATAAGGAAAATAAGAGAAATAGGGTTTGCATTAAGGCGGTGTAATCTCTGAGCTGAATTACTTATTGGAATGGGTGGGATAAGAGTCAGGGATGTGGAAACCCAGAGACACATGATAAACAACATAATGTTGAAGGAAAATCCATTCATAAGAAAATAAAATTTTATTTAAAGAGTAGACATAAACACACAGAAATTGAGCTCACACTCCCCTCCCCCCACATCAATAAAAATTACACCATGCAATTGTAAGTGAGAACTTAGGAAAACACTTCAGTTTTTGTATTTACGTTTTATGTTTCAGCTTCCAGGTAGTATTTTTTCCTTCTTTTTTTGTTTGTTTGCTAAGGATATCTAAGAAAGTGAATCTTGAGTTTTAACTTACTTCCTGTACTATGCTACTTTCAATAGGCTTTTTAAGTCACGATCACAAGCCCTTTACAATAGGGAAAAAATACAAAAAAAAAATAATAAGAAACAAAACTATGAAATTCTTTCTAAGATTCCTTATTATTAAGTTGAAATTTTAAACAATAAGCCCATAGTTGAAGGTTATGTTTGGTACTGGATTCCCTGAGAAATGCTTCAGGTTCCAAAACCTGTGGTCCTGGGCCCTGAAAGCATTTGAGAATTCACCAAAGATTCGCTCTTGGGCACCCTCTCTTAGCATATTTGATGAGATGTGGGCTAGTCCTTTAGGCAACTCATTTTACCCTCCATAGATTTATGTTCTACATTAAGTTCTCTAGTATTCAGCACTCATATACATATTCAGCTAAGCTACATAGAGAATTGCATAACCTAGTAACTATTGAGTAGGAAAGGAAACTCAGCATGATACAAAGAGACAGAGTAATGAGTATGAGAGAAGACAATAGGGAACAAGAGTAGCCCAGATTTGAGGAAAGAAGCAGGAGAAATATCAGAACATAACAAGGGAGCAGCAGCAGAATTTTTTCCCACTTTTTAATCCCAAGTAATTGCCATAATTTAGAATCGATCTCCACAGCAAATGGGCCTTTGTTCATCAAATGCTTTCATTTTAGAAGGCTGCGTAGGCCTTCCCCACAGAGCCCCTTTCCCCATTTGGAATGAGCTCTAAGCAGAAAAAACAGTAGCCCTTTAGACACCCCAAACCCTTTCCCTGGAGGTTTCGTCTTGTTACTCCAACTTTTCATTTTTTACCTTTTCTCTAAAAATATTTTAACCAACCCAGATCCCTTCAATATTTTTTTTTTGCTTCTCTAAGAAATCAGTAGAGAATCATGTTATTGAGAAATAATACAGAAAAAAATTCTGTTTTAACTATAAAATGATGCCAGTTTACTTTCCATTAAGCCTTTGAAATTATTTTCTAATACTGTGTAAAGTGTGTGGAATTGCCTCTTATGAGATATACTGTAAGATTATGATGCTTAATAAAATCTTCTTACATTTGGCTCTTTCCTGTTACTCTGTTTAGGTAGAGCATATGACCAAAGAGTCATCAAATTAAATAAAACTGAACCAAAACCCAAACATCTGGGTTGATAAAACATAACCGAGAGAAATACATTGAGTTAACAAATGCATTTAGTTAGCAAATCTGAGTCAAGCTATGTCATAATCTGCTTCTTCCAGGTGACTTTGACATATATATTTATTTGGGTTCTCAAATCATTTTTAAGCTCTTAAAATTTAGATTTTTAACTTCTGGTAGAACAATAAATGAACCTTTGTTCATCAAATGCTGATCAAAGCCTATCACTCTATCATGTGTTTTACCTACCAAGCTAGAGTTTGCTTAATTTTTTTCTTGCTCTATGTCTGTGGACACAGGGGCGACTAGAAGTGTGTGCGCATTCTCCATTATCTGCTACAAGATGTCTAAATATTGAAGACTTGTTTCTTCCTTTCTAAGTCATTATTTAAGTTTCTGTTCCCTAGAGATAGAGATGGCAAAGAAAAATAAAGATAGCAACCCTGAAATATGCTAAGATAGTCGAAGCTGCCGCTAACACAGCAAGGCCAGTTTACTATTAATCTATCATCTTGATATTACAGAACTGATTAGTTTTCAGCCTGAAGAGACATGCATTTAAATCTTGAAGATCACAATGGAGGAATGCACACTATTTTGATGTCATTATTTATATTTCACTTCTAGTCCTACTTTTCATTCTCATTTATAATGGGACTAGATTATAATGGCTAAGGTTAATGAGACAATTAACTTTATACACGATACCAATCACAAAGATTGTTTTACTGTAATTAACCATGGTGACTTCTAGCAGAGTTCTTTGTATTCATAAATATATTTTTCAGAAGTTCTCAAGGCTTAAGGGAATTATTTTGAAAGTTTCAAAAGCATATCAAGAAGCCAGATGTAGAAATATTTAATTAAGTTTTGTTGTAGGGGATAAAATGAGCATGAATCATGTGAAATGAAAGTTTGTGGTAGTCAGCAGTATATCAGTTTCCAAATAGATAGATTCAGGCATTCACGTGAGATGCAGGCATTCACGTGAGAGCTTTTAGTGTGCTTCTAGAACCTCCCATTTGACCTTTTCTTAAGTCTGTTTTTCAAATGGGCTTGTTTTCTGACTGATGTATTCAAAATGCTCCTTTTCTGCTGACGGTGCCCATTTTTGTTGTTTTATGGGAATGCAGCTTGAGAAATTTGCAAAGACATGACCAGTAGCTCATGTACAAAAATGGATTTCAGAAATTGAAGAGCTGTGATGTTTCTTGTGTTTTCCATCCTCACAGTGATGCTTGTCAGCACCTCATGCAAATGCATTCCGTAATTTTACAGACTCAGACCTTTAAAGGTATACACACTTTCAGGATTTCATTTGCTTTGGTGGGACTTCCCTCTCTTACATATTCTTGAGACTTTAAGTAACTTTCAGGTGCTCAGAAAGAATGAGTCACTTTGACAAAGTAATTGGACATTCAGATGAGGCAAACAAAAACAAAAACAAAAACAAAACAAAACCCTGCTGGCTGAAAAAACAAGTTATTTTTTATCTTTAAACACATCTCTAGAGGTTCTTATTTCTATTATGCTCTCTGCCAGTGTTGAATGAAGCAGTAATTAATTTGCTTTCCCACTATTGTATGAAATTCTCTATTTCATTTACATTTTTTGAGAATTTCAAAGATTCTTTTTTTTCCCCTAGAATGCCATAATGACATATCTCTGTACACTGTGTCCTAATTAGTTTATCTTCTGACATAGTTTTAATTAGCTTTATATATCTGGCTGACTTTTCTTCATTGACAATTGCTACTGCACTTCAAACAAAATGGTGATTTTTTATGTTACAGCATCATTTACTTTTTGAAATCCCCTTGTATTTAGCAGAAAAAAAGTGTTTTCCTTTTCACTATCAGGAGGCAGAACTTACAGTAAAACGAACAATGGATTTCTCCCCTGATCAGCTCCCTTTTGACATCTGAGCCCTGGATAGCACTCTAAAAGTGTCTGGGTACAGAGGCAATCATCCAGCAAAGCGACCTCATTGCATTCTCCATCAGAAACAGGAATTCCCAACAAAGTCTGCTAGCTGAAGTTATATATGATATATGGCCCAGGGGGAGCTGAGCTGCTTTGTGTGTGTGTGTATGCCAGTATATAGCCCTGTAAAGGTTTTCTTACATTCTTTTATACTACTTCTCTACCGTAGTTTTCATGTTCTTCTAAATTGGAAATACACTTCTCATTCTATACAGCAATTATTGAGTTTCTCTCATGGTTTAGCAAATAGGGATTGTTTGTAAGATAGGGAACATTAAATATATCCACTGCGTCATTCCCAAATTACCTGAAAGATGTAAAGTAGGAGTTTGGGATTTAAAATCTTTCGTAGAATACCTTTTCCTCCCTTTATCCAATTATTAAATCACAATTTGAATCAGTTATTGAAAACCAACATATAATTTCTAGTTCCCACTCTTGCTTTTTAAGTACAGAGTGATTATAAGGAAAAATATTGGAATCGGGACTATCTAGTCTATTTCATCTGTAACTGGGATAACAATACTCACTTTGAAAAGGGCAACTGCTATATTAAAAACTCTGAGACAGTTTCTGTGTCTCCTCTCTTTCAATTTCTTAATTTGGATTCCAAATCCCTGATTTGAGGCAAATGAAGGGACATACTAAGTACATCTTAGAAATTCTGAAACACCAGTTATTTGAAATAAGATTATGTGTGTGTGTGTGTGTGTGTGTGTGTGCGCGCGCGCGTGTGCATGCCTGTGTATATATCATAAGGAAAGGATGCTATGGTATTAAACAATAGTGCTAGCCCAGATAATAAAAAAATAGAGATAATATTATGTTTCAGAAAAATATATGTGTATATCACAAAAAGTTATTAAATAAAAAGAACCAATGCTTAAAAAAAAATAGGTCCTGGCAAAAGAAGCTTGGCTCTTCTCAGATATGCCTTTTAGTAACTACGTAATCACAGGAAAATTATTTAATCTCTCTAAGCCTCAATCGTATCATTGAAGCAATAGGTATAACTATGGCACCTATCTAAAGAGGGGTATAAAGATTAAATATATTAAAGCATACAAAGAATTTAACATAATGTCTTAACAAAATTTTACCCTATAGTTATCAACATCATCCTCACTATTATTGCATTCAGATTTGGCTAAAGTTGGATTAGCATGGGGTTTTGTCAATCTGATTATGTTTCTTTTGCGTGAATATGGAGTTACTTTTTGACTTTTACTGCAGTGAGGACTTATTACAAATTTCTTGATTACTTTGATTGATTCAAGACCATGACACATAGAAGTGTTCCTATAATTGTTACAGCTAGTGAACAATGCCAATCAGTCAGTCATCTTTCTCATATCATCTTAAATCTTAAAATTAAAAAAAAAAGTGAACATTTTCTTTCAGGGTTCTATGAAATTCACACAATATCTCGAAAGCTAAGAAGACTTGTCTTCCCCCACCCCCTCCATTTCAAACATAAAATTAATGACTTTGCAGCCAAATTGATAAGATCTGTGTCATTTAATGTCTCAGATGAAATAAGAGGGGCAAGAGCAGTTGTAGACTCTTAGCTGTTAAGAGGCTCCTAGGTGGCTAAGCTCTTAATACACTGCTTTACCTTGTCGAGAATTTTAATACCTCCTGCTGGAATACTGATATGCCTCAAGGTAGATTTCACTTGTTCTCACATAATCAAAAGCATCTGGTACCTTAATGTGTGTATGAGAGACTGGTATCCAGGAGTTGCCCCCTGTGAAAATGTCCTCTAAAGTCTGATTATCCTAAATCCCTGATAATGATGTGATTGTCCCCAGCCTGGCGCTGAAGGCAGTCTTCTCCAAGGTCAGTCAGCGGTGCATCTTATTTCTCATGTGTTTACCACTTACTATTGCTTTTAAGTGTGGACCAATTATAGCTACCTGGACTGCTGGTGTCTTTCCGAGGTTACCTAATAGAGGCTGCTAAATATACCTTTGCAAAGCCAAGGGAAAATGAGTGAATATTACTGTAAGTTTTCTTAAATAAGGCATCTACTTGAAATCAAATTTTGGGTTGCCTTTGCTTTTGTGTTTCTAGGTATCATAATATAGGGAAAATCTAGATTGAGATAATTAAGAGTTTGGTGAAGAATTAGCTTGAAATCGCAGCCTATGGTTAGATAAGGAGGCAAAACTAAAAAGAGAATGACCAACTGGAAGAAATTGGGAATGTTTAAAGTTCATATTACAATTAGTAAACATTAAGCATATAAGCCATCATACACTTTCACATGCATGTCAGACACAAAATATTACATTCTATCTCAGCTTGAATGCAGCTTCACAACCCTTCTCAACACAGTCTTCGAGAAAGCACAAACAATTGATCCCCATTATGCCTCTATCAGTGGTCCCCAGCCTTTTGGGCATCAGGGACCGGTGCTCCTATGAGAACCCAATGTCTGATAATTCAAGGTGGAGCTGAGGCGGTGATGGTAGTGTTGGGGAACAGCTGCAAATACAGATGAAGATTCACTGACTTGCCCGCTGCTCACCTCCTGCTGTGCAGCCCAGTTCCTAATAGGCCACTAATGTAACAGTCCAGGGTCAGGAGGGTGGGGACCCCTGCTCTTGATAAATTTTATATAGCACCATGATTCTTCATCATGGGGCCATTCCACGAATTATTGTATTTGGAAAGAAAAGAAATAGAAGCAGTATTGTGCTTGTTGGTAGATAATCTGGAAATTTAGTCCCATATGATTTCCCTTGGGAAATCCACCTCAACTTTGTAAAATTCTGACCATGCTCCTTCCCACACAGGGCAGCTGGAGAGATTGGATCAGATAACACACGTGAACATGCTCTCTGAATCTGAGATGCTGGTGATGCATCTATAAGCATTAAAATCCACATTTCAGAAATTTGGGTTCATTATGCCTGAGGTAGGGCTGTAGAATCTGCATTTTAGAGGATGGTTAGGTGATTCCAATGAGCAACTTGAGAAATGCACTGACTTGACATTTGCCTGCAGGTATGAAGGTAAACTATGAAGATGATAGACACCGTAGTGACAGGATGGGGGTGATAACCATGCCCAACGTGGAAGATACCTTAATGTGAATTTAGACTAAAGTTCTCTAGAAATAAGTATACTTCTAATCAAATTAACTTTTAAAAAACTTTACTTGGATAAAAATAAGCTTTCCTTTGAACTTCTTACTTTCCTTTGCATAATTCAAATTCCTTTAATGCTTGAGGAGAAGTGCTTGAGCATTCAGAGATGAAAGACAGAAATTCATAGGTAAAATTACTCTAACAAAAGCTGTATCAATGCCAGTGGAACATCTGTGCCATTCGCTGCCCCACTATCCCTGCCACACCTCCTTTGTAGTTAGCCGAAAATCAGGTGGTAAGTTGAAACACCTGTATAGAGATCTAGACTGAGATTCAGATTTTTTTAACTTTTGTAATATATTGAAAGAAGCTATAGGAAACAAAAAAATGACTCTGGTCTCATGGATTTATTCTCATTTTCTTACTGCTAATAGATTATCTCTTTGCAAAATACTTCATCTGTGAAAGTATGAATTTATTATTCTATAGAAGGGTGACAGTAACTCTTACAAGGTTGTTGAGAGAATTAGTGATGTAAAATAGTTGTGTATGTTTATATAATACCTCACTCTTGTCCCTAGCATAAGTGTTTGCTGAATTATTATCAGGGCTTCCTCCCACCCCCTGGTTTGTTAATTCCATAAAGTAAGATGAAGAAAGAATTTGTAATTATTGCAAAGTGACCCTATTGAGTATGGTAACAGCAAAATGAAGACAGGACATTGTGGACATCATTCATTCATGGGTTACCAGGAGATGCAGTCAACTCAATGGTATGTAACACACCGCAGTGGAATGGTTTTTGAGAGGGCTGACTTGTTGGACACTGGTGGGCATAATAGCCACATTTAGGTCTCACATTGGGTGGAACAGCATTTCTTCCAAAGCATAGTCTCTTGGGTGTGCAGAGGCCATGAAAATGTTCAGACCCTCTTTTGCTCATAGAAAGTCAAAGTATGGAGGCAAACAGTCATCCAAGAAGCCACATCATTTTACTTTTCAGAACTAGGGGTACAGAGAGGTGCTTAAAGGTGAAGAAGAAGTAGGAAGTTCTCAGAAAGTACTCTTGTTCCCTTTGGCCATTTGTACAAATGTATTTCCATTTTACAGGGGAGGGAGGTGTCAGATAACAATCTAACCATTTCCAGAAACTAAGATTCACTTCTAGAAAACTACCCTTGCCATTGGCATCAGTCTTCAATTTCAAGATGTTATCTGCTATTCTTTCTCTTTTAGATTACACCTAGGACTGCGAGGACTGTTTTTCAACTTACACTGAGATTTCAAGAACTACAAGTTCTCCTTAACTGCTATGACCTGTTCTCTGCAGACTCATATTCAGTGACTCCTCACTTTGCTTCCTCCCTGTTGTGCTTCTGATCTTACCCTGGCCGGGCTTGCAGCAACTCTGGCCTAAAAATCAACTTCAGATATATGCAGATCATGCTTACTCTGAACATCTTTTACAGGTTGGGTTTGTCTGACACAGGCACCGAAGACCTTGCATTTCTATATACAAGCTTTTCTCTTCTAAGATTTGGAATGAACAAGATGAGGGAAATGATGAAACTCCAGGAAAGAAAAAAAAAATCATGGAAGTTTAAATTTCTTAGGGAAGGATTCTTTTGAATCTCAACTGGTACATACAAAGATATATAAATATATAAGATTACAGGTTGGAGAGGAACATTCCTAGTGAAGGCACAGCATCAGTAACAGAATGGAGTATCTGGCGAATGTTGATGATAAGTGGCTTTCCCTCCTATGGACTGACTCTGCAGAGCCTGAGAATGATAACCCCACTGGAGCAGGAGAAACTTTATCATTTGCAGTCTAATTCTTTTCCATTTCCTCCCCTCGAAATCTTAACCCCAATCTCTACACCCCAAGCCAAATTTCGAGTTCTTCTCTAAATCTGACACCATCACTCCCATGCTTTTGGAGACATAATAAGGACTGGCGCCATTTCAATCACGTTTATTATAATCCTTCAGACAAATTGTCTTGACAGCCCCCGCCCTGCACATTCCTTTCATCTCACTTTCCTTATCTAGTGATGCTAAGTTTTCAACATCCATAAAGACTAACCATCCTAAATTGCAATACGTGATTATAAATTTGTTTCTAATACAATATAAAAATGAGGACCCTGTATTCAGGAAGTGAATAGGGTGATGGTTTGCCAAGGCTTTGCTTTCCATAAACAACGTGGACATCTCAACAATAATTTCTCTACACCTGAGTTGAGAACCTCAGCCTTGATGAAGTCCTCTCCCACTTACCAAATATTTACCAGCTCCATGTCACCTCTGCCTGCGATCTAACATGAAACTCACAGCATCCATCATCTTGCCCAACCTACTAGGAAAGCCTCTATAACCATCTCCAGCCACAACTTAAACTTCATATTCAGCAACTGAATAACTTACCAAGGACTTAACATAGTACACACTCTCATGTCTTCTCAGCTATTTTACTCATCTCGAATGGCATCTTAATTATTTTCTACTTGGTACATTTCTATTTAGTGGTATCACATGTTTTGTCATTATTCCTGCTTTGAAACATTTCAGTTCCATTCAGATCCCATTAGTTATTAGTTTTTATGTTTCCACAGTACTTCCCCACTGCCCACAGTTTTATCAACATTCCACCACATTTAATTACTTCTCAGCACATCTGTGCTTCCTACCATGCTTTAAAGCATATGAAGCTCTAGAGAAGTGTATTATACTTTGTGTATCCCTTGAAACTAGCTCTGTGTTTGTTACAGAACAGATATTTAACTAATGATTGTTGAACAGATGGATACATGGGTGAGACACAATTGAGACGGTCTGAGTCACAAGTTTCCATAACCCAGAGTGCATTTGGGTCTCTGAGCCAGAACTTGAAATAGTGTTTGTTTTGACTTGCTTTTTACAGGGACCCTTTGCATTGCATTTAAGGCCCACTGGCTGCACACAAGTTTGCACATCAATTTATAGACATCATGGACCTTCTGAATCCGGAGCCAGCAGCCTGGCTGAGGGATTGGGCAGCCTTTTGATAAGGCAAATGGAAGCACCTCATTTTGCAGCATTCTCAGGGAGATCTTGGTTGTTGCTGCAAAACCAGTTTGCACATTCAAATCAAAAACGATAGTGAAATAATGTGACAGGACACAATAAAAACCCGGAAATTCACGTGGAGGGCTGAACTGCACCATATGGCTTCCAGTTCTGTACCTAAATCCGATAGGGTGCATTAAGAAAGTCATTTAGATGATCCTGTTGTGCCCTGTTATAGAGGACATATGGTGTATTACCCCCACATCGTAGCAATTATGAATTTCCTTGTGTTAATCTTTGCCTCTCTCAAAGTTTTGTTTTTTGGCACCAAAGGAGCTTCAGTCGAGATTTCTTGTTAGTCTTCTGTTCTTTCATTAAAAGTCACATATGAAAAACTAAAGTTGAAATGCTTGACTCAATTATTTCTTATGACAACTACAGTTTTAAAAAGTGGGGGGGGGTCAGTTCTTGATGATCTAGAGATTTGAAGTCATAAGAGAGCTGATTGTTTCTGGTAAGTATTTACCTTACCTCTTGCCATTAGGAAGAGCAGAGCAAATGGAAGGAGGCCCAGAGTATAGTGAATAGGAAGAATTCTAACCACATGTGAATGGATAAATATTATATGCTTAACATTATTCTAGTAAGGCATATAATTAATCTAAATTCACTCTCACAATGTGTTGAATTAGCATGATTTTTTTTTGCCATGTCGCTTATCACTTTCCAACAGAATAAATAATTTATCTATTGAACTTGTTATTTATTGCCTGTTTCTCCCACTTGTATGCAAACTATACCAGAAAAGGTTTTTTTGTTTTTGTTTTTGTTTTTGTTTTTTAAATTTCTCTCTCTGTGTTTTGGTCAATAAAGAATTCCATGTTCCTAGGATATTGTCATACAACAGATACTGAATAAATGTTCATTGAATAAATAAATTTCATTCACTTTGCAAGGTGAAGAAACTGAGGAACAGGAAGTTTAGATAAATTGCATCCCTGCACAAGCAGGTAGCCATAAAATTGGATTTAAGCCTTTCTATGTGATTGCTGTGGCTTTCTCTTTATTCTAGCATGTTGTAACACATGTTCCAAATAGAAAATATCTGTATTTGTCCCTAAGTTTATCACTTACTAGTTCTGTAATCTAGGGAATTACTTATTGTTTCTGAATCTGCAGAACTGACAAATACGAATAAAAAATATTGTTATATAGATATAAATTAGATATAGATATGAACATAACTATATATGCATGCCAATATATACTCTCTTATTTAGTATTTATAACTCTAAAATGTAGACAGGTTAGGTATCATTATGTGTACATATACATATACACATACATATATTATGTGTATATATATAAAGCATTAAACAATCCAAATGACTTAATGAATTAATAGGTATAAAAAATTACTGACCATTGCCATACTGTTAAGGAATCTAAATAGTTTACTGAATGTGAGGCTGACTTTTTGTGTCAACCCTCAAAGCTCTGTTTCAGGCACATATTAAAAGTGTGGTCTTCGACTTACTATGTAATATCTGAGCCTCAGTTCTTTCTGTGTTAAATAGGGATTATGATATCTTCTTCATAGGGTTGACAGGCTGATCAGATGAGAAAATGTAGGTCAACTGTTTAGCACTGTACCTGAAACACAGTATATACTTAATGAAATTTAATTCTGTGCATTCTTACTGTTATTTGGTTTATATACATGCATATATAGTAACCCTCATTTCAAAACCAATACATGTAAGTAAATTCATGTGGATTTTGGTCTAATTCTACCTCTGGATTTCCATTAATTTACAGCTGCACATTAAGCTTCTGAAGGACAAATCTCTTCTGATGCCCTAATTTTGATCAGTTGTTAGATGATTTGCATATTTTTTTTCCTTTTGATGAGAAATCCAGGTTGCCAGGACATGTTTGGTAAATTTTCAGCCACCAAAATAAAAACCATTTGTGTCTACTAAAGCAATACTCAGAAAATAATGACAAATGATGGGAACAATAGTTAATTTTCAAATATCAAGTGTTCGGCCACACATTAGAATAAAACTTCAGACATTGTGGCTTATGAACACATTTTATTGATTTAGTCTATATTTTTCTTTTAAATGAAAATTTAATTTATGTATGCATGTGTGTATACTTTAAAATATTTTTATATAAACTTTTTGATTTTTTTTTTCTTTCTCTTCCATCTAACAGAAGAAATGGTCAGCTTTGAGGGAAAAAAAAATGCCAGCTAAAGGCAAGTAAAAATGCTGACAATGTTGAAATGGAGACAATGTTCTGTTAAATGCACTTTCCTCTTTCTTTTTTAACCTGAAAAAAAACGTAATTTATAATAAAACTGCATAAACCTAAATATGTCCCCAAAGTTAAGTTCTTGGTAGGTCTTAAATGTTCTAAAAATGGCCTCTATGTGACATTTTTGCCCCACTTGTCAATTTTTTCTTTATATGGTCTCAGCGGTTTGAGAGTTAGGATACTGCAGCTAGGCACTTTTCAGTGAGTTTGAAGATTTAAACTTCTCAGCCCTTCTATTTTATTTCATTGTGAGGCAGGTAAGATGTGCCTTGGCCATTCAAATCCAGCAACACACTGAGGAGACTTGTACTCAGAAAGAATACTGTGTACTAATTTCAACATATGTTTACAAAACAACCACGGTTTCTTGATATTTATAAAACAATCAAATAGAAATTCCAATATGAGAAAGGTTGATATCCTATAAATGGAAACATGGTTTCTGAGACATAGTGATCCATTAGCTACCAGAACTCTTTATCACTGCAGGCAGAGACTCAAATGTTGGCTTCTCCATGGTTAAAATTTTGGCAATTAGTTATAGCTGCAAATGTATAATTGCAGGTGCAACCCAGCTGGTTAGTCAACAATTTGTGAATGTTTATGCATAGCACACTAAGTACTTTAGCAATTAGAGACAATTGATATAACAATTAATTAAGGCCCTAAATTAAGACAAGAAAAGTCACTATATTCAAATATTCAAAGAGTAAATGTTGCTAAAGAAAATTTAAAGGAAACCCTAAGAGGAATCATTTCTAAATTTATATATAGAAAACTCTGTAAACAAATGACCTAGTTTGCAAACTTTATCAAGTAGGTGATGTGTATATTATACAAATTTCCTGAGTTAGCATCAACATGAAACCTGAAAAAAAAAAGAAATTCTCGATCACCTAGAGGAATGTCAGATCAATCCTTACAATCTTTTGTCAAATATACATTAATTTCTTCAGTTCCTCACACTTACCCCATCCAACGGCAGGGGATTAACAATTATTGTTCTCCACTTGTCTAAAGAGGAATGCTTATAAATATATTGTGAGTCTAGAAAAAATCTTACTTCCCTTCAGGTTGCCTTCCAGAGGATACCAACTCTGTCCCTTCATTGGGCTTCCTAATTGTTTCATTTTCCCCTGCTTTCACACAGGATTTCTCCTGCCTCTTTCTACCACCAAGTGGTAGGTTTTCAACTATAGCCAAACGTGTTGCTTCCATACTCTGCGTAGTGCAGCAACAGAATGACAGACGTCTCCTTGCACACACCTGATTGCCTCCCCTAGCAAGACCTTGCATTGCTGAGCTAAAACATGTCCTCACTGCCAAGAGTGAGGCAGGAGAAGGAGGAAAGTAACAGAGAAGCAAACATGCAGAATCATGGTACATCTTCAGAAACACCCTCTTATAATTAAATTAAAAATGTGTCATATATTCCATATCCTGAGCCATTATTAGAGGGGAAGATACTAGAATCATAAGGTCTATGATGAAGGATCTCTTTGGAACTCCGAGGATGGATGAAATTGGCTGAGAATCAATAGAAAATTAAAACAGTGGTGGTGGACATAATAAAAAATTTACAGAGAAACAAATTGTTTTGTCATCTCCCCTTCAACCTACTGTTGAGGGAGGAAGTCCCACCCTAAAATTATGGAGTGCCTGAACATACAGCACCTGTCACTGGGCGGATGCAATCAAAAGCAGTTTATTAGTCCCATTGACTCACAGCCCAGAGGAGGAGGGCACTGCACGATGCAGCACCGTATGGAGGATGCACTCAGCAAGAGAGAGGGAGGCAGCTTTGTAGCCCCAAGGGAGTGAGGTGAACCTGGTTCTTGAGAGACGAAGCAGCTCTCTTGTTTAGATAATTCTACGGGCTGGCAGAGAACTAAAGCTCACTGTTCAGGGATACGTAGGCACTGTGCCTGGTCTCTGAGATAAGAAGGGATGTTTGGCTGGGCGACCTTATTTGAAGGAGCAAAGTTGGTAGTAGGGTTTGTGGTTAGGTCATTTGAAGCTGTCTGGTTTTATCAGATATCAAGGCAACACATTATACTGAATCTTAAGTTCAAGTGTTCCACCACAGAGAATAACAACCTGTCAGTATGGCAAAAACAATTATGAATTTTCTTTATGGCAGGGGCTATGATGATCAGATGGGCTGTTTAGTAAGAGTGGGATTTTTTTTTTTTTTTTTAATTCCCAGGACTGCCTCTTAAGCCTTGCCTTCCTTTTAAAGTCATGTACCATGTACCACAGACGAGACTTTCTTACCGGGCACAGCCATGCTTACTGTACTCTAAGGGGACTGAGCAAACGACAGTAAAACACACTGGGAGACATTGCTGAGCCTTGCTCAGCTTTGGAGGGTTAAATTTAGATTTCCTATCAGATAACAACCTTTTTGTTTGTTTGTCTGTTTGTTTGTTTATGTGTTTTATTTCCTTTATTTTTACATGGCAGTAGAACTTGCTTGGGGCCATTTCATTAACATTAAAATAGCATTTCCATTGACATCGTAACAGCTCAGGCACCTGCACTGACACAGTAATGACTCCTGTGGGGCTGTTACTTTGTCCGTGGAAGTATTTCAGACACTTCATTGACATCTGTAACAGCTCTCGCACTTGCAAAGAGATGGCAAGAGCTCCTCTAGGGCCGCTGCCAAGGTGGCGTGAACACTGCAGCAGCCCTTGCACACACACTTTAAGTCAGCCCATGCGGCACACACGTGCACGTACACACACACATACACGTACACACACACATACACGAAAAGGTTTCCAAAGAGGAGCTGTGGATTTTGCCACACTTTTAAATAATACTGATTAAATATATACTTTATAGAGTCATTTTTAATTGTAACAGACAAATAAGATGACCGCCCCCCCCCACCCCCAGCCACCATCCCTCCATGCAGGTAGCTGAGCTGCTATGATGTCGGTGAGATGGCCCCACACAAGTTTTACTCCTATTACAAAAAAAAAAAAAAAAAGGAAAAGAAAAAGAAAATAACACACACACACACACACACACACACACACACATTGTACTTTGCAAGTACTGGAGATGTTACAGGTGTCAATAGAGTGTCTTACGTCCTTCCAAGGACATCGTAACAGCCCTTCAAGAGTCATTACTGTGCCAATGCAGGAAGTGTGGAGAATGGCCAAAGCTGTCTTGGTAGGCAGAATTCTAAGACAGCCCCCAAGATCCCTGTCCCCTGGGGTACACACGCCCTGCATATTGCCTACTCCTTGTCCTGCTGCCCCCGCCCTTGAGTGTGCTTCGGATCTGCAAATATAATGAGGTATCAATCTTATAATTAGGTTAACTTATATGTAAATATGGAGGGATTTTGCAAATGTAATTAAGATTGCAAATAAATTGATTTTGATTTATTGTGTGTGGGCCTGGCTTAATCAAGTGAAAGTCCTTAAAAGGGCTTTTTGAAGAGATGCACCAAGTTTCATAAGCTTTACTGCAGAAATCCTCCTGCTGACTCTGAAGAAGGGTCCATGCTGAGGGACCAGAGAGAGGATCTTGTGGTGAGGAACTTAAAGCAGCTTCTAGGAGCTGAGCATGGTCCTGGATCACAGTCAGCAAGGAAGTAAGGAACTAACACCTATGATAGAACTTGGTTCTGATAATAACACATGAGCCTGGGAGAGGACCCCTCACTCCACAAAGAAATGTGCCTGGCCAGTCAAAGTTGCCTTGATTGCAGCCTTGTGAGATCCTGAGCCTGAGGACCAAGGTAAGTTGTGTCCGAGCTTCAGACCTACAGAAGCTGGAAGACCATTAATGAGTGTTGTTTTAAGTTGATAAGTTTGTGGTAACTTGTTACACAGCAATAGAAAACTAATACAGTTTTAAACTTTAAACGTCTTACAAAATAATACCCGTTCTTTATAGAAGAAAAAAATGGTAGAGAAGACAAAAATCATTCATAAAACTGTGACCTAGACTAATCAGTGTTAATAATTTGCATGCATATTATTTATTTTTAATTATGAAATCATATATGTTAATTATTGAGACTTAAAGATATAAAAATAAATTAATATAAATAAAGGCATCTGCTATCTATCCATCAACTCAGCTTTCTATAGGTGAATATTAGGTAGGAAGGAAAGCTAATTGGACTGATACAGGATTAGAGATTTGCCTGACAGGTGCAATGGTACAGTCAAAAAAGAGAGAAGATGAGTTTCGATTCTCAAACATAGGTATACATTAGAATTATCTAGTGAGAGGTACATATTTTTAATGCTAGTGTCTAAGGTTTACCCACAGGTCTCAATGAGGCTAAAGATGGTAATAAAAGAAACACTAAACAGTGATTCTCAGATTTGATATACATACCAATTACCTGAGAATATTGATTAATGGACTCTGGATGGGATCTGTTATAGTTTGAAGGCAGGAGAAAATAAACTTAAAAGAAGAAGGTTGTGACTAGAAAACAGAGGGCTTGGATTAGTTGTTTTAAAATAGTGGCATCGTTTCAGGTAATGGTTTCAGGTCATTTTCACACATGACCGTAGGTGACATAAATGGGCAGGACTTACAACATGTGTTGGAGATACCTGTTTCACTTCCAAAAACCCTCAGTGAGAGGTTCCCAATATTGTTAAATGAAAGTGTTCTTTCCCATTTTAGTATTTGCTTCTAGTCTCATGGGCGACACAAGGTGTTTAGAGTAAAATAATGTGTTTAGAAACTTGTAGCCCTAAAGTGTGGTGTTGGCACTCGGACTACAGTACGCATACAAGCATGTCCCTTCTTGTATCTGAACAAGGACAATATTAATCCTTGCCTCGGAGGATTATTCATATTCAGAATAAAGCATAATGGAAATCAACAAGTATATTATGTGGCAAAAAAACAAGTCCTCAACAAACTTTTGTTCTGCCCACTTCCTTGCTGCTATTGATCTTTTGTATATACATGAGAAGCAGAGGTCTCCCAGATCTCCTTATTTCCCTTTCTTAATAGTGACCATAGGTAAAAAGGTCTACGGTTCCAGATGATGATATAAATTAGTATCTGCAGTTGCAAAACAACATACAAATACCATCTAAATTATAACAATTACAGCCTTTGACAGGCAGTTTGGTGAAATCATCATGTAATAATTTCAATTATTTACAGCTGAGTGGTTGTTAGACGATGATAAAGAGAATAGTTTCTGTTTGTGAAACGAAGCAGAGCTTATTTCATTTTCCATGTATAAATAGCAAGCTAAAATAAAATACCACGAGAGGCCTGGTTTTTAAGTAAGTCCTGATTGCAATGTATATATCCACTTCTTTTAATGTATTTCCCAGGGATAAATAAATGATATGTTTGTTTAAAATTATAGATAGATCTCTATAAGCCTCATTCTCCTCAATAATTTTATGTCCAAAGGTTATCATGCTTTTCCATGAGAAAATGTACAAAAAAGTTCATTTATTGATGAGACATATTGCAAGGTTGTTGAAGTCTGTCTACCAGGTATATAGTGGTCAGTTCTGACTGGCTTTTCTTGAGAAAACACACTCACATATACAAAAGACTTAGCAAGAGTTCTTTGGGAGTCCAACATGAGCTTTCATTTACGATAACTGGAACGTAGCAAGAGCACTTTCTCTAAAACATTTTATTCTAATAATTTTGAAACTACTCAGTGGAACCCATAGGAGCTAAGATTTTATTTATTTATTTTTTAATCTTTAAACATGTATTGTGCTTCCCTCAGTGAAAATTCCTTTCAAAGGTATTATGACATAGCGGGAGTTTGAACAGACGCAAATCTGAATGGCTGCTCTGTTGCTTATCAGCTGTTTGGCCCCGGAAAATGTACTTTGTGGGCCTCAGTCTCCTCAGTGGTAAAACAGGCGTGACAATACAAAGATCTGTTGTGAGTGTGTGTGTGTTTCTTGCATTTCCTGGACCCTACCTATGACCTGTACTCATTTTACTTCTTGAGTTTGGATGTCCCAGAGGGATATGGAGAGCCACAGATTGGCAGCAAAGAGGCCGGTGGATCTACCATCTGTGCTGATACAATAACAAAGACAAGGCAGCCTTCCCTCACAGTGGCATCCATGAAAACAGATATTTATAACAAATGGAAAGACAATGCCCTTAGAATAAAAATATTTATAAAAGTAAAACAGAACAGCAGAATCACTAAATTACCAGTGGAGGGGGGTACAAATGAGACAAATGTGGAATAAACATGACTAATTCACAATGAGAAAGCATATGTTCAGCTTATTTATCTAAAAATGTAGGGGAGTATCTACTATATGTCCGATATCATTATAGGCGCAAAGAGTCCAATGAACAAATGAACATATGTGTTTTCTGTCATCACACATAGCAACCTATTGTAAAACATAAACACATAAATTGTAATTACAAAGATTTATGTAAAGGATACATTCAAAAACTCATAAATAGAATTCTAATTTTCTGATTAAATAAGTAATTTTATAATAACTAAATCCATTTTTGTGTTAGTATTCTTTTCCTTTCTTTGCATTATGTTTAATGATTTCTAATGTGTATTCTCCCCAATTAAAAGTGTGGTGCATCGTATCATTTGTTTGGCATTTCAATGAATTTTATCATATCTAACTTCCCCTCTTATCTTACTATTTTTTAAAGCCCATTTTCAATACTTGTGATGGCTCCTTCATCTAGTAAAAACTTATTTTAGAGAATAAAAATGTTATGGAGAATTGAATTGAGAGTTGAGGTGGCATCAGATTACTCTGAGACATTTGGATACATATAATGAACAAAATTCAAATAATATTTAACAAGTACGAAAGTTAATCGAGTTACCTTAAGCAGCGCTACCATGTGGCAACAGCATAAACAATTTGCAACCGCTTACTTGGCTTGTGATGACAGCCTTGGATCCTTAATAAATTATAAATAGAACAAACAAACAAACAAAACCTTAAATTGTATTAGTTAAAATTTTGCTTCCCAGAGTATAGCTCTTAGATATTATATTGTTCTATGTCAACTTTGCATGATTCTGACTTGAATTAAATGACTCCACTTTATATTACAAATTAAAATATACCCTAAAGTATAACATAAGAAGAAAGTGCAATATTGAGGAAGTTTGAGAGGTTGGAGGAACACAAAGCTGAACTGACTGCACAGGATGGTGGTGTCTGAAAAGACTCACTAAAAATAATGTTTAAAGTGCAACCTGAGAGTTGAAGAAGTTGTTCAAGGCAATAGAAAACAAATAAGAGTGAGATACTATTTTCTATTGCAGGGAAGGAAAAATATGTTTCCTTCATTCTTCTAAGCTCTCCACTGGGATTCCAGATAGATTAACCAGAGGGGAAAAAATACTATTTATTTAATGTAAGTTTTACATGACAAGGGAGCCTTCAGAGGGAAATGAAGACTCAAAGAAATGGCCTAACCTGAGAGTTTTTATGCTACGTGTGATGAAGAATGGTAAGTGATGAAAAGACATGACAGGGCAAAGGGTAAGAGGTGAGTGCAAGTAAGTGTAATAAATAAACGGTGGGAAATTTAGCAAGATTTAGATGTAGAATTTAGATTCCTCTCTGTATCCCTTTGTCTTCAGCGATGAGGATGTTTCTTTGCTCCTGGTATAGGGAGGACACCTCTCAGCTCTCAAAAGAGTTTTATGACTTGATTCAAGTTTTAGGACTCAGCATACCCTCTGGGCTTCCGACTGAGTGCCTGTCAAGTCTGTTGCCTCAATCCTTAAAAAAATGGCAGAAGATCCAGCTCTGCTTTCAGAGTTACCAGTCCAGCTCTCTGGCCCTCTACTCCATACAGTTTTGCTATCTAGCAAATATCTTGAAGGGTAGACTGGCGGTGTGCTGGAGAGGCAGGTCTTCTTGGAAGATGGGTCTTTGTTTCCTAAACATTATTAGACTGCTCATTATAAGACTACTCTGCCTTCTAAATGCTTACAAGTCAACCTCAAGCCTCCCACATTATCCCAGAACCCAGTTAATATACCGTGGAGAAAGCTGAGCATGTGCTTAAAGACCTTCCTTTTAGGTGTGTAATCTAGTCCTCCACAATTTCTAAAAGAAGTGCTGACTTTTCTTCCCCCAGCCAGCTAGGCCTGGAGAAGGACATGACCTCAGAGTCAGGAGGGGAGTAGTTGATAATCTTAGCCTCAGAAGTTCTTGCCTTACTAGAGTTTTTGTTTGTGCAATCCTTAGAGTTTCCACAACATTTTTAATGCCTTAAAAGTACTTTAAGGCATTTTTTTTCTTTTGTAATTTACCCACTATTTCTTAGCTGTGCAAAGGAATTGCTGCTCTGCCACAATCAAATGCATCCTATCTGGAAATAAAACTCCTCATCTACTTGTAAAAATGGAGCTATTCAGGGTGAGAACCAACAGCATGGATATAAGATAAATGATTGGAAAGAATATTAAACACCCAAAGTAATGATACATGGTTGAAGTGTTCTTTGCTCAAATAGAAATATTGAAAATGTTACTATTTTTCTTCCTATGACAAGTCAGTAAGTTGAGATTCTTGGAGTGAAGGCAAATAGGCTCTGAGTAATAACTACCCTTGTGACCTTAAAAAAGTCAAATATATTTCCTGGAACTCAGATTTCTCATTTGTTAAAAAGGATAAATAATCATGATGTTCTTTTTGCACAGACGGCGTGTCAAATCATGACAAAAGGCTCTGAAAGCAAATCAGATGGTGATCTCCTCTGTTAAGACATCATGCCATAATAAGCATTTACTCATGTCCTACAGGAGTATATTTTTAGTTGATTTGAGATTTGCATAAACAGTTACAGTAAGTTACCATATATGAATTTGCTGTTGACATATAAAATGTATAATGACTGATTTAGGGACACTCAGTCATTCCATTTTGAGAGTTTAAATCTGTAGGTCTTCACTATATTATGAGGGCTCCAATGTATCGACATTGGCAAAATTTATGCAGGAGAAATCTTTAAAGGTTTGGGAAAGCAGTTATTGTGAAAGAAATGCATTTCTTAGATAAAAATTTAAATATAAACAAAAGAAAAAACCTTCTTACAAATTTGTAGCATTTCTTGTTTTCAAAATAGTGTCTTAACATTAGATAGCCATTATAAGATTAAAAATAATTTCTGTACGTTAGTTGACACATACCTTTCTGTGTTTTTACCCCCATTTTACAGAAAGAAAAAGCAAGATGACATTACCAGAATTTGGCAGAAACAGTCTGACCCCATACTTTAGTCTCACTCCACTTCTAATAAGTAAAATCTTCATGTTTTAAATAGGCATAAGAAGTAAAGGCCACACATTTTGCAGTTCCTTTTTTAAATGAAAGCAGATAATATATGTTTCAATAAAGTATTAAAAAATACTTTGGATGCTGTATTATGAATCCTAAGTTGTAATATATTAGCTCAAATTAAATAATCATTTTGTTAGCACTTTTGCTAGTACTATTCAAATTTCTTATAGTTAAAGCTAAAATACACATACAGCCTTATATCATGTGTTTTGCATTTATCACAATGTCTCTTGTATTTTTCCATGTAGTTATATAGTCTTCATGCTAATCTTTTTTTTAGAATTTAAACAATAAATTATTCAGAAGATGTGCTTTAATTTTCTTAACCTATTCTCTCTCTTGCACTTTAAAGTTGCCGTTCATTATTTTAAAGTGATTGAAATATACATGTCTCACCACACATAAAACATAGCCTAGAATGTTAGAAAAAACCATAATAGATCAAAGGGAAGCAACACTTATATGACTTTTGAAAAATCATTTAAAAATTTAATCCCTGATTGAAAAAAGTAACTTATAATTTTGTCAGAAATATTCATAAATCTCTCTTCGGATTGCAGAAGTGGTATAATAACTAACTTAGAAGCTTAAAATAATAACAATCATATTGTTTCTCAAGGTTTCTGTGGGTGTAAATTGTGGAAAGGGCTTGACCAAAGGTTTTGGCTCAACTTAATTATACAGTTGAGTCGGATGGGTAGCCAGAACTGACATAGCAAGAAGCTCAAGTAGCTGGACCTGATTGAGCATCTCTTTCTTCATAAGCATCTTCATAGTTTGGGCTTCTTCACAGCATAGCGGCCTCAGTGCAGTCAACCTGCTTACAGTGCAGCTATAGGCTCCAAAATTGAGTATTCCAGCAAGCAGAGAATACACAAAAGTCAAACAGGGTCATATGTGTACACTCTCCTGTGATGAATGAGTCACATGCCTGGCCAAATATATGGGTAGAAGTTTCAAGGATCTAGAAGAACATGCAGGGCAGAAGATATTGTTAAAGCTTTGCCCCTCATGGTTGCTAGATAAATCAGAAGGGATATACAATGTTTTAGATATAAAATCACTGTTGCGCACTGGACTTTTAAGTGGCTTGGCCTAGAAATGGCGCACACTAGTTTGGTTTTGTCACATTGCCCCTTTCTAATGCCCTTCTAGCTATACAGAAAGAAGAAACTTAAAAATTGTTGAGCACCAGTTTACTGCATGGCAGATCTTTTTTTTTTCAATTTGTGAAAGAAAATTCTATAATCTATAATAAAAGTATCGATACTCTAGTGTTATGAATATTATAATATTTTTAAAATTTTTACTCTATAATTTTTAATTCATAAATCTTAGGGCAACTTGAATTATCATTCAGCAAATAAATATTCACTACCCTTTTCCATCTATCACGGCCAGAGTTTACTACACTTGTCCATAATTTGAAGCATAGAAAAAGATTCACTTTGATCAGAGGATATGACTAAAGTGACAAGCCATGAATGTGCTTATACAGTTTGGCTTGGCACTGGTTACTCCAGTAATATGCCATAAGAGGACAACGTCTTTGGGCAATCACAGCCCCTTTCAGCCTGGACCAAGAAAGAATACTCATGGAACACCCCTAAACACAACCTGCAGTGTAAAATAGTACTACCTTGCTGAGTCCATCCTAGAAAAGCCAAAATATCACTGACCTGCATATTAGTGAGTGCAATGCACATGGTGTTTTTATAGGCCGCTTGTGGGGTGTGTTTGTTATGCAGCTCTATTATTTCAATAGCCAATTAATATAATAAGCAAACCTGTATATCATTTGTTTATTGTCTGCAGATGCCATTTTTCCCCCTACTAACACAACTCGGTTAATTAATTAATAAACATCTGAGATGTAAGAAGCAGGCTTAACAAGACAACACTGATACTGTTGCAGTTTTTACAGCCACTTTTCATAGTTACCAAATTAGGGATGAAGACGTGTAATATCGATTAAAAAGCTATGTCAGTGTGCCAGCTGGCTCAGGGCCATGATTTAGGGGAATAGTAATGAATGAGGCAGAAGTAAATGCCCACCATCTGGGTAAAGCTCAAGTGAGCTTGTTTGGACAAGGCTCCAGGGTCAAGTAAATGGAACGGACTTTAATTTCAAGATGCAGCTGTGAGTGAATAATTCCCAGCTCCTGCAAGCCATTGCAGGTGTGGGAAGCTGGCAATATGTTTTCAAATGGGGTGGGATGCAGTTGTGTCTTGAAAGCACTGGCAGTTGCCATGTCTGAAGAACCATGTGAAGTGGAGGTGTTATTAGACCTTGCTGGAACCAAAAGAAACAGCATAGAGGTTACACTAGAAAAGGTATGTTTCTGCAGGGCTTATTAGAACATGGTGATTCTTTTCTCCTCTGTAACCTGGATTACTAAGAATGATACTTTATTGAAACTTCTGGATTGCTAGGGTTTTGTTGCTAAGTGCTTAAATTGGTGGAGAAAACATAGCTAAGCATAAGGATCCCACTGAGTAATGTTCACCTATTAGGCAATTGGGCTCCATGCACTTTGAAATGACCTGGGTTGCTAAAATACATTGAGTGATTTTAAAAGGGAGGCACATGTTGATTTAATTAAAAAAAAAAAATGAGCACAAAATTGGGTCTAGGACCACCTTATGTTAGGGTTCACACTTGGAGCATTGGACTTCAGGATTTCTCATTTTGTCTTGTTTTATGGTCCAGCCAGCCTAATAAACTGCTCAGAATAACAGTTAATGCCTAAAAAAAATAATGTGTGACCTCTAAATGGCCTCTGTGTGTGTGTGTGTGTGTGGTGTGTGTGGTGTGTGTACTATGGTGGCTGAAGAGATAGCACGTAGTGGGTTGGATAATAAATGGGTAATAAATGACAGCAAATAATACTATAATTCACCACACCGAAATTCCAGGAAATTCTTTCTAAGTTTTGACAACACAGGAAAAAATGAACACTCGGTGAAAAATAATTCATTTCCTTTGTCTAAGGTGGCTTCTAGTGAGAGTAGGGGCTGTTGAGAGAGGCTATTCACCTTTAAATCCTTGAGTGTGTGGGGTTAGGGAGCTGCCAAGTGAGTTATTAGGTTTAGAGGAAGTGAGGGTAAAGCAGCATGGTAGATGAGGGAGAAAGGAGGAGTGTGAGAGGGGCTGTGTCCTAAAATATAAATATTTGATAGGGCTTCATGAAAGGTCTAAACAGACTATTTTAATAAACAAGATTACATTAAGTAATAAACTTTTCCAATAGCTCCAGGTGTGTCACTGTGAAACCTTTTTTAATACTCTCATAGTATCATCAGCCTCCCTCAGAACACCTTTGTATTGAATTAAAATTTTGTTTGGAGCTCTGTCTTGAACACTAGAATCTGAGATCTTAGGGCAGGAATAATATTTTAGGGTTCTCTACCTTCTCAATGATTAGCATAACACCTTGCTACATATATTGTAGGTACTCCGTGTCTAATAGTGGATTTGAAGGGAATGAAACATATTAGTACTTAGTGAAATGAAACAGGATTTATACTGCTATCATATTAGGGAAAAAAAATAAGCATGGCAGCCAATGCGAGCACGGATGGGAGAGAGAAGTTCACGTTTGTTATTGGTATCTACGTAAATTGGTTTAATCTCGTCTGGAAAAATTGGCAATGTATATTATGACATATGAAAATATGCAGATCTATTAGACTAGCAATATTGCTTTTTGAAACTTATCCTAAGGATATCATCCGAAAAAGAAAATAAGTTTGTGTAAAGAAGTATCAACTGAATATACTTTCCAAAATAAGAAAAGTATGAATTAAATTATATTACTTTTATCAGGTAGGATAAGAAGAATTGAGAAAAATTGTGAAGAAAGTAAAAACCATGGAAAATGTTTGAATTATAATATTAAATAAAAATATGTAAAATAGTATGCATGAAAAATTTCTAATTATGTAAAATTGCGAAATAAGTACATAATGACTAAAGTCAACATGTTACGGATAAAACATTTGTGACATAAAATATTTTACTGGTGGAGTTTTACTATGATTTCCAAATTTTATACAACCTACATTTTCACTATGATAAAAATAATTGAATATAAATTAATTTAAAACGTATTTAGTATTTTCCATATACAAAGCACTGTGCTACTCTGATGTTTCTGCTCTGGAGGAGTTATTGTACAATAAGGAATTGTGATATGTTAAAATATTATCATCTATTAGTTAATTACTATGTGCTAAATTTTTGCATAGGTGCAGCTTGGGGAGGTATGACTTTTCTACACAGGTGGGAGGACTGGGGGAGAAGAGGTCAGGCAGGGTTGAGGGGTATTGATTAAATTAAATAGGATGAAATCTTCAAAGAGACAGCAAATTAATTAAGTCTAAAAAGATAATTTTTTTCCAGGCAGACTGAAGTGAAAGGTCATGTCCAAGGCAGAGGGACTCAAGTCTGGAAGCAGAAATGTAACAGTGAATTCAAGTAGAAGGTGGAAGATGCCATGGAGAGGTGGGTAGGTATAAATTTTAGGTTGTGGAGTTAATCTTAGAGATGACTGGAAGCCAGTGGAGTGCTTTGAGAGGGGGGATGTTCTGTATTCTTTTACGATGTGTTCTTCAGGTTTAGCTTCAAGAAGAGGAAAGACTCAGGGAAAAACAAGTTTATTACATGCATAGGCTCTACAGACTGACATGAAGCACACCAAGCAGGACTACGTGGGAAGGACACCTGGGTGGGTAGGAAGCAGGGGATAGGAGTGAGAGGAAAGCTTTAGACCAGAGCCTCAGTTGGGGTTTCCGTAGGAAAGGCACAGGAGGGCACAGTGAACAGTTTAGGTTGGCTAGTTCGAATTATTTCTGTGGACTGTTGGCTACAGAAGTGGTCTGTAGTTGCCTGGTACCTGGCCCTGGAATGATTGAGAGAGAGGAATGTTGCCTCCTGGGGTTTGTGGGCAAGCGAGAAGAGGCGGACTCTGCACTGCTTAGTTTGTTTATCAAAGACACGTGCTATGTTCTAGGCTGGTCCTCTGCTGTCTCTAAGAACTGGCAGTTGGGAGAGGGGTAGTCTCTCCTCAGCCAGACAGGTTTTTAAGATGTCAAAACATCATAAAAACGCACAAATTTTAAATATATATATTTAAATATGTAGAATAAATAAAATATGTTTAAATATTATAGGAGAAAAAAAGAGGAAGACATATTCTTCTAATTCACCAACAAACAATGGATCGGAGTTTATAGGTAAAATCATTTGATCTTGTATGACGTCTTAGTTTCTTCTGTACCTAAGACTCATGTGACATTGGCATTGGTTTGACTTCACCCAAAGGGGTATGTCTATCTCTTCTTTTAAAATAAAGTATATATTTTAGTATTTTAAACCTAATCCTAGATGTAGAGTCATTTTTTTTTTCTTTTTAATAGAAAGAAAAGGGAGTTAAACATATCTCCATTGGACTTATTTTGTGTTTAACATCTGTCTTTTAGATGAAAGTTACATGAGCCAATAATTTAACAATCCACTAATGATCATCAGTATCAATAGTAGTGGACAAGACAATATGGTCTCAAGTAGATATAGTCCGAGTTTTGCTGCATTGAGTCGAAGAGCTAAAATAACATTAAATACCAAATAAAAGTCGATGCTTTATAGTCAATGAGTTAAACCAATAGTACTGTGCACTAATTACATTATTTCACATCATCTTCCACAAAGTTTTTTATTTCTTATTTTTCATATAGAAAACTGAATTTCACAGGAGTTAATTAGGTTGACCAAGGTTACATATACGTATGTACAAGTTTTGCTTCTAATTCAACTCCTCCCAACCACAAAATCTAATTCAGTACTGATGGTATACTCCCTGACTTGTAATCTCCTTAAACTAACCAAAATACTCTATTGCATTTGTGCCTTAAATATCAAGAGTGCATTAATGATATTGTCTCAGGAGATACATACACAACTATCACAGGACATGCATACACAGCTGTTCATTAAATAAACAGGCATGAAGTGTATGACAAGCTCCAGAACTGGTAAAAAGGACATGAATCAGAACCTGTGTTTGTAGACTTTTTGGTCTAGTGGAGTGACTGATATGTAAATAAATGGTTTAAATATCTTTATGAGCATAATAGAAGTAATGGCCTGCGAGGTTAATATGATTGTTTATGATGGACAGGTATTGTCCAGATGAGAGAGTCATGATATCTTCTTGAAGGATGGAGAGAGGTAAGAGCATATTTTTAAGATGTCCTACTAGATTCATCCATAGTCTCTGAAATATCAATTACCACTGCTGATATATAACCTTAATGATACATGGTCATGTACTTAGCCTCTCTCTCTTCATCAACATTAGTCCAGTGAAAAGAAAAAAAAAAAATGCCACATTCCATGATGAAAAGGTAGTCCCGTTACTGAGTGAGATTGGTTATATGAGCTGACAATCTGTCACTCTGCATCCATTTTAGGAGTGACTAGAAATTATTCTGTTGGGAGAAGCTTGGATGAAGAATTGGTTTGGGGATGCTGGCGTCTGCCCCTCACAACCAGGCATCCCTTTTCAAATCCCGGTTGCCATAACAACCAGATAGCACTTTTGGTCCCAAACACAACAGACTCTTTTATGGTGATGATTATTATTAGTCAGTTTGCACTCCAGGCAGAAATCTGATTTACTTTCCCTCAGGAAAGTCACCATATGACATGCAAAATGTCAGAGAGAGAATAATGCAGACTGGAAGCATGGAAGTGCTACAAAATAAAACATGTGTGGGAAAATACACCTTGTGAGTCCTTTATTATTTTTAAATAAAAAGTTGTCAGATTATTCAGCCCAAAGCACGATGTTAACTGTGTCATGCCCGTGAGCTATGTAATAGTTGTTATGAAGTCGGTGCTTGCAGATTATCTATTATGGGGTGTTTGATAAAATGTGACACCTGAAAACTTTGAAGGTGCATGGATTTTTTACATTATTCTGTAGACCTATTGATTGAACCTGAAAACACATTTAAAAATGAGGTGTTTTCCCTAGTATGCCAGTCAGAATGAAATGTAAGCCTAGCTTCCTGTGCAACAGTTTGAGAATGGGAGAAAGCAATCTCACTCCCAGAACACAAGTGACTGTGAATAAGGCATTCTGTTCCAAACGTGCTGCTTCTAAAAAGTAGGATTGAAGCTGCTTCCTTCCCAGTCAAACTTTGCCAAATCTTTATTTTAACCTTTAATGAGGTTTGACCTTCAGGCCAACACAGAAGAAGAAAACTTTTTGGTATCTCTTGCGTAGAAAAAAAAAATTGCATCTGCTGTACAAGCTATTTCTTTGTGGTGTGTTTATCAGTAATGTGCCCCTGCCCAGTAAAATTGTGTCCTTGAACCAGGGATATAAAATGATACTATTAGGGAGGCAAGCCAAGTCTGGTCAAAGAAAGCCATTTATTTTCACTGACCCAGCTGGTCAAGTGAATTTAGGTTCAGCAGCTTGGCTCACTTGAGAATCAAGCACTGCCATCATGCCTGTAATTACAGCATGAAAGTGATTTCCAGGAATGAACATCAAAAAGGAACAGACTTTCCCTGGCAATGTTATACTTCAGAACAGGAGACTTGGCAAGGTGAATAGGAAGCATATATTTTCATGTGATTCATATAATAAAAAGCACTCTCTACTTGTATTAATCATCTTTTTGTTTTTTGCATAGCAAGCCATCTCAAACTTAATGATTGACAAAATAAACATTAATTACTTGTTCGAAATTCTGTGAGTTGACTGGGCAGTTCTTCTAAGTCTGGGCCAGTTCTTCTGGGGCTAGTAATCTAGGATGGCTGTGCTTAAATATATGGGAGTTCAGCTGGGACTTTTGGGGTGGCTAAGATAGATGGGGCCTTTATGTGGTTTCTTATACAGGAGGCTAGCTGAATCTTTTTCATCTGCTCTTGAAGTGTTCCCAGCATGAAGAGTAGGCAAGCTCTAATGCAGACTAATTTCCAGAAACCATGTTTACTAATGTTACATTGGCAAATGCAAGCCATACCCCCAAGTCGAAATTCAAAGGATGGAGAAATAGACAACCTCTTAGTGAGATGCACAGGAAAGAATGTGTGGGATTCTTTTTTTCTTCAATGTACTTCAGCATTCTCACTTATACTTGAAGATTACAAAATTACTGATGTGCTTTAGTACATTTTCGATTTTTATACAATTTTTTTTCTTATAAAGAAAGTGAATGTTTCTAAATGCATTTAACGGAGGAAACAGTGGCAGCAAGTTTACCAAGACTAAATACATAGTTGCTTCTATAAAATCTCAATTGCATGGCTTGAAAATTGAACAACAGAGTAAGATTTGTTGAGTTTTCCTTATTTTGTTTTATTGTTCTCAATGACATACAATAATCCTATGGTCTGATGTATTTCTACCACCATGGTTAACTGTTTTGGAAGGATGTGAAAATATTCAGAAGAGAAAAGGATGGAACATTGTCTTGCCCTAATTTGAGATTATCAACAAAGATTTACTTACTGTATTTTTGATAGATGTAGGGAGGAAGTTGGAGAATTTTTTAAAAAGTCACATAGTGTTCAAGGCATCTATTCTATATTTTAAAATCACCCCAAACTAGAAGCTTAAAACAATCACTCATTCTCTCTCACTGCTTCTGTGAGTCAGGATTTAGAAATGACCCAACTACAAGGTACTGGCTCAGAGTCTTCGATAAGTTTGTGTTTAGAATGTGATTGGGGCTGGAGTCATTTCAAAACCTTATCTTGCATGTCTAGAATCTGTGCTGGAGATTTTAACAGCTGGGAACTGAAACAACCGTGGCTCCCCCAGCATCTCTTGCTCTCTCTCCATGTGATTTCTTTATAGAATCTCTCAGGCATGGCAGCCTTGGGTGGCTAGGTTTCCTAAATGGACATTCAGGACTCCAAAGGTATATGTCCCAACAGAGAGACAGATGGATAGTGCACTATCTCTTCTAATCTAACCACAGAATACTTCCTGTCTATTCTCATAACCAAGGCAGTCACAAAGGTCCAACAAGATTCAAGGACACAGACTCTGGCTCTTGATAGGTGTGTGACAAAATTCTAGAAGGGCATATAGGACTGAAAACAAACTTTGGTGAACTTTGGGAAAGTATAATTTACTATATCTAGGAAAACTTTAAAATTGGTGGCATGGATTTTAGTATTATCCAGCTTATTTTTCTTGGATAAAGTTCTGGTAATATTATTACACAATTTCACTTTTCTTTGAGCATTTCAAAATTACCATTGACATTTGTTTTGTGAACTTAGGTTTATTTCGGTTTAATTAAAAAAAAAAAAAAGCCTGAGGAAGGGCTTGAGTACAGGTACCATATTTGGGAGATAATTCTATAGATACAGGAGGGGGACTAAAGAGAAACAGGGAAACGGGGTGGGGGCGGGGGCAATGATGAAATCCATGGTCACTGCAGTAGGTGACTAGTGCTTTCAAACCTGCCAGAACATTCTGAGAAGACTTATAAACTCCATCTCAGAGCTATGCATTTAGAGGACTCAAGGACAGAGCATGTATCCATTAGTATTGATTAAATATTGTCCTAGGGCCATTAATTTCCCTGCATGTGCAGCTTGTTCATGTATGAGTGTCTAATATATTCCACAAGCATCCCATGATGGGTGTTCAGAAACAAAAGAAAGTGGACATTCCAAGCAGATAGCAAAATAGGGAAAAACTTATGATGATTATATATGTAAAAGCACATTTCTAAGACCTTGATAAACCTCAGGACACAGATTTTGCATATCAGTAAACTGAGACTCAGCAGACTTAGTCATTTGGCCAGTCACACTACTTGTCAGTTGACAGTTCAGACAAAACCCCCCAAATCCTGCATCTTCATCTAGTTTTTCTTGCTATTTTGTTAGGATTACCAAATATTAGTTTTCAATCATCTATTTAAAAAATAAATATGGCATATCCCATGCCACTTTATATTTTTTCTTTCCATCAGTGCTTATGTTCATTAACAAGTTGAATCAACCTTGTGGAAGGGAGGGAGGAATCGCCCAATCCTAGCCTTCATTAGTTCTTACAGTTAAACTAATAATAAAATGGACACAAGACCAGATTATCAGGAGCAAAAACAATTAATACATGAACATGAGAAAACCATAAAGGATGCTCAAGAGAAATGATGAACCAACCAGTGTTTTATACTTTTTAGACCAAGAAATACTAAATTTATGAAGAACTGACAGGATAAAAAATAAAAAAAAAAAAAAGCTAATGTTTATTAGAAAGAAATCTAAGCAAGATTTGGATGTTTATTAGTGAGGAATATAAACAAAGCTTGAGCTTGGGTAGTAAAATAACAAAGAGGCAAGAAGGTCTGTCTAACACAGGATCTTAGCCCTAGATCTCCTAGCTCAGTCCCCTTGGAGCAGGGCAGGCGCCTTTCCCAGAGGAGATTCATTTTCTGCATTCAAGGAGACAAAGGGGGGGGCCAAGGTGCCCTTCTGCTACCTGCTGCTTGTCAGTTAACTTGAACTTAAAGTAATCAATATGTTATTGTGGAATATTTGGGGGGGAGGGTCTAACCATAGCCCTGAGAGTTGCCTGTTTTAAGTTTTCTTCTCATCACAAGAATTATAAAATTTAATCAGGAATTTATAGTGAACATTTTTTACAGTGATCACTTATGAGAAAATCAATTTTCCCTAGGTAGAGACATGGAACAAAGTTCAATTTTTAATTCAGGCAGTTAATGTAAATATGTTTTAAAAACTATGGGTAAAATAGCAAACTTAGGCAGCTCAGAATTGATGTGCCTGATACAGTGGTTGAGGTTTGCCATGATGACAGACTTGGAAGAGACTCAGTGTTGGGAACAGCAACTGGCACAGGAGGAAACAGGTGTGAAGAGGGTGAGATAGACTCCCGGTGCCTCCAGTGAGCCCTTTAAGAAGCAGTGAGGATAGTTTTCACAGTCTTCCTCGAGGAGCTTAAGCAAAGATGTCAGAGAAGGGATATGTTAAGGTTTTATGAATAGATCTTTACATTCTCTGATACATTTCTGCAATTTTCCAAAGAAATAGCTATTGCTGGGTCAAATATGTCATTTCTCTAACCAGTCTGTCATTCTCTTTTTGGGGTTAATGGATAGTTCACCTCTACAAGGGACTCTGGAATAGACATGGGACTTTTTTTTTTTTTTTTTTTTTTTTTGAGCTAAAATGCTCAAGAGGCATTTTAAATCACTGGGGTCAGTGTAGCCACAGTGAAAACCCAGATGAATTTATCCCTTTTCCAGGAGTGAGGTATAAGGGTGTGTTGGGGGTTTAGCAATTTAAATTTTGTGTGTTAAGCATTTATGGATCCTCGGAAAAGGAGAGACTGTGGCAAGAAGGGAAAGGCTGGCATTCAGGTCCTGAAGAAGTAAAGAGTAGGACATGCATGATTATGGGCCCTATAAAACAAAAAGGAAGAAAGGGGGAGCAGAGTGGGATATATTAGTTTAAGATGCAGCCAAAAAATGGAGGCCATAAACATAAGTAGGGAATCATTGCTCTTCGGAGCGACTAGTGGAGAGAAGTCATCCTGCAGTAGAACAGGAAAAGAGCAGAACAAACTGCACCCCTCTCTTCTGAGTCTCCTTGGTAAACTTTACCTTCTGTTACATTGAAGAACTAGAGGCAATTTAGTATCGTGCCAGCTGTCTCAGTCCACAAGGCCGCAAACTAACCAAATCAGGGAATCAAACGTGCTCAATTCTGAGTAATTTAACATACCTGTTCTGAGCCTCTACAACGTCAACAAATCAGTATTGAGTGACTGTTATAAATCTTCCAGGCATTTTGCTTAAGACCAAGATTAAAAGAAAAAATGAGTATGATACAGTCGCTATACTTGCAAAACTGACCACCTATTATAAGAGTCCTAAATTTTCCATTCAAAATGCTGAATGATATGATGCTTTTAAGTATGCAGGTCAGAGTCATACAAACTTAAACTTAGGCATACCATGACCTTGGCCAGTGATCTGGGCAGAGGGCCAGCCGAAGAGCTGCTCTACCCCGGGAGACAGGCCCAGCACACACCTGAGCAGGATACATTTGATCAAATGCTTTACACCTTTACAAGTGTGTACCCTTCAGAATCAGTCACTAGTCGGTTTTTATGTTTCAATAAGAAGGAATATTTTAAATGGGCAGACCTGTAATATTACCCAGTAAAACATATGCTGGAAGTCCATACTTTTAAGCTTGCCATTCCGATTTTAAAGTACTGCAGCTAAAATAGCTAAGTGACTAGAATAAAACCAAAAATCTGTAAGGAGTTTTCTTCAAGAGAGAGAATTATAGTTTCTTCCATTTATTTTTATAAATTACTATTCCCTTCTAAAAGCATTAAAATGTCTTCCTTTTTCTCCTCCCCCCCATACCCACCCTCTTACACACACGCATGCACACCCTCTTACACACACGCATGCGCGCGCACACACACACACACACACACTTTTAATCCAGCTCTCAACTACTAATCATACGAGGGCAAAACACTTTGTATCTCATCCTAGTGACAATGCAGTGCAGAGAACAACACAGACTTTGCAGGCATTAGCCCATGCTATATTGCGACACTTCCTTTCTGCAGCTGTGTGTCCTCTAAAAAAAAGTCCGCATTGGATAAAACATTAGGTATTTTTAAAAAGTTAATGTCTTTTCTTTTCCTCATTTTTTTTCCCCTCTGTCCCTAAATTTGTAGGAGAGTTACTTGACTGATATTTCTTTAGGTAAGGTGGGGGGGGGGTGCCTTTTCATAACTTAGCTGTGGCTCTCTTTTCTAGATTCACATGAGTTATGCTGCTCTAATGTTAGTTATGAAGGAGACTCACAACAGTATGGATTGGAATTTCCACTGGGGACATGATTTCAATTCCTGCTTAGGTCAGTGATGCCTCACCTTTGGTCGGGCTTCCTTGGCAATGGAACCCTGAGACAAATTCTCCAATGAGGGCACGTTGCTGGTTAACTTGATAAGCGAGAGGGAGACAGCTTTTGCTCTATTCTGCAATCTAGGAAAAGGCAAATAGTTGATATTTGGTGCTAATGGGGTCAAAAATTGTCAGCAGGTCAAGATCATTCTTTCCACTGCTAATCACTATGCAAACAGATCATAAATATCAAAATATCATTATTATGCACAATAAGTGTTTCTTAGGCCATTGCCTTAGGAAAGAAATGGTCAGTAGAAAATTGGGTAGAAAAAGAAACCTAAGAAGAAATGATTGGAAGAAAAAATAAGCTATATCAAGCACTGATTCCTTGGCTTGGCTCAAGTTGACAGATGGCTGAATCTCCAGCCAGACTCTTTCATATGCAAGTTTCTCCCTTTGCAAGAAGGCCACTTCCCTGCACCTCCTCCCTCAAGTTGGCCTCATATTTTTTCCTTGATTCAGACTTTTGTTTGAATCAAGGTTATATCACTTCTTGCCTGGGCCTGGGGACTTTTGTGCACAACTAGAAGCGTTCTCCCCGGTGGCTGTTTATGGACCTTTGCCACATGCTCACGGCTTGGCCGGGGTGCTGCACCCTCACGGAGTGGCATGGACCTGGCCTTGTCTCTACCACTGTGCTTGAGGAGCTGCATCCTGACTCTGTGCTGGTGACGCCACTGAGACTCTGGAACTGTCCAACTGCCTCAGCTCTTCCCGCAGTTTCAATTGCTTTTCAAAATAATGATGGGAAATAAGCCAAAACTAATAATGAATTTATTCCAAAGTTTATATGCCTTTAATATGCCTTGTCTCATTTACTCCTCACAACTAATCTGCCAGGCATATACTGTCATGCCCACCATTCACCTAAGAAGTAAATTGACATAGAGAAAAGGTCTAGACAAGACACAACTGGCAACACCTGGGTCCAGGATTTGACATTAATTCTGTTGACACAAGGGCCACTTCCATGGACTTTTAGTCCTTGAGTACCTCGTAAAATTATTCCTTATAAAGGGCTGGTAATATTTTTTCTAGATTATAGAGCCATTTTCTCTCTCTCTTTTCACACTTTAGTTTGAAACAAACCCATGGGGAATAATATAATTTTCACAAATCCGTCTCCTCACTGCCCCTCATTCTGATATTTCTCCTGAATTTTGATTTAAAGTTATAAATACTACCCTTTGGAGATTTCAATTCATAATAATTCATTCCCTTCCATATATAACTTAGAGGCTACTTAACTGTAATGTGTCTTTGCATGTCACCTAATGTGATATTAGGAAAAATTATCAAAAACGTGGAAATAAAATAAAAGGTTGATTACATATCCATTCACAGTCATAGTCATGTGGTTTAACAGGCCCATCCAAAGATTGTTTGATTCCCTAGGAAAATGCACCTTTATTTGGCTTTGCTATTTACTATTTGATTTAGAATCCAAATACCATTAAGTTACATGTTAACTTATGGATTTCTATCCAGTAGAAAATATAACCCAGATAGCACATTGTTTTGCCTTGAAGGACAAGAGGCAGCTTTGCATCTAACTTGGCAAATTTATTCTAACATTCTTTTATTTCTCTTAAATGTTTTTGCTGAAGATGTAGGTAAATGTTTTTTCTTAAATTGTGTGAGAACCATCTTTGCCATTTTACATGAGTTAAAAAAAAAACCTTCAAAATGTGTTTATTCCATATTTGTTTAGTAATCATGTTTTTAATCTTTGAAAAATTCTACTTTAACATTCTTTTAGTGTCTTGTTCATTCATTTGTTCAGGCATTCAAATCGTTCATTTTAACAAATATTTCTTATGCACCTGGTCTTGGGTCTTGTCACCAGACTTGGGTGCTTAGAATATAGCAGTGAACAAATCAAAGTGAGTCTCAGCTTTCATGAAGCTAAGAGAGGAAAATATGATGCAGAGGACAATATAAAAAGTAGGGACATTTATTTATAGCTATGGATCTCAATAAATAAATATTACCTTGGAAGCTTAATAAGCTTAGTCATGTAATTTCTGAGGTGTCAACCATGAGTATTCTAATTCTATAAATCTTTTATGGGAATCAGTTATCTTCATTTTAACCTGCACCTTAGGCAAGAATAATGCATTTGGTGTTGAGAACTTATTTTGAGAAAAAAAAATCTGTGATTTTCACTTATTTTTAATATTTGTATTCCTCGATTTTGTCCCAATGCAAATTATGAAATTGCAACTACAAAAGAAGGACGGAAGGAAAGGAGAGGAGAGGAGAGGGAAAGAAGGAGTGAGAGAGGGAGGGGAGAGGAGGAGAGGAGAAGGGAATGAAAAGGAAGGGAGGGGATAGAAGGAAGGAAGAAGAGAGAGAGAGAGAGAGAGAGAGAGAGAGAGAGAGGGCAGTCATGCCAGAGAATCTGAATTCCAAGGTTTTGTTTTGTTTTGTTTTGTTTTTCTCCCCTCTCAAATATTTAGAAATGTAACTTTGGGTAAGTTACATTCCATCTAATCTCTAGGCTTCAATTATGTCATTCTTAAATGAACAAATTGGACAAAATGACAGCTAACATTCAGCTTTAGATTCCAGGGACAAGGCAAAAAGTTAAACATATAAATAAATTTCATGATCCAAAATCCATTACACATAAGTTAATTAATATTAGAGTTCATTAGTGAATAACAGAGTTAATTAATGCAACAGAGATTATAAACTTGTACCAAATTTCATTTGGTTTTTGCTTTATAAGATATGCAATAAATCAGATCTTCCACCCGTTAACATTTTGTTGCTGTTCTTTCTTGCAATACTGCTTAATGAAAAATAGCTAATTAATATGCTTCTAATAATTTACTAAGCCATATCCCTGGTACTTAAAATCGACATTCGCAAATAGCTGGAACCATGATGCATGGGTATGCCCGTGACTTCCAATCTTTAGAGAAGATCGTGAATTACATATAGTGTCTAATGAATTATTTATAAAAATAAAAAATGAGCTGAAACATGCATATCAGCCATGGGGAAGAGCGAACTATGACAACATTTAGAGCGATGGGCAAAATCTGGGTGCCAGGCCTACTTGTTACTTTGAAGTTCATAAGCAATTTGTGACTTATTCAGGCTTTGATCTTTTAAGAAAAAATAAATTAAGATAGACCTCCTCAATCAATTTCCTCTGAGCCTGTGATCATCGGTATTCTGTAAAAGGAATACTATCTTCCCCAATGTTCTCCACTTATTTTATCCATCACATTCCTTTATTTCAATATATATGAAGTCATTTGTTCCTGAAACTGACAGAAAACTAAAACTTGTTATGCATTGGAGCTCTAGACATTTGTAAAACAGAACTATCATTTCTCTTGCTCTATAAAATTTTATACAAAGAAAATCTAAAATAAAAATTAACATCTTGACTGTAAACTCTTCCATTTGATCAAAAGCTCATTGAGGGAAAGTTCATCTTTGTATCCTCCCATAATAACTTGCACCTGCTCTGTTCCACAGTGCACACTTATTGGCTAGAAAATTTATTGAGCACATTTAGAAAAGGTACCTGGAACTTATCTAAATGATGATGATGCAGCAGCATATATGGTAGAAAAGGTCATTCCTTTGATGCAGTTAATATTATAGTGGTACAGAATGTTAGTTGAATAGCACAAGTGATTCTGACACCAAAACCTGTTTATATCCTGAGAACTAGAGGAAACTCCAATGTCCTATTCTTCTCTTCCATAGTATTTTCCTAGTATCTTCCTTAGTATCTGACTTAATATTTCTTTTTTTTCTTATAACAAACTTTTTAACAGTTGCACTTATGCTTTTTCATATTCATTTTTTAAAAAAAAAAAAGCTAAAACATCCTTTAAATATCTATCTATCTATCTATAATCTATCATTTTATATATCTGACAGTCATGGACCAGCTCACTATGCCATGGGATAGGAATATAACTGAAAATAAATCAGGGGTAGCCTCTATTCTCAAAATACAGAGACATATTTGAAAGAAGTGGTCCTAGAAGAGGAAATAGCAGTATAAAAGCCTAGAGGCAGGATTATAATAAGAAACATTTCCAGGAAATTAGATTTTGCTTTGGAAAGATTTCAGTGTGCCAACCTTTGAGGGTGAAGAAACATCCTAAATGGCCTTGTGAACCATAAGAGGACCATGTTAGTTACCTATGGGCCCTGAAGAATTTGCATAAGGAAATAGCAAAATCACATTTATACTTTTGAAGAATTCTTGATCTGCAATATTTGACAGCAGGCAAAAAGTGGGCAAGACTGGAGGTCGAGTGTCCAGTTAGGAACTCATTGTAACAGTACAGGTGAGAAATGATAATGACCTGGGCTACGAAGAGTTCAAGGGAATTTGTCCTAGAGAATTTTTATTATAGTAAAATATCCATAATATAGCATTTACCATTTTAACCACATTTTAGGTATACAGTCAGTATCATTAAGAACATTCAAACTTATGCAACCATCACCACCAACTACCTCCAGAAATTTTTCTTCTTCCCAAACTAAAACCTTTTACCTATTAAATAATAATTCTCCATTCCTGCCTTCTCCCCAGCCCCTAAAAACCACTGTTCTACTTCCCATCTCTATAACTACTCTGGGAACCTCATATAAGAGGAATCCTACAGTATTTGTTCTTTTGTGTTTTTTTTTTTCCCACTTAGCATAATGTCTTCAAGGATCATCCATGTTGTGACATGTGTCAGATTTTCATGAGTCAAGGATATTTTCAAATTAGAATCAACAGGAATTGACTATTGATTCAATGTAGAGATTGAGAAGGAAAGCAAGGAAAACAAAATGCCCAACTGTTTAGCCTCAGAATCTTCAAAATCAATAGTGTGTTTCAAAGAGCTAGAGAACACAGGAGGAAAAAAGAGGCTTATTTCAGAGCTAGATGAGCTGAATTTGAATATGTTAATTTCATAGATTATTACTCTATTTAGTGCCCTCATAGCCTTATGTTATAGATGTACTATACTCTAATACTTCCAAGCATTTTCTGGGATAAAAATGCTTCTCCTGGTTTTAGTTGCACAGCACTCTTATATTCACCTCACTGGGGACTAATGTCTTTGCTTAGAATTCCTCCTTATGTGTTTCTACTAATTGACAATGTCTCCTCACACATGACCTGGAATGCACTGGTCATTGCATTTTATATCTCAGCTTGGGGTTTAGGTGAAGACAAGAATATAACCAAACCAGAGCAGTCAGATTTTTCTCTGGAGAGTCTCCTGCTATTTCTGGATGAGAGAAGCTGTCTTGACACTTGATTCTAGATCTTGTGGTGTTCAGTCTCAGCCTGTTAGCAATCAAGAAATCATATTATATGCTCTCTGAAGGCCTGACCACAATAAAGATTCAGAGTGCCAAACACAGAAGAAAAATGGAGAGAGAGAGAAGAAAGAAAAAAATATTAAAAATTACAAGACATCAATGAAAGAAATCGAAAGCAAATAAATGGAAAGACACCCCATGCTCATGGATTGAATGAATCAATACTGTTAAAATGTCTGTACTACTCAAAGCAATATACATTTTCGATGCAATCCTTATCACAATCACAGAAATAGAATGAACAATTCAAAAATCTGTATGGAAAAATAAAAGACTGCAAATAGCCAAGGTAATCTTAAAGAAGAACAAAGCTGGAAGACATCATTTTTTTTTTCCTGATTTCAAGTACTATTATATGCCATGATTTCGAACTATATTACAAAGCTATAGTAACTAAAGTGTATGGTATTGGCATAAAAACAGACACACAAATCAATGGAACAGAATAGAACGCCCAGAAATAGATCCACACATATATGGTCAATTAATTTATGACAATGGAGCCAAAAATATACAATGGGAAAGACTATCTCTTCAATAAATGGTGTTGAAAAAACTGGACAGCCACATGCATAAGAATGAAACTGAAACACAATTATACACCATGCACAAAAATTACCTCACAATGATAAAATATTTGAACATAAGAACAGAAACCATAAAACTCCTAAACGAAAATATAGGCATTGAGTTCCTTGACATAGGTCTTGGAAATAATTTTTTAATCTGATATTAAAAGCAAAAATAAACAACAAACTATAAAGCTTGTACACAGCAGAGAAAACAATCAACAAAATGAAAAGGTAACCTACTGAATGGGAGAAAAAAATTGCAAATCATATATCGGCAATGGGGCTAATATCCAACACACACACACACACACACACACACACACACACACACACACACACACGCACACACACACACACACACAACAAAACAAAACAAAAACCTCATACAACTCAATAGTCAAAAAGACCAAAAAATAAAAAATAAAAATAAATGTTGGAAATCTTGTGCGATGTTTGTGGGAATGTAAATTGGTGCTCCCACTATGGGAAACAGTATGGTTTTCTCAAAACATTAAAATTAAAACTACCAGCAATTTTACCTCTGGGTATTTATCAGAGAAAACAAAACAAAAAATAAATAACTCAACAAGTTCATTTATTGCAGCATTATTTACAATAGCCAAGATATGGTACCAACTTGTTGTTGAATGAATACATAAAGAAACTGTGTGGTGTATATATATATATATATATATATATATATATATATGTGCATATATGTGTATATATAATATATACACATCAATTATTCATTATTATATATACATATATACACACGAATATATGTATAATAATATGTTTTATATATATATTTACATAAATATATTATTCTGCCATGAAAAAAGAATGCAGGCTTGCCTTTATGACAACACTGGATGGGCATCAAGGGCATGATGCTAACTAAGTAAGTGAAATAAGTCAGGCAGAGATGGACAAATGCCATATAATCTCTTTTATGCGTGGAATCTAAAACACACACACACACACACACACACACACACACATACACATACTAAGCTCATTAGATACAAAAAACAGATTGGTAGTTGCAAAGTATTGAGAGTGTGGAGTAGAAGAAAAGCATGAACTAGTTTGTTTTGGTTTTAGTTTAAATAAATTGAATTAAAAAAAAAAAAAGGAAAGAGAAGAGACAACTGGCATTGCCTGACTTGGGGCTCCCTGATTTCAGGCTTCCCTGGAGAAACTACTTACTGTCACTTATGGTGATTAGCTGTTGCTGGTGTCGTCCTTGTTGTTTAAGTCGATAACTGGCCTTTATTATTATCATTTTTCACATCAAGTATTTGGAAAATTACTGTAGCTTTCATCAAATAGTGTTCAAATCAATGTGGCCTCCTACTCCTTCTGGTTTGCATGAGGCCCCCAGCAACTCAGTAAGTCTAATCTCTATTATCTCTGATGCCTGAATCTCATTCATTAAGAATTACTTGAAATTAGCCAAAAGTCTAACACTCTATTATGTCTCTGAAGTCTTGCATTTTTGCATTCACTCTCTACCAGTCACTTCATTTTTTTGCATAAACACCTACTTTTTATTAGTCATTGTTCAAGTGTCATCTTCTCCAGGAATTCTTCCTTCACCCTCTTTTCTTTCTTGGGATGAGTTAAGCACTAGCCATTTGATTTCCCACAGACCCCTAAAACTCAGTTTGTTATACTCTGATGGAGATTGATTTTTTCTTTTTTCCATTCTATTCCTGATTTGTTTCTGAGAGCTTCCATTTCTCCCTCAAAAAAGAAGCTTCATAATGATCACTTTTGTGAAATACCCTTTGGCGAACTTCTAGAAAAGTTTATCTCGCTTAACCTGGTGTAGACTTAGGCTAGAATATTTATTACATCATGCTCTTTTATTCAAAAATTTTGATTGCTTCTCTATCCTGAGAACCCAGCACAGAATCTGCTGTGCAGTAGATATTTAATAAATGTTGTATAGATGAAATTTCAGAGTCAACATGCCATAGGTCAGTGACCATTAGGTTTATTTTTGTCCCCACATATTTTTGAACTATGCCCATATTCACCATTCCATTTGGAAGAATGGTTTCTTAAACATTTTATAAAATCTCTAAAGCTCTCCTTCTGGGTTTGCTTGCTGTGACAACTGCCGGACTCAAACGCTCCATGACAACAATGCATGGCCATGATTTCACCTGGGATTTCCTCTTTCCTACGAATGCTAGCCAGTAGGGCCTGGCCTCTCCATGACCCTGTGAATAGTAGAAGCAATCAGCATCTGGTGGTGTCTTATATTTGTGACGGAAAAGTTTTCTTGGTCCCCAGTGACTCAATGGCTGAACAGAGAACTGTAATCACAAAATTCTTTCTACAAATATTTGAGCACATTATATCCATTGTATCAGAGATTTTTTTTTTTTTTTTAGATAAGTTAGACAGTTAACATATAGAAGTATTCTTGGTGGTGGCTCCCCCAAAGTGCCGCCAAAGTGATATCCTTAAGATGGCTTCTACTACCTTTTTTATTAGTTCTCTCTGAGGCAGATTAAACCAATGAATAAATGACCTAAGGAATAAATGTGTATTCATGGCAACGTGAAGATGACCCTGTGAAGGATTTGGTTATGCTGTTCTACTGAAATAGGAAGCAAGAGGCGTTGTATGGTGGCATAGATTCTAGCACCTGTGTCCTTCTTCACAGTCACAAATCTGACATTAGTTTTTGTATCGATATAAATTGATTTCGCACTGTATTTTTCGATAAAGAATTAAAGGTGAAGAAGAGTTGCCTAAAATACTATATTTGTTTAAAAAAGGGGGGGTGGAGAAGAAGAATGTTTGCTTGTAGGTGTTTAATTTTCTCTGAAAGATACTTGAGAAATCAATAACAGTGTTTGCCTCCAGGTAGGAAACTGGAGTAGAGGTGGGGGCAAATTTTTTCCTGTATAACATTTTGTGCTTTGTGAATTGTGTTCTATAGCAATATATTTGTTACTCATTTGTCTGGCTAAAAGACCGCGTCATTTACAAGTGTGCTAATTTTCAAAGCAGCCAGAGCAGTGACATCTTGATCCCTAGGGACTTTCATATCTCCTTTCTCTTCTATTCACATTTCACCAGTGAATTTTTCTCTTTTATTGATTAGTACTGGATAGACTCAAACGATGCCTGCTGCATTCAGCCTTTGTTTTCATCGTAGACCTTTCCCCATATTAATATAGAAATAATCAAAACATCAGCAGTTCCTCATATCTTGGCCAGACCTTTCAAGAGGCCAATTAGGCAAAGATTTCCTTCCAAAAATGTGAACCTTCTGACAAAAGCAAAAACAAAAGGGTGAAAAATAAAAAGCTATAATTGATTCCATGAAGCAACAAATATATAGTGAGTGCCTACTGAGCATGGCTGAGTAATTTACATTTATGATGGGAGTTATGTTTTACTCACCTTGAAAACAGATCAATACCAGATAGAAGGAAGAAAAAGAGCATTTGTTAAACCACTATTATATGTGAGACTTTGAGAGGGGTGCTTTCATACACTAATTTATTTAATCCCCTTAAACACATGTGAGGCATATTTTTTTTTATTATTCTTGTTTCATAACTGAAACAAAACAAAACAAAACAGGGGATGTTAAATAACTTATCCATGCATCTAATTCCTCTGACTCTAAGGCTCTATTTACCAAACACCTGTAGAAATATAGAAAATGGTATAAAAATAGTAGAAATTGAAAAAAAAACTAATTTATTTGTTTCTGCCTTGTTGGATTAATCTTCTGCAACAAAATGTCGCTGTCAAATGTAAGATGTGTTTTATAAAATGCCTTAATCTGTTTATGCATCACTTAAGGGTACATTAGAGAGACTAGAAACTTGATCTTTATTTTCCTACTAACAGATGTTGTTACTAAGAAAAATGTAATTGAGCACTTCAGGGCAATTATTCTAAAATATAATGCTCACCTTCCCAATAATTTTCCTTGTGGTTCACTGCAATTAAGACTCATCTCATGTTGACTCATCAAAGGCCCCATACTCCCCCCGCCCCCTTTGAGACAGCACTACCTCAAAAAGTACAGTTTTAAATTGCCAACCCAGAACAAAAAAGAAGAATGTCAGGCCTCCTGCATATTCAGAAGCGTCTGTTACCAGATCTGGAGCAGCTTTTGGGGGCTTTTTAAGCCATTCTCCAGTGTTTCTTTTCCTTACATCCAGGTGATTACTGCATTCATAAAGCATTTTTCTCCTTTTCAGAAATTTTAGAATCCTAAAGTGGATCTGTATCATGTAAGATTTTAAAAGACAATTTAAACAATCAGTGCAATTGCTTGATTTCTCCAAATGTGCTGTGCTCTAACACACCTTTTCATGTTTTTATCTGTAGTTGCTTCTATTTTGTATGCTGCTGCCCAGGCCACCCACCCCATCATCTGTTGTTAAGCTTTGTTCCTTTTACAGGATCCATTTCATCATTGCCTTTTCTCTGGAGATACGCCCTACTCTCTAGGTAGAGTTAAGTATCTCTCTATTGTGACCATATTGAACATTATGAAAACAGATTTTCTACATTTGTTTATCATCTCTTCTCCTCTAGACTAATACTGTTCACAAACATACTCACACAGGGCTAAAACTACGCTATTGAAAAATAATCTGTGCCTAGAATGGTGCCTCATTCAATGTCTTGAATACATTTTTGGTAATGCATAACAATATAGTTTTTCCTTAGACCAACAGGGATTGACTGAGCCACTATTGTGTCCAGACTGCTACAGTGGGTGCAGTATGGGCCCTAGACACACACTGTGCACAGAACGAGGTCAAGAGCAAAATAACTAAGAATCATGCAGACCTACCTACCCCCACCACTTACACACTCTAAGATGTGAGGGAAATTAACTAACCCCGATATATAGAAGTTCCACATTAGGAAGTGAGGAAATTAATAGTATTCTAATTCCATATGTGTTCCTTTTGTATTTAATGAAATAAATTTATATTACACATTTACTAATGGACCTCGGGAAAAAAAAAAAAGCTTTAAGGACATCATCTTCCATTTCAGAATACAAGATAAGAACAAGGACTTTAGTAAATAGTATGCTCCTTTGTATCATCTGCATGCCTCCAAGTTACAGGCTAAAGTTCGCCTGATGGTAGTGGGGAGGAGGTTAAAGATGGGAACCAGACAGGAGAAGTTTGGATCTTGCCCTGCTTTGCTTCCCGATTCACCAAATCCTCTCTTCCACTGTGCTAATCTGTCCTCCTGATATTAACAACTACTGTTCCGCACACTCTCTAGGTGGATATTCATGTTGCGTTTATTTCCTCCTGAAGAATCCTAGATCTCTAGCTAAAAGTTGTTATTTCTGATTTTTTATATAGCTTAGGTCCTGAAGTAGTTCAGAAAGATAATTTAGGAAACCTATTCTCAAGGTCCAAGCTAGACATCATTTTTTTCTTTCGATTCCTTTGTAAAAAGAAGTGCACGTGGTAATTGCAGCCCAATCCACCCCGATCAAATGCCTCAAGGGTAACTGGTTATTTAGGCAGTCCACTCTAATCTCTTCATATATTCAAATCCATGACTACTTTTTTTTTCTTTAAGAGTTATAGAAACAGCTGGCATTTTTTCTGTACTCATATGCCTTAAATAAGTGAGAACTCCACATATCTCTGCTTCAAAGACCTTCATCTTTTAAATGGCACATATGTGCATTTCAAAAGCCATGTATCATAATCAATATTTCCTACTGTGAAAATGTGCTTTAAAAATAAGGTGACATTTATCCTATACCGAATATCTTTTGGCTTATACAGGCACATTCGAAAGCTCAGCTGCTCAGTGGTCACGAGAGGTTTTCAAATTCCATGCGCTTAAGGTAAATAAACTGAATAATGAAACACAAAATATACTCAGACATAAAATAATGGATGTAATTTTTTACTTCTTCAATAAACTAAAATATTTTATAAATGGACAGAGTATTTGTTGATTTTATTATTTATTGTCATTTTTTTCTTTTAGTAAACCTCACTTTAAATGTGAGATCTTATACAGAATAAATATATAGACATGACAATAAATAAGAAAACATAAATGCAAAATTAGTTTTTTTAAATTTAACATGCCATGTTCTTAAGTTGATTCCATTTCCTATAAAAGTTGCTCAGTTATCACAGGAATGTGCCCAATTTAGTGATAACAGTTCAATGTGGCCTAATTAATGCTAGCTTCATTTTCTACTGGGAGACATATTTTAGTTTTACATAAAATATGTTTAATCACCAAACAATAGTAGTGATAAGAGTTTAAATAAATACCAGCTCTTAAAAACTATAACCCAAATTTTCTAGGAGCACAAAACAAACTGTCAGCTGAGTTAGGTAGGTATATTATCATTATTTTTTTTAAATCTCCTTTGCACATATATTTTCAGCTTTATAAAGTATCAGTAATCAATGGAACGAAAAATGATGAAAGTTTCTAAGCTACTTAGAGTTAGAGATTACAGCTGCATTACATAATCATTATAAGTTTTTTAGTTCATGCGATTATATGTTATGCTTCAAGTATCAGAGAAAAATGAGTCAATACTTATATCATGGTCTTGAAGCTTCTTTTAACAGAGATGTGAAATTCCTATTGAAAAACTCTCTGAAAATGAAGGTACTACATGAATTAAGTTAGTGTGAGGAAGCCCAATGGACCCATATATTCTTAACTTAGTACTTTATTAATTATCCTGGTATAAGATTTTTTAACATCTCATTCAAATACTATTTTAATTCACATTTAATTTGACTTGTCCAGGAAGATGCATATTTTAGATAACCTATGCAAGTAAATTTTTTATGTCAAAGCTGATGATTACTAAATTTACTTTTGATCACTAAATTTGCTAAATTCACAGGATTTTTTTTTTTAACAAAAAGGTCAACTGTATTATGTTTTTACACTACATACAAAAATAAACTGAAAATGGATCGGGGACTTAAATGTAAGACCTGGAACCAGAGAACTCTTAAAAGAAAGCATAGGCAATAAACTTTTTTGCATTGGTCTTAGAAATATCTTTATTTTGAGATGTGTCTTCTAGGGCAAAGAAAACAAATGCAAAAATAAACAGATGGGACTACATCGAGCTAAAAAGTTATTGCACACCAAAGAAAACCATCAATAACACAAAAAGACAACCTACTGAATGTGTGAAAATATTCACCAATGATATAGCCAATAAGGGGTTAATACCCAAACTATATAAAGAACATATACAATTTTACATCAACAAAACAAACAATAATTAAATAATGGGCAGAGGACATAAATAGACATTTCTGCAAATTGGACATACAGATGGTCAACACACATATGAAAAGATGCTCAACATCACTAATCAGGAAAATGCAAATTAAAACCACAATGAGATATCCCCATTATGATAACCTGTCATAATGGTTATCAATAATAAATCAACAAAAACAAGTGTTGGTGAGGGCATAGAGAAAAGAAAACCCTTGTGTGCTGTTGACAGGAGTGTAAATTCACTATGAAAACTTTATGGAGGTTCATCAAAAATTAAAAAAAAATTGAACTATCATATGATTCAGCAATTCCACATACTGGATATTTATTCAATAAAAATACAAACATTAATTTGAAAAGCTATATGGACCCCTATGATCATTGCAGCATAATTTACAACAGCTAAGATTATGGAAAGGAAGCAAGCTAAATGTCCATCGATAGATAGATAAGTAGTTAAAGAAGATGTAGCACATACATACAATAGATTATTACTTAGCCATAAAAATAATAAACTCTTACCATTTGCGACAACATGGATGGATCATGAGGTATTATGTTAAGTGGAATGACTCAGACAAAGACAAATAAATGATTTTACTTATATGTGGAATCTCAAAAAAAAATGAGCAAATGACAGAGACAAAGATACAGAGAACAAATTGATATTTGTCAGATTGAGGGAGGTTGGAGGGATAACTGGTGATATAAAAGATATAAAGGGCGAAAGCGATTAAGACGTACAAATTGGCAGTTACAGAATAGGCACAGAAGAGGCTATGAGCTTTATATGCAAAGATCATCAGCTCTTTTCTCTAGTCAGCATAAGTGTGGCTACCTGCCAAAGATACTTTCCATATACTTTTTGCAGTGTTCCAGTCAATTGTGCACTTTTCTTCAAGAGTCAACTAATCAGGAGAGAAAGACTTCTAAGATATAGGGAAAGAACATGTCTAAAATTCAATCTGAGTGGAGCTGGAGTTGTATTTGCCAATTTCTAAAACAGTGGGTGTCTTTATAGTAGAAGTACCCTTTACTGAATATCAGTGAGTTTTAACAAAATGATTCTTAATTCTACAAGGCTAAATTCTACTTTCCCTTGAAATATTTGTACCACTGGATCTGTCTCTTTCATGATACCCTTAGATGAATTCTTTTTTCTTTTCTCTAAATGGTCCCTTTATTCACCCATTCTCTCACATGTGATGTATGAAAGAAAATGTTAGTTCAGTGGTCTCTTAGCAGGTTGAGGATATTGATGAGAATCCCATATGCATTTTTTTCTTTATTATAATGAGACTGCCTACACCCAAGTAACATAACCACAAGAGCTTTTATTTTTCTTCACAAATCTCTATCAAAATACAAAATGATGTTCTTCATACCCCTCATTTTGGGGAGGAAATGAAGGAGTAAAGAGCAATGCAAAGTACATGGACTCTTCCCCAGCCTCCTCACAATAAACTCCCCCAAAATGACATCATACAAAACTCTTAAGTTTGGAATACTCATATAGTCTGAAGGGTTGAAAAGTGTCAGTTTCAATAAACTGGTCCAGCACATGGGAAGAGTTTGGTCAGGAGGGATGGTGTCATGCTTCATGATTTGTCTAAGATAGATCCTCTATTCCCATAGCTTCTAGGCAATAGGGAGGGGATTTCAAAATTTGAGTATGCCCCTTTTAGAAGTCAGCTTAAAGAAAAGAGAAAATGTCTTAGAGAGGTGAACTGTAGACCCCTCTCTTGGGGATTGAAGAGAAGATGATGGTTCACAGAGTCTTCCCAAGAGTAAAAGTTGAAAAGAAAGTTTAGACAAGAGAAAGAGGTTTTCTAGATTTGTCTGAGAAATGGACAAATGTTGTTTGGACCAAGAGGGCATACTAGACCAGGCTAATGGCAATGAATAAATGAAAACTTAAAACTAAATCATGATCAAGATTGTCCTACCTTCTAATCCCATAGAATTTAAAATCAAAACAGAGAGTAGTAGGAAGAGGAAAGATTGTGGGTGGAGTTTTAACTTCAATGTAACTGACCTGTGAATCTGAACTGACCAATAAATTCTTGAAGTAGATAAAGTAAAAAAAAAAAAAGTTTACCTTAAATCAATTAGATAAATTTCTTTCTCATTTGGTGAACTGTAATTCAAGACCAGAAATCCAACCGAGTTAAGGAAAAAAATAACATTTATCATTTTATGTGAAAGTCTGTGACTGCAATCATACCTATTCAAATGTCTAGCCCCTCCTTTAAATGCAGCACATAGCTATGGTGGCCAATAAGCAATAGTGGAGTCTCTTGTTGAAACCTAAGCCTCTGAACTTTTCTATTCATTAGAGAATATAATTACAAGATTATATACATTGCTACCCAGAAGTGGAATCTGTTTTCAGCTCATGTCTCAGAAAGTTACTATTCTTGCCTAACTTGGAAGATCCAAATTAACTTGTAGTGGTGGCAGAACACAAAAGACTAAAATAGTTTATATTTGCATCACACAAACTTGGGATTATGCACAAAGACAAAGTGGCAGCACTCTCACTAAGATTTATAAAAGCCACTTCTGAGTTGAAAAGTATTAGACATAGAGATCCCTTGGAAGAAATCAAATTTTCCTCAAAATTACACTTGACTAACACAAACAAAAACAGCAGAAAATAATACTAAAGTAAACTATAGATTTTGAGACAATTTGTAAGACTGAGTTGAGAATAAAGACTATGGTTTGAGGAAGAATTTCAGATGGACTAGTGAAAACTTGGATGGAACTACAGGACATACAATTGAGAAGCAAGTGTCTGCTGATGAATCAAAAAAAAAAAAAGATACAGAGCATAAGACTAGAATGGAGGCAGTTGGTTGAACTGTAGCACTTACAAAGTATTTAATAGGCTACTTGATGAAGTAAATGCAATTTTTATTGTGTGTAATTATATTAGATTAAGTGCATATTATAATAGATCTCATTCAATGGTGTGGATGCATCATTTATATATTGTTTTCATAAAGTCTAAGCAAAGAAATTAATTATGTATATCAGTACATTGTCCTTGAAAGGAATCTATAAATTTCTGAGTTCATACTCTTTTTGCAATTAATTTCTAAAGAAATTGACCCTGAGGAGTCTCTTTAGGAATGCTCTTTTTTTTTTTGATATGCCTATTCTTTTCCAATCTCTTCTTATCTCCCAGACATATCTAATTGGATTAGAAAAAAATTAATGCCCTGACATCTATTGGCTTGAAGCTGAATATACTTCTCCATATTGGATGGTGACAAATCAGCCAAGTAAAATTTTATCTCTTGGAAAAAATGTATATCACATGCACTGATAGAAGATGGGTCACCAGAGTCTAGTGTTGAAAGTAGCATTGAGCTTTTGAACTTTATGAGGTCTGCTCATCACCTTTGTCTTAATAGTGTTCTCAGAGTAATTGTATTATTGAAAAAATGACACAACCTCATATGTTCTGTGCACCATTACGACTTATCCCCATCACCAAATATAACCCAAGTATACCTTTACCTTGCTTTGTAAGAGACATATACTGGTAGATGTCTAGATTGGATGCAGACAACTTACTTGATTATCAATTTCTAAACCTGGTGACTATAGAGTAAAAACTAAGTAATAAACCCACTTTACAGAATTAAGTAAGCAGGGCATACACCATATATTTACACAACACACTGTTTCAGTCAATATGAATAAAACATAATGCAACTGAAGGGATTAATAGGGCAATACTGGAAACAACAATGTAGATCCAAGGGGAATAACACCTGACACACACAAATGCATGCACACACACACAAAGCTACTCACACACAAATCACTGCTATTCCTGACATTACTTTTGAATCTCATTTAGAAAATAAATATGATAAATAAGTGCCTCTTCAGAATAACTTTTTAAAAAGGGACCACCAGTCTTATTCAGTCAACTATGTCTGTTTCATTTTCCTATGCAAGTATAACTTTTATTTTTTTTAACTTAACAGTATCCTAATGCGGTATCTCAAAAGTGAACAGAAAGGATAGAGTTCTTATTTCATTCATTGCACATTTAGTAGTGTATTGAAAATGTTAACCACACCCAAGGTCATCTCAATTTTCTCCTATGTTCTTTTCTAGGTGTTTTATATTTTTGTGTTTTACATTTAGGTCTATAATCCATGCATTATTTAATTGTGAAGGTGAGAGGTCTTAGGAGGAAATGATATTTCAGAGGCCCTTTTATAATAAAGTGCCTGAGATTATGTCAATATCTAAATCTAGAACATTTTCAGGTTTGTAGAAAACAAAGTCAAAAGTAAGGAGTTGGCCAAGAAATGCAGGAGAACACAGAAAAACGCAGCATTTAAGCAAGGCTGCTTAAGAATCAGGGTGTAAATATGTTGTAGGATAAAATTGTCATGGCTGATGAATGCCAGGTGGAACATTTTCATGGATGACGAGAAAGAATATGGAAGGTCAGTTTTTACTTGCTCAACACTACCTATGGTACATCATGCAAGTTCAGAAAAAGGAAAAAAAGTTAGAACAAAAAAATAATTTATATTTAGTTATTTTTCCTACTGGGTGATCTATTTCCATCTCTTATATATTTTGTAAAGAGGATCAATATTTTGCCAAATCTACCCCTATTACACTATTGAAAACAAGGCTACTGTTCTCATTTTTCCTTTGGTTTTGTCATAACTCGGACATTTATTTGCTCCTAATAAGCCTTACATTGAACTTATCAATGTACAAGGCATCAAAAGCAATATAATTTAATCTCCTATATATTGAACATTTTCCTCAATCAAGCTTGTGTGTGCGATTTTACAAAGAAATTTAGTAGAAATATGAAAGTGTATTTAGACTGTATTTGGTTTCCACTTCTATTATATTCTCCATATGGCCCCAAATTAAATGTGTTTTTGTCAGCTTTCACCATATGAGATACTCTCTGCAGGTAATTCTTAATATTAAAAACTTCCCAAGAAGCTTAATCAACAAAGGTACTATGCCAGGAAAGTAAATAGCTTATTTTCAAAATGAATAAAACAAAAACATGATACTTGACATTATTCTATTTATATGCATGACATTTTACTATTTTATATTTTATATGCTATCAAGAAATAATATATCATGGTGCTTTTAGTTTTTAGATATCAGACTTTATACCTAAAATGCTATTTAAGTAACCTAAGTATTTCAAAGTTTTAATTTTTTCCTGTTTTTCAAAATATATTTCTATGACTTGCCAATAATCTTTAAGAAAATTCACAAAATAAATATTTTAGTTTCTATATTTGTGTTTTATGTCACCTGAGTACTTAATGAAATTTGAAGAAAATAAAGCAAATAACTTTTTAAAAATTCTGCAGTAGTTCTCTTTTGTTATAAGGAGGGTAAAAATGTT